>CP054667.1:40539221-41865083 GCA_013348765.1 Carpinus viminea | reverse complement strand
AATCCGTGAACTGTTCGAAATTTAATCGTGGAATTGGCTATGATGATCTCAACTATCAACCAATGCATCTTAGCTTGAAAAGCAAGCAACAGACAACAACAGGTGTTTTCCCAGAGAGTAGTCAAATGTCGGTGCTGCTCAATCCGTCTACAATGCCACCATTAGAGCTCCCAAAGGAGTTGATATCACTGTGAAGCCCATGAGTCTCTCCTTCACTAGCATCAATCAGAAGCTGAGCTACAGGGTTGTCGTGAGGCGAAAGCAATATTGCCACGTGTATGCAAATGGTTTCAGGTTCACTGGTATGGAAAAGTTCCGCAACACTGTAAGGAGCCCTATTGTCATTTATAGTCCATGAAACGGTAATATGAAAATCGGGAAGAATGGAAGAGCTAGCTGGAATCTAACGGTCTGCGTGTGAAGGTTAATTAATTGCGCTTCGACGCCGACATATATATATAGTGTGCTCTCTATAGCAGTAGGGGCATGTCTACATGCTTGTATGCATATGTACATTGCATTTCTTAATTATGTTATAATTAAACTTCACTTAATTAATTTATCCAATTTATTTCACTTATTCTCTTTTATTTGCTGAATTGACTGTATGGAGATAAGCATAAATGGTAGATAAGTACAATAATTACAGTTGAGTAATGCTCATATTACACCCGTGTAATAGGTGGGCTAACGTGACAATACTAATGGGTCATTGGATTGATGAGCATTGCCGCATCAACCTAATGTGATGAGGGTGTAGTATATAACATGGAGGTTTTTTTAATTATTATTGAAATTTGATAAAAATATTGTAGTCGATCTGGCGGCCAAGTTGTCCTATTGAGCTTAAATAGAAGTAGGTTGCAATCTTAAAAATATAAATTATTAAATTACCTTGTTATGATCTCAGTCAAAAACATTAAGTACGCTAGAACAAGACACAACATTGCATTAAATTACCTTATTAAATTAGCCATTGGAAGTGCTCTAAGCCAATGAATTTCTTGTTATCCACTCGATCTACTGATAGGTGCGTGGTAAGTAAGTTCTCATTCATCTATGTTGTGAGATATTTTACATATATAGAATTGGCTATGGTCTTGGCCAGGCTCGGACCACATGATTTTGTTATGCCCTAGAGGACCACTTAACCTTGCTTCAAGGACAAGCATCTGAGATACCCCTCAATGAAATTAATCATTGACAGGCTTCAAAGAAGACTAGCCTTCAAAGGAAAGAAAAAATAACAGTTGGACCAGCTCATTCGCAAAAGCTTATTTCTCTGCCAAACCGACGCCTCGAATCCATGACTTCTTCCCCTACAAAGTTGTGTTGGTGGGTGCTCATTCTGGTCTCTTCTCTTTGATCTTACTTATCTTCTCTCTCGTTCATCTTTGTGTAAATATGTAATATGTGAAAGAAGCAAATTAGTGTAAGAATTGTAACCATGAAATTAATATTTGCATAACAATAAAAATCCACCTTTTCTTTTTTTTAAGAAGGATAGAGTTTTGATAATTTTGGTTCAACTTGAATTAAGTTGGTGATCAGATGAGCACTTAAATTCCATCTGGAGCTGATGAAGAGGAAAGAGCACCGGTTTCAAAAATCTAGCAAGGACGGAACTCTAAGGCACGGGGAGATTAATAACCACCAAAACCATCAATAAAAATACACTAAAAAATAACAACAAAAAGCCCAACAAAGACCGGGCACAAGTACATGCTTGCCTGCCTTTTGGGTATATATACTATTAATATTGATTGTCTCATTGATATGTTTGTTGAGGACTTCATCATATATATAATATTTAAAGTACAGGCACTTTTTCTTAGCCAATAAGAGTTAAAAGGGGAAACTATTCATAGATAAGTAATTTCGGACGCTATCCTCATGTTCCTCTTGTATTATTCAAAATTAATGTGGCTTTTAAAATTAATATATAGTGGACTTAAAATAAATTATTATTATATTTTGATCAAATAATAATTTAAAAGGTCAAATAGTTTTTAGCGGACACAAGAGGGACATGAGATGACTTCTAACATTAGTTTTCTGAGGCTACTTAAATTTTAGAAGGGTCAAAGGTGGCAAAACACCCCCTCTCGCCTTCCTATGGCTTCGCCTATGCCTATACTTGCTAGGGCGGTTGTGCGGTCACCCCTATTTTGGTTGGGGATGGCTGTGCGACAACGTTGACTGACAATTTTTTTCTCTTAATTCATTTTTTAAAAGTTATTTTACAAGTTGGGCTCTATATATGTCTGGGTTTCTCTCGATATCTGTTTGGGTTTCTCAAAATAAGTAAGTGCACTCTATAGAAAACATTTTCTCAAATATAGACTGTTTTCACAATTATGTCATATTTAACTAAAAACAAAAGGCACAGTTCAAAACACATTACCAAACCTACCTTTAAACTTCCTTGGTGCAATGTTGGATTGTTGCTTCTTAATTAGGCTTCTCTTTCCCTCCTCATGCTTTGGTCCTTATTTTGTTTTTGGAGGGAGAAGGTGAAACAATCATGGAAATGCTTTAATCCAATTAAAAACGTGTACTTTTGAAGGAGAAAAAAAAGTGGGAAAGACTCTTTCTATCTTTATGTGCTCAAGTTGTCGAGTCCTCCTTTCTTGTTTAATTTTGCCTATAAAAGAACCTCTTTCGAATGGATTATCACTCGATCATCCTACATTTTAGTTCTCATTCTCATTGGTTGTGCAAGGAAGAAGGTATACACCAACTCTCTCTCTATGCATTCTTTTTCATTTTATTTACCTAATCTTCTCTCTCTATGCTTTTCTTTCTTTGGTGGATTTATTTTTTTTCTTAGCTTGGATCCAATTCCATTTGAAATTTGACATGTCGGAATTAGGGGCATGTATCCCATAGCACGAATCCCAATTGGTATAGTTTTAACTGGAATTGGGCCCAAACCGATACGTTTTTTGGGGGGAGGAGGGAGAGAGTAGCGGATGATAGACAATAATTAAAGAGGCATGCTACACGTCTTTCTCAACCATCTCTTTTTCCTAATGGATCTACCGTTAGATTTGTGCACTCATATAGATTCCATAAAAATTCAATGGTAGATTCGCTCGTTTACTATATATACAGAGATGGTTGAGAGATCACAATGCTCGATGTTTTGGTTTCAAATATTACATCTATATCTATCATATAGTTTTAAATTCATTGCAATCTAAATTAAGAACATATATGCCGAAGACACTAAAAAATCTTTCTTTTACGTTACGTATGATCGAGTAAGCTATTTTCCATTTTTCTTTCTATTTTCTAAAATATGTACTACAATTCACATGCATGAAGATATTTTAAATGTATAGTAAATTATTCACCAATAAGCGTACTCTTAGACCTCCTTTTTTTTTTTCTTTTTTTTTTTAATTAAATTCTGTTTTACAGTCATCATGATGTTATGGACATCCTTGCTTCTGCTAGCCTTCATGGCCACAAGTACAGTTGCTTCAATGGGGAAACAGACATATATAATCCACATGGACAAGACCAAAATCACAGCGTCAGATGATACTCCTGGAAGTGCCAGAAAATGGTACGAAGTTGTGATTGATTCCATGTCTGAAATCTCATCTGAAGAAGACGAACAAGTGTCACCCCTCGAGCTTCTTTATATCTATGAGACCACCATTTCTGGTTTTGCCGCCCAGCTCTCGACCAAACAGCTCGAATCCTTAAAAAAACTCAACGGCTTTCTCTCTGCCATTCCCGACGAAATGCTAAGCCTCCACACCACTCACACCCCTCTGTTTCTTGGCCTGCAACCTGGCAGAGGACTCTGGAGTGCTCCCAGCTTGGCTTCGGATGTGATCATAGGCATTCTGGACACTGGAATCTGGCCGGAACATGTCAGCTTCAAGGATTCCGGCATGCCCCAAGTGCCCTCTCGATGGAAAGGTGTTTGTGAGAAAGGCACAAACTTCTCTCGGTCAAGCTGTAACAGGAAACTAATTGGTGCAAGAGCCTTCTTCAAAGGGTACGAGGGCCTTTGCTGGAAAATCAATGAGACTGTGGATTATCGATCCCCTCAGATTCTGAAGGCCACAGGACACACACTGCTTCAACTGCTGAAATCTCGTGCACAGTGCAAGCCTCTTCAGCCTTGCAAAGGGCGTCGCCAGCGGAATGAGGTACGGTTAAATCACATTGTTCATGACATTTGACTCTAATATCATGCCTGTTATACCTGTAAGATAAATCGACATATCACTCAATAAATTTCAACATCTTAACTATCAAGAAACATACCAGAATCCATAGTAAGAAAGCCTGCTTAAAATCTCAATGAAAGCCAAAATCGCTGATCATAGAAGTTTATATAACTGGATAAAAATAGTAAATTTAATCATTTAATCAATACTTTAACAGGTATTTGCGGCTTATAAAAATGCTGGACGGCAGGCTCGCCAATTCTGATATATTGGCATCCATGGACCTGCTGTTTGCTGATGGAGTTGATGTCCTGTCACTCTCTTTAGGAGGAGTCTCCAGGCCATATTATAGTGACAATGTTGCAATAGCCTCATTTGGGGCAGTCCAAAGAGGGTTTTTGTTTCTTGCTCTGCAGGCAATTCAGGCCCTTATATAGCTCTTCTGTGGGCAATACGGCACCATGGATCATGACCGTTGCTGCAAGCTACATCGACCGAAGCTTTCCAACAAAAGTGAAGCTCGGTAATGGGAAAACTTTGAAGGGTCATCTTTATACGCGGACTAAGCAGCTGCCGCTTGTATATCTGAAGCACTGCAGGTGGCAGAGGAGCAAATTTTTGTATTGATGGCTCCCTATCGCCAAAAAGCATGAAGGAAAGATTGTTGTTTGCGAGGAATAAATAGCCGGACACAAAAGGGAGAGCAAGTGAAAAAGGCAGGAGGGGCTGGAATGCTGTTACTCAACACCGAAGATCAAGGTGAGGAGCTTTTTGCTGACCCCCACATTTTGCCAGCCACTTCTTTAGGTGCTTCTGCAGGTAAAGCCATCAAGAACTATATCGGCTCGGCGAAAACCCCAACGGCGTCGGTGACGTTCAAAGGAACGGTTTATGGCAATACCGCACCGGCAATGGCGGCATTTTCGTCTCGAGGGCCGAGCTTGTTTGGGCCAGATGTGATCAAGCCCGATGTGACCGCACCAGGTTGTTAATCAATATTTATCTCAGAAATTTAAAATAATACAAAGAGATGAAATTAATAATTTAATTTATATCTTAACATAGGTGTCAACATATTGGCTGCTTGGCCGCCAAAGACGAGCCCATCCCTGCTCAACACCGACAAAAGAAGTGTCATGTTCAACATAATTTCAGGGACTTCCATGTCTTGTCCTCATGTCAGTGGCTTAGCTGCTCTGCTCAAATCTGTACACAAAGATTGGTCATCTGCAGCCATCAAATCTGCGCTAATGACAACAGCTTACACAGAAGACAACAAACGGGGTCCAATAGCAGATGTTGGCTCTAATACCTCTGCACCTGCAACACCTTTTGCATTTGGTTCAGGCCACGTTGATCCACAAAGTGCTGCTAATCCAGGGCTAATCTACGATATCTCATCCAAGGACTACCTTAATTATTTGTGCAGCCTGAATTATACCTCTTCTCAGATAGCTTTGCTGTCAAGGGGGAATTTCACTTGTCCTAACAAAGCAGTTTTTGAGCCTGCACGCAACCTGAATTACCCTTCTTTTTCTGTGATTTTGGATGAAAATGCCCAGAAAGTAAGTGTGGCATACAAGAGGACAGTGAAAAATGTTGGGACCCCAAGGAGTACATATGTGGTGAAAGTGGATGAACCAGTTGGATTATCAGTGACAGTTGAGCCAAGGAGCTTAACTTTCGAAACAGGTGAGAAGTTAAGTTACAGTGTGAGGTTTACCGCATTGGGTGGGAAAAAAATTTCTACCAAGTTTTCTTTTGGGTCTTTAATTTGGATGTCTGAGTTATATACTGTGAGAAGTCCAATAGCAGTAACTTGGCAATGATTTTGAACTTAGAACAGCTTTTAAGCTGGAAGGGGAGTGTTTGAAGAAGAAATTAACAAGAAGAACTTGGAGAGATTCACAAAAAGCTTTGTGTGTTGAAATTGTATGATCATGTTATTATGTGCTTAATTAGAGCAGATCAGAAATCTTTATGGAACTTTAAATTATGGTAAAAAAAAAAAATCACGACTCTTATACAAATCCAAGAAAGATCAAGACAAAGTTTGACCCTCTTGATTTGAAGTGCTAGTATTATGTGGGTTGATAGTAAAAACTTAGCCACCAACAATACCATAATAATAATAAGAAGGGTTGAATATTAAAAAAACCCATAGGGTTTCGGCAGTTTATTTTTTTTCCTCTAGGGTTTGATTTGTATTATAGGATGTATCTGTGATTTTCACAAAGACCGAAATAGTACCTCGGTTAAAATTTAGTCTAAAACTTAACAGAACATCACGTCAGCACCAATCATATTGTGCCATATGTTCTTATAATTAATTTTTTTATTTTTTTAAATAAAAGAATTAAAAATACTAAAAATATATATTTTTTCAAAAATTAAAAATTAAAATTTTGGGGTTGGCTAAATTTATGATAAGTTCAAAGTGGCTTGGCTTTTTCAATTTTGAAAAATCAAATTTTTAATATTTTTAGTTCTTTTTTAAAAAATCAAAAATTAAATTTTAGGACACATGGCGCAATATAATTAGTGCTGACATAGCATTTCGTTAAGTTTTAAATGTAATTTTAATCAAAGTACTATTTTTATCTTTATGAAAATCACATGTTTCTCTTCTAATACAAATCAAACTCGAAAAAAGAATAAAATGTTCAAATCCTACGAGATTTTTTAGTATTTAACCATAATAATAATAATTTGTGCTAAATTTTGGGCAGATCAACCAACTGAGCTACCACCAAATTTTGAGGCGCAGGATGAGTTGTCTTAATTTGATTAGCATAATCGTCATTTGTCAGTCTAATCATAATTTCAAACTTCTAGAAGGTTTTTTGACCTTTCACCTTTAAATTATTATTATTCTTTTGTTTTTTAAGGTACCTGCTACTAAGAGTTATTTACCGAGAATAACGTAACAACCATTCAAGTCCATGCTTTGGTTCTGACTCATGTGATTTAACTACATCCATCTTGGGTGACGAGGTCATTTAACACGGACTCCCGGAATAGGATTATCTCCATTTTAAATGAAATCATTGAAATGGATAATATCTATTTAGTGTAAAATAAGAGATAATATTTTTCAACTTTAATGTTAAGACAATACTTTTTCCTTTTTTAATTTGTTAAAATAGTCCATATAATTTGAAATTCTAGCAAATAACTTCGAAATAATTTAAAAAGTGATTAAAGAATTCCTTGGGGAAAGTAATAAACACATATAAAGTGCAGAAAAGTTGGTGAATTAAGTTAATATTTGTCACATTAACATTTCCTTATATATATATATATAAATGTTACGTATTCTTATAGTATTTTTTGGTATTTTCTTAATAGTAATATGATTTTAAAATCATTTGTTAAATTTAAAATTATTATTGATTTTTAATTTATTTTAAAAAATCACATCATAATTAAAAAAACACTAGAAAAAACGCTAGAAGAACAACTAGGATTTTCCTTTTATATATATATATATATATATATATATATAATATAAAGAAAAAAGAAAATGGGAGTGGCTCAAGTTTTGTGTTTGTTTTTTTGGTTTTTCACAAATCACCCCAATCTACACGACTTGATAGATTTGGAAACTTAAGGCAACAGAGTTTATTATATTTATTTTTTATTTATAAAATATTTTGAGATGCAAAATTAATAAAAAAATTTTATATTCAAGCTATTCAATCATTTTTCTTATAATATTATTAATTTTAAATTTATGAAAGAATTATTAATGAAAGCAACTATAATTTTTTTTTTTGAATAATCAAATTTTATAAGTGATACATCATTTAAAAAAGAATCAAAGTATTTTATTACTAATAGGACACATGGCGCAATATAATTAGTGCTGACATAGCATTTCGTTAAGTTTTAAATGAAATTTTAATCAAAGTACTATTTTCATCTTTATGAAAATCACATGTTTCTTTTCTGATACAAATCAAACTCGAGAAAAGAATAAAGTGTTTAAATCCTATGAGATTTTTTAGTATTTAACCATAATAATAATTTGTGCTAAATTTTGAGCAGATCAACCAACTGAGCTACCACCAAATTTTGAGGCGCAGGATGAGTTGTCTTAATTTGATTAGCATAATCGTCATTTGTCAGTCTAATCATAATTTCAAACTTCTAGAAGGTTTTTTGACCTTTCACCTTTAAATTATTATTATTCTATTGTTTTTTAAGGTACCTGCTACTAAGAGTTATTTACCCAGAATAACGTAACAACCATTCAAGTCCATGCTTTGGTTCTGACTCATGTGATTTAACTACATCCATCTTGGGTGACGAGGTCATTTCACACCCCCCATGGAATAGGATCATCTCCATTTCAAATGAAATTGATAATATTCATTTAGTGTAAAATAAGGGGTAATATTGTAAATTTAGTCATTCAACTTTAATATTAAGACAATATACTTATTTTATACTAAATAGATATTATCCATTTCATTTGAAATAGGAGAGGATCCTGTTCCTCAAACCACCCCACTTTTTTTTTTCCTTTTAATTTGTTAAATTAGTCCGTATAATTTGAAATTCTGGCAAATAACTTCGAAATAATTTAAAAAGTGATTAAAGAATTCCTTGGGGCAAGTAATAAACACATATAAGCCGCTAGAAAAGTTGATCTGAATTCGTTAATATTTGTCACATTAATATTTCCTTATATATATATATAAATAAATGTTACATATTCTTATAGTATTTTTTTGGTGTTTTCTCAATAGTAATATGATTTTTAAAATCATTGTTAAATTTAAAATTATTATTATTGATTTTTAATTTATTGGTAATTTTAAAATCACATCATACGCTAAACTTAGAAGAACAACTAGGATTTCCTTTTATATATATATATATATATAATATAAAGAAAAAAAAGAAAAAGGGAGTGGCTCAAGTTTTGTTTTGTGTTGTTTTTTGGTTTTTCAAAATCACCCCAATCTACGCCCCGACTTGATAGATTTGGAAACTTAAGGCAACAAGTTTATTATATTTTATTTTTATTTATAAAATATTTTGAGATGCAAAATTACTAATAAAATTTTATATTCAAGCTATTCAATCATTTTTCTCACTTTTGATAATATGACTAATTCATTTAATCTTTCTTGTGACATTGTCGATCTTAAGTATAATATTATTAATTTTAATTTTGAAAGAATTATTAATGTAAGCAACTATAATATGTGTTGTCAATAAATTTTATAAGTGATACATCATTTGAAAAAGAATCAAGTATTTTATATAATTTAATATGTCCATCACATTTTTTCTATTTGTAAATTTTATTTTAAAATTATTTTTATCACTTATTACTTATAAAATGACTTATCGATTGATTCAGAATTGAGATAATTAGACTTAGGCCCCGTTTAGTTCGCAGATTAGGCCTTTGGATTGGTAACATTATATTCCTAGGAGTAGTCTATTCTCATGGGACTACTAATCTCATACACACATGGTTAGCTAACTCATTCAAAAATGAGTGGTTTAGCTAATCCTTTCTGTGGGATTAAAAATACCATGTAAAATTACCTAAAAAAACCCTACGTTTCTCACACATCTTACGATCTCCATCTCTCAAAGCAACATTCTTCATCTCTCAAAGCAACGATCTCTATCTCTCAAAGCAAGGCATCTCTCTCCTCTTCTCTTCAATATCTATTTTCTTGGTTATTTCATTTTACGTGTTTCTTGGATTTTTTTCTTCTCTGCTTTTTTTTTTTTTTGGTCTTCGTTCTCTTTTAGTTTTTCTTCATTCCTTCTCAATTTTTTTTTTCCATTCTCTTCTCTCTTAGAGTTTTTTTTTTTTTCAAATCACATAAAGTTTTTTCTCTCTCTCAATTTTGTTTTCGTTCGGGTTTTTTTTTTTTTTTCAAATCGCATACGCTTTTTCTTTCCTTCTCTCAATTTTTTTCTTCATTCAAATGAAATCAATATAATTGGGTTGGAATCAATGCTTTTTCTTTTCTTTTCTTAGTAATTTTTTTCCTACTCTTGATGTAGTTTATTTTTTCCCTCTATATTGAATGAATACTTTCGAGTTCAATGGCTTGCAAGCATTTTGATAATTTCATGCTTTTGTATCTGTTCTAGTTTTTTTTTTTTGGTGTGTGTGTCTTATTTTCCGGATAGGAAACAACTTTTTGATTCTTTGAAGATGGTGATGCAACAAATAAAAAATCCCACATACATGACATAATTAAAAAATATATATATAATATAGTTGTTATGTTTGAAAAAAAAAAGGTCATTAATAATATAAATTGTATTCATATTATAAGGGTATTTTAGGAAATAATATCTGTACGATTTCATTTACCAACATATTGAATTGTACCAAACAAAGGAATATGATTAGATAGTCTATTCCAGATTACAACCAAGCAAAGGAATAGGAGTAGCTAATCTATTTCGATGATACTACTCATTTTCTAATGGAGTAGACAATCCATAAGCCAAATGAGGCCTTAAAAAAAAACATGAAAGAAGAATGGAAAGTTATAAAGAGTGATTTTTAATATAATTTTATGCAAAAAAAAAAAATGTTAAATATTGAAGACTCACTAAGAGCATTCCCAATTGAAATCTTCAAATTTAACCGGATATTATCCGGTTTAAATAAATTTGAGAGGATAAAAGTGTACAAGTGAAACTTTTCAAGAATTTATGAATGTTGAGACTTTCCATAAATGTGAATAAAAAGACTTTCAATCCGTAATTTACTTTTTCCATAATTGAGAGGCCTTGTTGGAGACTATTTATTAACTTTCTACATCCTTCAATTGAATTAGGATAATTTATATTTTATTTGGATTGAAAATATTCAATTAGTTATATTAGATGAGTAATTTTGTCGGTTTAAAAATATTCATCCAATATAACTAACTAGATATTATCCGGTTAAAATTAAATGGAGATGATCTTGTTCCCCTTCAATTTTTTTTTGAATACAACCTTTATTGTACAATTACTAATTGTGAACCTTAATAAGTAATGCTACAAGTCATTCTTATATCTATCTTGAGTCTCTCAAAAATTGTGATTTTGAATAGCCACATCATTCTTGAAGAAATCAGATCCTCTCTAGTCTTTTTATGTGCTATAGGGTATCTAGTTCATAGCTAGAATTTCTTTAAAGAAATTCTAAAACCATAAATGTGTCACTTGTTCCTTAATAAAAAGTAATAAATATTTAAAAAAATAAAATAAAAAATAAAAATAAAAAAAGGGTGGCAAGAACCCATAGTGGGTGGGCCAGCCACCTTAGATGGCCAACAAATTTCTTTTTTTTTTTTTTTTCAGGCCTTGGGGTTGCCAGACCACCCCAAGGGCCATACCATTCTTAGTTTTTAAAAATATTTTTTAATTTTTATTATTTTAGTTTTATTTTTTTTAAATATGAATTAATATTTTATTATTTTTTATTAAATGACACATGGCACATTTGTGATAATAGGATTTCTTTAGAATTACTTAACCAATTAAAGGGCATTTATTAACTTTTAGTTTTACCATATTAAAGGCTTTTTTTTTTTGCAACCTTAAATAAAGAGCATAAATTAACTTTTTATCATATTTATTTATTTTTTTTTTGGCAACAAATCTAACTGGCCTTAGAGCATCCATATTAAGCTATGCAAAATTTAGTTAAATTTAACTTTCAAAATATACTTTTTTTAGATATAACTAGTTACTTTTAAAGATTACTAAATATCAAACTCTTTAAATATTTTGCTATTTTTACCAAATATTATTATTTTTATTGTAAAACCAAATTAGTTTAACTACCATGATGAAACTCACTTTTATGCTCACATACATGAAATTATTTTTTGTGCACAATTGCATCTTTAATTCAATAGATTTTATTGATGAATGAATTTAATTGATTAGAGAAAAAAAATGGACGTCAATTAATGTAGTTGTAAATTTGAGAAAAGAGGAGTGACGAAAAAAAAATGAAAGGGGAAAAAAGTAAAAAATGAGGGGATGAAACTTTGGAGGGAAATAAATAAAAAAAAAAAAGAGAAAGAAAAATGAAAAGTAGTGCTAAAATGCAATAAAATAATATGATAATATTTTAATATTTGCTTTTGGTCTCTTTAAATTTGAAGAGGAAGTTTGACAAATGTTACATTTAACATTTGATAGAGAGTTTGATATAGAGGACTTTTTGTAGATTTTGTTAAAATTTTAAAGAAATATTAGATATAAAAAACTTGAGAAGGATGCTCTAAGACTTGAGTTGTCCAAGCCGATTCAACAATGGGACTGACTCAACCACTTTCTTTACCTTTTTATTGCAAGTAGTACGTTACAATTATATTGTTATACTTGTACATGTGATATATTAATGAATTTTGTCGACTTTTCTAATTACATAAATTTTGTTTTTCTTATTTCAAAGACTATTTAGTAACTTTTTAACGTCGGTCCACATTTAAAAAGAAAGAAAAAAAATTAACAATTTTTCCTACTTTTTTTCTTCCAAGTTCCATGATTCCATCACGCAACCCTTTTGTGGTCAACCATGATTTCGTCATGCGACCCTTCCGCGGTCAACCACAATTCCACCACGCAATCCTTTTTGGAAGTTTCTTTTGTATAATTTTTGTTTTTTTTTTTTGGAAAGACTTGCCTCTTAAAATTATATTTAATTAAAATTTAATAATAATGAATTATAAGTCTGAAAATTACATTATTATCCTGACATAAAAAAAAAACACTTGTATAGTGTTAGTTACGTCGGTCGGATGGAAATATAGTAGTGTTCGTTGTACTTTCGAGGGAGGTAGAACGTGCCAGGTTGTTTTTGACGCCGTTGCACACGTTGTTTACCCGACGAAGCCTTCCCTGCAAAAAAGTCTTCTTCTTCTTCTCTCTCTCTGAAATTCTTTTGCTATTTCCGACGCCGATCCTTTTACCCTTGTTTGGTAAACGAACATTTGTAAAGGTATCATCAAAACCCCTGTTTCTCTCTTTGCGCTTTTCAGTTGATTCTCTGCCGTCGTTGTGAGCAAACCCAGCTTCATCCGCTAGCTTTGTATATCTTCGTTTTGATCACTTCTATATGTTTGGATTCAAATCCAATATCTCTGTTCACTGTTCGTGTTGTTGTTAGAATAATAAGCCCACTTGATATGCTCTGCAATAGATTTCGTTCATTCAAGTATAATCGTGAAGAACCCCAAATTTAGTATTTGTTAATGGATAATTATGGCTCGTCATCTTCATACCCAAACCACAATCCCTATGCATACCCCCCACCACCACCAAATTCAGATCCATACCCTCCCCCTCCTTACCCTTATCCATACAATGCTGCGCAGACTTACCCTTATGCATACCCACCACCACCTTCACCTCCCATTCAGGCCCTCTAGACTATCACCACCACCCTCCTCCCCCATCCATACCCATATCCGGCTGCACCAATTTCCCATATTCCTCCACAACCAACCCTTGAACACCATGGTAGCTTCCAATATGGTTCCTCCTCCTTACCATTATGCACCATACCCGCCTCCTGAAATTTCTGGCCTGCCCCAAGCTCCTCCCCGTGTGAATAGCTTCTCCAATCATCTCCGGCTGGATAGTTACAGTTCTTCAGGAATTGGGTCGCCTTTGAATGCTGATAGTGTCAATGATCCCATCCCTTCTCACCCTATTGCGTACCCGCGTTTGGATGATCACTTGAGTAGTATGAAATTGTCTGATAATCACCCTGCTGCCCCTGCATCACCTTCGGCACCTTCTGTGTCACCATTGACGAGCGCTCCTCCTAGTGCTAGGTATGATAGGCAGGGAGAATTTTATGGCTATCCTAGTGAGTCATTTTCGAGTGGTTGGGAGGGGCCTTATTCAGGCGAGATTAATTCACCTGGACATTCTGCTTATGGAAACTGGCTCATTCAATGGGTCACAGCATAGTCAGAACTTCCAGATTGTGCCACTGCAGAATAAAGGGTCATTAAAGGTGTTGCTCTTACATGGGAATTTGGATATTTGGGTTAATCGTGCACATAACCTTCCGAATATGGACATGTTCCATAAAACTTTGGGGGATGTGTTTGCCAAATTACCAGGGAACATGAGCAACAAAATTGAAGGCCACATGAATCATAAGATCACCAGTGATCCTTATGTTTCAATTACAGTATCAAATGCTGTGATTGGGAGGACTTATGTGATTAGCAATGATGAAAATCCTGTTTGGAAGCAACATTTCAATGTTCCTGTTGCGCATTATTCTGCTGAAGTGTATTTTTTGGTTAAAGATAGTGATGTAGTGGGGTCACAGCTTATAGGAGTTGTTGCAATTCCAGTGGAACAGATATATTCAGGGCAAAGGTTGAAGGAACCTTCCCAATCCTGAATAATAGCGGAAGCCTTGTAAGTCTGGAGCTGCGTTGAGTCTTTCAATTCAGTACACCCCAATTGAGAATCTGAGCATTTATTATCACGGAGTAGGGCAGGCCCTGATTACCACGGAGTTCCTGGAACATACTTTCCTCTCAGGAAAGGAGGAAATGTAACTCTTTATCAAGATGCCCATGTTCCAGATGGGTTCCTTCCGAACCTGAAGCTTGACCGAGGGATGTATTATGTTCATGGGAAGTGTTGGCATGACATTTTTGATGCGATACGCCAGGCCCGCCGTTTGATTTACATTACAGGGTGGTCAGTGTGGCACAAAGTTAGACTGGTCCGGGATTCTAATTCTGGTTCAAATTGCACCCTAGGGGATCTTCTGAGGTCCAAGTCCCAGGAAGGAGTAAGAGTATTGCTTCTTATTTGGGATGACCCTACTTCGAGAAGCATTTTGGGTTACAAAACAGTAAGTAACTTACCTTGAGAAACATATCATGTCATTTCAGCATATAATGTGCCTCAGTTCTGGATCATACTTATTAAAACATATGATATATTTTAAAACATCATTAAATTGTAATCTCTTTTTTGGCCTAACCTAGATTTTGAGTTTCAAATTTTAGAAATAAAATATGTTACATGGCAAGATATCATGCTTTTTGTGTGTAGATGGTCGTACTTATGTGTAGTGCTTTACATTTTCTTTAGTTTGAATTCTTAGGTGAAGCTTGATAAGTTTATTATCATAATTGGTGAGTTCTTGGGTTTCATTCCATGGCACCGCAAAATGTCCTTCTTGAACTATTATACATGTTACTTCCCCTTTTTTGTTTCTAATTAGAAAGCTTTTTTAGATTTATTTATTTTTTATTTTTAGATTTCTTTTTCTAATAAACCTCTTTATATGCAGGATGGAATCATGCAAACCCATGACGAGGAAACTCGCCGTTTCTTCAAGCATTCTTCTGTACAGGTTCTACTTTGTCCCCGCATTGCTGGAAAGCGACATAGCTGGATCAAACAAAGGGTTAGATATGACTAATGCTATACAATTTGTTTGCATCAGTTTAATTTTCTTTCACATCATTGTTTAGAACTCCTAGACTGTTGGAAACCAGAGGGGGAAAAATTAATGGGACATTCTACATTATGGTGGCTAAATTTGGTATCTAGCATGTTAACTAACTGTAACCCAGGTTTGGTGTATGTTGAAATATGCTTCACCTTTCATATATGAATAAGTCAATGGATCGATTGCTGGGAGTAAATCATGAGATTGCGACAAACAATTTTCTTGATTTGATATTCAAATGTAATACATTAATAATTGACTTTCTATTTTCAAATTGTTGAAGTTCCTTTATAAATATGGATTCCTGATAATGTGCTATATATTAAAGCCAATAATAATCAAGCGTGTAGGCCCTTTGGGCTTTGTGTACAGTGGATTTAGGTCTCTAAGGTCAAACCACTTAAATATTTGTGATTTCTATTTTTTATTCTTTAAAATATTCTTTCGCATATTTCTGTAGTTTATTTTATATTTAAATTTAAACATGGTACTAAAGCAAGTCGATTTGACTTCATTTTAATCTCTTTTCTTAAGTTGGTGATTTCTATCATCACCTTCTCAAAGCAGGTCCATCTGACTTTGATTCAATTTTCTTTTGTCAGTGATTTATTACATCACCTAATACACCAAATCCATCCAACTTTACTTCAATCTCTTTCTTGCCGTTGGCATTTATATCATCACCTTATACAGCAAGTGTGCTCTAAAAGCATAATATGATATATGATTTATTTACTGTTTAAATTGTCAGTTATTTTGTCTGGTAAAGTAAGGCATGCATCAATTTTCAAAACATAAAATTGTATAGCCTATAGTTTGGAGCATGAGAAGAAAAAGTTGGCTATGTAAATGTTCTTATCCAAAACTGTGATTAATTTTATATGGAGTTGGTTTGCAATTTTGAATTTCTTCTTGTTTCTTGTATTATCAGGAAGTTGAAACAATATATACACACCATCAAAAAACTGTAATTGTGGATGCTGATGCTGGCAACAATAGAAGAAAAATAATAGCTTGTTGGAGGACTTGATTTATGCGATGGGCGATATGACACTCCACAGCATTCTATATTTAGGACACTCCAAACGGTGCATAAGGATGACTATCACAACCCTACTTACACGGTAATGTCACTTCAAATTTGAACAAGCTGTTGTTAATAATGCGGAACTTTTCTGCAAGAGTTTGAGATGTAGTGTGTTTTTAATTGTATCCATACTAAGTTATTGAGGATAGATTTTGAGGCATAGTATTTTTCAGAATGCGTGTAGACCCGTGGACAAAGTAAGGACCAAACAAATTATTGTGTCATTATTTATCTGCTAGACAATCTCATTTAGTCATTCAAATATGCAAAGAAATGCAACTTGAACAAATGTACGTGAAATTAGGCCAATAAAATTGCAAGTTTATGCAATGAATACTTTTAATGCCCAATTTAGTTTTTGGAGTCAAGAAACTGGAAAACTTGGTGGAATGTCCATCTAAACTGGCCAAGGAACTGCTATTCTAAGATATAGTTGTCTTCCAATTGTCTTACAAAAATAAAATTGCTAGTCTACACAACAAATGTTGCAATACTTCCTGGCTTAGTTTTTGGACTCTAGCAATTGAAAATCTTGGGGAATGTTCAGCTAAATGTTGTAGGAACTGTTATTTTCATGCATAATTGTCTTCTAAAGTAATTAACTCTGTTTCTTGTTGTGGGCTATTACCTTGACAGGGTAACATCGCTGGTTGTCCACGAGAGCCGTGGCATGATTTGCACTCCAAAATTGATGGTCCAGCAGCATATGACGTTCTGACCAACTTCGAGGATCGCTGGTTTAAGGCTGCAAAACCCCATGGGATTAAAAAACTGAAAACTTCATATGATGATGCCTTGCTCAGGCTAGAAAGAATTCCAGACATCATTGGACTGTCCGATGCTACTTGCACTGGCGAGAATGATCCAGAAGCTTGGCATGTTCAGGTCAGATGGTCTTAACTAATTGTTGAATTGCCCAAGGACCATGGATTAGGTCAAAATGATGTGTTGATTTGCAATTTATTTTGGTAACGTGTGTTAGATTAATGATGAAATTGTCTTGTTCATTTTCTTTGGTTTTCCAAATGCAGATTTTTCGATCTATTGATTCAAATTCCGTTAGAGGCTTCCCAAAGGATCCAAAAGAAGGCACAGCCAAGGTGAGGTGACACTTAGTGACTAGTTTTTCCTTTGCTGATTTCAGTTTAGTGATATAAATTTATCTTTGTGTGATTTCAGTTTACCCCTTGCACCCCCTCTTTCCTGTAGCTGAAGTTAATTAATTACTTTTACTTTCTTGTAACAGAACCTAATGTGTGGGAAGAATGTGCTGATCGACATGAGCATACATACGGCATATGTTAAGGCCATTATCGTTCTCTGCATGGCGTTTCATTTATATAGAGAACCAGTATTTCATTGGATCTTCATACAATTGGAATTCGAATAAAGACGTAGGTAAGAAACTTTAATTTTAACACGAGGTCATGATAGCCATGATATTTAGAGGATCATTTATCTTATAAATAGTTAGAACTTGTTGTGCGGATTAAATCTGACTGTGTCATAATTTCTGCAGTGAACATGAATAGATAGGAGCTTTGAAATTGTATGGGTTAAAGCGAATATTATCATATGAACATTGGGTCTATAGCTAGCATCTAAAAGTTCCATGTCCATATGAGATTGAAATAAAAGCAACCTACCATCTCTGTTATTTTGTCAAGTTTCAATTTGTGTATGTTTAATAGATACCTTATAAGGGATCTTAATCAGTTGAAAAATGTAAGCAGCGTATCAGGTTATTAGCTGGACCAGACCTTGACCCAAATTACCGCCAGAATGGGACAACTTCTGTTCAGCACATTTAGAAGAAATGTTGATAATAAAAGCATTACATGGGAATTAAGGAAAGATGAAGCTTAAAGAACGGTGATAAAGTCGAAAGGAGAGTTTTACTTCAATAGAAGTCTTGATAGTCTCGAAATATAATGAATCTCTTTTTTTTTATATATATAAGTAATCAAGATATCAATAAAAGCATATAAGATGCTCCTGTACACAGGAAATATACAAGAAAAGCCACCTAACTAGTAAGAGACAAAAGAAAAATAAATTTATGAAAACTAATCACCAAATGAGAAACAAAAGCAATTGTCCAAAGATAAAAGGTGCTGAAAAATAAAGACTTAATCTCCTCCAAAGTCCTCTCACAATCCTTAAAACTTTTATCATTCATTTATCTTCAAAGACACCACAAAAGGCACGAAGGTACCATCTTTCACACAGCAGCACTCTGAGTGTTGCCAGCAGTCCACCAACAAGTATACAAGTCAACTACTTATCTAGGCATAATCCAAGACAGCCCAAACCAATTGAAGAACACATTCCACATATCACAAGAAACCTTACAATGAAGAAGAAGATATCCATGGACTCCCCATTCCTTCTACACATACAACATCTATCAACCACAATGACGTGCCGCTTCTAGAGATTGTCCATGGTAAAGATCTTTCCTAGGGCTGCCAACTAGTCTGCGAAACACTCTTCCAGGGAAGCAGAAACTATCATTACAATTCATGACACTGTAAAAATATTTAACACCAAACAACCATCTTTTGGAAGGGACCCATCACAACTTGCCCTCACCTTCCTGTCTCTCTCCCTAAATACAACGCCCAAAAAAATAAGGCAAACATCCACCTCCCACTCACGAGCCACTCCAGCAAAGCTTGCATTCCACTGAATCCGCACATCAAGGAATTTTCATGTGATTTGCAACAAAAGCATCATTTGCGCACGCAATACCAAATAAACACAAAAAATGCTTCCTTAAGGGTCATATCCCCACACTATAGATCATGCTATAATCTAACCCCTCATAATATTCTTCCACAAACAGGCTCCATAAAGCATCACCCTTCCTGTGAACTTCCATATTTAGCATCCACCACCACTCTTCACCAAGCTTCTCTATCGAGACCATAGTGCCAAAGCCATTTACCTAAGAGAGCATGATTGCACATCAACAAGTTTCTAATCGCCTAACCCTCCCTCAAAGATTGACATACAAACCTTGGGACATCTCACCAAGTAATATTTGAACTCCTCGCCTAGCCCACCTTATAAGAAATCGCATTGATGCTTCGCTATACAATTTGCAACACCCGTAGGGAGAGAAAAGAGAGACATGAAGTATGTAAGTAAATTGGAATGGATGCTCTTGATAAGGTTAAGCCTACCACCCTTAAACACTACAACATTTTCCAATTAGCCAACTGATGTTCTTTCTTCTCAATAATATTGTCCGATATACTTGGCCTTTTAGGAAGCCCCTGTAAGCTGACGGAAGACCAAGATACTTCAAGGGCAGAGACACAAGCTCACAGCCCAGAGATGGGAAACTGGGTCCGGAACAATTTGGTATTTTATATAATTAGAATTTGATTAGGTGTTATATGTACCATTTTGACAAAATACTCTGAATCTACCGCACAACTTTAAACAACTGCATATTGTGTTAGTCTTTTCAGAAACATTCACAGGATGAGAATGTGGTAATAAGCACATGTTCTATATAGTTTTATTGTCTTGTTCTGTTTCCTGAATGCAGAATTTTGCTCACACTATCTTTCTGCAGGTGCTGATAATTTGATTCAATGGAAATTGCCCTTAAAATTGCCAATAAAATTAGAGCAAATGAGAGATTTGCTGTGTATATTGTTATTCCAATGTGGCCTGAAGGTGTTCCTACTGGTGCTACTCAAAGGATTCTATTTTGGCAGGTAGGCTTCAATTAGTAAGGAATTGAGACTATTTTCAGTCAGGAAAGGCTTTTCCTTGCTATTATACTTCAGTATTCAGCATGACATATACTCCTACATTCCCCCCGCCTCTCGCTATCGCATCTTTTATCAGAGCTTTTCAAGAAGGTTCTCCATATGCAGCAATGCTATAAAAACTAATTTGAATGACTTTTAGCATGAAAAGAACTTCTTGTTCATACCCAGCAATAATTTAAGATATTACTAAGGACTTATGCTTGGAGTGGAATTATATGAAACAATATGAGCACACAAAGAGAAACTTAGGTTTCTGTAAATGTCATTTAGGAGGTTCTCCTTTCGTTTTACCATAATACATCTTCAAACTGACATTTTCTCCTGTATGTCCTCTGCTTTGTCGACTGTTTTTTTAAAAAAAACACAAAATGTGGCTCTGGTGCTTCTAATGCATGCTCAAATCTACACCCAACTATGACCTGATTTATTATAATTGATTCCATTTTCTTTATCTTTTCTTGGACAAAAAGTTCTAAAAAGTAGAAGTTCCACTCTGGAGCATCAAATTTCTTTGTTACATTGAATACTATACTCAGTCTTAATATAGTGGGACAAAAGCCTGGTCTCAATTGGAATTGGTTTGTTTCATATGTAGCATTCCAGTATACAAGGTTTAATATCAATATGGAGAAATCTCCAGTCAAAAAGTTGAATTTGAAGTCATTTTTGATTGTCTGTAAATTTTGTTATAGCGAAGTAGTGCATTTTGTTGATCTTGGTGTTATTATTGATTATTGCAGAATAAGACAATGCAAATGATGTATGAGGCTATCTACAAGGCTTTGGTGGAGGTTGGGCTTGAGGGAGCTTACTCACCACAAGATTATCTAAACTTCTTTTGTCTTGGCAACCGTGAGGCCATAGATGGACATGACACCATGGTTCCTGGAAGTCCTACTGCTAACACTCCTCAGGTGACTCTCATCACTTCTATTATCCATTGGTTTTGGTACTAGTTGTTTTTATACACAGGAGACATTCCTAATACAGAAGTAGATAACTTTCAGATTCTGTAGGATGTTTCATTTCATATACATATAGGTATTCCTTTTAACTTTTGACAGGAGTAGGAGATCCAGATACTTCTTTGAACTTACAAAGATTCCCAATTATAGTTCCTCTGGTTCCCTCAGATGTGCTCTTTATGTAGAAAAAGTACTTATACATGTGTTGTTTCTTGGTGTTCCCAGGCACTTAGTCGAAAAACCCGACGATTTATGATTTATGTTCATTCAAAGGGCATGATAGTAGATGATGAATA
Organism: Carpinus viminea; assembly: GCA_013348765.1. Classification (NCBI taxonomy): domain Eukaryota; kingdom Viridiplantae; phylum Streptophyta; class Magnoliopsida; order Fagales; family Betulaceae; genus Carpinus; species Carpinus viminea. Next base: position 41,843,290 of record CP054667.1, on the reverse strand, counting down.
TGTATTATTGGGTTCTGCAAACATCAACCAGCGCTCCATGGAGGGCACTAGGGACACTGAGATTGCAATGGGAGCTTATCAACCTCATAATACCTGGGCAAGAAAACTTTCTAATCCGCATGGACAGGTAACCATTGTTACTTACGTAGCTATTTGGTAATAAAAGGATTAGTTCCATTTTTTTCACTTTCCTTTGCATTTATATGCAGAAACTCACCAGTGGTAATTTATTCACAGAAAAAGGGACCATTGTTATTAAAAAGAATAAAAACACTTGAGATGTAAAAAATCTTTATTATATATTTGTTTTCTTAAACATTGATACTATCCCAATGCTCCCCTCTCCTTCCAAAAAACAATTTCTTGGGAATGCAAAACATATCTTTCCTCATTACAATGAAATCCTCAGGAAGATTCATGTCCAAGGTTTTTCAGAGCATAAAGGATATGGTTTTGTCTGAAACTTTAGGTGTAGACCATTAATTTTTATTTTATTTTTTTGCTGTTGAATGCTGTTTGGTTGAAGTACAAAGATATCAGAGACATGCTCATTCAGTAGCTTGTGACTTGCATTTGGTATCTGTAGGAAGAATTATTTCTTTCATATTTAGTTGTTTATTTGGTACCTGGCTTTTATGAATAACTGCTAATGCTTGCTTTTTATGTGCAACATTCTTTACTAAAAAATACAACTCCAATCGATCCATGGAACCAAACATTGAATTCATCAAATTGCATGTCTCCAATGTATCTCAATTTTTTATAAGTAATCACATATTCATTTAACCTGAGTACACAAGAAGTATACAAGAGAGAAACTTAGCTAGTGGCGGAAAAGAGATCTAAGAAAACAAGAAAGTTCGAAATACTAAAAGAAAGAGAATATTAAAGAATACCTTTCATTCCACTAAGGTCCTTTCACGGTCCTCAAAGCTACAATGGGTTATTTCCCTCCAGAGACATCATATAAGGCAATCATCAAGTGAAATAACAGAATCATTCTTTTTAATGTGGTATCCTAAGCCCAATATGTTAGATTTTGTTTTGGCTTGTCATTTGCAGTTGCATGGGCTGGGAATTCTCTGGAAACAAACCAGGAATGCTTTAAAATTTTAGAATTTCTTGGAAATATAAGTTTCTTTTTTTAACTGAAAATATAAATAATAACGTTCTAACAGAAAGTTTAGTAGTTCAGTTTACTGCTTTAAGTCACTTTATCACATGGCCACTTAGATATAGAGGGAGGCAAGAGGGCTTTATATCAATCAAGCTTCAAAACAGTGTGATCTGATTCTCTAAGCTAGTGTTGATCAAACAGCTAGTCAATCAAGCTTCAATCTCTAAACAGTGTGATCTGATTCTAAGTAGGTAAGACAATTCCCAAAGATTTCTTGTTAAGACAACCTTCACCCGTACACATTGAAAAGTTCAGTTGTGACATTGAGGTTTTAATCAAAACACACCAAACCGTTAAACCGCAATGATCAAGTGAATAAATATGCCCTAAAGTAAATGTATTCACTTTTGTTAGAAATGCTAATGGACAGTTTGATGTTCCATGGAAACAACTTTTCAATTTGTTCTCCAAAAGACAAATATTTCTTAACATAACAAAGCAGCGTGTCGTTGATTTCAAAGCAGTATACAAAACAAAGTGCTGTCATTGCCAAGAAAGGTGATATTTGCCTCAATTGTAATGAAGTCAGCAGCATCATTCTAGATACTCCAAAAACATATCTATGTGTAGGACTCTTAACATAACTGGTTCACTTGCTACATTTAATGCTACTGTTTTATCTCTGTTACAAATTGTTAAATACCCTAACTAGGCATACATAACCAACTCGCCGTTTCATGTTGTGAATGTGTACTTCACAGATTCATGGATATAGGATGTCATTATGGGCAGAGCATATTGGAGGTATTGAGGACTGCTTCACTAAACCAGAGTCTATCGACTGTGTGAGAAGGGTTAGATCGCTGGGCGGCGAACTGGAAACAATTTGCTGCTGAAGATGTCACAGAGTTGACGGGCCACCTATTAAAATACCCAGTTGAAGTTGATCGAAAGGGCAAGGTGAGGCCTCTTCCCGGATGTGAAACTTTCCCAGATGTGGGAGGAAATATAGTCGGGTCATTTATTGCCATTCAGGAGAACCTAACGATCTGAGCAGATTGCATCCAGCTTCTACTTGGTACCAAATGAAATTAATGAGTGAAAGAAAGTACAGCTGTGAATGTACTTGTTGTGTCTGAAACACATAATGCTGTATAGTTCTTTTTCTTTTCCCTCTTGTTCTTTTAGTATAGTGTTTACAATTTTTTTCGTTGTAATTACACTACAGGACAACATACCCGAAAGAAGAATCAGTCAGGTTTTTTTGTGTGTTGGAAGAATCAGTCAGGTTTTTTTTTGTGTTGAAAGCACCTTTAGGCATTTGATGTATAAACTATACAACCATACAATAAGAAGTTTGTGTTAACGGCAACAGGGCAGAGTTTTGTCCAAGTCCAGTTTACTTTCTTTGGAAAAGAACAACATTATTACAGAATACAATTTAGTTTGGAGCTTCACTGCTTTGCTTATCCTTTCTGAACCCCTACTTCTGGGAGCATTCAGGTCATGATAATCAGAATATTATGTAAGATGAGGAAATTCTTATCTGACAGGCCATCCTGGAAGAAAATTATTGGCTTTATTTGTGGCACACTTTTTTCTTCATGCACTAAGAGAGATCTTATAAGTCCATAAATGCTTATACAAACTGCCACAACAAAAAAAAAAAAAAAAAAAAATGGAAGAAGAAGAAGAAGAAGAAGAAGAAAGAAAAAGAAAAAAGGGTAATTACTTTATGTCTTCATGAATTATAGCGTCTTGGCACTTTCCCTTATAAACTATCAATTATGACACTTGACCCTATTAAATTACTATCTTATGATATTTTTCACTTTTCCGTCAATCAAAGATGTTAAAATTAACGATTGGTGGTCATGTGACTTGAATATTCCATTTTAAATTTTTTTCCTTTCACTTTTGCTCTCATTTCAGATTAGTAAAATAACGCTTATATTCTCTTAAACCATAATCTAATACATGAGAAATGAGAGCAAAAGTATAAGAAAAAATTTAAAATGACATAAATAGTCACATTGTTGACTATTAATTTTAATCATTTTGACTGATGGAAGGGAAAAAAATGTCATAAGATGATAGTTTAATAGAATCAAGTATCATAATAATTTATAAAGAAAAAATGTTAATGCATTTCATAGGACAAAAGATAATTACTAAAAATAAAATAAAAAAAAGCATTGGTGCAGATAACTGCTTGAAGAGGCCAAAATATACCCTTTCAACATTGTACAAATATGTACACAGAGAGAGGGGAGGGTCCCCAATTTTCTACCTGCCCTTGGAAATTGGGCAGGGATGAGGTGGGAGGGCCAAGGGGGCCTATAGGGGTCCTTTTGTTTAGGCAGGGAGCCCTCCCTCGTACAGGCGCCACAATTTTCTCTATCATCTACTTTTTACCAAGTTTGTGTGCTTTGAACATGAATGCTAAAGGAGATGGGCCAAATTCTTTTAGTGCCGGCTGTAAACAAATTTAAACATTGCATTTTCTCAACCTTTCCGGATCTTCTCCGTTTCACTTGAAATTAAAAAGATGTACGGATCTAACGATGCATACATTAAATAAAAATTAAAAAAACTTTCAGGGTCTCATTTGCACAAACACCACTTAGACACCATAATTTTTCGTTTCGTTTCATCTGAATTTGTAGTCAGATTAATAAACCCTAAATATTTTTTATTTATAATAATAATAATAATTATTTTTTATGGTTTGACCTAAAAAGTCGAAAGGAAAAACAAATATTAAACAAGCGAGCAATTGGATAAGAAGCATATGCTGTTGTAATGTGGGCCCGGGCCTATTCCGAATTCTCACCAACTTTTAAGTGGACCCTAGTCCATCAGTGGGCCTCAGCTAGGGAATTACAGGCGCCACCCAGACCCAGGAAAAGGCTGCAAAAGTGGCCACAAATATAAATATCATTGAATTCAGCGGCACGGATCATCCCAACCGTCCATTTATCTTTCAGCCCCGCTTTTTGAAGGGGGCTGGCTTGGCTGGTCATGGCCCACAAATAGACGGGGGTTTTCTTATGGTGGTGTGCTGGGCCCCACGCTCTGACGTAGTGAATGGTGATAAGCATCTCCCCCATACGTGGCCAGCAGAAAAAGGTTATGAGCTCCACGCGCCACAATGGGGTGTCGTCAGCACTCTCCGGTGATGGTTATTCACTTATGTGTAAGTGGTAAGGTTCACATGAAAACACCCTCTGGTAAAAAATGGAGAGGGAAAAATACAACTCATAATATTTATATATATATTAGAGAAAATTCTAAATTTTAATTTGGGTATCACTTCTATATTTGGAGGAAAGATTTTGAGATGGGATTATTTAAAGTAGGGATGACAATTTTTTAAATATTAGGGAGTTATGCTAATCTGATTAATTAAATTAGTCAGATTTATATAATCTTATACCCATATCTTGATATGACTTGAATCTGACATATGATATAAAGGCTAACTATTTTTGATATGACCTGCGAACGTAACACAAATTTAATACGAAATTAATGAATTAAGGTTGAGGGTTTGATCTATTTAATTAAATGTGTCAAATTATAGTTGATATATATAGTCTTATATAGATATTTAGATACCATCCGAATGTGACATACAATAGAAATCGTCACACCTAACTTAAAGTTGTCATTTAGTAAAGCGGTTGCACTCCATTCTTGAACTCTGGTTTTTTCTTAGTAGTTTAAAACTTTGGAAGGTATTTATAAATTGAAACTTGTTTTCAAAATAACTTCTCAATAAAGAAACAATCCATGTCGTGTCATAAGAAACACAATTTAACTTGTATAGCATAAAGCATAAAAAAAGTAAAGAGAGTTTAGTTGTATCTGCTTACCTCTCTATTTTGCTAAGGAGATGCACTATCTAAAGTTCTCTAAATACCAAGATCTTATCATATGAAAAAAGTGTTCTTTCATCTAAAATCCTATAATTTATCACTTAACCTTGCTTAGAAAAATTCTTTAATCTAAACTTTTGAAAAAAAAAATTAAAAACATACTGTTTTATCCACAATTTTATTTTTTGGACAGCTATCTCCTTTCTCTTTTCTAATTAAAGTCTTCAAACTTTACCAGTTGCTAGACTATTAACAATTGAAATTTCTGTAATTTATACTTTGTTTTAGGGTTAAATACTTTGTTAGTACTTGGCTTTTAACAACTTCATTTTTTCCTATTTAGGTTTCAATTTGTATCACATATAGTACATTTGTTATTGATAAAGATAGGGTTAATACCTCGGTCAACATTCCGTCAATGAAACTAACATATTGTCAAGAATTAGTCCATATGGTTTACTTGTGTAAATTAAAAATTAATTAAGGCATATGGATTGATTTTGTATTTTTTTAATGAATAACAAATATAATTAACTAAAAATAAATAAATAAAAAATTGAGGGGCAACTTTTGTGCCCGATGGGGGTTATTGGCCACCCCATTGTTGGCTAATAGGGTAGCCGAGTCATCCCATTTGGCCTGGAGTGGTTTCGGCCGGCCAATCTAAAAGTGGCAGAACTATCCCTATTGCCTTTTGGGTTTGTTTGGGTAACCCTCAATTTTTATTTTTATTATTATTTACAATTTAGCCTTTTAGGGGTGGCCAAAACCACCCCATGGGGTGACTCGGCCACCACTATAAGACTGGTTTGGGGTGGCCAAAGTCACCTCTATAAGGTGGTTCGGCCACCCCTAAAAGGCCTAAACCGTACCAAAAAAATAAAATAAAATTGAGAGTTACCCTCGGGATGGTTGAGCCCCCAAGGCGGCCACACTCTCCATCATATTCTAAAGAGTTTTATTTTTTATTTAGCCATAGGTAAATCAGTAAGTTTAAGTTATCCTAGCTAGAAACAATCTACAGATTCACATATGCTGCAAATTGTTCTAGCTTATGCTAATCGTGGTGGATTAGCATTAGCATTAACATTAACATTGCTACTACGATTACGAATTGTTCATACAGATTCACATTCAACCACGTGCAACTCGCAAGCCAAATCCTCAAACTCATCATATTCGCTAACTATCACATTAATTAATAATTAAGCATATAACATCAAAGCGTGACAATATTTCGAAGCATGTTTAGGCAACAAATGGAGTTAATTATATATATATATATATATAAAAAAAAAAGCCTCCGGATTAATTTTACTCTTTCACAATCTAAACCATCTGAAGTCTTAACCCTTAACCCTTAACATCAGGCGCATTTGATTCCTTCTCTTCTCTTTCTCTCTCGCAGGCCAATAAGTTGGACCCCCCACAGCCATAAAAGACCCCACGTGATCCAGTGGAAAAATAACAACAAAAGTAGCTCTATGTTCCACGGACACGTGGCCATCTCCATCTCCATCTCCATCGACCCAGCAAACCCAGCGGTAGGGACCGAAGCCCGCATTGGGAAAGGTGGCCTTGGGGCCCGCGCCCACCATCACATGACTAAAATACATGAGGTGGCCCCATCACACGGTCCACGGAGCAGCACCTCTTTTTCTCTTTGCTTTTGCCGAGCCTTTCTTTCTTTCTTTGACCCCACCCCACCCCTCACGCGCGCGCACGTGCGACTCCATGAACGCCCCGGATAAACAATCCAGAAACACACAGATAGCGCTTCATGTTTTCAGTGCTTCGAAGACCGAGACATTAACTGGAGCTCCTGCAGCATCGTAAATCTCCAGCGAAAAGTCCCTCAGCATCTGAGTTGTTGTCGCAGCACTAGTGCTAGTTGTAATGGTAGCAGCGGCGCTTGCAGATGTGGAAGCCGCGGAGCAGCTCGGTTGATTTGAACGGGTGTCGCTATGTTCGCCATGGACGACACGAACGACGATATGGGCCTCGCTGAAATGTTTATCAGAGGCGTGGTGGAAGCTGGGAATGTGAATATGTGAGGTGGGGTCGAAGGTCCGGCAATGGAGGCCATCGTCTGCGGGACCATGATGAACGTGCCGGGAACGACGGCGTTTGAGGGTATAGCCCACACAGGTACCAGCCCTTGAGGTACTACTGCCTGTGCTTCTTCTTGTTGCGTCGTGGTGGTGACGGCCGTCGTTATTGGGGCGAGCCCTGCAGAGACCGAAACGCCGTCGTTTATGTCTATGTACTCGCTGTTAGCGGGTCGTTTGCGTTTCTTCTTAGCGGGTGGGTCGCTGTCGGGAGCGGACGTGGTGGGAATTTTGAGGGTCCCATTGACGGACATGGCGATGGCGGGGACGGTTCCGGTTCCGGTGGCGGCAATGATGGCTGGCTCGGCGTGCTCGAGGAGCCACCGGATAGTCTCCCCGTCGGACTTGTGGCCCAGTTCCCGGGTCAGCTGGAAGATCCGGGCCGCGCATGTGGCGGGCATTCGGATCCTCCGCCCGCGGCCCTCCACTTTTGTGTGACGGTCCTTCGTCGAGGACCTCTTCGGCAGCGCAACCGCCTTTCTGTCCATTTGCATCTGAATCCCTGCAGGCACGTGCATCGCCACCATGGCACGTGACATTTCCTCCGTGTCCGGCTCTTCTTTGGGCGCAAAATTCGCCGCCGCTTCCACCGGTGGGGACGGGGACGGTAACGATTCGGTGGTTATGGAAGCTCCCTCTTTGCCGTGGCTGCTGCTCAGTTCTGCTTCTTGCCCACCCTTGATTCTGAGATCAAGACTTCTGGCTTCTTCTTCGAGCTCTCGTTTTTGAATCGCAGCCATCTTTTCTCTTCGGAGATAACTACTAAAACCCAAACCCAGTAAAAACAAACACAACCCAGAAAGAATTACACGCAAATTTCCACTAGAATCGAATGTTTCCTCGGATTTGCGGCTGGGTATCAGTTTCTCTGCTTTAGTAGAGAAAGGAAGGGAAGGAGAGAGAGAAAAGAGCTGAAGGTATTCTGTAACAAGTTGTTAGAAAGAACCGAACCCACTATATATAGATGGATAATATTTGGCCTAGTGTGTCGACGGGGCTAATCTACGGTCATCCGTTCATCGTACAATTGGGTGGACCCACTCGGCGGGGCAACGTGGACGCTCCCTCTTCGCACGATCCATCTGTCGGGCGTGGGTCAACGGTGGTGAGGAGTCCAATGAGCCTGCCAGATAATAAATTCTGCTTTTCTTTGCATGGTGTCATCACTGAGCTGGGTTTGCGAATCGGAAAGATAATTACACAGCTTTTGCTCTAAAACTGATTTTCTTATTTTAAGTATAAAGGCTAGGGTTATGGTTTTGCTAACGCTGCAATTTCCAATCTTTCTTTGGTAGTAGATTCTCATCATTGTCCAATTGGGTAGGAACTATAAGAAAGAATCTTCCAAAATCCTTTCAAGTTTGAGGTTTCTTTTCTTGGACCATAGATTCATTCTACAAGTCGTCTCAAGTAATTGCAAAAGATAAGTATTAGAAAGCCAAACAAATAAATTCAAAAAAAATTTAAAATTAATATGACAGATTGTGAGTAGAAGATAAGAAAAAGAGAATTACATTTTTTTTTTAATGAGATATGATACAGCCACAACATATACTAAATAAAGACCAATTTCTCTCTTATGTATCATTTAAAAAAGAATATATTTGAATTTAAAACACCAAACTTTAATTTTAATTTTTTAAATGACATATAGGAGAGAAGTTAGTTATTGTTGAATCTATGTGTATCTTTAACATTATCTTTTTAATTTTAAAACCTTTGCTATATCAGCAAATTTTTCTAATTTCATTTGTTTGGATTTCTACACTAATCATTGCAGAAAGCTTTGAATTAATTTTATTACTAATCAAAATCTTTCTATTTCTAGCAAAATTATGACATGGTAGAATTAATTATACTATTTACTATAAAATTCAAAATTAATCTCCTTAATCACTATTACTAATTGAAGTGGGCCATTACATTTATGTCCTACCTTGATGTGGCCCCAAACACCTTTCCCTCATGCTTGTGTCCCACTTTATGCGACGTACAGAAGATTCTAATCAGTGCATAAATCTGATTTATTAAGTTGACTTTGTTGTATAATTGTACCAACATGTATGGATTCTTTTGGGAAATAAATTTCCTTCTATGGAAAATTGTTTCAAAAGTCTTTGAATTTTAATTTTCATAATTACAAATCTGTCTTGTAATAAATAAATAAATAATTTAGTTACGTTTTTAGTAGCTAGGTTTTTACTTTTTAAAAAAAACTAGATTTTAATTTGTTTAAAGTATCTTCAATGGTAAAAGGTATTTTATCTATTTAAAAGTACAATTTTTATTTTACTTATTAATTTTTAATGTCAACTCCAATTCTATATTCTATTAGCTACTTGCTTAAAAATATTATTTTTATTCTTTATTATTATATTATTACCAATATTTAATTAAAGAAAAAACAATTACATATATAGAAATCATTAACAAAACAAAAATAAACACATGTGAATAATATTCATCTTACATGCAACTACTAATTCTTAAAATTAATAACAAAATAAATATATGCAATATAACTAATAATTCTTAAAATTGGCCTTATGCAATTCCCACATATGTTCAACTAAATGAATTGTATTTGCGAATGAATTGACGGTCTCTAAAACTCAAATGCCTTTAAATAAATTCAACAAATTTAGGGATGTGCTTTGAGAAACTTGTTAGAGAAGGAGATGAGAACAAATAAATGCAAGAAGAAGAAAATGGTTTGAGGAAAAATGAGTAGACCAATACCCAAAACAAGTAAAAAACAATATTGAAAATTATATTATATTATATTAAAATAATATTATATTCAATTTAGTATGCTATAGTGAATAGCTATTTATTGTAGTCGAAAGTATAATGAAATATGAAGCTATTTTTGTTAAAGTAAAAAAAAGGGTAAAATAGCTAAATATAACTAATATCTTCTTTTAATTACATTACTAGAAATGCTCTTATAGATGATACATGTCTTAGCGTACAATGGAAGAAATTAAATGTCATTTTTATCTAAAATAGCTCTTTAAATTGATAAAATACCATCTGCATTGGATAAGCTAAAAAATGTAGAATAAATTTTTGTTAAATGAGCTAAAAAAGCTACATGTAGCGGTAATATTGAAAAAGCTATTTTCCTACATTTTCTCCACGTCTGTTTTTTTTCTCCACTATCTCTCACAAAATTTTCTTCCACGTTTTTTATTGTTTCTCTCACCTTTTTCTCTTTTTCAAAATTTCTCCTACTATTTCTCTTTCACATCTCATTTTTTCAAAATTTTCTCCTATTATTTCTCTCTCCACATCACTTTTTCTCAAAAGTTGAAAAATAAGATATCAAGAAAATACAATCATTATAAAAAAAAAAATAATTAAAATTAAATTATATAGATAAAAATATAACTAATCGGATGTAGGAGGTCCTTAAAAAGTTATTAGCTAAACTAGATAGATTGAGTTTTGATGAGCTATTTTACATAAAAAATTAGCTCATCCATTGTGAATGTTCTTATGGGTAAATATCAATTTAACACTTCTGTCATCATTTCGTCAATCAAATTAACGAATTACCATGGGGTGGCTTCAGCCGTCTTCTACAGTCTATCCAGTGGTAAAGTTCTTGGGGTGGTTCAACCATCCCTAATAGCCAAAAAAAGTTGGCCAAATCTACTTACGTTGTAGTCCGTTAGTTTGATTGATATAATGGTAAATGACAGTCCAAAACATCTTTCGTCAAAAGGAAGAAAAAAATAAATAAATAAACGTACAGGACCACAGCCAAAACATGTTTCAGTTTTGTCTTTATTTATTTTTGTTGGAGTTATTTTTATGTATTACAGCTCAATGCTAACTTACAGCGTACGGATGCTAACATGCGCCGGTGGAAGAGACATTGAGAGTTGAGACCCACCACAACAACAACAACAACAAATAGCCATCTTGGCTCTTGGGGACTCCGCTTGGTTGCGTACGGCAACAATAACTGGGGAGGGAGGCCTAAGCCTCTGAGCCCATCTGTCGATCTGACAGTTGAAGGGTTGAAGCTTCTCGGTGGGCCCCATAGGGGCCAGATTCTCCGGCGGTGGGCCCATGGATGCACTTGTGGTGTGGACCAGGCGAAGTGGTAGGATGGAACCCACCATTAGGCCACGATGGGCGTGGGACCAAGACCCACTTGCGTTAGTTTCTGTGGATGGGGACTCCACATATCATATATGTTTTGTCTGTGCTGCTTCGGACCCCACCAACATGTTTTTACATCTCCCACAAACACGATGCAACGCAAGGCTTTTTGTCTACCACCTCTCACTAATAGTCATTTGACACGTGGATTTAACTTTTTAAAACTCCGGTGGGTCTATCAGGGATCAGATTTTAAATTGAAAATTATCCATTTTCTTTTATCTTAGGATTAGGCACATTGGTGGAGCCAGACTATATATATTAGGGTTGTTGTCAAATTTTTTTTAACATCCTAAAATTTGTTTTCACCCAAAAAATGTGATAATTCACACAAAAGTTAAGGTTAAATGCATAAAATTAAACTTGGAGCATCAAAGAGAGAGTTTGAGAGGGACTGAGGGAGAGAGAGAGGAGAAATGGAAAGAACTCATAAGAAAAAAGAAAATTTGGGGTGCCATGTTGTGCTAACAAGTAGCCAGAAAAATAAAAAGAAAAATTAAAAAAATCATTGGCACCCCCGACCACTAGTGTGGCTCCGCCAAATTAGGCATAGTCCTACCACTAATTGAACCATCTCTTAAAATTGTTGGATTAAAAGTTCATCCAGTGGATGGGAAAGCCCACCAATACCATCAATATAATAAATCAAGTAGAATGTTAGTAAACCTTAATTATTATTTTTTTCCTTCGTATTATTATTTTGATTAAAATTGGAAAACCAATAGTAATTATTGAGATGGAAAAAAAAATGACAATGAAAACTTTATGATACTTATGAACTCATTCATCTCCCACTGCTTGGCGATGTGACAAGCTTATTTTTTAATAAGCAATCTCTAATGAGAGGAAAAGAGAAAATTCAAACTAGTATCTTCTATTTTATGATGCACAATTCTCAACTGATTGAGCTAACATGGAGCTAACATGGAGTTCAAGGAAAATACAATGACAATAATTTAATAAGGAACTCACATTTCACTAACAAGAAACTGTCAGAATCAATGCAAATTTACAGATTCATAAGAGACAAAATCGTGAACCAAAGCAAGAGTGAGACAACCAAAAGTTCACCCTGCTGCTGTCATATTAATACAGATTAGAGGCTTACTTCTTCAAAAATTGTTCATTTTTTTTTCTCTCTCTCTCTCTTTTGGGTTGATACATCCTAAATATGTAGAACTGTAAAACTTTTTGCAGCTTTCATCTTATGATCCTGACATGTATGTATACCGTGTCTGAGCTCCAATCATAAGCTCAACTATTTTCTCTGCACGTGAAGAGATACATAGAACAAAAAAGAGGCAAAATGTAAGCATATTATTTAATCTAGAAAGCTTCACGAAGTAGCAAAACATCTGGAGTTGAAAAAAATCAAACACACCAGTAAGAAATCCAACAACAGGTACAGCTTCCAATACGTTCTTGGTGCTTTCAAGTCTTTGCCTGAAATATTGCAACCATAGATATATGAAGTTCTTATTATTTCTCCTCCTATGAAAAATTATTAAACATATAAACCACATAGACTAAGAATGAAATACTGAAATAGATCAGTACCTGGTATACTTGCTAAAGAAAGGATCCCTCATAAGGTAAAGTGCCCACAACAGCTTTCTTCTTTTAATCTATTATCAACTCCATAATATCAGAAACACTACAGCATGGACAAACTAAATAATGCCACTAAAAGTTGCTTCCAAAGAGTGTATATTGCCAGACTCAATTAATGCAGAGGCCTGATGAGCAGGATGCATAAAAAATTTCAACTGTACATGGTAAGATTCAGAGAGACCCAAACCTCATCTTTTTCGGGGATGGAAAGATGAAACCATTGCCGTTGCTCTTTATCTTGTCCTCCTGACTTTGTTACATTTGAAAGAATGCCCATACCAACGAAGTCCACGGCGAGAGATAGAAACCAAGGAATCCATGACCGACTCCCATACTTTCGGATAAATAAAACATATATAAGCGGTCTGGTGATAAATAGCACTTCCCCAGCTAGATATAAAGCCCCATGAAGACCCTTTTCAGACAATATGGTGGAAATGGTTGGCCTCTCTACTGCTGGTTCTGTAATAACAGAATAGTATATTTTTGTAGAATATTCAATGAATTAACATATGATCCTAACCAATGACTTAAATTTTATATGAATAGTTACTTGGAGGCTCCATAATAGCATGATGGTGTTGAACTCCGCGCAACCATACTGGGTCTGAAACCATCCTAGCATTTTCTCCAAAACTGCTTAATGCAGATAGTGCTCTTCCTTCTAGATTCCATTGGGTCTGTGCATAATTGTTCCTCAAGGAACTAGGCCCATGATGCCCTCCAGAGTTTGCGAAACCATTATATTGAGAAGTTGAAGCATCTGATTGCTTTTCGTCATTTGGTGTCTCCCCTCCATGCAGAAGCATCTTATATCCACTGTTCCGGAACAAAGCTAACCTAACCAGCACCCTGAGATACATAGAGTAATCAACAATAAGGCAAAACTCCAACATACGACAAACAACAAACTGGTAATGATAACAAGAAGCACTGCTTACTTGGTAGCCTCTGTAACAGCAATGAAATTCCATCTCTTATCATCGCCATAGTAATGTTGCGCTACAACTTCAGTTAATGTTTCCAAGTCTTTCAGCGCAGATATGCATAACGAATAAGGAAATGAATAAGGCTCCACAGAGCCTGTTTGCATCGGAGTAGGGGCTGTATCAATAATATGTTCATTGATAGCAGTGATTATGCCCAATATAGTAGTTACTGCAGAGAATATCACCAATTAGTCATTGCACACAGATTAAAAATAAAAATAAAAATAGAATCATAAATATAAATTGAAAAGGCAAACCAATCACAGGTCCAATTGGAAAGCAAAACAAAAGAAATTTAATTTAATTCTATGATTTTGCATTACATGCAGACTGAAGAAACAGACACAGATGAAATGTTGGCCAAATTAAATTCTCTTTTCCAAAAAGATGTAAACCACAACATGCCAAACTTTTACTTTCTGTCTATACTCCTTCTAAGCAACCAAACTAGTAATAACTTGAGAAATGTCCTCATACCCCTCCCCTTCAAACTACGACCCAATTAATAATGTCCTCCCAAGCTTTCAATTAAGAGCCTGTTTGGGAGTGCGATTTCAACAAGTGTGACTTTAAAAATTGTGTTTTTGAAATCGCCACTTTTTAAAATTGTATAGGTGTTTGGTAAAATATGTTAAAAAGTACCTATTTTTTTTTATCCATCGAGTGTTGAGTAAAATTAGCATATAATTGTGATTTCAGACCAAATAGGTAAATATTGCCTTAAATATTTTTAAAGCGAAATCGTGATTTTGGTTTAAATTTGCACTTTTCAAATTTTTATTGAAATCGCAAAATTTTCACGATTTTAAAATTTGTGTTTTAAAATAGTAATCCCAAACATTCTAAAATTGATTTGGTTTAAAAATGCATTATATTTTAAAAACACACTCCCCAAACGGACCTAAGACAATATCTCTCAAACTACCAAAAAATTGTTAATATCCCCCTAATGATGAAAATACCCTTGTTAAAAAAAACCGAAAAAAAAAACCAGTGGATTGTTGAGCCACCCTTTGATCAAATAAGGGGCCACGTCCCAAATGGACAGGGGTAGCTTGGCCACCCCTTTCAACCATATCTGAGGGTGGCCGAACCACCTCCATGACTATTTGTGAGTGGTTTGGCCACCCCAAAATGGCCACACAAACAAAAAAAAAGGGGTGACCAAACCACCCTTTTGGAATTTGGGGGGGTGGTTTGGCCACCACCATGGCCTTGGGAGTGGTTCAGTTTCCTCCATTTGGCCAAAAAGGGGTGGCCGAACCACCTCTTACTTTTTCATTAGTTCCCATGCGAATTTATAGGGGGTATTTTTGTTCTACCGAAATTTTTTAGGATAATTTGTCTTTTTGCTGGCCTTAGGGGATAATGGTTTTTTTTTTGGGGGGAGGGAAAAATTGTTAATTGGGTGATAGTTTGAAGGGATACATGAACTTTTCCCTAATAACTTCAAAGGGAGGGAAAAAATCCCTATCAATTTCTACTGTAACAAGAAGCCAAAGGTTACCAAAATTTCACAAAACCTGCTTCTGGTCCTATCTCTGAATCAGAAAATCGTTCAGGAAGAAGCCATGTCAATCCCTGCACAACATTTTCAACACCCATATAAAACAACAATACTCCAGAAACTAAATACAGAGCAAGACCTTTATACATTTATATAGTTTCTACATTCATTAGCAACCATGGATGACAAGAGAATTCCAGAACACATCAAAAGAATCAATAATTTGGCAGATATAGGTCGATCGGTATATATCTCAGATGGTGCGATGAGTTTACACGCAGTTTAAATGGCTTATTAGCTGGAGTCTCAAAGGAACCCGCATGACTTTGTTGTTTAATTATCAATTGTCTTAAAAAACTTAAACCGATAGAAAATGGAGAACTTAATAATTTAACGCTTTCTTTGTGTGATTCAAATTCTACCTCAAACATGTGGAATATCTAACTAAAATGGAAGTAATATATGGAATCAGGATTCAATTTATAACCTCTACTCCAATATCCATGTTATATCACTAGTTGTTCCCAAAAGTTTAAATTGATAGAAAATGGTATATTTAATCATTTAATTAACATTTTATTAAGTTTTAAGGTAAATGATGAGTTGAAATAAGTGAACATAAGCTAAAGTAAATAAACACTGAAAACACAATCAGCAACAAAACTAACATGTTACATAATTAATCAACCAGATCCCCAACAAGCCCACATAGACTACCCTCTAGAGTCAAAACAGCTTTCTCAGAATATTGTTGAATATCATAAAACTCTAACTTGTAAACCCTCCATATTCAACAGGCCCTCAAGTCATCTTGTTTTCCCTTTTGTTACTCTTCTGCGCTCTCTTGCATTTAATCCACTTACAGATATCTGCTATAGCCGATTCTAACATATTTAAATCATCCTCAACAAGATATTCTGGCTGAACCTCATTCATATTATCATGTTCCATCGCCCCTGTATTACTAGTCTCTGTTCCTGAAGCTATAACAACTGTTTTTTGTTTCTCCCTTTTTTGGTTACCTCTTGTCCTTATCCCGTGGGCACACCCATCCTCCTTTATAGGCTATGAGTACCCCCTCAAACATACTAAATCAAGTTACTTATGAATCTTTTGCTTCTTGGTTTTGGGAGCTTAAGGCTGGTAGAATCACTATAACTAAATTCCTCAGATTTCTTATAAATTCATCCTGTTGGTACATTCTGAAACCGTTGCTGTAGCACAGGATTAAACACCTATCCATGTGTAGAAGATTCTTTCTCTTCTGACAGTGAACAATGATCTTCCCACTGCCCTCTTTGTCGAATATTATATTGGGTGCCTTCGCTTCCAGATCTATGGCTTCAATTCAGATAACTTAAGCACCCTTTTTCAGGCCTTGTGCTTAGCCTCAGCAGATCAATCACATAAACAAATGCAGAAAATGAAGCTCTACCCCTCCTAGAATATCGTTTCCACAAACCCATAACCTTACAACTACACGTAAACTACTTTCTTCCACGCTAAAAGATAGTTTTTTCCATTCATCCAGACGACGTAGTATCATTTTGATATCCAAAAACAGTTTTTAAAAAATATTATTTTCTTCTCAAAATTTCTCAATTTTCGAGCTACCATGGAAATCACAGAGAAGCATAAGGATAACCCAGATAACCAAACACAACAAACAATCCAATACCAATGAAAATCATAGAACTCGTTCATTAATTGTTATCTAACAAATTAACCAAACAAAAAGAATGAAACTACAAGAAATTGAGAGGTGCTCACATTGGCCATAGACTCCAAGGAGTGCACGTAGTCCTTGTTCCCCCTGATCCACCTCTTATAAGACTCCATAGCTTCACAGAACTTACCAGAAACAACAAATTCACAGCACCGAATGCAAACTCGAAGCCTGACTCGCTGAGCTACCCCCACCACCAACCTTCCTCAAACTCAATCTCTGCCCATTGACCCAGAAGCCTAAACGCGCCAAGAGTGGTAGACCTTTTTGGTAATTTCAGGGTAGGGTTAGATTTTCGAGGGGCAGAGATCAAACTCCAGCTTACGAGACGAGAAGTTGTAGTGTGAGGAACGAGAAATGACACAGAGAGAGAGAGAGAGAGTTGACGGTGGTGATGCGGTGTAGGTTCTGTCAATTTCCTAAGTTTAGATTGTAACGGTTTCTGACCGTAGGATGCAATTTCGGGGGTTTAGTGTGACCCAGGCCCACACGTCGTGTAATGCTATTGGTTATGTTGGATGATCCTACATTTCCCGCAAACGACGCCGTGTCATCCCCTAAACTTGTCCAACAAAACGAAGAGTGAGCACAAATTCCATTCAACCTCTCTCTCTCTCTCTCTCTTAGGGTTTTGAACTCTAGGAGCACAAATCATGCAATTGACACTCGAATTCGGGTATGTTTTTATTTCAATCCCATACTCTGCCTTTGTTTTTGTTTTGTTTTTCACTTCCTTTGGTTTCGGAAACTTAAAAATTTAATTTTATACGTCTTGGTGTTGTTATGAAGGTGATTGATTAATTGTTTCTTGTTGGATGTATTGATCGGAACTCTGTGAGATAATAATAAGCGTGTGAAATTTGAATCTGGGTCTGTTTATTTTACTTTGTGCTTAAATTTTATTATTGCTTGTTGGTTGTCTGATTACTGGGAAAAGGTTGGTAATAAAAAAGGCCTTGAGACCTTTGAATGATGAAGAAGGGCAATATCACCTTCAACGGTGGGGCAGAAGTACTCATATTGTCGCACAGAAAGCAGTCAAGCTTGACTCTGCCTCAAGCAGATGGGACACTTTCAAGAATTCTTTGAATATGTAATTGAGAATAAGCACGGTAATCTCATTGAGAAAATTAGTTTTCTAGGACTTAATTTTATAGTTTTGGAATTAGTTAGCTTAAAAATTTGATCTTTTTGATTGATCTCAAAGGAAGGCATACTGCAGGGAGACTACACTAGGTGGTTTGAAAGCAAGTCTGTGTGTTCCAATGGACAGGGAACAAGTGTGTCTCCTTCATCAAGTGTTTCAGACATTTGATGTGTCCAAGCAATCTCCTGTTTTCTGGACCTACTCCAATTGTCAGAAAGCTCTTCTCAGGATCTTCTCCTCTTGGTGGTGCTGGTAATGGAGAATTCTTAAATTTGTTCATGGAGTAATACAAAAACCAATGAATTATAGTTTTCTGCATTCAATTTACTTTTTAAATAAATTTTGGCATAACTATGGCTAAAGGATGCAATGTTGAGGATTGGCTTGTCCAAATTTGACTCAATTGGATGATGTAAGGACCATTCTACTGTAAATTTTGGGTTCAGTTATCTTTTTTTTAATTATTATTATTATTATTTTTTATGAATGAGTAATTTTCATTGACCAACAACTAAAACACTTTACAAAGAAAAGCGAAAGCACTTAGCTAAAGCTGAAAACACTTATACAAGCAAAAAAAACTCCAACATATTAAACCAATATCCCATCTATACCCCAAGCACTACAAAGAATATCATTTCCTCTAGTCTTTTTAAATTTACCTTTTGTAGTGAACCGAATTCTCACCTCCCATCTAATGCGTTGAATAAGCTTCTCTTGACACGGATTATTGTTATGTCTCAATGCATTACGATTCCTCCAAATATTATATATTGTAGAAGCAAAAACTAGCCGGCATAAATAAGCCTTCATAGTTTTGCCCTTCCACTCCTCCAATCCCAAAACAACCACATCTTTCCAACAAGTAGGCGGATTAAGCACACTACAAAGAGAGTCATAACTTGCTGCCAAATCCTACTACTATAACCACAAGCAAAAATAAATGATCTCTATCCTCAATTACATGTTTACAAAAATGCATTTCACATCCCTTGAAGGCCCCAAATCAACAACTTTCTCCCGGGTCAAAGCATCCCGCATTGCTAACCAAGTGATGAAAGCTTGTTTAGGAATTGAAAAGGAAACCAAACCAATGACCACCAATCCACAATATTTTCCTTAACGAATGGAATTCCAAGTATCTCGAGCAAGAGAACATACCAGTTTTTGAAGCATTCCATTTCGCTTATCTTCATCACCCATAGGAACCATACACAACCTACTTTGAATATTAACAAGATGATCCGAACGAACAAGCAGCAGCCAACACCATTGACCATTCAAATGATAGAATCTAACCGGGCCTCAAGTTTACTATGAGTATCATAGATGACTCTATGCCCATATTTTCATAGAGCACCCCATCCCAAGCATCAAACCAAAGATAAATATTCTTCCCATTACCAACATCAAAAGAGAGAAAATGTTTTGCTTCATCTCTAAGCTTTAACAATTTTCTCAACTCCAAGTGCAAATGAGGGATAGAAACTTGCCAAAAGCTCTTACCTTTAGAAGATTTTCCTTAACCCATGCAACCCAAAGGGATCCAGCTGCAAATAAACTCCAAATATGCCTCATCATGGCAGCCTTGTTCCATTCCTCAAGCTTTTAATGCCTAAACCCCCTCTTGTTTTGGCATAGAAAGCACACTCCAAGAAACTTTAGCTCTAGCATTCCCTTCATCATTACCATTCCAAAGAAATCTATTAAACTTTTGTTCAATAGCTTTAATAATTCGCTTTGGTAAAATGAAAATATTACTCCAATAAACTTGCACACTATACAGCACAGGAGGAAATAAGTTGCAACCTCCCAGCAAAGGATAAATTTCTAGAAAGCCATGAATTTATTCTTGCAGTAATTTTCTCCAAAAGAGTATCACAATCAGCTGCACACAGCCGAGAAGAAATCAAGGAACTCCTAAATAACTAATCGAAGCTTACCTTCACCCATCTTCAGTAGAAAGAATCGAGAATGAACCAAAGGAGAGACCCCAAGCACAAAAACAAGTACTCTTATCAGGATTTGCCTTCAACCCAGAGAGAGACTCAAACTCACTAAGAACTTTTGAATAACAGAACGCACACTAGCCTCCGAGAAAATGAGAAGATCATCCGCAAAACATAGATGAGTGAGACCAACCTTAGAGCAGCGATGATGATAGCCAAATCCTTCCTTCTTGACCACACATTCTGCCAAAAGACTAGACAAAACTTCCATAGACAAAACAAACAAATAAGGAGATAAGGATCACCTTGTCTAAAACCTCTTTTCCTCAAAATAACCAACTAAAGTACCATTAACAGCCACCAAAAACCGAGGAGAAGTAATACACTCCTGAACCCATGAAACAAATTTTCCATGCATACCAAAACAGCGAAGACTATGAAGAGCAAAATCCCAATTGACTGAATCATAAGCCTTCATAAGATCCGCCTTCATTGTAAAACGAGCCTTTCCACCACTTTTATGATAAATCTTCATAACTTCTTGAGCTAATAACACATTTTCAGCAATACTTCTATTAGGAATAAGAGCTGTTTGGTTAGGACTAATTAAATCTTCCAAACAAGAAACCAACCGATTCGCCAAAATTTTAGTAATGCATTTGCAAATAAGATTACAACAGGAGATAGGATGGAAATCACCCATTTTTGAAGGATTTACTTTCTTCGAACTAGTGTGATAATTGTAGCATTTGTTGCTTTTAGAAGCTTTCATTGGAAAAATTCCTAATAGCAACAATAACATCTTGACCAACAATAGACCAAGCCTTCTTAAAGAACTCAGAAAAACCATCGGACCAGAGCTTTCTCATTTTTCATAGCAAACAGTGGCCTTTAATTTCGCATCAAGAAACCTCACTTGTAGCATAGCATACCGAACATTAGTAATTCGCTTAGTAATAAGTTGAGAGACTCTTAGCTTTATCTTCATTGAAAACAAGAGACTCGAACCAAAAGCTTCAGATAAAAAATCAACCGCAACTTGCTTAATTTGATTCTCCTCAACTACTTTATCACATTATCATCCCACAAGTGAGTAATTAAATTCCTAGAAGCTCAATTTTAACTATCTTGAAAAATAAGATGAGTTTTGATCCCCAAATTCAACCATTTAACTCGAGACTTCTTATAATAAGCTTCCTTGGCCTTACTAATCGAAAGAAATTCATGAAGACATTCTTTCTCTTTTTTCACACAATCAACCTGCCCACCATATATTAAAATCGCTCTTTGAGCTTGCTCCAATCTTTCTTTAGCTTGAGTAACCTTTTGATGAATACTTTAAACTACCCAAAGAGAGTCCTAACGTGCCAAACATGGCACATCAGGAAATGATTTATTTATTTTTAAACAAATAAAATAAATTGAAATAGATCGTGTACATGTGCCATGCAAGGGGTGCCACAATTATCTTTAAAGATTACGTACATTTATTTAAATAATATTTAATTGTGCAAATTAATAACAATTATTGGTGGCATTAACTGCATGTGAGCAAGTTCACAGGGCTAGGGCTTAGAAGCAGCTCAAGCCTTGAGTCTCTTTAACAGAAGTTACCTGCAGGTGATGGGACATCGTGCAGCAGTGGATGGGATATCATCAGGCAGCGCACCATGGAGTTTAGAAATTTCTAGCTAGTTTCGAATGCAGGTTTCTGACGTTTAAATTTAGTAGGTTAGAAATTTTTTACGCGTGTAAATGCTACGTCAGGAAATTTCTAACCTGTCATTTACATACGTTAGAAATTTTTACGTGTCAAAATAATAAGTTTAAAATTTTTCACGTATTTTTTATACATGTCAAAAATTTTTGAGGTATCATTTTAATAGGTCAAAAAATTTTGACTTACTAATTTAATTTAATAGGCCAGAAAATTACTGGCCTTTATAAATGACACGTCAGAAATTTCTGATGTGTCATTGTAATACATCAGAATTTTCTAACTTGGTATTTTAACACGTTAGAAAATTTTGACATGTCATTTTAACACGTCAGAAAATTTTGACGTGACAATATTGACATATTAGAAAATTATGACATATTAAATTCGCCACGTCAAAAAAATATTTACTAACATGTTCAAAACTACCCAGGGCCGGCCCAATGGCTAAGCCACTTAGGCCTTCGCCTAGGGCCCCCAATAAATAAGGCCCAAAATATTTTATAATAAGGCCCAAAAAAAAATTAATAAGACCTATTTTTTTAACTTAAGGCCCATTTTTTTTTTTAAATAAGGCCCAAAAAATTTTTCTATAAAAACTTAAGGCCTTTAAAATAAGGCCCCCAAAAAAAATTAATAAGGCCTAATTTTTTTTTTTTTTAAATAAGGCCCAAATTTTTTTTCCTATAAATACTTAAAGCCTCTAAAATAGGGCCTCGATATAATAAACTCATTATAAAATAAGACTAATTAACCCAAAAAATAAAAAACAAATATACCACATCATTTTTTTTTTTTTTTCTCTCTCTCCTTCCTTCCTTCCTTCTTCTCTTTCTTCTCTTTCTTCTCTCTCCTCCGTGATACATCCCATCAATTTTCAAAGGTTTTATTGTTCTATTTTTAATTTATTTTATTATAATCTAAATATATATATTAAATCATATTTGTTTAATTTGTTAATATTTTTAATCAAACATGTATACTAGAAAATATGTATCTAAATATGAAATACTTAAAAAATAAAAGAAAAGAGAAAATAGAAAATTGATTGAATCTCAAATAGGGCTTTAAATAAATTTGTTATTAGCAATCAACAAAATATTGAGAATAATTTAGGTGAAAAACTCATAAATGAATAATAAATTCCAAAAAGAATTATTTTATTAGAAGATAATTAAAATATTACTAATGCTTATAACTCTATTGTTACAAATATTTATGACCTAATAAAATGCAACTAGCTAATGAAGAAAGTTAAAAGTTAAACTTAAAAGTCATGAAACAACAATGAACATATTACTAACCTAAATGAAAATAATAATAATATTATAATAATGTAATAATATTATTAAAATAAATATTATTTAATTAATATTTAAATATTTAAAAAAATAAGACCCAACTCCAAAATTTTGCCTAAGGCCCCAAATACATTGGGCTGGTCCTGAAACTGTAGAGCACTGTGGATTCAAGTGCATGACATGCCTTTGTTGTGTATGAATCGGGGAGTGGGGATGAAGATAGGGGCATCTCTGGGCGAAGTTGAAGATGTGGATGTGGTTGGAGATGGAGCTGGATGGGGGCGCTGTTTACAAGTGCGCATTGTCATTGATTCATCACAACCGCTTGAACGAGGTCTAGCTATTCATTTGGGGGGCAAGTCTCATTGGGTAAATTTTAAATATGAGAAGATGCCGCTGTTTTGCCTTTATTGTGGACGTATAGTTCATGATAAGCAAGGTTGTCCTGTCCGGAAATCCTCCAGAATTAATAGTGAGGATGGGGAAAAACAATGGGGGGTGTGGTTAAGGGCGGAGCAGCCACGGAAAGAAAGGGAAGGGAAAGGTGGTACTACGGGTGGCTGTTTCAGCCCATTGGCGGAGGATGGTGGTGACAATGGTGGGCGGCGGTAGAGAGGTAGTTCCTCCTTGCAAGATACCTCCGCAAATGATGGGCACACGAGTCATGCTCTCAAACATGGCCCGAGTTTTGTACGGGCAGCTCCTGTTGCGAGGCGCTGCTTAATGGGAATCGAGCATGTGATGAACGTGGTCAGCATGAAGGTGGGGTGCTCGTGTGTGAAGATGACGTGAGTATGGAGCTTGATCGTGGCAATGAAACTGTAGGGCACTGTGGTTTGCATGGAATTCAGGAAGGTGGGCGGTTGGAGAGCGGGACCCACATACCACGTAAGACGCACTCCCCTGCTGAAAGTAGAATGCAATGTGGGGCTGATATTCAATTTGTCAACCGTCCAACTAAGGCATGTGTCATGCATGTTGGTGGGGTGCCAGGTTGTGGAGAGGAAATTACTGCAGAGGATGGTCGTGGCAGTTATGTTGTACAGGATCGTGGGTTGAATGGTGTCCATGAAGGTGGGCGGTGTGACTATGCGACGGTTACTCCAAGACCACGTGGAGACTCTGATCGTGGGGTGCTTGACGGTACGTGCTGGGAAAGTCTGCATGGGGAGTGACAATCTGGTGCCCGGCGGTGCAGTGGATCCAACTGACGTAGGAGGCGGTATGGAAACGGTGGAGAGTACAATGGAAAAATCTGGGGTTCGTGGCGTGAAAGGCTGGAAACAGCAAGCTCGAACTCACATAATTACAGAACTTTCCTCTCATCTGGAGGCTTCGAGTCAACGGAAGAGAAAAGGGAAGCTTGAAACTACAATGGTGGAGATTAAGACAAGGGCTAAATAGGCGAGGAAGGATGATGTTAGTCTTAAGGAGACACTTACAGAGTTGGCGGTAATGTGGAGCAGCCATGCGGCTCCTCATGAATCTCATCGATTGGGCCGAGGGCTTGGTAACCCTCGTGCAGTTCGGAACCTTTGCCAGATGATGAAGGAGAAGCGGCCTACTATTTTGTTTCTCATGGAAACAAAATGTAGAAAAAACAAGATGAAAATTATTCGAAGTAAATTGGGGTTTGAAGGATCATTTGTAATTGAATCGCTGGGACGGAGTGAAGGATTAGCATTATTATGGAAGGAGGCAGGTTGGCTGGATATTCAGAATTTTACACGACATCATATTAATGCGGTTGTGCATCCGGTTGGCGGTGGTTTTCAGTGGAAGCTAACATGTTTTTATGAGCATCTGGAGGCTGCAAAGTGACATGAATCATGGGCCTTGTTGAACTCCTACCAACCAGATCCTTGGTTGTGTATTGGAGATTTTAATGAGATTATCAATCAAGATGAGAAGTTGGGTGGAGCTTTACGTTGTGAATCTCAAATGGATCAATTCAGGGCTTTGGAGGAATGTGGTTTAAGCGATTTGGGGTATAAAGGGGCTAGATTTACATGGAGTAACTGTCAATACGATGGGAAATTTATTCAAGAACATTTGGACCGAGCTGTCACAAATAAGGCATGGTGTGAGTTAGTTGCTAATTATGAAGTTCAAGTGCTTGCAGCACGTTCATCCGACCACACGCATTTGCTTCTTCAAATGTTGGATGAAGATGAGGCTCCAATCAATTACTCTAAGAGCTTCAAATTTGAAGCTAGTTGGCTAGCAGATGGAGAATGTTTGGAAGTGATAAATGAAGCATGGGAGAGGGGAGGTGATGTTGGTGTGGGGATGCAGCCAGCAAGGTCAAAGTTAGTGTTATGCCAAACACATCTTGCTAGTTGGAGCAAATGTAAGTTTGGCAATGTGGCAAAGATGCTCAAAAGGAAGACAAAGCAGCTAAAAATTTTACAGAGGCAAGCGGTGGGAACTAATCTGGTTGCGATCCAAAGGCTACAAAAGGAGATCGATTTTATCCTTGAGCAAGAAGACATAAAATGGAAGCAACGACCTAAACAGAGTTGGTATCAAAAAGGGGATCGTAATACCCCTTTTTTCTATGCTTGGGCTGATCACAAGCGATGAATCAACCGAATTGTGCGAATTAAGGATGAAGAGGGTCGAGAGTGGAAGAAACAACACGACATAGGGTAGGCTTTCACAGTTTTCTACCAAAAATTGTTCACGGCTGAGGAGTGCCATGGGGTGAAGGACTACTTGGCTGATTTGGTACCCCAAGTGACGGCTGAAATGAATACAAATTTATTGTGTGAATTTACTGTTGGGGAAGTGGAGACAGCTCCTCATCAAATGCATCCCCTCAAATCTCTTGGGCTGGATGGTTTCTCGACTTGTTTCTATCAACAATCTTGGCATATTGTCAAAGCAGAGGTATGTCAAGCAGTATTGGGTTTCCTTAACCATGATAATTTTGATGCTGATCTAAATTTTACTTACATTGCCTTAAGTCTTAAGATCAAGAGTCCTACATGTGTGGCAGAGTATAGGCCCATAAGCCTGTGTAATGTGCTTTACAAGTTGATCTCTAAAGTCCTTGCTAATCGTTTGAACAAAGTGCTACCTTCTATTATATCTCCTACACAAAGTGCGTTTATTCCAGGGAGGTTAATCACTGATAATATAATTGTAGCATTTGAGACCATGCATACTATGGATAGTAGGATGAAAGGAAGAGAAGGATTTATGACTTTGAAATTAGACATGAGCAAGGCGTATGATCGTGTTAAATAGAATTTTTTGGAAGCAATTATGCGAAGATTGGGATTTACTAATAGGTGGATAGATCTCTTGATGAAGTGTGTTCGAACTGTAACTTATTCAGTCTTGATTCATGGTAGGCCTTATGGGAAAATAATCCCTACAAGGGGAATTCAACAAGGGGATCCATTGTCTTTGTACTTCTTCATTTTATTTGCAGAGGGGCAGAGTTCGCTTTTTCAAAAGGCTAAGATGGATAGGCAAATCACAAGTCTCCCTATCACA
This sequence comes from Carpinus viminea, assembly GCA_013348765.1. NCBI lineage: Eukaryota > Viridiplantae > Streptophyta > Magnoliopsida > Fagales > Betulaceae > Carpinus > Carpinus viminea. Next base: position 41,816,569 of record CP054667.1, on the reverse strand, counting down.
AGAGGAGGAATGAGGATTAACCATTTGTTTTTTGCAGATAATAGTTTACTTTTCTGTAAAGCAAACATTTTTAAATCGGTGTGTATTCAGCAGGTTTTGGAGATTTATGAGAAAGCATTTGGGCAGAAATTAAATTGGTCCAAAACATCCATCTTCTTTAGTAGAAATACCAAAAGGGAAGCTAGGGAACACATATTATCAGTTGCCGATCTTACTTCAACACAATGTTATAAGAAATATCTTGGTCACCTTGCTTTAGTTGGAAGATCAAGTGTCGGAGCTTTTCAAAGTCTCACAGGTAGAATTTGGGAGCGTATCAACGGATGGAAAGAAAAATTCCTTTCTCAAGCAGAGAAGGAAGTTCTACTAAAAGCTGTAATTCAGGCCATCCCTACATACACCATGAGTGTTTTTCAGTTGCCAAAAACCCTTTGTAAAACCACTAATTCTATGATGTCGAAGTTCTGGTGAGGGCATAAGGAAAATGACTCTAAAATTGCATGGATGAGTTGGGAGAAATCAAGGAAGGCCAAGGCGAAAGGCGGGATGGGGTATAAAGACTTGGGAAAGTTTTTATTTAGCTCTCTTAGTGAAACAAGGTTGGCGGCTCCTTCAAAATCCAGATTCAATGGTGGCAAGAGTGTTGAAGGAAAAATACTACCAGGTCATTAAAAAAAAAAAAAAACAATACTACCAGGGAGTTTCCTTTTTAGAGGCGGGGTTGGGGAAAAGACCCTCATATGTATGGCGAAGTGTGTGGAACTCTACGAATCTGCTAAGGGAGGGTTTAATATGGCGAGTTGGTGATGGGTCCTCGATCTATTAAAATTTGGACAGATTGGTGGCTGCCCATACCTTCAACATACTCCATTCAATCTCCTATGAAGATCTTACACCAAGATGCCACTGTAAATCAACTTATTGATGCAAATTTAAGTTGGTGGAATATACCATTAATTAAAGAGGTTCTCACTGAGGAGGAAGCAGTGATGCAGCCTGACGAAGTGGAAGCCAATAAAACAGTCCAAGAAGAAAGATAAATAATTCCTAGGAGTTAAAACTCTCAAAACCTGGGAATTCTTCTTCAAAATATAGAGTCTATCTATAAATTAAAGGAAAAGAGAAGAAAACTCAACTCTGAGATTCTTATTGAGAGAAAACTGATAATCAACATAAACTGAATTGTCAACAATGACTAGATGCCTTTATATAGGCTAGGCATCTCCTAAATTAACAAGGAAAAGTAAAACAAACCTAAAGGGAAAAGGAAAACAATTCCTAATAGGAAAAAGAAAACAATTCCTAATAGGAAAAGAAAAACATAATCCTTATTAAAATCTAATCCTAATGGAAAAGGGAAAACTCACTCCTTATTTTAAAAGGAAAATTAAAACACACATGCATAATTAAAATAGTAGTTTTCTCAATTTCCTCATGCATTAGATCGTGTCACCATTTTTCGGGGTGTCTTCACGCTACCATCTTTCCGGGTCCTTCTCATATAGTCCCAAGCATTGTGGTCTACATCATCCTCCCAGGTTGGAGAATTAGCCTCAATTCACATCATCATCTAATGAATCTCCCATAAAAGGCAGAAGATGTTTGATATTGAAGACATCTGAAGTCTTGACGTGGCTGGGTAACTTCAATTGATAAGCATTGGGGTTGATCTTTTTCACAATCTCTACCGGACCAATCTTGCGAGCCGCTAGCTTATTGTACTCACCAACAGGAAATCGATCTTTAGTTAGAACTGCCCACACAAAATCACCTTCTTCAAATTCCAAAGAACGCCGCTTCTTGTCCGCATCCGCCTTGTATTTTGTCGTTGATTCTTGTAGGTTCTTGATGGTTAATTGATGGCCCTCCTTAATTTGTGCAATGAGATCCTCTGCCTTGGTGTGTGTCCTCTTCAAATCAGGGAGAGGTGCTAAGTCCAGCGGTGTCCGCGGGTTACTCCCATAGATGATAGTGAATGGACTAAGACCCGTGCAGATTGATTAAGACGATTGTAGGCAAACTCACTGGTACAATTCTTTGGTCCCATGACTTGAGATTCTCCCCCACCAAACTCCGTAACAATGCCCCCAAGGACCGGTTGACCACCTCCGTTTGACCGTCCGTCTGAGGATGATACGCACTACTAAAATCTAGCTTGGTGTGCGACAGTTGCCACAAGCACCGCCAAAAGTGGCTAAGGAATCGCGTGTCACGGTCGGAAACTATGGACAATGGCAAGCCATGTAGTCGATAGACCTCACGAAAATACAATTGTGCCACATTCACAGCATCGGCAGTCTTCTTACACGCAATGAAATGAACCATCTTAGAAAAACGATCCACAACCACAAAGATGGAATCATTACCTTTTTGGGTGCGAGGGAGACCCAAAACAAAATCCATGCTCACATTAGACCACGGGCCCTCCGGAATAGGCAGCGGCATATACAACCCAGCGTTAGTGGCTCCTCCTTTCGAAACTTGACACACCCTACAACTCGCCACTTAATCGACCCACCTCCATGCGCATAGTCGGCCAATAGAACTGTTCCGCCACCAACCGGAATGTCTTGTCTCGTCCCCATGTGCCCCTCATTATGGCGTTCTTGGATAATTTTCAACCTTAGACTACACTGGAATGCATAATTGGTGCCCCTTAAAGAGGAACCCATTAAACAATCCATAGTCCTTCCTCACCCCAAGTGACATCTCCAACAATGGGACCAAAGAAGAAGCTAAATCTTTTATAAAATCAAACCCAAGTACCTCATTTTGCATAGTGACCAATAGCGACGACTTGCGGTGAGCGTCGGCCACCCTATTCAATGCTCGCCTTGTGTTTTGATGGTGAAGGAAAATTGCTGCACATAAGCGCCCATTTGGCCGAGCGAGAAAGTTTATCTTGACTATTGAGGTGCTTCAATGCCTCATGGTCCGAGTACAAGATAAAGTCATTATAGGCTAAATAAGAGCTCCAATGCTTTAATGACTGCACCAATGCATAAAACTCCACATCATAGGTGCTATAGTTGAGTCTTGGGCCACCCAACTTCTCACTAAAAATGCCACAGGCTTTCCTCCTTGGCTCAATACCGCTCCAATACCGACTTTTTTGGAGGCGCCACAATGTAGTTCAAAAGGACTTCAAAATTTGGTAGCACAAGCAATGGGGCTGTTGTGTAAGCTTGAGCTTGATCACTCCAAAAGCTTCTTCATTCCAAGAAAACTTCCTCCTTTCATGCATTGATAGGCGCCATGATAGTGCTAAAGTCATGGATGAAACGCCTATAAAAGGACACCAACCCATGGAAACTTGGATGTCATGTAAGGTAGTGGGAAGAGGCCAATCTCTCACCGCTGCTACCTTGGATTCATCCACCGCCAATCCATCTTTCGCACCATATACCCAAGGAAAAGAACCGAATCCTTCATGAATGAACACTTGTTGGGGAAGCATAAAATTTCTCCTCCTGAGCACACCAAGTACTTCCTCACATGTTGAAGATGCTTCTCTTGGTTGGGGCTATAGATAAGAATATCGTCAAAGTAAACCACTACAAACTTGCCAATGAACGGCGAAAGGCTTGATTCATTACCCTCATGAAAGTGCTAGGGGCATTAGATAGCCGAATGGCATTACCAACCATTCATAAAGCCCTCACGCGTTTTAAATGCAGTCTTCCACTCATCCGGCCGGACCCAATTTGATGGTACCCACTCAGAATCCAGTTTTGAAAAAATTCTAGCCCCACTCAATTGGTCCAACAAATCATCTAAACGGGGAATAGGAAATCAGTATCTTACCGTGATCTTGTTAATGGCTCACTGTCCACACACATCCTCCATGTACCATCCTTTTTGGGCGTGAGCAATGCTGGTACCGCATACATGGACTCAAACTCTCTCGGATATGCCCTTTAGCTAACAACTCCTCCAGTTGGCGTCTCAATTCTTCATGCTCCTTGGGGCTCATGCGGTAGTGTGGTCGGTTGGGCAAATTTGATCCCGGCACTAGATCAATCTGGTGTTGTATGTCACGAAGTGGCGGCAGCTCATCGTAACTCGTAAACACGTCCAAATTCTTCCATCAACCCCTTAGCCTCTTACTTCTTCACCCTTGCAATTATCCTTGCTCACCAATACATACACCACTTTTGATGCCAACATCTCCGTAATAAATTCTCGTTGTGTCAATAGGGATTGAGAGTGACCCGCCCCCTTGGTGGGTTTGGGGCTGTTTCCCAAGCTTGGCAACAAGGTTATCTTCACCTTACCTATTATGAAGCTATATGTATTCTTCCTTCCATCATGGTGCGCCCCTCTGTCATATTGCCACGGCCTACCCAACAATAAGTGACAAGCGTCCATCGCCACGACATCACACAACATCTTGTCTTGATACCGATTCCCAATGGAAAAAGACACTAAGCAGCGTTTAGTTACGATTACCTCATTGCCTTTCTTGAGCCATTCCAAACGGTAGGGATTGGGATGTTTCTCTGTCTCTAGGGCCAGCTTCTCCACTACTTCTTCCGCCACCACATTCTCACAACTGCCCGAATCGATGACAAGTTGGCATACCTTGCCCCCAATCGTACATCGTGAATGAAAAAGATTGTGGCGCTGCTCATCTTCATCTTCCGCCTTTCGAGGAGTGAAGCACACCCTCCTCACCATGAATAAAGGACCACTTTCGGCATCTCCAGAGAAATGCTTCCTCGCCTCTCCGTCCTTCATCAAAAGCTCGTCTTGCTCCTCTCCTCCGCCTTGCTCCTCAAAGGCACCTCCCGAATCAACGAAGACCTTTGCCTTCTTCTCCCTTACGACAATCCGCCATCCGATGACCCGGCTCACGCATTCAAGCACTTGGGACCGGTAGGTGCTCGGTTCGACTAGATTGACCTGTGTGGTGGTTCCTTGTTTAGACCGTTTGATGGAGTAGTCCCCCTATTTGGGAATGATCCTCCCGACCGGTTGTAGCCCCCCGTTCCTCCACGTCCAAAAATGCCCAAGGACCCCCGTGCCAAATTCTTCTCAACCAACAAGGCTCTTTGGGTGGCTGCCAAATAGTCATGGGGTCAAAAGGTTCACCATGTCTTGAATTTGTGGCGCAAACCCCAATGTACCGGGACACCAATTGCTCCACCGACTCGATAGGTCAATGCGTACAACATTGGTGAAATTCATCCAGATACTCTTCTACCGACTTCGCCCCTTGACTACAATTTTGTAGCCGTTGATACATAATTCGCAGGTAGTTGTGGGGCAAAAAAGTTGGCCGCATCTTCTTCAACAGTCTTGCCCAACTAGTGATCTTCGCCTTGCCTTCCCGCGTTCTTATGCTCACCGCCACCATGCCGCAGCCCTTCCCGAAACTTGGTTGCACCAAAGGAACCTGCTTTGTCGTCGTACCTCCTTGAATTCTAGAATTTCTTCCATACCCACTACCAATTCAAAATTCCTCGTTGCATACCCCCTGAGAATTCTGGAATATCCAGCTTGAACCCGCTCTCCCACCGATTAGCATGAGCTTGCGCAGGGGGTCGATTCATGCTTCGGCCCGCAAAGGGTTTGCAGCTCCATAACTGCTGCCGCTTCGTCCCCTCTTCCTCCGGCTGGGAAGGGGTTCGACGTCGTCGACGGATGTCGTAGAGACGTGATTCATCCAGCTGGCGGGTGAGGTCTTCAATCCGTGCCCTCAATGCCGCCTGCAAGTCCTCCTCATGTCCCTCCGGTGTCGCCTCTGGGTCTTCATGAACTGAATCAGAACGCTCATACACGTCGTGCAAACTTGCATAGTGGTTGCCCCCCTTTCTTGTGACTGGTGCCATGAAAAGAAAACCGAGCTTTGATACTAACTGATGCAGCCTGACGAAGTGGAAGCCAATAAAACAGTCCAAGAAGAAAGATAAATAATTCCTAGGAGTTAAAACTCTCAAAACCTGGGAATTCTTCTTCAAAATATAGAGTCTATCTATAAATTAAAGGAAAAGGAAGAAAACTCAACTCGAGATTCTTATTGAGAGAAACTGATAATCAACATAAACTGAATTGTCAACAATGACTAGATGCCTTTATATAGGCTAGGCATCTCCTAAATTAACAAGGAAAAGTAAAACAAACCTAATAGGAAAAGGAAAACAATTCCTAATAGGAAAAAGAAAACAATTCCTAATAGGAAAAGAAAAACATAATCATTATTAAAATCTAATCCTAATGGAAAAGGGAAAACTCACTCCTTATTTTAAAAGGAAAATTAAAACACACATGCATAATTAAAATAGTAGTTTTCTCAATTTCCTCATGCATTAGATCGTGTCACCATTTTTCGGGGTGTCTTCACGCTACCATCTTTCCGGGTCCTTCTCATATAGTCCCAAGCATTGTGGTCTACATCAAGCAGCAATGGTGTGTAGTATTCCTATATGCCCGGGACGTCAACAAGATATGAGGGTTTGGGTTGGAACTCACAATGGAGTTTTTTCCGTCAAGAGTGCTTATCACTTGGCGAAAGAAATTGTCGAGGCAAAAAGAGGGAGCTGTTCGGACTCTACACTCCAATCAAAACAGTGGAAGGACATACGGAATATCAAGGGGCTATGGTGGTGAAGACTTTTTTATAGAAAGCTTGTAATGAGATTTTGCCCACATAGTCTAACCTCCATAAGAGAGGTACTGTTTCTGATTCCTTGTGTCCAATTTGTGGAGTTGAGGATGAGACTGTTGGGCATATACTATGGCGGTGTCCTGCAGCCATAAGTGTGTGGTATGTTTGTTCAACGTTGATTAACAAATGCCCATCTATAGATGGGTCCTTTGGCCAAGTTCTGAGCGTGCTTGGAGACCGAATGGATGATGATGGGCTCCAGTTTGTAGCAGTTGTGGCTCGATTAATTTGGTTGCGAAGAAATCATTACGTTTTTGGCGGTGAACTCCAGTCACCGCACGATCTTATGATTCTTATCGTGCATGCGGACGATCAGGTATAGCAGTTTGTTCGAGCGGATGCCAGCAGATGTGCTCCACGAATTCCACAGCAAAATCGGTCTTTGCTGAGATGGGAAAAACCGCCTGCTGGGGTGGTTAAATTTAATTGGGATGCTGCTGTGGATAAAAAAGGTGGAAAAATGGGGATTGGTGTAATTGTTCGAGATCACAATGGCTCTCTCCTTGCAGCGTTAGTGGCATCAAGACAGTATATATGTGACCCTACAACGGCTGAAGCGTTGGTTGCATGGAAAATGGCTGAATTGTGTGTGTCAATGGAATACAATTCTGTCATTTTGGAGGGTGATTCTATGGAAGTTGTTCAAGGCTTGCGCAGTGATGAAGTTTCTTGGGGCCGGTATAGAACATTGATAAATGATGCTAAACTGTTATTACGTAATGTAAGTCGATGGACTGTTTGTCATGTGCGACGAATAGGAAATATGGCATGCAGCTCATAAGCTCACCAAGCTAGTGTTATCTTTGGGTGAGAAGAGATTATGGAAAGAGGACTATCCTATGTGTGTCCGACAAACTGTACGTAAAGATATTATGTCTGTTTAATGAAATATGATCCCTTTTCAAAAAAAATAAATAAATAAAACTCACTGAGGCTGCTTCACATCTGACTTTGACCACCTCAACCCAAGCTTCCCTATTGGCTATGGCGGCAGCACTCTTATCTAAATCATAAAAATCTTTTAATGTGGGCTCAGCTTCTTCTTCTGATGTTGCCTCAGCTGCTTCTTCTGTATCACGTACATGTACTCCTCTTCAGTCTTTTTGAACTTACATTTTTTTTTTTATATATATATATAAAAAGGTTCAACTTAAATGTAAGAGAAAATATTTGACCTCAGAGTCTTATGGAGCACAAGTGAATTTAACTCCTAAAGTTACCTTTTCCCGGGCTAATGAATACAAATCCATACACCTAACCATTTCTATTTGATCTGTGAGTGCCGTGAAAACATTACCGTGTTCGTTTCTCTCTTCGACGCCGACAACCTGGCAGGCCTCGTTTTGGTCTTTGGATTCTTGCTCACGCTTCCGCTTCAAGCTTCGTTGTATGATACCGATGATTTGGTCCATGGGTGGTAGAGTGGTAGATAGAGAGGGAAGGCGTGGGTTTTTTGGAAAATAAATCGTGGTTTGGAGGAAGTTTTATGGGAGAATTGAGAAGCGCGGGGAGGTTAATAAAATTGGGTTTCACGCTCTGGGTTAACGAAATTTGGGATGGTATTTTGCATTGGAGTGCAGGATGAAGATCAATGATTACTCGCTTACGTTCAGATCGAAACGAATATATTATTAATTAATAGGCTGGTTGACTGTCGTTTTCCATGCCATTAATGTATAGGCCAAAATAAATCTGATCAGACGGCTATAATCCAAATTTATCAAACTTGAGGGCACCGGAAATCAATGGATGCAAATTCATCTTGATACGGGCAAAAATGGATGGCATGGCATATAATCTCATGGATTAATGTAAGCTAGCTGCTACTCCACAGCCATAACATGCATGCATCAGTGCAATCGGATGAATGTATGGTATATATCCTAATCCGATGGCGTTGATATACGTTGACTGTAAATTTTGGGTGTTCACATTAATGAAAATTTTCTCCTCGTAAAATGTTGTGGAATTCTTTGTTAGAATGGACATCTAGAATAATAATATTTTCACACGGGCTTTTGTCACAATCCAACAATAAATTATTATTTTTCTCTAAAAATGAAAAATTAACAAACAAAACATATTACTCGTATTTATTCTTTTTGGATAGACTAGCGAGTTCTATATTTGCGAGACTTTCTTTGTCTCTGCTGTCAGCCTCTTTTTGACAAAAGCCTTCTCTTCGAAATTTCTCCGAGCTTTCTTCTTGACTGGGTGTGGGTGAGTCATCAGCTGGGTCAGTGGTGAACTGATGATGAGTGATTGCGAGGAAGCTGCCCTGCATTCTGTAATGCGTTTTTTTTTTTTTTTAAATATAAGAAAATACATACATATATATATATATATATATATATATATATATATCCTCTTAGAATTTACATTTATTTGCAGTTATTTGAAATTTATCAATTTTTCATTTGAGTTTCTAAGCTGAAATATTACGTCCATTTTCTTGAAGATTTTCTACTCATTTGAATCATAGCTCTAGGAAACATCAGAAATTTCATAAAATTATCGGCAAATAATTCTATTTAATGCGGTGTTGTATGTGCAAGTCTAGTAGTAAAATCATCTTTTTTACTTTATCATACTCAAAAAAATAATAATAATAATAATAATTAATTGTTTAATTCAAGCTTAAATTGAGATGAATTTGTTTGGGTACCCGATTTGACTTTAATGGGCCAAAATGGCATTCCCAACAAGCGTTTAAATTATTTTTTTATTCATTTATTTTAATTGAAGTCTAGCGACAACGTTTTACTCTGCTACTTGATGCAGTTGAAAGCAAATTTAAACAAGTGGGGAAGGATCTGAGAAGGGGCGGTGTGGACAGCAAAGCCATTAAAGATGTGTTTGAAGCTATATATGGAGCCTGTTGTAGCTTCAAGTCTCTAGAGTTCTATGTAGAAGTTGCTCACGAGAATCCTCCAACTGCTCTGCCCTTCGGCTCCTTGGGGTGGCTCACCACCCGCAAACTGGCCCCAAATGGCATGTAGCAACCCCCAAATTTTTTTTCTTTTATTTTTTTTTTTAAATATATATATAATTTTTTTAATTTGTTTTTAAAAATTAATCGATTGGTGTTATTGTGACGTTTCATTAAGTTTTGGACAGAACTTTAACGGAGGTACCATCTTGGTCTTTATGAAAACCAAAAGTACCTCCAATTTGTCTGAAGATGAGTTTCTTGATAAATCCAACACATTGAGTGAAGGTAAACATCCAAATTCAATGAGAAACTCATCTTCAGACAAATTGGACCCACCTAGGACAAGCTGTCTCAGTTTTTGTAACGCCTCCAGAATCAACCGTAGCTAATTACTAGCAATTACCCATGTTAAGCTAACTTGTGACCAAATAAGAAACCACCCCTTCTAAGCATTATCAGAGTAATGCATAGGAAGATGAAATAAAATCTGAGAAACTATCAAATCATTAACCACCAAGTTTTAAGTCCTCAAAAGTAGGCATGGAGCAATTAATTAAGATTAATGAACAGATCTGATATTATCAACAACCTTAGGTGGAGTCTACAACAATAACCGTATCATCAACTGAACTCTAGAACCAGATTTCCTATAAGGTAATAACAGCGTAAGTCTAACGACTTAGTAAGCAAACCTCACAACTTAGGTATGACATGAGCCTGATTAAGCGGAAATAAACGTGCAATTTGGTTAAGAAACAAAAATGGGCATCGCCTCTGCTAATACACCATTCAGTAGGGTTTTCAGGGTTTTTAAAGATCATGGTGTAATATTGGCAACAAGTACCTAAACGTTTAATGCAGAAAAGTAATGTTATTATAAGTCATAACTATTATATATGGTCTACCTGAGATATTACCCATTCTCAACAGGGTTAACGTTGTCCTGAGGGACCTGTAGTACAGAATTGGTGCCCTAGATATTGCATGTTACCGTACATAATACTAGCGGCACGACTGAGTCCAACCTTGGGTGGCCTACAACGCTAATGATGTTCGTCCTGTAATGACCGCCAGTTAAGGCTGCGCCGGCCACGAACAACCATTGGATCCAAGGCTCATATAATACACACATTTGACCATATTATCAAGTCTATATAGTAAGCCCATGGCCGTTATACCGAACGTACCAGTGTACCATGTCATACGATGCATCTTAACAACCAGTTTATAATATAATTACCACGTAATTACAAAAGTAGGCATGCTCATATCATACTCGTGGTCAGTCAACTGGCATATCCCACATTTTAAGGAAAAATGATTGTAAGTGTTCACTTACCTCGCGCACTCGAATAATTCCTCCAACATAGCTAAATCCTACTATAACGGAATATAATACACCGTTATGCTAAGCCTTATTATCAAAAAAGGTGGCTAACTAAACTGTTCATTGAGCGAAACCTAAAGCTGGTACTTTGCCCTCTGACCATACGTCCGGCCCTGATGGCGTATGTCCACTCAGTGAGTTAAGCACACTATTTAAGATTCAAATAGCTATTTGCTTCCTATACTATTTCTAGGCTTCTATACCTCATCTAAGCTAGCAAATAATCACATGCAATGTAGAAAATCATAACATCAAGAAGCTTAAAGAGGTTTTTGAAAACATTAACATTTTAAGGAAAAACTTAATAAAACTCTTTTGGAAATTCATCATAACATGGAACTAATAACGAAATAGTTCTAGAATAGTAAAATAAGCAGGGGTTTACCTCAAATCAACAAGAGTATGACCTTCTCCTCTCAAAACTCCTTCAAACTCACAACTCCCTCAAGATGACAAGACTCTCACAATTCCGGCAGCCTAGGGGTGTGCCAGACCTCTGAAATGGTATGAAGAAGAAGGGAGGATAATGGGGTATTTATAGCTGAAGGGTGCTACCAACTCTCTAAAAAAGTAGCGGACGTCCGCTAACCCTAGCATACGTCCGATACTTATTACACAGTGGGTAAAAGGGTGCAATGTATGTTCAGGTATTAACCAAGAGACCTTCTGAAAATGTAGCATACTTCTGTCATTTCCCCGTTTGTCCGCTATACTATTTGCATAGCATACGTCTGGTGGTCCCCCCCACGTACGTCTGCACTAAAGACAGGGGTGAAAGTCCGCCAGACCTAGCATACGTCCACTCCAGAGGGTTAGTGTTTTGGCCTCTATTTTCTAAAGGGGTTTAGAGCTTACTAGGTTACCATTAAGGGTCTGGGTCCTTGTTAAACAGATTTGATTAAAAACCTAATTAATCATTTTTGTAGAAAAACGTTTTAGGAAATAAAAATGGATATTGTTATCGGGGTATTACAATTTTGTCAAGAACATAATTCAATAATGGAAGGTTACAAACTTATGATGTTGGAGCTTTTGGGAGATGATGGTTGTTGCTTACTACCAATTCTGCTTGCGTGCAAGCATTTTAAAGCCTTCAAATTCTCCAATTGTTGTGATAACTTGTCAAGTTTTAAGCTGTTATATACCTCAAAAGTTTTGAGAAGTTCTAAGTTATAAATGTTATTTGAAAGATTCATAAGCTTCTTGCGTCCACCTAAATTTAGGTAAATCAATCTTTTTAAACGTCCAATTTGTGGCCCTAAATCTTAACCATTAAGTAAATACTCTTCATTCCATTTTGGACTGGAGAGGATCCAGATCCTCAAGTTGGTGGGACACATCATTAATTTGCTTTTTCCTTCTCAATAACTTTTTCACCAACTTATTGCTTGGTTTCACTGACACCGACACTTCACGCTCTTTATAACTTTTTCCCACAACAAAACAAATGAGATATTTATAAATTTGAATTTTCAGTTTTTTTTTTTTTTGGTTATATTTATATTTTACATTTAATAGTAAATTTTTTATAAGATATGATAGGGACTCAACCGAGTCCTATCTAAGACTCAACTTTTGTGGACATATGTTTTGATTTTTGTCTGTTTTTGAAATTTCAGTTTTGAACCTAACGCAATTCTTGTGTAACTTTGCGCCACATAAGGAAAAAGGTGGGTATTAGATGGCTCAATTGAACTCCTATCATATCTCATTTTATTAGATGTGCTTGGGTTTACCTCAAATTAGAAACACACGTAAACCTTAATTTAATATTTATGGTATTTTGCATGACACTTATCTTGAAGTGTTTAATTTTCATGCGCTCAAGATTTGAACATAAGCTAGCAACCAAGTTTATTTATAATTATATGGTGATGGTAAATATCATATCAAAGAAGGAGATGACTTGCAGAGAAGCAACCTAACTCAGAGTTGCATGCAAAGCTTGCTAGAGAATATTAGGGGATTTGATTTCATTGTAATTGATTGTAATCTTCTATAATTAGATTTGATGATAAATCAAATCTGATTGATTTTATTGTAATTAGATTTGATGGTAACATATCTACCCCAATTCTCTTATAAATAGAAGTACCATAAGAGCATAATGTAACCTTTTGGACTTTATCCTGTGAACCACATAAAATATTTGTGTTATTTATTTTATTATTTTTACATTTAATTTATTCTTCTATAGCATTATTTTTCTTCAAAGCTAAGATGACTAAAAATTAGTATTATTAATTATAATGTAAAAAGTTATAATTTCGTTTGGAGGATCTTTCTAAGATGTTTTTGCAAAAAAAAAAAAAAATTAATTAAATTATAGTGAAAAAATTTGCACTGTAGGCTAGTCTTGTATAAAACTAGAACACATTTGAACTACACTAGGCCTAGATACTCTCCCCATAATTGAAAAAAGAAAAAATAAAAACTAAATTGATTTAAAGATTATCTATTTCAATTGTTTAATTTGAATACATTTTTAGTGGTTATAAAGTACCCTAATAACAAGGTAGTGCATAGGAACAATAGTTTTTGTCAATCCATCACTTGATGCGGCCTAAACACTAAAATATTGTGAGAGTTGACCTTTAATTTTATACCATTTTAAATTATCATTTGTTCTAAAAGTTTGAGCTAATAAGAATGAGCAAATTTAACAATTTAATTAATATTCTAACATTTTGTTATGAACGCAAACATATTCATAAACAAATATACACTAGATCATTAAAGAAAGCACCAAAGGTTTCTCGTCATTTTCCTCCGCCACCACTGCTGTATTTGGGAGGATCGTGACTTTGGTTGCTGATGATGGATCACTTCAACCATCGGTCCTCATCTTCAAAAACCTTCTCTATCAGAATCGAGATATTGGACCACACATCCAAATTTAGTTATGAAGTTATTTTTGTAATCGGATATATTAGGTAGGTTCTTAGAGAATTTTCTGCATAGTTTTTTATTATTCAATCATGCTCAAATAGAAAAGATTACATGCGCTAGAGGTGGACATAAATTTTGAGATAGACTCCCTATTGACATGGACTCATACAATAATAGATATGGACTTTTGCACCGTAATACTACAAATAACTAAAAGACTCTTGATTGATTTAGATACATAACTATCACTACCATATTTTATCCTTATTTCTACAACAAAACAACTAGAAGATCACTCCACCAAACTTCTTCAAAGTAACATATTCTTACATTACATTTGGTTCAGCAACAAGTAGATGAACTCCACACTTCTTCACATTAGCTTCTGCCCAAAGTTTGATGGACACCTCAATTTCATCTCCACTTTCCATAAACAATTCATTAAATATGAGTCCATTTTCCAGCTCATAATGATTTCTTATGAGTGGCGTCAGGCATAGAAAGAAATGGTCTTCTTTTTTTGGATAAAGTAAGTCACTATACTTATTAGGGAATAAACGAAGAGCTGCAGAGTTTATTGGCCAGTAAGCGTCCAAGTTGCCTCTAGTTTTATTTTCGATTTCCAAGGAAGGATCCCCATTATAAATTTGATCTCTTTCTTCATCAAATGAATAAACAGTAGAAAAAAGCAACCGAAGGAATTGACCTTTTGAAATTGAAGGTGCATGGAATGATATCGTAGACCCAATACCCTTATGGCTGAACCAGTTTGGAATCTCTCTACGAGGGAGGCAAATGACACGATGCTCATTATCACCCATGGTTGACAAAAACTGTTAAAAAAAATTCACATCATAAAATGAGAGAGAGAGAGAGAGAGAGAGAGGTAGAGAGAGGTACCTGGAGAGGACTCCTAAAATCATATGCTAAATTGTTACACCCTTTCGAGTGAATAGAAGCAGATTCCAAATCCCCCAAGCCTTGAATCTCAATCAATTTGGGGCAATTACGAAGGTCCAAAAATAGTGGTCTTTCATGGTTTGACGAAATTGCGAGTCTTTTCATTGATGTACAATCACTTGTATCCAACAGACCTATACTTGCGGGGAGTCTTGAAATTGATTGAAGAGATGTGCAGTTACGCAAAAGCAAATTGGACAATTTAGGAAGGTGCCCAATGCTATCAGGTAGGTTACACAAATTGTTTCTTGATAAATCCAGTAACTTCAGTGAAGATAAACTCATAAAATCAATAGGAAACTCATTTTCAGACAAATTGCGCCCAGAGAGAATGAGTGTCGTCAAAGAACGTAACCCAGAAACAGAAGGTGGCAGAAAACATACTGGGTTTAGGATTTTTGATGACATCAATGATGAGAGAAGTGACAAAAAAGATTTTGGTGACATCAACGATGAAAGAGGTGACACCCAAGATTTTGAGGGTTGCACTTGACATCCAGATAATGATGCAATCTCAAGATTCTTTAAAAGACCAAATGAGGATGGTAGTTGCTTAATAGCAATTCCATCTGCAAGCAGCTCTGTTAAAGCAATCATATTTCCTACTTGATCTGGTAACTTGTCAACTTTTGAGCAACCAGACAAATCAAGAGTTTTGAGGGATTCTAAGTTAGAAATGTTGCTTGGAAGATTCATAAGACTTTTGCATCCTTTTAAATTCAGCAAAACAAGCTTTCCCAAACCTCCGATGGATTCATGAATCTCAACCAACCTCGTGCAACCTTCAAGTATTAGTATCTCCAATTTTGGCACTTGAGAGAAGTTTGGTGATTTCGTGAGACATTTGGAATTGCTGAGATTTAGGACCTTCAACTTGTTGAGTATCTGTGAAATAATAATAATAATAAGGAAATGAAAATTTCTTGATAGTTATACATTTAACATTAATAAAGGGGGAAAAAAAAACTTAGTAAGATTTGTCATACTTTATTCTTCTCCCAAACTTGTTTGACATTACTATACTGCATGTCAAGAACAACAAGGGATTCTAGATGAAAATTATGTGGAAGAAATTCTAGAGGACACTCATGCCAACAAAGCCTTATTAGCTCTTTAGAGAGATGTTCATAGGATCCTTCGAGATGTACATCATTGATTTGGAGTAATCTCAAACACTTCATATTTGTAAATGCTTCAGTTTTGATAAAGCATACATCTTCACATCCTTTTAAGACGAGACCCTCGACTTTTATTGTTCCCTAGCAAAATAGATAGTTGGATTAGTAATGCGCATCTTCATCTTGTGTAAAGTTAGAACAACTTTGAACTAGAATAGACCTATATACCTCATCAATTTTATTTTATTTTTTCTTTTTTGAAAAAATACTAAATTGATTCAAAAATTATAAGAATTATTTGAAATGTTCCATAACTTCTAAATATAATATTACAATTGGTAAGTATTAGTTGTTGACTTGATTTAGAGAAGATTTGGATTTAAATCATTCAATTATAACTATGATGCATGATTGACAAAAAGGCAAAAAGCTCATACATACTTACGTAAGACATATTATGTACGAGTGTAACTGCATTTCTTTATATATATAAATGCATATGCCTCTTACCGTATAGCTGCGTAATACATTTAAGACACCTTTGTGAAACCACAACCTACTACGTTCTCCTGGCAAAGTGTGTAGCAAATCTTTTGGCTTTTTACGAATAATCTCCCTTCCCATATCTCGAATAAGACCATGCATTCTAAACTTATTTTCATGATCAATTTTCAGTAGGGACCTCTCGGTGAGAGTTTTGATACCAATATCTGGAAAGAAATCACAACCATTAAGTATTTGGATGATGTAATCCTTATCTTTGTTCATTCCAACAAAGAAACATGCAATATCAAGGAATATGTTCTTTGTATCAATCAAAACTTATTCTAAGTATATTTTGAATCTTCAAGAGGAGCTCTTCGTAATTTTTCCAGTGTACTTTTCCATTCAACAATGCTTATAACTTTAAGAAAAGAACCCAAAAGCTCAAGAGCTAATGGAATACCTCCGGCATAAACCAATGCTTCATTCGAAAGCTCTAAGTATTCTTCTTTTGGATTAGCCATGTTAAAGGCATGCCAACTGAATAGTCGAAGAGACTCCCAATAATTCAATTCATTGACCTCATATTTTTCATCTGCTCCCAATGAATTTAACACATTTTCATCTCTAGTGGTTACAATGATTCTACTTCTTGGACCAAGCCATTCCTTTTTGATTAACTTGTGTAGGTTTTCAAAGTCATCCACATCATCAAGAATAACAAGAACATTTTTTCCATGAATTCTTTCGTCAATTATACTAATTCCTCTATCAACATTACCGATCTTCAACTCCTTTTTCAAGATATCATGAAGAAGTTGTTCTTGTAAATCAACTATGCCATTGCGTGTTTCTGAACTTTCTTTAAGGTCAAAAAGAAAACTACTTCCATCAAATGCATCATTTATTTCATTATAGACGGCTTTTGCTAGGGTTGTTTTGCCTATTCCACCCATTCCATAGATGCCCACAATGCGAACGTCTCTTGTTCCAAGATTTAATAAACTTTTTATATCTTGAACACGAGACTGCATTCCTATTGGGTATTTGGCAACATTCAAGCGAGTGGGGTTCACTTCACACAAAACTTTATCAACAATCTCATCAATGACTTTTGATTCATACCTGCAAACAATAAAAAAAGCACAAGGTAAAATAATAATAACAATAATAATAGTTATAACTCATCGGCACCATATGGATGTTATCATCCTCGTCATATGAGAGTAATACGTTATGACAAACAATTATGTTTTATCAAATTTATTGATAATTATCATTTAAATATATTTCTTCTCCTATTGACACGCCATTAACTATTTCCCACTAAGTATGGTTACAATGTCATTCCTCTCAAGTGTACAATATTTTATCTAAAAAGACTTGATATTTCCAAAAAATAGGTTTGTCTCTAGATGGCATGATCTTCGATCCATTTAGCTTAATGCTACTTTTTATCAATTTTTGTCTAAAATTTAAAAGAAAAGAAAAGGACAAAAAAGATACAAGAAATAGATGAAAAAGTACAAGAGTTAAAGAATCCATAGCATAATACCTATTTGCATCAACATTCCAGCCAGCACAATTCCCAGCTTTAGTAAGAGCTCCCCTCCACTTGTTCACCGTCTCCATATGAAACCGCTCTTCATGCGTAGCAAAGGCTTCCGCAAAAGTTCCAATTTGTTTTCGAACATCCGAGGGGTCCACATGATAAAATATTGGAAGAAGAATGTGGCCTACAGTATTCTTATAGTTGGTATTCTGACAGTCCATGAACTCTGCAAGCTCATTGAGGCACCACTTAGAAGAAGCATAGTCTTTGGAAAAAATCACAATGAAAATCATTGACCTACGAATCCCGTTGACAAGTTCAGTAAAGATGGACTTCCCTCTTGGAAGCTCATCGTCATCTTGGAAGGTGTGAATTCCGACTCGCTTCAAGGCGGAGTAGAGGTGATCAGTGAAGTTCACTCGAGTGTCTTTACCTCTAAAACTTAGAAAGACATCGTATTCGCAATGAAATCTAGAAAATGAGGTACTTATTGTGGTTGAGTTTGATTGGACTGCAAAAAGAGACAAATCCTGTGAGAAATAGGAAGGGTAGAACATGTATAATGGGTGCAATCAAGATTTTTTTTTTCTTTTTTTCTTTCTAAATTGAAAATGAGGAAGATTTGTTAAGCATGATTCTAAATGGAAATTATTTTTATGGATCATTCATTCTGTTTCTTTTTCAACTTAGACGGTATAAATTTTTGTGACTCAAGTACATGATTCTAAATACATATGCATACACCTAACCATTTCTATTTGATCTGTGGGTGTGGCGAATACAGTACCGTCTTTCTTTGAGTCTTCACCGAAGATAATCCTGGGAGCCTGGTTTTGGTCTTGGTCTTGCCCTGGTGATTTGGGTATTGAGAATTGAGGGGGATCGTGAGAGTTGATTGTAAGGTCAACAACAATTCCTTTGGAAGGGTCGTTAGGGTTTATGCTTGTAATGTATGGTGGATGAGAAGACAGGTTAATCAGATAAGAAGCATGGTGAGGAACGTATGCTTTGATGAAATTGGATGAGGTTCCATCTGAAAGAGCCGTGGAAGCCATGGCAGTTGCACCGCCTGAAAGTGGATGGTTATGTGTACCTTGGTAGGTTGTTATGAGTATAGACGGTTCATCAAAGCATCTTTGCACCTGCTTGCAAAAGAATAAAGCACATAACATATATGCATGAAATTTTAATACAAGGAATGAAAACCCAAGAGACACAAATTGAAATACTATTATTGTACCTCTTTCATAACTGGGCATCTTGCTCGACCCGTGAGGCACCAATACCGCCGTTGCGGAAAATATTTTCGCACACCAATCCCCCACCTACGGTTCAACTACAGCACAACGTTTGATTAAATTCAAATCATGTGAGTCATAAAAAATTTATATATGAGAATTACGTCATAAATTAAACCCAAAGAGAAGCAAAGTGAAATACTATAACCATATTTAAATTCAGTTTTGGCATTTTACTGTACCGCTTTCCTATAGGGGGTGTTCAAACGGTTATAATATTGGCTATAACCGGTAACCACAACCAACTTTGGCAGTTATTAATTTTTAATAACCGCAACCGTCTAGATGGTTATTAGTTATTTTATAACCGACAATTAACGGTTATTCAATAAAATAATTGCGCGGTTATAACCCTTTTTTTGTTTTTTTTAAATGGGCTTTTTAAGTGTTTTGAGCCTTTAATTTGCTATTTTTTTTTTAATCTTATTTTAAGGGTTTAAACATGGCCAAATAAATTCTAGCCAAAAAACATAGCCCAAATCCATTCATTCAAATACAAATGAAATAAATTAAAAAGACAAATCCCTACGGATTTCATCTTATTCTCCCTTAAAAAAGACGCCGTTTTGGTGTTAAAACACCAAAATGGCGTTGTTCTAGATGTTTTATTGAATAGTTTATTAATACAAATATTTATACTATTATATATTGTAACATTCCGCTTTTAATCTTGTAAATAAATTCGAGTATTATGCTGAAATAATCTCATACAGCGGAAAAAGTATAATTATCAATACAAAATAATACCATTATAAATACTTTTCTTTATACAAAAACACCCAAAGCTATGTCGTACAAGACATTTATACAAATCTAACCGACTGTCTAAACTCTAGACAAACTTTACCAACTTGGAATATTTATACATCTCAATATGAATTACCTTGACTTTTCCATTTTTGCAAACACTACAAAAACTGTGAAGTAGTGAGTCAGTTGATTTCCAATAATATAAATTATTGTTTAATCACACACACACACACACATATATATATATCAAAAGGCCATACAAGTTATAAAGTCATAAGAATCCATATTATTGGATATCAATATCATACTCAGTAAGTAAGAATACTTACAGTGAATTACAGGAATGAATCATCAAATATAATTACTTGTCAACACTCATTCTACTACAATTGATCATTACCCATAAATTTTCCAATTACCGACTTTCTCTCTCTCCCAAACTCTAGCACGTGAGAGAGATAGGAATTTTTGAATGAAAAACATTTATGAGCTTCGGCCTATTTGTATGCGATATTTGAGGATATGTTCGAAATTTTCTATAAAGCTTGAATAGTAAAATAGTATAAAATATCTATAAAAGATATTTATTATAATATATTATAATATAATATCTTATATTATAATATATTATAAAAGATATTTAATATAAGATATTCTTCAAAATATCATTCTTACCTTCTAACTTCCACTTAATAATCTGAATCTAACTTATTAAATCAATACATCATAAATCATATTAATAAAATCTAGGTCGCTACATATATAATTAAAGTCGGTTACCGGTTATAACCACCTTGCCCTACACCTAAAACAGCTAACCGCTATCGCCTTAGTCGGTTAGCGATTTTTAATAACCGACTACCAAAGTGGTTAATGGTTATAAGCAGTTAGTGACCTTTTGAACACTCCTACTCTTTCCTATCCGGAGCCGCTTCGTAATCATAATAGCATTGGCGATGAAAATCACCTCTAAACAAACGCCTTGCGATTTCCATTTGCACCCATCATTCAACTACAAAAAAACTTTTGATTAAATTAGAATAATATAAAATTTATATACGAGAATTGCGTGATAAATTAAACTCACTGAGGCTACTTCACATCTTGCTTTGACCACCTCAACCCAAGCTTCCCTATTGGCTATGACGGCAGCACTCTCATCTAAAACGTTAAAATCAGCTTCTTCTTCTGATGTGGCATCAGCTGCTTCTTCAACGCAAGAGAAAATATTTGACCAAACATTCTTATGGAGCACAAGTGAATTTAACTCCTAAAGTTACCTTTTCCCGGGCTAATGGAGCCATCACACACAAATAAATAAAAATCCATACACCTAACCATTTCTATTTGATCTGTAAGTGCCGTGAAAACATTACCGTGTTCGTTTCTCTCTTCGACGCCGACAACCTGGTCGGCCTCGTTTTGGTCTTCGGATTCTGGCTCACGCTTCCGCTTCAAGCTTCGTCGTATGATACCGATGATTTGGTCCATGGGTGGTAGAGTGGTAGATAGAGAGGGATGGCGTGGGTTTTTTTGGAAAATAAATCGTGGTTTGGAGGAAGTTTTAGGGGAGAATTGAGAAGTGTGGGGAGGTTAACGAAATTGGGTTTCACGCTCAGTTTCTGGGTTTTGATGACCAAGACTTGGATTGGGATTCTTAGGTAACAAAAAACAGAGAATTTTTGGTTGAAAGACGGGAAAGTCAGAGAGAGGGGATCGAAGATGGAGATCACTAAAGTTCTGTGTCTCTGACGAGCAATGACGGAGGGAGGGGGGGACCGGGGTGGGCCATGGTCCCCCCAAAATAAGGAAAAAAAAATTTAGAAGTAAAATATATATATATATATATATATAATTTGATTCTAATTTTAGTCATATAGCCTCCTCCCAAAAAAAATTTGGCCATATTTTTAGATTTTATGGTCATATCCAATAAAAAATTTTGGTCTTATTCTTAATTTTTTGGGCTATACCTAGTAAGTTTTTATTTTTATTTTTAGCCCATA
Source organism: Carpinus viminea (assembly GCA_013348765.1). NCBI lineage: Eukaryota > Viridiplantae > Streptophyta > Magnoliopsida > Fagales > Betulaceae > Carpinus > Carpinus viminea. Next base: position 41,794,527 of record CP054667.1, on the reverse strand, counting down.
CTTTCAAATGCTTACTTTTTTGGCTTTTAGGTAGTCTTTAGTTTAAAAAACAACAAAAATAAATTTTTTTTAATAAACAAATTCTAAAGAACTGAAAATTTTTGTTGACCGGCCCCCTCCCATAAAATTTTCTTGCTCCGTCCCTGCAGTGACGAGACTTTGGGTTGTTGACTAGCTAGAGTTCATGCATAGAGATAAAAGACAAGTGTGTGGCCCGAGTGGGGATGGGGGATGGGGAACGGGGATACACTTGACTTTAAAGATCGGGTGGTGCAATCAATATTTTGAGGCTCTTTTAAGATCGGGTTCTTCCACCCCTTTCTTTTCCTGAAAATGGGAATTAATTAATTCATAAAGAAATAAATTGCTTAGTGGGAGGGAGAGATCGAAGAAAATGGGAACGAGATCTTCTTAAAGAAGTTGACATTTGGGAATTGGGATTCCATTTTTGGAGATGATTTTTTATTTTCAAGTTTAATTTTCGTTTAAGAAACCGCACGGAAATTAAGGTTCTAAATTGAATTAGGATCCTTTACATTTTAAAAGTTTTCAATTCTTTTTACTTAGTGTATTTTAAAAGTAGTGTGTTTAAAAATTTTAATGATGATAATACATTAAATATAAAATCTTTTAAAATGCATTAAATAAAAAAAAATAGAGAAATTTTAAAATTAACATTTTCCCTCCAAATTAAGTTTCACTTTCGCTTAATTTGTAGAATAGTCAAAAGATGTCGATAGTTGGCAGAAATTAACTATTTGGCAGCATTGTCCAAGTTGCACAATAAATGGGCAATGCATGGCCCACCCTGGTCCCCGGGATGATTCCCAACTGATCATACAAGTTCAGAGACTGACGCAGGCATGGGTGCGTCAGTTAGATAATTAATTACACGTCAACATGCAAAAGAATAAAGTTTGATTGAATTAGAGCCAGCCTTTTGAGCATTTCTTTAATTTTCTTTTGGATAGATATATTAATGTTTTGAAGAAGTTTTTTTTTTTTAAGTGTCATCTCTTATATGTTTTTTTAAATATTTTAATTATTATTTATTATCATTTATTATTATAAAAATTAAAATATTAGTTTTTTAAAAACTTAAAAATATTAAATGACACTTATTATTTATTAGATTAGAGTTTAAGGAAATTTTTTTTGAATTAATTCAAAGAAAATTTATGTCCGAAAATTATTACTTAAATATACGGTGAAAAGAGAAGATCAATTCTAAAGGGTTTTGATCTTCTCTCCCATGAGATCCACTAATAATATATGGCGGTCAAACACACACGTCTTAGAATATATGATAAAGATAAAAACTCTTTGTGATATTAAGGGATTTGTTTATCTTGCATTATTGGATTTTATTATATTATTTATAAAATTTTAATAAATAGAATCTTGAATATAATCGAAATGTAGCTTTAAGGAAATAAGTGTCAATAGACAATAAGTGTGAACGGCTTTAATTAATAATGATGCTATTGTACTTCTTCTAGAACATTGTGGAAAATCGTGTCTTACTTTTGACTTTAATTAAGTTCTCTCTCTCGCATTAATTTCTTTTACTGATTAGTTAACGTCGTGGAAAATAAATAATCAGAAATGATCCAGAAATTTTGATGGGAGAAGACCAGGAATTTTTTTTTTTAACTAGGATTTTTTTTTTTTAATTGTCAATGGCGGATCTAGGAATTTCACTCCTAGGGGATATATTTCTTTCTTAAGCTGGGACCTTCAGATAAATTTGTTAAATTTACTTTAACATGAAGTCGTTTAAAATTTAATTATAACTCAATAGAAATTATTGTAATGTAATGGTTCTTTTCCTTCTTCTTTTTTTAATAATTGGTACTTAAATATAATAAGAAATTAAGTTTATAATTGTATCAAATCCTTCAATTATATATTTAAATTTTAATAATTAATATTTTTAATATTTAATAACCATAATATCTAAATTACAAAACCACTCCGACAACCTCGCAAGCCTCGTTTTGGTCTACGAATTCTGGCTCACGCTTCCGCTTCAAGCTTCGTAGCATGATACTTATGATTTGGTCCATGGGTGGTAGAGTTTTAGGGGAGGTTAACGAAATTGTGTTTAACGCTCAGTTTCTGGGTTTTGATGGCCAAGACTTGGATTGGGATTCTTGGGTAACGAAAAACAGAGAATTTTGGTTGAAAGTGAGAGAGAGGGGTTCGAATTAAGATCAGGGCCAGCCTAATGTATTTGGGGGCCTTAGGCAAAATTTTGAAGTTGGACCTTATTTTTTTAAATATTTAAATATTAATTAAATAATATTTATTTTAATAATATTATTATATTATTATAATATTATTATTATTTTCATTTAGGTTAGTAATATGTTCATTGTTACTTCATAAATTTTAAGTTTAACTTTTAACTTTCTTCATTAGTTAGTTGTATTTTATTAGGATCATAAATATTTGTAACAATAGAGTTATAAGCCTTAGTAATATTTTAATTATCTTCTAATAAAATAATTCTATTTGGTGAATTTATTATTCATTTATGAGTTTTTCATCTAAATTATTCTCAATATTTTGTTGATTGCTAATAACAAATTTATTTAAAGCCCTATTTGAGATTCAATCAATTTTTCTATTTTTCTCTTTTCTTTTATTTTTTTAAGTATTTCATATTTAGATACATATTTTCTAGTATACATGTTTGATTAAAAATATTAACAAATTAAACAAATATGATTTAATATATATATATAGATTATAATATATATATATTTTCTAGTATACATGTTTTGTTAAATTTAACAACTTTTGTTCCATTTTCTTCCTCCAGCAGAGCTTTTATTTTGAAAGTCCACCCAAAATATGCAACAGTGAACTTTTATGAAAGTCACTGTAGCACCTTTCATTATTATTTTATACTTCTTTCTCTCACCTATTCGTTCTCTCTCCTGTTCACTGAACGCTTTTTGTTTTCCTCTTCTTCTCTTCCTCTTCCATTTTCTCTTCCTCGCAGATTCCTCCATCACTGATTCCTCATCACCCAAAATTTTTTTCCCTCTTCTTTATTTCCAAACAGAGACTTTCGTTCTATCTCACAGATCATAAGAATCAACACACCCATGCTTTTCAATAGCGGAAACATGTGCAAAATTTTGCTTCCAAAACCAAAATCTTGAGCAAAAACAGAGACGAAATCGGAACCAGTCACTAGAACAACCAAGTTTCACGGAGACGAAATCGGAACCCATTCCGGCGAAAATCAAAGACGAAATCAGAACCCATTCCGGCGAATGTTGAAGACGAAATCTGAACCCATTTGTCTTCTATACTGATGTTTCAGAGAGAAGAGGAAGAGAAAAGGAAGAGAAGAGGAAGAGAGATGGGGAAGAAAATGGGTGGGTGACGATGAAGAAGATGGCCTGCGGGTGAGAGAAAATGAGAAGATAAAAAAAAAAGTAAAATGAAAAGATAAAAAGTAATAAAATATTATTGATAAATAATATTTAATTCAAATAGATTGTTAAAATAGATGTTCTGTTGGAGTGTTTAGTAAAAAGGTAGTAGCTAAAATGAAAAAAGTGGTATTTTGAGTAGCTAAAATGAAAGGTGTTGCTGGAGATGCTCTAAGGAGGCAGACAACTGGGCTACTAGAGCTTCTCCATAGTTTGGGGAACAAGGCGGGCTAACCAGTGAAATGGCTTTGATAATCTACCCTTTATGATCTCTGCAGACGGCTGCTTGTGCTGAGAATGTATCTCTGATGGCCGTATCAAAATTGATCTTGTGATGACCTGGATAAGGAGGGCACCAAATTTCTATCACACTTGGAGAAGAGGCTTTCCAAGCTGCAGCATGAGATAGAGTGGTTTTCTTTATAGATGAAGCTAAGATGGAGATGTCCAGAATGATACCTTCATGATGAGCTTTGTTCCTGCTAAACCACAAAAGATCACATAGCACTGCAGCATAAATTTGGAAGAGATGGGATTCAGATTTTGCTATGCCAAAGGAGGCATGAGGGGAAATGATACCCTTTATCCAGTTCGGGAGAGTTAGAGAAGCCCATGCCAGGGAATCCAATGGCCAAAAAGAGCTTCTCCATGCTATTCCAGCGAAACAACATTTGAAAAATAGGTGGTGGAGGGAATCTTCTTCAGCTTTACAGAGGGGACATAGGTGGTCTGCTAAAGAGATGGGAAAAATGGACTTAAGTCTTGCCTTTGTTGGGATGATATCCCATACAATTTTCCATAAAAACAGTATAAGTCTAGCATTCAATTTTAGTTTCCACAAATGTTTCCAGGAGTTGGAATCAAGAGGGGAGGGATAGGAGGTGACCCTAGGATTGCTTATCAGATTATAGGCCGAGCTAGAGGAGAAGTTTCTTGATGCAGCAGGGGTCCGGAAAAATTTAGGGCAAGGAGAAGGGTTGATGTAGATTTTCTGAATTTCCCTAACACTTTGGAGGTTGAAAAGGGAATGGAGCCGAGGGATATTCCAGGTAGCATTAGGGTTGATGAGGTCAGAGACTACTAGAGGGGGGGAAGAAAGGGAACTATAGGAAAGAGGGGAGGGGCAAAAAGAGGGGATGGTGGAAATCCATGGGGAGTTCCAAATTGGAAAGGAGGAGTGAGTATGGACTCTATGGCAGGCTCCTTGGGAAATGATGGATTTAGAAGAGAGGATGCCTTTCCATACCCAAGATGGAGAAGAATGGGGGAGAAAAGAACCAGTACGAAGATACTTACCTTTGAGTTGAGAGGCCCACAAAGAATCTGAGTTTGTTTGTAGCTTCCAACCTAGGTTAGAGATGAGAGCTAGGTTTACATCTTTCATCTTTCTAAACCCCAAACCACCAGTAGCTTTAGGGACACAAAGAGAATCCCACGATTTAAGGGACAGATTTCTAGCTTTAGAAAATGGAAATCCCCACCAGAAATTTTTAAAAATTTGATCAAGCTTATTGCAAATGCTTTTAGGTAATAAGAAAGTACTCATGGCATATGTGGGGAGAGCTGCAGCCACTGCTTTGATTAGAGTCAATCTACCAGCTTGGGAAAGAGACTTGGCTCTCCAACCTTCAATTCTGTGATAGACCTTTTCTAAGATACTTTGGAAAGCTATCCGTTTGGAGCTGCCAATGAAGATTGGGAGGCCTAGGTAAATTGAGCAGGTTGGATTGGGATTGAAAGGACAGGTATTGAGGATTAAGGGTATGGATGTGGCATTGGTATTTTTGCTGAATCTAATGGAGGATTTGATGGGGTTAATGGACTGGCCAAACCAGAAGCAATACTTGTCAAGGCAAGATTTGATGCTATTTGCTTCTAAAAGGGAAGCCTTTCCAAAAATGAGCTGATCATCCGCAAAGAGCAGATGATTGATAGTAGGAGAAGATCTTGCAATTTTCATACCTCTTATGTTACCAAGCCTTTCTTCCTTGAATAATAATTTGGACAACACTTCTGACCCCAGGATGAAAAGAAAAGGTGAGAGGGTATCTCCCTGCCTTAAACCCCTACCAAGAGAGAAATTTCCAAAGGGGCTGCCGTTAATGAGGATGGAGAAAGAGGAGGAGGAGATGCATGTTTCAATCCAACTTATCCAAGTGGAGTTGAAGCCTAATTTTCCCATGACAGCCAGGATCATAGGCCATTTCATTTTATCAAATGCCTTTTCCATATCCATTTTGAGGAACATAAAACCTCCCTTACCTTTTTTTTTATTTTGAAAAGCATGCAAAAGCTCATAAGCTAAGATGGTGTTGTCTTGAATGTTTCTGCTAGGGACAAAAGCTGATTGAAAAGGGGATATGATTTTGGGGAGAAGACACTTTAGCCGATTAGCAAGAATTTTGGATATGATCTTATAAACAATGTTGCATAAGCTAATGGGCTTGAAATGATTAACAGAGTGAGCACCAGAATGCTTGGGGACTAAGGTGATGAAGGTGTGGTTATGCTCCTGAATTAAAACCTTATCAAGAAAGAAGTTACTAACACAATCCAGTACATCTCTCTTAACAGTTGGCCAAAATTTCTTGTAGAATAGAGCTGTGAAGCCATCATGGCCGGGGGCTTTGGTGGAGCCAAGACTAGAGAGAGCTTGAACCACCTCAGCTTCAGTTGGGGGGGAACAAAGAGAGAGGTTGTCTTCTTCTGTGATAGTAGGGCTGAATAGGTCCAGAAGCTCATCATCAATGATAGAGGAGGAAGAGGTGAACATATTAGTGAAGTGAGCAACAAAATTTCCACCAATTTCTGATCTGCTAGACACCCAACTTGCATTGCTTGTTTTTAGGAAATTGACAGCATTTGATCTTCTTCTGATGAGTGTAGAAGAATGGAAAAATTTTGTGTTCAAATCTGAACAAGTAAGTCATATCTCTCTAGACTTTGATTTCCAGAGGATCTCTTCTTTGATGAGAAGTTCATCAAGATTGATCTTTAGGTTAGCTTCAGTGGAGAAATTGGCTTGGGATGGGGGAAACTGCTGGACCTGATCAATCTTGGCCTTTGTAGCTTTAATCTTGGACTGGATGTTTCCAAAATGGCGTGAGTTCCACCTTTTAAGAGAATTCTTTGTATGCTTTAATTTCTTTGGCAGCCAGAGAGAAGGGGGGCCAGAGACAATCTTGTTCCATGCTGCATTGATAACAAAACCACAAGAAGGGTCTCTTGTCCAAAATTCTTCAAATCTGAAAGGCCTGGGAAGGAAGGAAGAGAGGGGAGCAATATTGAGGAATATAGGGTGGTGGTCTGATGCAGTAGCAGGAATGTGAAGCATTGAATACTCTGGGTGGAGATGGATCCAGCTGAGAGAGGCTAAACCTCTATCCAGTTTCTCTTTAATAGAGTCATTGCCTTGCCTTTTGTTGCACCACGTGAAATGGTTGCCAACAAAACTGAGATCAATGAGACCAAAATGATCTACAAACTGTTTGAAGGGGCAGTGAGAGGAGTTTGCAACAGGCCTACCTCCTTGTTTCTCCTGCTAGTCCAGAACAAAATTTAGGTCCCCTATGCAAAGCCATGGACAGACAAAATCATCTCCAGTGGAGGAGAGGGAGTCCCAAAAAGTAGGCTTTTCAATCTTTTCAGAGGGGGCCATAGATCCAAGAAAGGATCCATGGGGAATGGGGGGGATCAGAGAAGACCCAAGCAGAGATTAAATTTTTGTTGGTTATGATGCATTCTAAATCAACTCCAGGGCGCCATGCAAGAACAAGACCACCTCTGGAGCCAACTGGGGCAACTTGGGACATTAAGAAGAAACCAAGCAGGTTGAGAGTAGCAGAGATAGAGGGGGTAGAAGATTTTGTTTCTGAGAGGAAAATGATGTCAGGGTTGTTTATACGGATGATCATCCATAAGGAACGAACTGTAGCTGGCCTGGAGATCCTTTTGCAGTTCCAAGAGAGAAACTTCATATGGTTTTTGGGGACAAGACATTGTCCTCTGAAACAGAGAGAGAGCTGAGAGGAGGTGGAGAAAAGGAAACCACCTGTTTGTTTTTTCGAATTACTTTGATAGAGGGACGAAGGTGTCTGGGGATGATTGGGTTAGGAGGTGTGGTTGAGATGTTTATTTGAGAAGAAATGTCCATCTCATCTGCCAACACTTCTTCATGGTGTATTTTATCCGAGCCTTTTTTGAGTGGGGTGGAGTAACCAGTGGTTCGTTTTCTTTTTCTGGTAGGGGGAGTTTCTTTGCGATTGAGAGTGGTATTTTGAGTTTCTGGCACAGGTAGGAGGGGGCTGTTTGGTATGGAGTGATGAGGGAGGAGAGGGGAGGGAATGGTGTGGGCAATGAAGAGGTTGTCTATGGCGGGTAATTCTGAAGTGTTTGAAAAGTTTGTTGAGGTTGTTTGGGAGGTGGGCCTCTTTGAGTTATGAGTAGGGTTTCTTGGGTGGACCAAATGAGCTTTTTTTCTGAAGCTGATATTTTTGGCCCAGGGTTGAAAAGTTGGAGTTCAATAGAGATGGAACCAGAATTGGATTTGGTTAGGGTAATTGGGGGGGGTGGTTGAGAGTGGAGTGGGTTCTTTATCCGGTGGGTGTAAACCACGGCAGCGGAGAAGGTTTTTCAAGATATGCATTTAATGTGGTAAGGGGTGATGTGAGGTTACTTTTGGGGGTGGTATGGGAGTTATCCGGCTTAGTCGGCTGCAGGGACAGTTTTTTGAGTGGATTTAGGATAGTTAGGGTTAGGTGAGCTTGATTGACAATTGTATGGGGATTTGGGATAGAATAGGTTGCCTGAGAGGAGGCAACGCTTAGGTTTTGGGCCACAGGTGGGGGTGACTTGTACAATACCCTTTCTGAATGGCCCTATGCACCAGAAGAGGGAGGAGGTAAATTTGAGAAAATATTGACATGAAGAGAGATAGTATACTTCCTCGGGTTGTTGTCTTCAGGAGATGCACAACAGTTTGAGTCCTTATGGCCTATTCTCCCGCAATTTACACAATAAATGTCTAGCCTTTCATACTGCAAAGAAATCCAGGTTGGTGCTTCATCTTCTCGACGAAGCTGGAAACCCGATTTTAAAGGAGCTGTAACATCTATCTCCACCAGAATTCTCAGGAAACTTCTGAAGGTCTGATTCTCCCCACTTAGATCTTCCACTTGAATAAGCTTTCCCAGCCCTTTCCCTATGGCTACGGCATTTTTAAGGGACCTGTTAACCAGAGGCAGTCCATGCACCTGGATCCAGAACAGGGAGTGTTTAAAAGACATCTCTTCCAGTGTTGCATGGGGGGACCATTTTTGCAGGATTATAAGGGAGCCATTCACATTCCATGTGACTTCCTTGAGAATCCTATCTATGAATTCCTGTTTGGAAAACTTGAGCAGAAACTTATTTGGACCTAATACAACAAAGGAGAAGGGGGTGGCAAATTCCCAAGCTTTGTTTAAGGTAGCATTGACGAAATGATTGTTATGGATTTTTTGGGATATAATGTGCCCTACTATAGGTAAACTTTCGGTATTAACAATGTTGAGAGGGATGGTTTCTATTTGTGAGGTAGGATCCTTCCAAGAGAGAGCTTCTGTTTGGGCAATGAGAGTTTCAAGTTCCATAATGTGATGAGGCTAAGGTTGGAAAGAGATTTTCAGGGGGTTAGCTGGAAGGAGACTAGTCTCAGGATGGAAGATGACTTCCAGGGAGAGCTCTTTCAGAAGGAGAGAGCGAGTTAGGAAGACAGACAACCTTTTACGACGATCACCTAGCAATACTTTATTATGGACACTTAGAGAATGTTAGTTTTTATAGCGACTAGAATATAAATTCAAGACGCTTTTTATTGAAAAATACCTCTAAAAATGGGCGTCTAAAACAAAACGCCCCCTTTTAAAAAAAGAGACGCTTGCCTAGGAAAGCGCTCCGTTTTAAAAAGGAGGCACTTGGGGGCATTTACATGCAAGAGCCCCTTTTTTAAAAATGGGTCTTTAAAACAAAACGCCCCCTTTTAAAAAAAGGGGCACTTGCCTAGGAAAGCGCCCCTTTTTAAAAATAGGGCGCTTGGGGGCATTTACATGCAAGCACCCCCTTTTTGTAAAAATGTGCGCTTTCAGGTAAAGCATCTCTTTTTCTATATGGGGATACTTTCAAAGCGCCCCCAATAATTAATATATGGGAAAAATATTTTTTTCCTACAATCCATATATATTTTCTCCAAATCCATAAAATTCAAATTATATTATTTTCTCCATTCATTAATCTCATACAATCTTATTTATCTCTCATAATACAGTTATAAATCTATATATACAATCTCATCATATCTCATAAGATATACTAAATGTAAAATGATATTATAAACACAAAGTGTACCACATCATAAAGAGTTAACCAATGAGGCTCATATATATGAAATAAAGTATCCAAAACGATATAATAAACACAAAGTGTACCATCTCTTAAATAGTTAACAAAAATTATACCATACATGTGAAATAAAGTCTCCAAAACAATATCATAAACACAGTGTTCCAACTCTTAAAGAGTTTCTTTTTTTTTTTTGACGAGTCTCCAACTCTTAAAGAGTCAACAAAAATTATACCATACTTATGAATTAAAATATAAACCAGTTCGCTTGATCAAATATACGTACGTCACTTAATGATTACCTGCAAATGATGAAATAAAAAAAATAAAAATTACAAACCACATAAAAATAATAATAGGCTCGTTCGAGGTTTGAGGTGACCTCTAACCGTTACTTCGCGTGAGATGAGAACTCCCAAAGTAATGAGAATGTATTATAATACCAATATTCAACTTCATTTCATTCATTAGCAATTGTCATTAAATAATACAAATAGTCCTAAGATGATAGATGTCTACAATAAATAAAACATTATCACTTAACTCCTATATATCGTAATAAAAAATAGGGAAAAATACTGTTTAGCCCCCTCAACTACCACCCATTTACGTTTTAGCCCCCTAAACTATCAAAAGTTGTTAAATGGCCCCCCCAACTATCAAACAGTTACGTTTTAGCCCCCTCTGTTAGTTTTGCCGTCAAAGTGGATAGAAGCATCCAAACTACGTCATTTTGAGATTACAAGTTACCAAAATATCCTCAAGTGAAAAAAAATAAACATATGAAAACATTAGCTAAAACGGCGCCGTTTTGGCTCATGTTTAGGGCTTCACGGCTTTCAACACGTACTAGCGAGGGTGAGGTTTTGTGACAAGGACCCACGTTCTTGAGGGGTTGCGGATGATGGTTTTCCAGTGAGATGGGTTCGCGGCATGTGGGTCACCAATGAGGTGGCAGGCTTGGAGCGAGGACGAGACACGAGACCCTCTCGCCGCCTTCCCCTTCTCCGTGCACTCTCAGATCCATCACTACCGATAGCTTCTAGCTCGCCAAGGCATATACCGACGCCGACCCCTTCACTTCCACCAATCCAAACCCTCCATTTTTCACAACGTCCTCGTCACATTCTAATCGCAAACCCAACAGAATTCACAAACTCAACTTCATCCGCAAACACACCACTTTCGGAGCTACAGTTGACGGAGTCCACTAAAGGGTTGTTAACAGACTTCTCAAGAGAAGCTAGAAGAGCGCCGAGGAATATGGCGACAGATGTCACGGGAGGCAATGGGAGCTTGTTTGGCTTATGCATAGCTTAAAGAGGCGCTGGTATGGGAAAGGTCTTGGAAGCACCGAGCGAGGCAATCGTTGATGCATGCTAGTCGGGAGAGGCCAAAGCGAGGCCTAGGTTTTGCTGAGCTTGGGCATGTGAGGTTCGATGAGGGGAGATGTACCTCACCGAGATGGGCTCGACGCTAATGAGACCCACGTAAGTGTTCACGGTGAGGCTTGCGTTTGTAGGGCTTGCGACTTGCGGGTGAAAACGAGGCAAGGCCTATTTGGTGAACATTTGTCGGCAAGCGCGTAGCGCACGGGCTTTTTGTCAAGCCGGGTCTGCCGTACAAAACGGGCGCGAGCGAGAGGTTGCCGTCACAAAGTAAACCAAATTGGACGAGGTATGGCTAATGAAGCGACCATGGGCAATGGTCAGACAAAATGATGATCACCCTTCACCCAGGAAGCTTTGTGGTGCCACAGCTATTTTCCAAACGCAGGATTGTAAAGTCAAGATCTTTGAAGTCTCAGTCCACGTAAAATGTGAGGAGGAGCCGAAGGTCAAAGATTTCCAACCTCACATCGCTATCCTCTCGCTTCTTTTTCCAAAGGGAGAAGTGGAGATCATCGTAATGCACTTTGGGGTGAAAACATTAGCCAAAACGTGCCATTTTGGCTAATGTTTTCATATGTTTATTTTTTTCCACTTGAGGGTATTTTGGTAACTTGTAATCTCAAAACGACGTAGTTTGGATGCTTCCATCCACTTTGACGGCAAAACTAACGGAGGGGCTAAAACGTAATCGCTTGGTAGTTGGGGGGCATTTAACAACTTTGATAGTTTAGGGGCTAAACGTAAATGGGTGGTAGTTGAGTTCTCTAGATAATATCTCTAATTACAAAATAAAATGGTGCACATCCATTACAAAATTGTAGACAATTACATTGCAGTTGCACTTACATTGCAATATCAATATGTCAAATGCTCAATGGAAGTGGGTTATTATAAATCTGTAAGCTATATTGGGAAATTACAGTAGCAAGATGAAAAATACCAGGCAGCTTCCTTGGTTTTCTCAAGGGAACAAACTTTGCCCCTATAGCCAAAGCAATGTGAGGACCAAATATAAAACCCCGAGCTTCTATTCCTGGAAAAAGCAAAACAAAACAAAAGGGCACCCTCGTATTTCAGAACACAATGCAAGGGCTGAGTAATTCAAGAATTGTTTTATTTTCAATACAAAATTAGCGTAAATAATTAAAAGAACAGCAGTATCAATGCTAATACTTATACTTGACCAAAAAAAAAAAAACTAAACAATCAAAGGTTGGGTTATTGGGTCAATACATACATAAAAGCATGGCCTGCACATATTAAGTCCATACATAGGATGCATAAAGTTAGCATAGGGGAAAGATTGCAAAACTTAACAACCTCTAAAACAGATGGAGAGCATAGCTGGTATATATGGAAACTGGTGTGAAACTCGTGGTAGCTAAATAAAAGTAGATGGTACTACACCTTTCTACAATAAAATCTTTTCAATGCTGGATTAGGTAGGCATGCAGTTTGAACATAAAGCAAAAAGGCTATAACAAACCTTTAGAAAGAAGGGTTAGACATGCTTGCATGCCATGAATGAATATAACATAATAATTTACAAATGCTAAAAAGAAGAATTTTAGTGGATTACGCTTCAACTATCTGGGCAATAATGACCTCTCCCATCCTTCCCTCCTCCCCCCTTCCCCTATTTCTTTTTCTATAGAACTACAAGATGACTTGTATCAAAAACCAAACATTATGCATTAAAGTACAGTAATAATATGCATACAACAAAAAAATAAGATCATAATTTTCGATGTGGACCCACCATGTTGGTCTCAAAAGGTAACACACTATATGTCATGTAGTCGTAACAAAGAAGTTTTCGCCATCTCAGCTCATGGGAACTATGAAAGTTTAAAAAAAAAAAAAAAAAACCTGCCTGCATAGGAGTTTTTCAGTCATTATCCATACTATATTTTCATAAGTCAATCAATTTCTTACTTCTTTCACATGCAAATAAAAGCATCGACAAAGTTTATAAATGGAAAAAAGCATTCAAGTGCAGCTGTTAATGGGTGCAATCAAAGTATGTCTCCTTCTGCCCTTGTTTTTATCATGCCCCAAATCTTTTATCCAAGACTGATATAGTGACATTGTATACTTTGGACTGATTATTTAGTAGTGAATATCAGCTTCTATGTAAAATGCTTTTGCTCTGATTTCAAAGTAACACTACATTCTAAAATGTTTGTGATGGAACATAAATTAGACAGATTCTTAAACCTTTTTTTTCTAATCTTGTCTATGTTCATCTACAGATTTTGAAGATATGAGTTTTGAGATGGTGTATGGCCAAGTTCCACCCCGACTTGAAGAGGATCCAGAGTCCAAACAGCCTTGTTTTGCAGATATTTGTAAGTTGTAAAATATCTATTTTAATCAATGAGCATTTTTTCTCTGATTTCTGACTATAGCACCTTCTGCAGGCTCCATGGCAAATCCCAGCTCCAGTGTTTGTCCTAAACTACAAGCTTGAGAAGAGCTTCCCCTTCATATCAATTTGTCATACCAAAAATAAGCATATTTCATGTATACAGAGAATTTATTTTGCATGCCCTTTTTTGCTGCTTAACAGAGATATACATGTGACTTTTAAGAATGTGAAAGCTAGGCAATGCCACTTTTTTTGTTTGTAAATCTTAAAAGAGATTGATATTTCACCCTTTTTGATATCTCATTTTGGAGAATTACATAGAAAGTGTGATGGACCGTACAGATATCATATTCTCAGTTTCTATTCAAGAAACTTTCTTCTGCATTGAGAAATTTATGGTATACATTACAGCTTTTACAGGGGATTCTGTCCTTGCATCTATATCAGTTCTCTTCCATATTTTAACAATATGTTCTGTCTTACTACTTACCCTTTAATTAACATAATAGAAATGACTTTTCTCTTGATATGGAGTTGGCATATAAACAAAAGATAATAAGCACCTGATGGTTAAAGATGATTGAGGGACTCTTTGACTGGCATAGTAATTTCAAGTGTCCAAATGAAGATTAAGATTGAATCTCAGGAATCTGTTGTTCAAACAATGTGTGTTTGTGGAACCAAATCATATTGATCAGACAGCATCTAGCATGTAAACAAGAGCAAGGATGAAACATAGACATAGTTCCTATGAGAATTCAAAAGCAATGGGTACAAGAGCTGTGGGAGTTCTCTTGATGATGCTGGAGGATGACTTGTCTCTTTGAAGATAGAATTCTATAAAATAAGTTGCAGGTTATCACAGCATAGGATGAGAAGGTTATTTAATGTTAATGTTCCTGATTTATTAAAAATAACTCTAGCATAGACCGTGCCTAGGAAAAATGTTGAGTTCCAATAGTGCAATAAAGAGAATTCCAAACCAGTGATGAGAATACAAGTTCAGACATGACCAAACCTGTCTAAAAAAAATAGTACTTGGTGCATTATACTGCATCACATTTGTACATATCAGAAACACGTCTTTCTGCACAAATTAAATAGTAACAAGATTTAGAGTCTTCTGAGTTTAGCAGGAACCCAACTTTCTGTGTACAGGCAAAGGTAGAATGGCTTTTTGTTACATTTTCAACGTCAGGAATCACAAAACTGCAAAATAGTATTTTGAGGACTCGCCTTTTGTCAAGTGATCCAAGATCAAAGCCATTTTATAATAATTCCACTAGAATATACCACAAACCATTGAATGCAACAGCACAAGCCATTTATCAAAGATGCTGGAAGTTTTAACTCATGCTGTACAAGTACATTCAATTAAGACTGCCTCGAATTCTCAGGAGCCTTGACCATTTTATATATTGATCAGATTCTCTTTCTACATTTTTTTTTTTTTTTGGTTCGCACACTGTAAAGCCATCCAGCAAGTTCTAATGCAAAACATTCTAGGTTGTCCTCATGTATCCTAGTTGCAAGTTCTGTTTGCTTTCCTTTCATCACAGAGCAGCCTCAAGTTGAATGAAATTAACTCCTACTCATTTTACTAGTTGTCAATCATTCAACAAAGGAATATACACCCATTTTTCAAATGATGTTTCTTGGTGACTGAGCAAAATTAGCAAATAGCAAGTGTCTCAGCGCAATGAAAACCATTAGTAGAGAGATTCCCCCGCCTAACGGAAATGGGATCCATCAGCTGAAAGGCCACCACTGACAAATCTAGCTTGAGGAAAAACAAGATGAAGTGTATTTGAAGCATTCAGGTAATATCAATGTCAATATTACCTAGTATTAATGCTATAACCAAACAAAGCACAAATAAATACATCAGGGGAAATGCCCAAGCGCTTTAAATCATAAAACAGATCAATCTCCAGAAACTCACAACAACCTCTAACAAATTGATCAGATTTGAGAAATCAAATTCTAGATTTTCAAACATAGAAAACATTGCACTGTTGACGGCAAACCCTTCCTCTCGCACATTCAAAATCCCAAAACTTCAAAAATGTCATAAAATCTAAATTGTTTACATATAATCAAAGCCACAGCAGCTTCCTACTTCAAAAAGAAGAAGAGAGAAAACAGAAAACACTGGGAAAGAGGATTTACCTGAAGAATCTGCCGTAACAGGGAATTAGCCCACCTCCTGCGATGACCGGAACAACTCACTCCAAGAAGCAATAAAACCTAAGATGAGAAATACCAACCAGAGAGAGAGATTTCCGTGTGAGATCAATAGATTTTTGTGCGAGAGAGAGAGATTGAGAGATGGGAAATAACTGGGCGCGCCGGGGAGAGAGAGAGAGAGAGGGGGACACTGGCCGGGGGAGGGCAACGGAGAGGGAGCTAGGATGGCCGGCCGGTTTCGACTGGAGGAGATGGTGGGTGAGGACTGGCGGGCCGGGCACTGGGCGATGGAGAGAGAGAGAGATAGGGAATCGGGGATGGAGAGAGGGTACTGGCGGGGAAGAGGGAAAATATTGACGGAAAATATTCCAGTGAGAGAGAGAGAGAGAAAGGGGACACTTTCCGGGGGAGGGCAACGGAGAGGGAGCTAGGATGGCCGGCTGGTTTCGACTGGAGGAGATGGTGGGTGGGGACTGGCGAGCCGGGCACTGGGCGATGGAGAGAGAGAGAGATAGGGAATCGGGGATGGAGGGAGGGTACTGGCGGGTGAGAGGGAAAATATTCCAGCATACTGGCCATGCACTAGGCGCGAGTTCTCGCTTCCAAAATTAATTTGGCGCCGCTTTTCAGTGAGCGCCCTTAAATATTTTGGGGCGCTTTTCGGCTAAGCGCCCTTATTTAAGGGTGTTTGACTGTTAATTAAGGGTGCCTATTAGAATTAAAAGCGTCTGAATATAAATTGTCTTTAATTAATTTAATTGAGGTCTTATTTAAGGAAGCTTGACTGTTAGGCGCCCCTAATTAAGGGCGCCTGACTAACAAACTTCCCGAAACAAGCGTCCCGAATTAAAGGCGTATAGATAGAAAGTGTCCTTACTTAATTTTATTGGGGTCTTATTTAAGGGCGCTTGACTGTTAGCACCCCTAATTAAGGACACCTGATTAGCAGGTATCCCAAATTAAAGGCCTCTCGATAGAAAATGTCCTTAATTAATTAAATAGGGGTGTTTACACATTAAAACATTCATTTATATGGACGTTTTATTAAAGCACCCCTATTCCAAGCATCGCTAAACCTTTTTTTTTGTAATGAAGTCTAGTAAAATCATCTTTACTCTATCATACTAAAAAAAAAATTAATTGTTTAATTCCAACTTAAACTAAGCTGAGTTTGTTTTGGTACCCGATTTGACTTAAATGACATTCTCAACAAGTGTTTAAATTATTTTTTTATTCATTTATTTTAAGTGAGGTCTAGCAACCACGTATTACTCTGTTACTTGATGCGGTTGAAAGTTGAATTTTATGTTGATTAAAATTTAGGGTTAAATTAATTATATGACACGTGGCGACATCTTATTAGTGCTGACAAGGCATTCCGTTAAGTTTTAAACGAAATTTTTATAGAAGTACCATCTTAGTCTTTGTGGTTTATACCTCCTGTAATAAAAATGAAATCTTAATAGAAAAAAAAAAATAAAGTCTTGAAACCCTAGGGAGCAAAAGAGTATTTAACCCTAAAATTTATTCATTTGCTTTCTTCAATGCACTTGTGGTATGATGTGCATATCTGAGGGTTTACCATAACATTACAATGTGTCAATGATTTTGCAGTATTCACACATACATACTGCTCTATTCACAAGCCAAAATCAATGTGATTGAAGGTGCAAAAATGTGTCCAGAATATGTCATTGAATTAGGTTTCCATCTTTGTATAAAAAATCTGTATGGTTTTTGTCATAGAGTAGCCACTACTTGAAAAACTTCAGCTATCTGGGGATTGTTAATTTGATTGGCTACTTGATTGGCACTACCAAGTTTATGCAACTTGGCAGTCAAGACACCTAGCTTCTACATTGTTGTTAGAGGACATAAGCTTTTCACAATCATATGTCATCTCTATACCCTTTAAAGCTGGGGAGAATAGATGAATCATACATGAAGAAAGTAAAACTGATCATCTTTATCAATCTGAGAAGATTATGTTTCATATATAGTGAATGAAGGGCAGAAAACAACCTCAATATTCAAGCTTTCAAAAAAGAAAGGAAAAGAAGAATAAAAACACTTATTTGATTTTCTAAATATTTAAAAAGAAAATATATATATATCAACGGATATGCCTACGAAATCATCAACCCATCTCTTGCACAGCATCTGTTTCAAAAAAGTGCTTGTCATAAACACACAGAGAGAGGGAGAGAAAGAACGTGGAGAAAACTCTTCCTTAAATCATATGCTAGATTGTTGCACCTTCCCATGTAAACATCTGATTGAGGTCCCAAACTTTTCAAACTTTGAATCTCAACCAGTTTGTTGCAATTATTAAGTTCGAAAGAACCTACAGAACTCTAGTCAATCAAAATTAAGATTCTTTCCCATGATGTTCAGCCATTTGCTCTCAAAACTGGTACACTTGTGTGCAGTGAGATTGATTGAAGAGTAGTACACTCGTGCAAAGACAAATCCCGTAATCCAGGAAGGCGGCTAATAAGCCTAAGTAGGTTACAAAAATTGTTTCTTGATAAATGATTTTTGATATCGAAGAACCTCTCCAAAGTAAGGCCCTTCAAACCCATCCTTGCAGAGTAAAACCTAGGTCTCGTGCACTGCACCATCATAAAAAATTGTTTCTTGATAAATCCAACACATTGAGTGCATGTAAACATCCAAATCATTAGGAAATTCATCTTCAGACAAATTGCACCCACCTAGGACTAGCTGTCTCAGTTTTGTCAAAGAACATAATTCAATAATGGAAGGTAACAAACTTATGATGTTGGAGCTTTTTGGTGAGTATGGTTGTTGCTTACTACAAATTTTGCTTGTGTGCAAGCATTTTAAAGCCTTCAAATTCTCCAATTGCTCCAGTAACTTGTCAAGTTCTAAGTAATCTTGAAATTCTCCAAGCATCTAGCTTTAGTCTCAAGAAAGCATGCCCTAAAATAGATAAAGAGACATCTTGAGATTGTTTTGTCTCCATATAGGAAGCTCGTAGAAAGCTCTATTCTTCATTTCAAATTTGTCTCGAAACTTTTCACTGGATAAATATGCCTACAGCAGCCACCAGAAAATGCAGATCTTTTTAGTTAAAAGATATATGGTAGTAATGATGGGAGAACTGATGTGATCAAACTAAATAATAACAATAAGAAATTTCTGTTGAATGCTATGTCAACTAATAATAATAAGCTGAAATTTCATAAGGCTAAAAGGTTCCAAGCATTGGGGAAGGATAAATAGGAAAGTATTGGCAGTGATGGAGTTTGATTATCATGGCAAGGAAAACTAGTTTATCCCAACGTTTTGAGTTAAATTGGATAACCGAAGGAATTTTTTAAGGAGAGGATTTTTGCTAACGTGGCTGATGATTTTTGCTCTGAAGCAGTTAGAGAAATCCTTGGGTGTTTGGCTGTACGAAGGGTGGGTTTTGTGAGTGTGGAGGCGCGTGGGACGTCGGAATAACATCTTTGTTCTCTGATTAATTTTCTGGTGAATGGATCTAGCTGGTTTTTTGGTTGGATCTTTGTTCTTTGATTGATTTGATGGAGTGGTAGAGGGCGGGCGTGGAAGGAAGAATGCTAAGGTGGTGGAGGACATGGAATTTGTAGTATCGGTGGGTAGATCTGGTGATGAGGTAACTGTTTCAATGGATGGTGTTGATGAGCTTAAAGAGGAGATTGAAGAGATGGTTGATGAGGAGATTGTTGCAGAAATTGAAGAAAGCTTGGGCATAAAGCTTGGGCAGAAATTGAAGAAAGCTGGGGAGGTGGGATTTCTTTCTTCAGTAAATCAAAAATCAAATTTAGGAGAGGTTTCCAAACCTGAGGCATGGGCTTTTTCAATCTAAAAATGTAGGGGTTTCTCTGCAGTATTTTGAGCCGGAAATCTTTGATGGGAAGGTTGTTGTTGAGCCGCCATCTGAGGTTATTGAGGAAGGCATTTTCAAATGGAGCTCTAGTCTAGTAGGGCAATTTCTAGATAAGCCTTTTCCTTATTATCATGTTAAGAAGGCAATGGCTATTATTTGGAAGCAATTTGGGAAGGTGGAGGTGTTTATTTTGGATAATGGTATGTACATCTTCCGATTTGCTGATGAGGCTACTAGAGATGAAGTTTTATCTGCTCGATTGTGGCATATTTCCAATAAACCTCTTATTCTTAGGAGGTGGGAACCAAGTACGCAAATTTTAAAGTTGTCTCTTAATTCAATTCCGATTTGGATTAAATTGATGCATCTCCCTATGAAATTTTGGACTCCTACTTGTTTGAGCTATGTGGCTAGTGGGGTTAGAAAACCTCTATATCCTGATTCTATTACAAGAGACCACATCTTGGTTTTGCTAGGGTCCTTGTGGAAGTTCATTCTGATTCTACTTTCCCTAAGGAAATTGTGATTAAAGGGGTTGGTGGTCAACTGGTGTCTATGGGGGTGGAGTATCCGTGGATTCCAGTTCACTGTAAAAATTGAAAGTAATTTGGTCATGCAGCATATTCTTGTTCTAAGGTGGAAAAGAAAATCTGGGTGCCTAAGGCTCCTACTACTAAGAACCAAGTGGTGGAGATGAAGGTTCAGGGAGTGATTCCACCTATTCAAAATAATGAATGGAAGGAGATTTAGGCTCCTCGAACAAGGAAACATAAGGAAGGGGATATGGATGGGAGTATTTCTTCAAGAGGTAGCCCTGGAAATCAAGTTCTAATAAACAATATTGTTAAGAAGGTTTGGTCAAATTCTTTTGAGGCATTGCGTAATAAGGAGGATGTTGAGTTTGAGGAAGGAGAAATTAAGAGCAATAGAGTAGCAATCAATGCTATTCAAAAAATTATTGGGGATGTTTTGAATAAGGAATATCCTAAGTTGAAATTAAAAATGCTTAAAGGGAAGGGGCAAGTGCATGAGGAGAATGATCATGAGGGTAGAGGTTTTTCACCTACAGTATGAAGATTGTTACTTGGAATATTAGAGGCCTTAATGATCTCTCCGAGATTAGGAGTTTGGTTAAAAGGCTTTATATTCATCTTTTTTGTATAATTGAAACTAAGGTGAAAAGTGATAAATCTATGAAGATCTAGGGAGATATTTTTCCTGGTTGGGGATTTATTTCCAATTATGAGTATCATCATTTGGGCAGAATTTGGGTTTGTTGGGACCCAAATGTTTTGAAAGTGGATATTGTTAGCAGAAGTGCTAAGGAGATAAGTTGTAAAATTGCTGCTATTCAAGAGAATTTGATGTGGTTTCATTCATTTGTGTATGGAGCTAACAAAGGCATTCAAAGAAGGCAGTTATGGCATTCTTTGGTTTTTGTTAAAGCTGTTGTAGCTTCTTCTTCCTGGTTGATTGGGGGTGACTTTAATGTAGTGTTGTGTGCTAAGGAGAAGTGGGTAAGAGCATTTAAATTCTTATGAGATTGATTTTAAAGAATCTTTAAATAATCTAGAGGTTGCTGATTTGAATTTTTCGGATGTTTTTCACTTGGTGTAATAAGCAAGAGGGTGCATGTTTTGTGGCTAGGAAGTTGGATAGGGTGCTTGCAAATAGCTTGGATGGGGGGCCATATGGCAATACTCGTTGATTTTCTTGAGGCAGAATTTCAGATCATTCCCTCTATGGTTCCGTGGGTAAGTTAAGGAGTTTTGGTCCTCATCCTTTTAAATTTTTTAGCTTTTAATGAGAATGCAGATTTTTTAAATTGGGTGGAAGAGGGATGGAGTTTATATATTGAGGGAGTTCCTATGTTTAGATTACATGCTCAGTTGAAGGCTATTAAATGAATTTTGAAGGATAAGACTTCAGTTTGTTATGGGGGTTTATATAAATTCTTTATTCTTTTGCAAGTTGCAAAGATGCTTGGATGAACCGTCTATACTCATAACAACCTACCAAGGTACACATAACCATCCATTTTCAGGCAGTGCAATTGCCATGGCTTCCACGGCTCTTTTAGACAGAACCTCATCCAGTTTCACCCAAGCATACGTTCCTCACCATACTTCTTATCTGATTAGCCAGTCTTCTCATCTACCAAACATTACAAGCATAAACCCTGATGACCCTTCCAAAGGAATTGTTGTTGACCTTACAATCAACTTTCACACTCCCC
Organism: Carpinus viminea; assembly: GCA_013348765.1. Lineage (NCBI taxonomy): Eukaryota > Viridiplantae > Streptophyta > Magnoliopsida > Fagales > Betulaceae > Carpinus > Carpinus viminea. The sequence goes on along the minus strand of CP054667.1, from coordinate 41,772,647 downwards.
CTCAATTCCCAAATCACTAGTGCGAGACCAAGACCAAAACTAGGACCCTAGGATTCTCGTCGGCGAAGACTCAAAGAAAGACGGTACTGTATTCGCTACACCCATATATCAAATAGAAATGGTTAGGTGTATGCATATGCCTTTAGAATCATGTACTTGAGTCACAAAAATTTATACCGTCTAAGTTGAAAAAAGAAACAGAATGAACGATCCATAAAAAAGAGTTCCATTTAGAATCATGTTTAACAAATCTTTCTCATTTTTCAATTTAGAAAGAAAAAAAAAAAAAAAAAAGAAGGAAAATCTTGATTGCACCCCTTATACAAGCTCTACCCTTTCTGTTTCTCACTGGATTTGTCTCCTTTTGCAGTCCAATCAAACTCAACCCCAATAAGTACCTCCTTTTCTAGACTTCATTGCGAACATGATGTCTTTCTGAGTTTTAGAGGTAAAGACACCCGCATGAACTTCACCGATCACCTCTATTTCGCCTTGAAGCGAGTCGGAATTCGCACCTTCCGAGATGACGATGAGTTTCTAAGAGGGAAGTTCATCTTTACTGAACTTGTCAATGGGATTCGTAGGTCAATGATTTTTATTGTGATATTTTCCAAAGACTATGCTTCTTCTAGGTGATGCCTCAATGAGCTAGTAGAGTTCATAGACTATCAGAATACCAACTATAAGAATATTGTAGGCCACACTCTTCTTCCAATATTTTATCATGTGGACCCCTCGGATGTTCAAAAACAGATCTTAACTTTTGCGGAAGCCTTTCATACACATGAAGAGCGGTTTCATGTGGAGACGGTGAACAAGTGGAGAGGAGCTTTTACTAAAGCTGGGAATTGTGTTGGCTGGAATGTTGATGCAAATAGGTATTATGCTATGGAATTTTAACTCTTGTACTTTTTCATCTATTTCTTCTATCTTTTTTGTCCTTTTCTTTTCTTTTAAATTTTAGACAAAAATTGATAAAAAGTAACATTAAGCTAAATGGATCGAAGATCATGCCATCTAGAGACAAACCTTTTTTTTTTGGAAATATCAAGTCTTTTTAGATAAAATATACACTTGAGAGGAATGACATTGTTGTTGACACCTGAAAGTCGACGCTAATGGTAGAGTATTAACGTCGACTCTGAGGTCGACGCTGATAATTGCACCAAAATATGAGTATTAGCGTCCACTTAAGAGTCGACGCTAAAAAGTCGATGCTAATACACTGACATGAATTAATTCACAGGCTGGAAAGTTATTAGCATCGACTAAATTACTATTAGCATCGACATTGGTCGACGCTAATAGTCATATATAAAAAAATAAAAAAATAAAAAATAAAAAATTAGGACTATTGGCATCCACAAGAAGTGGACGCTAATAGTCCTTTATAAAAAATAAAAAATAAAAAATAAGACTATTAGCGTCCACAATAGTGGATGCTAATAGTCCTATATAAAATTAAAATATATAAAAAATTTTAAAAAAATAATACTACTAGCGTCCACTAATAGTCCTATATAAAAATAAAATAAGACTATTAGCGTCCACAATAGTTGACGCTAATAGTCCTATATAAAAATAAAAAAATAAGAAAAATAAGACTATTAGCGTCCACAATAGGTGGACGCTAATAGTCCTTTATAAAAAAAAAAAAAAAAAAATTAAGACTATTAGCGTCCACTAAGTGGACGCTAATAGTCATATATAAAAAATAAAAAATTTGGGACTGTTAGCATCCACAAGAAGTGGACGCTAATACTCTTAACAAAAAATTAAAAAATATATATATTAAAAAAAAAAAGTTTTTAGAGGCTAACAACAAAATTTATAGGCTTTTATGATTTTTTAATGGGCAAGAATAAAAATTAAAAAAAAAAACCACAGATTTCAATTGAAAATAAATAATGTGTATCTAAAAATAAAAATAAAAATGGTATACATATGTATATATTAAAAAAATTAAAAAAAGAAAAAAAATTATAATTATAACCCAACAAATTTTTTTTTTTTTCTATAGGACTTAATTTTAATAGACTAATATAAATTGTTAACAATTTTTTTTTAAATGTAATACTTAAACTATTAGCGTTGATGCCTACAGGTCGACGCAAATAGTCTTAACTATGAACGTCGATTAAACTGAGTCATATTAGCCCCGATAATATGCAATTATTTCTTTTATATAAATTTTGGATATTCGATCGAACATCGGATCGATCCTAATGAATTAGTTCGATTGACTGTGATATGATTAAATGTTCAATTTAACATCTGATCAATCATAATGAATTAGTTAAATTGACTATGATATATTCAAATGATCGATTGATCGATCCTAGTGAATTAGTTTGATTGACTGTGATATGATCAAATGATCGATCACTTATTCGATCGATCCTAATGAATTAGTTCAATTGATCGTGATATGAACAAATAATCGATCGATCCTAGTGAATTAGTTCAATTGATCGTGATATGATCAAATGATTGATTGAAGTGAATTAGTTTAATTGATCGTGATAGGATCAAATGATCATTCGATCGATCCTAATGAATTAGTTCGATTTGACTACGATATGATCAAATGATCGATTTTTTGATCGATCCTAATGAATTAGTTTGATTGATCGTGATATGATCAAATGTTTAATCAAACATCCAATCGATCCTCATAAATTAGTTCGATTAACTGTGATATGATCAAATGGTCAATTGATCATCCGATCGATCGATTATCCAATCGATCTTAATGAATTAGTTCGATTGACTGTGATATGATCAAATGATCGATCGATCGATCCTAGCGAATTAGTTCGATTGATCATGATAGGATTAATTGATCGATTGATCATCCGATCGATCTTAGCGAATTAGTTCGATTGATCGTGATAAGATCAAATGATCGATCGATCATAGCGAATTAGTTCGATTGATCGTGATATGATCAAATGATCGATCGATCATTCGATTGATCATAGCGAATTAGTTCGATTGATCGTGATAGGATCAAATGATCATAGTGAATTAGTTCGATTGATTGTGATAGGATCGAATGATCGATAGATCATTCGATCGATCCTAGGGAATTAGTTCGATTAATCGTGATAGGATTAATTGATCAATCGATCATCTGATCAATCCTAGGGAATTAGTTCGATTGATCGTGATAGGATCAATTGATCGATCGATCATCCGATCGATCATAGGGAATTAGTTTGATTTATCGTGATAGGATCAAATGATCGATCGATTATTCGATTGATCATAGTGAATTAGTTCAATTGATCGTGATAGGATCAAATGTTCAATCAAACATTCGATCGATCCTAATGAATTAGTTTGATTGACTGTGATATGATCAAATGATTGATCGATCATAGTGAATTAGTTCGATTGATCGTGATAAAATCAAATGATCGATTGATCATAACAAATTAGTTCGATTGATCGTGATAGGATCAATTGATCAATCGATCATCCGATCGATCATAGGAAATTAATTCGATTAATCGTGATAGGATCAAATGATCGATGGATCATCTGATCAATCATAATGAATTAGTTCGATTGATCATGATAGGATCAAATGTTCAATCAAACATCTGATTGATCCTAATGAATTAGTTTGATTGACTGTGATATGATCAAATGATTGATTGATCATCTGATCGATCCTAGTGAATTAGTTTGATCGATCCTAGTGATATAATCAGAATGTCAAAAAAGTGTTTTTTATTTTTTCTTCTTAGCAAACAAAAAAAAAAAAAAAAATCAAATTTACTCTAGTCTACCTCTCTACGTGAAATTTTTAAAAATATGCTTGTTAAAAATGACAAATGTTGAATAATATAGAAATTAGAAAGAAAAAAAAAAATTGAAAAGTACAACCGTTAGGGAAAAAAAAAAAAAAACAAAAGAATTTTGAAAAGTATGATCTTTAGACAGATTTTGAAAAATATGAACCTTAGAAAAAGATGATTAAATTTTGAAAAATGTAAGCAGTGAGAAGATATGAAACTTTGAAGATATAATTATTATTAATATCATAGACAAATTTTCAAAACTATGATGGTTGGATCAAGAAATAATATTTAAATAAAATAGTAACAAATTAATAGGTAAATAGAGAGTGAAATGTGGGGCGATGTGTAGAACCCACGATTTTGGAACATTAAAAATGGGTTTACACCAGGACCTGATAATATTATCATTTTTTTTCCTTATCTTTTTAGCAAAAAATAAAAAAAATAAAAAAATTCAAATTAGTAACTTTTTTGATGTTTTACTTTTTGACGTGGCACTCTTCAAAACGTTAAAAAAGTTTTTCCTTCTCTTCTTAGCATATAAAAAAAAGAAAAAGTTAAAATATTAACTTTTTTGACGTTTTAAACAATACCACATCAAAATTTTTTGACTTGACTTTATTCAAGAGGTAAAAAAAGTTTTTTTCCCTTCTTATCAAAATATAAAAAAAAAAATTTTAAATTATTAACTTTTTTGACGTTTTAAACAGTGCCACGTCGCACTGTTCAAAACGTAAAAAAATTTTTTCCTACTCTTTTCTTCCCCCGCCTCCCCCTTCCAATGGCGCGATTTCTAAAATTTTCGGACCAAAATCTTTGTAATTGAGCGCTTCTTTTTTCCCCCAAACCTTCAAAACACCAAAATCCCTATCTCCCCTTCTCTCTCATCACTTGCACTCTCTCTCTCTCTCTAATTATCTGTTCGTTTTTGTTACGAGAAATCGTCTCTGATATTTGTTTTGGTTTCGGATTATCTTTCAGAAACGATCTCCGGTGGCTCGTGTTGTGTCGGAGAGAGGCCTGAGCGCCGCGGCTACTCCGTAATGCGCGGCGTCTGATCCTGACCAGCTGAGGAGCGCCAGAGAGGATATCAAGGAGCTTCTCAAGAACAATTTCTGCCATCCTATCCTGGTACTTTTTTGCATTGAGCTCTCTTTCGCTTTCGGCTTATTTTATAGTAGCTGAAACTTTGATATTTGCCGTTAGATGCTCTGTTAGTTGTAGTTATAGTTACTATTATTGTACAGGTCCAAAGCTATGGGACAATGATCTAGAGGTTCACAGATTATTCCACAAGTGAGATCATGTACCTTAATTTTAGGGGGGAAAAATGATTTACAGTTGGCTGTTTATGTAGTTTTATCATGCGGTCGCTTTCTTTTTTCTTGGTGCCTGATGGTCAAATCTCATTTGAAGTCTATTATTGTGATAAATTTCCTTGTGTTGTAGCTATGTCCCAAATCCTGTCTTGGTCATTATTGATTTCCAGCCTAACGAGATGGGGATACCCACTAAGGCTTACGATGATGTTGAAGAAGTGAAAGAGGTAAGAAAAATATCATATTTTCTTATTTAATATCTTTATATGTTTATCCCTGAACAAAAAGATTTGGAAGTAATAGAGTTGCCTTTTGTTTTGTTCAGGTTGCTGGAAACAGCAAGAAAACAGGTTGCCTTTTGTTTTGTTCATGCAGAATTTCAGTCTTTCAATGGGCATTTTTCATCATATAAGCTCTAATCATACTCATTAGATACTGTGAAGGAAAATAAGGAGGGGTTTTCTAGGTTCACAATTAACATAAAACATATATATTGTCATGTCTTATGGTTCACAAATGAATATCAACGGGTTCAGATGCTACTGTAATCTTGGATTTGGCAGGTTGTCTACTTGTGAACCTAGAAACTAACGTATGCTGTTCTTTTTCGTCTATTTGGCCTATACTAACGTACATTTATTAGAATTAAGCAAGAAATTGAATTGAATTGAATTGAAGTAAACTTTGTTGAGTGATGGAGATCGAAACGAAAGAAGGGAGCTGATGGTCTAGGCATTAGTTCTTGCATGGAAATAGCTAGATTAGATATAGATAGTAACATAGTGATGACTGATGAGTGAATTTGTGAACCGATTCTAGTTATATACCTAGTTTTGGTTTATGGTTAGCCTTTGAACGAAAGTGGAGGGCCTAATTAATGCTTTCTGCATAGTTGTAGCTTTGATATTGTATTTAATCCTTTTGAGAGCTATCAATAGGCTAATAATAGTGCTTGCTATAAACATATATTTTCTGCCTATATGATAATTGTCTCAGAGCTGTTTGAATGATAATATCATTAATAGAACATAGATAGGCTTTGAATGGTCAATGCAGTCCATTCAGAAATGCAGACTTGGTAGTCAATCGGTAGTCCATTGATGAGAATCCTATATTATGAGGTGTTTTACTTATTGATATTGGACTTTGTTACTTCTGGTTTCACTTACTTGATTATGGTTGCACAGATGGAGGTAGTCTTGCTGAAGAGCTTTACTCAGAAAGTTTGAGGCTATCAAAGATAGACTTGGGTTCTTCTTCAACTGCCATTACTAAAGAAGGTGATGCACAGGTTTAGATGTTGGTTTAATTTCTCTGTTTTGATACAAATCTGTCTGTTGCCATCTGAATGAATCCTATGCTTGCATAATTGCATTTGGTTTATGAAATATGAGTTTGACTGGCTTTCCATTTTGATAAAATGTTTTCTACTCTTTTCAATTTGTGCTGATGAAAAAATATGGCTATAGAAGAAGACAAATGATTTTTTTTTTCATTGATGCTTTAATTTTTTTTTTCTATGTTTATGGTTGAAATTGATTTGCGTTAGCCAAAGCAGTATATAGGAGAAAAGAGAATTTTTTAAGAGTGAAACTTCACTTGCTCTGCCTCTTTCTCTTCCTTATGGATGTATATTACTTATTTGATGAATATCAGTGTTGCACATAGCAGTGGAACTGCTTTCTGATTTTACTGTATGATAAGTCCAGCCACTGATAAAATCATTGTGTGAAAAGTTGACCTCGTCAAATGATTATCTATCTTTTGTATCACCTTCTCTGTAGATCTCAAGCCATTAGGAGTCTAGCGTTAAAGCTGTTACTCCTTCTGTCCCTCAACAGATAAAAGTACAAATTGACATTTTATGAACATGGATCCCATAGAGATGAGGATGTCTAGATAGACGTTGCAACAATAGGAAAGATAGGGTAGGAAATGAAGTTATTTGTGAGAAGGGGGTTGGCACTAATTGAGGATAAAATGAGCAAGTCATATAAAAGGTTTGATATGTGTAACAAAGACTTGCATTGCGCCCTTTTGCGCTTTGATTGAAGTAAAAAAGACCTGCAACTACAATGCAAAAGAGTGATTATATTAACTTGGAAAGAGAAAAAAGGACTGCAAAGACATTTGTATAAGTTTTAAAGAAAGACATGGTAATATGTGTTGATGTATTGTCTATTCATTGAATATGTAATACAGCTAATGGTACAAAAAAACATTTTTTTATCTTACATTGCATAGTATATGGCTTCTTGGTCCTTATCTCTCCCATGGATCTAATGACATGTTCTTAAACAAATTAATAATGAATAATTTGATTATGAAAATTAATGGAGTTTTAGAAGAATGAAATGTTTTTTTTTTTTTTTTGGTTGGAGTTGGTGGTTTATATTAATACCAGTGGAAGGCCAAGTAGATGGGAGCGTAGTGAATGTCGCGATAGCGACGTTCATGGAGCGGGAGTCTACATGGTATTTTAGGGATTTCCTTGTGTCCGTACAAGTTATTATTTTTTCTTTTAGTGTTTGTTCTTTAGCTTTTAAATAAAAATTAAATTAATGTAATTTAATAGTTTTTTTTTTAATTCTATCAGCGTCGACTTTGAGTTGACGTCGATAGTATTTTTATTTTAATTTTTAATTTTTAATACTATCAGCGTCCACTTTAAGTCTACGCTGAAAGTATTTTTTAAATTTTTTAATACTATCGTGGGCTCAAAGTTGTAGTAGTAATTTTAATTTTTTAATAGTAGCGTCGACCAAAGTTGGCCTGATAGTCAACTATCGGTCGGCGTTTTGTCCATCCTCATGTTTTAGCATCAAAATAAAGGACTTTTAGCGTCCACATTGTCGACGCTAAAAGTGGAGTATTGGCGTCCACACGATGTCGACGCTGATGATACCATTAGAGTTGGACTTTTAGCGTTCACCCTATTAGCGTCTAAAAGTCGACGCTAATACCCTTATTTCTTGTAGTGTCTCTCTCTCATTTTATGATGTGAACATATTTTTTTAACAGTTTTTGTCAACCATGGATGATGATGAGTATCGTGTCATTTGCCTCCTTGGTAGAGAGATTCCAAACTGCTTTAGCCATAAGGGCATTGGGTCTTCGATATCCTTCTGTGCACCTTCAATTTCAAAGGGTCAATTCCTTCGGTTGCTTGTTTCTGCTGTTTATGCATTTGATGAAGAAACAGATTGTACCGATGGTTGGCCCAAGTGGTGGAGGTCTTGGTCTTAAGGTTTGTTCCTTCAAGGTCTAAGGTTCAATACCTTTTAGGTGCAAACAATCTCTTGGGGCCACACTCCCTGGTGAAAAAGCCAGTGATTTAGCCAGTTTCGTGTAGGAAAATTTTTGAGGGTGTGATGCACGGGACCGGGATTTACTTTGTAGGGATGAGTTCGAAGGGTCCTGCTTTGGAGAGGTTCCCTAACATTAAAAAAAAAAAAAAAAACAGATTGTACTGATGGTGTTGATCCTTGCTTGTTAAACTTAAATAAAACTAAAGGCAACTTGAACTGTCTTCAGCCAATAAGTCGTGAAGCTGTTCGTTTATTCCCTGATAGGTATAGTGACTTTCTTTATCCAAAAAAAGATCATTTCTTTCTATGCCTGACGCCACTCATAAGATATCCATATAAGCTGGAAAGAGGAGTCATATTTAATGAATTGATTATCGAAAGTGGAGATGAAATTGAGGTGTCCGTCTACCTTTGGGAAAAAGCTAATGTGAAGAAGTGTGGAGTTCATCTACTTGTTGCTGAACCAAATGTAAAGTAAGAATATGTAACATTGAAGAAGTTTGGTGGAGTTATCTTCTAGTTTTGTTGTTGTCTTTTAATGGCTACATTAATTGCAGTAGTAGAAATAAGGATATTATATGGTAGTCATAGTTATGTATCTAAGTCAGTCAAGAGTCTTTTAGTTATTTGTAATATTACGGTGCAAAAGTCCATGTTGTTATTGCTCTATGGTATCTATTATAGTATGAGTCCATGTCAATAGGGAGTCTATCTCAAAGTTTATCTCAACCTCTAGCGCATGTAATCTTTTCTATTTGAGTGTGATTGAATAATAAAAAACTGTGCAGAAAATTCTCTAAGAACCTACCTAATATATCCGATTACAAAAATAACTTCATAACAGAATTTAGATGCGTGGTCCAATATCTCGATTATGATAGAGAAGGTCTTTGAAGATGAGGACCGATGGTTGAAGTGATCCATCAACAACCAAAGTCACAATCCTCCCAAATGCAGCAGTGGTGGTGGAGGAAAATGATGAGAAATCTTTGGTGCTTTCTTTAATGATCTAGCGTATATTTGTTTAAGAATATGTTTGTGTTCATAAAAAATTGTTAGAATATTAATTAAATTGTTAATTTGTTCATTCTTATTAGCTTAAACTTTTAAAAACAAATGATAATTTAAAATGGTATGAAATTAAATGTCTGACTCAATATTTTGTGTTTAGGCTGCATCAAGTGATGGATTGACAAAAACTATTGTTCCTATGTACTACCTTGTTATTAGGGTACTTTATAACCACTAAAAATGTATGCAAATTAAACATTTGAGATAATCTCTAAATCAATTTAGTTCTTTTCTTTTCTTTTCTTTTTTTCTTGATTATGGGGAGAGTATCTAGGCCTATTGTAGTTCAAAGGTGTTCTAGTTTTATATAAGACTAGCCTATAGTGCAAATTTTTCATTATAATTTAATTAAAAAAATATTTTTACAAAAACATCTTAGAAAGATCCTCCAAATTAAATGAAATTATAACTTTTTACAGTATAATTAAAAATAATAATAAGGGAAAATATAAAAAAGCCTTTCAAACTATTAGCTATTTACGATTTATCCCCTTGAAGTTTCAAAAGTGATAAAATAGCTCTCCAAACTACCAAAAAGTTGCATTTTGGCCCCCTTCATTAGTATTACCATCAAAATGGATGGAAAAAATTAAACTATGTCATTTTGAAAATGGTAATTTACTAAAATGCCCTCTTGAAGGAAAAAAAATATTTATTAAAACAAAGATCAAAATGACGCCGTTTTAGCTAAAATGAGGGTTTCCAACCTTACCAAAACGGCGCCGTTTTGGCTGGCTGTAGGAGGGTTCACCCAATTCGCGATTTTTCCCCAGCTCTTGGATTCCCTCGCCTCAGGTTCCTTTTCCTCAAGTTCTTTCGACATCAGCATTTGAGGTAGTCGGATAGACACAAGGAAAAAAAGAAACACAATAAAATTTCTATTTGGGCCATTTGTATTTATTATTTACGTAGGATGCCTACTCTGAAGAGTCACCGGAGAGGACTAGAGGAGAAGAATTAGAGGGGCAGACTAACTCACAAATCGTCATCGTTTCACGGACAGATCCAATTGCTATGGCACTGGAGCAACGGCGGCTGAAAACTCAGACGAAATTGCTCTTCTATAAGAACGTGGTTGGAACAACTTCTTTAGAAGAACGGCCATGGTTGACGAAGTTGCTATTGAATGTGACGATCTAGGGGAGCCTTGGGCCTATATAGGTGTTGATGACATCAGAATCGATGGTATCCGATTTGATCGCCACGGCTTTGCAGCTTTACTTGAAGGAGGGCCGTCGGCCAATCTTGTCGACCACTGAACTGGGTGAACCCTAAAGGAAATCCTTTAATTCCTACAGCTAGCCAAAACGGCGCCGTTTTGGTAAGGGTGAGAAACCCTAATTTTAGCTAAAACGGTGCCATTTTTATCTTTGTTCTAATGTTTTTTTTTTTCCTCCATGAGGGCATTTTAGTAAGTTACCATTGCTAAAACGACGTAGTTTTAATTTTTCCATTCATTTTGACAATAACGAAGGGGGCCAAAATGCAACTTTTTGGTAGTTAGAGGGGGCTATTTTATCACTTTTGGAACTTCAAGGGGTTAAATCGTAAATGGCTGAAAGTTTGAGGGGTTTTTTATTTTAATTTTTTTTAATTTTTTAATTTTATATTTTTCCCTAATAATAATGATAATAATTTTCAGTCATCTTAGATTTGAAGAAAAATAATGCTATAGCTCTCCTCGCGCCTGCTTTGCTGCCCACCGTCCGCTCCCGGTCTTTTCTTGTGTTCCCCCGTGATGTGCTTTCAACGTCACCTTTCGTGTCGGTTTTCGGTCAGCATGTGATTGGCTTCCTCCCGGTTGTCATCATCCTCATAGTTTGCTTTCACTTTTTTCCTTCGGTTATTATTTTTTTCCCCTTTTTTCCTGTATTTGCTTGTTTTTCCATTGCTATTTCCTTGTACGTTTTCTTTTGTTTGTTTCTTTTATTTGGTTGTTTTTTCATTTTTGTCCTTTTATTTGCCGGTACGTTTTTTCTTTCATGTTTTTGCTTGTAATAAAGCTCTATCCTCTCAAATTGTTTTCTACCCGTGAGTATATCTGCATTTGATCCAGACCTTTGGATTGTGGATGTGAACGATATCTTAGCTTTCGAGTTGAGGAGGATGAGTATTGGCTTGGGGGATTTTTATTTTCAAGGCCGAGGAATAAGTGCTACCTATGCATTGGATGATGTCTGTTTGGTACAAATTTGAAATTAAACTTGACGATTAGTCATAGGTTAGCAGACAATTATGTTATGGTTGATTTGTTTAACTTTGACTATGATTTACTTAAGAGCTTTTTACTTGCGAGTTTTATGAATGAGAATGAAGTATTTCATTTTTTTTTAAATAATAATAATGCTATAGAAAAATAAATTAAATGAGAAAATAATAAAATAAATAACACAGATTTTATGTGGTTCACACAGAATAAAGCCCAAAGGACTACATTATGCTCTTATTACATAGTACTTCTATTTAAAAGAGAATTGGAGTAGATATGTTACCATCAAATCTAATTACAATAAAATCAATTAGATTTGATGATAAATCAAATCTGATTATAGGAGATTACAATTAATTACAATGAAATCAATTCTCATAATATTCTCTAACAAGCTTCGCATGCAACTTTGAGTTAGGTTGCTTCTTTGTGAGTCATCTCCTTCTTTGATATTTTGCACCACTGGCCAGAAATTAAATAAATACTTAGGTTGCTAGCTTATCTTCAAATCCCCTTGAGCGCAGGAAAATTAAACACTTCACAAGATAAGTGTCGTGCAAAATACCATAATTATGATAAATGAAAAAAAAAAAAATACATGTAAAGATATTAATTAAGGTTTACGTATGTTTCTCAATTTGAGGTAAGCCCACACAAGCACATGCGATAATAGAAAATAAGATATGATAGGAGTTCAATTGAGCTCCATCTAATACCCACCTTTTTAACTTACGTGGCACAAAGTTACACAAAAGTTGTGTCAGGTTCAAACTTGAAATTTCAAAAAAAGACAAAAAATCAAAACATTTGTCCATAAAAGTTGAGTCTTAGATAGGACTTAGTTGAGTTCCAATCATATCTTATAAAAAATTTACTATCAAATGTAAAATATAAATATAACAACAAAAAACACTAAAAATTCAAAGTTATAAATATCTCATATGTTTTGCTGTGGGAAAAAGTTATAAAGAGCGAGAAGTGTCAGTGAAACCAAACAATAAGCTGGTGAAAAAGTTATTGAGAAGGAAAAAGCAAATTAATGATGGGTCCCACTAACTTGAGGATCCAGATCCTCTTCGGTCCAAAATGAACATGAGAGTATCTAGTTAATGGTTAGGATTTAGGGCCACAAATTGGACTTTTAAAAAGATTGATTTACCTAAATTTAGGTAGATGCAAGAAGCTTAGGAATCTTTCAAATAGCATTTCTAGCTTAGAACTTCTTGAAACTTTTGAGGTATATGACGGCTTAGAACTTGACAAGTTATCAAAGCAATTGGAGAATTTGAAGGCTTTAAAATGCTTGCACGCAAGCAGAATTGGTAGTAAGCAACAACCATCCTCTCCCAAAAGCTCCAACAGCATAAGTTTGTTACCTTCCATTATTGAATTATGTTCTTTTACAAAATGAGACAGCTAGTCCTAGGTGGGTGCCATTTGTCTGAAGATGAGTTTTCCATTGAATTTGGATGTTTACCTTCACTCAATGTGTTGGATTTATCAAGAAACAATTTTTGTAACCTACCTAGGCTTATCAGCCACCTTCCTGGATGACGGGATTGTCTTTGCACGAGCGTACTACTCTTCAATCAAGCTCAATGCACACAAGTGTACCGGTTTTGAGAGCAAATGGCTGCACATCATTGGAAAGAATCTTAATTTTGATTGACCAGGGTTATGTAAGTTCTTTTGAACTTAATAATTGCAACAAATTGGTTGAGATTCAAAGTTTGAAAAGTTTGGGACCTCAATCAGATGTTTACATGAGAAGGTGTAACAATCTAGCATATGATTTTAGGAAGAGTCTTCTCTTTGTTCTCTCTCTCTCTCTCTCTCTCTCTTTGTGTGTTTATGACATAAGCACTTTTTTGAAATAGATGCTGTGCAAGAGATGGGTTGATGCTTTCGTAGGTATATCCTTTGATTTTTTTTTTTTTGGTCTTTTTAAATATTTAGAAAATCAAATAAATGTTTTTATTCTTCTTTTCCTTCATTCATTATATATGACTAATTATTTTTAATCCCAGGGTCACAACTGTGAAGAAATGATAATGAAATATAATCCTCTCAGATTGATAAAGATGATATATTTTACTTTTTTCCTGTATCATCAATCCTCCCCAGCTTTTAAGGGTATAGTAATGGCATATGATTGTGAAAATCTTATGTCCTCTAACAGTAATGTAGAAGCCAGATGGCTTGATTGCCAAGTCGCATAAGCTTGGCAGTGCCAATCAAGTAGCCAATCAAATTAACAATCCCCAGATAGCTGAAAATTTTCAAATAGTGGCTTCTTCTCTATGACAGAAACCATATAGATTTTTGATACAAAGATGGAAACCTAATTCAATGACATATTCTAGGCACATTTTTGCTCCTTCAATCACATTGATTTTGGGTCAAGCTCAACGACTTCTCTCTCTATTATGTAAAGAGAGAAGCTCTGAATTTTTTTTCAAACCGTCTCCTTCAGTGAGACTTTGCCTTGCCTAGTCGGTTTCTCTGGAGGAGGTTTTCCTTTCCCTTCCTCCCCTCCCCCTGTGTAACCTCTTTGTTTCCCCCTTTTTCCCTTTCTCCCTGTTTCCTATTCTCGTGGTTCTTTTTTTTTTTTTTTCTTCTCCTTCTTCGCTCCTCTGCCATCTTCGTTCAACGCCATCATTGCCCCATCTCGTTGCTTAGCCTTTGTCGTCCCTTAACCGCCACAGATCCGCCTCAAATCGATCGAGCTTTTCACAAATCCGCCATCGCCGTCCCATCTCCACCTCAGATCTGCCTTCTCCTCCTCGCGTGGCTCCTTCGATCTTCCCTCCGCCCACCTACGTCCACCCCTATTGGTGCTGTGTGGTTTTTGTTCTTCTGTTTTTGGCCCTCTGATCTTCGATGCTGGCCTAGAATCTAGTTGTGGTTGTTTTTTCTTTGCTTTTTGTTTATTGCTTGTGTGTGTTATTTTGAAGCTTTTTTGTTGTTGTTTTTTAACTTTGTTGTTATTTTCTATGGGTTTTAATCCCCTTGTACTGAAGTTGATGAATCTTGTTTGTGGGATTTTTGTTGTTGGTGGTTGGCCTTTTATAGCACCGATTCGGTTTCTGCAGTGCTTGGTCTACAACAACGTGGTTGTTGCCTTTACCGCATCGGATTCTTCACCAAGTTCCTTTGCAATTTGTAACTGCCTTGTGTGACCCTGGAATAGGCCCAGCTTGTATGCCATTGCCTATTGTTTGGTCCTTTCGGACCAGTTCCATATTTCATTCTTGAATTTGTACTGTATTTACCTTTTGGGCTGTATTGTTGGTGTGCCCACCCCTTTTGTGGTCAATCAGTCAGTCTGGTAACCCGCTTTCCCTTATTTGAATAGAAAAAAAAAAAAAATCACATTGATTTTGGACCCTTTAAATGAGGCTTGTGAACAGAGCAATATTTATCATAGACACACTGTAATGTTATGGTGAACCCTCAGATATGCACATCATATTTGAAGTACCATTGAAGAAAGCAAATGAATAAATTTTAATCAACATAAAATTCAACTTTCAACCGCATCAAGCAGCAGAGTAAAAAAATAAAACGTCGCTAGACCTCACTTAAAATAAATGAATAAAAAAATAATTTAAATGCTTGTTGAGAATGCCATTTAAGTCAAATCGGATACTAAATTGAAGCTCGAATTAGATAATTAAATTTTTTTGAGTATGGTAAATTAAATATGATTCACCACTAGACTTGCACATACAACACAATATTAAATAAAAGGGGAAAATACGTTTTAGCCCCCTCAACTACCAGCCATTTACGTTTTAGCCCCATAAACTATCAAAAGTTGTAAAATGGCCCCCCAAACTACCAAATAGTTACGTTTTAGCCCCCTCCGTTAGTTTTTGCCGTCAAAGTGGATGGAAAAGTCGAAACTACGTCGTTTTGATATTGAAAGTTACCAAAATACCCTCAACTAACGAGAGGGGCTAAAAGCGTAACTTTTTGGTAGTTAGAGCCATTTTACATTTTGTTCTTTTGGTTTTGGGTTGGAAGGGGAAGGTAGAAAATATTAAGGCAAGAAATTTACATATCCATATGTTTTAATCTATTGTGCCTCTTTTTATCTCATTGTGCGGTGATAAATGAGATGACAAATGGGGTGCAGATTATTGCTTTGAATGCATTGGATCGGCATCCATGGTGCATGAAGCATATGCCCGCCGCTAAATGTCTCTCTCTCTCCTCTCTTGCTCTGTTAAATCATTTATCGATTGAATTGATTGATTGCTTGTTATGTGCCACAATATGCTCGCCTTGTGTAAACTTTTGGATATTAAATCTGCGGAGTTGTGTGTGTGCATTATGGTGCACTAAAAGCAATAAATGATATTATAACTTTTTTTCTCTCCTTACTTCCGGTGTTGGGGAAAAACTATCTTAGTAGGAGTGGCCGAGGTCGAATTGGGGCTTAGCTTTCACGATGTTCTTGATGCTGGAGGAAAAGCATCATGGGATCCACATTTGGAGGAATCAAAGCTAAATCTGATATTCCCATCCTCCTTAAACGTTACTTGGACAAGGTGATTTATGATTACTATATATATATAAGCAAGCAAAGGAAAGCTTTGTTCATTCTTTTTTCTCTGTTGTTTGTAATTTTCTTTCATTAATGACCATCGATCGGAGGCTGCAGTTGGATCAATTTATCACGCATGAAATACAGTTCGAAGACATCAATAAAGCTTTTGATTTACTCATTGAAGGCCGTCTCTTGATCGTGATTTGGATGAACAAATGACTGAATGTGTGAGCTCTTACTATCGATTGGCTCACCTTCACAAGAATCGCTTTTTATTTATTTCATTACGTAGAACCCTTTTAAGGCGGTGACGACTTGTGATCTATTACCATCAGCTAAACCCGGATACACGCATCGACTACTGCAAAAACGTGGTATTGATTGAGTGAAGACTGAACAGCCGATCTCGCCAGAGCCAACCGTTTTATGTTTTAAGTGCACCATATGTAAATAAAGTCTGTATGTAAAGGGTGGACAACTCTTATTATTTTGTGTTAAATACACTATGAAATCTTGTGTGCTTCCCTATGATGTCATGGAGAAGCCCCGATGAAGTAGTTGATGATGGGGAGTCTTGTGTTTCTTGCAGAACCAAAGTGCCTTAGCTTGCTATACACACTTCGCAATATCTACCGACTCATAAGTCGCAGTTTTGGGTGGCGAAGAGGTCGGTGTCGTGGCAAGAGTTGAGGCTCCCAAGGGAGTAGCGGTGGATGAAGCACTGCCATCTTTGGCGTTAAGCGGATGGAGTAGAAGCAGCTTCATGGTTGATGACGCAGACACCAAACAGTCTTTGGGCGACTCGGGGGCCATGTTGCTCTCTTGGTCCGATGGGACCCGTGGTTGACCCTCGGGGCCACCACGACCTTATATGACCTCCTCTCCTGACTCACCTCCAAGTACCTCACCACGAACAAATCAAGCCCAGTTTGAGCACCAAAACAGCCTCAGCCTCATCAAAATTCCCCACCATCCTCGGGTCTACAACATCAAGCACTTCTCCTCAGCCCACTTCTCCCAAACCCAGTCCACCAAAGATCAGCTCCTCGACGTCAGAGGATTAATGGGTCTTCTACCACATACCACTTCCAGAACAAAGCGCCAAAGGCATACACATCCAGCTGGTCGCTTGCTTGTGCTCGATTCAGTGCCATATACTCCCAGCGTCCCACCACTGGTGGTGCTTGGATTGAGCCGTGCTCAGACTTTTGCAAGACCAAAATCACTCAAATTTCATTAAACTCGAATCCATAAAACATTTCCGCCTTGATGTCTCATGAACTACGTTTTTCCACTCCTCGTAAGTAAGCGAAGCCACTCCTTTGATGATCTTGAACCTTTTTCGCTCAGATTGATTTGGGCTCATCAAGCAGTGATTGTCCAAGCTTCCATTGGGCATGAATTCATACACAAGTAGTAGATCGACTTCCACCCAACCCAACAATTGAACCAAATTTCTATGGCCGCAGACGACCGATAGTAGCAACCTCCGATATGAATGCTTGCAAACCCGTTTTGAATCACAGGGAATACGCTTGACAACTTGGGTATCGAGTTTGGCAGAATTCCTTTGTAAACTCGAATCCACGAGATCCAATTAGTTCTTTCTCTTTGAAACCCGTGTTGCTTTCTTCAGCTCCTCGTAAGGAAATCTATGAGGACCAATATCATGCTCCCAGTCCTCAACCGCATCAGCCATCTTTTTCCTTCTGATGATGTAAAACGTCAAAGCACCAAGTGGGTCCCATCGGACCAAGAGAGCGTGAGTGCGGTTTAGGGTTAGATGAATTTATACCATTTTAAAACTACGTTTTTATTATGAAGTAAATGGTTAAAAAATTGTTAATGTGTAAAACGATGTCGGTTTAAAATTTAAATGGGAAAGTTGTAAAATGGCCCCCCCAACTACCAAAAAGTTGCGTTTTAGCCCCCTCTATTAGTTGAGGGTATTTTGGTAACTTTCAATATCAAAACGACGTAGTTTCGACTTTTCCATCCACTTTGACGGCAAAAACTAACGGAGGGGGCTAAAACGTAACTGTTTGGTAGTTTGGGGGGCCATTTTACAACTTTTGATAGTTTAGGGGGCTAAAAGCGTAAGCAATTTGGTAGTTGAGGGGGCTAAAACGTATTTTCCACTAAATAAAATTAGGCTTTATAATTTTATGAAATTTCAGATGTTTCCCTACAAGAGCATATAGGCTAGAGCTATGATTCAAATGGGGCTAGAGCTATCATTCATATGTTTCCCTACAAGAGCATAGAGGCTAGAGCTACAAGAACAACTTCATGATATCTTAAAAACGAAGTTAAAGATCAGTAATGTTGATAAAGGAATTAGTATAATTGAGGAAAGAATTAAGGGAAAACAGGTTCTTGTTATTTTTGATGATGTGGATGACTTTGAAAACCTACACAAGTTAGTCAAAAAGGAAAGGCTTGATCCGGGAAGTAGAATCATTGTAACCACTAGAGATGAAAATGTGTTAAGTTCATTGAGAGAGCAGATAAAAAATGTTAGGTCAAAGAATTGGATGATTGGAAGTCTCTTTGACTATTCGGTTGGCATGCCTTCAACATGGCCAATCCAAAAGAAGAATACTCAAAGCTTTCAACTGAAGCATTGGTTTATGCTGTACATATTCCATTAGCTCTTGAGCTTTTGGGTTCTTTTCTTAAAGTTATAAGCGTTGATCAATGGAAAAGCACATTGGAAAAATTATGAAGAACTCCTCTTGAGAAGATTCAAAATGTACTTATAATAAGTTTTGATACATTGGACGATGATATAAAGAACATATTCCTTGATATTACATGTTTCTTTGTTGGAATGTATAAAGATAAAGATTACATCATCCAAATACTTGATGGTTGTGGTTTCTTTCCAAATAATGGTATCAAAACTCTCACTGAGAGGTCCCCAATGACAATTGATCACGAAAATAAGTTTAGAATGCATGGTCTTATTCGAGATATGGGAAGAGAGATTATTTGTAAAAAGTCACCCAATTTGCTACCCACTCTGCTAGGAGAACGTAGTAGGTTGTTGTTTTAGAAGGATGTCTTAAATGTATTACGCAACCATACGGTAAGAGGCATATATATATATATATATATATATATATAAAGAAATGCAGATACACAGGCACATAATATATGTCTTATGTAGGTATAGATGAAGCTTTTTGCCTTTTTGCCAATCATGCATCATAGTTATAATTGAATGATTTTAAATCCAAATCTTCTCTAAATCAAGTCAACGACTAATACGTACCAATATTATATTTAGAAGGTATGCAGCGTTTCAAATAATTCTTATAATTTCTTAATCAATTTAGTTTTTTCTCAAATATATATATATATATTATGAGGGTATATATAGGTCTATTCTAATTCGAAGTGTTCTAGCTTTACACAAGATGAAGATGTGCATTCCTAATCAATCTATCTATTTTGCTAGGGAGCAATAACAATTGAGGGTCTCGTCTTAAAAGTATATGAAGATGTACGCTTTATCAAAATTGAAGCATTTACAAATATGAAGATTTTGAGATTACTTCAAATCAGTGCTGTACATCTCGAAAGATCTTATGAACATCTTTCTAAAGAGCTAAAATGACTTTGTTAGCATGAGTGCTCTTTGGAATTTCTTCCACATAATTTTTATCTAGAGTCTCTCATTGTTCTTGACATGCAGTATAGTAATGATTGTAATGTTAAGCAAGTTTGGGAGAAGAATAAAGTATAACAAAATCTTATTAAGTTTTTTTTCTTTCTTTATTAATATTAAATGTATAGCTAACAAGAACTTTTAATTTCCTTATTTATTCTTTTTTTTTTTTTTCACAGATACTCAACAAGCTAAAGCTTCTAAATCTCAGCAATTCCAAACATCTCACCAAATCATCAGACTTCTCTCAGGTGTCAAAATTGGAGATACTACTACTTGAAGGTTGCACGGGGTTGGTCAAGATTCATGAGTCTATTGGAGGTTTGAAAAACCTTGTTTTGCTGAACTTAAAAGGATGCAAGAGTCTTATGAATCTTCCAAGCAACATTTCTAAATTAGAATCTCTCAACACTTTTGATTTATCTAATTGCTTAAAAGTTGAGAACTTACTAGATCAAGTATGGAATATGATGGCTTTAATAGAGCTGCTTGCAGATGGAATTGCTATTAAGCAATTGCCATCCTCTTTTGGTCTTTTAAAGAATCTTAAGATTGCATCATTATCTGGATGTAAAGAACAATCCTTAAAATATTGGTTGTCACTTCTCTCATCCTTTATGCCACCAAAATCTTTTTCATCACTTCTCTCAACATTGATTTCATCAAAAAGCTTGAACCTAGTATGTTTTCTACCACCTTTCGTTTCTGGATTATGTTTTTTTTGACAACACTATATCTCTTTGGGCGCAATTTGTCTGAAAATGGGTTTCTTGTTGATTTTGTAGGTTTATCTTCACTCCAGTTTTTGGATTTATCAAGAAACATTTTTCGTAATTTACCTAATTGCATTGGGTCCTTTCGTAAATTGTACAATTTGAATTTAAGGACTCTTCAGAATAGGTAAATTTAAAAATGTGGGGTAAAATGACGGAATCAAGATTTAATCCTAAGACCTTTGACTGTGATACCATGTTAAATTTTTAGTCATTCCAAAAGTTTAAGCTAATAGGAAGAGGTAAAATTAATAACTTAACCATTATTTTACCATTCGCAAGTGTAGGTCTTTTGGATGCAAGGGATTGTATATCAATGGAAAGACTTTCAGTTTCATCGAACCATAAAAGAGGACTAATTTTTGCCATTCGTAATTGCCCTAAATTGGTTGAGATTCAAGGCTTGGAGAATTGGGAGTTTGCTTCTTTTCACTTAAATGGGTGCAACAATCTAGGATATGAATTTAGGAGTACTCATTACCAGGTTATTCTCCTTTCTCTCTCTCTCATTTTGTGTTCTGAACCTTTTTTTTTTTAACAGTGCTCATCAACCATGGGCAATAATGATTTGCCAGGTCATGAGGTTTCAAATTGGTTCAGCCATCAGGGAATTGGGTCTTCGATATCCTTCCACGTACCTTTTATTTCAAAGGGTCAATTCCTCCGGTTGCTTGTTTGTGCTAATTGTGCTTTTTATTCAACCGACGGTTTAGAGAGTTTTGTTCATGCTTCTGTATGTGACAATCCGAAATAAAACTAGAGGCAACTAGAAGGGTCTTAGACCAACACTAGAGGCAAATACACACTTTACTCCTGTAGCCCGTCATGAACACTCCTATTATTTTCCAAGAAAAGATCATTTCTTTCTATACCTGACGCCACTCATAAGAAATAAATATGAGCTGGAAAGTGGAGTCATATTTAATGAACTGGTGATGGAAAGTGGCGAAGCAATTCAGGTGTCCTTCAAACTTTGGTGAGGAGTTGAAGGCTCTGTTTGTGAATGGAATGGGGTGAGAAGTAGAACTATATTGTAGCAGATGTGATTGATATGAGAGAAAAAAGTAAGAATATTTTATATAAAAAAGTGAAAAATTTTGTTTTGTTGTGATTTTTTAATTGAAAAGTGATAAAAAGTGATTGATTTGATCTAAAAAGTAAGAATGTTGAGTTGATTTTAAGAAGCATTTTTTGGGAATAAGGTGAGTCCCATGAATAGTGCCATTCCACTTCTCATCCCATTCCGCTCACAAATAGAGCTGAAGTGAAGAAGTGTGGAGTTCATCTGGTAGTTGATGAGCCGAATGTAATGTAAGAATATGTTACACTTAATTTGAGCCTGATTTTAAGAATATGTTCATCTCTATTCGCACAACAATTGTTAATCAAATTTAATCCAGAAATTCATTCTATGCATATTATAAACAAACAAGAAACTACTTATTAAAGAATATGGATAATTTCACTAACTCCCCTCAAACTTAAGCCACTTTTGCAAACACCCCCCTAACATTCAAAAACTCTCACTTACCCCCGTTGAACTTTCAAAAATTCTCACTTACCCCCATCTGTACAAATTAGGGCACAAATTTTTTGAAAAAGACCAAAATACCCCTATTTTTATTTAATATATATATGTATATGGAAATTGAAATTTTATACAAAAGTCACCGTTTAAAATTTACTATTTAAAATGTCAACTTCCAAAATGTTTTTTATTTTTTTTTTAATTTTTTATTTTTTTAAAAAATGAAAAACAGGGGTATTTTGTTCTTTTTTAAAAATTTTGTGCCCTAATTTGTATGCGATGGTAAGTGAGAATTTTGAAAGTTCAAATAATAAGAGTTTTGAATGTTACGGGGAAAAAATAAGTATAATCTATCTTTGGTTGGCACAGATTGTTCACCTAACCACTAAGATGCGGTACGATTTGTCTTTCCTAGGTATAAATTATTAAATTCTTTAATAGGATACATACAATCAATGGATAAGTGTAACCCATCTTCGGTTGGCACTGACTATTTACTTAAATTACAAGCTGTCACATTGAGGAGTGAAGAAGTGGTTGAAAATCAAGCAGATGAGAGGAAGGAGGAACAAACTGAGGATCTAGAGGAGCTCTGTCAAGAAAAAGAAGAGAGCACTAAGACATCTTCAACATTAGCTCTTATTCCTGAAATACAAAGAGTCCAAGAGAGAATTCTATTCAAACTACTAAATGAGCAAATTGAGGACATCAAGATAGAAAAGCTCCCTGAGTTTTTTTCTTATTTTATTCCAGTTCATGATTCCCCACTGGATGAGAAACTGTTTGAGAAAACTCAGAGTGGTCCACCCTGATATATAAACAATTGGAATGCCCTTGTAATAGGAAAAATTCATTCTCTGTGGTGCAAGAGAAGGAAAGACTGGTGTTTCAAGTTTAAAGTGTAACAGTCTAGTTGAAGATGTTAAACTTAGTGCTCATGGGAGACACTCCATAGCATATCCTTTTATTTCTTGTTGTTTTTATTTTTATTTTGTGTTTGTTTTCCATTTTTATCCTTTTGATGCTTTCGTAGGTATATCCTTTGATTTTTTTCTTAATTTTTTTTTTTGTCTTTTTAAATATTTAGAAAATCAAATAAGTGTTTTTATTTTCTTAAACCCTTGATTTTTTATTCTTCTTTTCCTTTCTTTTTGGAAAGCTTGAATATTGAGGTTGTTTTCTACCCTTCATTCATTTTATATGACTAATTATTTTTAAGCTCAGGGTCACAACTGTGAAGAAATGATAATGAAACATAATCCTCTCAGATTGATATAGATGATCTGTTTTACTTTCTTCATGTACGATTCATCTATTCTCCTCAGCTTTTAAGGGTATAGGGAAGGCATATGATTGTGAAAAAGCTTATGTCCTTCAACGGCAATGTAGAAGCCAGATGGCTTGCCTGCCAAGTTGCATAAACTTGGCAGTGCCAATCAAGTAGCCAATCAAATTAACAATCTGAACATTGCTGAAGTTTTTCAAGTTGTCGCTTCTCAGTGACAGAAATCATACAGATTGTTTATACAAAGATGGAAACCTAATTCAATGACATATTATGGACACATTTTTGCACCTTCACTCACATTGATTTTGGCTTGTGAATAGAGTAGTATGTATTTGTGAATACTGCAAAATCATTAACACACTGTAATGTTATGGTGAACCCTTAGATATGCACATCATATCACAAGTGCATTGAAGAAAGCAAATGAATAAATTTTAGGGTTAAACTCTTTTGCCACCTAGGGTTTCAAGACTTTATTTATTTTTTTTTTTCCTTATGGTTTCATTTTTATTACAGAAAGTACCTGTGGTTTTCATAAAGACCAAGATGGTATCTCCGTTAAAGTTCCGTCCAAAACTTAACGGAACGCTACATCAATACCAATCAGATGTCGCTACGCATCATATAATTAATTTAAAAAAAAATTAAAAAGATTAAAAAATTATATATATGTTTTTCAAAAAGAAAAAAAGGAAAAAAAAAATTTGTGTGGCTAGCCACCCTCATTTGGTCGGTTTGCGGGTGGTGAGCCACCCCCAAGGAGCTGAAGGGCAGAGCAGTTGAAGGATTTTCATGAGCAACTTCTACATAGAACTCTAGAGATTGGAAGCTACAACAGGCTCCATAGCTTCAAACACATCGTTAATGGCTTTGCTGTCCACACCATCCCTTCCCGGGTCCTCCCCCACTTGTTTAAATTTGCTTTATATGTATCTTCCCCATAAGAAACAGAAAAAGGGTTCTTGAAAGAGTTCCCGGACATGATAATTTCAAGCCAGAAAACTCAAAGCTGCTCCAGGAGTAGTGCTGATCGTGAGAGATAGAGGGGCGAAATTTATGACAATAGACACTCCTCAATTCCTAGGCTTACCAGAACTGGACAGAGGAAGGAGGAGACTGATTTTTTTTTTTTTTAATATATAATTTTTTAAAATTAATTTTATGACATGTGACGGCATTTGATTAATGTTGAGGTGGTGTTCTGTTAAGTTTCGGATGGAGCTTTCACAGAGGTACCATCTTGGTCTTTATGAAAACCATTGATACTTCCTGTGATAAAAATGAAACCTTAAAGAAAAAAAATAAAGTCTGGCAAAAGAGTATTTAACCCTAAATTTTAATCAACATAAGATTCAGCTTTCAACCGCATCAAGTAGCAAAGTAAAACGTTGTCGCTAGACCTCACTTAAAATAAATGAATAAAAAAATAATTTAAATGCTTGTTGAAAATGCCATTTAAGTCAAATCGGGTACCGAAACAAACTCAGCTCAATTTAAGCTCGAATTAAACAATTAATTATTATTTTTTTTTTTGGGAGTATGATTAAGTAAAAAAGATGAATTTACTACTAGACTT
The DNA here is from genome assembly GCA_013348765.1 of Carpinus viminea. Taxonomy (NCBI): domain Eukaryota; kingdom Viridiplantae; phylum Streptophyta; class Magnoliopsida; order Fagales; family Betulaceae; genus Carpinus; species Carpinus viminea. The sequence goes on along the minus strand of CP054667.1, from coordinate 41,747,547 downwards.
GCACATACAACACCACATTAATTAAATAAAATTAGTCGCCAATAATTTTATGAAATTTTGATGTTTCCCTACAAGAGCATAGAGCTATGATTCAAATGAGTGGAAAATCTTCAAGAAAATGGACGTAATATTTCAGCTTAGAAACTCGAATGAAAAATTGATAAATTTCAAATAACTGCAAATAAATGTAAATTCTAAGAGGATATATATATGTATTTTCTTATATTAAAAAAAAATGCATTACAGAATGCAGAGCAGCTTCCTCGCAATCACTCATCACCGGTTCACCACTGACCCAGCTGATGACTCACCCACACCCAGTCAAGGAGAAAGCTCGGAGAAATTTCGTAGAGGAGGCTTTTGTCAAAAAGAGGCTAACAGCAGAGACACAGAAAGTCTCGCAAATATAGAAGTGGAAATTTGCGAGACTTTCGGTGAAAATTTCGGTGAAAATTTCGTTGGAATGGCAGAGCAGAGCAGCTTCCGCACAATTACTTCAGCACCGACCCAGCCGTTGATTCAACCTGCCAAGGAGATAGCTCGGAGAAATTTCGCGGAGAACGCTTGTAGTCTAAAAGAGGGAGAAGAGGCAGACGTCAGAGACACAGAACTTTAGTGATCTCCATCTTCGAGCCCCTCTCTCTCACTTTCCCGTCTTTCAACCAAAAATCTCTGTTTTTCGTTACCCAGGAATCCCAATCCAAGTCATGGCCATCAAAACCCAGAAACTGAGAATTTCGTTAACCTCCCCACACTTCTCACTTCTCCCCTAAAACTTCCCCCAAACCACGATTTATTTTCCAAACAACACAAACCATCCCTCCCTATCTACCACTCTACCATCCATGGACCAAATCATCAGTATCATACGACGAAGCTTGAAGCGGAAGCGTGAGCCAGAATCCGAAGACCAAAACGAGGCCGACCAGGTTGTCGGCGTCGAAGAGAGAAACGAACACGGTAATGTTTTCACGGCACTCACAGATCAAATAGAAATGGTTAGGTGTATGGATTTGTATTTATTTGTGTGTGATGGCTCCATTAGCCCGGGAAAAGGTAACTTTAGGAGTTAAATTCACTTGTGCTCCATAAGACTGTTTGGTCAAATATTTTCTCTTGCGTTTACTTATTTTTTAGATCCATTTGAGACAGTACTGATAGAAAACTTCCATTTCACTTTCATTTCCATAGATAGTTGAAGTTTAACCTCTTTTATATATATAAAAAAAAATGCAAGTTGAAAAAGCCTGAAGAGGAGTACATGTACATGATACAGAAGAAGGAGCTGAGGCCATATCAGAAGAAGAAGCTGAGCCCACATTACACGATTTTGACGATTTAGAGGAGAGTGCTGCCGTCATAGCCAATACGGACGCTTGGGTTGAGGTGGTCAAAGCCAGATGTGAAGTAGCCTCAGTGAGTTTAATTTATCACGCAATTCTCATATATAAATTTTATATGATTCTAATTTAATCAAAAGTTTTCCTATAGTTGAACGATGGGTGCAAATGGCAATCGGACGGCCGTTGTTTTCAGGTGATTTTCATCGCCAATGCTATTATGATTACGAAGCAGCTCTAGATAGGAAAGAGTAGGAGTGTTCAAGCAGATCGCTAACCGCTTATAACCATTAATTGCTTTGGTAGTCGGTTATCAAAAACCGCTAATCGACTAGGGCGGTTGCGGTTTGTAGTTTTAAGAATAGGGCAAGATGGTTATAACCGGTAACCGACTTTATTTATATATAATAGTATAAATATTTATATTAATAAACTATTAAATAAAACATCTAGAACGACGCCGTTTTGGTGTTAAACACCAAAATGACGTCATTTTGGAGGGAGAATAAGATGAAACCTGTAGGGATTTGTCTTTTTAATTTGTTTCATTTGTATTTAGATTAATGAATTTGGGCTATTTTTTTTAGCTATATATGTTTTTTTGGCTATAATTTAGTTGGCCATGTTTTTTCTCCATCTTTTTTGGAACATTTTTGGCATTACACACTTAAAATAAGATAAAAAAAAATAGCAATTAAAGGCCCAAAACACTTAAAAAGCCAAAAAGCTCATTTAAAAAAAAAAATCGGTTATAACTGCGCGGTTATTGTATTAAATAACAGCTAACCTCTGGTTATAAAATAACTAATAACCATCTAGGCGGTTACGGTTATTAAAAATTAATAACTGCCTAAGTTGGTTGTGGTTACCGGTTATAGCTAATATTATAACCATTTCAACACTCCTAGGAAAGAGGTACAATAAAATGCCAAAATTGAATTTGAATGTGGTTATAGTATTTCATTTTGCTTCTATTTGGCTTTAATTTATCATGTAATTCTCATATATAAATTTTTTATGAGCTCAACAATCACATGATTTAAATTTAATCAAACGTTGTGCTATAGTTGAATAGTGAGTGGCGCAACCTTGGCTATGTGATTGGTCAACGAAAATATTTTCCACGAATGCAGTATTGGTGCCTCACGGGTCGAGGAAGATGCCCAGTTACGAAAGAGGTACAATAATAGTATTTCACTTTGTGTCTCTTGGGTTTTCATTCCTTCCTTGTATTAAATTTTAATGCATATATGTTTTGTTCTTTATCCTTTTGTACGCAGGTGCAAAGATGCTTAGATGAACCGTCTATACTCATAACAACCTACCAAGGTATACATAACCATCCACTTTCAGGCGGTGCAACTGCCATGGCTTCCACGGCTCTTTCAGACGGAACCTCATCCAGTTTCACCCAAGCATACGTTCCTCACCATGCTTCTTATCTGATTAACCAGTCTTCTCATCCACCATACATTACAAGCATAAACCTTGACGACCCTTCCAAAGGAATTGTTGTTGACCTTACAATCAACTCTCACGATCCCCCTCAATTCCCAATACCCAAATCACCAATGCGAGACCAAGACCAAAACCAGGCTCCCAGGATTCTCGTCGGCGAAGACTCAAAGAAAGATGGTACTGTATTCGCTACACCCACAGATCAAATAGAAATGGTTACGTGTATGCATATGCATTTAGAATCATGTACTTGAGTCACAAAAATTTATACCGTCTAAGTTGAGAAAGAAATAGAATGAATGATCCATAAAAAATAATTTCCATTTAGAATCATTTTTAACAAATCTCTCACATTTTTCAATTTATAAAGACAAAAAAAGAAAAAGAAAAAAGGAAAATCTTGATTGCACCCATCATACAAGCTCTACCCTTCTTGTTTCTCACAGGATTTGTCTCCTTTTGCAGTCCAATCAAACTCAACCACAATAAGTTCCTCCTTTTCTAGACTTCATTACGAATACGATGTCTTTCTAAGTTTTAGAGGTAAAGACACCCGCATGAACTTCACCGATCACCTCTACTCCGCCTTGAAGAGAGTTGGAATTCGCACCTTCCGAGATGACGATGAGCTTCCAAGAGGGAAGTCCATCTTTACCGAACTTGTCAATGGGATTCGTAGGTCAATGATTTTCATTGTGATTTTTTCCAAAGACTATGCTTCTTCTAAGTGGTGCCTCAATGAGCTTGCAGAGTTCATGGATTGTCAGAATACCAACTATAAGAATACTGTAGGCCACACTTTTCTTCCAATATTTTATCATGTGAACCCTTCGGATGTTCGGAAACAAATTGGAACTTTTGCGGAAGCCTTTGCTACGCATGAAGAGCGGTTTCATATGAAGATGGTAAACAAGTGGAGGGGAGCTCTTACTAAAGCTGGGAATTGTGTTGGTTGGAATGTTGATGCAAATAGGTATTATGCTATGGACTCTTAACTCTTGTACTTTTTCATCTATTTCTTGTATCTTTTTTGTCCTTTTCTTTTCTTTTAAATTTTAGACAAAAATTGATAAAAAGTAGCATTAAGCTAAATGGATCGAAGATCATGCCATTTAGAGACAAACCTATTTTTTTGGAAATATCAAGTCTTTTTAGATAAAATATCGTACACTTGGGAAGAATGACATTGTAACCATACTTTGTGGGAAATAGTTAATGGCATGTCAATAGGAGAAGAAATATATTTAAATGATAATTATTAATAAATTTGATAAAAACATAATTGTTTGTCATAGTGTATTGGGATGATAACATCCTTATGGTGCTAATGAGTTATAGCTATTTTTTTTTTCTTTTTTTATACCTTGTGCTTATTTTATTGTTTGCAGGTATGAATCAGAAGTCATTGACAAGATTGTTGATAAAGTTTTGTGTGAAGTGAACCCCGCTCGCTTGAATGTTTCCAAATACCCAATAGGAATGCAGTCTCGTGTTCAAGATATAAAAAGTTTATTAAATCTTGGAACAAGAGACGTTCGCATTGTGGGCATCTATGGAATGGGTGGAATAGGCAAAACAACCCTAGCAAAAGCCGTCTATAATGAAATAAATGATGCATTTGATGGAAGTAGTTTTCTTTTTAACCTTAATGAAAGTTCAGAAACACGCAATGGCATAGCTGATTTACAAGAACAACTTCTTCATGATATCTTGAAAAAGGAGTTGAAAATCGGTAATGTTGATAGAGGAATTAGTATAATTGAGGAAAGAATTCATGGAAAAAAGGTTCTTGTCATTCTTGATGATGTGGATGACTTTGAAAACCTACACAAGTTAGTCAAAAAGGAAAGGCTTGGTCCGGGAAGTAGAATCATTGTAACCACTAGAGATGAAAATGTGTTAAATTCATTGAGAGCAGATGAAAAATATGAGGTCAATGGATTGAATTATTGGATGTCTCTTCGACTATTCAGTTGGCATGCCTTCAACATGGCCAATCCAAAAGAAGAATACTTAAAGCTTTCGAATGAAGTATTGGTTTATGCTGGAGGTATTCCATTAGCTCTTGAGGTTTTGGGTTCTTTTCTTAAAGTTATAAGCATTGCTGAATGGAAAATTACACTGGAAAAATTACTAAGAGCTCCTCTTGAGAAGATTCAAAATATACTTAGAATAAGTTTTGATGCACTGGATGTTGATGCAAAGAACATATTCCTTGATATTGCATGTTTCTTTGTTGGAATGGATAAAGATAAAGATTATGTCATCCAAATACTTGATGGTTGTGATTTCTTTCCAAATATTGGTATCAAAACTCTCATTGAGAGGTCCCTATTGAAAATTGACAGTGAAAATAAGTTTAGAATGCATGATCTTATTCGAGATATGGGAAGGGAGATTATTCGTAAAAAGCCAGAAGATTTGCAACCCACTTTGCCAGGGGAACGTAGTAGGTTGTGGTTTCACAAAGATGTCTTAAATGTATTACGCAACCATACGGTAAGAGGTTTATGCATTTATATATATAAAGAAATGTAGTTACACTCGTACATAATATGTCTTATGCAGGTATTTATGAGCTTTTTGCCTTTTGTCAATCATGCATCCTAGTTGTAATTGAATGATTTTAAATCCAAATCTTCTGTAAATCATGTCAACAACTAATACTTACCAATTGCAATATTAGGTTTAGAAGTTATGGAACATTTCAAATAATTCTTATAATTTCAAAATCAATTTAGTGTTTTTTCAAAAAGAAAAAAAATAAAATTGATGTGGGTATATAGGTCTATTCTAGTTCAAAGTTGTTCTAACTTTACACAAGATGAAGATGTGCATTCCTAATCCAACTATCTATTTTGCTAGGGAACAATAAAAGTTGAGGGTCTCGTCTTAAAAGGATGTGAAGATGTATGCTTTATCAAAACTGAAGCATTTACAAATATGAAGTGTTTGAGATTACTCCAAATCAATGATGTACATCTCGAAGGATCCTATGAACATCTCTCTAAAGGGCTAATATGGCTTTGTTGGCATGAGTGTCCTCTGGAATTTCTTCCGCATAATTTTCATCTAGAATCCCTTGTTGTTCTTGACATGCAGTATAGTAATGTCAAACAAGTTTGGGAGAAGAATATAGTATGACAAATCTTACTAAGTTGTTTTTTCCTTCTTTTTTTTTTTTTTTCCTTTATTAATGTTAAATGTATAACTATCAAGAACTTTTCATATCCTTATTTATTCTATTATTTTTTTCACAGATACTCAACAAGTTGAAGGTCCTAAATCTGAGCAATTCCAAATGTCTCACTAAATCACCAAACTTTTCTCAAGTGCCAAAATTGGAAATACTAATACTTGAAGGTTGCACGAGGTTGGTTAAGATTCATGAGTCCATTGGAGGTTTGGGAAAGCTTGTTTTGCTGAATTTAAAAGGATGCAAAAGTCTTATGAATCTTCCAAGCAACATTTCTAACTTAGAATCACTCAAAACTCTTGATTTGTCTGGTTGCTTAAAAGTTGACAAGTTACCAAATCAAATAGGGAATATGATGACTTTAACAGAGTTGCTTGCAGATGGAATTGCTATTAAACAACTACCATCCTCTTTTGGTCTTTTAAAGAATCTTGAGATTGCATCATTATCTGGATGTGGAGAACAACCCTTAAAATCTTGGGTGTCACCTCTCTCATCGTTGATGTCACCAAAATCTTGTTTGTCACTTCTCTCATCATTGATGTCATCAAAAAGCCTGAACCCACCATGTTTTCTACCATCTTCTGTTTCTGGATTACGTTCTTTGACGACACTCAGTCTCTCTGGGCGCAATTTGTCTGAAATTGAGTTTCCTGTTGATTTTATGAGTTTATCTTCACTCAAGTCTTTGGATTTATCAAGAAACAATTTGTGTAACCTACCTGATAGCATTGGGCACCTTCCTAAATTGTACAATTTGCTTTTACGTAAGTGTACAGCTCTTCAATCAATTTCAAGACTCCCTGCAAGTCTACAACTATTGGATACATGTGATTGTACATCAATGAAAAGACTCTCAATTTTGTCAAACTGTGAAAGACCAATATTTTTGGACCTTCGTAATTGCCTCAAATTGACTGAGATTCAAGGCTTGGCGGATTTGGAATCTGCTTCCATTCACTCGAATGGGTGTAACAATTTAGCATATGATTTTAGGAGTCCTCTCCAGGTACCCTCTCTCTCTCTCTCTCTCTCTCTCTCTCTCTCATTTATGATATGAACATTTTTTTAATAGTTTTGTCAACCATGGGATGATGACTATCGTGTCATTTGCCTCCACCAGAGATTCCAAACTGTTCTACAAGAGGCATTGGGTCTTCGATATCCTTCCGTGCACCTTCAATTTCAAAGGGTCAATTCCTTCGGTTGCTTGTTTGTGCTGTTTATGCATTTGATGAAGAAATAAGTAAAGTTTATGATGATCCTCGATTGATTATCTTAAATAAAACTAGGGGCAACTTGAACTGTCTTTTGCCACTTACGTTTCTTCATTTATTCCTTGGTAGGGACAGTGAATTTCTTTATCCAAAAAAAGAAGATCATTTCTTTCTATGCCTGACACCACTCATAAGAAATAAATATGAGTTGGAAAATGGACTCATATTTAATGAATTGTTTATGGAAAGTGGAGACGAAATTGTGGTGTCCTTCGATTTTTTGGGAAAAGCTAATGTGAAGAAGTGTGGAGTTCATCTACTTGTTGCTGAACCAAATGTAATGTAAGAATATGTTACTTTGAAGAGGTTTGGTGGAGTTATCTTATAGTTGTTTTGTTGTAGAAATAAGGATAAAATATGGTAGTCATAGTTATGTATCTAAGTCAGTCAAGAGTTTTTTAGTTATTTGTAGTATTATGGTGCAAAAGTCCATGTTGCTATTGCTCTATCGTATCTATTATTGTATGAGTCCATGTCAATAGGGAGTCTATCTTAGAGTTTATGTCCACCTCTAGTGCATGTAATCTTTTCTATTTGAGCATGATTGAATAATAAAAAACTATGCAGAAAATTCTCTAAGAACCTACCTAATATATCCAATTACAGTGACAACTTTGTAACAGAATTTGGATTCGTGGTCCAATATCTCGATTCTGATAGAGAAGGTCTTTGAAGATGAGGTCTGATAGTTGAAGATCCTCCCAAATACAGCAGTGGTGGTGGAGGAAAATGATGAGAAACCTTTGGTGCTTTCTTTAATGATCTAGCGTATATTTGTTTATGAATATGTTTGCGTTCATAAAAAATTGTTAGAATATTAATTAAATTGTTAATTCGCTCATTCTTATTAGCTCAAATTTTTAAAACAAATGATAATTTAAAATGGTATGAAATCAAACGTCGACCCTCACAATATTTTAAGTGTTTATGCCGCATTAAGTTTTTGAGGCAAGTGATGGATTCAATATTTTAAGTGTTTAGGCCACATTGAGTTTTTGGGGCAAGTGATGGATTGACAAAAACTATTGTTCCTATGCACTACCTTGTTATTAGGGTACTTTATAACCACTAAAAATGTATGCAAATTAAACAATTGAGATAATCGCTAAATCAATTTTGTCCACCCCCCCCCCCCCCCTCTTTTTTTCTTTTCAATTATGGGGAGACTAGCCTATAGTGCAAATTTTTCATTATAATTTAATTAAAAAAATATTTTGACAAAAACATCTTAGAAAGATCCTCCAAATTAAATGAAATTATAACATTTTACAGTATGATTAATAATAATAATAATTTTTAGTCATCTTAGCATTGAAGAAAAATAATGCTATAGAAAAATAAATTAAATGCGAAAATAATAAAATAAATAACACAAAAATTTATACCGTCTAAGTTGAAAAGGAAACAGAATGAATGATCCATAAAAAAGAATTTTCCATTCAGAATCATGTTTAACAAATCTTTCTCATTTTTCAATATTGAAAGAAAAAAGAAAAAAGAAAAAAGGAAAATCTTGATTGCACCCATTATATAGGCTCTACCCTTCCTGTTTTTCACAGGATTTGTCTCCTTTTGCAGTCCAATCAAACTAAACCACAATAAGTTCCCCCTTTTCTAGACTTCATTGTGAATACAATGTCTTTCTGAGTTTTAGAGGTAAAGACACTTGCGTGAACTTCACCAATCACCTCTATTTTGCCTTGAAGCGAGTTGGAATTCACAACTTCCGAGATGACGATGAGCTTCCAAGAGGGAAGTCCATCTTTACCAAACTTGTCAATGGGATTCGTAGGTCAACGATTTTCATTGTGATTTTTTCCAAAGACTAAGCTTCTTCTAAGTGGTGCCTCAATGAGCTTGCAAGTTTATGGACTATCAGAATACTGACTATAAGAATACTGTAGGCCATACTCTTCTTCCAATATTTTATCATGTGGACCCCTCGGATGTTAAAAAATAGATTGGAATTTTTGTGGAAGCCTTTGCTACACATGAAGAGCGGTTTCATAGCTCTTACTAAAGCTGGGACTTGGGCTGGCTGGAATGTTGATGCAAATAGGTATTATGCTATGGACTCTTAACTCATGTACTTTTTCATCTATTTCTTGTATCTTTTTTGTCCTTTTCTTTTCTTTTAAATTTTAGACAAAAATAGATAAAAAGTAGCATTAAGCTATAGGGATCGAAGATCATGCCATTTAGAGACAAACCTATTTCTTGGAAATATCAAGTCTTTTTAGATAAAATATCGTACACTTGAGAAGAATGACATTGTAACCATACTTCGGGGGAAATAGTTAATGGCATGTCTATAGGAGAAGAAATATATTTAAATGATAATTATCAATAAATTTGATAAAACATAATTGTTTGTCATAACGCATTACTCTCATATAAGGGGATGATACATCCTTATGGTGCTGATGAGTTATAACTACTTTTTTTTTCTTTTTTTTAAACCTTGTGGTTATCTTATTGTTTGCAGGTATGAATCAGAAGTCATTTGACAAGATTGTTGATAAAGTTTTGTGTGAAGTGAACCCTGCTCGCTTGAATGTTGCCAAATACCCAATAGGAATGAAGTCTCGTGTTCAAGATATAAGAAGTTTATTAAATCTTGGAACAAGAGACGTTCACGTTGTGGGCATCTTTGGAATGGGTGGAATAGGCAAAACAACCTTAGCAAAAGCCGTCTATAATGAAATAAATGATGCATTTGATGGAAGTAGTTTTCTTTTTAACCTTAATGAAAGTTCAGAAACACGCAATGGCATAGCTGATTTACAAGAACAACTTCTTCATGATATCTTGAAAAAGGAGTTGAAGATCGGTAATGTTGATAGAGGAATTAGTATAATTGAGGAAAGAATTCATGGAAAAAAGGTTCTTGTCATTCTTGATGATGTGGATGACTTTGAAAACCTACACAAGTTAGTCAAAAAGGAAAGGCTTGGTCCGGGAAGTAGAATCATTGTAACCATTAGAGACGAAAATGTGTTAAATTCATTGAGAGCAGATGAAAAATATCAGGTCAATGGATTGAATTATTGGATGTCTCTTCAACTATTTAGTTAGCATGCCTTCAACATGGGCTATCCAAAAGAAGAATACTTAAAGCTTTTGGATGAAGCATTGGTTTATGTTGGAGGTATTCCATTACATCTTGAGCTTTTGGCTTCTTTTCTTAAAGTTATAAGCATTGTTGAATGGAAAAGTACATTGGAAAAATTACGAAGAGCTCCTCTTGAGAAGATTCAAAATATACTGAGAATAAGTTTTGATGCACTGGACGTTGATACAAAGAACATATTCATTTATATTGCTTGTTTCTTTGTTGGAATGGATAAAGATAAAGATTACATGAGCTTTTTGCCTCTTTGTCAATCATGCATCATAGTTGTAACTGAATGGTTTTAAATCCAAATCTTCTCTAAATCAATCAACAACTAATACTTACCAATTGCAATATTATATTTAGAAGTTATGGAACTATTCAAATAATTCTTATAATTTCTGAATCAATTTAGTATTTTTTTAAAAAGAAAAAAAAAATGATGAAGGTATATAGGTCTATTCTAGTTCAAAGTTGTTCTAGCTTTGCACAAGATGAAGATATGCATTCCTGATCCAACTATCTATTTTGCTATGGAACAATAAAAGTTGAGGGTCTCTTCTTAAAAGGATGTGAAGATGTATGCTTTATCAAAACTGAAGCATTTATAAATATGAAGTGTTTGAGATTACTCTAAATTAGTGTTGTACATCTCGAAGGATCCTATGAACATCTTTCTAAAGAGCTAATATGGCTTTGTTGGCATATGTGCCATCTGGAATTTCTTCCACATAATTTTCATCTAGAGTCCCTTGTTGTTCTTTATATGCAGTATAATACTGTCAAACAAGTTTTGGAGAAGAACATAGTATCACAAATCTTACTAAGGTTTTTTTTTTTTTCTTTATTAATGTTAAATGGTATAACTATCAAGAACTTTTCTTTCCTTATTTATTCTTTTTTTTTTTTCACAGACACTCAACAAGTTGAAGTTCCTAAATCTCAGCAATTCCAAACGTCTCACTAAATCACCAAACTTCTCTCAAGTGCCAAAATTGGAGATACTAATACTTGAAGGTTGCTCGAGGTTGGTTAAGATTCATGAGTGCATTGGAGGTTTGGGAAAGCTTGTTTTGCTAAATTTAAAAGGATGCAAAAGTCTTATGAATCTTCCAAGCAACATTTCTAACTTAGAATCACTCAAAACTCTTGATTTGTCTGGTTGCTTAAAAGTTGACAAGTTACCACATCAAATAGGGAATATGATGCCTTTACGAGTACGCTTTGCAGATGCAACTCTTTTGGTCTTTTAAAGAATCTTGAGATTGCATCATTATTTGGATGTAGAGAACAACCCTCAAAATATTTGGTGTCTCCTCTCTCATTGTTGATGTCACCAAAATCTTGTTTGTCACTTCTCTCATCATTGATGTCATAAAAAAATCCATAACCCAGTATGTTTTCTACCACATTTTGTTTCTGGCTTACATTCTTTGACAATACTCCGCCTCTCTCTACACAATTTGTCAGAAAATGAGTTTCTTGTTGATTTTATTAGTTTATCTTCACTCAAGTCTTTGGATTTATCAAGAAACAATTTGTGTAACCTACCTGATAGCATCGGGCATCTTCCTAAATTGTACAATTTGCTTTTACATAAGTGTACAGCTCTTCAATCAATTTCAAGACTCCTCACAAGTATAGGTCTGTTGGATACAAGTGGTTCTACATCAATGAGAAGATTCTCAATTTGGTCAAACCATGAAAGATGACTATTTTTAGACCTTTGTAATTGCCCCAAATTGACTGAGATTCAAGGCTTGGGGGACTTGGAATTTGCTTCTGTTCACTCAAAAGGGTGTAACAATTTAGCATATGATTTTAGGAGTCCTTTCCAGGTACCCCTCTTGCTTTCTCTCTTTCTCATTGTATGATGTGAACATTTTTTTTTTAACAGTTTTTGTCAACCATGGGCGATGATGATTATCCTTTCATTCGCCTGCCTGGTAGAGAGATTCCAAACTGGTTCAGCCATAAGGGCATTGGGTCTCTGATATCTTTCCATGCACCTTCAATTTCAAAGGGTCAATTCCTTTGGTTGCTAGTTTCTGCTGTTTATCCATTTGATGAAGAAACATATTGGATACTTGATGATCCTAACTTGTTTATCATAAATAAAACTAGAGGCAACTTGAAGTCTCTTAGGCCAATAAGCCATGAAGCTGCTCTTCGTTCATTCCCTAAATACCCTGATAGTGAATTTCTTTATCCAGAAAATGATCATTTCTTTCTATGCCTAATGCCACTCATAAGAAATCAATATAAGTTGGAAGGAGGACTCATATTTAATGAATTGTTTATGGAAAGTGGAGATGAAATTGAGGTGTCCGTCATCCCTCGCGGAAAAGCTAATGCGAAGAAGTGTGGAGCTCATCTACTTGTTGCCGAACCAAATGTAAAGTAAGAATATGTTACAATGAAGAAGTTTGGTGGAGTTATCTTCTAGTTGTTTTGTTGTTGTCTTTTAATGGCTACGTTGCAATAGTAGAAATAAGGATATTATATGGAAGTCATAGTTATGTATCTAAGTCTGTCAAGAGTCTTTTAGTTATTTGTGGTATTACGGTGCAAAAGTCCATGTTGCTATTGCTCTATGGTATCTATCATTGTATGAGTCCATGTCAATAGGGAGTCTATCTTAGAGTTTATGTCTACCTCTAGCACATGTAATCTTTTCTATTTGAGCGTGATTGAATAAAAAAAAACAACACGAAAATTCTCTAAGAACCTACCTAATATATCTGATTACAGAAGTAACTTCATAATAGAATTTGTGTAATACCTCGATAAAAACAATCATTTTATTATCCAAAAACTTTCTCACAAAAGCGAATAACAAGGATTTCAATAAAATTGTTTTAACAGGGCCCAAAACCCTTAGTGCTAACCTAACAACACCTTGATCTATTAGGAAATAGAAGCCAAACACTAACCTTCTGGAGGTGGACATACGCTCTACAAATAGTATAGTGAATGTACGTGGGACCACACAGACGAACGCTACTTTTTGAAATACCCTCTGGGTAATACCTAGACTACAAGGCACCCTTTGGACCACTCTGCAATAGCTCCAGATGTACGCTTGGGTTGTTTGGACATCTGCTTCTTTGTTAGGGAGTTGGTGGCGATCTTTCCCTATAAATACCCACCTTTACCTTTATATTTCATGCCCTTTTCCAGTCTCCTGGCACACCCCTAGGCTACCAGAACCCAAACCCTTGCTTGTGAGTGAAAAATTGTTGAGAGTAAGCTTCAAATAGGAGTTTCCAAGGAGAGGAAACCATGTCCATGCTTAGCTTTGGGGTAAGCTCTGTCTCCTTTACATTTTAGCACTGTTTTACCTCCTAAGTTTTGGTTTGATGAATTTTCCAAGTGGTCATTAAGAATTCTTTAAAAATGTCAATGTTTTCAAGAGACCTTCAAAGTTTTATTGTGTTTTGACTTCTTATGTTGCATGTGCTTATTTTTTGGCTTAGAAGAGGCATAAAGGTCTAGAAATAATGTAGGAATCAAGTGCTTTCCGAAAACTCAAAGGTGTGCTTAACTCCTTTGGCGGATGTCGCCATTAGAGCAAGCGTCACGATCGGTAGAACACCCGTTTTTGAGCTAGGTTTTAAGATTTAGAATAATGATATCTTGTATCCGTTATAACATGACTTAGCTTGGTCGGAGGATTTACTCGAGTGTTCGAGGTAAGTAGACACTTACAAAACTTTTTACTTAAAATGTGGGATATATTAGTTGACTGACCACGAGTATGATATGAGTATGCCTATTTTTTTGTACATACCTGATAATTGTACTATTAATTAACTGTTAAGATGTATCGTATGATATGATACGCCGGTACGTGCGGTATAAACGGCCATGAGCTTATTATATAGACTTCATACTATGGTCAATTGCGTGTCACTACAAAAAAACACACAATTTTTTACGGAACTTTTTTGACGTTTTGGGTGTATTGGAACGTCAAAAACGTTTCCGACGTTTGAAAAGTTGAGTTTTTGACGTTTGAAATTTTGAAACGTTAGTATTTTTTGACGTTTCAATATTTAGAACGTCAAAAAGCGTTCAACGTAAAAACATTACCACGTAAATGTTTTTTAATTTTTTATTTTTTGAGAATTTTTTTGACGTTTGAAATTTTGAAACGTCAAAAACGTTTCTGACGTGGTGAACAGTACCACGTCAGAAATGTTTTTTTAATTTTTAATTTTTTGAGAATTTTTTTGACGTTTGAAATTTTGAAACATCAAAAACGTTTCTGACATGGTGAACAGTGCCATGTCAGAAACGTTTTTTATTATTATTTTTTTTTGGAAAATTTTTTTGACGTTTCAAAATTTTAAACATCAAAAAAATTTCTGACGTTTGAAAGATTAAAACGTCAAAAACGTTTTTGACATGGCAAACAATGCCATGTCAGAAAAGTTTTTTTTTTTTTTTTTGTTCTTTTTTGTTCTAGCAGCTCCTCCTGGATGTTCTTTTTATTGTTCTTTTTTTTTTTTTTTTTTTTTTGTTCTAGCAGGTTTTCTTCTCCTTTAATTTCCTGGATAAAGAAGAAATAAAGAATTAGAGGAGAGAGGGATCGGAGAGGGAGGAGAGAGAAGATAGAAGAAAGAGGAGCAAAAAAAATAAAGAAGAAGAGAGGAGCTGGCCTGGGCGTGCAGATAGGAGAGGAGAGAGAATCAGAGAAGAAGCTAGAAGAAAAGGAGGAAGGAAAGAAAAAAAAAATAAATAAGAGGAGCTGGGCGTGCAGATAGGAGGAGAGAGAGAAGAAGAAAAGGAGGAAAAAAGAGGAGCTAGCTGAGCTGGGCGTACGTGCAGATAGGAGGGGAGAGAGAGAAGAAGAAGAAAAGCAGGGGAAAGAAAAAAAATCAGACCCAAAAGTCTTCAAAAACCCAAACCCTACAGCAAATAAAACATCAAATTAAAATCCCAAACCCAGTAGAAGAAAAAAAAAATCAAAGTCGCTAACTCAGCAGAGGGAGATAGAGGACACTGAGGCCGAAGTACTGCTGGAGGGAGAGAGAATGACGGCCAGAGATTGCGGAGAGCGATCGGAGCTCGTTGTCGACGTACGGCCGGAGGAGAAAGAGAGAGAGTGCAGGTTGGAGAGAGTGAGCTTGAGAGAGAATATATAGGGGAGTATATATACTGATCGACGGGCTCAAGTGGGGAGAAAAGAACAAAAAAAAGAGAGGAAGAGGCAGATCTATAGCATTCTGCTGGGCGGGAGGGGAAAAAAAAAGGAAAAGCCAGGGAAGAAGAAGCAGGATTGGGTTTGTGGGTGGGTGTGGGGTGCCCAGGCTATATATATAGGGGCTGTAGTAGATTTTGAAAAAGTTTGAGTGTACGTGTGCGCGCGGGAGGGAGAAAACACGGGGGAAATTTCGAATATTTCATGGGACAAAGTTTTCCTTCAAACTGGGTTGGAGGAATTTTCTCCAACCTAGTATAGAAAAATGACATGTGTCTATTTTTTTAATAACATATGAAATGCACATCGTAGGGGTGTTCAAGCGGAGCATATAACCCTCACCAACCGCTAACCGCTTATAACCGCTTTTATAATCATAACCGCTTTGTAAGCGGTTATTAAAATCGTTAACGCCTAGGCGATTCTTAACTTTTAGAGGTATGAAAAGCGGTTATAACCGCTAACCGCTTTTATTTATATATAATTATATAAATATATATAAATAATTTATATTAATTAAATATAAAAACAAAACAAAACAACGCCACATCCCCTCTCTCACTCGTTATATATTATTTATATTATATAAGTCTATAAGATGAAACCTATCTTATTCTCCTATACATTTACATTTCACGAGGTTGCACCTTTTTCTCAGTAGTCTTACTCGTTAGGTTTCATCTTAACTTTGAGTTCTCCCAAGCTGCAGCCCTCTCTCACTCTGCCTCTCCCGTCTCACTTTTGTCTCTCAGACTCTCACTTGTTAAGTTTTGGTTGTAGTATGTTTTGATGTTGGTTTCAAACTTTCAATGAGTGGTTTGTAGTGTGAAATAAACCCAAAAAATATGAAAAATGAAGGCCCAAAATATAAAAAAAGTCCAAAAGCCCATTTTAAAAAAAGCGTTTAAAAAAGCGGTTATAACCGCTTGTTAGCGGTTTGAATAACCGCTAACATGGTTATAAAATAACCGCTAACCGCCTAAGCGAGGCGGTTATGGTTATTAAAAATCCGATAACCGCCTAAAGCGGAGGCAGTTGCGGTTATTTGCAATAACCGCCGGTTATAACCGCTTGAACACCCATGTGCCACATGGGTTTTTAATAAGTTTATTCCCACTTTGTCCCTATTATTAAAAAAACATGAGCATCTCACAAGAAAAAAACAATTGGTAGAACAAATAGCAATTAAAGTAGAATCAAATTTGTAAGAAACTGTCAAAGAAAAAAATAATTGTCAAAAAATCTACTTTTTTCTGAATATTTTCTTCCCCTTTTTTCTTTTCCTTTTTTTTTTTTTTAAATGTTTATGATTTTAGGTCAGCTATTAATATATAGTAACTCACTCTAAATTTTTCTGAAAATGAATTTATAAGAAAAGAAGGAATGGTTTTATAGGATATTTTTGAAATTAAAAAGAAATAAAATTAGAAATGATAGTACAAACAAATATACTAATCAAATTAAAGAGCTAGAATGTTAACTTTTTTGAATAAAATTCTATATTTTTTAAAATAAAAAAGTTTTTAGTTTTCTTTCCTTTTTCCTTTTTGGTGTGTTAAGGGTTTTAGGGCTTATAATAAGTTTCTCTCTCTCTCTCTCTCTCTTGTAGATATTTAGTTAAAAATTATGTTTAATTTTTTGGTCAAGTGCTTTAGAATTTAATTAGGTGTATATATACATGTTTAAAAATTTTATTAATCAATAATTTTTAAATTATATATATTTTTAAAATAAAAAATCTAATTAATATATATATATATATAAACCCAACCATATATATTTATATGCATGCATGTACATATATATAAATAGCAAGAAAGCTTTAAAGAATAAATCTGGATTTTTTATTTTTTTATTTTTTGCTAAGAACAGAAAGGAAAAAAAAAACTTTTTTGCGTTTTGAGCAATGCCACATTAGAAAATTCGACGTGGCCGCTCAAAACGTCAAAAGTTTTTTTAATTTATTTTTTGTTTTGAAAAAAGAACAATTTTTTTTGACATTTTGAACAGTGCCACGTCAGAAAATTCTGACGTGGCATTGTTCAAAACGTCAAAAAAGTTAATTATCAAATTTTTTGACGTTTTAGTTTTTGCCACGTCAAAAAATTTTGACGTGGCTTTTTTGACCAAGGCTTTAAAACGTCAAAAAGTGGCCTTTTTTTTGTAGTGTGTGTTATATGGAGGCTTTGAATCCATTGGTTTCATGACAACGATGTAGTCTTTCCCAATAACTTGGTCACTACAAGATGGACATCATTAGCGGTGTGGGTCACCCAAGGTCGGACTCGGTCGTATTGCTAGTGTTACGTATGGTAGCGTGCAATGGTTAGGGCATCGGCATTGTACTACATGCAGTGACCTAAATAATTAACTAGGCATAAGTAGCTTAATTAGGGGATGAATTTGAGCTTTGGGTCCCTAAAAAAACCACTTAAAAGGTGATTTGGACTATAGTACGGACGTACACTGTTGTTTTTAGTGTGGACGTACAATGGGGGATCATCGGATGTATGCTCTGCAAACCGTACAAATTTAATTGTACTCGCCAATTGCACGAGTTGATTGTAGTAATGTGGCTGTGCAAGTGCGAGGTCGAACCCACAGAGAATCGTGTTTGTCGAAAACTAACTTTTAAACGCTTAAACTAATAAAATCTTAACCTAGTTCCAACATCGAGTAGGTGGCGTGCATAAAATTAAACTAAGCTAAATGCAATAAAATAAAGCAGAAAATAAAACTTAATTAAAAAGCAGTAAAAAATAAAGAAATAAAAATGCTAAGGTCCCTAATCTACCTCACCATAATTTAATCAACATAAAAACATGCCTAGTTCATACTTCAACAACGATTACGCTACTAGGCGTATTCTATTTGCTATTAATTAATGCATACGTCCGTCTATCGATTAAGCACTAATGCATGTCCTATTGTTGCTACGATCTTGTCGAACTACTACGAGGCAAACAACATTACAAGAGGTCACAACGGATAATGGTCCGAAGGCGAATATCCGATGTATCTCCGGTTACTGATAGTCGACGTTTAACGATTACAAGCAACAATCAAGCAACCTTATCACGAAATTGAATTGAAACGAACAAGCAAAACAGTAAATAATGACGGAGTATTAAACTAAGCATAAAAATAAGTAGATAAAAACATGGTGAAGGGAAATAAGAGACTAAAGCAAAATAAATAAAAGCATTAAATTAAAGCGGCGTTTAGGAGTGTTTACAATGAAGAACAGGGAGGTTTTGGGCCACAAAGGGCACCTCAAACGCGTCTAAGCGTCTCTCCCAAGCGTGGGAAATAAGAAAATACACGGGGCCTATTTATAGGCTGGCTGAGACCGAAATGCGTTCGAGCGCACTACTGCGTTGAGCATACCGATGTCGCGTTCGACCGCGCGCGTTCGACCGTGAATAACCCGCATGTGGCGCTAGGTTGATTGGGCGTCGTTCGACCGCAGGTCCCTTGCGTTAACGAGATAACCGCTAGGGCTGCAATGCTTGACTCCCTTAAGCTTCTAAATGACCTATGTAACGAGCGTTGGGCCAGTGACTTCCAAACCAGGCAGTTTTAGGGCACTAGATGTAGAGACATCCCTAGGGCTTAATTACTCAAGTTAAAAGAGCTACGGAGCCTAAACTAGCCATACAATTTTTAGTTGGAATTTCTCATCTTTTGACGCGAACACTCATTGCTTGGCCAGGCAAGAGGTCCGGTTACTCAATGAAAAGCTCACTTATTTTGATTTTTTTTTTTTTTTTATAAAACATGCCAAGGTTTTCATTGTCACATCATAAACCTAGAAATCTCAAGACACATACTTCAAATTCAAATCTCATACCCCACAGACCCTAATGCTAGTGTGTATGTGAAATTTCAATCAAACAAGTGGAGTCTCTCTAATCCAACACAAGAATCAAAAACTGTGATTTCTAATGATAGGCAATGTTCAAACAAGTTAAACAAACTAATGACATGTAATCCATAGTTACGATGTAAGTTGTGACCAATCAACAACATAGTAACAAATAAAAAGAAAAAAAAAATTTTATATACATGACAAAAACAAATATATACATGCAAAAACAAACAAACAAATAAAAAGACAGACAGAATGTTTGTCCACACCCCCAAACTTAAATGATACATTGTCCGCAATGTGGCAAGAAATACATTACAGTGGGATGAGGAACCGGAATGAGCAAAGTCCAAGGCGTCCCCCAAACTTAAACATCAAAACACCTGTCAAAAACTAACAGCAATCTTTTTCTAAAAGATAAAACATCAAAATGTTAATTGCTGTTAGAAACTGAAACAAATAAAATATATATACATGAAAATAAAATAACAAAAGTAAAATAAAAATGCGGTGCGGAAAATAAAAAAGAAAAATACCGCACCTTCCCCGCTCATAAGGATGTCCAATCAATCCCTTCCATCCTTTTTTCTTTAAAATAAGATACCCCTCTGGAAGGATGTTAAGCCATCTTATGTAGTTGTCCTTGTTTCGAGGGATCCACTTAGGAACATGGTTCCTAGATTTGTGATGGTGTGTGTGTGAATCCTCAAAGATTTCTACATAAGATGACTCTTCGAGACATTGGAAAGATGGAACTTGATGATATGTCTCGAGAGGGATTGTGACGAAGGAGTGAGCTTCAGTACTCACGTCCTTGTCATTGGGCCAATTTGAAATTGGCGGGGGTTCAATCTGCTCCTTCTTTTCTTCTTCTCCATTCTCCGTCGTATCTCGGGAGGCGGGATCCAATAAAGCCTTAGCTTGCTCATGTACCATGTCAAGATCCAAATCAAACTCAAATTGAGCAAAGCTCTCTTCCAAAGGATCCTCCAGACTTGGCTCTCTAAACCTAAAAGCTTGCTTGAGGAACTTATCTAGATCCAAATCATTTCAATTTCATCAAAACACTCTCGGATGGATCCTCAAGACTAGGCTCACTAAAAGTCTCAACATGATCAAATAGCCTATCCGGTCTAGGTCATCACTATCGAGCAAGGTGTTCCATCTCGGGATCCTCTAAACTCAAATCATGCAACACACCATCTTGCATCACTAGCCTATCAAGGTCTAGGTCACAATCATCGGTGAAACATTCTATCTTAAGTTCCTCTAAGCTACACTCACTTGCAACTTCATCTCCAATTTCCTCATCAACAAGTATGGTGGTGGTTTGGGCATTGTCAAGTGCAGACTTGTTAACCAGTCATGTAATAATTAATGAAAGGACAATCATCAAAGCTGGTGAGAATGATGATAACAATATTCACATGTGATGAGGTGTGTGAGTGTGAGAAAGCTGGGTATGGGCATGTCTGGCTGCCATGAGTTGGTTACCCTTCCCTCGAAATCATCGACATGAGCAGTAGGAAAATGTTGCTCAAATGACTCTTGGGGAGGATGAGCCATCTCATGAATCTGAAACTCCTCCTCCTCAACTAGGTTGAATTTAGAAACTAATTGACTGTTCTTCCAACCTTGTAATTTCTTGATGTTTGCCATATGGGCATCTATGATTTCTTGACAAGGTTGGTTGAATTTTCCTAAGCGTCTCGAGTGTTTCTTCTAATGATGGATGGTACATGAGGCGCAGAAATGGTGGGTTGGCCAACTAGGTCCATGAATTCCTTAAGAGTGTCTTCCAAGGAAGATTTCTCAGGAGGATAGTCATATGATGAATGTGAAGAAAAATGGTTGTCGAACTGCGTATATTCAGGGAAGTGCAGTTCGTCAACCTAACAAATTTTCCGTAACATGATCATGCCACGAAAAATCAGAATAGTTATTCCAGTCCGGTTATAAAATTTGAATTAGATTCAAAACCGGTGGATCGAGAGAAATCTTCAACCGCTCATTAGAAAATCAGAAAATTGTCCCCAATGTGGACAATCACCTAAACTATAGTAAGGGCTAGCGGTGTGAACACGGTTCATGTGGGTGCAAAGTGGTAGGAAACAAACAAAATAATCGAGCGGAAGACTCATGCTTCACCCAAAGCAGTTCAAAATATTCCACATGAAACAATTAACAAAAATAAAATAAACAAAACTAATAAACTTAAACAAATAACTAATAAACAATTAAAAATAAACTAACCAACTAAAACTAAGAACAACAAGTAAATAAATAAACAAAGGCGAATAAATAAATAAACAAATAAATAATTAAATAAAATAAGAAAAAGCAAAAATAGAACACATACACTGCCTAATTACTGCTGCTGCAATGAGAGGTCTTGCTCAGCGAGCGATGATCAATCGCACCACGTAAATGTATGGCAGAATGCCAAGTGCGTTGAGCATAATGGATGTGCGTTCGAGCGTACCTGCCTTCGTTTAAAAAAAAAGGGCTACGCGTGGATGATCGCTTTGCGGAAAATGCCAGTGCGTTAAGAGCACCTCGAAATTCCGGAACTCAAAAAAAAACAAAAAGGAACCAAAACCCATTTTTTGGATTTTATCTATACAAAAGCAAAATAAAATAAAATAATTGCACAATTAAAATAACTAGTAGAAAGATAAAATTAATCTAAGCAAGAAAAATTAATTTCAACAAAACACGATTCCCACAGCGCCAAAATTTGATGTACAAATTTAATTGTACTCGCCAATTGCGAGTCGATTGTAGTAATGTGGTGGTACCAAGTGCAGTGTCGAACCCACAGAGAATCGTGTTTGTCAAAACCAACTTTAAAGCGCTTAAACTAATAAAATCTTAACCTAGTTCCAACATCGAAGGTGGCGTGCATAAAATTAAACTAAGCTAAATGCAATAAAATAAAGCGGAAAATAAAACTTAATTAAAAGCGGTAAAAAATAAAGAAATAAAAATGCTAAGGTCCTAATCTACCTCACCATAATTTAATCAACATAAAAACATGCCTAGTTCATACTTCAACAACGATTATGCTACTAGGCATATTCTATTGCTATTAATTAATGCATATCCGTCTATCGATTAAGCACTAATGAATGTCTATTGTTGCTACGATCTTGTCCGACTACGAGGCAAACAAACATGTACAAGAGGTCAGCGGATAATGGTCGAAGGCGAATATCCGATGTATCTCCGGTTGCAATAATGTCGGCGTTTAACGATTTACAAACAACAATCAATACACTTTGTCACTAAAATGAATTGAACGAATAAACATAAATTAAATGACAGAATAATTAAACTAAACATAAATATAATAAATAAACATGGTGAAGGGAAATAAGAGACTAATTAATAAATAAAAGCATAAAATTAATAAATGACAATTTAGAGTGTTTAATGAAGAAACGGAGGTTTTGGCCTCAAAGGGCACCTCAAACGTCCCAAGCGAAAAATAAGAAAATACAGGTCCTATTTATAGGTTGGTTGGACACTAAGTGCGTTCGAGCTCACTACTGCGTTCGACGCACCAGTTATTCGCGTTGTGGTCGAAGGCGTGCGTTCGATCGAAATAACTATGGCGAGCTAGCTATTGGGCGTGCGTTCGAGGCAGGTCCTTGCGTTCGAACGCGAGATAACCGCTAGGGCCGGCTGGGCATCGTTCGACCCCTGCTCATGCGTGCGTCGTGAGTGCGTTGACGCACTCAAGTGCGTTCTTGGTGCATTTGCCTTTTGCTAGCCATGATTTAATGCAATGTCCTGCACAACACAAAATACTAAAAACACTAAAATGATTAAATATTAACAATGCCAAAGGCCTAACGAATATAAATTAAGGGTCCAAATAAGCACTTTTAAGCACCGATCAGGTGTGGGTCACCCAAGGTTGGACTCGGTCGTATTGCTAGTGTTACGTGTGGTAGCGTGCAATGGTTAGGGCATCGGCATTGTACTACATCTGATGACTAAATAATTAACTAGGCATAAGTAGCTTAATTAGGGATGAATTTGAGCTTTGGGTCCTAAAAACCACTTAAAAGGTGATTTGGATCAAGTATGGGACGTACTGTTTTAGTGAATGAGGATCATCGGATGTATGCTCTACAAATCGTACATCAGACGTACACGGAACCACCAGGTGTACACTACTTTTTGAAATACCCTATGGTTAATACCTGTACATACGAGGCAACCTTTGGATCGCTGGGCAAGAACCACCGGACGTACAGTAGGATTGGGCAGATGTCCGCTATTTTTTAAGGAGTTGGTGGCAGCCCTTTCCTATAAATAACACCCTACCCTTTCATTTCTCATGCTCTTCAAACACCCCCAGGTTGCTAGTGTGTGTTTTGTGAGTGTTTGTGAGGTCTTTGTGTGTTTCGGAGCTTTCGTGAGAGGAAACTCTTGTAGTTTTGCTTTAAGGAGGTAACGCTTGATTCCTTAGTTTTTTAGTACGTCGTTGTGCTGTTTGATTGTTGTTTTGTTACAGTTAGTTGTAGTGTTAGCTTAGTTATGCCTTAAACCTTGCTTAGGATAACGTTTTTATAAACTTAGCATTGTTCCTTTGCATGGAGGTTTCAACCTGAGTTAGGAGGCCTTAGGAAGTCTATGATGGCCTTACACTGAAGAGAAAATGAGGTTCTCCCTAAAAGACGTCAGAGCGGATATACGGTCTTGTGGTCGGATGTACAGCCCGTCGTGATGCGGTGGACATACGGCCCCAAGCCTGGACGTACGGTCAAAGTGTGATAGGGAAACCCTATTTTCACTAACGTACGGTCAGAGTGTAATAGGGAAACCCTATTTTCACTAGTCGTCCCACAGCTCATGTGGGTTTATCTTCACTCCAGTTTTTGGATTTATCAAGAAACAATTTTTCTAATTTACCTCATTGCATTGGGCGCCTTTGTAAATTGTACAATTTGAATTTTAGGACTCTTCGGAAGAGGTAAATTTAAACACTCCCTTGCAAAATGTGAAGCTCAATATGTGAAATATTTAATTGAAAATGGGGGATGAAATGACGAAGTTGAGATTCGATCCTAAGACCTTTGGTTGTGATACCATATTAAATTACCAGTTATCCCAAAAGGTGAAGCTAATAGGAAGAGGTAAATTTAATTACTTAACTATTATTTTAACATTTGCAAGTGTAGGTCTTTGGGATACAAGGGATTGTATATCAATTGAAAGACTCTCAATTTCGTCGAACCATAAAAGAGGACTAATTTTTGCCCTTCATTGCCCTAAATTGACTGAGATTCAAGGCTTGGAGAATTGGGAATTTGCTTCTCTTCACTTGAAAGGGTGCAACAATCTAGCTGATGATTTTAGGAGTACTCATTACCAGGTTATTCTCCTCTCTCTCTGTCTCTGTCTCTCTCATTTTGTGTTCTGAACAGTGCCCGTCAACCATGGGCAACGATGAGTCTCGTATGATTTGCCTCCCTGGTATTGAGGTTCCAAATTGGTTCAGCCATCAGGGAATTGGGTCTTGGATATCGTTCCATGTACCTTTTATTTCAAAGGGTCAATTCCTCCTGTTGCTTGTTTGTGCTAATGGTGCTTTTTATTCAACCGAAGGTGTAGGGAGTTTTGTTCATGCTACTGTACATGACAATCCGAAATAAAATTAGAGGCAACTGGAAGGGTCTTGGACCAACACTAGAGGCAAATACACACTTTCCTCCTGTAACCCGTCATGAGCACTCCTATTATTTTTCAAGAAAATATCATTTCTTTCTATACCTGAGGTATAGAAAGAAATATGAGCTGGAAAGTGGAGTCATATTACGATTTTAGTTAAAGAATCACATACAAATAATATGTAGCATATAATTTGCAGAATAAGAAAATTTAATTAGGAAATTTATGGAGTACTACTCAAATGATAACTAACATAATTAAAAATTTAAAGGGGAAACTTTACTAACCCCCCTTGAAGTTTGGTCATTTTTGCAAATACCTCTCTAACGTTCAAAAATTCTCACTTACCCTCCCTGAACTTTCAATTGCTCTCAGTTTGGACCCATCCGTACAAATTAGGGCACAAAATTTTTTAAAAAGACCAAAATACCCTTAATTTTTATTTAAAAAAAAAAAAAATCGGAAAGTTGAAATTTTATACAAAAGTCACTATTTAAAATTCACTATTTAAAATTTCAACTTCCAAAATGTTTTTTTTTTTAAAAATTTTTAAAAAAAATGAAAATCAGGAGTATTTTAGTCTTTTTTAAAAATTTTGTGCCATAATTTGTACGAATGAGTCCAAATTGAGAGCAATTGAAAGTTCAGGGGTAGTAAGTGAGAATTTTTAAACGTTAGGGAGATGTTTGCAAAAATAGTCAAACTTCAGGAAAGGTTAATGAAATTTCCCCAAATTTAAAAGTACATAAAAACCGGAGATAGAAATATGGTGGCATGTGTTCAAAACACAATAATAATGTAAGTTGGCAGTAGTTGAAGCAAATTTACCTTAAAATGGTGACAAAAGCAAAGAAGATGATGTCGCCAATAACAGTTGGAGACAAAATAATTTTATGTAACCCTGAGAAAAAAACAAAACAAAACAAAAAATTATGATAGTACATGCATCATTTTAAAAAAAAAAAAAGATGATCAAGGTATGGTACTAAAGAAAATAAAACGTGTACATGTAAGCAATTAAAACGTAGTACTATATTATGGTAAGCAAAAAGCAGAACAATAATGCACCAGATTTTTTTGTTGTTGGTCGAAGATGAGCAGAGCTTTTGTTATTGAATTCTCTGCTGACTCTTTTCTTTTGGATTGGATGGGAAGTGTCACTCTTCTCAACCTGTAGGATATATTCAGAATCAAATTTAAGAAATTAGCCTATATATATATATATATATATATATATGATGATTAGATTAGATGTATTGATTATTTATTATTACAGAGATAAGCGTAGCAAAGGAGAGACGATATAAACAGACCAAAAAAAAAATATAGCTGAAATATAGAAAAACTTTTGATTCACAAATAGTGGCGGAGTCAGACAATTTATATTAGGGGTGCTATTAAATTTTTTTTGACGTCATAAAATTTTCTTCACCCTAAAAATTTGATAATTCACACAATATATATATCACACACACACACAAAAAAAAAAAGTCCATAAATATGTGCTCAAATTGATGTATTAGAAATGCAACATATTGGCATTATATAAAAAAGACAGAAATACCAAAAAGTGTCTAGAAGTACACTTTACGGTCTAGAAGTATAAAATCATCAAATATTGAACTTAAATTGAAGCTTTCAGCAAGTTAAATTAATCCATCCATAAACCAAAAATTTATTCATGAACTTAAAATTTTTAAGTTAAATCATGACTCCGTAAGAGACAATTAAAATTTATAAACATTACACAATAAAATAAACAATTATACGAATATTAAAATTTACCACACATATGTATTAAATACGGATTTTTTTTTTCTTTTTTTTTTGTTACCATACATATGTACTAAGTTTTGGTATTATTAAATTTTATCATACACATCAACATTCTTAGAATTATTATTATTTTCAATTTTTGGAAAAAAAAAAAAAAAAAAATCTTTGGCCCTTTGGGGGTGCCACGGCACCTCCAAAGGGATACGTGGCTCCGTTACTGTTCACAAACTGAAGGACATCTGGATAAAATATGAATAGAGAAAGTGTTACTTTCCACAAACTTAAAAATCATAACCATGTACCAGTGTGTGTTGAGCTTAGGGCGAAGAAGGGAATAATGGAAACGCGCTGTAGCAGATTGCAGAGCAAAGGAGAGACGATATGAACAGACAAAAAAAAAAAAAAAAGCAGCTGAAATATGGAAATATTCCAGATTTTCCGGCGAAAATACAGGTGACTGCTTTTTTATTATAATCGAACAAATCATGAAAAAAGTATGTGAATCAGGACATGCGTTTTTCTGAAATAGTGGATGTGAACAATCAAGATGTGTGTTTTCTAAAATATTATATGTAAACAAATCTAGGGAAAAGGAGGAGAACCCGGAGATATGTTTTGAATCCCCTTTTTTTGGGGATCCGGCTCCCTTTCCAGTCCAAAATCCAATCAAGATGTGTGTTTTCTAAAATATTATATGTAAACAAATCTGGGGAAAAGGAGGAGAACCCGGAGATGTGTTTTGAATCCCTTTTTTTTTGGGGATCCCGCTCCCTTTTCAGTCCAAAATGGATCGGAAAAGGAGCCGATTGATGGCTAGGATCTCTTCTTAGAAAAGTGGATAGTCATCACATTTTTGGACATGAGGGTGGCCTAATCTTGACCACAGGAGGTGGCTGGCCACTACATTTTTGAACATGGATGTGGCGTCGCTACCCCTATAGGCCAGTTGGGGTGGCTCCAAATGGGTTTGGCCATTGGTGGTGGCCGAAGCCACCCCCAACCGGCCCCAAGGGGTGGCTTCGGCCACCCCCAAGCCAAATGGTAAAAATCTTTTATTAAAAAAAAATTACTCTATGTAATAATATTTTATTTGGAATTCCCTTTTTTGTGCAAAAACATATTTTAAAATTAAATGAAATCCCCATTTTTTTTTTTTTTTGTGTGTGTGTGTGTAGAGACATATTTTAACAATAGCGGGTATATCCTGTGCCCTTTTTGCCGCAAATCCAGCAAGCATGATGAATAAAGATTTATTTATTTATTTATTTTGGAAAAAATTCAGTTTTAATCCTTAAAGATTTAGTGATTTTTTAATTTTAATTTCAAAGTTTAACAATTTACAATCCATCCCTTGAAGTTTCAAAAACTTAAAATGTTATTCCCCAATTAGTTTTTTCTGTTAAAATGGATGAATTTTTTTTTTTTAAAAAAGCCTGAGGATAGTTTCATCATTTCATACTTTTTCGTCTAATTTAACAGAAAAAACTAACGGAAGGTTAAAATTAAAAAATCACTAAAACTTTATGTTAAAATTGAATTTTTCCCTTATTTTTTGTGTGCAGAAACATATTTTAACAATAGTGGGTATATCCATTTCCCTTTTTGCCGCAAATCCAGCGAGCATGAGGAGTAAAGATTAAGGGTAAACTTGTATATTCATAATATCATATTAAATTAATAGGGACAGAATACCTAAAAGCCTTGTCAAATAAATTCGTCTCTTTACAAATGCAATGGACAAAACAGTAATCGAGAGTAGAAGACAGCAATGCCATTGAAGGTTTCTGTACTCAAGAGGTAAATAAAAATGCTAAAAAAGAAGGTTTTTCCACTCTTTTTACTTTGCGTGAACCTGTTTTAAAAAAAAAGAAAATAAATAAATTAGAAGGTTTATTAAAATTCACTATAGTAGACTTTCATACTGTAGCGCCCGTTAGGATTATTTTATGATTTTTTATGATTTTTTTTTTCTCTCCCTCTCTCTCTGTGTCTCTCGCTCGTCTTCTTCCCCAACCCTCCGCACCACTGTGATCAAACATCAAAGTGGACTGATTTTTTCTCTCTCTCCCTCTCTCTCTCGCTCGTCTTCTTCCCCAACGAGTCCGATTCAGAAATCTGCAAGAGTACCCAAAAACACAAACCCATTTTAAGATCAAGAATCAAAATCAAATAATGATTCGAAACTTACCCATTTATTGTTCGAAAAATCGTCCCTCTCTTCCACTCAAAAAAATCGAAACTTACCCAATTTCTTAGCGAGCTTTCATTTAATTTGTTGATTGCTTCTGGCACCATGGGCTGCTTGAAACTATGTCGAAAAGGTGAAGAGATTTGATCCGCAGCTGTGACTATGCCGCCTTTAAAGCTAGAGAAGGATGGTGCGGAGATTGGCTATTTGTTCCATCCCATAACGCAGGTTTAGATGCAGAACAGAAAGAAAGAAATGGCTTTATGGCTATATGCAGAACAGAAGGATGGTGCGGAGAAGGTAATCGATATGGCTTTATGCAGAACAAAAGAAAAAAGAAAAAGAAGAAAAAGAAAGAAGAAGAAAAGAAAAGAAAAAAGAAAAGAAATGAAAAAAAAGAAAAGAAAAGAAAAGAAAAAGGAGAGAAAGATGATTACAGTGATTTTGGTGGAATGGCCGTGCTCTGGTTTTGGAGAGAGAGAGAGGAAGAAAAGGTAAAATAAAAATAAAAATAATATTAAAATAATATTTAATTCGAAGGAACGGTTAAAATAGATGTTCTTTGGAGTATGTAATGAAAAACTAGTAACTAAGATTAAAAAAAAAAAAAAAAGGTGTATAATAGTGACTAAAATAACCATTCTTATTGGAGATGCTCTCATAGCACGTGAAGGATAAGTAGGGGCGAAATAGAGGCTAAAATAGCTATCGTTGCTGGATATGCTCTAATACTCTCATAGCCACTCTTGCTTCGATCCCCTCTCTCTCGCTTTCCCGTCTTGCAACCAAAAATCTCTGTTTCTTGTTACCCAGGAATCTCGATCCAAGTCTTGGCCATCTAAACCTAGAAACTTAGTGTGAAACCCAATTTCGTTAACCTCCCCACACTTCTCACTTTTCCCCTAAAACTTCCCCCAAACCGCGATTTATTTTCCGAACAACCCACGCTAAGCTATCTACCACTCTACCACCCATGGACCAAATCATCAGTATCATACGACGAAGCTTGAAGCGGAAGCATGAGCCAGAATCCGAAGACCAAAACGAGGCCTACCAGGTTATCGGCGTCGTAGAGAGAAACGAACACCGTAATGTTTTCACGGCACTCACAGATCAAATAGAAATGGTTAGGTGTATGTATTTGTATTTATTTGTGTGTGATGGCTCCATTAGCCCGGGAAAAGGTGACTTTAGGAGTTAAATTCACTTGTGCTCCACAAGACTGTTTGGTCAAATATTTTCTCTTGCGTTTAATTTTTTTTTAAGATCCATTTGAGACAGTACTGATGGAAAACTTCCATTTCACTTTCATTTCCATAGATAGTTGAAGTTTAACCCTTTTTTTATTTATTTATTTTTATTTTTATTATATATAAATATATATAATGTAAGTTGAAAAAGACTGAAGAGGAGTACATGTACATGATACAGAAGAAGCAGCTGAGGCCACATCAGAAGAAAAAGCTGAGCCCACATTACACGATTTTTACGTTTTAGATAAGAGTGCTGCTGTCATAGCCAATAGGGAAGCTTGGGTTGAGGTGGTCAAAGTCAGATGTGAAGTAGCCTCAGTGAGTTTAATCTATCACGCAATTCTCGTATATAAATTTTATATGATTCTAATTTAATCAAATGTTTTCCTATAGTTGATCGATGGGTGCAAATGGCAATCGCATGGCAGTTGTTTTCAGGTGATTTTGATCGCCAATAGTATTATGATTATAAAGCGGCTCGAGATGGGAACGAGTAGGGGTGTTTAAGCAGGTCGCTAATCGCTTATAATCACTAACTGCTTTGGTAGTTGGATATTAAAAAATCACTAACCGACTAGAACAGTTGCGGTTAGCAGTTTTAGTGGTTTATTTATATATAATAACATAAATATTTATATTAATAAATTATTAAATAAAACATCAAGAACGACACCATTTTGGTGTTTAGCACTAAACACCAAAATGGCATCGTTTTGGAGTACTCTTTTTTTTTTTCTTTTTTTTTTTTTTTAAATTTATTTCATTTATATTTGGATTAATGGATTTAGGCTATGTTTTTTTTAGCTACATATGTTTTTTTGGCTAGAATTTATTTGGCCATTTTTTTTCCTCTTTTTTTGGGAACATTTTTGGTGTTAAACCCTTAAATTACGATAAAAAAAAAAGAAGTAAATTAAAGGCTCAAAACACTTAAAAAGACCAAAAGCCCATTTAAAAAAATAATACCAGTTATAGCTGCGTAATTATTGTATTGAATAACCGCTAACCGCCGGTTATAAAAAAATCGATAATCGCCTAGTCGGTTGCAGTTATTAAAAACTAATAAATCCAAGTCAGTTGTGGCTACTGGATATAGCTAATATTATAACTATTTGAACACCCCTAAGAAAGAGGTACAATAAAAAATGCCGAAACTAAATTTGAATATGGTTATAGTATTTCACTTTGCTTCTCTTTGGATTTAATTTATCACGTAATTCTCATATATAAATTTTTTATGAGCTCAACAATCACATGATTTTAATTTAATCAAACATTGTGCTATAGTTGAATAGTGAGTGGCGCGGTGAGATTGGAAAACGAAAATCTTTTCCACGATACCGTTATTGCTGCCTCACGGGTCGAGCAAGATGCCCAGTTATGAAAGAGGTACAACATAGTATTTCAATTTGTGTCTCTTGGGTTTTCATTCCTTCCTTGTATTAAATTTTCATGCATATATGTTATGTTTTATTCTTTTGCAAGCAGGTGCAAAGATGCTTTGATGAACCATCAATACTCATAACAACCTACAAAGGTACACATAACCATCCACTTCCAGGCAGTGCAATTGCCATGGCTTCCACGGCCCTTTCAGATGGAACGTCATCCAGTTTCACCCAAGCATATGTTCCTCACCATGCTTCTTATCTGATTAACCAGTCTTCTCATCCACCAAACATTACAAGCATAAACCCTGACGACCCTTCCAAAGGAATTGTTGTTGACCTTACAATCAATTCTAATGCTACCCCTCAATTCCCAATTCCCAAATCACCAGTGCGAGACCAAGACCAAAACAAGGCTCCCAGGATTCTCGTCGGCAAAGACTCAAAGAAAGACGGTACTGTATTCGCTACACCCACATATCAAATAGAAATGGTTTGGTGTATGCATATGTATTTAGAATTGATGTAGCATAACATAGTGGGCTATAACAAAGAACAACAATAAAGCAGCAAATAGGTAATTTTAGATCTTGAGTCTATCAATGATCTAAGAATTCTTCTTGAAAAACTAGATACTTTCTAGGTTTTGAAAGACAAGTGGAATAAACTCAACTTCGAGTATTCTCATTAATCAAAACTGATAAAATAACAACAACTGTCTTTCCTAGAGGCTATAAGCATGTATTTATAGCCCCATAACCCTAAACCTGATAAAATACGAATTATAGACTCCTTAAATCTAATAAACACTTAATAAAAGATAAAATACGAAATATAAACTCCCTAAACCTAATAAACACTTAATAAAATCGGTTTAACAAAACAAATAAAAACAAAGTTGAGATGCCCGCCTAAACGGCCACAACTCGTAAACATAAACATCAAAGCTACGGGTCCAGACGAGATATGTAACCGTCTGGATGGTCTTTTGTTGTTGGATGCTGATCTGTATCATTCTCCCCTAGTTAGAGAGAATTCGACATCGAATTCAATCAGTTATTTCCACAATCCTTCGGATGCCCAGTCAACTCATTACATTCGCCCTTCCTCAAGATCAGGACAAGATAACACACCACAATAAATGTGATGCTCTTCATCATTGACATCCCTCGATGTTTGTTGTTAAAACCTTGCACATCACTTGGCAAATATTCGACTTTGCCATACTTTTCTCGTTTCTTTTCCCTTCCACGTGCCATGAAGATACTTAATAATGGGTCAACCATTATTTCCCTTGTGAACATATAATTTTCCTCATCCACATAAAATTCACCATGATCATTATTAGGAGAATTTAAAATATCTTCAACACTAAGGAAATCAACATACTTAACCTTTTCTTCATTATAATTTGGCACCTCACCTGAAAGGCATTCATCAACCTCTTCATAAACGGCGATATCATCCGTGGGCTCTTCTTCTTCCCCTTGGTCATCATCTACGGGGTAGAGGTTGCCAAACATGGGAAAGAACCCATCTTCTTTGTGCTCTCCCTTTTCTAATTGATCATCTTCTTCGGGTAGAGGCCGCCAAACATAGGACACAACCCATATTCTTCGTACTCTTCCTCTAGGTTGGATGCCAAAGGTTCTTCAATTAGATCTTCCCTATTGACATCATTATCATAGGTTGGTGAAAAATCCCAATATACAAACCCTTGTGAAGAATCTTCATCTTCAACACCTCCATGTTTGAACTCTTCATCAATGAATTCAGATTCCTAAAACTTTCCATCCACAGATTCTTTTTCCTCTTCCACAAAATATGGATTTAGTTTATGGATTTGTGGTTGGCAAGTAGGAGTCCAATTAGTCTGTCGTGGACTCTTTGCCTTACTCCATGTTTCCCTAAATACCTTTTTTTTTGTAGGAATTTTCTGTTTTCTTTGTCATAGCCGTAGGCCCTTGTCTCCAATTTTGTGATTATCGTCCCATGGTATACTTATAGGGCAAGAAAGCGACTCGCATATTTTTCAATAGTTTTTCCGAACTATTGATCTTCAATTTGCCTTACTGTACCCGATTTTGCTTTAGTTGTTGCCACCACGCAGCAACTCTTCCTCCGAATGTGCGTACCACCAAAGAGACTCTTCATTCATCAGGCACCCCATTGAACTCAAAAACCTCTTCAACAATTAACACCCAATCCATAAATTCTTTGGCTTGTGGATCCCCTCAGAATTTTGGAATCTTGAGTTTGAATATACTCACTCGCTGATTGTCATGAGCTTGTGCAAGGTGTTGACATCCGTGCATTCAGCGCTCAGTAAACGAGTTTCTAGATCCACTCCCTTTGTGACCACGCAAGTTGGATATTTGGGTGGTGAAGTCTTCAATTTAATCCCTCATAGCCCTGAATTGATCCTCCTTGTATTGCCAACATTTAGCGATAGATTTGCCTTCTGCCTTTGTAAATTGCAATATTGGTTGGCGGCGACTGCTTAGCCCACCACTTATGTGCTGCAAGCAATTGTCGATTGCTCCTTCATTTGTCTCTTTGTGCATGAACACCTCGTTCATATGCTGATGGTTACTCCTCCCCATTCATGGAAAGTAACTTGAGCTTTGATACCAACTGAAGTAGCATGACTTAGTGGGCTATAGCTAAGAACAACAATAAAGCAGCAGATAGGTAATTCTAGATCTTGAGTCTATCAATGATCTAAGAATTCTTCTTGAAAAACTAGATAGTCTTTGGATTTTGAAGGAAAAGTGGAATAAACTCAATTCTGAGTATCCTCATTAATCAAAATTGATAAAATAACAATTGCTTTTTCTGGAGGCTATAAGCATGTATTTATAACCCTAAAACCCTAAACCTAATAAAATATAAATTATAGACTCTTTAAACCTAATAAACACTTAATAAAGATAAAATACGAAATATAGACTCCCTATACCTAATAAACACTTAATAAAGTCGGTTTAACAAAACAGATAAAAACCAAGCTGAGATGCCCGTCTGGATGGGACTTATGGCCATCCAGACGGCCACCGCTTGTAAACATAAACATCAAAGCTATGGGTCCGAACGGGCTAAGTAATCGTCCAGACGGTCTTTTGTTGTTGGATGCTGATCTGCATCAAGAATCATGTACTTGAGTCACAAAAATTTATACGATCTAAGTTGAAAAAGAAACAAAATGAATGATCCATAAAAATAATTTTCCATTTAGAATCATGTTTAACAAATCTTTCTCATTTTTCAATTTAGAAAGAAAAAAAAAAGGAAGGAAAATCTTGATTGCACCCATTATATAGGCTCTACCCTTCCTGTTTCTCACAGGATTTGTCTCCTTTTGCAGTCCAATCAAACTCAACCACAATAAGTTCCTCCTTTTCCAGACTTCATTACGAATACGATGTCTTTCTGAGTTTTCAAGGTAAAGACACCCGCATGAATTTCACCGATCACCTCTACTCTGCCTTGAAACGAGTTGGAATTCGCACCTTCCTAGATGACGATGAGCTTCCAAGAGGGAAGTCCATCTTTACGGAACTTGTCAATGGGATTCGTAGGTCAATGATTTTCATTGTGATTTTTTCCAAAGACTATGCTTCTTCTAAGTGGTGCCTCAATGAGCTTGCGAGTTCATGGTCGAATACCACTATAAGAATACTATAGGCCATACTCTTCTTCCAATATTTTATCATGTGGACCCTTCAGATGTTCGAAAACAGATTGGAACTTTTGCGAAAGCCTTTGCTACGCACGAGGAGCGATTTCATATGGAGATGGTGAACAAGTGGAGGAGCTCTTACTAAAGTGGGAGTTGTCTGTTGGAATGTTGATGCAAATAGGTATTATGCTATGGACTCTTAACTCTTGTACTTTTTCATCTATTTCTTGTATCTTTTTTGTCCTTTTCTTTTCTTTTAAATTTTAGACAAAAATTTATAAAAGGTAGAATTAAGCTAAATGGATCGAAGATCATGCCACCTAGACACAAACCTATTTTTTGGAAATATCAAGTCTTTTTAGATAAAATGTCGTACACTTGAGAGGAATGACATTGAAACCATACTTTGTGGGAAATAGTTAATGGCATGTCAATAGAAGAAGAAATATATTTAAATGATAATTATCAATAAATTTGATAAAACATAATTGTTTGTCATAACATATTACTCTCATATGATGGGGATGATAACATCCTTATGGTGTTGATGAGTTATAACTATATTTTCTTTTTCTTTTTTTTTTTTATACCTTGTGCTTATTTTATTGTTTGTAGGTATGAATCAAAAGTCATTGACGAGATTGTTGATAAAGTTTTGTGTGAAGTGAACCCTGCTCGCTTGAATGTTGCCAAATACCCAATAGGAATGCAGTCTCGTGTTCAGGATATAAAAAATTTATTAAATCTTGGAACAAGAGATGTTCGCATTGTGGGCATCTATGGAATGGGTGGAATAGGCAAAACAACCCTAGCAAAAGCCATCTATAATGAAATAAATGATGCATTTGATGGAAGTAGTTTTCTTTTTGACCTTAAAGAAAGTTCAGAAACACGCAATGGTATAGTTGATTTACAAGAACAACTTCTTCATGATATCTTGAAAAAGGAGTTGAAGATCGATAATGTTGATAGAGGAATTAGTGTAATTGAGGAAAGAATTCATGGAAAAAAGGTTCTTGTTATTCTTGATGATGTGGATGACTTTGAAAACCTACACAAGTTAATCAAAAAGGAAAGGCTTGGTCCGGGAAGTAGAATCATTGTAACCACTAGAGATGAAAATGTGTTAAATTCATTGGAAGCAAATGAAAAATATAAGGTCAATGAATTGAATTATTGGGAGTCTCTTGACTATTCAGTTGGCATGCCTTCAACATGGCCAATCCAAAGAAGAATACTTAGAGCTTTGAATGAAGCATTGGTTTATGCGGAGGTATTCCATTAGCTCTTGAGCTTTTGGGTTCTTTTCTTAAAGTTATAAGCATTGCTAAATGGAAAAGTACACTGGAAAAATTACGAAGAGCGCCTCTTGAGAAGATTCAAAATATATTTAGAATAAGTTTTGATGCACTGGACGTTGATACAAAGAACATATTCCTTGATATTGCATGTTTCTTTGTTGGAATGGATAAAGATAAGGATTACGTCATCCAAATACTTGATGGTTGTGATTTCTTTCCAGATATTGGTATCAAAACTCTCACCGAGAGGTCCCTATTGAAAATTGATCGTGAAAATAAGTTTAGAATGCATGGTCTTATTCAAGATATGGGAAGGGAGATTATTAAGTAAAAGCGAAGATTTGCTACCCACTTTGCCAGAGGCGTAGTAGGTTGTGGTTTCACAAAGATGTTTTGAATGTATTCATAACTATATGGTAAGAAGCATATGCATTTATATATATAAAGAAATGCAATTACACTTGTACATAATATGTCTTAAGTAGGTATATATGAGCTTTTTGCCTTCTTGTCAATCATGCATCATAGTTATAATTGAATGATTTTAAATCCAAATCTTCTCTAAATCAAGTCAACAACTAATACTTACCAATTGTAATATTATATTTAGAAGTTATGGAACGTTTCAAATTATTCTTATTATTTTTGAATCAATTTATTGTTTTTTCAAAAAGAAAAATATATATATAATTGATGAGGGTATATAGGTCTATTCTAGTTCAAAGTTGTTCTAACTTTACACAAGATGAAGATGTGCATTCCTAATCCAACTATCTATTTTGCTAGGGAACAATAAAAGTCGAGGGTCTTGTCTTAAAAGGATGTGAAGATGTATGCTTTATCAAAACTGAAGCATTTACAAATATGAAGCGTTTGAGATTACTCCAAATCAATGCTATACATCTTGAAGGATCCTATGAACATCTCTCTAAAGAGCTAATATGGCTTTGTTGGCATGAGTGTCCTCTGGAATTTCTTCCACATAATTTTCATCTAGAATCCCTTGTTGTTCTTGACATGCGGTATAGTAATGTCAAACAAGTTTGGGAGAAGAATATAGTATGACAAATCTTACTAAGCTTTTTTTTTTTCCTTTATTAATGATAAATGTATAACTATCAAGAACTTTTCATTTCTTTATTTATTCTATTTTTTTTTTCACAGATACTCAACAAGTTGAAGGTCCTAAATCTTAGCAATTCCAAACGTCTCACTAAATCACCAAACTTCTCTCAAGTGCCAAAATTGGAGATACTAATACTTAGAGGTTGCACGAGGTTGGTCGAGATTCATGAGTCTATTGGAGGTTTGGGAAAGCTTGTTTTGCTGAATTTAAAAGGATGCAAAAGTCTTATGAATCTTCCAAGCAACATTTCTAACTTAGAATCCCTCAAAACTCTTGATTTGTCTGGTTGCTTAAAAGTTGACAAGTTACCAAATCAAATAGGGAATATGATGGCTTTAACAGAGCTATTTGCTGATGGAATTGCCATTAAGCAACTACCATCCTCTTTTAGTCTTTTAAAGAATCTTGAGATTGCATCATTATCTGGATGCAAAGAACAACCTTCAAAATCTTGGGCATCACCTCTCTCATTGTTGGTGTCACCAAAATATTGTTCGTCACTTCTCTTCTCATTGATGCCATCAAAAAGCCTATCTTTTCTACCACCTTCTGTTTCTGGATTACGTTCTTTGACAACACTCTATCTCTCTAGGTGCAATTTGTCTGAAAATGAGTTTCCTGTTGATTTTATGTGTTTATCTTCACTCAAGTCTTTGGATTTGTCAAGAAACAATTTTCGTAACCTACCTGATAGCATCGGGCACCTTCCTAAATTGTACAATTTGTTTTTATATAATTGTACAGCTCTTCAATCAATTTCAAGACTTCCCGCAAGTATAGGTTTTTTGGATACATTTGATTGTACATCAATTGAAAGAGTCTCAATTTCGTCAAACCACGAAAGACGACTAGTTTTGGACCTTCGTAATTGCCCCAAATTGACTGAAATTCAAGGCTTAGGGGATTTGGAATCTGCTTCTATTCACTCGAAAGGGTGTAACAATTTAGCATATGATTTTAGGAGTCCTCTCCAGGTACACCTCTCTCTCTCTCTCTCTCTCTCTCTCTCTCTCTCTCTCATTTTATGATATGGACATATATTTTTTTTAATAGTTTTTGTCAACCATGGCGATGATGATTATCGTCATTTGCCTCCTGTAGAGAGAGATTCCAAACTGGTTCAACCATAAGGGCATTGGGTCTTCGATATCCTTCTGTGCACCTTCAATTTCAAAGGGTCAATTCCTTCGG
This sequence comes from Carpinus viminea, assembly GCA_013348765.1. Lineage (NCBI taxonomy): Eukaryota > Viridiplantae > Streptophyta > Magnoliopsida > Fagales > Betulaceae > Carpinus > Carpinus viminea. Next base: position 41,708,512 of record CP054667.1, on the reverse strand, counting down.
TTGCTTGTTTCTGTTATTTATGCATTTGATGAAAAAACACATATGAAAGGTGATGATCCTTTCTTGTTTATCTTAAATAAAACTAGAGGCAACTTGAGCTCTCTTTGGCCAAGAAGCCGTGAAGCTCTTCGTTTACACCCTAATCGTGAATTTCTTTATCCAAAAGAAGATCATTTTTTCTATGCCTGACGCCACTCATAAGAAATCAATATAAGTTGGAAAGAGGATTCATATTTAATGAATTGTTTATGGAAAGTGGAGATGAAATTGAGGTGTACTTCAACCTTCGGTACAAAGCTATTGTGAAGAAGGGGAGTTCATCTACTTGTTGTTGAACCAAATGTAATGTAAGAATATGTTACATTGAAGAAGTTTGGTGGAGTTATCTTCTAGTTGTTTTGTTGTTATCTTTTAATGGCTACATTGCAGTAGTAGAAATAAGGATATTATATGGTAGTCATAGTTATGTATCTAAGTCAGTCAAGGGTCTTTTAGTTATTTGTAATATTACGGTGCAAAAGTCCATGTTGCTATTGCTCTATGGTATCAATGATTGTATGAGTCCATGTCGATAGGGAGTCTATCTTAGAGTTTATGTCCACCTCTAGCACATGTAATATTTTCTATTTGAGCGTGATTGAAAAATAAAAAACTATGCAGAAAATTCTCTAAGAACCTACCTAATATATCCGATTACAAAAATAACTTCGTAACAGAATTTGGATGCGTGGTTCAATATCTCGATTTTGATAGAGAAGGTCTTTGAAGATGAGGACCGATGATTGAAGTGATCCATCAGCAACCAAAGTCACGATCCTCCCAAATACAACAGTGGTGGTGGAGGAAAATGATGAGAAACCTTTGGTGCTTTCTTTAATGATCTAGCATATATTTGTTTATGAATATGTTTGTGTTCATAAAAAAAATTGTTAGAATATTAATTAAATTGTTAAATTCGCTCATTCTTATTAGCTCAAACTTTTAGAACAAATGATAATTTAAAATGGTATAAAATCAAAGGTCGACTCTCACAGTATTTTAAGTGTTTAGGCCGCATCAAGTGATGGATTGACAAAAACTTTTGTTCCTATGCACTACCTTGTTATTAGGGTACTTTATAACCACTAAAAATGTATGCAAATTAAACAATTGAGATAGATAATCTCTAAATCAATTTAGTCTTTCTTTTTTCTTTTTTCAATTATGGGGAGAGTATCTAGGCCTATTGTAGTTCAAAGGTGTTTTAGTTTTATACAAGACTAGCCTTTAGAGCAAATTTTTTCATTATAATTTAATTTTAAAAATATTTTTGCAAGAACATCTTAGAAAGATCCTCCAAAAGAAATTATAACTTTTTATAGTATAATTAATAATAATAATAATAATAATTTCAGTCATCTTAGCTTTGAAGAAAAATAATGCTATTGAAAAATAAATTAAATGTGAAAATAATAAAATATATAATACAAAGATTTAATTTATGTGGTTCACGTCCACAAGATAAAGCCCAGAAGGCTACATTATGCTCTTATTACATGGTACTTCTATTTATAAGAGAATTGGGGTAGATATGTTACAATCAAATCTAATTACAATAAAATCAATCAGATTTGATTTATCATCAAATTTGATTATAGAGATTACAATCAATTACAATGAAATCAAATCCCCTAACATTCTCTAGCAAGCCTCCAATGCAACTCTAAGTTAGGTTGCTTCTCTCTGGGTCATCTCCTTCTTTGATATTTTGCACCACTGGCCTGAAATTAAATAATACTTGGTTGCTAGCTTATGTTCAAATCCCCTTGAGCGCATGAAAATTAAACACTTCCAACGATAAGTGTCATGCAAAATACCATAATTAAGATAAATTAATGAGACAAAAAATAATACATATAATGATATTAATTAAGGTTTACGTGTGTTTCTCAATTTGAGGTAAACCCACAAGCACATCCGATAATAAAAAATGAGATATGATAGGAGTTCAATTGAGTCCTATCTAATACCCACCTTTTACTTACGTGGTACAAAGTTACACAAGAGTTGTTTCAGGTTCAAAATTGAAATTTAAAAAAAGACAAAAATCAAAACATATGTCCACAAAAGTTGAGTCTTAGATAGAACTCAGTTGAGTCCCTATCATATCTTATAAAAAATTTACTATCAAATGTAAAATATAAATATAACAACAAAAAAACCAATGAAAATTCTAAGTTATAAATATCTCATCTGTTTTACTTTGGGAAAAAGTTATAAACAGTGAGAAGTGTCAATGAAACCAAACAATAAGTTGGTGAAAAAGGTATTGAGAACGAAAAAGCAAATTAATGATGAGTCCCACCAACTTGAGGATTCGGATCCTCTCTAGTCCATTTTTAATGGTTAGGATTTAGGGCCACAAATTGGACTTTTAGAAAGATTGATTTACCTAACTTTAGGTGCATGCAAGAAGCTTAAGGAATCTTTCAAATAGCATTTCTAACTTAGAACTTCTTGAAACTTTTGAGTTATATGACGGCTTAGAACTTGACATATTATAAGAGCAATTGGAGAATTTGAAAGCTTTAAAGTGCTTGCACGCAGCAGAATTGGTAGTAAGCAACATCCATCCTCACCCAAAAGCTTCAACATCATAAGTTTGTTACCTTCCATTATTGAATTATGTTCTTTGACAAAACTGAGAGAGCTAGTCCTAGGTGGGTGCAATTTGTTTGAAGATGAGTTTCCCATTGAATTTGGATGTTTACCTTCACTCAATGTGTTGGATATATCAAGAAACAATTTTTGTAACCTACATAGGCTTATCTGCCACCTTTTTGGATGACGGGATTTGTCTTTGCATGAGTGTACTACTCTTCAATCAAGCTCACTGCACACAAGTGTACCAGTTTTGAGAGCAAATGGCTGCACATTATTGGAAAGAATTTTAATTTAGATTGACCAGAGTTCTGCAGGTTCTTTCAAACTTAATAATTGCAACAAACTTGTTGAGATTCAAAGTTTGAAAAGTTTGGGACCTCAATAAGATGTTTACATGGGAAGGTGCAACAATCAAGGATATGATTTTAAGAAGAGTCTTCTCCACGTTCTCTCTCTCTCTCTTTCTCTGTTTATGACATAAGCACTTTTTTGAAACAGATGCTGTGCAAGAGATGGGTTGATGCTTTCGTAGTATATCCTTTTTTTTTTTTTTCTTTTAAATATTTAGAACATCAAATAAGTGTTTTTATTCTTCTTTTCCTTTCTTTTTTGAAAGCTTGAATATTGAGGTTATTTTCTGCCCTTCATTCATTATATATGACTAACTATTTTTAAGCCCAAGGTCACAACTGTGAAGAAATGATAATGAAATATAATCCTCTCATATTGACAAACATGATATGTTTTACTTTTTTCATGCATCATCAATCCTCCCCAACTTTTAAGGGTATAGAGATGGCATATGATTGTGAAAATCTTATTTCCTCTAACACCAATGTAGAAGCTAGATGGTTGACTGCCAAGTTGAATAAACTAGGCGGTGCTAATCAAGTAGCCAATCAAATTAACAATCCCCACATAGCTGAAGTTTTTCAAGTAGTGGCTTCTCTATGATAGAAACCATACATATTTTGAATACAAAGATGGAAACTTAATTCAATGATATATTCCAGACACATTTTTGCTCCTTCAATCACATTTAGGGTTGTTAAGTTAGTGAAGCATCTTGTAAGCAAGCTCGGGCTCGACTTGCATAAGTTCGACTCGTGCTCGACTCGAATATTAAATGAAGCATTTCATGAACATTAATTGTGGCTCGAATATGAAACAAAGCAAGGTTGGCTCGATTCGGCTAAGCTCGTATATATATATTAAGAATATTACGAATTGCAATAATTAATTGATTATATGTTGAACACATTTGATTACCCAGCCTAAACACTTAGGCTTGCTTTTATACTTAACACTTCCCTCTAATTGAATTAAAGATGCTTAACCTATTTGATAGCCCAGCCCATAAGTATGTTGTTTCGTTAGTTGTGAATGAAAAATGCCCAATTAGCTAAGCCCCCTGAGTAGTCCAAATAAGACTAAAGGCAAATCCTTAGCCTAAGGGCCTCTAAGGCTATGGCTCAATTTAGTTTCCAACATTAAAAAAAAAAAAAAAAAAAAGCAGTGCAAATCCTAATCCTTGTCCCACATCGAGAAGACTAAGCTAACTCCCTCCCATCTTTGTCTATAAATAGGATGCACATCTCAATGGCAAAGAAACAACAAACAAGCGACCCTCCCCGCATCAATGAGTAAGGCTCTAGCCAATATATTGGCTAAGTGCAACTCAGGTGCAAGTTGGCTAATTTAGTTGCTTTATATTATTTAAATTTTATTTAAAGCTTCATGAGTTGGCTCGGGCTCGGCTCGGTTAATATACAAGCCAGCTCAAACACAGTTTTAGAGCTCGGCCTTGAGCTCAAGCTGGAGTAAAAGTTTAACGAGCCGAGCTTGAACAAGCAAAGCTCGCCCATGTTCGGCTCGTTTACACCCATAATTACATTGATTTTGGACCCTTTAAATCGGGCTTATGAACAGAGCAGTATGTATCATTGACACACTGTAATGTTATGGTGAACCCTCAGATATGCACATCATATTTGAAGTACTATTGAAGAAAGCAAATGAATAAATTTTAATCAGCATAAAATTCAACTTTCAACTGCATCAAGCAGCAAAGTAAAAAAATAAAATGTCGTTAGACCTCACTTAAAATAAATGAATGAAAAAAATAATTTAAATGCTTGTTGAGAATGTGGTCGTACCAAAAATAGTACTCGCCAATTGCACGAGTCGATCGTAGTAATGTGGCTGTGCAAGTGCGAGTGTCGAACCCACAGAGAATCGTGTTTGTCGAAAATCAACTTTAAAGTGCTTAAACTAATAAAATCTCAACCTAGTCCCAATGTCGAACAGGTAACGTGCAGAAATTTAAACTAAGCTAAAATGCAATAAAATAAAGCAGAAAATTAAACTAAGTTAAAAAGCATTAAAATAAAGAAATAAAACTAATTATAGCCCCTAATCCACTTCACAATTAATTAATTAATATATAAACATGCTTAGCTCATATTTGTTATGACTATGCTACAAGGCATACTTTGAGCGTTAACGCATTGTTCATATTTCCGCCTATCGATAAGCGCATATGTATATCCTATTGTTGCTACACAATCTTGTCGGACTAACCGAGGCAAACATCATTATAAGAGGTCACAACGGATAATGGTCCTAAGACTAATATCCGATGTATCTCCGTTGCAACGTTAGTCGACGTTACGATTATTAACAACAATCAATACACTTTTGTCACTAAAATGCATTGAAACGAATAGACATAAATTAAATGAGAATAATACGAACTACACACATATATATATAAACAAATTAAATTAAGGGAGAAAGAGACTAATTAAAAGTAAAGTTAAACATAAATTAAATAAACGACAATTTAGGAGGGATTTACAAAAAACAGAGGGCTTGGGCCCTAGAGGCACCTCCCAAAACGTGCTTCACAATGAATACACGAGGTCCTATTTATAGGTGGATCAATTATGCGTCAACGCACTACCTGCGTTGTCTTACCATTTGTGGAACGCGAACGTAGCTGCTCGACCTCAAATAGCTGGCGGCAACTAGGGCGACATGGAAGTGCGTTGACCGCGAGCATCTGCGTTCGAACGCACATAACCGCTAGGGCCGGCTGTTGCTGCGTGCTGTGCTTGCGTGCTTGCATGGGTCGCTGCGTGCGAGGTGTCCGCGCTACGTGCGACTCAGGTAAGCTGCTTGCTGCGTTGGTAGGTCTTTGCTATGCGACACTGCATGGCGCGCAAGATCCGTAAGTCTGATCGAGCGCTAAAGATCGAACGCACTTTGGCACTTCTTCTCTTTAAGTCCTTTTCTTGCCCTTGCTAACCATGATTCAACACAATGTCCTGCACAACACAAAATACTAAAAACACTAAAAATGATTAAATATTAACAATGCTAAAGGTCTAATAAATATAAATTAAGGGATCTAAATCAGCACTTTTAGGCACCGATCAGAATGCCATTTAAATCAAATCAGATACAAAATTGAAGCTTGAATTAGACAATTAAAATTTTTTGAGCATGGTAAATTAAAGATGATTTACTACTAGACTTACACATACAACACAACGTTAAATAAAATTTGGCTTTATAATTTTATGAAATTTCAGATGTTTCCCTACAAGAGCATATAAGCTAGAGCTATGATTCAAATGAGGCTAGTGTTGTGCCAAATACTACCTAAATTAATAGATAATATTTAGTACGTTTTACTCGCAAGTGCACAAGATCAAAACGATAGTATAATAGGCAAATACGAGATCATTCCCACGAGGATTGTTAATTTCATTTAGAATTAATTAATTAAAATACCAACTTGTCACAGAATTGATATTGTTAAAAGAAATAAAATAAATGAAAAGGTAAATAAAAGTGTAGGGCTTTGATATCCACCACTAATCATATTCAAATAATATAACAATATGCCAATACTCCAATCATATTATGAATACCTAATGGTTGCCAACCTAAGGGCATGGTGTATACTCCTTAAGCTATTGGTTTCCCAAAGCAACGAATTAGGCATGGTGTATACTCTAACTCTTTTCTTTCTTAAAGGATTTAGCATGGTGTATACTAAGTTGTTCTCTAGGAAAGCATATGAACTGTGAAAACCGACAACCATATGAGACCTAGGGCATGGTGTATACTCGTTTCCCATGTTGATTAACCCAAGAACCCGGGCGTGGATTACTTTTGTTACTTATGTTAAACCCAGACTCGGTCATCCAAATTGATCTAACTAACAAGTCCATACCACATGCATATAATGGCCAATCACATACATATGAGGAATTCAATAAACAGCATTAATCAAGTTAAGCAACACAATATGATTATCACAAAGGCGCCAATATTGAAATATTAAATAAACATAATTAGGTTTCAATCAAGCCCTACTAAAATAATTAGTTACACATAATTGAAATAAAACTAAAAAGAAAAGGAAAAGAAAGAACCAAAACCGCTTCTAGAAGTAGCCTCCAACTTCTCCTCTCTGAAATTGTTCTAATTGTGAGGCTTAGAGGTCTATAGGCTTTAGGAGAGTCCTAGAAACACTAGTAAACCTAGGAAATTTCGGAATTCTATCTCCTAGTCAATTTAGAGACAATCCTATTACAAATCGGAGAAGGATTCGTCCAGAATTGGGCTCTATCTTGGGTGATTTTGATATGCGGGTCCAATTAGGAAAATGATATTTCACAATGATTTGTAGAATTTTGAGTTAGCTTTCCAATGCCGTTAGAATCACCTTAATCCGATATTTGAGCTGAAAGTTATGGCCAAAATACTGAGACATGTTCAGAATCCAAATTTAATCCGATTTTGACTTCAATTTGATAAATTCCGATTTAATCCTTTCCACATCTTCTAGGTCTTCCAATTTGCCCTTTAAGCTTGGAACATTTCTAGAAACGCTTCATTTTCTTCATGACCTACAAAACACAGAAAACACAAAAAGAAATAAAATAACAAAATAATAAAAATTAACAAATTAACAAATATAAATTAAGGGCTAAAATATGAATATTTTGGCACTTATCACACTAAACTTACATATTGCTAGTCCCTTAGCAATACTTAAACTAAAAACAAAATGAAAAACAAAGAACAAAAGATAAATCCATCTTCGTGGGATGTATTGTTGCATTTAGCATATGCAAAAGCCTTTAAACCTCTAAGAATTCCCTAGTGGACGAGTTAAGTCTCGTGAGGGTTTTCCAGAATGTTACCCACAAACATTATGCATAGTTCATGTTATCTAAAAATTAAAGCATCACCAAAACCATGATTTTCATTCATTAGCAAGCTTAAAAGTTAAACTCCATCTTCACAATGAATTGGAATTTAAAGTCTAATCACTTACAACAGGCAAGTTAAGGCATCACAAGTTCGAAACAATGTAAAGTGAACTAGCATAAAACTATGAAGCTTCCAAATAATTTCAATGTGCAATGTCTCAACATCTCAAGCTTCACTGAATTTCCCATTAGAATGAACAACATTGGCATGCTTTTATTATTCTTTCTTTACTATTAGGCTCGCAATATTTAGTTCCATTGCTTTCTAATTGACCCATGTAGTGAGTGTTGAGTCAATGACTCCCAAACCAGATGGTTTTAGGGCATTAGGTGTAAAGACACCCCTAAGGACTTACTAACTCAAGTCAAAAAGGCTACGAAACTAAACTAGCCATAATGTTAACCACATCAAATCTCCTCACCTTTTGACATGAACACTCAATGCTTACTGAGGCAAGAAGTCTAGTTACTCAGTGAAAAGTTTATCAATAATTATCATCATTTTTTTTCTTTCATAAAGTTAACCAAATCAATTCTTCACCTTTTGACGTGAACGCCAATGCTTTGAGGCAAGAGGCCCTTATTTAGTGAAAAGTTTATCAATGATCACTTTTTTTTTTTTTTTTAAATATGCCAAAGTATCCAACCAATAAGTCATCCAATTTTCACCCAAAACATAGAAACATGTACATCAAAACCATATGTCATACCCACAAATCATGTGCTAATGTGCTTGTATTAGAGCAGATCAAACATGTGAATTCTCAAATGCCTAAAGTAAGTAACAAACTTAAAAATCTAACATCGATCATGTGTTCAAAATTTTAAGCTAGCCAATGAATATCAAATCACAATTTTAGATCAACCAAAGTTTTAAGACAACATGAACATGCATTTTTTTTTTTCAAAAAGAAAAGTGGGACCAAGTGTGTGTAAATGTGTCCCCATACCCCAACTTAAATTGCACATTGTCCCAATGTGTAAATGCATGGAAAGATCTTACCCGGGAGATGGAGAAACTGGTTGGAACATGTATGACTAAAAGCATTCCCCCCAAACTTGAACTCAAGCACACTTGTCCCTGAAAAACAAAACACAAAAAGTAACAAAGGAGAAAGAAAAAAATAAACAAAGAAAATAAAAAGGATATGTGCCTCCCATAAGCGCTAAGACGCCTTCACCAGACGGTGGCTGCACCGTTGTTCCTCATATGGTGGACTTCATCAAACATATGGTATGGTGCTCTAAAACCAAGTAGTGCAAAGTCTTCTCAAACAATTTCTCATCATGGACTGAATAAAATAAGAATAAGACTCAGGGAGCTTTTCTATCTTGATGTCCTCAATTTGCTCATTTGGTAGCTCTAACGGACTTCTCTCTTGGCCTTTTGGTGTTTCAGGAATAAAAGCTAATGTTGAAAAATTCTTAATGCTTACTTCTTTTTCCTGATGTGGCTCCTCTAGATCCTCAGTTTGCTCCTCCTTCCTCTCATCCACTTGATTTTCAACCACTTCTTCACTCTTCAATGTAACAGCTTGCTCACAAAATTGACTAAAGCCCTCTCCCACAGGATCTTCAAGACTTGGCTCACAAAAATTCTCCTCAACAGTTTCTTCATTCTTAGGTGTGGTGGTTGTTTGCTCATGATAGTAAGTGCACTCTTCCTCCATATATTGTCCATTGTAATTGGCAACAAACTGACTTTGACACTCTTCTTCTTGGTATTGTTGAGGCCAATTGACGGGAGGTGGCTCCTCTTCTTGGTATTGTTGAGGCCAATAGGTGGAAGATGGCTCCTCTTCATGATAATGTTGGGACAAATTGATGAAAGATGACTCAAGACCATAGTTATGATTAATCATAGCTTTCATGATCATGTCCAGCTTTTTCTATGGCAGCCATTTGAGCTTGAATTCCACCATTGGTGCTCTTCTTCATGTATGCCTTTTCTTTGAGTCCTTGTCTCCCTTAGATGGGAATTGTTGGGAGTTCTCACTTAAGGTCTCAAAGAGTTCTATGGCTTCCTCAACGCTTTTCTCCATCAACATGTAACCACAAGCTAAATCTACAAGACTCTTGTTAAGATCATTTAAACCTCATAAAATGCCAAGACCTGATCTTCTTGAGATAAATTGTGATTAGGCATCCGAGAAGTAGCTCATTAAAGTGCTCCCATGCTTCAAAGAAAAGGGCTCCATCTTTTGTTGGAAAGTCAAATTTCCCTTCTTAATTGCCTTGTCTTGTGGTGGGAAAAACTTTTTAAGAACTTTGTGGTCATCTCATCCCAAGTATGAATAGAACTCATGCCAAAGAATAGTACCATATCTTAGCATTATCTTTTAAAGAAAAAGAGAAGAGGATTAACCTGATTTCATCTTGAGTTAAACCCTGAACATTCTGAGTCTTGCAGAGATCAACAATTTCTCGAATATGCCAATATGGGTTCTCTGTAGGTGTGCCTTTATAGTGTGGACTCAGATTGAGCAGTGAAGATAAATCGTAACTGCTATGCACAGTGGGTTGGAAATTAATGCATGATGGCTGGTTGAGGATCTAGGGACTGAAAGAACTTTTCATAGGTCTTCGCACCGGAGGTGTATTGTCTCTCAACATGATTAAAACAAAAAGAAAATTAAATAACAAAAGGAAAAAAAATAACAAAAAAAATCAAATCAGTAATTACTACGCTTAGTGTTGCTGTCCGGAGATTGATCGATCACACCGTGAGGTACGCCGATCACATGGTGCGCCGACGCCTCGGATGGGCGCTGAGTGCACCTGAGAAAACAGTAAACTGAAAAACTAGAGATAAAAAAAAAAAAATTAACTAAGGAAAATAATTCTAAACAAAATTAAACAATCCCCGGCAACGGCGCCAAAAACTTGTTGTGCCAAATACTACCTAAATTAATAGATAATATTTAGTACATTTTACTCGCAAGTGCACAAGATCAAAACGATAGTATAGTAGGCAACATAGATTCTACAGAATTGTTAATTTCTTTAGAATTAATTAATTAAAATACCAACTTGTCACAAATTGATATTGTTAAAAGAAATAAAATAAATGAAAAGGTAAAGTGTAGGGCTTTGATATCCACCACTAATCATATTCAAATAATATAACAATATGCCAATGCTCCAATCATATTATGAATACCTAATGGTTGCCAACCTAAGGGCATGGTGTATACTCCTTAAGCTATTGGTTTCCTAAGCAACTAATTAGGCATGGTGTATACTCTAATTCTTTTCTTTCCTAAAGGATTTAGCATGGTGTATACTAAGTTGTTCTCTAGGAAAGCATATAAAACTGTGAAAACCGACAAACCACATGAGACCTAGGGCATGGTGTATACTCCGGTTTCCCATGTTGATTAACCCAAGAACCGGCGTGGATTACTTTTGTTACTTATGTTAAACCCGGGACTCGTTCATCCAAATTGATCTAACTAACAAGTCCATACCACATGCATATAATGGCCAATCACATACATATGAGGAATTCAATAAAACAGGCATTAATCAAGTTAAGCAACACAATATGATTATCACAAAGGCGCCAATATTGAAATATTAAATAAACATAATTAGGGTTTCAATCAAGCCCTACTAAAATAATTAGTTACACATAATTGAAATAAAACTAAAAAGAAAAGGGAAAGAAAGAACCGAAAACCGCTCCTAGAAGTAGCCTCCAACTTCTCCTCCCTGAAATTGTCTGTCTAATTGTGAGGCTTAGAGGTCTATTTATAGGCTTTAGGAGAGTCCTAGAAATACTAGTAAACCTAGGAATTTCGGAATTCTATCTCCTAGTCAATTTAGGAGACAATCCTATTACAAATCGGAGAAGGATTCGTCCAGAATTGGGATCCTATCTTGCGGGGTAATTTTGACATTGCGGCGGTCCGAATTGTGAAAATGATATTTCACAATGATTTGTAGAATTTTTAGTTAGCTTTCCCGTGCCATTGGAATCACCTTAATCTGATATTTGAGCTGAAAGTTATGGCCAAAATACCGAGACATGTTCAGAATCCAAATTTAATCCGATTTTGACTTCAATTTAATAAATTCCGATTTAATCCTTTCCACATCTTCTAGGTCTTCCCAATTTGCCCTTTAATCTTGGAAAATTTCTAGAAATGCTTCATTTTCTTCCATGACCTACAAAAACACAGAAAACACAAAAAGAAAATAAAATGGAACAAAATAACAAAAATTAACAAATGTAAATTAAGGGCTAAAATATGAATATTTTGGCACTTATCAGCTAGAGCTATCATTCAGATGTTTCCCTACAAGAGCATAGAGGCTAGAGCTACAAGAACAACTTCTTCATGATATCTTGAAAACGGAATTGAAGATCGGTAATGTTCATAGAGGAATTAGTATAATTCAGGAAAAAAATGTTCTTGTTATTCTTGATGATGTGAATGACTTTGAAAACCTACACAAGTTAGTCAAAAAGGAAAGGCTTGGTCTCGGAAGTAGAATAATTGTAACCACTAGAGATGAAATGTATTAAGTTCATTGAGAGAGCAGGTACACAATGTGAGGTCAAAGAATTGGATGATTAGGAGTCTCTTCGACTGTTCAATTGGCATGCCTTCAACATGGCCAATCCAAAAGAAGAATACTCAAAGCTTTCAACTAAAGCATTGGTTTATGCCGAATGTATTCCATTAGCTCTTGAGCTTTTTGGTTCTTTTCTTAAAGTTATAAGCATTGATCAATGGAAAATTGCATTGGAAAAATTATGAAGAACTCCTCTTGAGAAGATTCAAAATGTACTTAGAATAAGTTTTGATACACTGGACGATGATACAGAGAACATATTCCTTGATATTACATGTTTCTTTGTTGGAATGTATAAAGATAAAGATTACATAATCCAAATACTTGATGGTTGTGGTTTCTTTCTAGATATTGGTATCAAAACTCTCACTGAGAGGTCCCTAATGACAATTGATCACGAAAATAAGTTTAGAATGCATGGTCTTATTCGAGATATGGGAAGAGAGATTATTCGTAAAAAGTCACCCAATTCGCTACCCACTCTGCCAGGAGAATGTAATAGGTTGTGGTTTCACAAGGATGTCTTAAATGTATTACGCAACCATACGGTAAGAGGCATATGCATTTATATATATAAAGAAATGCTGTTACACATGCATATAACATTGTTGTGAAATTATCTACCTAAATTAATAGACAAATAACTGCAGTTTTACTTGTAAGTGCACAAGGTCAATTTTATAGTATAGTGTGTAAGTGCAAGATCGATCCCACAGGAATTGGTAAATTTTGCTTAAAATTAATTTCGTAAGATAAAATAAAAGAGAGAAAAATTAGGTTTGATTTAATAATGAGAAAGAGGTAGGACTTTGATTTCCACCGCTAATCATGCTTACACAATAACACAATAAAACAATATGCCAATGCTTTAATCACATTATGAATATCTAATGTCTGCCAACCTAAGGGTATGGGTGTCTACTCCTTAAGCTATTGGTTTCCCTAAGCAACGAATTAGGCATGGGTGTCTACTCTAATTATTTTCTTTTTTAAAGGATTTAGTATGTGTGTCTACTAAGTTGTTCTTTAAGAAAACATAAAATCTGTGAAAACCGACAGACACATGAGGCCTAGGGTATGGGTGTCTACTTTCGGTTCCCCATGTTGATTAACCCAAGAACCCGGCATGGATATCTTTTGTTTCTTTTATCAAACCCAAGACTCGATCATCCAAATTAGTTTAACTAACTACTCCATACCATATGCATATGTTGATCAGGCAAATAAATATGAGGAATTCAAGAAATCATGTATTAATTAAGTTAAATATCATAATGCAATTATCGGAAAGGCCCCAATATTGAATTACTAAGTAAACATGATCAGGGCTTCAATCAAACCCTATTGAAAGGTTTAGTTACACATGATATTGATGCTAATCATCTTCATAAAATAAAATAAAGGAAAAGAATAAACCCGAATGCTTCCTTGAGAGCCGTCAAATCTTATCCAAAATCACATGTGTTTGACTATGTTTACAGGCCTATTTATGGAGTCTAAGAGTATTCTAGAAACCCTAGAAATCATAGGGTTAAGTCCTTGTGCAACAAGGATCAACAAAACCCTAATAAAACAAAACTTCCAAAATAGGGCTACGACTGAAGTGGGCTTTACGCACAAGTGTGCTCAGTCACACTTAGTGTGCTCGATCACACTACAATCAATCTCCTTCTTACACGCGTAAATGCAGGTGCGCTCGATCCTTGCTTGGGCACTCGGTTGCTTTCACAGACTCCAGCTCCTTCTTCATTAGCTTTTAGCTTTTCCAGATTCTTGTCCATTAAGCCCTAGATTTCCAACACGCTTTCTTTTCTTCCAAAGACCTGTAAAACAAAGAAAACACAAAAAGAAAGTAAAATAGAACAAAATAACATAAAACTAAAGGCATAACAAATATAAATTTAAGCACTTATCACACCCCCAAACTTACATATTGCTAGTTAGCAATACGAAACTAAAAACTAAATGCAAAACAAAAAGATAAGTCCAGCTTTCATGAGATGCACGGTTGTATTTTGCGTATGCAACAAGCCTTTTAAACCCTTAGGAATTCCCTAAAGGGTGAGTGAAGTCTAGTAAGGGTTTTCCAGGAATGTTACCCACAAACATTATGCACAGTTCATGTTATCCAAAAATTAAAGCATCACTCAAAACCATAATTTTCATTCATTAGCAAGCTTAAAAAGTTAAACTCCATCTTTGCAATGAATTGGAATTTAAAGTCTAATCATTTACTACAGGCAAGCTAAGGCATCACAAGTTTGAAACAGTGTAAAGTGAACTAGCACAAAACTATGAAGCTTCCAAATAATTTCAATGTACAATATCTCAATATGTCAAGCTTCATTGAATTTCCCATCAGAATGAACACCAATGGCATAATTTTATTTATTTTCTTTCTTTTATTTTTGACTCTACAATGTTTAGTTCCCTTAAGCTTTCTAATTGACCCATGTAGTGAGTGTTGAGCCAATGACTCCCAAACCAGATGGCTTTAGGGCATTTGGTGTAAAGACACCCCTAAGGACTTACTAACTCGAGTAAAAAAGGCTATGAAATTAAACTAGTCATAATTTGAACTATATCAAATCTCTTCACCTTTTGACGTGAACATTCAACGCTTAATGAGGCAAGAGGTCCAGTTACTCAAAGAAAATCTTTTCAATGATCATTTTTATTTTTTATTTTTTTTATTATGATGCCAAGGTATCCAACCAATAAGTCATTCAGTTTCACCCAAAACATAGAAACATACACATCAAAACCACATGTCATACCCCACAAATCATGTGGTAATGTGCTTGTGTTAGAACAGATCAAACATGTGAATTCTCAACTGTCTAAAGTAAGTAACAAAACTCAAAAATTCTATCATCAGATCATGTGTTCAAAATTTTAAGCTCACTGATGAAATCAAATCACAATTTTTTTTTCAGGTCAACCAAAATTTTAAAACAACATGAACATGCATTTTTTTTCTTCAAAAACGGGACAAAGTGTGTGTAAATGTGTCTCCCATACCCCCAAACTTAAATTGCACATTGTCCCTAATGTGTAAATACATGGAAAGAGCTGACCTAGGGAGATGGAGAACTATCTGGATTGGCATGGCTCATAGCACACCCCCAAACTTGAACTGAAGTACCATTTGTTCCTGAAAACACAATACTAAAGTACTACTGGAAAGCAAAAAGAAAAATAAAATGAAATGAAAAGAAAAATAACAAGAAATAAAAGGATATGATGTGGGGTGCCTCCCATGAGTGCTAAGTTTAACGTCTTCAGCCATACTGTGTGGCTGCTCACTGTTGTCCCCCATGCGGTGTTAGTCAGAACTTCTGTCAAATAAATGGTGTACAGCTCTGAAACTAAGTGTTGCAAAACCACTCCAATGTTTTTTTCACCCCCCGTAAAATAGACAAAAACCAACACAGAGGACAACTACAATCTGTACAAGTAGATTGCAGTTGTCATAGACAAAGAATTGAAGAATTTTTGTGAAGGGTTGGGCGTGTGAGAGTTGGAAATAGTGTAGTGATGGAAAATAAGGGAGAAGTGATAATGTGATGTGGTGGTGGAGAGTATAGTGGCTTGCGATGGTGTGTGGTGTCTGGTAGTGGCTGTGAGTGGTGGTTGGTGGTGAGTGAGATGTTGGATGTGTAGGTGTAGTGGGGGAGTGACAGAGCTAAGGTGAGTGCTAAGGACAAGGGGAAAAGTGATGGGGGAAAGGGGGAAAGGACCTATAAATAGGTCACGTGACTCCCTTTCTCGTATGCATTCGATCGTACATAATGTGTGATTGATTGTACTCATGCAGGATTGTGAGTCCATGCGCTGAAGCGCTCATACGACTAAGTTCGCACAGCGAGCTAGCGATTGATCACCATTTACATAGCGATAGTTCACTTCCTCAGAAGGTTTAGCACTATTGAAGGGGTTTCTGTGATCAATCTCCCATAAGGGGTGATCGTTCGCTCCCTCAGAAAGTTCAGCACAATTGAAGTGGTTTCTGTGATCAATCTCCTATAAGGGGCGATTGTTCGCAGAAACAAAATGCTACTACTAAATCAATGAATTACTAAGGAAAAGTAAAGAAAAAAATGAAAAACAAAACCACGAAAATCAAAATATAGGAAAGTAAGAAAAGTGTACCGCACTCAGTGGCCTTAGTACCACTGACCTCAGCAGAGGCGCTTAAGATCCAAGACTGCTCAACCACCTCCACAGTAACTTTAGTGCTACTTTTTTGGGAAGGTGCACTTGAAGTTCACCAAATATGGCTCAAGTGCTCTTGGTGCTGCTGCATAGTGGATGGATTGGAGTGCCAAATCTTGTAGTGCCAAATCATCTTCTCTTGGTGTAGAGTTCACTTCAATGTACGGCTTCACTTTGTGTGCATTCACCTTGAACGTTTGATTCTTCTATAGGCTATAGATCTCCAAAGCTCCATGAGGAAACACGCTAGTGACAACACAAGGACCAAACCATCTAGACTTGAGCTTACCAGGGAATAGTCTTAATCGTGAATTGTAGATTAGCACCTTCAGTCCCACCTGAAATTCCTTTCTAATCAGCTGTCTATCATGGTATGCTTTGGTTCTTTCTTTGTAGAGCTTGGTGTTCTCATATGCATCATGCCTCAATTCTTTGGGATCATTCAATTGCAACTTTCTCTTATCACCTACTTGTTTCATGTCAAAGTTGAATTTCTTGATGGCCCAATACGCTTTATGCTCTAATTCCACCAGTAGATGACATGTTTTCCCAAAGACTAATCGGTATAGAGACATACCAATTGGAATCTTGTATGCAGTCCTATACACCTATAGTGCATCATTCAAGTGTAGAGACCAATCCTTCCTGCTAGTATTCACCGTCCTCTCTAGGATGCCTTTGATTTCTCTGTTGCTTATCTCTACGTGGCCACTGGTTTGAGGATGATATGGAGTGGCCACTTTATGAGTGATCCCATACTTCTTTAACAAAGTAGCAAAAACTTGATTATTGAATTAGCTTCCTCCATCAATGATTATTGCCCTTAGAGTCCCAAGCCTAGTAAAGATGTTATCTTGCAAAAACTTCACAACACATTTGTGATCATTAGTCTTTGAGGGGACAGCCTCGACCCATTTGGACAAATAATCCATGCCCACAAGAATATAGATTTCCATATGAGTTAGGAAAAGGACCAATGAAGTCAATACCCCAAACATCAAAGAGTTCTACCACTAGAATATTTTGCAATGGTATCTAGTTTCTGGATGAGATGTTACCAGACCTCTGGCATCTATCACAAGAGCTACAAAACAAAAAGGCATCTTTAAACACATTAGGTCAATAAAAACCAGATTGTAGTACCTCAAGAGCTGTTCTCTTGGCCCCGAAGTGTCCTCCACACGCAAACTGATGGCAATGCTAGAGTATGCTCAATTTATCCTCCTCTAAGACACACCTTCTGATGATTTGATCAGGGTAGAATTTGAAAAGATAGGGTTCATCCCAATAGTAATGTCTAGATATAGACATCAACCTCTTCCTTTCTTGACTAAACATACCTAAAGGAAAAACTTTGGCAGTTAGATAATTAACAATATTTGCATACCATGGAAGTTGTACCTCTACTGCAAACAATTGTTCATTTGGGAAGTTTTCATTCAAGGGTAGCTCATCTTCTTCTTCTTCTTCATGAAGTAGCCTAGATAGGTGATCTGTAACGACATTCTTACTACCCTTCTTATCTCTAATCTCCAAGTCAAATTCTTGCAGTAAGTGTACCCCTCTGAACAATCTAGGCTTTGCATCTTGCTTAGCAAACAAATATCTCAAAGCAGCATGGCCAAAATAACCTTAGAGCCAATTAGGTATGATCTAAACTTCTCCAAAGCAAAAATGACTAACAATTCTTTCTCGTGGTAGAATAATTTAGTGAGCATCATTCAAAGTTCTAGAAGCATAATAGATAGCATGAGGTACCTTATTGATTCTTTGGCCCAAAACAGCTCCCAAGGCAAAGTCACTAGCATCACATCAGCTCAAAGGAAGCTCCAATCGGTGCCATCATTATGATGTGAGCAGCTTTAATGTGTTGAAAGTCATACATTCATCCCATTCAAACTTGGTATCTTTAGCAAAAGCAGAGAGGTCTAGAGATCTTAGAAAAATCCTTGATAAATCTCAGAATCCAAAGCATGTCCAAGAAACTTCTAACACCTTTGGTTGTCATAGGAGGAAGTTTTGAGATGAATGTCAATCTTGGCCTTGTCTACCTCAATACCCTTGTTGGAAATAGAATGACCCAACACAATGCCTTGTTGTACCATGAAGTGACATTTTTCCCTTTAGCACCAAATTGCATTCTTCACATCTCTTGAGGACACTCTTCAGATGATGGAGGCATTCATCAAAATTAGAACCAAAAACACTAAAATCATCCATAAATACCTCAATGAATTTCTCCACCATGTCGGAGAAAATGCTCATCATGCATCTTTGGAAGGTGGCTGGTGCATTGCATGATCCAAATGGCATTCTTCAGAGGCAAATGTACCAAAGGGACATGTGAAGGTGGTTTTGTCCTGGTCCTCTGGTGCTATTGCAATTGTAACCCATCATCCAAGAAGCAATAGTAATCGTGCCTAACCTTTCTAGCATCCGATCAATGAAGGCGGAAAATGATCTTTCCGAGTCACCTTGTTTAGTCTTCTGTAATCAATGCATACCCTCCAACCAATGGTTATTCTTGTAGGTATGAGCTCCTCATCTTCATTCTTCACCAGTGATTCCACTCTTCTTTGGGACAACTTGAACTGGACTTACCCATTGACTATCAAATGGGGTAGATAATTCCAACATCTAATAGTTTCAACACCTCCTTCTTGACTACCTCCTTCATGTGTGGGTTGAGCCTCTCTTTGTGCATCCCTAGTGGTTTTTGCTTCATCTTCAAGGTGGATTTGATGCATGCATTTGGCTGGGCTTATCCCTTGATGTCAAAATGGTCCATCCAATAGTTTTATGCTCTAAGAACTCTCAATCTTCTCTTCTTCCCCAAACTTAGATTAGCAGCAACTATCACAGGTAGTCTTCTCTCCTAGATAGGCATATGTCAAGTGCTAGCATGCTTCAATTCCAAATTGGTGCGGACAATAGAAGGAACAAGAGTAGTATTAGTAGGCAAGAGTTTCAAATGGAGGAGTATACCTACTTGGGTACTTTGAGGCCTCTAGAAGGTGAACAGCTTTGGTGATGTCCTCAGACTTCTTCAAATTTTGACTCAATGTCCTCCTTTGTGAGACTATGGGTGAGGTGGCTTCCATTGGATCAATGTGCTGAACCTAAAAACTTTCTCAACCACATCTTGCACCATACATACATTAAAGCATTCCATATCATCTTGAGGTAATTTCAATGCATCAAATATTTTAAATTCTATCTTCTCACCATTTACCTTCATACTTACAATACCCTTTTTCACACAAATTTTGGTATCGAGTTCTCATAAAGGGTCTTCCTAAGATGATGAGGTAATGGCATAGGAGATTCTTCCATATCTAATACAATGAAATCAGGTAAAATAAATTCACCTACCTTTACCAAGACATCATCCTCAAGTATACCTCTTGGCCTTTTGATGCTTCTATCTGCCAATTGCAAGGTGATGAAGTGGGTTTCAAACCAAGCCTTCTCATACACGTGTATAAGCAAATTGACACCTTCCTAGATCCAATAATGCTTGCTCAAAATCATGGTCACCAATTGCAAGGAATAGTAAAACTACCCGGATCTTTTAGCTTTGGTAGTTTCTTAATAAAACCGCACTTACCTCTTCAAAGCCATTGTTTCATGTTCTGAAACTTCCTTTATGAGTGCAACAATCCTTAAAAATTTAGCATATGCAGGTATTTGTTGAATTGCATCTAATAAAGGAATGTTTATCTCTACTTTTCTCAAAGTTTCAAAAATATCAAACAATTTCTTCTCTTCTTTGGCTTTACTAACCTTTGAGGAAGGGTGGTGGTGGATATTCCTCTCCATTTTATTTACCCTTAGATGTGGATGCTTCATGAGATACTTGTGTTGGTTCATCCTCCTATGATCTTACCATTTTGAGAGTTGTAACTGCACTTGTTGGTGACCTCCTGGATTAGGTATTGTTTCGGAATTCTCCTTGCTTAACATTCATCTCCTTAGCCAATGCCCCACTTGTACTTCCAATCTTTGAATAGATTGCTCATGCTTTGCATTGGTTTGTCTTTGCTCATTGAAATTGTTTTCCTCCCATAAATTTTCTTGTGACTCACTTGTTGTTGTGTTGCCATTGCATTACAAGACTCTCTAAGTCACTCTTTTTGACTCTTGAATTGGCTGCTTGTTGGGAGTTCCTTTGCTGCCCTTGAGGTTCGAGCATTTGATTGTTACTCCATGAGAAGTTGGGGTGGTTTGCCACCCCGGATTGTAGTGTTGGAGTATGGGTTGTTCTTGGGAGGATAATTGTTTTGTCCCACATAATTTGCTTGCTCTTGAGATGAATACAAAGGGCAAAGTTAGTAGTGTGATCAAATTGAGAACAAATAGCACAGGGTGGTGCTTGTTGACTAGGTGAGATGTTTTGTAAGGCCATGGCCTTGACAATCATATCTAACTTTCATCCAAAGAACCATGTGACTTGGAGATCCACCATTTAAGTTTACTTCATACATGCCTTGCTCTTTTACTCCTTGCCTTCCTCTAGATGAGAATTGTTGGGAGTGCTCACTTAATGTCTCAAATAGTTCCATGGCTTCTTCACGCTCTTTTCCATTAGCACTCCTCCACAACGAATCAACAACCCTTTATTTGCATCATTTAGGCCTTCATAAAAGCTGTACCAATTCATCTTGAGGTAGCAGATGTGGACACTTTAGAAGCAAGTCATTGAAATGCCCCATGCTTCAAAGAATAAGTCGCCATCTCTGTTGCCAAGATTGAATTTCCTCATCCTCTTGTCTCTTCTGAAATGGAAAGAATTTCTTTAGAATTTATCGGACAGCTTCCCAAGTATGGATGGTATTTGAAGGCATTGAGTTGTACCACAACCTTGCATTGTCTTTCAAAGAAAAGGAAGAGAATCATCCTATTCCTCTTGATCGCTTGAACATGTTGAAACTTGCAAAGATAGAATTCCCTTATGTGCAAGTTTGGATCCTCGAGGTGTGCCTCTAAGTGTGTCAATGCATTGAGTATTTGTGGAGATATGTAGTTGCCTTCACCTCGGTTGATAGGCAATGCATGATGACTGGTTGGGATTGTCGTGATGAAAGCTTTCATGGGCCTTTGGTGGTTGGTTCCAAGTTGGGTTGGTTGACATTGTTCCGCCATACTTCTTTTTGAAGTTCTTCTTCTTCCTCAACGTTGTCTCTGGCTTCTAATGGTCCGCTCAATTTTGTATCAAGTGGAAGGATGGCTGGATTCTTGAAGCCCTTGCATGAATTAGATGAATTCAGCAATTACAGCAGCTTGATGCTGCTTGTTGATGGTCTCGAACTGTTGATTTTGAGTGCTCAATCGCACTCACTCAATCTCACTCAAGAGACTATGTCGCAAACCAAACAAACACAAAAAAAGAGAAAATAAATAATTTTTTTTTAAAAATTTAAAACAAAACTAAACAAGATAATTCTAAAATTAAATTAAACAGAATTAAAACTAAAATAGAATAAAAGCTAAATTAAACTAAACAAAAACAATTCTAAATATAATTTAATGCAATCCGCAACAAAAAAAACTTGTTTTGAAATTATCTACCTAAATTAATAGGCAAATAATTACAGTTTTACTTGTAAGTGCACAAGGTCAATGTTATAGTATAGTGTGCAAGTGCAAGATCAATCCCACAAGGATTGGTAAATTTTGCTTAAAATTAATTTCACAAGGTAAAATAAAAGAGAGAAAAATTAGGTTTGATTTAATAATGAGAAAGAGGTAAGGCTTTGATTTCCTGAATAAGGATCTTAAGGGGGAGGTGTACATATGACAACTTAAAGGTTTTATTGATAATAGTCAGGAAGCTTGCCAATTAAGGATATCTATTAATGGGCTAAGATAGGCCTCTCACTAGTGGTATATAACATTTTACAAGGTTATTACCTCACATGGTTTTATTGAGGACCTTGTTAATTAATGTATATACCTTAAGGTCAGTGGGAGTAAAGTTACATTTCTTTTAGTCCTATATATAGATAATATTTTGCTTGCAAGCAGTAATTTAGGTTTGCTACATAAAGTTTCTCTTTGTAAACCTTGAGAATGAAGGATTTGTGTGAAACTTCTTTTGTCATTGACATAGAGATCATAGAGACAGAAATTAAAGAATATTAAGATTGTCTCTAAAGGCCTACATTGAAAAGTTTTTGATAGATTCAGAATGAAGAATTATGAATCTTCAGTAGCATCTATTATTAAAGGGGATAAATTCAATATAGATTAATGTCCCAAAATGTATTGGAACA
Source organism: Carpinus viminea (assembly GCA_013348765.1). NCBI lineage: Eukaryota > Viridiplantae > Streptophyta > Magnoliopsida > Fagales > Betulaceae > Carpinus > Carpinus viminea. The sequence goes on along the minus strand of CP054667.1, from coordinate 41,685,519 downwards.
ATAGCAAATAAAATATATTCCATATGTATGCTCAGGTCTACATTAGACTTGACATTGAAATAGCAATTGGACTATTGGGTCAATATAGTATTGTGGAATATACAAGGAACTAAGAAATAAAGATATACTTACCATTGGGTAGCGTTTATTCAGGTTTGATTTTTGCTAAATGTGTAGATAGTAGAAAATCAACTTCAGTTAAAAGGCTATATACTAAAGATGCAATAAGCAAATTACAGTTGCTACATCTACCATGAGAGCAAAAGTCATTACATGCTCTGAATTTGTTATACAAGCATTGTAGTTGAGACATTTTTGTTAAAGGTCTCCAGATTGTCGATTTTATAGTTAGACCCATAAAGATCTTCTAAGTAGAAACAGAAGTATGTATATCAACATAAAGTATCTCAAAGAGAACATTAAATGACGTGAAGTGTTTATTGAGCTTATAAGTATTGAATTAATGATTGCGGATCCCATGACTAAAGGTTTACCGGTAAAGAAAGCATAAAGTCATGTGGAATATATGAGACTCATCAATTTATTTGTGCTTAGTTTCTCTTTAATTGGTTTATAGACATAAAGTTAATGTTATAAAGTTTTTTTGTGCACACATATATTATGGTTATCCATGGGGATAGAATTAAAGTTGGATCCAAATGACTTATAGGAAGTTCATTCATAAAGTTTGATTGCCCATATGGTACTCATTTAGGAATATTATATATTGTGATGCATGGAAGGGACGACTTACTATATAAAAGTTTTACCGCCATGATTCATATGTAGTATTCCTTGAATGAGTGGAGGATTCCATGAAATGGTTGGAATAAATAAAGTAATGGCCATATCAGATAATTGAACACCATATATAAGAATTTATGTCTCATAAGGGCCAAGTGGGAGAATGTAAGATATTCCATTTAAAGTGTGTCCTTATGTCACATAATTGTGATTACAAAATATCACAATAATGTATGTCACATATTTATTGTGATTACGGTGTTTAATGACTTATTCCAATCAAAGTGAAATCAAATATTCTGAATTAAATTGCCGATTTAATTCTTGTAGAAACAAATATTTGAATTCATTACGGATTTTATTTTATGAAATGAAATATGTTGTATTGATTAATCATTTGATTTTTATTCCTTGATGTGAGGAATAATTAAAGTAACAGCTCTAATTGAGGGTCTTTGGCCTATCTATAAATAAGGCATATGTATTCCATCAATGGCACTCACTGGTAAGCATAGGTCAGAAGAATTCCTCAATATTTAATTTTGTTTTGCTAAATTTTGTTGCTGTGAAGTTGTTCTTCAATTGGCTTGAGTAGAACATGGTTAGAGGTATTTATATAATTATTCAATACACTGCTGATTTTATTATTAATTAGTATTTAATTATATATAGAATTCTTACAATTTAATGAATTGGTGATGGAAAGTGGCGAAGCAATTCAAGTGTCCTTCGAACTTTGGTGGGGAGTTGAAGTGAAGAAGTGTGGAGTTCATCTGGTAGTTGATGAGCCAAATGTAATGTAAGAATATGTTACACTTAGTTTGAGCATGAAACACTTGATGAAGGAGACACTTGTTTCCTGTCCATCGGAACACACATACTTGCTTTTCAAACCACTTAGTGTAGACGTGGTGATATCTAATTGGTGCTGGTATGGCGTTTCATTAAGTTTTGGATGAAATTTTCACAGAGACACCATCTTGATCTTTATGAAAACCACTAGTACCTATAATAAAAATGAAACCTTAAAGAAAAAAAAAAAAAGTCTTAAAACCCTATGGGGACAAAAGAGTATTTAACCCTAAATTTTAATAAACATAAAATTCAACTTTCAACCGCATCAAGTAGCAGAGTAAAATGTTGCCGCTAGACCTCACTTAAAATAAATGAATAAAATAATAATTTAAATGCTTGTTGAGAATGCCATTTAAGTCAAATCGGGTATCGAAACAAACCCAGCTCAATTTAAGATCGAATTAAACAATTAATTTTTTCTTTTTTCTTTTCTTTTTATTTTTTTAGTATGATAAAGTAAAGATGATTTTACTACTAGACTTGCACATACAATACCGCATTAAATAAAATTAGTCGCCAATAATTTTATGAGATTTCTGATGTTTCGCTACAAGAGCATAGAGCTATGATTCAAATGAGTGGAAAATCTTCAAGAGAATGGACGTAATATTTCAGCTTAGAAACTCGAATGAAAAATTGATAAATTTCAAATAACTGCAAATAAATGTAAATTTATTTCTCATTAACATTCTCTACGGCAGGAGAAGTGGAGAACACTAGTCAAAATGTGAAAATTTCGTTGTAATGGCAGCGTAGAGCAGCTTTCGCACAATTTCTTCAACACCGACCCAGCCGTTGACTCAACCTGCCAAGGATATAGCTCGGAGAAATTTCACGGAGAACACTTCTAGTCTAAAAGAGGGAGAAGAGGCAGACGTCACAGACACAGAACATTTTCGCTTTCACGTTACTTTCTCTTCGTTCAAAAAATAGCTTTCACTTTTTCACCGACCGACCTGCGTGCAATTGTAGCGTGTGAAGGTGCGGTTTGTAGAAAAAAGCAATTGTCGTGTGTTCCGCTGTCACTCAAACTACGTAACAGACGACTCCTATTGCTGCCACGCAGTCAATCATCACCACCGAGAGCCAAACTTAATCGGATATAACTGCATGGTCAAATCAGTAAGAACAACTTTAACTCCAACAGAATAGTTTAAGATTAGTTATTATATCTTAAGTGAATAATAATATAATAATTATTTGTAATTATTTACTATAATATATTAGATTAAATTTTATTAAATTTTAATATAATATGCTTTTTAATACAATTTTTTTCTTTTAATTAATTATTGATAATAATATAATTAAAAAGATAAAAAAATAATATTTTAAAATAAATAATTAATAAAATAAAAAAATTTGTTAAAATTGACATTAGAAAATAAATAATTAAAATAAAAAATAGTACTTCTTAACTAATTATAATAGGCTAATAGCTATTGCTGCTGGATGCACTAATAACCACTCCTCGTTGCTTTAGTGGTCTCCATCTTCACTTTCCCGTCTTTCAACCAAAACTCTCTGTTTTTGGTCACCCAGGAATCCCATTCCAAGTCGTGGCCATCAAAACCCAGAAACTGAGTGTGAAACCCAATTTCATTAACCTCCCCCACACTTCTCACTTCTCCCCTAAAACTTCCTCCAAACCATGATTTATTTTCCAAACAACCCATGCCATCCCTCTCTATCTACCGCTCTACCACCCACGGACCAAATCATCGGTATCAAACAACGAAGCTTGAAGTAGAAGCGTGAGCCAGAATAAAAAGACCAAAATGAGGCCTGCCAGGTTGTCGGCGTCGAAGAGAGAAACAAACACGGTAATGTTTTCACGACACTCACAGACCAAATAGAAATGGTTAGGTGTATGGATGTGTAATTATTTGTGTGTGATGGTTCCATTAGCCCGGGAAAGGTAACTTTAGGAGTTAAATTCACTTGTGCTCCACAAGACTGTGTGCTCAAATATTTTCCTTTGCGTTTAACTTTTTTTAAGATCCATTTGAGACACTGATAGAAAACCTTCATTTCACTTTCATTTCTATAGATAGTTGGAAGTTAGACCTTTTATATATATATATATGTGTGTATATATATATATATATATATATATATGAATGTAAGTTGAAAAAGACTGAAGAGTACATGTACATGATACAGAAGAAGTAGCTGAGGCCACATCAGAAGAAGAAGCTGAGCCCGCAATAGACGATTTTTACGATTTAGATAAGAGTGCTGCCGTCATAGCCAATAGGGACACTTGGGTTGAGGTGGTCAAAGCCAGATGTGAAGTAGCCTCAGTTAGTTTAATTTATCATGCAATTCTCGTATATAAATTTTATATGATTCTAATTTTAATCAAAAGTTTTCGTGTAGTTGAACGATGGGTGCAAATGGCAAACGGACGGCGATTGAATTCAGGTGATTTTCATAGCCAATACAATTATTATTACAAAGCGGCTCCAAAAACGAAAGAGTAGGAGTGTTCAAGTGGGTTGGTAACCGCTAACCCCTAACCAGGGGTGGACCCAAGGCATAGCTTGGGTCATGCCCCCCAAAATTTTCGAAAATTGTCTTAAAGTATGCATATTTATAAATTTGTCTCCTCAAAATTATACTTTTGTCTCCCTAAAATAATTGATAACCATTTAGGCGGTTGCGATTATTAAAAGCTGATAACCGTCTAATTTAGTTGCGATTACTGGTTATAGCCAATAACTGATGATTATAACCGTTTAAACACCCTAGGATAGAGGTACAATAAAATGCCGAAACTGAATTTGAACATGGTTATAGTATTTCACTTTGCTTCTCTTTGGGTTTAATTTATCACGCAATTCTCATATATAAATTTTTTATGAGCTCAACGATCACATGATCTTAATTTAATCAAACGTTGTGCTATAGTTGAACAGTGAGTGGCACAGTGAGATTGGTGAACGAAAATCTTTTCCACGATACTGTTATTGCTGCCTCACGAGTAGAGCAAGACGCCCCTCATGAAAGAGGTACAATAATAGTATTTCACTTTGTGTCTCTTGTGTTTTCATTCCTTCCTTGTAATAAATTTTCATGCATATATGTTTTGTACTTTATTCTTTTGCAAGCAGGTGCAAAGATGCTTAGATGAACCGTCTATACTCATAACAACCTACCAAGGTACACATAACCATCCACTTTCAGGCGGTGCAACTGCCATGGCTTCCACGGCTTTTTCAAATGGAACCTCATCTAGTTTCACCCAAGCATACGTTCCTCACCATGCTTCTTATCTGATTAACCGGTCTTCTCATCCACCAAATATTACAAGCATAAACCATGACGACCCTTCCAAAGGAATCGTTGTTGACCTTACAATAAATTCTCACGCTCCCCCTCAATTCCCAATTCCCAAATCACCAGTGCGAGACCAAGACCAAAACCAGTTCTGTGATTCTCGCCAAGACTCAAGAAAGATTTAATCAAATAGAAATGGTTAGGTGTATGCATATGTATTTAGAATCATGTACTTGAGTCACAAAAATTTATACCGTCTAAGTTGAAAAAGAAACAAAATGAATGGTCCATAAAAAAGAATTTTCCATTTAGAATCATGTTTAACAAATCTTTCTCATTTTTCAATTTAGAAAGAGAAAAAAAAAAGAAAAAGAAAAAAGAAAAAGGAAAATCTTGATTGCACCCATTATACAGGCTCTACCCTTCTTGTTTCTCACAAGATTTGTCTCCTTTTGTCTTCTTTTCTAGACTTCATTGCAAATACGATGCCTTTCTGAGTTTTAGAGGTAAAGAGACCTGTGTGAACTTCACTGATCATCTCTATTCCGCCTTGAAGCGAGTCAGAATTCGCACCTTCTAAGCTAACGATGAGCTTGCAAGAGGGAAGTCCATCTTTACTAACCTTGTTGATGAGTGTTGTTTAGTGCTTAATTAAACCCCTTTATTTATGTTTGTTAAGCCTTTAACATTGTTAATATCTAACAATTTTAGTTGTTTTTGGTGTTTTGTGATGTGCAAGTCTTTGCATAAACACGTGGCTACAAAGGAGCAAAATGGACTTGAAGAGAAGTAAATGAGTTACTGCCAGTGCGCTTGAGCGCACTTGGTGCGATCAAGCACAACTGCGGTCGAACACAAGGGGCAAGTTCGAACGCAGGTCCAGTCAGCCCGCGTCTCACGCTGTTGCCTTAGCTGGCCCTACAATTCCATCACTTCCAGCTATGCGCCGTGGCAGTTATTTGCGTTCGATCGTAGAGTGTATGATCGAACGCATGCATCAGTGCGATCGAACGCATGGCCTGCGTTCGAACACAGCCCTATGACCTGGCAGCAAACCAGTTTTTCAGAAATAGGCCCCTTAGTGCTTTTTGACGGGAGTTCTTGTTTTTGGGCGCATTTTTAAGAGCATTTGCCCTTGTTTAAGCCCTGTTATGCCCATTTATTTGTAGCACTTCATTTTATTTTAATTTAATGCTTTCCTTCAAGTCATCTTTACTTTCTTTACATATGGGTGGCCAAATCTTTAACTAAGGTTGAAGATGAAGCCTCACCCTTAGCACTTCTTTGTTGTTTTTACGTTTAACGCATTACTTTCCATCATTTACAGTTCATGTTCGTTTCATTTCAATTTATGTGACAAAGTTGTTGTGGTTGTTGTTGTGATGCATCAAAGTCCAACCCTTGTTGTGTTCCAAGCCGGGTGTACAACGGATGAGTGAAACTCAATTAAATATCCACTGTGATCCATGGATACAGTGGATGATTCTATTGAGAATCACTATTTGTTGTAGTCCCTTAACAGTAAACACATCAAGCGGTTCGACTAGTATCCAAACAGCAATAGAATATGATTTAAGTTCATATCGATAGACGAAAGTGTGTGTTTTACGTTTAAACAATTATTTTAATATTGGGTGAGGTGGAGTCTTTGACTTTAGTTATTTTTATTCAATAATTTATGCTTTTTAGATTAGTTTACATTTTTGCAAGTTTTGTGTTTGATAATATGACCAAATTTCGGAACTAGGTTAAAATAGGGTTAATCTAAGTTTAATATTAGTTTTTGAACAAACGCCTTTCCCTGAGGTTCGATCCCGTATTTCGCAATGCTACACGGTCAACGACTCGTGCTATTGCGAGTGCAATCAAATTTGCATATCAAATTTTGGCGCCGTTGCTGGGGAACGGTTGTTTTTGTTTAAATTAATATTATTTTTAGATTGATATTATTTTTCTTTTAGTATTTATTTTATGCAATTTCAATTTTATTCTTAGTTTATTTTTGCATTTTAATTAATTTTGGTTAGTTTTTAGAATAGTGTTTGGCTAATTTTTTTTAGTTGATTTCGGGTTCTAGAAAATCAAGCAGTGCGATTGATTGTAGTACTTGCGATAGAGCGACTTGCCTATTCCATAACGTCGCCCATGAACGCGTTCGTGTCTCAAGGTGCGAGCGACATCCTCTGAAGCAGTAGTGTTGTTGAACACCTCATTGCATTTGAACGCACTTGCAGAGCCTGCCAAATTGTTGCTTATGTGCAATCGATCGTGATGCCTACGCTCAAGTGCACCTCTGCTTTCTACATCAACATACCCGAGGCAGTATGTTATGTTTTTGTTTCTTGCTGTTTAGATTAATTTTTAACTTAGTTTTAATTGATTTTTCTACCTGTTTTTAGCATGATATCTGCTGTTTGTGTTTGTGCCTAGTTTATTTTTGTTTTTAAGTGATTAATTAGTTTTATTTGTTAAATAGTAGTTTAGTTAAATTTATAGTTAATTGTTTAGTTGTTTTGCCATGTTAGTTTTTATTTGTTTTAGCTAGGTTGTCAATATTTTTCTTTTTCTGTAATTCTGCCTATGTTCATATTTGTTTAAAATTATTTAGTTTTAATTCATTTAAGTGCATATAGGTTGCTATTTTCATAGTTTAATTGTGAGTAGTGTTTATATTCATCTAGGTTAGTGTAGTTGTTCTTTATTTGCTGTTTTGTTCCCCTGTTTTTATTATTTTTCCATGCATGTTTGCTTGTTTAGCTTGCTGTTTTTCCTTAGTGTTTAGTTAAATTTTTGTTAGTTTATGCATGGTCGGCGATCCTTGAACCTAGAGTTAACACCATTAGATCCTGACTTAGAGAGAAACATTAGGAGAGCGCGTCGAGCTCAAGTGGAGATGGGGGACAATCAAAGGAATGCAAATGATCCGGAGAACGAGGAGTATCAAGATGGTAGAGCTGGGAATGGGGAGCAAAGAATGGCTTATGACGTGGATTTCACTACGTCATTACGGGAACTTTTCGCACCAGTTGCAACTAGTTCCCATTCGTGCATAGTGTTGCCACCGACTAATGCAACCCATTATGATCTAAAGCCACATGTAATCTAGATGTTACCATCTTTCTACGGCTTACATCATGAAAACCCATATTCCCATGTGAAGAAATTCAAAAACATCTTTGCCACCACTAAATTCCAAAATTTTTATGAGGAGGCTGTCCACCTCAGACTTTTTCCGTTCTCTCTTCATGATAGAGCCATGGAGTGGTTGGATTCCAACACTCCTGGATCTATTACATCCTGGGAAGAATTGTTGAAGCAATTCTACAACAAATTTTTCCCAATGTCTAGAGTAAATGGGGCAAGAAAGGAGATCGGTTCCTTTACTTAGGATGAGGACGAAAAATTCTCTGAGTGTTGGGCAAGGTTTAAGGATTTTCTCATCAAATGCCCCCTCATGGTTATGAAAATGGTGACTCGTGCAATTCTTCTACCAAGCTGTCTAGTATGATAGAGTCAATGAATGAGGGGCATTCTTGAACTTAACGAGATTTAGCCTACAAGGCTTTGGACAAATTGGTGACAACTCACAATGTGGATTTCACGAGTTGTCGAGATAAATCTGCGAAACCCTAAAGAGGGGCATCCTTGAGTTGAAAGGTGAAATAGAGTTGGCTCAAAGGATGGATGCCATTGTCAAGAGATTGGATGCTCGAGTGTAGGAAACCTGTCAATCGGCAAACACATTTCTAGTTGAGAGTTGTTCTGTCATGCTAGTCCCATGCACCAAGCACTAAATTGTCCATCGATGACGGTTTTTGCTAAGATGGAACAAGTGAACGCTTTCAACAACTTTCAAAAGCCGTCCAGTGGGCCATATTTTCTGAGACATATAATCCAGGGTGGAGGAATCACCCTAATTTCTCTTGGAAGCAGAATCAACCCACCACAAATCAAGGAGGAGCTCCACATCCTCCAAATCATTATCCTCCGGATTTTCTTCTTCTATCAAAATCATGGGCCAGCTCCGCTGATCATCATCATCTTATCAAGCCCCCACTCAAGCCCCAGCATCATCAACACAGTCACTAGAAGAGACCATGAGGACTTTATGAAAATGACTGGTCAATCAATCAGTGACGTGAGGCATTCCACCATGGTGAACACCCGGCAATCTCGAAGTTGGAGATGCAGATGGGACAATTGGCAAATCACCTTGGTGAGAGAGACAAGGAAAGCTCTAGCCAAGCGTGAACAACCCTAAAGCATGCAATTGGAAATTCTTCAAATCAGAGCATGTACAGCGATTGTTACACGAGGTCGGGAAAGAGTGGACAATCAAGTGGTGGACCTAGAAGCAGACCATCTTTGAAGAAAAAGCCAAAAAGATGAAGAGGGTGACAACCAGAAGGAAGGAGATGCTAAGCCATCTCTGTCACCCCAGTTGTTAAGGAACCTCCTAGGGCGCGTGCCAAAGCACCTTACCTGAAAGATTACAAGCACCTAGGAATGGAGGGAAGTTAGAGGACATTCTGGAGGTGTTCAAACAAGTCCAAATTAATATTCCATTTTTGGACGCCATCCAGCAAATCCCTTCATATGCCAAGTTCTTGAAGGACTTGGTCATAGTGAAGAGGAAGACAAATGTCCTAAAAGGCATTCATGACCGAGCAAGTTAGTGCTATCCTACAATGCAAGTTACCTCTCAAGTACAAGGACCCTGGATGTCCTACAATTACTTGCATGATAGGAGTTAGTCGATTGAGAGGCCATTATTAGATTTGGGAGCAAGTGTGAATTTGTTGCCCTACCATCTATTGCAATTAGGGCTAGGGAGCTGAAGCCCACACCATGACATTTGCAACTTTGATCGGTTTGTGAAGATTCCACAGGGAAAAGTTGAGGATGTACTGATTAAAGTGGACAAATTTTATTTTCTCATGGATTTTATTATGTTCGACACGGAGCCAGTTCAGGTGATAGGGAGTGAGATCCTTGTGATTTTAGGGCGACCATTTTTAGCTACGGCTAACACCCTGATCAATTGTAGGTTGGGGGTGATGAAGATTTCTTTTGGAAATATGACGGTGGAGTTGAACATTTTTCACATCAGAAAACAACCACTTGATTATGACCAAATGAATCAAATATGCTTGATTAAGGAGATAATTGATGAAGTCATTGAAGAATCAAGCATAGAGGACCCCCTGGAAGCATGCCTTGCTCAGTTTGGTGAAGATCTAGATTTGGAGAAACTTATGGAGCAGGCTGATGCACTTTTGGAGATTGCTCCTTTGGTGAGCGAAAAGGAGGAGATAGCAGTGCCTGATTCCCTGAAGAATGAACTTAAGCCATTACCTGATAGTCTTAAGTACAAGTTCCTAGGTCCAACTGAGTCCTTACCTGTGACTATAGCTTCAGACTTGATAGATGCTCAAGAAGAGGATTTGTTAGAAGTTTTGAGAGAGCATAAGGAAGCTATAGGTTGGACTATTGAGGACATTAAGGGAATTAGTCTCTCGTTGGTTATGCATAAGATACATCTTGAAGAGAATTCCAAACCATCGAGGGAACCACAGAGAAGGCTCAACCCAACAATGCAAGAGGTTGTGAGAGCAAAAGTGATAAAGTTGTTAGATGTTGGGATCATCTATCCAATTTCTGATAGCAAGTGGGTGAGCCTGATACATGTTGTGCCCAAGTGGGTTGGATTGATGGTAGTAAAGAACAAGTATAACGAGTTGGTGCCAACTCGTATTCAGTCGGGATAGAGAGTTTGTATAGACTATTGTAAATTGAACGCTGCCACCAAGAAAGATCACTTTCCTCTTCCATTCATTGATTAGATGGTGGAGCATTTAGCTGGGCACGAGTATTATTGTTTTTTGGATGGTTATTCCAGATATAACCAGGTCCCAGTGGACCCCGAAGACCAGGAGAAGACTACATTTACATGCCCTTTTGGACATTTGCTTACCATCTCATGCCTTTTGGGTTGTGCAATGCACCAGCTACTTTTCAGTGGTGCATGGTCAGCATATTTTCCGAAATGGTAGAATGATTTATGTAGATCTTCATGGATGACTTCTTCGTCTTCGGTTCATCTTTTCAAAAGTGTTTGCACTGTCTCACTTTGGTTTTAGTGAGATGCAAAGAGAAGAATCTTGTGCTTAACTAGGAGAAATGCCATTTTATGGTTAAGTAGGGGATTGTATTGGGGCATGTCATATCTCAAAGGGGTATTGAGGTTGACAAAGCGAAGGTAGATTTGATCTCTAACCTTCCACCACGCATCGTGAAGGAAATTCCGTTCCTTTTTGGGCCATCAGTTCTATAGGCGATTCATCAAGGATTTTAGCAAGATCTGAGCCCTTGTGTAGGTTGTTGGCCAAAGAGGACCCCATTTGAATTTGATGAAGAATGTTTGAAAGCATTGGGCTCTGAAGGAGATTTACGTCCACAGTTATTAGACCACCCAATTGGGGTGAACCATTTGAGATCATGTGTGCGACGATTATGCTTGAGCTGTTTTGGGGCAGCGCATTGATAAACTTCCCATGTGATTTACTATAGCGGGACTCTGACAACACAACTCAATTACTCCACCATAGAAAAGGAGTTGTTGGCGGTCGTTTTTGTTGAACAAGTTTAGATCCTATTTGTTAGGATCTAAAATCATTATCTATTTGGATCACGTGGCATTGAAGTATCTTTTTCCAAGAAAGATGCTAAATCGCTTGATCCGATGGATTTTTGCTTAAGAGTTTGACATAGAAATTAGATAAGAAGGGATTGAAATGTGGTGGCAAATCATTTGTCTAGGTTGACCATGGATTTCAGAGGCGCCACCCCCATTTATGAGACCGCTTTTATGAGCAATTGATGCACATTGCTCACAATCCGCTAATGGTAAATGACACCAAATTTATCAATAAAATATAACCCAAATACCTTTGCATTCAATACTTATAGAGATATTTTTATAACAATACCTATTAAATTTGAAAGATGATTTATAATTTTAGAAAAACAAGATTGATGTTGTAAATTAAATCATATTGGAGATTAAAAGTAATAATATTGAGAGAATAATGTATTACTTCACCACAATTTCATATGTATGGTATATTAATTGATTCAATAATCTCTAAAAGATTTTTGTTATAAAGATTTTGAACATTTCATATTAAAGGTAAGATCTTATACATCTTGTAACGGATCTACCTAATTTCAATCAAGAGAAAGATAGGTCAATCCCAGGTATAAACTATAAAACATAAGTTTTATATGATATTTCTCAAATTTGGTTCATTCAAGTTGATCTATACTAATTGTGTCTAATATTAAAGATTGACTTTTGAGCATGGTCTATCTAATCATTAATCACATTTTTTAAAAATTATAAATTAATATTACAAAAAATAATTGTATTAGATGAAGATACACTTATATAATTTTTATTATTAAGATATCAATTAAATTTTATATTAAAATAAATTAATTTATGCAATCAACATACATAATATGAATAACTAAATCAAATACAAATTGTGCTTAGTAATTGATACATTGAATGATGTTTGTATTTATAACAACATTTAAGCATTGGATTCAAATTTGATTAAGTAAAATTATCATAATGTAAATCGATTGACATCGAGATATTTATATACATATGACTATAACTCAATTAGTTTTGAAATAAATAATGGATACTTATTGAATTGAACTAAACTTGATTAAAGGATATCAAATTTAAGTACAAAGAACAATGAAAAGGTTAATGATGAATATTCTAGGAGATTTTTTGAGATCATAAATTTCTTTAATAATTTTGTATTATTTATTGATACCATTCATGGTGATTCATGACACATGATTTTTTCTCATGATCACTTATGAATCAAGAATTAATTTATGTAAAATTGGACAAAAGAGGAAAATTCTTTACATTGTATATAGCCTATTTATAGTCACTGACTAGTAATCATTTAATTTAAACCTTTGTAGTGAACTATCTTGTTACTTTGCATTAGGGGCAACACATTTTGGTAGTTGAGATTTTTAGATGTATGGGGCATCGATTTCATGGGACCTTTCCCAAACTCCTTCGGGTTTCTGTACATTTTGGTTCTTGTGGACTATGTGTCCAAATGGGTGGGAGTTGCGTGCAAGACCAATGACCATGAGTTGTGGTCAAATTTTTAAGGACACTATTTTGCTCGTTTGGTACACCTAGAGCGATTATCGATGATGGTGTATGCATTTCTACAAGATTTTTGAGCTTGATGAAGAAGTATTTCATCACACATAAGGTTGCCACCCCTTATCACCCACAGACGAGTGGGCAGGTTAAAGTGTTAAATCACGAGATCAAACACATTTTGGAGAAAACTATGAACCCCAACAAGAACTATTGGTCTCTGCGATTGAATAATGCTTTGTAGGCATACAGGACAATATTTAAGACTCTGATTGGGATGTCACCATATCGGTTGGTGTACGGGAAAGCTTGTCATCTTCTCGTCGAGTTGGAGCATCGAGCATACTGGGCCATCAAGCAGCTGAACTTCAATTTTTTGAAGGCCGGTTCTTAAAGGAAGCTCCAACTCATTGAATTAGAGGAGTTGAGGAATGATGCTTATGATAGTTCAAGGAAGTACAAAGAACACATGAAGAAGGTTCATGACCAGGCATTCGAGGAGATCTTTTGAGCCGGTCAAAGTCCTTCTTTACAATTCTCGATTGCATTTATTCCAGCAAGTTGAAATCTCGATGGACTGGCCCATTCATCATTAGGGATAGTGTTTTCTCATGGGGCCATTAAGATAGAAGATTCCAAGAATGGTAACACCTTTAAGGTGAATGGACAAAGAGTAAAACCATTCTTGGAGTTGAGGAGTTTAGAGGTTGAGGCTACTCTGTTGGAGGATCCAATTTATATTGAGTGATTGTAGTCTCATATCACGAGTCTGGCTGAAAACGTTAAACTTAGCGCTTGTGGGAGGCACCCCTCATTATGTTTCTTGTTTTATTTTCAGCATTTGTGTCTACTAGTCAAATTTGGGGAAGCATTCTTTTATGCTATACCTGAATTGACCCATCCCTAGGTTTTGTTAATTCGGTCACATTGTGGGCAATGTGACGTTTTAAGTTTGGGGTGGAGTAGATGTGTGTTTGTGTTTGTAAATATTTTCATTATGTAAATATGTGTGTAAATATTTTAGTTTGTGTGTGGTGTTTGTAAATATTTTTAGTGTGTAAATATTTTTTGTAAAAAAAAAAAATTGCACTATATGTTCGAAGCATTACCTTGTACATTCATCGCAGACATGATTGCGTTCGAACTCACTTGCGTTTGTTCGAGTGCACCCTATCTCACACACACATCGCATGCGTTGCGAATGTATGCATTGAGCACGCACACACACACTTCATGACTCGCTTCAATGATCGAGCATGTCATGTGATCGAATTGCTTTCCTCATGTGACCTACTTTTAGGTCACTTTTCTCTCCTTCCTCTTTCATTTTCTTCGCACACCCTCCCCATTTTTCCCCATCTCCGTTCTCACTTCTCCCCAAAACTCCTCCACACCCTCACCACCACCATCACACATCACACCACCACACCTCCCCGCCGTCCCCATTTCACCCCATTTCCCCACATCCTTTTCTCACGAAACCAAAACTCCCCAAAACCCCAATTTTTCTTCCATTTTTTCATTATTTTATGGCACAACTCCATTCGTGGATTGTGCCCCTTGTTTGTTTGGTTGGTTTTGTGTGATTTTTGCAAGGGGTTGGGTTGATTTGGAAAGGGTTTTTCAAACCCTTTGTTTTGAGGTGCACAATTTTTATTGACAAAAAGCCCCAACGAACCTCCAACATGCCTAGAGGCAAGGTTCAACTTCTCGATCCTCTGGGACCCAACCATGATAGTCAGCCGCTTTTGAGAGACGGAAGCTCATTTTGGAGAACACTTTTGTCATAAAAAAGGAGTTCTCCAATAAGGATGCTACAAGTTAGGCGGTCCAAGAATTGAAGGGGTTTGAAGAGGTTGTTCAAGCCGTCGCCTCCACCGCATATCTGGTCTGGTCAAAGCTTTTATGAGCATTTGAGATGATTGCAGCCACATTCTTGTCTCTTCCATCGGCAAGAGAAGTGGAGGTGACCATAGCCGATGTAGCGTTTTGAAGTGCGTCCACAGCCTCGAGTCGGATGTTCCTTGATTGATTGCCTCCATGCTCACCCTCGAGGACATCATCTCCAACATGTGTGAGGGCAATATCTGAGATAAACAGGAATGCAGCCAGCAAAGCAAGATTCCTCGAATCTTTGGTTCATTGATATGGTGTTTATAGGCGTGTGTCCTTTGGGGCACAAGACCACAAAGGCGGACATTTTCCTCAATGCCCCTATGCTCGTTCCAGAGGTTTTGGTGCTCCATTCCCAGATCATATGGAGACAGATTTACAAATTAGGAAGAGTGCACCATCAAGTGGCGAGCACACGAGACTTGGGGTTTGCCTTTCCTTTTCTCATCACTCATATTGAGAAAGAAGGGATTAAAGGCAATGCCTGAACAGGCCGATCACTAGAGCCCACACTTGACGCCGCATCAATGGAACGAGTTGTTCCACATGCCCGAGCCACACGAGCCAAAGCTTGAGCGAGCCCTTGGACATTAGGGAAAGGGGAGAAAGGAGCCAAAAAGGGCGGCAGAGCATGATGAGCAACTAGAAGATGAAGAAAGTATAAGGAGATGATCAAGCTTAGAGCCTCAGATTTTGTAGCTTTCCAAGACATCCTAGAGGACATGCGATTTCAGATCGCAAATATTCAAAGGGATGCATGCCAGGACAAGCTCAAGACCCAGGACATGCTCCGAGCCATTTTAGACAGGCTGCCACCAACCTCAGGATCTTCTACACCACCAACCCCGTGACGTCTCCGTGACGTGTTGGTTAATTTTTACACCCCTTGCACTACATTTGTATTTTCTTTATCCACACACTATGGGCAGTGTGAATTTTGAGTTTGGGGGTATTATTTGTGCACATTTGGTTTTTGATTATGCATTTTATTTTAATTATGGTTTATTTTCTTTTGTGAGCTTAATTTAATGAACACATGATCACTTTGTTAAGGAAATTTAAATTATGTTATTTTCTTTGGCAGCATAAGATATTACATTTCAATTTGATTTTCACGAGCACATTTGGCACATAGTTTGTGGGATAAAATATTGAGTTTGGTCATGCT
This sequence comes from Carpinus viminea, assembly GCA_013348765.1. NCBI lineage: Eukaryota > Viridiplantae > Streptophyta > Magnoliopsida > Fagales > Betulaceae > Carpinus > Carpinus viminea. The sequence continues at coordinate 41,669,380 of CP054667.1, read as the reverse complement.
AGTTTTGTAAGCTTAAATGCAGTTGGGTAGCCTGTTGGGAAATAACCTTGGTTTATGTTAAAAAAAAAAAAAAAGATGATCATTTTGAGCTTTCCACCGAGTAACCGGATCTCATGCCTCATTAAGCATTAAGCGTTCGCATAAAAAAGTGAGAAGTTAGACTGGATTAGCAAAGCTTCGTAGCCTTTTTTAGTTGAGTTAGTAGGTCCTTAGGGGTGTCTTTACACCCAATGCCCTAAAACCTTTTGGTTTGGGAGTCATTGACTTAACGCTTGATACATGGGTCAACTAGACAGCATAAGGGAGCTAAGCAACAAAAAAAAAAAGTTGAAATAAACCTTGGTAATTGTGTCCAACGGGTAGTCTAATAAATTTTGAGTGTCGAAGCATGCATGACTAAGATTAGTTTTGAAATTCCATAATTATGTGTTAAATTCACTTTCACTAGATTTGATTAGTATGATATCTCATAGTTCCATGTTTATAGCTTGATTGATAATTCCCTGAAAATTGTGAAGATGGTGTTTGTTTGGTTAAGTTTGCTCATGAATAAAACCATAATTGTTATATTGTTGCATTGTTGAGAATAAAATGTTTGTGCAATGTTTGTGGGTATCATTCATGGAAAACTCTCACGAGACTCCACTCGTCCTCTAGGGAATCCCTAAAGGTTTAAAAGGCTTGTTTCATATGCTAAATGCAATCGTTCTCCCACGAAAACGGACTTATGTTTAATTGTGTTTTTCATTTTGTTTTGCTAATAGACTAGCAAAATATAAGTTTGGGGGTATTTGATGAGTGCTGTTTAGTGCTAAATCAAACCCCTTTATTTATGTTTGTTAAGCCTTTATCACTGTTAATATCTAACAATTTTAGTTGTTTTTAGTGTTTTGTGATGTGCAGGTCGTAAAGGAGTTACTGCTAGTGCGCTTGAGCGCACTTAGTGCGATCGAGCGCAACTGCAGTCGAATGCAAGGCGCAGGTTCGAATGCAAGTCCAGTCAGCCCGCGTATCACGCTGTTGCCCTAGCCGGCCCTACAATTCCATCGCTTCCATCTATGCGCCATGGCAGTTATTTGCATTAGATCGCAGAGTGTACGATCGAACGCATGCATCAGTGCGATCGAATGCATGGCCTGCGTTCGAATGCAGCCCTATGACCTGGCAGCACACCAGTTTTCTATAAATAGGCCCTTTAGTGCTTTTTGACGGGATTTCTTTTTTTTTGGGCGCGTTTTTAAGAGCATTTGCCCTTGTTTAGGCCCTGCTCTGCCCATTTATTTGTACCACTTCATTTTATTTTAATTTAATGCTTTCCTTTAAGCCTTATTTACTTTCTTTACATATGGGTGGCTAAATCTTCAACTAAGGTTGAAGACGAAGCCTCACCCTTAGCACTTCTTTGTTGTTTTTACGTTTAACGCATTACTTTCCGTCATTTACAGTTCTTGTTCGTTTCATTTCAATTTATGAGACAAAGTTGTTGTGGTTGTTGTTGTGATGCATCAAAGTCCAACCCTTGTTGTGTTCCAACCCGGGTGCACAACGGATGAGTGAAACTCAATTGAATATCCACTGTGATCCATGGATACAGTGGATGATTCTATTGAGAATCACTATTCGTTGTAGTCCCTTAACGGTAAACACATCAAGCGGTTCGACTAGTATCCAAACAGTAATAGAATATGATTTAAGTTCAAATCGATAGATGAAAGTGTGTGTTTTATGTTTAAGCAAATATTTTAATATTGGGTGAGGTGGAGTCTTTGACTTTAGTTATTTTTATTCATTCATTTACGCTTTTTAGATTAGTTTACATTTTTGCAAGTTTTGTGTTCGATAATACGACCAAATTTCAGAACTAGGTTAATCTAGGTTTAATATTAGTTTTTGAACAAACGCCTTTCCCTGAGGTTCGATCCCGTATTTCGCAACGCTACACGGTCAACGACTTGTGCTATTGCGAGTGCAATCAAATTTGCATATCAACTTTTGGCGTTGTTGCCAGGGAACGGTTGTTTTTGTTTAAATTAATATTATTTTTAGATTGATTTTATTTTTCTACTAGTATTTATTTTATGCAATTTCAATTCCGTTCTTAGTTTATTTTTGCATTTTAATTAATTTTGGTTAGTTTTTAGAATAGTGTTTGGCTAATTTTTTTTAGTTGATTTCGGGTTCTGGAAAATCAAGCAGTGCGATCAATCGTAGTACTTGCGATCGAGCGCACCCCTGCCTATTCCGTAACGTTTGCACACCTGTGAACGCTTGTTATGTGCCTGCGTGCGAGTGCACGTCCCTGACAGAAAGCAGTGTAGTGCTAAGTTCGAACGCACCTCAATTGCGTTTGATCGTACTTGCAGAGCCTGCCAAATTGTTGCTTGTGTGTGATCGATCGTGATGCCTTCGTACTTTTTCATCTATTTCTTGTATCTTTTTGTCCTTTTCTTTTCTTTTAAATTTTAGACAAAAATTGATAAAAAGTAGCATTAAGCTAAATGGATCAAAGATCATGCCATCTAGGGACAAACCTATTTTTTGGAAATATCAAGTCCGTTTAGATAAAATATCGTACATTTAAGGGGAATGACATTGTAATCATACTTTGTGGGAAATAGTTAATGGCATGTCCATAGGAGAAGAAATATATTTAAATGATAATTGTCAATAAATTTGATAAAACATAATTGTTTGTGATAATGTATTACTCTCATATGACAGGGATGATAACATCCTTATGGTGCTGATGAGTTATAACTATTTCTTTTTTCTTTTTTTATACCTTGGGCTTATTTTATTGTTTGCAGGTATGAATAAGAAGTCATTGACAAGATTGTTGATAAAGTTTAGTGTGAAGTGAACACCGCTCACTTGAATGTTGTCAAATACCCAATAGGAATGTAGTCTTGTGATCAGGATATGAAAGATTTATTAAGTATTGGAACGAGAGACGTTCGCATTGTGGGCATCTATGGAATGGGAGGAATAGGCAAAACAACCCTAGCAAAAACCGTCTATAATGAAATAAATTATGCATTTGATGGAAGTATTCTTTTTAACCTTGATGAAAGTTCAAAAACGCGCAATGGCATAGCTCATTTACAAGAACAACTTCTTCATGATATCTTGAAAACGGAGTTGAAGATCAATAATGTTGACATAGGAATTAGTGTAATTGAGGAAAGAATTCATGGAAAAATGGTTCTTGTTATTCTTGATGATGTGGAAAACCTACACAAGTTTGTCAAAATGGAAGGGTTTGGTCCTGGAAGTAGAGTCATTGTAAACACTAGAGATGAAAATGTGTTAAATTCATTGAGAGTAGATGAAGAATATGAGGTCAATGAATTGAATTTTTGGGAGTCTCTTCGACTATTCAGTTGGCATGCCTTAAACATAGTCAATCCAAAAAAAGAATACTTAGAGCTTTCAAATGAAGCATTGGTTTATGCCGGAGGTATTCCATTAGCTCTTGAGGGTCTAGGTTCTTTTCTTAAAGTTATAGGCATTGCTGAATGGAAAGTACGTTGGAAAAATTACAAAGAGCTACTCTTGAAAAGATTCAAAATATACTTGGAATAAGTTTTGATGCATTGGACGTTGATACAAAGAACATATTCCTTGATATTGCATGTTTCTTTGTTGGAATGGATAAAGATAAAGATTACGTCATCCAAATTCTTGATGGTTGTGATTTGTTTCTACATATTGGTATCAAAACTCTCACCGAGAGGTCTCTATTGAAAATTAATCATGAAAATAAGTTTAGAATGCATGATCTTATTCAAGAAATGGGGAGATTATTCGTAAAAAGCAAATTTGCTACCCACTTTACCAGGAAAACGTAGTAGGTTGTGGTTTCACAAAGATGTCTTAATTGTATTACACAACCATAAGGTAAAAGGCATATGCATTTATATATATAAAGAAATGCAGCTACACTCATGCATAACATGTCTTATGTAGGTGTATATGAGTTTTTTGCCTTTTTGTCAATCATGCATCATAGTTATAATTGAATGATTTTAAATCCAAATAGTCTCTAAATCAAGTCAACAACTAATACTTACCAATTGTAATATTATATTTTGAAGTTATGGAATGTTTCAAATAATTTTTATAATTTCTAAATCAATTTAGTGTTCTTTCAGAAAGAAGAAAAAAAAAATAAAAATTGATAAGGGTATATAGGTCTATCCTAGTTCAAAGTTGTTCTAGCTTTAATCAAGATGAAGATGTGCAATCCTAATCCATCTATCTATTTTGCTAGGGAACAATAAAAGTTGAGGGTCTCGTCTTAAAAGGATGTGAAGATGTATGCTTTTAGACAGATGTTCATAGGATCCTTCGAGATGTACAACATTGATTTGAAGTAATCTCAAACACTTCATATTCTCTGGACCTTCTTCCGCATAATTTTTATCTAGAGTCCCTTGTTGTTCTTGACATGCAATATAGTCACGTCAAACAAGTTTGGGAGAAGAATATAGTATGACAAATCTTACTAAGATTTTTTTTTTTTAATTGTTAATGTTATATGTATAACTATTAAGAACTTTTCATTTCCTTATTTATTCTTTTATTTTTTTCACAGATACTCAACAAGTTGAAGGTCCTAAATCTCAGCAATTCCAAACGTCTCATTAAATCACCAAACTTCTCTCAAGTGCCAAAATTGGAGATACTAATACTTGAAGGTTGCACGAGGTTGGTCGAGATTCATGAGTCCATTGGAGGTTTGGGAAATATTGTTTTGCTTAATTTAAAGGGATGCAAAAGTCTTATGAATCTTCCAAGCAACATTTCTAACTTAGAATCCCTCAAAACTCTTGATTTGTTTGGTTGCTTAAAAGTTGACAAGTTACCAGATCTAGTAGGGAATATGATGGCTTTAACAGAGCTGCTTGCATATGAAATTACTATTAAGCAACTACCATCATCTTTTGGTTTTTTAAAGAATCTTGAGATTGCATCATTATCTGGATGTAAAGAACAATCCTCAAAATCTTAGGTGTCACCTCTCTCAACATTGATGTTTCCAAAATCTTGTTCGTCACTTCTCTCATCATTGATGTCATCAAAAAGCCTGAACACAATATGTTTTCTACCACCTTCTGTTTCTGGACTACGTTCTTTGAAAAAACTTTATCTCTTTCGACGCAATTTGTCTGTTCCTATTGATTTTGCAAGTTTTTCTTCACTCGAGTTTTTAGATTTATCAAGAAACAATTTGTGTAACCTACCTAATAGCATCGGGCACCTTCCCAAATTGTACAATTTTCTTTTACATAAGTCTACAACTCTTCAATCAATTTCAAGACTCCTCGCAAGTATAGGTCTGTTGGATACAAGTGATTGTACATCAATGAAAAGACTCTCAATTTCGTCAAACCATGAAAGACAACTACTTTTGGACCTTCATAATTGCCCCAAATTGATTGAAATTCAAGGCTTGGGGGATTTGGAATCTACTTCTATTCATGTGAAAGGGTGTAACAATTTAGCATATGATTGTCGGAGTCCTCTCCAAGTACCCCCTCTCTCTCTCTCTCTCTCTCTCTCTCTCTCTCATTTTATGATGTAAACATATGTTTTTTTTAACAGTTTTTGTCAACCATTGGCGATGATGAGCATCATGTCATTTGTCTCTCTAGTAGAGAGATTCCAAACTGGTTCAACCACAAGGGCCTTGGGTCTTCAATATCCTTCCGTGCACCTTCAATTTCAAAGGGTCAATTCCTTCGGTTGCTTGTTTCTGCTGTTTATGCATTTGATGAAGAAATAGATGAGGAGTAGGATGATCCTTACTTGTCAATCTTAAATAAAACTAGAGGCAACTTGAACTCTCATAGGCCAATAAACAATGAAGCTTGTTATTTATTCCCGGGTAGGCATAGTGACTTTCTTTATCCAAAAAAAAAGAAGATCATTTCTTTCTATGTCTGACGCCACTCATAAGAAATAAATATGAGATGGAAAGAGGAGTCATATTTAATGAATTGTTTACGAAAAGTGGAGATGAAATTGAGGTGTCCGTCGGCCTTTGGTGCAAAGCTAATGTGAAGAGGTGTGGAGTTCATCTACTTGTTGTTGAACCAAATCTAATGTAAGAATATGTTACATTGAAGAAGTCTGGTGGAGTTATCTTCTAGTTTTTTTGTTGTAGAAACAAGGATATTATATGGTAGTCATAGTTATGTATCTAAGTTAGTCAAGAGTCTTTTAGTTATTTGTAGTATTACGGTGCAAAAGTCCATGTTGCTATTGCTCTATGGTATCTATTATTGTATGAGTCCATGTTAATAGGGAGTCTATCTAAGAGTTTATCTCCACCTCTAGTGCATGTAATCTTTTCTATTTGAGCGTGATTGAATAATAAAAAACTACACAGAAAGTTCTCTAAGAACCTACCTAATATATCCGATTAGAAAAATAACTTCATAACAGAATTTGGATGTGTGGTCCAATATCTCGATTCTGATAGAGAAGGTCTTTGAAGATGAGGGCCGATGGTTGAAGTGATCCATCAGCAACCAAAGTCACGATCCTCTCAAATACAGTAATGGTGGTGGAGGAAAATGACGAGAAACCTTTTGTGCTTTCTTTAATGATCTAGCGTATATTTGTTTATGAATATGTTTGCGTTCATAAAAAAAGTTGTTAGAATATTAATTAAATTGTCAAATTTGCTCATTCTTACTAGCTCAAAGTTTTAAAACAAATGATAATTTAAAATGGTATGAAATCAAAGGTTGACTCTCACAGTATTTGAAGCGTTTAGGCCACATCAAGTGATGGATTGACAAAAACTATTGTTCCTATGCACTGCCTTGTTATTAGGGTACTTTATAACCACTAAAAATGTATGCAAATTAAACAATTGAGATAATATCTAAATCAATTTAGTAAATTTATTTATTTATTTTTTTCCAATTATGTGGAGAGTATCTAGGCCTAGTGTAGTTCAAAGGTGTTCTAGTTTTATACAAGACTAGCCCATAGTGCAAATTTTTTTCATTAAATTTAATTTAAAAAATATTTTTGCAAAAACATCTTAGAAAGATCCTCCAAATTAAATTATAACTTTTTAAAGTATAATTAATAATAATAATTTTTTGTCATCTTAGCTTTGAAGAAAAATAATGCTATAGAAAAATAAAATAAATGCAAAAATAATAAAATAAATAACACAATGATTTTACGTGATTCACACAAGATAAAGCCTTAAGGGTTACATTATGCTCTTATTACATGGTACTTCTATTTATAAGAGAATTTGGGTAGATATCTTACTATCAAATCTAATTACTATAAAATCAATCAGATTTGATTTATCATCAAATCTGATTATAGGATATTACAGTTAATTACAATGAAATCAAATCCCATAATATTCTCTAGCAAGCTTCACATGCATCTCTGAGTTAGGTTGCTTCTCTGTGAGTCATCTCCTTCTTTGATATTTTTGCACCACTAGCTTGAAAGTAAATAAATACTTAGGTTGCTAGTTTATGCTCATATCCCTTTGAGTGCATGAAAATTAAACACTTCACTAGATAAGTGTTGTGCAAAATACCATAAGGATATTAATTAAGGTTTACGTGTGTTTCTCAATTTGAGGTAAGCCCACACAAGCACATGCGATAATAAAAATGAGTTATGATAGTCTCATTTTTGTCTCAGTTTTGAGACAAAAATAAAAACATATTTCCATAAAAGTCAAGTCTTAAATAGGACTCAGTTGAGTTCCAATCATATCTTATAAAAAATTTATTATCAAATGTAAAATATAAATATAACAACAACAAAAACACTGAAAATTCAAAGTTATAAATATCTCATCTGTTTTGTTGTGGGAAAAAGTTATAAAGAGCGAGAAGTGTCGGTGAAACCAAACAATAAGCTGGTGAAAAAGTTATTGAGAAGGATAAAGCAATTTAATGATGGGTCCCACCAACTTGAGGATCCAAATCCTCTCCTGTCCAAAATGGACAGGAGAGTATCTAGTTACTAGTTAGGATTTAAGGCCACAAATTGGACTTTTAAAAAGATTGATTTACCTAAATTTAGGTGGATGCAAGAAGCTTAGGAATCTTTCAAATAGCATTTCTAACTTAGAACTTCTTGAAACTTTTGAGGTATATTATGGCTTAGAACTTGACAAGTTATCAGAGCAATTGAGAATTTGAAGGCTTTAAAATGCTTGCACACAAGCATAATTGGTAGTAAGCAACAACCATCCTCACCCAAAAGCTCCAACATCATAAGTTTGTTACCTTCCACTATTGAATTATGTTCTTTGACAAAATTGAGACAACTAGTCCTAAGTGGGTGCAATTTGTCCGAAGATGAGTTTCCCATTGAATTTGGATGTTTACCTTCACTCAATGTGTTGGATTTATCAAGAAACAATTTTTGTAATCTACCTAGGCTTATCAGCCGTCTTCCTGGACGACGGGATTTGTCTTTGCACAAGTGTACTACTCTTCAATCAAGCTCACTGCACACAAGTGTACCAGTTTTGAGAGCATATGGCTGCACATCATTGGAAGGAATCTTAATTTTGATTGACCAGAGTTCTGCAGGCAAGTCCTTTCGAACTTAATAATTTCAACAAACTGGTTAAGATTCAAAGTTTGAAAAGTTTGGGACCTCAATCAAATGTTTACATGGGAAGGTGCAACAATCTAGTATATGATTTTAGGAAGAGTCTTCTCCACGTTCTCTTTCTCCCTCTCTCTCTCTGTGTTTATTGCATAAGCACATTTTTGAAACAGATGTTGTGCAGGAGATAGGTTGATGCTTTCAGTAGTATATCCTTTTTATTTTATTTTTCTATTTAAATATTTAGAAAATCAAATCAATGTTTTTATTCTTCTTTTCCTTTCTTTCTTGAAATCTTGAATATTGAGGCTGCTTTCTGCTCTTCATTCATTATATATGACTAATTATTTGTAAGCCCAAGTTTACAACTATGAAGAAATGGTAATGAAATATAATCCTCTTAGATTGATAAAGATGATCTATTTTACTTTCTTCATGTACGATTCATCTATTCTCCCCAGCTTTTAAGGGTATAGAGATGGCATATGATTGTGAAAAGCTTATGTCCTTTAACAGCAATGTAGAAGCCAGATGGCTTGATTGCCAAGTTTCATAAACTTGGCAGTGCCAATCAAATTAACAATCCCCAGATAGCTAAAGTTTTTCAAGTAGTGGCTTTTTCTCTATGATAGAAACCATACAGATTTTTGATACAAAGATGGAAACCTAATTCAATGACATATTCTGGACACAATTTTGCTCCTTCAATCGGGCTTGTGAACAGAGCAATACGTATCATTGACACACTATAATGTTATGGTAAACCCTCAAATATTCAAATAATATTTGAAGTACCATTGAAGACAGCAAATGAATAAATTTTAATCAACATAATAATTCAACTTTCAACATCATCAAGCAGCATAGTAAAAAAATAAAATGTTGCTAGACCTCACTTAAAAATAAATGAATTAAAAAATAATTTAAATGCTTGTTGATAATGCCATTTAAGTCAAATCGGATACAAAATTGAAGGTTGAATTAAAGAATTAAATTTTTTTGAGCATGGTAAATTAAATATGATTTAATACTAGAGTTGCACATAGAAATCAACGTTAAATAAAATTAGGCTTTATAATTTTATGATATTACAGATGTTTCCCTACAAGAGCATATAGGCTAGAGCTATGATTTAAATGAGACTATGGCTGTCATTCAGATGTCATCCTGCAAGAGCATAGAGGCTAGAGCTACAAGAACAACTTCTTCATGATATCTTGAAAACAAAGTTGAAGATCGGTAATGTTGATAGAGGAATTAGTATAATTGAGGAAAAAATTTAGGGAAAAAAGGTTCTTGTTATTCTTAATGATGTGGATGACTTTAAAAACCTACACAAGTTAGTCAAAAAGGAAAGGCTTGGTCCAGGAAGTAGAATCATTGTAATCACTAGAGATGAAAATGTGTTAAGTTCATTGAGAGAGCTAGATAAAAATGTGAGATCAAAGAATTGAAGCATTGGTTTATGTCGGACGTATTCCATTAGCTCTTGAGCTGTTGGGTTCTTTTATTAAAGTTATAAGCATTGATCAATGGAAAAGTACATTGAGAAAATTATGAAGAACGCCTCTTGAGAAGATTCAAAATGTACTAAGAATAAGTTTTGATACACTGGACGATGATATATATTCCTTGATATTGCATGTTTCTTTGTTGGAATGTAAAGATGACATCATCCAAATACTTGATGGTTGTGGTTTCTTTCCAGATGTTGGTATCAAAACTCTCACTAAGAGGTCCCTAATGACAATTGATCATGAAAATAAGTTTAGAATGCATGGTCTTATTCGAGATATGGGAAGAGAGATTATTCATAAAAAGTCACCCGATTTGCTACCCACTTTGCCAGGAGAACATAGTAGGTTGTGATTTCACAACAATGTCTTAAATGTATTATGCAATCATACATTAAGAGGCATATGCATTTATATATATAAAGAAATGCAATTACACAGGCACACAATATATGTCTTTTGTATGTATCTATGAAGCTTTTTGCCTTTTTGCCAATCATGCATCATTGTTATAATTGAATGATTTTAAATCCAAATATCCAAATCTTCTCTAAATCAAGTCAATGACTAATACGTACCAATATTATATTTAGAGGGTACGCAACGTTTCAAATAATTCTTATAATTTCTTAATCAATTTAGTTTTTCTCAAATATATATATTTATATATTATTAGGGTATATAGGTCTATTCTAGTTCAAAGTGTTCTAGCTTTACACAAGATGAAGATGTGCATTCCTAATCCATCTATCTATTTTGCTAGTGAGCAATTACAATTGAGGGTTTTGGCTTAAAAGTATATGAAGACGTACACTTTATCAAAATTGAAGCAGTTACAAGTATGAAGATTTTGAGATTACTTGAAATCAATGTTGTACATCACAAAGGATCTTATGAACATCTTTCTAAAGAGCTAAAATGGCTTTGTTAGCATGAGTGCTCTCTGGAATTTCTTCCACATAATTTTTATCTAGAGTCTCTTATTGTTCTTGACATGCATTATAGTAATGACTGTAATGTTAAGCAAGTTTGGGAGAAGAATAAAGTATATCAAAATCTTACTAAGTGTTTTTTTATTTTCTTTCTTTCTTTATTAATGTTAAATGTATAATTAACAAGAACTTTTAATTTCCTTATTTATTCTTTTTTTTTTTTTCAAAGATACTCAACAAGCTGAAGGTTCTAAATCTTAGCAATTCCAAATTTCTCACCAAATCACCAGACTTCTCTCAAGTGTCAAAATTGGAGATACTACTACTTGAAGGTTGCATGGGGTTGGTCGAGATTTATGAGTCTATTGGAGGTTTGAAAAACCTTGTTTTGCTGAACTTAAAAGAATGCAAGAGTCTTATGAATCTTCCAAGCAGCATTTCTAAATTAGAATCTCTCAAAACTTTTGATTTGTCTAATTGCTTAAAAGTTGATAACTTACCAGATCAAGTAGGGAATATGATGGCTTTAACAAAGCTGCTTGCATATGGAATTGCTATTAAGCAATTGCCATCCTCTTTTGGTCCTCTAAAGAATCTTAAGATTGCATCATTTTTTGGATGTAAATAATAATCTTCAAAATATTGGTTGTCACTTCTCTCATCCTCTATGCCACCAAAATCTTTTTCATCACTTCTCTCATCATTGATTTCATCAAAAAGCTTGAACCTAGTATGTTTTCTACCACCTTCCGTTTGGGCGCAATTTGTCTGAAAATGAGTTACCTGTTGATTTTGTGGGTTTATCTTCACTCTAGTTTTTGGATTTATAAAGAAACAATTTTTGGTGGAATATTTAATTGAAAATGGGGGGTGAAATGACAAAGTCAAGATTCGATCCTAGAACCTTTGGCTATGATACCATGTTAAATTATTAGTTATCTCAAAAGCTTAAGCTAATAGGAAGAAGTAAATTTAATTATTTAATCATGACTTTAACATTCGCAAATGTAGGTCTTTTGGATACAAGGGATTGTATATAAATGGAAAGACTCAATTTCGTCGAACCATAAAAGATGACTAATTTTTGCCCTTCGTAATTGCCCTAAATTGACTGAGATTCAAGGCTTGGAGAATTGGGAATTTGCTTCTCTTCACTTGAAAGGATGCAATAATCTAGCATGTGATTTTAGGAGTACTCATTACTAGGTTATTTTCCTCTCTCTCGCTCTCTCTCTCTCATTTTGTGTTCTAAACACTTTTTTTTTAATAGTGCCCATCAACCATGGGCAACAGTGAGTCTCGTATGATTTGCCTCCCTGGTAATGAAGTTCCAAACTGGGTCAGCCATCAGGGAATTGGGTATTGGATATCCTTCCATATACCTTTTATTTCAAAGGGTCAATTCCTCCAGTTGCTTGGTTGTGCTAATTGCGCTTTTTATTCAACCGGAGGTTTAGGGAGTTTTGTTCAAGCTCCTGTACATGACATTCCGAAATAAAACTAGAGGCAACTGAAAGGGTCTAAGCAATTACACTAGAGGCAATTACACACTTTACTCCTATAACCCGTCATGAGCGCACTTCTATCATTTTTGAAGAAAAAATAACTTCTTTCTATACCTGACGCCACTCTTAAGAAACAAATATGAGCTGGAAAATGGAGTCATATATAATGAATTGGTGATGTAAAGTGGCAAAGCAATTTAGGTGTCCTTTAAACTTTGGCGAGGAGTTGAAGTGAAGAAGTGTGGAGTTCATCTGGCAGTTGATGAGCCAAATGTAATGTAAGAATATGTTACACTTAATTTGAGCCTGAAACACTTGATAAAAGAGACACACTTGTTCCCTATGTTGGGAGATTAAAGCAATCATAGAGTTTTTACCAAGAGTACATTGATATACATAGTTGAACATAACTCTAGCTCAAAAGCCTAAGCTAATGGGCTAAGGTCCACTTAGGTATATTAAGCACTCTTTTCTTTTATATTTTCTCAATGTGGGACACAACACTCACAAGTGCACTCACAACAATCTCCCCCTCACTCGTGAGTTTTTCTACATTCCAAGAGTGTCTCACTTCAAGAGTTGCGGATGATGGAACACAACTCTAAACCCGACACATCCAAACACCCATCCCAGGAAAGTTATCATGGCTCTGATACCATTTGTTGGGAGATTAAAGCAATTATAGAGTTTTTACCAAGAGTACATTAATATACATAGTTGTACATAACTCTAACCCAAAAGCCTAAGCTAATGGGCTAAGGTCCACTTAAGTATATTAAGCACTCTTCTCTTTTATATTTTCTCAATGTGGGACACAACACTCACAAGTGCACTCACAATAAATTGGTATTAACTCTATAAACTCACAAGTGAATAGTATTCAATTATGTATATTAATGTACTCTTGGTATAAACTCTATAATCGCTTTAATCTCCCAACAAATAAGTATCAGAGCCAGGTTGTAGAGAAATGCAGTCATTGAAGTTTGGGATTGAAGGCTCGATGGAGTGCGGAGGTACTGTTCACGGATGAAGTACAGAGCATTATTCAAGTGCGGAGGTACTGTTCATAGACGGAGTACGAAGCAATATTCACTTGCGGAGGTACTGTACATGAGCATAAATACTATTCATGGAGGACTATTCATGGAATACTATTTATGAGTCACTGTTCATGGAGTGCTTGGTGGCAGGTCATGCCAGATCTGTGAGGCAGCTTCGACAGTGCAGAGATCGGCGGTCGAAACCGGTTTGCTTTGGTGGTCTGATCTGTGTGCTTGCCTTAGAGATCGGTGATGTTGCAGTCCAGAGATCGGTGATGCTGCGGGTCTAGGGACCGGTTATGCTGTGGCTGTTTAAAGGTCCAGCGGTGCTGCAGGTCTGGAGGTCCGTTGATTTGTGGGTTGGAGGTCCATGATGCTGTGGTGCTATGGGTCTAGGTTCTGGCTGTCCAGAGATCGGCGAATGGTAGGGACAGTCGGGTCATGAAGGTAGCTCTGGCAGTGACTGTTGGGCTAATCGTTGGGGTCTCCGATAGTGGCAGTTTGGACTGGTTGCTTAGGTTAGTGAACGTGGATGGTTGGGTCTGGAGGTAGGAAGCCAAACAGGAGCAGGTTCGGCAAATTGCTCCAAAAATATGCTAATACTGATGATGCTCTTTAATAAGGGCATGTACATCCTCTGGCATGACCACTAAAATTGTTAGGATAATGGATTTATTGTATTATCGGGTCCACATTTGCATACGAAACATTGGCTTGGTTTTGTAATGTCAAGTATGTGGTGGAAAAGGGTGTCGATAGCTGATGAACTTATGGGGGAACCAAACATGGAAGTTGCACCATATTTTTTAGCAGGATTTTTTAAACATGTGTCGAAAATGAAAATTCTTAGAATGGTTTAATTCTAAGTGTATGTGCTCTTTATGGTGGAGCATGATAATTCTTGTAGAATTATGACTATTGGTGTAGACAGTGTTCTCGAAAATTCTTAGAATGGTTTAGTTCTAAGTGTATGTGCTCTTTATGGTGAAGCATGATAATTCTTGTAGAATTATGATTGTCGGTGTAGACAATGTTTTGTACCACATCCCTGGGCGTGGGGATGGGCATCGGTCAAGATGCAGACCTGAGGTCTCAGGTGGAGTTGCCAAATTTTCGTCAAGGTGGAGATTGTTGAGAATTGACTCAAATTGTCAACAAGTGTGATGATAATTGCTGGATAATATAAATATTCAAGTTGGTGGATTCACGTAAACTATTTGTGTACGTATGGGATTGGCGTGTATTCTCTTGTGCTTTCTTTCCAAACTTGTATTTCACATAAAAGGACTAGTGGAAAATTGGTTGCCAATTAATTTCCAATTTTCCCAACACCCTATCCATTGGAACACATAAACTTGCTTTTCAAACCACCTAGTGTAGTCTCCCTGCAGTATGCCTTCCTCTGAGATCAATCAAAAAGATCAAAGTTCTAAGCTAACTAATTCCAAAACTATAAAATTAAGTCCTAGAAAACTAATTTTTCTAAATGAGATTACCGTGCTTATTCTCGGTTACATACTCGAAGAATTCCTACAAGTGTACCATCTGCTTGAGGCATGGGCAAGCTTGACTGCTTTCTGTGTGACAGTATGAGTACTTCTGCCCCACCGTTGAAGGTGATATTGCCCTTTTTCATCATTCAAAGGTAAAAATTAACCCAGTTGGTGACATGTAGAAAGCAAAATTAAAGCAAATTAGAGAGCAAGATGAAAGATGAAGGTTTCCAGGCCTTTTTTTATTACCAACCTTCCTCAAACTCAATCTCTACCCACTGACTCAGAAGCACAAACGCGCTAGGAGTGAAGCCCTTTTTGGTAATTTCAGGGTAGGGTTAGATTTTTGAGGTGCAGAGATCAAACTTCAGTCGTAGTGTGAGGAACGAGAAATGACAAAGAGAGAGAGAGTTGACAGTAGTGATGCGGTGTAGCATTTGTCAATTTGCTAAGTTTAGATTGTAACGGTTTCTGACCGTATGATGCAATTCCGGGTTTAGTTTGACCCAGGCTCACACATCATGCAATGTTATTGGTTGTATCAGATGATCCTACATTTCCTACAATAGATATAGACTACACGAGGTCCAAATTTGATAAATTGTATTTTATGACTATAAAATACAATTTATCAGTAAACGACGCCGTGCCATCCCCCTAAACTCGTCCAACAAAACGAAGAGTGAGCACAAATTCATTCAACCCCTCTCTCTCTCTCTCTTAGGGTTTTGAACTCTTAGAGCACAAATCATGCAATTGACACTCGAATTCGGGTATATTTTTATTTCAATCCCATACTCTGCCTTTGTTTTTGTTTTGTTTTCCACTTCCTTTGGTTTCAGAAACTTAAAAAGTTAATTTAATACGTCTTGGTGTTGTTATGAATGTGATTTTTTTTTTTTTTTGTAATAAACCAAACTGCTAAGAAAGCAGCAAATAGAACAGCAAAAACATACAACAAAAACCCTCAAAGGGGGTGAGAGGGGGGTGGATCTTTTCCACTACAAATAGGATAAGAGAGGGGGGGAGAAAGAGGAGAAAACCAAGTGAGAATGCAGCTAGAGGAGACTCTGGCCACGGCCCATTTAGCCATGTAAAGGCTGCAGAAGTTTTCACTTCTAGTCACATTCCTAGCATGCCAAAGAGATGTAACTGGGATTAAAGAAACTATTTTAGTGATAATACTATTTAAGTGCAAATCAACAACTAAGAAAGGTTGCTGGATGGAGGAAATTACAGTGGGGGAATGCCTTTCTATAGAGAAATTGTTTAACTTGAGAGAACAGGCCGAAACTGCAGCTAGAAGAGCTGCTTGAGCTTCTTTGTATGGGTCTTTATAGGGAGGACTGTACTGGTACAAAGCTTTGACAATTGTTCCAGCAGAGTTCCTGTAGATTGCAGCTTGGACAGAGAAGCAGATATTTATAGCAGAGGCAAAATTGATTTTGAGGTTGCCTTCTTGTGGGGGAGACCAGCTTTCCTGAACTGGTTGAGCTTTAGAATTCTAGGCAGCTTGGTGGTCTAAGGAGATTCTTCTGACATCTTTAGCAAACTTAGAGACATCTGGTAAAACACCTTTGTGGATAGCTTTATTCCTGGAGAACCAAAGCATGTCACAAAGAACAACATCACAGATTTGAAATAAATGAGTGTCATCAGGAGAAAAAAGAAAAATAAGTAAATAAATAAATAAAGCGGAAGGGGATTAACATCACTAATGGAGACAACAACGTAGTGGAGGCAAGAACAAAGTGAGAATACCTTTGATCCAGTTAGGTAAATTCAGGAAGGACCATTTCAAAGAGTCAAGTGGCCAGTGAGAGGATCTCCAAGTTATTCTAGCAAAGACACATCTGAAAAAGAGGTGGTTCAAAGAATCCTCTTCTACATTGCAAAGGGGACAAACTAAATCTGCTATAGGAATGGGAAAAACGACATTGATGCTAATCTTAGAGGGGATGATATCCCAAGCTATTTTCCAAAGGAAAAGTTTTAGCCTATCCTAGAGATTTAATTTCCACGAAGATTTCCATATAGAAGGAGGGAAAAGAGTAAAAGCAAAGGAGGATCTAGGATTGGAAATGATTTTGTATGCTGTCTTAGTGGAGAAAAGGCCATTTTTGGATGGGGTCTAGAGATAAGAATCCATAGTGGAGGAGGGGATACGGATTTTCTGGATAGCTCTAACAATATTACCATCAAATAAATGCTCCAATAGAGGGGTATTCCAATAAAGTTTTTGGGAATTTGGATCAAATGAAAAAAGGTTAGAGACTATGATGTTAGTCTGAGGTTGTGGTAGGGAGGGAGAGGGAAGAGGAGTGAAATGGGGTAGGGTAAGGATCCAAGGAGAGCTTCATATAGGGAGAAAGGAAGAGTTATGAATTTTGAAACAGGCTCCTTTAGAAATAACAGGAATAGAATGAAGGATGCCTTTCCATAACCAAGAAGAAGTAGAAAGGGTTTGGGGGGAGAGAAAAGAGCAAGAATGGAGATACTTACCTTCGAGTTGGCCAACCCACATCGAGTCTGCATTGTTGAGAAGTTTCCAGCCAAGTTTAGTAATGAGGGATAGATTAACATCTCTCATCTTTCTGATTCCAAGACCTCCCTGAAGTTTAGGAAGACAAATAGAATCCCAGGCTTTTAGAGACAGATTTCTAGTTTTATCAAATAGGAAACCCCACAAGAAGTTCTTGAAGCATCTATCCGATTGAGTGCAAAGACTGACGGGATTAGAAAAGAACTCATAGCATAAGATGGAGGGAAGCTACCATTGATTTGATAAGAACTAATCTACCAGCTTGAGAGAGGTGTTTAGCTCTCCAACCATCCACTCTACTGATCATCTTATCTAGAATGAATTTAAAAGCATCTCTCTTAGAATTTCCTATAAGAATAGGGAGGCCAAGGTAAATGGAATTGGTAGAGTTGGTGTTGAAGGGAAAGATGTTTGAGATGAAGGAGACAGATGAGGGGAAAGAATTTTTTGTGAAACGGATAGAAGATTTGGTGGCATTGATGGATTGTCTAGACCAATTACAATACTTAACAAGGCATGAGTTGATGCTGCTGGCTTTAGTGAGAGTAGCATTTCCAAAGATGAGCAAGTCATCAGCAAACAAAAGGTGGTGGATAGCTGAGCAATGTTTGGAAATCTTGAGACCTTTTATAGATCCTGCTCTTTTTGCTTGGAACAGCAACCTTGAGAGGACCTCAGAACCAATGATGAAAAGAATAGGGGAAATAGGATCTCCGTGTCTCAATCCTCTTTTGGGGGAAATGCATCCAAAGGGGCTGCCATTCAACAAAAAGGAAAAGGAGGCAGAAGGGATGCATAATTTGATCCAATTTATCCAGATAGGGTTGAAACCAAGTTTACCAAGAATAGCAAGAATGAAATTCCATTCCATTCTATCAAAGGCCTTTTCCATACCCAACTTAAGAGAAATAAAGTCTCGTTTCCCTCTTTTATGCTTAAAAGTGTGTAGGAGTTCATGAGCCAGTATGGTGTTGTCTTAGATATTTCTATTAAGGACAAAGGCTGATTGGAGAGGGGATATGAACTTGGCTAGGAAAGGCTTATGGCGGTTTGCTAGGATTTTGGAGATGATCTTGTAAACAATATTACACAAGTTGATGGGTCTGAATTGGTTAGCAGAATAGGAACCACTAGATTTAGGAATGAGAGCTAAGAAAGTGTGGTCTTGGTTTTTGAGCAGGCAATTGTTGTTGAAAAAAATTCCAAATGCAATTAAGGACATCAACCTTGACACAACACTAGTATTTTTTGTAGAAAAGGGCAGTGAAATCTGGGCCTGGGGCTTTAGAGGATCCTAAGCTAGCTAAAGCTTGAAAGATTTCAAGTTCAGTGGGAATGGAGCATAAGGAGAGGTTTTTTGCAATAGAAATCACAGGAGAGAAAAGGACTCGCATCTCTTCTTCTATTAAGGGATTAGAAGTGGAGAACAAGTTTTTGAAATGTTCAGTGAAGATCCCACCTATATTAGCTCGAGATTAAAATCTATCTCCTGCATTAGACTTGAGAAAATTGATGGCATTTGACCTTCTTCTAATGAGAGTAGAACTATGGAAGTACTTGGTGTTAAGATCTTTGCAAGTCAACCATGTCTCTCTTGATTTTGATCTCCACAGAGACTCTTCATGTTTAAGCAAGAAGTCTAAATCTAATTTCAGCTGACTTTCTTTGACAAAAGCAAAAGGGCAAGAGGTGGTTTGCTGTATCAAATCTAGCTGCTGCAGGTTGGCTTTGATCTTCTGGTGAATTTTACCAAAGTGAGAGTGGTTCCAAAAACAGGATAGAAGAGGGGTTACCAAAAACAGGCCGTTTCCAAGCAGACTCAATAATTTTTCCACATGAGGGGTCCTTAGTCCAGAACTCCTTAAATCTGAAGGGTCTAGATAGGAAAGGGGAATGGGAATTGGTGTTTAGGGATATAGGATTATGGTCAGAGTTGAGAGCAGGGATAGGGAAGAGAGAGTATTTTGGATGGAGATGGATCCAATTTGAGGTGGCCATGCCTCTATCAAGTCTTTCTTTGATGGTATTAGCACCATGTCTAAGATTGCTCCAAGTGAAGGGGTTACTAGCAAAACCAAGATCAACCATGCCAAAGTGGTTTATGAAGCTCTTAAAACTTGAATTTGCAAAGAGAGCAACCAGCCTACCACCCATTTTTTCATCTTGGGACAACACAACATTGAAGTCACCTATGCATAGCCAAGAGGGATCAAAATTGTCACCAACAGAAGTGAACGAGTCCCAAAAGGCCTGCCTATCTCTTCTGTTAGGAGGGCCATAAACACATGAGAGGATCCAAGGGGAATGGAGGGGATCAAAATAGCACCATGCAGAGATAGTGTTTTTGGTAGAGAGAAAGCATTCAAGATCAATATCTGGTCTCCATGTGAGAGCAAGACCACCACTAGAACCACATGAGGCAACTTGAGAGATAAGGAAGAAACCAAGTCTGTTCAAAGTAGCTGAGACTTGGGAGGGTGAGATTTTTGTTTCAGATAGAAAGAGAACATCAGGGGCATGATCATATATCAAAGCCCTCAAACTTCGAACTGCAGCTAGCCTAGAGAACCCTCTGCAGTTCCATAATAAGATTTTCATTGAGATTGGGGAGATTGATCACAGTCTCCCTTAGAAAAAGATGCAACAATATCAACTGTTTGAACAGGTTTCAGGTTTTTCTTTCCTCTTCTAGCTGCTTTGAAAATAGTGCGAGCAGGTACTATCTCATAAGAGCCTTGAGAGAATGATAGGGAGATGGTTTGGGTGGGGGTCATTAGTTTTGCAAACTCAGTGGAGGTGCCATGACCTTTCTTAAAAGGAGTTGAAGATTGAGGGATTCTAGGTCTTTTTTTAGAGGAGAGAGAGGAAGAGGAAGGGGAAGGAGGGGGACTGGTATCAGGAGGAGGAGAGTCATCTTTGAGGGTTAGTGCAAGTTTTTTTGGTGGTTTGATGTTGTAAGGTGATTTTCTAGTGGTGAGGGTAGCAGTTTGTGTGTTTATTCTTTTGGCAGGATCAGCTTTGAGAGAAGGAGAGAGGTAAAGGTTAGTTAAGTTAGTTGAGATTTTGGAAGGAAGTGGTCTGAATGTGTTGGGCTGAGAAAGCTAAATGGGTTGCTGAGGTCTTTTGATAGTGGGGTCCATGAAGTTAGAGGTTTTAGTTTGGTTTGGGATTTGGTCAGGAGATAAAGGGAAGTTGGCAGGAGTAGTTGAGTATAATGGGATTGGTTTCTAGAATAATGATAGTGCATTTAATGGTATGTGAATTGGAATGTCTATATTCCTGACTGCTGATGGGAAGGGGCATGTGTGAGTATGGTGGGTTGACAAGTCTGCTGTAGGATTGTGAGTTTGGTAAGGTGGTAGGTTTTTGATAGGTTTGAGAGGGATATTGGTAATAAGATTTTGACCTAATATGGGGTAAGCCGATGAGGGAAATTTTTCTGCATGGTGAACTGAAGAGAGAACAGGCTGAATGTTAGAAAAAATGGTGACATTGAGAGAGATTTTGTACCTTGCAGGAAATCTTTCAATTTGAAGGGCAAGGCAAAAGGGTTGTCTATGCCCCAGCAGGCCACAGTTTGAGCAGTAGACATCTAGTCTCTCATATTTGAGACCAATCCAAGTAACATCTCCTTTCTGCCTAGAGAAGTTAAAACCTGGATTGAGAGGCTTGTTGGAATCAATTTCCACCAAAATATGCAGATAGCTTCTAAAAGTTAAGAGAACCCCTCTAAATTCCTTCACTTTTAAGAGGTGCCCCAAGCCTTTACCCATAGCAATGACATTTTTGGTTGTCATGTTGTGCAGAGGCAGGCCATGCACTTGAATCTAAAAGAGAACCACTGTGAGAGCAAGTTCATTTATAGTAGCAGAAGGTGACCCTTTTTGTAGAGCTAGAAGGGAACCATTAACATTCCAAGTCACTTGGTCAAGGATTCTGGTGATATGCTCCAGCTTGGAGAACTTAAACAGAAAAAGATTTGGACCTAGAGTTGAGAAAGAGAAAGGGATAGCAAAAGGCCATGATTTAGTAAGAGCTGCATAGACTAGATGATTGCTGAGAGTTTTTTGGGAGATTATATGGCCAACTAGAGGAGCTTCTTCAGTGATCATAGCAGGAGTGAGAGTTTCTAGTTGGGAAGAGGGATCTTCCCAAGAGAGCTTCTCTTTGTGCAATTAGAGCTTCCAAATCCACTTAAGAGGGACCCATGAAGAAGGAAGCAAGTGAAAAAAGGAAAAAGGATGAAAGGAGGAAGAGAAGGGTGAGGAGTGCAGAAGGAGCTGCAGGTAACTAAACTGAAAACAAGGGAAAAACAGGGGGAAAAGGGGAACAAAAAGGAAACAAGAGCAAAGAGAAACAAAAGTAAGCAAAAGATAGAGAAAGGAGATAGCAACAGATGTTGATTCGATCAAGCAAGACAGAAAAAATAGTTGAGGAAGATAAAACCAATAAGCAAGGAACAAGGTGACAATAGAAGAAGAAAGTATCTTGGAAGAAACTTCTTCAGGGGATAGTTCTTTTGAGGAGAGAGAACTGTCTTGAAGGTGATTGATTAATTGTTTCTTGTTGGATGTATTGATCGGAACTCTGTGAGATAATAATAAGCATTTGAAATTTGAATCTGGGTTTGTTTATTTTGCTTTGTGCTTAAATTTTATTATTGCTTGTTGGTTGTCTGATTACTGGGAAAAGGTTGGAAATAAAAAAGGCCTTGAGACCTTCATCTTTGATCTTGCTCTCTTATTGAGATATATATATTTTTTATGAGAAATTTTCCAAGTGCTGCTGGGCTGTAGTGGGTTCAGGTTCATATGGCATCACTTAATGCTGCTGGTTCTTTTATTACATGTGTGTCTCCCTCATCAAGTGTTTCAGGCTCAAATTTGATGTCTCCAAGCAATCACCTATTTTTTGGACCAACTGCAATTGTCAGAAAGCTCTTCTTAGGATCTTCTCCTCTTGGTGGTGCTGGTAATGGAGAATTCTTAAATTTGTTCATGGAGTAATACAAAAACCAGTGAATTATAGTTTTTTGCACTCAATTTACTTTTTAAATAAATGGTGGCATAACTATGGTTAAAGGATGCAATGTTGAGGATTGGCTTGTCCAAATTTGATTCAATTGGATGATTTAAGGACCATTATACTGTAAATTTTGGGTTCTGTTATCCAATTTAACTCAAAACTTTTGGGTTAAACTTTTAGATTCTCTTTCTCCTTCCCTAGTGCCAGGAACCTTTTAGCCTTATGAAATTTCAGCTTATTATTATTAGTTGACATAGCATTCAACATAAATTTCATATGGTTATTATTTAGTTTGATCACATCAGTTCTCCCTTCATTACTACCATATATCAGTTAACTAAAAAAAAAAAAAAAAGATCTGCATTTTCGGGTGGCTGCTGTAGGCATATTTATCCAATGAAGAGTTTCGAGACAAATTTGAAATGAAGAAAAGTGCTTTCTACGAGCTTCTTAAATGGAGATAAAACAATCTCAAGATGTCTCTTGATCTATTTTAGGGCTTGCTTTCTTGAGACTAAAGCTAGATGCTTGGAGAATTTCAAGACTGCTTAGAACTTGACAAGTTACTGGAGCAATTGGAGAATTTGAGGACTTTAAAATGCTTGCGCACAAGCAAAATTGGTAGTAAGCAACAACCATCCTCACCCAAAAGCTCCAACATCATAAGTTTGTTGCCTTCCATTATTGAATTATGTTCTTTGACAAAACTGAGACAACTAGTCCTAGGTAGGTGCAATTTATCTGAAGATGAGTTTCTCATTGAATTTGGATGTTTACCTTCACTGAATGTGTTGGATTTATCAAGAAACAATTTTTGTAACTAACTAGGCTTATCAGCCACCTTCTTGGGTTACGGGATTTGTCTTTGCACGTGTATACTACTCTTCAATCAATCTCACTGCACACAAGTGTACCAGTTTTGACAGCAAATGGCTGCACATCATTGTAAAGAATCTTAATTTTGATTGACCAAAGTTCTGCAAGTTTCGAACTTAATAATTGCAACAAACTGGTTGAGATTCAAACTTTGAAAAGTTTGGGACCTCAATCAGATGTTTACATGGGAAGGTGCAACAATCTAGCATATGATTTTAGGAAGAGCCTTCTCCATGTTCTCTCTTTCCCTCTCTATCTCCTATCTCTCTATTTATGACATAAGCACTTTTTTGAAATAGATGTTGTGCAAGAGATGGGTTGATGCTTTCGTACGTATATCCTTTGATTTTTTTTATTTTTTTTTAATATTTAGAAAATCAAATAAGTGTTTTTATTTTCTTGAACCCTTGATTTTTTATTCTTCTTTTCCCTTCTTTTTTGAAAGCTTGAATATTGAGGTTGTTTTCTACCCTTCATTCATTATATATAACTAATTATTTTTAAGCCCAGGGTCACAACTGTGAAGAAATGGTAATGAAATATAATCCTCTTAGATTGATAAAGATGATCTATTTTACTTTCTTCATGTACGATTCATCTATTCTCCCTAGCTTTTAAAGGTATAGAGATGGCATATGATTGTGAAAAAACTTATGTCTTTTAACAGCAATGTAGAAGCCAGATGGTTTGACTGCTAAGTTGCATAAACTTGGCAGTGCCAATCAAGTAGCCAATCAAATTAGCAATCCCAACATAGCTGAAGTTTTTCAAGTAGTGGCTTCTCTATGACAAAAATCATACACATTTTTTATACAAAGATGGAAATCTAATTGAATGACATATTCTAGACACATTTTTGCGTCTTCAATCACATTGATTTTGGCTTGTGAATATAGCAGTATGTATGTGTGAATACTGCAAAATCATTAACATACTATAATGTTATGTTGAACCCTCAAATATGCACATGATATCACAAGTGGATTGAAGAAAGCAAATGAATAAAGTTTACAGTTAAACTCTTTTGCCCCCTAGGGTTTCAGACTTCATTTTTTTTCCTAGGGTTTCATTTTTATTATAAGAAGTACATGTGGTTTTATAAGGACTAAGATAATACACCTCCGTTAAAGTACTGTCCAAAACATAACGGAACACTATGTTAATACCAATTAGATGTCGTCACGTGTCATATAATTAATTTTAAAAAAAGATTAAAAAGATTAAAAAAATTATATATATTTTCTCAAAAATAAAAAAGATAAAATAAAAGGAAAAAAAAAATTGGGGGTGAGCCACCTCAAGGAGCCGAAGGGCATAGCAGTTGGAGGATTCTCATGAGCAACTTCTACATAGAACTCTGGTGACCGGAAGCTACAACAGGCTCCATAGCTTCAAACACATCGTTAATGGCTTTGCTGTCCACACCACCCCTTCCCAGGTCCTCCCCCACTTGTTTAAATTTGCTTTATATATATATATATATATATATATATATATATATATATCTTCCCTATAAGAAACAGAAAAAGGGCTCTTGAAAAAGTTCCTGGACATGATAATTTCAGGCCAGAAAACTCAAAGCTGCTCCAGGAGTAGTGCTGATAGCGAGAAATAGAGGGGCGAAATTGATGACAACGGACACTCCTTAATTCCTAGGCTTACCACAATTGGACAGAGGAAGGAGGAGACTATTTTATATATATAAATATATATATATAATTTTTTAATTTTTTTAAAAAAATTAATTTTATGACACATGGTGACATTTGATTGATGTTGATGTGATGTTTCGTTAAGTTTCGGACGGAATTTTCACAGAGGTACCATCTTAGTTTTTATGAAAACCCCTAGTACCTTATGTGATAAAAACAAAACCTTAAAGGAAAAAAAGAAAAAGTCTAACAAAAGTGCATTTAACCCTAAATTTTAATTAACATAAAATTCAACTTTCAACCGCATTAAATAGCAGAGTAAAACGTCGTCGCTAGACCTCACTTAAAAATAAATAAATAAAAAAATAATTTAAATGCTTGTTGAGAATGCCATTGAAGTCAAATCGGGTACCAAACAAACTCAGCTCAATTTAAGCTCGAATTAAACAATTATTATTATTATTTTTAGTATGATAAAGTAAAAAAGATGATTTTAGTACTAGACTTGCACATACAACACTACATTAAATAAAATTAGTCGTCGATAATTTTATGAAATTTAATAATTTATGATGTTTCCCTACAGGAGCATAGAGCTATGATTCAAATGTGTGGAAAATCTTCAAGAAAATGGACGTAATATTTCAGCTTAGAAACTCGAATGAAAAATAGATAAATTTCAAATAACTGCAAATAAATGTAAATTCTAAGAGGATCCATATGTATTTTTTTATATTAAAAAAAAAAAAAAACACGCATTACAGAATGCATAGTAGCTTCCTCGCAATCACTCATCCCCAGTTCACCACTGACCCAGCTGATGACTTACCCACACCTAATCAAGGAGAAAGCGCGACGAAATTTTGAAGATGAGGCTTTTGTCAAAAAGAGGCTAACAGCAGAGACAGAGAAAGTCTTGCAAATATCGAACTTACTGGTCCACCCAAAAAAAATAAATACTACAGTCATTTGTTTTGTTTTTTCATTTTTCATTTTTAGAGAAAAATAATAATTTATTGTTTGATCGTGACAAAAGCCCGTGTGAAAATATTATTATTCTAGATGCTCGCACGTTATTGATAGATGTCCATTCTAACAAAGAATTCCACACCATTTTGCGAAGAGAAAATTTTACATGGTTCGGTGTATGACCTACGGTTACAGAATAAAGCCTGAAAAAGTGCTACATTTGTTTTTATTCACTTTATGATTTTACAATAAAAATAATTCATATGTATATGAAGAGAGAATATAAAAATGTATGACTGATAAAATTAAATCAGAAATACTGATTTAATTTTATCAATTACAACTAATACAAATATATTATTTTAATATCAAATCTCATACAATATATTATAACATTATAGTACTAGAGTGCATTAACTCCTTCCATATGAACAATAGATGTCTGAGTTTTACCAATAGTGTCTGAATTGTACACAAACAAAAGTTTAAAATAGCAGCAGATGCGTGAGATGTGAAAGAGGCACAAACAAAAGAATTTGGCCTTTGCTGAAACGTGGACAGTAAAAGCAACAAAGAAGGAGAGTTCTTTGTCTCCTGTGGGGGGACTAACTAGAGGAAAATAATACCAGCTTTAAAGAGCTGGTGCTCGACGTGAAGAGCGGAGCTGAATTTTTAGGAGAATCGAAGTTTGGTTCTTGCCCATTCGACAAGTAGCACTATTTTCTATGCTTAGTTTTTATTTTCCTTTTGTTGTACTCAATGTTTAGCATTTTGATCATGCAATTAGAAGACAAACAATTTTAACAACATTTACTATTTTGCCATGTTTACCCTTCCTCCTCCATCACGCCTCCATCCGTCATTTCCTTTTCTTTTTATTTTATTCCTATTTATTACTAGACTCTGTCGTGAGCTGCTTGGCGTGGCTCTCTCTCAGACCGCTCTCTGTTTCAAGTATGAATTGCTTTTTAATTTTTTTTTTTGGGAAAATACGTTTTAGCCCCCTCAACTACCAGCCGTTTACATTTTAGCCCCCTAAACTATCAAAAGTTGTAAAATGGCCCCCCAAACTACCAAGCAGTTACGTTTTAGCCCCCTCCGTTAGTTTTCGCCGTCAAAGTGGATGGAAAAGTCGAAACTACGTCGTTTTGATATTGAAAGTTACCAAAATACCCTCAACTAACAGAGGGGGCTAAAATGTAACAGTTTGGTAGTTGGGGGGGCCATTTAATAACTTTCCCATTTAAATTTTCTTTTTTAATCATTTAAATTTTAAACCGACATCGTTTTACACATTAACAATTTTTTAACCATTTACTTCATAATCAAAAATGACGTAGTTTTAAAATGGTATAAATTCATCTAACCCTAAACCGCACTCACGCTCGTCCCTGTCTCTCTGCAAGTCATCTTGCTCCCTTTTCTCTCAAACTTTCAATTCTCAGCTCTCTTCTCACCTCTCACTCTCAACTCCCTCACCGACCTCTCCTCTCACTTTCACCTCCGCCTTTCCTATCACTCTCGCCACCGCCTCCTCTCGCAATATCTCAAGTGTCTCGCTCCAATCTCCCTCGCTCGGCGCGACCTTCTCTACCTCCAACCACGTGGGTCCCATCAGACCAAGAGAGCGACCCAAACATGGCCCCGAGTCGTCCGAAGACTGTGTTTCGTGTCTGCCGTCACTCACCATGAAGTTCGTCATTACCCATCCGCGAACGCCAAAGATGGCGGTGCTTCACCGTCACCGCTATCGCTCCCTTGGGAGCCTCAACTCTTGCCACGTACACCACCTCTTCGCCCCACATTCATCACCGTTAAACAAATGTCTTACTCGATGGCACCACCTTGGTCGTGGCCCTTGAACAACGCCGTGATCGACGGGTAGTTCGATTCTTGGTCGGCTTCCTTGCCCGGCATGGAGAAATACTCGATCGAAAGGGCCAAACTCCCAACTCGGATAGAATTGATCTTACCACAACCCAAAAGCTGCAACTTATGAGTCGGTAGATATTGCGGATGATCTTTGGTGAAGCATGAGAAGAGAGAGAGCCATGCAAGGTGGAAAAGGTGGAAAAGAAGCATGAGAGAGAGAGAGCCATGCAAGGTGGCTGGAAAAACGAAAAGCAAAGGGGAATGAAAAGTTGTAAAATGGCCCCCAACTACATTTTAGCCCCTCGTTAGTTGAGGGTATTTTGGTAACTTTCAATATCAAAACGACGTAGTTTGACTTTTCCATCCACTTTGACGCAAAAACTAACGGAGGGGGCTAAAACGTATCGTTTGGTAGTTTGGGGGGCCATTTTACAACTTTTGATAGTTTAGGGGTAAAACGTGAACGGTCGGTAGTTGAGGGGCTAAAACGTATTTTCCCCTTTTTTTTTTTTGCATGTTGTAGTATTTATTTCTATGCTCTTTTGGTCAGTTTTGTATGGATTTTTGACAATTGTTTTGGTAGGTTGTGTATGGATTCATAAAAAATAAATAAAAAAGATTTATATTTTAGTGTTTATTTCTGTTTGTTGATTTTCTTGGTGGGTTTCGTATGGATTTTTGACCATTTTTTTTGGGTGAGTTTTGTTTGAAACAAGTAAGCATTCATAAAAAAATTTTGATTTTTTTTTTAAAATTTTTTGTAATGTTTATTTATGTGCTTGATGATTTTTTTGGTGGGTTTTGTATGGATTTTTGACAATTCTTTTGGTGAGTTTTGCTTAAGTAAGGATTCATAAAACAAAAAATTGATTTATATTTTTGTAATGTTTATTTATTTCTGGCTTGATGATTTTCTTGGTGTGTTTCGTATGGATTTTTGACCATTTTTTTGGTGGTGTTTTGTCTAGCACAGGTATCAAACAGATAAGCATTCATAAAAAAAAAAAAAATTGATTTTGATTTTTGTAATGTTTATTTCTGTGTTGGATGATTTTTCTGGTGGGTTTTGTATGAGTTTTCGACAATTTTTTTCGTATGTTTTGTTTGAAATAGGTATATCAAAGAGGTAATGATTCATAAAAAATAAAAAAAAATAAAAAATAAAAAATTTGATTTTTTGTAATGTTTATTTATATGCTTGATAATTTTTCTGATAGCTTTTTGCCAACTTTTTTGGTAAGTTTTGTTTGAATTAGTTGTGTATCAAAGAGATCAAGAGAGAGGGTTACTGCCACAGTATGGATTTTTTTTTGAATAATTTTTTTGGTGTTTTTTTTGTTTGTTTGCTTGTGTGCTTCAGTTTTACATGTGATTAAATAGTAGAGATTTGGTGTGTTTCTTGGATTTATTCATAAAAAAAAAATGATTTTTTTTTTGTCATGTCTATTTCATTGCTTGATGATTTTTTTGGTGGGTTCGTATGGGTTTTTGACCAAAAAAAAAAAAAAAAAAAGTTTTGTTTGACCAGACGTGTATCAAAAAGATCAATGGATCCATAAAGAGAGTTACTGCACTTTCCTTTTGTATGCTTTAGATGTGCTTTGTAGAGATTTGATGTAGTTCAGCAAACAAAGAAGAAGTTTGCTCAGAAGAAGAAGCTGTGAGTGTTTGTAGAGGGAGGAGAAATATGGGAAAATAAAAGTAAAATAAAAGGATAAGGTGGTGTGAAAGGAGGAGGAAAGGGATATATATATATATACATAATAAAGAAGGGAATTAGAGATAATCAAAGAGAACGTGAGTCTAAAGTGTGAGATAGAGTGTGACTTAATGATGTAATTTTTGGTACTTAAAAACATTTTTCATTTTATATAATGTATGATATTTTTAAGTATTTTACTTACACTTGTTTTTTCTTCTTTTTCACAATTTTATAAAAAAACAACCAAGGTGAAATCATTGATGATGCTATTGGCCAAGGAACTAGAGACAAGCAACTTCTGGAAGAGGAAATGAATAAAGTTTTCAGTTTATTTGATGTGTTGTAATATTATTATGAAACTCTAATATTATGGACTACATCTTTCCTTGATATATGCTCTATGATTTGTAATATTTCAAATATAAACACATCTCTTAAACTAAGATTAACAAATATCATCTCAATTTTTTTATTTTGTGACTACAAATAAACATTTATATATCCTATCATGGTATCACAGGAATTGCATGTGCCTTGCAAGTGCCATCATACTAGTTTTAAATAGAGAAGAGCATCCAACCGATAGTCATGAAAGTCAATGAAATTTATGAATTGATAGCAATCAAAAAGATCATTCTAGTACTCTTCTTGAAAGTCAATGAAATTCATGAATTGATAGCAATCGAAAAGATCTTTATGAATTGATAGCAATCGAAAAGATCATCCTAGAACTCTTCGTTGAAGTCAATGAAATTTATGAATTGATAGCAATTGAAAAGATCATCCAACTACTCTTCGTGAAAATCAATGTAATTTATGGAATTTTGTAAATCTAATCCTTTTACCCTTTTCTTAGGTCCCGTTTAATTCGTGGATTAGGTCCTTGGATTGGACTAGCTAACACTAGAAATTTATGAATTGATAGCAATTGAAAAGATCATCCAACTACTCTTCTTGAAAATCAATGTAATTTATGGAATTTTGTGAATCTAATCCTTTTACCCTTTTCTTATTCTAGCCTGTTGAGAAAGTCTCGCAAATATAGAAGATAACTTTTATTTATTTTGTATTTCTCATCTACTTTCTCTACGACGGGAGAAGTGGAGAACACTAGCCAAAATAGCTTTCGGTGAAAATTTCGTTGGAATGGCAGAGCAGAGTAGCTTCCGCACTTTACTTCAACACCGACCCAGCCGTTGACTCAACCTGCCAAGGACATAGCTCGGAGAAATTTCGCGGAGAACGCTTGTAGTCTAAAAGAGGGAGAAGAGGCAGACGTCAGAGACACAAAACTTTAGTGATCTCCATCTTCGATCCCCTCTCTCTCACTTTCCCGTCTTTCAACCAAAACTCTCTGTTTTTCGTTACCCAGGAATCCCAATCCAAGTCTTGGCCATCAAAACCCAGAAACTGAGCGTGAAACCCAATTTCGTTAACCTCCCCACACTTCTCACTTCTCCCCTAAAACTTCCCCCAAACCACGATTTATTTTCCAAACAACCCACGCCATCCCTCTCTATCTACCACTCTACCACCCATGGACCAAATCATCGGTATCATACAACGAAGCTTGAAGCGGAAGCGTGAGCCAGAATCCGAAGATCAAAACGAGGCCTGCCAGGTTGTCGGCGTCGAAGAGAGAAACGAACACGGTAATGTTTTCACGGCACTCACAGATCAAATAGAAATGGTTAGGTGCATGGATTTGTATTTATTTGTGTGTGATGGCTCCATTAGCCCGGTAAAAGGTAACTTCAGGAGTTTAATTCACTTGTGCTCCATAAGACTGTTTGGTCAAATATTTTCTCTTGCGTTTAATTTTTTTTAAAGATCCATTTGATATACTGATAGAAAACTTCCATTTCACTTTCATTTCCATAAATAGTTGAAGTTAAACACCCTTTTATATATATATATATATAAATGTAAGTCGAAAAAGACTGAAGAGGAGTACGTGTACATGATACAGAAGAAGCAGCTGATGCCACATCAGAAGAAGAAGCTGATTTTAACGTTTTAGATGAGAGTGCTGCCGTCATAGCCAATAGGGAAGCTTGGGTTGAGGTGGTCAAAGCCAGATGTGAAGTAGCCTCAGTGAGTTTAATTTATCATGCAGTTCTCGTATATATATTTTATAGAGGTTTCTTGGTGTTCTTCTCAGAATGTTTCTTCCCTGTTTCTCCTAACCTTACGTAGAACGATTTAATAAAAATAAAATTCAGAAGACCGCTTTTTTTTAATGATTAATTTTTTATGAGTTAATAGTTGTTCTAATGCTTAAAACTTGTTTTTGATCAAAATTAAACATAAGGGTGGAAGGTTAACCCTTTAGGGATGATATCACCCAAAATGGATTTGATCATCCTAAATTTGATGCTAATGCCTCAATTTTGTTGTTAATGTCTCACAAATTTGTTGCTAATGCCTCAAATTTGATGCTAATGCCTAAAAAAACCGGTAGTGGAGGCAACTACAATTTTATTTTTTCTTAAATCATGTATTATGTAAAACTGGGAGAACACCAGGAGAACCTACGGGGAGAACCCCTAGCATTTTCCTATTTTATATGATTCTAATTTAATCAAAAGTTTTCCTATAGTTGAACGATGGGTGCAAATGGCAATCGCACGGCCTTTGTTTTCAGGTGATTTTCATCGCCAATGCTATTATGATTCCGAAGCGGATCCAAATAGGAAAGAGTAGGGGTGTTCAAGCTGGTCACTAATCGCTTTTAACCATTAACCGCTTTGGTAGTCGGTTGTTAAAAACCGCTAACTGACTAAGGTGATTGCGATTAGCGGTTTTAGGGGTAAGGAAAAGTGGTTATAACTGGTAACTGACTTTATTTATATATAATAATATAAATATTTATATTAATAAACTATTAAATAAAACATCTAGTATTTCAAAAAATTAAAATAAAATAAAACATCTAGAATGACACCATTTTGTAGGGAGAATAAGATGAAACCCATAGTGATTTGTCTTTTTAATTTATTTCGTTTATATTTGGATTAATGGATTTGGACTATACTTTTTTAGCCATGTTTTTGGGCTAGAATTTATTTGGCTTTTTTTTTTCATTTTTTTTGGAACATTTTTGGCGTTAAACCCTTAAAAAATGACAAAAAATAGCAAATTAAAGGCCTAAAACACTTAAAAAGCCTAAAAGCCCATTTGAAAAAAAAGGGGTTATAATCGTGTGGTTATTGTATTAAATAATCGTTAACCACCGGTTATAAAATAATTGATAACTGCCTAGACGGTTGTGGTTATTAAAAATTAGGGGTTTGCTACGGGTTCTCCCCATAGTGTTCTCCTGACGTTTTTCCAATCTTACGTAGAACATGATTTAAGAAAAACTAAAATTATAGTACCATTTTTTTGCCAAGTGATTAATTTTTATGAGTTAATAGTTAAGTTCTAATACTTTAAAACTTGTTTTTGGATTCAAAACTAAAACCTAAGGGTAAAAAGTTAATCCTTTAGTGATGGTATCACCAAAAATGAATTTGATCATCCTAAATTTGATGCTAATGCCTTAATTTTGGTGCTAATGCCTCACAAATTTGGTGCTAATGCCTCAAATTTGGTGTTAATGCCTAAAAAAAGTGATTAATTTTTATGAGTTAATAGTTAAGTTCTAATACTTTAAAACTTGTTTTTAGATTCAAAACTAAAACCTAAGGGTAAAAAGTTAATCCTTTAGGGATGGTATCACCAAAAATGAATTTGATCATCCTAAATTTGATGCTAATGCCTTAATTTTGGTGCTAATGCCTCACAAATTTGGTGCTAATGCCTCAAATTTGGTGTTAATGCCTAAAAAAAGGGTGATGGAGGCCACTACAATTTTATTTTTTCTTAAATCATGTTTTACGTAAGATTGAGAAAACGTCAGGAGAACCTACGGGAAAAACCCCTAGCATTTTCCTAAAAATTAATAACTACCTAAGTTGGTTGTGGTTATCGGTTATAGCCAAATTGCCAATATTATAACCGTTTGAACACCCCTTGTAAAGAGGTACAATAAAATGCCGAAACTGAATTTGAATATGGTTATAGTATTTCAATTTGCTTCTCTTTGAGTTTAATTTATCACATAGTTCTCGTATATAAAATTTTTATGAGCTCAACAATCACATGATTTTAATTTAATCAAACGTTGTGCTATAGTTGAACCCTTGGCGGAATGGTACACCAAAAGCTTTTCTTCCATGGAGGTATTGGTGCCTCATGGGTCGAGGAAGATGCCCGGTTATGAAAGAGGTACAATAATAGTATTTCACTTTGTGTCTCTTGGGTTTTCATTCCTTCCTTGTATTAAATTTTCATGCATATATGTTCTTTATTCTTTTGCAAGCAGGTGCAAAGATGCTTAGATGAACCGTCTATACTCATAACAACCTACAAAGGTACACATAACCATCCACTTTCAGGCGGTGCAACTGCCATGGCTTCCACGGCTCTTTCAAATGGAACCTCATCTAGTTTCACCCAAGCATACGTTCCTCACCATGCTTCTTATCTGATTAACCAGTCTTCTCATCCACCAAACATTACAAGCATAAACCCTGACGACCCTTCAAAAGGAATTGTTGTTGACCTTACAATAAACTCTCACGCTCCCCCTCAATTCTCAATTCCCAAATCACCAGTTAGAGACCAAGACCAAAACCAGGCTCCCAGGATTCTTGTCGGCAAAGACTCAAAGAAAGGCGGTACTGTATTCGCCACACCCACAGATCAAATAGAAATGGTTAGGTGTATGCTTATGTATTTAGAATCATGTACTTGAGTCACAAAAATTTATACTGTCTAAGTTGAAAAAGAAACAGAATGAATGATCCATAAAAAAGAATTACCATTTAGAATCATGTTTAACAAATCTTTCTCATTTTTCAATTTAGAAAGAACAGAAAAAAGGGAAAATCTTGATTGCACCCATTATACAGGCTCTACACTTCCTGTTTCTCACGTGATTTGTCTCCTTTTGTAGTCCAATCAAACTCAACCACAATAAGTACCTCCTTTTCTAGACTTCATTGCGAATACGATGTCTTTATGAGTTTTAGAGGTAAAGACACCCGCATGAACTTTACCGATCACCTCTACTCCGCCTTGAAGCGAGTTGGAATTCGCACCTTCCGAGATGACGATGAACTTCCAAGAGGGAAGTCCATCTTTACAGAACTTGTCAATGGGATTCGCAAGTCAATGATTTTCATTGTGATTTTTTCCAAAGACTATGCTTCTTCTAAGTGGTGCCTCAATGAGCTTGCAGAGTTCATGAACTGTCAGAATACCGACTATAAGAATACTGTAGACCACACTCTTCTTCCAATATTTTATCATGTGGACCCCTCGGATGTTCGAAAACAAATTGGAACTTTTGTGGAAGCCTTTGCTACGCATGAAGAGCGGTTTCATATGGAGACGGTGAACAAGTGGAGAGGAGCTCTTACTAAAGCTGGGAATTGTGCTGGCTGGAATGTTGATGCAAATAGGTATATGCTATGGACTCTTAACTCTTGTACTTTTTCATCTATTTCTTGTATCTTTTTTGTCCTTTTCTTTTAAATTTTAGACAAAAATTGATAAAAAGAGCATTAAGTTAAATGGATCGAAGATCATGCCATCTAGAGACAAACCTATTTTTTATGGAGACGGTGAAAAAGTGGAGAGGAGCTCTCTAAAGCCGGGAATTGTGTCATTTGGAATGTTGATGCAAATAGGTATATGCTATGGACTCTTAACTCTTGTACTTTTTCATCTATTTCTTGCATCTTTTTTGTCCTTTTCTTTTAAATTTTAGACAAAAATTGATAAAAAGAGCATTAAGTTAAATGGATCGAAGATCATGCCATCTAGAGACAAACCTATTTTTTAGAAATATCAAGTCTTTTTAGATAAAATATCATACACTTGAGAGGAATGACATTGTAACTGTACTTTGTGGGAAATAGTTAATGGCGTGTCAATAGGAGAGGAAATATATTTAAATGATAATTATCAATAAATTTGATAAAACATAATTGTTTGACATAACGTATTACTCTCATATGACGGGGATGATAACATCCATATGGTGCCGATGAGTTATAACTATTTTTTTTCTTTTTTTTACCTTGTGCTTTTTTATTGTTTGCGGTATGAATCAAAAGTCATTGATGAGATTGTTGATAAAGTTTTGTGTGAAGTGAACCCCACTCGCTTGAATGTTGCCAAATACCCAATAGGAATGTCCTCGTGTGTTCAAGATATAAAAGTTTATTAAATCTTGGAACAAGAGACGTTCGTGATTGTGGGCATCTATGGAATGGGTGGAATAGGCAAAACAACCCTAGCAAAAGCCGCCTATAATGAAATAAATGATGCATTTAATGGAAGTAGTTTGCTTTTTGACCTTAAAGAAAGTTCAGAAATGCACAATGGCATAGTTGATTTACAAGAACAACTTCTTCATGATATCTTGAAAAAGGAGTTGAAGATCGGTAATGTTGATAGAGGAATTAGTATAATTGAGGAAAGAATTCATGGAAAAAAGGTTCTTGTTATTCTTGATGATGTGGATGACTTTGAAAACCTACACAAGTTAATAAAAAAGGAAAGGCTTGGTCCGGGAAGTAGAATCATTGTAACCACTAGAGATGAAAATGTGTTAAATTCATTGGGAGTAGATGAAAAATATAAGGTCAATGAATTGAATTATTGGGAGTCTCTTCGACTATTTAGTTGGCATGCCTTCAACATGGCCAATCCAAAAGAAGAATACTTAGAGCTTTCGAATGAAGCATTGGTTTATGCCGGAGGTATTCCTTTAGCTCTTAAGCTTTTGGGTTCTTTTCTTAAAGTTATAAGCATTGCTGAATGGAAAAGTACACTGGAAAAATTACGAAGAGCGCCTCTTGAGAAGATTCAAAATATACTTAGAATAAGTTTTGATGCACTGGACGTTGATACAAAGAACATATTCCTTGATATTGCATGTTTCTTTGTTGGAATGAACAAAGATAAGGATTACATCATCCAAATACTTAATGGTTGTGATTTCTTTCCAGATATTGGTATCAAAACTCTCACCGAGAGGTCCCTATTGAAAATTGATCGTGAAAATAAGTTTAGAATGCATGGTCTTATTCGAGATATGGGAAGGGAGATTATTCGTAAAAAGCCAGAAGATTTGCTACCCACTTTGCCAGGAGAACACAGTAGGTTGTGGTTTCATAAAGATGTCTTAAATGTATTACGCAACTATACGGTAAGAGGCATATGCATTTATATATATAAAGAAATGCAGTTACACTCATACATAATATGTCTTATTTAGGTATATATGAGCTTTTTGCCTTTTTGTCAATCATGCATCATAGTTATAATTGAATGATTTTAAATCCAAATCTTCTCTAAATCAAGTCAACAACTAATACTTACCAATTTAATATTATATTTAGAAGTTATGGAAGTTTTAAATAATTCTTATAATTTTTGAATCAATTTAGTGTTTTTTTCAAAAAGAAAAAAAAAATAAAATTGATGAGGGTATATAGGTCTATTCTAGTTCAAAGTTGTTCTAACTTTACGCAAGATGAAGATGAGCATTCCTAATCCAACTATCTATTTTGCTAGGGAACAATAAAAGTCGAGGGTCTCGTCTTAAAAGGATGTGAAGATGTATGCTTTATCAAAACCGAAGCATTTACAAATATGAAGCGTTTGAGATTACTCCAAATCAGTGATGTACATCTTGAAGGATCCTATGAACATCTCTCTAAAGAGCTAATATGGCTTTGTTGGCATAAGTGTCCTCTAGAATTTCTTCCACATAATTTTCATCTAGAATCCCTTGTTGTTCTTGACATGCAGTATAGTAATGTCAAACAAGTTTGGGAAAATAATATGGTATGACAAATCTTGCTAAGTGTTTTTTTTTTTAAAAAAAATGTTAAATGTATAACTATCAAGAACTTTTCATTTCCTTATTTATTCTATTTTTTTTTTTTTCACAGATACTCAACAAGTTGAAGGTCCTAAATCTCAGCAATTCCAAATGTCTCACTAAATCACCAAACTTCTCTCAAGTGCCAAAATTGGAGATACTAATACTTGAAGGTTGCACGAGGTTGGTTGAGATTCATGAGTCCATTGGAGGTTTGGGAAAGCTTGTTTTGCTGAATTTAAAAGGATGCTAAAGTCTTATGAATCTTCCAAGCAACATTTCTAACTTAAAATCTCAAAACTCTTGATTTGTTGCTTAAAAGTTGACAAGTTACAATCAAGTAGGAATATGATTGCTTTAATGAGCTATGTAGATGGAATTGCTATTAAGAACTACCATCCTCATTTGGTCTTTTAAAGAATCTTGAGATTGCATCATTATCTGGATGTCAAGAACAACCCTCAAAATCTTGGGTGTCACCTCTTTCATCGTTGATGTCACCAAAATCTTGTTTGTCACTTCTCATCATTGATGTCATAAAAATCCTAACCCAAGATGTTTTCTACCATTCTGCTTCTGGATTAGTTCTTTGACAATACTCCGCCTCTCTCTACACAATTTGTCTGAAAATGAGTTTCATGTTGATTTTATGAGTTTATCTTCACTCAAGTCTTTGGATTTATCAAGAAACAATTTGTAACCTACCTGATAGCATCATGCACCTTCCTAAATTGTACAATTTGCTTTTATATGAGTGTATAGCTCTTCAATCAATTTCAAGACTCCCTGCAAGTATAGGTCTGTTGGATATAAGTGGTTGTACATCAATTAAAAGACTCTCATTTTCGTCAAACCATGAAAGCCAACTATTTTTGGACCTTCGTAATTGCCCCAAATTGATTGAGATTCAAGGCTTGGGAGATTTGGAATCTGCTTCTATTCACTCGAAAGGGTGTAAGAATTTAGCATATAATTTTAGGAGTCCTCACCAAGTACCTTTCTCTCTCTCTCTCTCATTTTATGATGTGAACATACATATTTTTTTAAACAGTTTTTGTCAACCATGGGCGATGATGAGTATCGTGTCATTTGCCTCCCTGGTAGAGAGATTCCAAACTGGTTCAGCCACAAGGGCATTGGGTCTTCAATATCCTTCCATGCACCTTCAATTTCAAAGGGTCAATTCTTGGTTGCTTTTCTCTGTTATGCATTTGATGAAGAACAAATTTATATTGATGATCCTCTTGTTAATCTTAAATAAAACTAGAGGTAACTTGAACTCTCTTTGGCCACTTCGGCTTCTTCGTTTATTCCCTGATAGGGATAGTGAATTTCTTTGTCCAAAAAAAGAAGATCATTTCTTTCTTTGCCTGACGCCACTCATAAGAAATCAATATAAGTTGGAAAAAGGAGTCATATTTAATGAATTGTTTATGGAAAGTGGAGATGAAATTGTGGTGACCATCAACCTTTGGAACAAAGCTAATGTGAAGAAGTGTGGAGTTCATCTACTTGTTGCTGAACCAAATGTGAAGAAGTGTGGAGTTATCTTCTAGTTGTTTTGTTGTAGAAATAAGGATAAAATACAGTAGTCATAGTTATGTATCTAAGTCAATCAAGAGTCTTTTAGCTATTTGTAGTATTACGGTGCAAAAGTCCATGTTGC
Organism: Carpinus viminea; assembly: GCA_013348765.1. Taxonomy (NCBI): domain Eukaryota; kingdom Viridiplantae; phylum Streptophyta; class Magnoliopsida; order Fagales; family Betulaceae; genus Carpinus; species Carpinus viminea. The sequence continues at coordinate 41,630,046 of CP054667.1, read as the reverse complement.
TATTGCTCTATGGTATCTATTATTGTATGAGTCCATGAAAAATAAAAAATAAAATTGCTAAATTCGCTCTTTTTTATTAGCTCATAACTTTTTAATAAATGATAATTTAAAATGGTATAAAATCAAAGTGACTTCATTTTTTAAGTGTTTAGATAGCATCAAGTGATGGATTGGTCAAAGAATTTTGTTCCTATTTTGACTACCTTGTTATGCTTTATAACCACTAAAATGTATGCAAATTAAACAATTGAGATTGGTTAATCTCTAAATTCCATTTAGTCTTTCTTTTTTTCTTTTTTTCAATTGATAGGAGTATCTAGGCCTATTGTAGTTCAAAGGTGTTTTAGTTTTATACTGAAGATCTTTTTTTTTATTATAATTTAATTTTAAAAATATTTTTGCAAGAACATCTTAGAAAGATCTCCAATAGAAATTACTTTTTATTTATATAGGATTAATAATGTGCAATAATAATGCTTTGAAGCTTATAAAATAATGCTATAGAAATAAATTAAATGCAAAATAATAAAATAAATAATTCAAAGATTTAATACCTTCACCAATATAAGATAAAGCTCAAGGGTTACATTATGCTCTTATTACATGGTACTTTTTTATTTATATAGAATTATAGATATGTACCATCAAATCTAATTACAATCAAATTTGATTTATCATCAAATCTGATTATAGAGATTACAATCAATTACAATGAATATCAAAATGAAATTCTCTGCAAAGCTATTATGCAACTCAATTAGTTGCTTCTCTTGAAGAATCTCCTTCTTTGATATTTTGCACCATTGGCTTTAAATTAAATAAATAAAATAGCTTATGTTGAAATTTTTTTTTAAACACTTCACAAGATTGTGTCATGCAAAATAGTAATTATGTTAAGCAAGTTTGGGACAAAAAGTATATATAATGATATTAATTAAGGTTTTTTTTTTTCTTTATTAATGTTATAAACCAAACAAGAACTTTAATTTATTTATTTATTTAATATATAGGAGTCAATTGAGTTTCTATAAACCCAAACCTCACCAAATCACACAGTTGTTTCTCAAGTGTCAAAATTGAGATACTACCAATTGGTCGAGATTCATGAGTCTATTGAAGGTTTGAAAACCTTGTTTTGCTTGAAATAAAAGGATCAAGAGTCTTATGAGCTCCTAAATCATAAGTTTGTTACCTTCCATTATTGAATTATGTTCTTTGACAAAACTAAGACAGCTAGTCATAGGTGGGTGCAATTTGTCTAAAGATGAGTTTCCATTGAATTTGGATGTTTACCTTCACTCAATGTGTTGGATTTATCAAGAAACAATTTTTGTAACCTACCTATTTATTATTTCTTGGATGACGGATTTGTCTTTGCATGAGTGTACTACTCTTCAATCAAGCTCACTGCACATAAGTGTACCAGTTTTGAGAGCAAATGGCTGCACATTATTGGAAAGAATTTTAATTTAGATTGACTAGAAGTTCTAGGTGTTCTTTCAAACTTAATAATTGCAACAAACTCGTTGAGATTCAAAGTTTGAAAAGTTTGGGACCTCAATAAGGTGTTTACATGGAAGGTGCAACAATCTAGGATATGATTTTAAGAAGAGTCTTCTCAGTTTTTTTTTTTTCTCCTATGGTTTATGACATAAGCACTTTTTGAAACAAGATGCTTAAGAGATGGGTTGATGCTTCGAGTATATCCTTTTATTTTATTTTTCTATTTAAATATTTAGAAAAGCAAATAAGTGTTTTTATTCTTCTTTTCCTTTTCTTTTGAAAGCTTGAATATTGATGTTGTTTTCTGCCCTTCATTCATTATTATGTCTAACTACTTTTAGCATGGTATGCAAGAGAAATGTTTAAATGTATATCCTCTCTATATTGACAAAGATGATATGTTTTTACTTTTTCCATGTATCATAATGCCTATCTTTTAAGGGTAAAATAGCATATGTTTTATTCTAAATCACATTATTATATTTGAAAGCATTTCAATAATTGAATCTATAATCTATTGGTTAACATATCATCATTTATAATAATTTTGTTGGCTTTGATTATGATTCTTTAAATACTCATACAAAGGCATTAAAGTTGCAACAATTGGCCTTTTTTCCCCCAATATGGCATGAAAACTCACGTCATTACCTTATGTTCCTTTCTAAAACTTCAATTTATTCAGCATCCAAGAAGGGTTAAAGAATCACAATATTCATTCATAAACGCTTTCAACAAGCAAAGTGTCCATATAAAAAATTATTTTGTTCTTTGATTAATTAATTACATAGCCAAGTCAGGGGATTCAATTGAGTTGTCTAAAGCAAATATGTCAAACCCGTTCAATAGGCAGAAAATTAGTTATCAAAAAAGAATTAGCAAAAGAAATACCATGGGAAGCATATAAATCTTTTGGATTTTTGGATTTTTTATATTTAATTAATATATATATTTTATATAATTATATATAATAAAGCGTTAACGGTTATAACCGCTTTTCATATTTTAAAACTTAACCGCCTAGGCGCTTAGCGGAGTTTTAATAACCGCTTTACAAAGCGGTTAGTGGTTATTAAAAGCTGTTATAAAAGTTAGCAGTTGGTGAAGCGGTTGCCCTCTCTTGAACACCCATAGCCACCCCCAATGGAAGTCTGCCTAAAACAGAGGGGCAGATCTCGCAGCTATATGTTCCAAAACCATTATTAACAACTCCAAACCATCGTGGCTAAAAACCACTAGCACTTTACAATCAATGTAATCACCGAATACAACAAATGGCACCAACGAGTTGCTACAGAATTTCCAAGACCATCCCATAAAGCATCTCAAAACCTCCATTGGACAGCTATGCCTCTTAAAGCAATATCTCCTTTGTAAGGCTCCAATTGCGGGACATAATTACATTCTCCACATTCTTTTGGGGTGGTTTCGGCCACCCCCTTGGCTCCATGGCCACCCCAAGTTTTTTTTTTTCTAAATTTTTTTAAATAAAAAATTTAATTAAGTGGCCATATGTCAACTTCTAATTGGTCTACGTATCAGTTCGTTAAGTTAACTAACGGTCAACTGACGGAATGACTAATTTGGTCACTTTTTAAAATCACAAAGACTAATTTGATCACTTTTCAAACCCTAGGAAGGAAAAAATGAAATTTTCAAACCCTGACGACTAATGAAGTATTTAACCCAAAAAATAATAAATATAAAAAAAAATTACACGGTCAGGTTAATTAATTACTATATATGTATAGACCTATTTTTGGCAACTTACCATTAATAACTAACCCTAAAAAACCTAAACCCACCAAAAAAAAAAAAAAAAAAAAGGAAAAAAAAAGGGAAGGACGTACATACAAATAGCAGCTGAGAAGGTAGCTAAGAGCATCCACAGCAGCCTCTTCAAATGAGGCTCTTCAAAATAACCAAAAGTACACTTTTTGTTATTTTAATAGCTCATCTTTTTATAGCACACTTTTCAGTCTCTCTACTTTAACAATTCACTTTTACTATTTGATTAAAATATTATTTTTCTCTTTCCTTCTTGACTTTATTTTGCAAGGCTTCATCGATTGGGTGTTGTAGCACCGGTGGAACATCTTCACGCCGTCCACCTGTGCTCGCCGGCGGAGAAGAAAGTGAGTGGTGCTCGCCAGCGTTTCTGGCATCGTGTAGTGTAGTGGTGCTCGCCGGCATTTTTGGCGTTTTCCGGTGGTAGGGAAGAAAAAAAACACAGAGGGTTGCAACTACAATCGTCGAAAAAAGGAGAGAGAAAAAGGAAAAAGGTGGAGAGAGAAAATAGAATTGTTTAAAGAGTAGAGAGTAAATAGTAATTGTTAACTTTGAATAAATATTGTTCACAATGTTAACTTTTTTGTTAAAATGAAGAGGCTGAAAAATGAGGTTTTTAACCCTTTTTGTTAAATTAGCTCTTTAAACTAACTAAAAAAGGGTTTGAAGAAGCTGTAGTGAGTGCTCTAATAAGGCTAAAAAGTTGGAGGAGATTGAACATGAAATAATTAAACACTAATTAATAAAATGTAATGTAAAACAAAAAAAATGTTTTAAAGAAAGTATATATATATTTATTTTATTAAAACAAAAGCTTTTTAAAAAGAAAATAAAATCAAGAGAGTAGTAAGAACAAAATAACAAAATATCTGTCAGAGAAAAGAAAAAAAAATTATAAAATAAAATAAAATAAAAATTTGATGTGTGAACACAGTTACACGTCAGAAAATTCTGACGTGTGACACTGTTCACAGAAAAGTTTTTTGGGTTTTTTCCCGCTCTCCTTCTCCCATCCCGCTCTTTTCTCTTAAGTCAACTTTTTCCAAATTCTTATTTATTCTTTCCCCTGCTTCCACTCCCACTAGCACACCTCTTACCATCACCACTTTCCTCATCCTCTTTCCCACGTAAGTGTCCAGCTCCTCTTCTTCTTTTTTTTTCCTCCTTTTTCTTCTTCTTCTTCTCTCTATCTGCACGCCCAGCTCCCTCTTCCTTTTTTTTTTTTTCTTCTTCTTCTTCTTCTCCCTCTCCTCTCTTTTTTTCTTCCTTCTTTTCTTCTTCCTCTCTCTCTCAGCTCTGCACGCCCAGGCCGGCTCCCTCTTCTTTTTTTTTTTTTTTTAATTTTTAATTTTTTTCCTTTTTTTTAAATTTTATTTTATTTTTTTCTTCTTCTTCTTCTTCTTCCTCTCTCTCTCAGCTCTGCACGCCCAGGCCGGCTCCTCTTCTTTTTTTTTTTCCTCCGTTTTCTTTTTCTTCTCTTCTTCTCTCTCCCTCTCCTCTCTCAGCTCTGCACGCCCAGGCCGGCCAGCTCCCTTTTTTTTTTTTCCTCTCTCCCTTCCCTCTCCGATCCCCTCTAATTCTTTTATTTCTTCTTCATCCACGAGACCTACCTGCTAGAACAAAAAAGAAAAACAAAAAGAACCTCCAAGAAAAAAAAAAAAAAAAAACAATTGACGTGGCACTGTTCACAACGTCAAAAATGTGTTTTACACACATCAAAAAAAATTTTGAAAAAAAAAAAAAAACTTTTATGACGTGGCACATTTCACACGTCAAAAATTTTTTTTCCAAAAAAAATAATAAATTCTAATACGGTGAACAGTGCCACGTCAGAAAGTCAACAAAATTTTTGAAAAAAAAAAAATTCTAACGTGGCACTATTCACCACGTCAGAATTTCAACTTTTTTGATAGGCAATTTTCTAAGGTCTAAAAAACGTCAAAAAAGGTACGTCAAACGTTTTTGACGTACCAATAGGTCTAAAACATCAAAAAAGTTGCTTAAAAAAAGTGTGATTTTTGTAGTGGATGGCTTCAACAAAGCTGCTTTCAAATGGAATTGCTATTAAGCAACTGTCATCCTCTTTTGGTCTTTTAAAGAATCTTAAGATTGTATTATTATTTGGATGTAAAGAACAATCCTCAAAACATTTGTTGTCACTTCTCTCATCCTTTATGCCACCAAAATCTTTTTCATAACTTCTCTCATCATTGATTTCATCAAAAAGTTAGAACCCAATATGTTTTCTACCACCTTCCACTCCTAGATTACATTCTTTGACAACACTATATCTCTTTGGGTGCAATTTGTCTGAAAATGGTTTCCTATTGATTTTGTGGGTTTATCTTCACTCTAGTTTTTGGATTTATCAAGAAACAATTTTTGTAATTTACCTTATTGCATCGAGTGCCTTCATAAATTGTACAATTTGAATTTCAAGACTCTTTGGAAGAGGTAAATTTAAACACTCCCTTTCAATATGTGAGGCTCAATACATGGAATATTTAATTAAAAATAGAGAGTGAAATGAAGGAATCAAGGTTCGATCGTAGAACTTTTGACTTTGATCAACCATGCTAAATTACCAGTTATGACAAAAATTTAAGTTAATAGGAAGATGTAAATTTAATTACTTAACAATTACTTTAACATTCGCATATATAAATCTTTTAGATACAAGGGATTATATATCAATGGAAATACTCAATTTCGTCGAACCATAAAAGATGACTAATTTTTGCCCTTCGTTGCTCTAAATTGACTGAGATTCAAGGCTTGGAGAATTGGGAATTTGCTTCTCTTCACTTGAAAGGGTGCAAAAATCTAGCAGATGATTTTGAAAAATTTCATAAAAATACAATTACAATCATAGGTTATTTATACTGCAATTTGACCTAGTGCAGCATACTACAAAACAAATCACACTAATTTACAATCAAGCAAATCTACTAGATACTTTTCTTGATGCTCAAGCCAATCAATGAATGATCAGCTCTCCAAAACAATAGTAAAAATATCTTGATGCCCAAGCCAACCTTCCCTATACGCTGTCATAGGTGGACATGGAATTCTCCAAAACTTTTCATATTGAATTTCTGCTTTCCTGCGGCTACTAGGAGTTTTTGAGGTAGCGAACGATCCTGCGAACGATGGAGCGATCGTTCGCAAACAGGCCTTCTTGATGCCAGAACTTTCTGAGGTAGCGAACGATCCTGCGAGCGATGGAGCGATCATTCGCAAATGAGCCTTCCTGCTGCTAGAACTTTCTGAGGTAGCGAACGATCCTGCGCCCATCCTTGCGTTCGATCGCTCTTCACTGGATTCCTTCTTATTGACTTTGGTTTTGAACGCTGCATTAGCTACCTTCATGTTAACAGATTTTAGGAGTACTCATTACCAAGTTATTCTCCTCTCTCTCTCTTTCTCTCTCTCATTTTGTGTTCTGAACAGTGCCCGTCAACCATGGGCAACGATGAGTCTCGTATGATTTGCCTCCCCCTAATGAGGTTCCAAATTGGTTCAGCCATCAGGGAATTGGGTCTTGGATATCCTTCCATGTACCTTTTATTTCAAAGGGTCAATTCCTCCGGTTGCTTGTTTGTGCTAATGGTGCTTTTTATTCAACCGAAGATTTAGGGAGTTTTGTTCATGCTCCTGTACGTGACAATCCGAAATAAAACTAGAGGCAACTGGAAGGGTCTAAGACCAACACTAAAGGCAAATACACACTTTACTCCTGTAACCCGTCATGAGCACTCCTATTATTTTCTAAGAAAAGATCATTTCTTTCTATACCTGACGCCACTCGTAAGAAACAAATATGAGCTGGAAAGTAGAGTCATATTTAATGAATTGGTGATGGAAAGTGGCGAAGCAATTCAGGTGTCCTTCGAACTTTGGCGAGGAGTTGAAGTGAAGAAGTGTGGAGTTCATCTGGTAGTTGATGAGCCAAATGTAATGTGAGAATATGTTACACTTAATTTGAGCTTGAAACACTTGATGAAGGAGACACACTCGTTCCCTGTCCGTTGGAACACACGTACTTGCTTTTCAAACCACCTAGTGTGGTCTCCCTGCAGTATGCCTTCCTTTGAGATCAATCAAAAAGATCAAAGTTCTAAGCTAACTAATTCCAAAACTATAAAATTAAGTCCTTGAAAACTAATTTTTCTAAATGAGATTGCCGTGCTTATTCGAAGAATTCCAGCACGTGTACCATCTGCTTGAGGCAGGGGCAAGCGTGACTGCTTTCTGTGTGACAGTATGAGTACTTCTGCCCCACCGTTGAAGCTGATATTGCCCTTCTTCATCATTCAAATGTAAAAATTAACCCAGTTGGTGAAACAGAGAAAGCAAAATTAAAGCAAATTAGAGAGCAAGATCAAAGATGGAGGTCTCAAGGCCTTTTTTATTACCAACCTTCCTCAAACTCAATCTCTGCCCACTGACCCAGAAGCACAAACGCGCCAAGAGTGAAGCCCTTTTTGGTAATTTCAGGGTAGGGTTAGATTTTTGAGGTGCAGAGATCAAACTTCTGTCGTAGTGTGAGGAACGAGAAATGACAAAGAGAGAGAGAGTTGACGGTGGTGATGCGGTGTAGCATTTGTCAATTTGCTAAGTTTAGATTGTAACGGTTTCTGACCGTATGATGCGCAATTCCGGGTTTAGTTTGACCCAGGCACACACGTCGTGCAATGCTATTGGTTATATCGGATGATCCTACATTTCCTGCAATAGATACGGACTACACGAGATCCATATTTGATAAATTGTATTTTGTGACTATAAAATATAATTTATCAGTAAACGACGCCGTGTCATCCCCCAAAACTCGTCCAACAAAACGCGGAGTGAGCGCAAATTCCATTCAACCTCTCTCTCTCTCTCTCTCTCTCTTAGGGTTTTGAACTCTTAGAGCACAAATCATGCAATTGACACTCGAATTCGGGTATGTTTTTATTTCAATCCCATACTCTGCCTTTGTTTTTGTTTTTGTTTTTCACTTCCTTTGGTTTCGGAAACTTAAAAAGTTAATTTTATACGTCTTGGTGTTGTTATGAAGCTGATTGATTAATTGTTTCTTGTTGGATGTATTGATCGGAACTCTGTGAGATAATAATAATAATAATAATAATAAGCATGTAAAATTTGAATCTGGGTCTGTTTATTTTGCTTTTTGCTTAAATTTTATTGTTGCTTGTTGGTTGTCTGATTACTGGGAAAATGTTGGAAATAATAAAGGCCTTGAGACCTTCATCTTTGATCTTGCTCTCTTATTGAGGCATTTTTTTTTATGAGAAATTTTCCAAGTGCTGCTGGGCTGTAGTGGGTTCAGGTTCATATGGGTATCACTTAATGCTGCTGGTTCTTTTATTACACGTTTGAGCGTGGATTTTCTGATCATGTTCATTATTACTCTGTACATGACTGGATGCTTTTAATCTTTCTGTACACCTTATTCGTATGTGTATGCAATGTTAATGTCTTGGCAGTGGGGGATTAGAGCTTCTTTGTGACTCTGTAAAGGTCCGTAATGTCAATGTTGATATACAAAATGGTGCAGAGAAGGTAAATTTATACTTCTAACAAATGATTCCAGAAAAGCAAAAAATGTGAGATACTTTTTTTTAATATATGCGGTTGGCAACAATACGATTTTCTTCGTGTTTGTCAGTTAACCATGAAGGATTTGCTGTGTTGGGTCCGAACCAATGTGATCAAGGAGAGGCCCGAAATGTTCATGAAAGGAGATTCTGTGTAAGTTTAAGCCAGCTTCCGATTTTTCATTTTGAAGATGACTCTGCACATACACTCCTAGATTATGCAATTCTAACAATTGTTAGTTTGGTGATTAATAACACTTTTAAGGAGAAGAAGATTGGTAAGGTGAAAAAGGTGAATCGCTGGAGAAAATTGAGTCTTCCACCAACAAAACACAATTGAGTGTGGAAGTCATAAGATGACCAATGTGATCTGTCATCATAATATCCTTGTTAACAAGTAGTGGTTTTCTTGTCTTGCAGGAGACCTGGTGTTCTGGTCCTTGTGAATGATTGTGATTGGGAACTAAGTGGGCAGCTTGATACAACCCTAGAAGAGAAGGATGTGGTGGTTTTCATTTCAACCTTGCACGGTGGATAGTATCTAGATGACTGTGTTGTGTACTATATGATAATGCAATTTTTATTATGAGATTCTTAGAGTTTTGGCATCCTAGCCATTTTTCTGTACTTTGTTTCTATACATTATTGAAGCATTCAGGAAAGTGATGAATGTTTCTGTTGTTTTCTTATGTCAGTGTTTAAATTCTACTTTTGGCATTGTGTCCATGTATTTGAGTATTTCTCCATTTTCCTAGATGAAAAGTAGATTAATTGCAATGTTCTTGTTTTAACTTGAGTGTAAATTTGAATTCCTCGTGACAAAGAGAACATTTTTGGAGTCTAACCTGGATATATATATTGTCCGTTGCCAAATCTAGTGCACTCTGCTCAAGGAAGTATTACAACCTATAGCGCACTTTGATCTTTTCTATTTTCTTTATAGCTATGTATTTATTTATCTAGATGAACTTTATTGGACTGTAATAATATTATTTTGATTAGGTATTTTGTTTAGAAGTTGGGTTATATTTATGAATAATGGTTATGGATTGGATATAGATAAGTAAATTGATGGTCATGAATTTAGTTGTAAATATGTATAATTGATATAATTTATGTTTGTAAGATATGAAATTGTGTTAATGGGGTCATACCAAGGCTTTGTTTGACAAACGCCTTCAAGGCGTGATTTTTCACTGTTGGTGATTTTTTACTGTTCAAGTCAAGACTGCTCTCCAGTCAAAAATACTTCAAAAGGCGTGCCAAATGAAGGAAAAATCACCCCTTCCAAAAATGCCCCTACAAGGACAGATCCTCTTTCTCCCATTGCAGGGGCATTTTTGTCTCAATAAACAGTAAAAAAACAAGCCCGAAGGCGCTTGTCAAACAAAGCCCAAGTATTTAACTCATTTATATTAAGCAGGTTGTGTTCGGGTCAATTTAACATGAATTGTTTATTAAACAAGTTTATGTGGGTTTTTATTGTGATATTTGTTTATTTGAATGGATCATGTTAAGATTGAAAGGTTTGATCCATTTAATTAAAATGAATTGAGTTTAGGTTGACCCATATAATCATCGTATGTACATGGCTCAATGCAGTACAAACCCACCTTCCTTTCTCGACTTTTTAAAATGTTAAAAAAGGAGAAGTAATATTTGTTTAAAACAGTATATGGGAATAATAATAGTTAAAAAGACGACTCCTTATTCCTCCAGGAATGAGAATTGAGGAATAAGTTTTTTAAGAAAAGGAGAAGACAAAAAAGTAAAGATTTTGTTGAGAGTGGGATTTGAACCCACGCCCTTTCGGACCAGAACCTTAATCTGGCGCCTTAGACCAACTCGGCCATCTCAACGCTGCGTGCACTCATCCTGCACATAAATTATATATACATATTTTAAGTTGACATCTCTTCACCGTATATTTTTTAATCATATAATAGGCATGCAAGCTCCTCCCGTATAACGTTGAGATGGCCGAGTTGGTCTAAGGCGCCAGATTAAGGTTCTGGTCCGAAAGGGCGTGGGTTCAAATCCCACTCTCAACAAAAGTTGTTTACTTTTTGTCTTCTCCTTTTCTTAAAAACCATATTCCTGGAGGAATAAAAAAATGACCACAAAATCACTCACACTCCTCCCTCTCCTGTTTCTAGTTCTTACTGATTCTCTCTTTGCTATGCCCATTATGTGACAAATTGGGCCACAACAAGAAACTTTTATGGCTGCATTCTCTTTTCTCCCTCTTTCATCTTTTCTAGTTTTTCTGCTTGATGTATTTTTTTGTCTTAAATTTTTTTTAAAAAAAAATCCTGTAACTAAAACGATATTGTCTGTAGTTTTTCATGTAGCCGAATCCTATAACCTAAGTGGTAATCTTCGTGTTCAATTCGCTTGAAAAATAGGTTGATATTTCAGTTATCAAGTTTTCTAATAAGCTCTCGTAACTGAGCGTCACGGCTTGGACAAAGATGCAACTCAAAACACACCAACAAATATCCGAGCAAACTTTTGATGGTGGGCATTGGAGCTCTCTCAGGAAAATGAAATGCTCAACTTCTTACAGCTTTTACATGACATTATTATGCTGAAGCAGTCATAGGAGCCTCCTTTGACAGATGATTTTGAAGAATTGATTGCAGGTTATATGGTCTTACGGAAAGCAATGATTTTGACTCATGAGCTATCATCTTCGTCTTCCTCGATGAGTTTTATTACCTGTCTCAATTGCTAGCAATTTGGACAAATAATTGCTCTGGATCTCAATCACACAAAACTCTAGTTGTGTCGTGTTTCTTTCTTACTGCTCACATGGAGCAAATTTTCCCATTTCTAGGATAGACATTTTCATTCCTTGGGTGGTCCAAATACCCAACAAATGGTACAAAATCACGGCTAGAAGACATTGGCATATAATCTAGATTCTCATCAATCTCAAAATCAATGTACGCATTAAAAGAAGAAAAATGAATTTGCCATTATATAGGTCATGATAAAAAAAAATTAAAAAAAAAATCATAAATGAACTACACTGCTAAATCATTGAATGCCTGAGTTTAAACCATGGCGAAATTACAAAATATACTAATTATATAAAAAAGTTTCATGTAAAAAAAATGCAGATAAGTTGAGCTACAGAAAACGTCAACCATTAGTAAAATAGAAGATTGACTTCACTTGGCAACCTAAAGCAGGGAGATGGTGCCATTTGATTGCAATCATGAAAAGAATAGAGGAAAGGAAAAAGGAATAGAGGCAATATTGTTGAGCAGAGCATCATCAGATCTTTTGTTTTCCTTTTCTAAGTCTTTCTAGTTCTACTTCAGCATCTTTCAACTGCTGCCTTAGTGTGGATACTTTTTGTTCCAACTCTTCCACTGTGCCTTTACTGGTAGACGGTTGATGTGGTGACAGGAAACGAGGTGAAAATGCTTTCAGAGCTTCAACCCCGGTAACCTATGAAATCAACAACTGGCTTGTCAAATGGGTTGACGCTAAAAAGTAAAGTGATTTGTTTACACCCCATCTAGAAGAAACAAATTTAGATAAGGTTATGAGTTTGGCATGAGGATTAAAATAGAATGCATCTGTTTGGAGAAAAAAAAATCAGCAATTTATGGTGGGAATAATTTGCAGACAACTCTACAAGAATGGTATGAGTTCAAACGAGGAGCAAATTCACGGCTTATTGAACTATTACCTGATACGATTGGTCAATGTATGTTGCATAAAGAGAAATTTCATAAAAAAGATTTTTCTTTTTAAAAATTCCAAAAATATTGGCACAGTGTAGCTTACCTCTTCTGGCAACAATGGAAGCTTCGTGATGTGAAAGTCGTCATACAACATATAGAACTGATCAAGGTACTTTTGTTGCATCCGCATTCTGGCTTTGAGTAACTTAGATTCTACGTCTACATAAGAAAACATACCAATAGATTTATAACATTTGTCCCAAGCAAAAAATTATCCCAAGGGAAAAAAAGAAGCATAACAACCTGTAAACTCACCTTCTTCATCATAAATTACTTGGTTAATGATAATGTTGTGTGTATCTATCTCAAACTTGGTGAGTTCCTGGACTAGTCTCTCTGTTTCATAAAGAGAGAGGAACTCAGGGATGCAAACACAGATAAAGGTTGTCAAGTCCTGCCAAAAGCGAAATAGAAGCACATTAAGAAATAACTACAGAACAATCAGACATTCAATATGATTTTGGGTGATCCAATAAACAAGGAACATCAGCTCAAGTGCTTAAGAAATAACTACAAAACATTCAGAAACTAAACCAAACTTGACTGATGAAGTTTTAGCAAGTCAGGTAAAATCAAATAAGCACCACAAGTCCTAGTGCTTATTCTTCTAGCAGATTTAGTAGCACGTTTGACTCATCAGGATTTAAGAAGAAAAACAAAAGAGAGAACCATGTCTAGCGACTAGCATACACCTATGTAAAGAAGCAATAAAATTACCTTTATCTAGTTGACACCAAATCGTAACTTAATGAAATATATATATTGATCATCAGGTCACACCACCTTAAAGTCCTAACCATAACAATCGCTATAGGGATTCCAGAAATAGAAAGAGAAAATAATATGGCCCTGGGATAAATATCCACAAAAATGCCAATGTAATTTACTCCCATAGTTACTGCAAGTGCTTGCAGGCACAAAAGGGGTGCAAATCATGCTTCAGCAAGATGCACTTTTAAGAGAGATGCAATACACCATTGAACTCTTAGGAAACCATGCTTTTCAAACAATGCCTTTGTGCTTCCAATATTATAATTCTCCAAGGGTTTCAATATCTCTCTTATAAAGATTATCAGAAGTTAATTTTGATTAAAGAATACAATCACTGTTAAATTGGTTAATAAATCATCACTAATATCAGAAATAAATAACATATCAATTAACTGATATCAATGCTCAGAAAAATAAATAATTATTCTTTTTGATAATTAATTTAGAACCCTTGCATTGGCTTTAACTTCTATAAATATTTACTACAGATGTATGATTCAGCACAAATAATTGGAAATCCTGCAACAAAGAATAATTAAATGACAATCATTTGACAATTAGAGAAGGGTAAATGAAGTAAAGAAGAGGGTAATCTTACTGGGTCTTTGAATTGCCTATTAACTTGTTCAATCACATCTTTCATGCCTTCAAGCTTTCCCAGAATTGCATCCTCACCAAATTCATCATCAACACCGAAGAGGCGGGTCATCTGCAATGAATAATTTCAAAGCTTTCCAGTCACGTAATCAATATCACTAGAGATATATTAGTATTAGTAATCGAACCACTGCAAGCTTACGACCAAAATAAATATTTAAAAGTAAACCATATCCACATCCGATAGATGTTCACTATAACGACCCAAAAAAAAAAGAAGAAGAAGAAAAAAGCACTAGCCATATTTGCACTCTCACCCCAAAAGTATTGGTCAATTTAGAATTTTCCTAGAGTCACTTATGAATTTCAATTTCATCTAGTAAGTAAACAATGTAGGACTTAGCACCCTATGAGAGTCTTTATAAATTACCCGCTATATGTGGGTTACAATTCCCCCCATTCTTCTTGATTGTGACGGTGTTTAGAGTGGCAGAAGTTTGAGAATATGTGGCTGAAGGCTGGAAGTATTGTGGACAGGGTGAGACAGTGGCAGTTTTCTTATCATTTTCAAGGCTCCTTGAGCTTCATTTTGGCTTGCAAATTTAAGAATTTGAAGGCTGATCTAGGAGTCTAGAATGAGCAAGTGTTTGGTAATGTAGAGAACCAAAGAAGGAATCTTGTGGATGAGTTACCTATTCTTGATGGTTTGGAGGACTACCTCATCGGAGGAATTGAGTTGGAGGCAGAAATCAAAGGCGCTATGGCAAAGAAGGGGTGACAAATGCACAAATTGTTTCCATTGAGTTGCTAACTCAAATAGGAGAAACAACTTCATTGAGTCGCTATTGGTTAATTGCTCAATTTCTTATGATCAAACTAAGATTAGGGAATACATTGTGTAATTCTATGATAGTTTGTTTACCAAATAGTTTAGTTGGCGGTCCAAGCTAGATGAACTTGCTTTCGATAACATTGAGGAGGAGGAGGCCTCTTGGTTGGAGTGACCGTTTGAGGAGAGTGAGGTGCTTCAGGCGGTGAAAGGTATGAACAATGATATGGTGCCAGGCCCTGATGGTTTTCCTATGTCTTCTTCCAAGTTTGCTGGGAATTGATCAAAGAAGATATTATGGGGGTGTTCCATGATTTTCACGCTAGAAGTTTGGAAAAAATTCTTAATGCCACTTTCATTGCTTTCATTCCAAAGAAATTTGGGGCTATCAATGTTAAGGACTTTTACTAGGGCTGGCAATTTTGACACGACCCATGAACCCGACACAAAATTAGCGGGTTTGGATCGTAAACGGGTCGCCCCGTTTATCTTGTTTAAATGGGCCATGTGGGTGACCCGCCAGACCCTTTTATGGGTTTTTTTACCCTAAAGAAAAAAAATATGAAAAGTTAAAACACTTAAAAGTCTTAAACCTAATTTTTCACAATCTCACGATCAGTTCTTCGCAGACCGTAAACTCCACAATCCCACTTCGAGTCCGAGTTCTCCAACCTACTCGGTCCTGCCGCCGCCCCTCATCACTCTCTCTCCCACTCGCTAGTCGCCGCTCACTCGCTCAGTCTCAATGACTCTCTCCCGCTCACCATCGCCGCTCACTCACTCTCTCTCCCGCTCGCCAGCCGCTGCTCTCTCTCTCAGCTCTCCGCTCGCCCCGCTCTCGACTCTCCCCCTCTCTGCTGTGCCGGCGCCGCCGACTTTGCACTTTGAGTCTCTGCTGATATTGCATCCTGATTCGGTATGTAGGATAATCCTGTATTGGGTCAGTGAAATTTGTGGGGTTTTTTTCCCTTTTGAGTCTCTGTGTAAACCGCTTCTTTTTATTGGGTTTTCTTTTGTGGGTCTTTGTGATTTTGAATACTATAAACATAATTTCGTGGGTTTTTACATTTTTTAAGATTATAGGAATTCCGTGGGTATGGGTGGCTTTGGGAGTAATCTTTTTTTTTTTTGGTTTGATTGTGTTCGATCTAAGGGTGTGAATCTTGAAAACTTGGGGCTTTTGGGTGATTAATTTGCATTGGATTTATAGTAATTGGAATTTTAGCACTTACAAATGAAAGGAAGCCTGATATATGATTTTGATTGTTGAATAGTGGCACTTGCGAAGTATTTTGTCTTTCTACTATCGTGTACTCTTTTTTTTTTTTTTTCTTTTTTTTTCCTGTCAAATTACTTCCTATTGTTGACTTATAAGAACAAAGGTTTCTTGGTTCCTCACTTCCTCTATGGAATAAATGGTTGAATTGGTGTGATATCAAGTTTAGTTTAAAAGGGTTTGCAAGTCATGTCGGGTGACCCGTGACCCGTTTAGTTTAAACAGGTTCATGGGTCGTGTCGAGTGACCCGTGAAATTTCACGGGTCATGTCGTGTTTGGAGCCCCGACCCGTTTAATTAAACGGGTCATGCCTGGGTCTATGCTAAGCGGGTCGCATGTCATAAACGGGTCGACCCGTAGACACATTTTGCCAACCCTAACTTTCACCCTATCAGTCAACTAAGTGGAGTTTACAAGATTATTGCCAGAGTCCTCCCCAGTAGTAAGTAGGGTAGTGTAGAAGATTATTTTGAAGCCCCAAAGTGAGTTTGTTAGAGGTAGGCAAATCCTTGACTCCATTCTTATAGCTAACAAATGTCTGGATAGTAGGATTAGATCGGGTGAGCATGGGGTTCTTTGTAAATTTGATATTGAGAAGGCCTATGATCATGTCAATTAGGAGCTCGGATTATATTTGTTGAGGAGGTGTGGTTTTAGGAAGAAATAGTGTTCTTGGATAGAGTTTTATATTTCTTCAGTGTGCTATTCTGTTTTGGTGAATGACAATCCTTCTAGATTCTTCCATAACTACTGGGGTTTGAGATAGGAGAATCCTTTGTCACCTTTGTTGGTTGTCATTGTTTTTTTTTTTTTTTTTTGAAAAGTCAATAGCATTAAAAAGATCGCAGAGGGGCGCAACCCTTGGTACATTGAAAGTATATAAAGGGGTTAGAGGGAAAGGGAGAAGAAAGAAAAAAAATCAGAAAAACTAATCACACGTGGAGCTAGCCACCCCGCAGTCCAAGTGAAGAGGGTACGGAAGAACAAGTGGAGCAGCTCAAGAGACCTCGACTTGTCCTCAAAACACCTATCATTATGCTCCCTCCAAATGCACCACATAATACACAAGGGAACCATTTTCCAAACAACCGCACTCCTCGATCGGCCACCCGTCCACCAACTGGCATATAAATCTTTGACTGTGTTAGGCATAACCCAGCAAAGGCCAAATCTAGAGAAAAAAGCATCCCACAAAGCCCTCGCAACCCCACAATGAAGAAGGAGATGGTCCACCGACTCCCCATCCGCCTCACATAGCCAACATCTATTCACCACCACCATCCCCCTCCTTCTAAGGTTATCCAAAGTGAGAATCTTACCCCTAGCGGCTGTCCAATGCTATCTGCTGTTGAAAATGGGGGGTGTTTGTCAAGTTTTCATATGGGGTCTAGGAACATTGGTGCACTTAACATTTCCCACTTTCTGTTTGCGGATGACACCTTTATATTTTGTGGGGCAAACCCAAATCATTTCCGCTATCTACATGGTTTATTCCAAAGTTTTGAAACTGTATCCGGTTCAGAATTAATATAGCTAAGCTAGATTTGGTTCCTATAAGGAATGTCACTAATCTTGATGTACTGGCCGATAGTTTGGCTGCAGGATTCTTCTTTGCCTTTTAAGTACATTGGTCTTCCCCATGGAGCTTTTTTTAAGGCCAAATTTATTTGGGATGGTGTTTGAGAAGATTGAACATCACCTAGCTGTTTGGAAAATGATGTACTTGGCTAAGGTTGGAAGGATTACCTTAATCAAGAGCACCCCATCCAATTTGCCTATGAATTTCTTGTCTATTTTTCCCTCCTGACTAGTGTTTCCAATTGCATTAAGAAGCTATAACGGGAATTCTTGTCGAGTGGCCTAGGTGAAGAGTTCAAATATCACATGGTAAGTTGGTCTAAAGTTTGTTCTCCGAACTCTAAGGGTGGGTTGAAAAGTTTGCTCTGGTTCAATCGAGCTCTTTTGAGGAAGTGACTATGGCGTTATACGCATGACAGAGAGACTTTTGTGGATAGTCGTAGTGGATTCTAAATATGGTAGCTCGTGGGGTGGGTAGTGTTCCAATGAGGTTCATGGGTCGTATGAGGTGGGATTATGAAAAAATATCATGAGGGGCTCGGTAGAGTTAATAGATTTGAGGCGGGCGATGACTCCAATATTAGATTTTGGCATATGTGTGGAGATCAAGCACTCAAGGAAGCTTTCCCGGATTTGTACAGTATAACTTGCGTTAAGGATGCCTCTATGACGAATCATTTGGAGCTTTCTAATGGCTCTCATAAATGGAATAAGTGGAATGTAAGTTTTATCAAAGCAACTCATAATTAGGAGTTGGATGTCTTTGCTTCATTCTTCAATTTGTTGTACTCCTCTAGAGTGAGCCGGGAGGTAAAGACAAGCTTTGTTGCGTTATTTCCAAGAGAGGGTTGTTTGATGTTAGATCGTTCTATAACATCCTTGTCCTCATGGCGATGAAACTCCTTCTCTTGGAAGAGTATTGTGAGTGAGGTCCTCATGAGTGTGTTCATTGTTGGTTGATCGGCCGTCCTAAGGGAGATCCTCACTATGAATAATCTAAGGAAGCAACATGTCATTGTGGTAGATTAGTCTGTATTTGTAAGAGGTGTGTGGAATCTTTGGATCATCTTTTTCTCCACTGTGAGATTGGTAACGCCTATTGGAGTGCTATCTTTAGTTGTGATGGGCTACTTGGGTTATGCCTAGAAGGATGGTTGACCTTTTCGCTTGTTGGAGAGGGTTGAGTGGCAGACCCCAAAGTTCACAAGTGTGGAAGATGGTGCCGTTTTACCTTTTGTGGTGTATTTGGAGGGAAATAAATGATAGAAGTTTTGAAAACCGTGAAAGGATGGTGGTGGATCTAAAGCCTTTCTTCTTCAATACTCCTTACCACTGGAAAGCTGCTTTAGACTCCCCTAATTTGATTGGTTTTCAAGATTTTCTAGAGCATTTTTCTCTTTCTAGTTAGGTGTTTCTCTTGTTTACTTCTTGTGTACCTTAGTTGCACTTTTTGTACTTTTTAATGATATTTTGATTACTTACATAAAATTAAAAAAATTTAAAAAAAAAAAAAAAAAAAAAAAAAAATTCTCATATTTTTGTTGCAAATACATGAAAAAAGAACTGTATGATTATGCTATATAATACAAAGAACATACCTGATTGATTATGCCACCAAATTTATTTTTCAAAGACATCATTTTCGTGAGACCCTTTTCTAAGGTTGATGGAAATTGCAACAGCCGCAGTGTATGGCCAGTTGGGGCAGTGTCAAAGACTATAACAGAATAATCCATAGTTTGCACCAATCTGCAGAAGAGTTCATTCAAATAAAATCAACATAATGTCACAAAAAGTCAGGTTGATGAATAGCATTTGAAGCACAGTTTGGAAAGAAAAGGATGACCAAAAATTTCTGGATGATTGTTTAAAAAAAGAAGGGATGCATATGCATGAATAGGCCATTAGAAATGTATCACATAAACATGCTTAAGTGAGTCATTTACATTTTATTCTACATGCAAAGAAATGTTATATACAATTGGATATGGTTAACAGAAGTCAATCACAAGGACTCTTGTGAACAACTTGAATGATATATTAAAAATAAAAATAATGATAATAAATAAATAAAATCTCTTTTTTTTTTTCTTTTTTTCTTTTTGATAAGTAAAAAAGAAAAAATCTCCCCTAAAACATGAAACTTGAGTAAGACTCCAATACTGTAATTGAGTATCATAATTTTGGCAAGTACCAAGCATAGTCTGCAAAGAAAATTAGATTTAATGGATCTCAGGAAGATATCGTTAATTAAATAAGGTCAATAAAGGGTCAAAATAATGACATTGTGCTTCACTAGCATTGATTGACACGAGAAAATAATAATTTGGTCCAACTTATCTTAAACAACTCAAGATTTAACGATGACTCTAAAAATTTATGTTACTGCATTCACCCCCTCAACAGATCCACCAATCAATAATGCCACCTGAATATAACTGATGCCAACCCCTTGGGAGACCAATCTTTGATACAGTTAGTTTATTTAACTCTAGCAAAGGCACAAAGTTATTTTCACTTGCAGCAAACTCCTGATGAATGCCTTCACTTGGTTGGCACAGATGAAAAGTATATTGGCTAACCATCAGTTCCTCTCTTTAGGCCTTTAAGAACACCCACAATGAGTCTCAATCACATACTTGAAAAATGTAATCCTCCAACACCTTGATTTTAATCAACTACGAACTACTGTGAATCATAGGGATTCTTAATTCACTTGAAAAAAATACAGCGAGGAATAGTGAAGTGGTGAATTTGGAAGGTTCGATTTATTCAACTAGAATTAAAAAAGATCCCTTACTTCAGCATCTCTGCAAAGCTCATAGCCTCATCAATTCCAGGAATTGCATTTGCTAGTTCAGAAAACAGGCTGTCCATTCCTTCGGCACTGCCCGCGTCCTCATTCTCAACATTAGGATCCACCTCCTACAAAGAATCATACCAAAGATAGTAATTCGCAGTCTGGGTATCCCCAAAATTCAAAAAGTAAATCAAAATTTCAATGTCAAATCATTGCACGACCCCAGAAAGGCACCAAAAGATACAAAATTCGCAAATAATAAAAAAACCCATAACCCCTTCGAAAAGAAGAAAGGAATAAAAACTGTACCATAGCATAGAGATTGGAAAACCCATTAACCAAAGTCGGTGTCTTGGTGAACCGTTGCTGAAACGCATCGCTGAGATTGTGGGCAGGGTCGGTGGAGATGATCAATACAGAGGAGCGAACCTTAGATAGAAGGATCGAGAGGATGGAGCTGCAAGTCGTCTTGCCCACGCCACCTTTGCCTCCCACAAAGACCCACTTGAGAGACTCTTGGTCCAGTATGTTTTGCACGGTTCCCTCTGGCAAATCTGTAGCCATTTACACAGCTTTCTATATTTGCTTTTATTCCTCTCTCCAAAATAACAAAAACCCAGAAATTTAGAGAGGGAGAGAGTATTGGGTTTTTGTTTTGGATGTAAAAATTTGAGAACTTATATTCGAAAGAGAGTCAAATCGAACTCGAGGAATGAAAGTTCCAGTGGCAGGCTTTTGTTTGGGCTTGAAAGAGGGGCGCAAGATAAGGGATATGTGCTAATGTGCACTGGCAGGGCGTACGGTTAAAATTGTCCTGAAGACTGGGCAACGATCTTTATCACTAAACAATTTTATGAAATTTCTATAAAACCTTGTCTTTTTAGTTGTCTATCATTCCTTCTAGCTAGCTATTCAATCCAAAATAATAATAATAATATTAATTTCCCATATATTGTTTAATTAATGAGGGAAGGGTTTTTTTATTTTTTATTTTTTATTTTTTTTATGTTAGGTTGGAGGTAGGCTACACATCATTGTACCAACCATCCCTTTTTACAAATCTAATATATCCACTATTATATTTGTGAACTCATGTGAGTCCCACAAAAATTAAATGGTAAATTTACTATTTCACTATATGAAAATGGTTGAGAAGTTGAACTACGTGCATTTATTATGATAACCATTTTGAGATAAATAAACTTTTGATTAAATGTGAATAATATTGTTGTATAAAAAATTAAAAAAAAAAAAACTGATGATTTTGAGTAGTTACGTACCTATTTTGAGACTAATAATAATAAATTATTGAGTTTTATTAAATATTATCCCAAGAAATAAAAGTTGGAGTTATTATTTTGTGAACCAAAACACTTGATCTAAGATCCATACAGATAATTGGTTTACCTTATCAGTGCATCATTATCCCGTAGGATGCTTGGGACGATGAATAAAACTGTCAAATACTTTGCACTTGGTGGCTTAGTCTAACCCTCTCAATAGCAAATCATTTTAGGCCTTTGTATTTAATTATTTTTCTTTATCATGCGTAGCAGTTAATTGTGTATTACGAACTCTAGCATATATTTAAGAGATAAAATAATGCGTAGATTCTAATGTGTGTTGCAGGCTCTAGTATAAATTTGAGATAAAAATCATGCGTAAGAGTGCATTATTCATTGTAGACTCTAGCATGTGTATGATGAAAATCATATTATTTGGTGAATGAGGACATTTATGAGTGCATAATTCTATTTTCACATGCATAATAAATTTATTGTGATATCCTTAATTATTGGTGATTTTGGTATGTCTCTCCTGAAAAGGCACCTATTGTGAAAAGTGATACATTATAAGTCTCAATGGCCCTAAGCAATCCCATTTGTGTTAGTTGTGGGTAGTTTGATGTGTACTTAAGTATGTACACAATGTGGTATAATTATATTGTTAGCATATTTGACAAATACTTGAGTGATACAAATTTGAGTCACTAGAAAGCTACAAAGAAAGTACTAAGGTACTTGCATGGCACTAATGACTTTGTGTTAACATATAGGCAACCCAATATTTTTTATGTAGCTGGATATTGTAATTCTGATTATATTGGTTGTGCATATTGTGTATATATGATGATATGATGAGTTGTTTTTTGGAAAAGTGTCATATAAACACTTATAACTTCTTCAACTATAAAGACAAAATGTATAGCTTGTTGTGAGGCTAATACTATATACTACAATTTTTTATCTTAGGGTTGGGTATTCTAGATGTCATTGTGATACCACTATTGATATTTTGTGTTTTACAATAGTTTCTTTCACTCATAAAACTAGGAGCTCATTGCTACCCAAGCATATTGACATAAAATATTTGTTTGTTAGAAAGAAAATTAGTTGAATCTCACATTTGTGCTGTGCATACTCCTACATAATATATGTTGGTGGACTCACTAACTAAGGTTTTGGCTCTTATAGTGTTTAATTAAGGAGCATGTAACTTATATGAGGTTATTAAAGTTTTCTGTTCTATTGAGTTAGTGGGTATTACGTGCCTTTGTATATATCTAGAGTATTTTTGTTTTGCGCGCATTCGTGTTAACTATGATATTAGTGTTATGATACGAGATATTGTATGTTAGTCTTAGTGAGACATTGTGTATTGGTGTTAGTGGGTTTCATGTGAATATATAATGATCATTATTTGTGTTATTTGTGTTATTTGTATCTTACACTTACATTCAATTTGCCTAAATCATGTGCTTATAAGTATGTCATGCATCCTATCCGTGCATTCTTAACTTGTCACTTGTAAACACATTTGAATCAGGTTGTGTTTTAGGATGCCTATTTGTGTTTATTTTTGGCTTAAAACGACATATGATATCCAAGTAAGAAATTGTTGTATTTATTCCTTTTAGGTGGACTAATATAGTCATTTTGTTTTGTTTTAAGCCATACACTTGGAACCAAATAATGCTACTTTTTGCACGATGCCACCCTAGAATGGTCTCACCCCTCATCCTTTGTTTGTGCCTTTCTTATTAAGCTCAGAAATTTAAAGTTCAAAAGATCTGAGAAGAGCATTTGCTTTCCCCTGACATTTTCGATAAAAGTCACTCCCAACATAATTAAAAGAAAAAAAAAAGAAAAATAAAAAACAGCTTCCTAACTTTCCTTAATACACGAAATTGGAGCACCAACATTATTGGAAAAAGGAAGAAAATGGGGATTGCCTAATTGGTAATATATGGACAACTTTGTAGCAAAGGAAACATAAACAATTAAAGAATCTTTGGAAGATGTGGCATTTCGTTGCTGGACATGCTGAGAAAGCCTTTAACAATTATCCACCAAAGAAGATCATCGTAAAGCAAAGAAGTAATCTTACTTAGGCCTCAAGAAAATTAAAAGGTTTTTATGATATTAAGTCTTCATGGGAAAGATAACAAGACAGGTTGATAGCTCCCATTGCCAGCTAAATTCAGATATTTGCTGAACACCAGCATTGTACACACCATTGATGAGTGAAAAAGTTCAGCTATGCTATGCAATATTTATACATGTTAGAAAGGAAGGGTGCTAGTAGAGAGAGTTATAGGTGAAGCAGGTGGCTACGATGGATGAGATACAGATGAAAAGTGCAGGAGCTAAGGTCATATTCAAGAGTTTACTCTCACCTAAATAACCAGTTATTGTTATTGTACCATCTGCAATGACTCGAGCCAGAGTCCCCGCTTCTGTGGAGAGCAATCCGCCATTGTATGTCCCTCGGGAAAGCCTTGATGACATGACACGAGATAGGAGTGACAAATTCACGCCTGGATTGGTCAAACAAATGAGATTAAAGATCATGTTTAGGAAGCAAATGAATCCTCCAACAAACGATGCAATATATGTAACAATTACCAAGTTATTGTCCTGCAAAGGTGGTGCTCAAGCGATCTTATATTATATAATAATAAATAGTAATGCTATTTAGTAAACTTCTATACGACTACCATACAACTAGGATGCTATAGTAGTGAAAATCAGTTATTCATTTTTTTTTAACAAGTGGTAATCAAATGCTTGATTTTCACTGCCACAGTGTATTAAATAACATTATTTAGAATTATTCAATAATAAAAACTGTAAATGTTGTTTGTGATATCAAAACTAATGGCAATCAGCCAGTTTAGATTGAGATCTTCATTTAGGGCATGTGACTCAGAGCTAATCCAACCCACTTAAGCTTTTTGTCCTCAAAGAACTACAAGTTATTATTTGGTTAATGAGTTCAAGCTGGGTTAGTTGGTTGCCAAATTTCTTAGTCCACAAATAATTTGGTATTCTAATAATTGAAAAAGTAAACAATCCTAGCACAACTATCTGATGTTTTCTATAAACAAAGTTTGCCATGGTTACCTTCAAGGACTTCAGCAGACACAAACGTGATTAGAGCTGAGCCAACATATTGAGGGACAGAGTAAGGAATGAATACGTGGAAGCTTAGGAGTATACCAATACACACCATAATTTCAGATGCTAGTAGAACTTGCCTGCAATCAGGTCAACCACAGAAAAAAAAAAAAAGAAAATAAATAAATAAATAAAAGACCATAATTTCATAAGCAGATGACTAAACTTCTCATTACATAAATGAGAAAATCCAACTAGTTGGGGTTGGCTGAAAATTTACATCATCATGAAAATTTCTTACAACTCCAAAACATTGACATTAGGATATGAGAAATACTAGTTGTTCTTCTTTATCTAGTGTTTCCAACTGTAACGGCTTTTAAAATCACCAATAGATTAAAGGTAATAATGATATTTTCAAATTCAATGGTAATTTTAAAAGCCATCATAATTGGGAGAACACTAAAAGAACAACAGTAGAAGAACACCTAACATTTTCCTTAGGATATATATATGTCTTGCTCTTTTGTACCTCCTTATATTTATAACTACCAA
Source organism: Carpinus viminea (assembly GCA_013348765.1). Classification (NCBI taxonomy): domain Eukaryota; kingdom Viridiplantae; phylum Streptophyta; class Magnoliopsida; order Fagales; family Betulaceae; genus Carpinus; species Carpinus viminea. Next base: position 41,604,593 of record CP054667.1, on the reverse strand, counting down.
GAGAAGGTGAAATAAATCACAATTTCTTAGGTAAAACACTTCAGAATCTTAGAGCCCGTTTAAGATTGCGTTTGAGAGCTTAAAAAGTATTTTAGTACCTAAAAACTTTGACAAACAAAAGGTCGTATGATTGGTAAAAATTCCAAAAGTATTTATTTGACTTTGTTACTCTAAAAATGGCCAAAGCACATTTATGGCAAAAGCTTAAAAATGATGTTTTTGCACCAAAAAAAAAAAAAAGAAGAAGGTTTTTTTGACTTAAAAGCTCAATTTCTCAAACATAATCTCAAATATGCTCTTAGACCTTTATTCTTTTAAACCATGATTTGAAAGTTAAACCTACTAGTCAATTGAAAACAAATAACAATTCAAACTTCTTCAATGCTTAAATGTCTACCTTTCTTCAAACATGTTGCTGATATAGTTTCCAACAATAATGTTTATTGGAAGTACTGTTAGACCGAGACATGCAAGAAAGATTGCTACACTGCTGGTTTTCCAAATAAAATAATATCCAGTGATGACACTCGATTCAGCAAGTAAAATCTCCATGGCATATTTGAGCATAAAATACACAAATAGTTGAACCTGGAAAGTAAGAAATCATATTTAAATTTAGTACCATTATACCTAGATGAGAAATACAATCCAATATGGCAAGACACTGATTTGTTAATCATGGATATTCGAAAATACAGAAGAAAGACATTTAAAAAGCCATAATGAAATAAGACTCATAAGACCTACTACAGTGTTCACTTACCTGTCCAATAACCAGCAAAGCTTAGAAGTAGAATGACAATGACATATTTATTTTGTCCTTTAAACTTAGATTAGAAATTAAGTGTCCACTTCTAATAGATTTTCTAAATGGCATATACTTTGCAGAGATATGCAAAACTACAAAACTAGATTTCATTAAAGGTTTAAAAAATGTAAGCATTGGATGCAAGAAGTCGTCTTTCTTAGTAGCCAATGGAAGGAAGGGCATCAATTAAAAACGAATATAAGTCAATATGTAAATGGAAAATTCAAAACCTTTACTGATGGTGTAAGTAATCTATATGCCACCACAATTGATGCGACAGGTTTGTGAATTTCCCCAGAATCTTCTTCAGCATCATCACATTCTCCGTCTCCATCTTCATCTTGTTGCTTAGCTTCTGATTTCATTAGCAATGGTTGGGTAAAACTATTCTCCACAGCAACATTTACCAATGGTCCTAGAACACACAAATCAATTCCTATATATCATGCCAATGAACAAACAACGAAATATTTAAACCATTAACGTTAATAAAAAAATCTAAGTACTTAGTGCGCAAAAAAAACGTTAGTTATACTTGCGTTATCACTCCGAAATGTCTAGTTAAGTTACAATTGAAGTTCCCTAAAATTACTTATAAAACCTGGTCTCATATAGTTAGTCTCATATAGTTGGGAATTAATATGAGACTTAGCACTCATGAGCACCTTTATAGTCTACCCACTTAATGTGAGCAATCCACCCATCTAATGTGGGACTAACTTTCTAGGTGTCATAATCTCCCCACTCAAATTCCCGACATTCTCACTAGGCCTATGTCATGTAGTGCTTCAGTGCTGCATGGTGTTACTAGGTTTGTTTTGATATCATTTGTAACAAACTAGAGAAAGCGCTAACCTCATATGCACTATTACTTCAAAATAACAAGTCAAGTTATAATTGAAGCTCTATAGAATCACTTATAAAGCTTAGTTTCATCTGATATGGAATAAAGGTGGGACTTAGCACTCTTAAGCACTTTTATAATGAACTTAATGTTGGCAATCCACCAGTCCAATATGAGACTAACTTTCTAGGTGTCACACACTCTATGTTGGGGAGAAAGCCACTTGAAATAGATGTTATTATTGTAAGGCTGTTTCTGCCCAACTATGATGGGCTATATGCAGTTTAGAACCTTTTTGATTTGATCCACATGGGTAGAGTTAAAGGAGACTCATTGGTATTGAATATAGTCCAGAACAGTGGTGAGGAAAACACTCAAGGATAGACCTCATGCTCCAAGTTATGCCAAATGTCAGACTTTAAAGACTGAGGTAGATGGAACAGAAAATCTTATAAATTGTGTTCATAATTACAGTTACTAGTGCTCAGATGGTAGTAAAGAGACAAAGTGCATAAAGGCAACAAGTCAGAAGGCTATATGCAGTCAGTTGATCCCTTCTAGAATCAACAAGAACTGAACATGAGGGATTGCCATCTAATGGACAAGAATACACTTGATGGATAGACCCCACTCTCAAAGTTATGTCAAAGGCCAAGCTTTAAAGACTAAGGTAGATGGAACAAAAAACTTAGAAATTTTGTTCATAATTACTGTTTTTGCTACTCATGACACTAAAGTAAAGAGACAAAATGCACATAGGCAACAAGAATCATAACTGGTAATTCAATGAATAATAGAGACCAAAGTTTGAGAAATACTTAGAATATCTCGAATTATTAAAATAAGGAAAGAAAACCATAATAATTAACCAAATGAGCAATCTTGTTGACATACCTGCAGCATCAGTTTCTTGTGGCACAAGGTTTTCTTTAGTCTCACGAGGAGGCTCTCTAAAAGAAATCGATAACCACATTAAGTAGACAAGCCACGCAAGAGCCATAAGCCAACCGGGTAAAGTGTCTTCATTGAATGTGACTTTGTAAATCTTAAAATTCATCTGAAGTAAACTAGCAATAGCTGGACCACATGCCATTCCAAGCGCACTCGCGCTGACAAAACCTGCAGAAGCCTTCATTCTCAATTTCAGCGGCACACAATCGCTGATATAACGCCTATTAACAGCTCTTGCAGAACCTAACCTGAAATATCAATAGCATGACCGCATTTATTAATTATGTAAAACCAAAGTGCATCTTTTGAAGAGAACAAGCAAGAAGAAGCACAAAGATGCACATATAGAACATTTAAACTACTTTAGTTGCAAGTTTGGAGTAACACCACATCTGGGATAGAGATTGGATGTTATAATCCCCACAAGCAACAGTAATAAATCCCAGAAGAAAAAAGAAAGAAAGCTGCATCATCACAGGAAGTTCAAATATAGCAAAATGGTGTCTCTAGGCTATTGCAATCTCCAGTTCCACTATCACTTGAAATTCGGCTCAAAATCCCATATACCTTTGAAAAAAGTGTCACAGTTATGTTGCAAATGGGATATGACTTCTAGTACGTTTCTTTTTGTGCAATCAAAATTTGAAAGTAAGAAAAAAGAGGCAAAAAAAGAGAAACAGTTTGTGATACTTAAGAAAATAATAAATTCATCGGGTTATCATTTGGTAATGTAAGGAGGCTTCGATATTTTTTATAACCGGGATATCCAGGGCTTCGCCTCAACTAGATCCCCAGAACACCGTGCAAAGCACTCCCTCCACACGTGATATTTAAAACTTCAAAACATATGGCCACCTCCTGTGGAGCCTAAAAGAGACCTTATTCATCTGTCTTGTTTCCTTTAAAAATTTCTAACTTATTTTGATCCAATACAATGTATACTTTCCAAATTTGATTACTCACATATCATACGCAATTTTAATTGAGTGTTGGTATACATACATATTCAAGGCCAATCAGATAATAAAGATCCTGTTGAGATTCAAGTTTTCATTTTCAATCATACATACAAAGGAATAAAAATACACTTGAGCCACTTATAAAAGCAATTATTCACTACCATGGAGAATCACATGCAACAATAATAAGCTAAACTGGTAATCAAATATAAGTTTCACTATTCAAGTAATGAGATAATAAAGAAATCACTTACCCACAGAACAGGCGACCAATCAGAAGAACTGATATTGAATTGAGATCATAGGCCAATGCATATAAGGTGTTTCCCACTAGAAGGACAATGCTACTAAATACAAGTGGCCTCAAGTATGATTTATTCGACCATGCGCTAAAATAAACTGAAGAAAACACCTGTGCGACAGCCATAGAGCCAATCACAACACCACAGACAGTTGCTGCAGCTCCAAGGCTCATGGAGTAGGTGTCTGCTGTAGGCACTATAATATACGTGTTGACCATGTACAGAAATGTGTTTACCAAGTTTAAGAGAAGTGACATAGAGTGATATTTGTTATCAACACTATCATCTTCAGATTGAGTAGGTAACTCCTCCTCCATAATAAACGCATGCCTTCCCAAAAGTGAAGGTAATTTGTTGAGTTTGAAAACCTGTCTACAGCTGATCTAATAGAATCAATGACAGGATCCTGTAAAACCAGTGGAAACTACCATGAGTGGATCCAGAAACGATGTTTTATTTGTGAAACAATAGAAGTTTGAAACCGACAACCATGCTACTAAAGTTTCAATATCAAATACAAAGATGTTTTTACTTCACTTTTCCATCTTAAAAGCAATTAGAAACTTCTAACTTTGATTGTAAGTCTTCATCAACCAGAGTCATTTTTCTCATATTAACATCTCCTTCTAGATTTATTAATATGTTTGGATAAGAGCATATGGTATGAAGGATTTGGACTTTAGCTACTACCACAAAAATATGAAATGTCCATTCCATGAAGGTTTGAATATGCAAAGAAGGTGTAACACTCTTAAAAGCTTGCTGTGTAGACTTGCTTTGGGTTCTATAGTTTATAACATTTGGTGCACTAGAAATGAAATTAAGCATGCAGGCCATCCAAGCACTGAGGAGCAGATTCTGAAGAAAGTTTTGTGGGAAGTTTGAGCTAGAGTTGTTGGGAAAGGAAAGTTCCTAAGGACTAGGGAGAATATTTTACTCTGCTCCTTAAGGAACTTGTCTGAAATTCTGTTTTGTTGATGAGTTGCTGTAGGGTTTTGTGGCTTGTTTTTCTGGTTTGAGGATTATTTTTTCCTCTGTAAGGGTATTGTTGCAGGTTTTATATGTGGCCTGTGGGGGATAGGGTCTTTGTCCTTTGTTTTTGTTTGATGCTGATTCTGTAGTGAGGATTTTGTTTAGTCCTCTGTAAGTGGATTTAGATGGTTTTGGCTTGTTGATTGGAGTTTTTTTTATTGTTGTTATGGCCTCTGTGTAGGTTTTTTCAGTCTGTTTTCCAGGCTTGTATGAGGGGTTGATGTGTTTTTATGGTTTGTTAATAAAGGTACTTATTCATCAAAAAAGAATATGCAAAGAAAAGAAGCAATTGAAGAAAGGGAGAGAAGTTCTTAGTCAATCAAACTACTCCTCGGTATATACATGTAAGACTCTCCAGCAATGAAAAGGGCGTATAATGCAGACGCATTTTGAATTTTGATGGGAGCTTCATAAAACAAACCATTTTTTGGAAAAGACAAATATGGTAACACTGCATATAATCTTGAATGGAGATGAGAGAAAACCGGTGGGATAAATCAGGCTGATCATATATTGATATGTAGTTTCCCTGATGGCGTTGAAGGTCTTGAAGGTCAGCAAGATTGCGGAAATGGTTCCAACGACAGCACCAAAACCCTGAGATTCAGTAACATATTGAGACAAAAGAAGCTAACGTTGTAGAATTCAAAGCTATAACTATGAATGAGATATGAAAAAACAACAAATTTGCTCAAAACAATAATATTATTGCAAATTGATCAAATTACCACATGCTTAAAAACTTGTAGCAACTGGGAGTAAGGATGATTTGCACGAGTTTTGACATAGTAGTCAGTGAACTTATAACCAAATCGTTTGTCGAACTTCTTCAATATCTTGCGTAAACCAATGGCATTCATCTCAACAAAAAATAGAAGCCTTAAAAGGTCATGTCCAACTGCTCTGTATGCTTCTTGTAATTCAGATATTCTTGATCCATCAGGCTGCTGTAAAAGGGCATGATGATGATCTCTGAGATTGGATAGCTTGTTAGCAAGTAGTCCTTGTTGTTCTAGCAGGAAAAGAACAATCTTTTCTATCTGAGATTCAGAAACAAGCAAAGATGACATAAATTTCATAATCAGTTTCAACTACATTATCCATGAAACTATATGAATTATCTATGCTAAGAAGAATCAATTAAAACCCACTCTCTCTCTTTCTCTCTCCCTCTCAAACACTCACCCATACATGTGCACAAACAAACACATGAAAAGGGAAAGAAAGAATGATAAAGTCTAAACGCATTGCGAAACTGCAACTAATCATGGGATTTTGAGCCTCTTTCTGGACTGGTCCAGTAGGCAAGAGTACCATTCATCCATGGCAAGAATTACCTGACAATCTAGCAATCTTGAGAAGTCCATCAGAACATTGAGGTGATTTTGTGTTCGAACCTCAATTTGTTGTTTGTATCGGTTGACTTTCTTCTTCATTAATTTATAATTGATGTAGTATCTGAAAATAATCGAATTATAAGCATACATGACAGAATTGAAAAATTAGCTCTTGAAATAGGAAAAAGAAAAGAAATAGCTTTTTTGGTAGAATTATTAACATCATATTAACAAGTGAAATAACAATTTGCTAATAGATATAAAAACCAATCCACCTGAATAACTTGACTTTACCAACTATATGCATTTCTGATGCACTGGGGTTCCCTCAAACAAACTTTCATTTCCAACTTTCCTTCTGTATTATTTGTCATGAATCGCATGAAATTGACACTCAATTTATCATTTTATAGTTCTAGCAACTAAGAGCCACCTAGACAAGTTAATAAAGGGAGTTGTTCCTCAGGCTTTTGTGGCACAAAATAGTCTTTTCCTTAAAAATGCAGAAAGTAAATGCTAGTTGTTTCTATACATGCTCCTTATATTTTCCCTAAATTTAAATATTGAAACAATTTCCACCCCAATTTTAAACAAAATCTTGGAAACACTTCCAGTTAAAAAGGATATGAATGCCATCAGAGGTTCACAATTAATTGTTTCAAGAGCACCAATAGGAATATTAAGGGCTTTCTGTCAAGCAATGATTACAATTGAAAAAAACAAAAAAGATACCAAGGCTTCACATTGGTTTCTTAGAAATGTGTCCTAGAAATGCCAAGTGTTTGTGCCTGCAATCAATCATAGATGTTCTCTCTCCCATTGGTTTCTTGGTTTATGTGAATTACTAGGTATTATCTGTGGTTTACATTACATTAACAGTGCCTAGTTAAAGAAAACTGGTTATTACAGAATGTATAACACCCTATAAAAGTAAATAGAACTCAAAATCTAGCAATAAACATGTCAACCATAACATAATTAAATATTGGAAATAAAACGAATAAGGTGATATAAAAATTTTCAATGAAACTTGAGAAAATGTACAACAAACTTGATAATGGATCACAATCATGTGCAGAACAGGTATAAAAATTAAAATGGCAGTTAAAAAAATATTCAGCAAGGCTATGGAATACTGCCAAAGAATAAGTTGCTTACTGAATTTCACCTCGTATCATCCAAAATAAAGCAAGGCAATAAAACCAAAAACCACTCACAGCTTTCACCCTGGATTAAAGTTACTAGAACATACCCTTGCCATTCTTGAATTTGTGATTCTCTTAGTTTCTTTCCAAAGGCAACCATCTCTCAAGAAAAGGGTCGATGCACTGTAATAGACTATCAAAGGCACATAAGAGACTTACAAGAGTTTAAAATAGAGAGAAATCAGTTTCTGGACAAGTTTCATAAGGCTGTGAAGCATAATTAAAGATGTCAAAGTAGTAAATGGAAACTTAACCATTCGTTTGGTATACTACAAAACAAAGAGTGAGAAAATAATTGCAATATGTTTTTGCATGATTTGTAGATATACATAGAATATTGGTTTGTGACCAAGATATTCAAATACTCAATATTGGGGGCCGGACTTGATTTCTTTCCAGAACAAAAGAATAGACAACTCCTACATATAGCTTTACTAATAATTACTTGATCACAATTAGCTAGTTTTGATGGGTTTATATAGTAAATAAGATGAGAAATATAAAAAAGGAAACATTATATGAATAGAAATAATACAAGTGAAGATACCAATCAAATTAAATGCTTTTCCATCTTTATGTTATCCATCTTGACTTTCTCCTTTAAATTTCTTTGATTTTCTGTCACATTTCTTAATTTTCACTATTCCCAAGTTAGAAAATCCACATATAAAAGATGATCTAAAGAGCAGAAAGATACTCAAACGCCTGGAAGCGAAGCAAATATCAATATGACAATCAAAATTCAAAACTCTATAGCGCTGCTGCTTAGTAAAAAACAGAGCTGATAAATTGCCCACATATATAACCCACAATACAGAAACGAAAAGGAACCGCAATATATTCATCCAAAAGAAAAAGAACCACAAAAGAATGCTTAAAAAGCAAAATCCAGAAATCATGTGCTTGATAGAGAGAGAGAGAGAGAGAGAGAGAGAAGTAAAAATCACAAACATATCCAAAGTCCTTAATATTCTACGTGTGGTCGTTTTTCATGAGTGACTTCAACAAATATGTATCTGAACGACTGAAAGAATGGTTCTTGAAGGTGAACATTTTGGAGGGAGCAGCAGAGAAAGATGCAATCGCCTGGAGGGCAATGTAGTTGGAGGATATATGCGAAAATCAGAGAGAGAGAGAGAGTATATATATATATACATATATATATATATATATAGCATGAAACTTAGTGTATGTTGTTGGGAGAAATCAAATTATGAGAGCGGATCTTTGACACGTGTAGAGCTTGCTTTACATTACACCTCATGCGACAAAGCATACCGTCGGAGAATCTCTGTGTCTCTAAGATATTCATTTGCCACGTGAAAATGGACGTCTGTTTGCTCACGAGGAAGGAGAAGAAAAGAGAAGAACAAAAAGAAAATTGTAATACCAGAGAGCCGTACTGTAGCACTCTTTCTGTTAAACGATCAAGTACAGCACAATTTTTGTTGAGCTTTTTGGTAAAACGACTTGTAGCTCTCATTTGGCGGACTAAATTCATAATCTATCGTTTTAATAGGCTGCATCCACACAGACCACACGTGAGAAAGGGATCCTCTACGGTTCATTTGAACCGAATAGGAGCTGGTGCATGTAAATGGAGGGTATAATTGTAATTTCATTTTTTTTGACAATTCTACCTCTTATTTACTTGAATCGGCTCCTCAAATTTGATCCAAATTAATTACCCTAACATAAATCCTTATCCTATGATGGTTGCAAGGGTAATAAATTAAATGAACAGGTCTATTCAATAACTTGCTCGATATCCTTTTAGATAAATTCGACGCAAATTCGATTCGTGAAAGCACAAACACTACATAAAACTTTGAGCTTTCTAGCTTTTTTAAGACGCCATCAATCACTCTATAAATGCCAAGAGAATTTTCTTAGTTTTTATTTTTTGGCTTATTAGGAGCGTCAAGTTTTGTGTGTTGAGAATTGGTTTTTGTAGGCCTAAAATAAACGCCAATAAAAACGACAAATTTGCCAAGAAAATTTTAAAATTATTCGTTGCACTTGCATTAAATGCCAAAAAATTCTTAAAATTATAATTGTAAATTTTTTCTTTATATTTTTATATTATTAATTAAACAAGACATGTATCGTTTTCTAATTGGGTATGATAGAACAACACTATTAAAAATTTAACAAAAGGTGAATGAAATAAGAAAAATGGTAAAGGTACAACAAAAATCCAACTTATGTCCAACTTCTCTCTTACATGGCAAAAAGTGGGTTTTGCAGCACCCAATAGGAGAAGGACACTCACATAAAGGGGAAAAAATGCACACAAAAAAAACCTATACCCTAATGTAGCTAATTTTCAACTAAAGAAGAAAGAAAAGAGGGAAAAGAGAAGGAAGAACGAGACCCACGGCCAGCCGTTGGTTTTGCAGCACTCACGGCCAATGAGTTCGCCGGTGAGTTCGTTGGTTTTTTCTTTAGTTTTTTACATGGATCCGGCGACTCTTAGGGTGATAAAATGGCTTCGATTTTAGGATGATAAAATCCCCAAAAGGGTTAACCTTCCCCTCTAGGTTTTAGTTTTGAATCCAAAATTAAGTTTTGAGGCATTATAAACAAGTTTTGTGGCATTAGAATCGATTTTTGAGGCATTAAAAACAAGCTTTTATGCATTAGAATCAATTTTTGAGACATTAGAATCGATATTTTAGGCTGATTTGGTAGAAAAGTTGTTGGAGATGGTGACCTAAGTTGCTAGAGATGGTGACCCAAACTCGCCGAAGATGGTGACCCAATTTGGGTTTACTGTGATGACCGGTGGTCGACGTCACCGTGAGTTCACGGTGATTTCTGTCGTCGTCGTCGTTGCCAAAGTAGATGGGTGATGAGTTCGCCGGAGCCGTCGTCGTCACCAAAGCAGAGGATTTTTTTTTTTTTAAATGCCATCTAGGAGAAAAGTTGGACATAAGTTGATTTTTTGTTGTGTCTGTATCAAACCTCATGAAATAATCGATCTATTTGATAATGGTTCTAACTTTATAGAGTAAATTAATACCTTTTAAATCCAATGAAGTGTTTCTCCCTAAGAATAACACATATATATATATATATATATATATATGAGAGGATAATATCTTAATTCAAATAATTAAATTTATGGCTTTCATCAAACAATATCATTCCAATTGCATAATTACTTTGAGATTCTCCCGAACTTGCTCCTTGAGCACTCTTAAGAAACTCTATTTCTTACTTCTTTCCCTCTCTTTTCCTTCCTTCCTTTCCCAGCTTTGATACTGCTCCTTGGTACTCTTCTGCTCTTTTGATACTCATCCGATACTCTTCTTCTCCTTGTTACTATTCTTCCTGTTTCGTTTTCTTCTTTTTCTTATATGATCATGGATGTTGCAACTCAAGATATTGACTTTCTCATAGCTCAAACTAATGCACTAACATGAGAGGATCCTTCCTCTCAACTTGAAACTCTACCTCAAGAGCTGGTTGCTTCTGAGCTGTTACTTTTGGTAGGTCAAGTTATCTCCTAAAAAACTCAAAACAATCAGTCTATGAATGCTGCCTTGACAAAAGCCTAGTTATTTGCCATTCCATTCTCCTTTGCTGTTCTAAGGCCTAACTTATTTATGTTCAAGTTCACAGAGAAAGAACACATAACCAAAATTCTCAAGAATGTTTGGAATGTGAATGGCTTTCTTATGGCTATCCAAACTTGGTCCCCTACTACCACCTTAGGAGAACTTTCTCTTTTGGCCTTTCGGATTCAGTTCATGGTCTACCTTTGCATAACATGTCAATCAAAAATGCCATTGCTATTGGGAAAGGTCTAAGCTAACTAATGAAGGCTGAAGAAAACAAAGGCGCTGAAGCCACCTTTCGTAGCTTTTTAAGGCTCTTGGTCACCATTGATGTCAATAAACCTTGAATCCGTGTTTCTCCTTCACTAGAAATGATGGTTCTTCTACTTGGATCAACTTAAAGTATGAAAGGTTGGATGTTTATTGCACTAACTGGGAAGATAGGTCCCAAACAATTCTCATGTCTAGCTTAGCAAGTTGACAAGTTTCCCTTTAGGTATCTTATTTCTCTCAAGATTAATGTGTTTTCAAATTTGCTTTCCTCCATATCTAGTTCTAACCAATAAGAAAATCACCTAACTCCATCTTCATCCCTAAAAAAAAATCTCATTCTGCCATACATGGATAACTCTCAACCCTATGCAAACCAAACAAATATTCTCCCAAATTCCCAAAATTCTAACACCCCAAATTTCTGCTCTTGGTCCCATAACCCCACATCTACTACTTCACTTGCACAAGACACCCTGTCCTATCTCAACCGTCAGCAAGATTGGACACCCCTATTGAGAACACTTTAAATGCTCTTTCTTTGTTTTAGAAACCTATACAATTGTTCTCATCTAATCACTCCCTCATCTAGTTTGTCAAACCCCAATTCCTTTGATTCCCAACAGTGGATCCATCCTGCACAAGCCCATTCAAAGTGATCAAAATAAGCCCATCCCTATTAAGTCTTTAAACATAACAGCTACCAACTACAAAAACACCTCCCTTGTTCTGCCAAAGTCAATCACTCCAAAATCTCCCAACAACACTAGACCTCTAAAAAGCCTATCTTATCCCTTCAAGACAAGAAGAGATCTACCATTGAGAGTGATGAACCTCTATAAAGATGCTAGAAAAGGGAAAAAAAACTTGTTTTAGTAGTTCTAGCTTTTGAATTTGAATATGAGAATAAGGGGGGCTTTGTCAAGCCTCCCTAGGAGCAATGAGAATACTATCCTAGAACTACAGGGGGCCTTCTAAGCTTGCTACAATTTGAACCTTGAGGAGGTTGATTCAAGATCAATCTCCTGATATCCTTTTCATCTCTGAAACAAAAATTTCTCCCCCCAAGTCTCTACTACTTTTAACAGGTTTGACTTCTTTCTCATGTCTCAAGTTGTTGTTTCTGGTTCTAGTGGTGGCCTAATTCTATCTTCGCTTGAATGTTTTGCTTCTAACAAGAACAATATCTTAGCTTGGTGCTACTCTGACCCCCCTCAATCCCTTTGGATTCTCTCTTGTATTTATGGCCACCCTAACAGAAGAGACAGATTGGCCTTTTATGATTCTTTTGCTTCTATTGGTGATGGTTTTGAAGCCTCTTGGTTATGCATTGGAGATTTTAACTCAGTATTGAATCAATATGAGAAAATTGGTGGAAGACCTGTTTCTTGCTCTTCCCACTGTCCTTTCAAAAGGTTTGTTGATCACTTTGGTATGATTGATGTAGGATTTGCTGGAAATTCTCTTACTTGGAGTAACAACATAAAGGGTTTGGAAAATATCAAAGAAAGGTTGGATAGAGGTCTAGCTTCTCCTTCTTGGGTCCATCTTTAATTATCCTGATTTCTCTTTGATCCATCTCCTTGCTCAAATCATAACCCTATCTCTAAACACCAACAACTCTTCTGTTTCTTCCTAGGCCTTTTAGATTTGAGGAATTGTAGTCCAAAGATCCCTCTTGTGGACAAGTTATTGAAATAGCTTGGCAAAAATTTATTCCTAACTACCCAGTTGTTTGTCTCCCAAAGAAGCTAAAAAAATACTAAATTTGCATTATTAAAGTGGAACTCTTTGCACTTTGGTAATATTCATAAGAAGATTAAGGATACTCTCAACCTCTTAGACTCTATCCAACAATCTCCTCCTACTCCTTCCTCTTATGAGCAGAAAATCATTCGAAGTTAGATTTGAAAATCTCTTGGTCAAAGAAGAGACTCTCTAGCTTCCAAGTCCAAAGAAACCTAGTTGACCAAAGACCTTAACATAAAATATTTCCACACCTCTACCTTAATCAAAAGAAGGTCAAATGCTATGAATTTCCTAAACTTGGACTCAGAGATTGGGTGTCTTCTAGAGCAAAATTGGTGAAATTTCATTGCTCATTTCACCAAACTTTTCTCCTCTTCAAACCCTCTCATTGAGAATGAAATGCTGATTTGTTCTACCCCATCATTTTGAAGAGGAGAATGAAACTTTGTGCTCTTCTCATTTTGAAGAGGAAATCTTAGAAGCTACAACTAGTCTTGGCTCAACCAAAGCTCCTAAACTGATGGTTTCTGCTCTCTTTTACAAGAAATATTGAAATTTGGTTAAAAGGGCGTTTTGGTTTGCATTGAATTTTTCAACAACAACAATTTGTTTGAAAAGGCTAGAACTACTCTTTTATTGCTTTGGTTCCCAAGCTCAAAGGCTCCACACAGCTCATCAATTTAGACACCTGTAAGTCTTTGCAAGATTTTCTACAAAATAATCTCAATATTTTGGCCAACAGATTGAAGTTTCTCCTTGCAAAGATCATTTCTCCTCTTCAGTCTGCTTTTGTTCCTAAGAGAAACATTCAAGACAATACTATTCTAGCCAATGAACTCTTGCATACTTTCAAATCCAAAAGAGGAAAAGGAAGTTACATGTTTCTTAAAATGGATATGGATCGAGAAGGCTTTTGATAAAATGGGGAGGAGTTTTCTCTTGGCTATTTGAAAAACCTAGGGTTCAGTCCCACTTGGATTTCTTGGATCAGAATTTGCATCTCCTCTTCTTCCTTCTCCATTCTTCTGAATGACAACCCTTTTTGTTTTTTCTCCCCTGAAAAAGAGTTGAGACATGGATGGAAATCCTTTATCCCCTTTCCTCTTTATTTTGGGTTCTGAAGTCTTCTCTAGACTCCTATTCAAAGAGGAAATAAATGGCACTTTAAATGGTCTTCGGATAGCTAGAAACTGCTCAATAATTTATCATCTTTTTGCCGATGATCTGCTCATCCTTGGGAAAGCCACTGTCACTGAAGCTGTTAGCATCAAGTCTTGCTTGGACAAGTATTGTAAATGGTTTGGACAGTCTATTAATGCCTCCAAATTCTCCATTCTTTTAGCAAAAACACCAATCCCTCCATTTTTTAAGCTATCTCCAACATCATACCTTACCTTTCTAACCCCTCCAACTCTCTATATCTTGTTCTCCCTATTCTGATGGGAAATTCAAAGAAAAGAGCTTTCCAAGGCATTATAGACAAGGTCCTAAGCAAAATAGAGGATGGAGAGCCAAAACTCTCTCTCAAGCTGGTAGACTAGTTTTGATCAAATCTATTGCTATTGCTTCTTCCTCATATGCTATGAGTTCTTTCTTGCTTCAAACCATTTTTGCATTGAGCTTGATAGGATCTTCAAAATTTTCTAGTGGGGTTTGCAAAAAAAAAAAAAACTAGAAATCTCTCTTTAAAGGCTTGGGACTCTCTCTATATTCCAAAGATGTTGGGAGGTCTAGGCTTAAGGAAAATAAGAAAAGTAAATTTGGCCCTTATTTCCAAGCTAGGCTAGAAACTACTCACTAGCTCAAACTCATTGTGGGTTTCTCAATTGCACTGTAAGTATCTAAACTCTAACTTTTTTCTCTCCCACTCCTCATTTTCTTCTTCCTCATGGTTATGGAAAGACATTCTAAAATCTCATCCTTTCATTTCCAAAGGTGCTTGTAACAGAATCTATAGCTTCTTTTCTCTTCCTATTTGGAGCTCCTCTTGGATTCCCACCATCTTTTCTTTCGCTCTCTCCTTCTCTCCTCTGCTTATACAGCCTTTTCCCAACTTGCTTGTTTCTGACGTATTCTTTTCAGACCCTTTTCTTTCTACTCCAACTTGGAATATCCCTTTGCTTCACTATTTCTTTAATCCTGCTACTCTCTCTAAGGACAAGTTCATTTGGACTCCATTTACAAATGGCTTGTTCTCAACCAAGTCTACTCACAAACTGATCAGCAGCCAGAGAACCAATCCATCATTTTTCCCTTTATCTTCTTCCAACTAGAAGCTTTTTTAGATGCTCAATCTTAATGACAGACTAAAATTTTTCCTTTGGAAAATTGCTTTGGACATTGTCCCCTCCAAGAATAGGTTAAATATTGTTTTCACATCCCTTAAGCTTAGTATGCCCTTATGCAATGGAGAAGAAGACTCTCTTTCTCACATCTTTTCAAATGCTTTTTGCTAGAATTTCTTGAGATTTTCAATTGGCCTCTTGAATCTTTGAAATGGTCTTCTCACAGCCTTTCAAAATGGATCAAAGGCATTTTAACCCCTCATAGCTCTTTTGGTATTCCTTTTGCAAATTCTTAATTGTTTTAGATATTTGTCACGTGCTATTGACATGATGTAGTTTTCTAGAAATCAAGCAGTTCACAAAGGTGCCTTTCTTGAAGTCTCAAAATTGGCTGCAAAGATAAAGTATGTATCTTTGGAACATTATGCTACTTGGTCCTTAAAGCTGCATCCAACAAAAGAAATTTGGTCCAAGCCTCCTCAAGACTTTGCAAGGTGAACTTTGATGCTTATTAGAGAAAGTTTCTCCACTAAAGCACCAGTATGCAAAAACTCCAATAGAGATCATCAAAATTCTAACCAAGTTAGGCCTCCTTGCATCCAATGTATGGAGAAGCTCTTGCAACTCAGTTGGTGGGTGTCTTAGCTAGTTCACTGCAATTGTACAAGTTTATTTTAGAAGGATTCCTCAATTGTTGTATTAGCCTTCAAAATCTTGCTCTTAGATTAGATTGGCATTTTGAACATGTTATTAATGAAATTTCTCTAGTTTTCAGCCTCTCTCTTTGGGAGGCTAGAAAGATTAACAAAGTGCAAACTTCAATTATGTAACATATAGAGACGCAAGGGTTTTCTGGCTGCATTCCTCCTTATCCTTCCCTCCTAGCTCTATTTCCATCTGTAGTGGAAAAGATCCACCTCCTTCCCTCCTTAGTGAGGGTTTTTGGTTTGTTTGTTTGCTGGTTTTTAGTTTGTTATGAAATGATCTGTTACAAAATAATAATAATAATAAAAATAAATTGCTTAATTAATTACTTTCGTTTGTTACTATTGAAAATAGATTTTCACACATGTAAATGCTCATAACATTTTCAAACATTCCCCTCAAATTAGGTTACATTTAAATATTTTAATATTCTACTAGCTAGCTAGTTCTTATATATATATATATATATAAAAGAAGAAGAAGAAGAAGAATCATTATATTGAATAAAAGAATCAAAGTTCTCCACTAGTATGTATATATATTTCTCTTTCATTCTTGTTCTCTCTCTTAGTTGTGAGTTCACCAATTTTCAATATAAAATTGGTGAATAACTCCATAGCACAGACATAAATGATGCAACCAAGTTTAAGATGAGCTAGAGCTGCTACCACCCAAAGCAAACTTACAGAAAAAGTTTAAGGTGGAGCCAAAGTAAGTTTACCAAAGTAATTAACTTAAGGGATTGAAACTAACAAGTTATGAACCCTCCCCCAATATATATATATATAGAGAGAGAGAGAGAGAGAGACCCAAAAAAGGACTTAAGGTGAGAAAGACTTGAGAAATTTGAGTGAAAAAAATGATTGCTTGGGTTAAGTCTTTCAAGTGTTTATTAGGCTTGGGTTAACACTTAACAGTACTTCAAATGGCATACACACCCTGATTATGATGCATGGTTACATAATAAAGTTTAAGCTTGTGAGGTTACCATAAAAAGGTTGAAGAATACGTACCGTACGTAGGCCAAAAGGCAAAAGCAACAGGCGCATGCAGAGGCGGTGGAATTACAGTCTAAGCTCTCAGGTGATCAGGAACTCCAAGTTCACTCAACTACTTTTGAGCCCTACAATGGACACCATTTTCCTCAAAGCTTGCGCGCCTGTATTTTTACTGTAAACATTTATGTCCGACCATAGAAAAACGAGTCTGAGACAGACACAGAGAGAGAGAGACAAGAGAGAGACAGGCTTGTCCAAGAGTGAGAGAACATGGATCGCATGCATAATTTAGGTTATAATTTAGACAAGGACTTCCACCACTAAAAGTAAAAAAATAAAATAAATAAAAAAAGTAATTAATAGAGTTCTGCTAAAATTACTTGCCATTACCCCCAGAGCATTCGAGCTAAGTACTTGAAACCATCACAACTTTAATTTTAACATATATAAGGTGTCAGGACTTGGTATTTTGTGTTTCAAATTAAGTAACTTCCAGAGAGATGAGTCATCAGCTTTCTTTAAAATTATTATTTTTAATAATTAAATTGGAAGATGGTAAATGGCATATTCCTTCTTCTTGAGTTCATCAAAGGGCGATATAAATCAAACCTTTTTAAAAGGAAACCATAATCTGTTCTTCTTGTATGCATTTTTTTTTTATCGCAGTTCATTCTCCGCTGCAGTTGAACTGAGGGGTGGAATTCGATGCGGTGATGGTCGAAATTACCAATATTTGCATAGTCAACATAGGGACAGGAAGCATAGATAGGTCAATTTAATGGCATATCCATTTTGTCGTGTCCACTGCACATTCACGAGTTCATTTTTTATGGTCCACTAGAATACTTCCACATGAAGAGTTTTATCGATATCTCAATGAATATGCCTCATCACTTTCTTTCCTGAATTGTTTCATTTTCAAATATTAACAGGAGCAGTACTGTCATCTAAGGCTTCGTTTGGCAAATGCCTTTGAGGCTTAGGAACTATTCATCATTTTTTTAATTTTTTAACATTCTTACTTTTTACATTACTACAAAAAATCTACTCATCAGGGGCAACTGCAAAGTGAACGCCAATGATCACTCATAATCCTCAATATTAGCGTCCACTATCCTATGGATGCTAATATAATGGTGGGAATTATACTAGAGGGAAAACAATTAGGGGCGATAACATCACTATTAGTATTGTCAACAACTCGACGCTAATAGTTCAACCATCAACGTCCCTAGATGTGACGCTAATAATCTTATAGAAAAATAAAAATAAAAAAACAATAAAGATCAATAGCATCCACTATAGTACTAGACGCGAATAGACGTATAGAAAAAAAAAACTATATATATATATATAAGATCAATAGTGTCCACTTTGAGTGACAATAGTTTAATATAAAAAAAAAAACAAATAAAATTATAAGACTATTAGCGTCCACTTTTATTGATCAATAGCATCCACTTTGACAGTGGACGTTGATGATAGATCAATATATAGCATTCACTTTGATAGTAGACACTAATATTATATCATTAGTGTCACTTGAGGAACTTTAGGGTTCAAATGAAGTTGCCCTAAAGATCAGAATTCTTGAGTGCATGTACATTAATAACTTTTATTATTCAAATAAAAAAATTACTATAAAATAGGAAAATTCACTTTTATACTACTTGCACTTTTACATTTTCTTTCTTTTAAAAAATATTCGTCAAACTGCATTAGAAAACCTTTAACAAACACACCTTAGTCCCAAGTTCGGTATCAGGCCAGGGCATATGCTGTTCGGTCACATGTCAACATGTCATGATGTCGACATGATTAGTGTATGGAAGATTTTGGCTCAAAAGGGGATGAAAACACCAAATCTGCTAGAGTGGTCATAAAGCAAGTATTATTATAGGCCATGTAAATCGGTGAAGATATGGCACTGCGATCGAGTGTGCAATCTGAAAAACCTACCCATTTTAAATGCTTTTTAACAATTTTTTAAAGAAAAAATGAAAAGAAGAAGAAGCCAATATTGAGATTTTGACGACCATTACAGAATATTAGTGCTAAAACGGATGTAATATTGATAGGAGAGAAATCACATCAACGCAGAAAAAAACCAAAAAGCATCTTATCAGGTGTAAGGTAAGTGATTTCGACATGTATGGGTGCTTTGTGCTTGGAAAAACACTTTCTTTAGTAAATGCATACTTATTAGTGCTAGGAATTAAATCATCAAATCAAGGATGAGATTTGTGAGTGATTTTCATATCCATAACTCAGCTTTGCGAGACCTTGCTAGCTACCGCGGACCGACCAGGAGTTTTCGATGATTAAGTTAGATAATGTTTTCTGACCCTTTTTAGCATCCTTAATTAATGTTAGTTCCTTATTTTTCAAGATTTTGGAGTTTTATTTTTATTTTCTAATAAAAAAGGGTAGGAGGGCAATGAATTGTGATTACTTTACCTAGTGCTTAATCCAAGCCCTACCAAGACATCAGTCGATTTTGTGCGAGTGATTTTTTATTGCAAAATTTGAATTCATGTCGTAGTACAAACATGCCTAGACCTTATATATGAGAATTTCCTTGAAATTACTGAATCACCACCACGGTGGGTGAGGTTATCCGTTTTCTTGATTTTAAGTTTGAGATTTTTTAAGCATATCTTTGGATGGTAGTTCTTATTTTCTGGGGATTTTGGAGGTGTATTTCTATTATTGTTGGCCTCAAAATGAGCACATGGCTATGTAATAACTGTTTAATTGGCAAAATTCTAGAAATTTTAGGGTCCTATAATCGAGTGGACCTTAACCATTTATTTCCATATATATATATGATAAACTTTGTTAGCGCTCGATGTGGCCTACATATGCGCTAGAGCACCACTCACCAGTTCTTGGTTGAGCTCGATCGATGCATGTGACCCAGAGTCTTTTTGAGCGGCAATGCCAAGCCAAAATCTCAGATTTTGTTGTGTATGCTTGAGACAAATCTGAGGGATCATGACAAATTATTTCATTGAATAAAGGGGATCTTTTTTATAGGCTAAGACATTCGACAATTTTGCTGTCTAAGTTATTAACAATTCGGATAGTAAATGTAATAGAGTTAACATGAGGCTCATTTGTTCAAGCAAACTAGTTGATGAACTTCACAAAAACTATGACACAGCACAGATGAAGAATAAAATAAAGATAAAGGATTAGCGTCTCACCAATCGGATAAATTTGGTGTCTCACCACAAACGTGGAGTCACACCATAGAAGAAGAGCAATCACAACTTTCACAAACACAATTTATTTCTTAATTATAGTTCGTCTCCATAAGGGTACAAATGACATTTTTTTTTCCTAATTGAATAAGGAAAGGGTTACCAAGGAAGATCATTCTCACTCCTGATCTGAATGAAAGAAAGAAGAGGTGGGTGATCCTAAAAACGAAAATGGAATGAGCTCCCCAACAACATACCCAAAACAAATTAGAACAGTATGACAATAATTACAAAATGTTAGAAATTGGTCAAACAAACTAAACCCTAAACCTAAATCCTAAACAAAGAACATTTAAATAGACACTAAAAATAAACCCTAACCATAATTGACAAGCCCATTATTGAATTGTAAAATAACACTCTTAACAATTACTTAAACATAAATTAAATACGACTAATAAACTAATAATGACCTAAACAAAATAAAACACCTAATTAAGTATTTCTTCCGCATCAAACTATCTCATATGTATTGTTAGAATTACTAACAATTTGAACAACAGACTAGTGAAAATTTGGATTTTTTTTCAGAGAATAAAAATGAAGCAACGAGTCCTCGTCCAAGTGATTTATTAATTTGATTAGGAAAAAAAAAAAAAAAACAGTGTTTTGTCAACTTTTAATGGAACATCATAAGATTCATAACTCTTGAGTTGTTATCACAATTTTCTTTCTAGTGGTATATCTTATTTTATTTCATTTTCTGACTTGTAGTTCTATATATTGTGATCTAATAATTGACACGCCAAAATAAGCTGAAAAAGACATGTGATATGATCCAATATAATTCCTAAAATCTCCCTATGGAATCAAGAGCTCGAGACTGGATTGAGGAGTAATTCTAAACGTTCTTTCTGTGTCATTCTTGTATTCCTCAAAAAATGAGGTACACTTTAAAATCATCATTTAATTCTTGAATTGAGCTCCTGCTATGCCTTGGGTATTATATGAGCATGAATTGGGGGTGAAATCACTTTGAAGTATAGGTTTTAATGGTTTTTTTTTTTTTTTTAATGAAATAGATCATTCAAAATCAATGAAAAAGAATTTTTTTGTTGTTTTTCCAAAATCTTTAGTTTCGCCTTTGGGTGCAATAACTTTAATTTGAGTTGTTTTTTTCTAAATGTAAGGTCTATAACATGACAACAAATCATAAGCAAAAGAGGAAAAGAATAATTTGTACCTTGTGTAAGTTTTAGAGATGGCCAAACCATCTCTTTTAGCTACTAATTAGATAGTTGGGCACTAATCAAGTCATAAGGGTGGCCAAATTATCTCATTAACCACGGTATGGTTCAACTATCTCTAACTATATTATTAAAGGATTGAATTACCCCTAAATAAAATAAAGAATTTGGGCTTAATCATCATTTACTTTGTGACCAAAAGAGCCTCGTTTCCATTGTTGGGGTATTGTTACCATGCCTTCATTTTATTTTCTTTTCTTTTAATCAATAAATAAGCCTATTGGTGCCTGAGTTTGAACCTTGATTGACATTCATCCCCTATTTAAATTAAATATTTAAAATTAGGCCTCACCTATTAAAAAGAAATTTGAGCTCACACGTGAGGAGGGCATTAAAATAATGATTAAGTAATTAAATTCAGTTATTCCTTTTAGCTTAAGCTTTTGAGATAAGTAATAATTTCATAATACTATGACAAAGATGGTAACCAATGGGAGGGGCCACACTTCGAAGAATTACTAGCTCTCATCCGTTTTACTTTTCCGCCAACCAATTGCATGATCCATGTCAAAAATATTTAGTCTCGAAGTTTTTATTTGATTTAAATTTTGTTATTTGGTTTTCAATTTAAAAGGTAAGGTTCTTAAGTTTTGCTCATATTTTAAATAGGTCAATATGTCACTTTTTAGCCAAAGTTAACCGTTTGTCATTTTGCCATGTGTGTCGCATTTGGCATGTTAGTGTTCATGTTAGTACCCAACATCAATGCTACATCAGGAAGTGACAAATCATCATAAAAGCAAAATAAAAGACCCTAACAACAAAATTAGATAAGAGTATTGATGGTCAGAAGTGAGGTGATGTTGAAGAAAGTAATTCAAACTTTATAAAATGCAGTTAGCATGTTGACAAAGCCTGTTTCAGTATTGTCTAAACTTGATAAATGTTTTGCAGTTCTAAAGGTAGGAGATGGTGACCCAACCTATTGGTTCGAGGTGGAGCATAAGTTCAATTTTCTAGAATTAGGGTTTCAAAGTTGATGCTTACAATACATGTGGGATTTTGACATATATATAAAAGTTGCCACTCTTCTATAGACGTAGGCATAGTGTTGAACCACATAAAATTTTTGTATTTGTTCTCCTTTTATCTTGTCTTCTTTCTTCTTCACCAATAAGTGGTTAGTGCTTGAACATATCCACATCACATCCGATATATAGCACTAACACCATTTCAAAAAGATTTAGTCTATAATAGCTTATATCCTTATAAGCTTGCCCAAAAAGTCAACATATAAGTTATACATTACAAACTAACTAGGACGGATTAAGATTCCTACAATTTTAGAGAAATTGTAGATTCTCAAATTACATAATCTAGGTCATTTCTAAGCATTGAAACGCTTGAAAAATGCCACCCATTAAAAGGTGGCATGTTACATATTCTTTAGGTTCTTGTGCCCTAAAGAATTGGGTATATATTCTTTAGGTTCTTGTGCCTTATGTTGTAAAAAGACTTTGAGCAAAAAACTATCTTTTGATTTTCTGAAAAATTAATTTCTCTATAAAAGTAAAGAAGAAACCATTTGGGAGGAAAATTCTTTTTGTCTACCTCGATAACATGCCATCCTTTTAGTAAGTGGAAATTTTCAAACAATGCTTAAAAATGGCTTAAATTTTAAATTCTCAAATTATAGAATTCAAGGCCAAGGAAATCAAAAAGATTTTTCCTCCCAAAAGGCCTATCCTTCATTTGCGAAGATGCTTTTTCTTAAAAAAAAAAATAAAAAAAAAATATCAAAAGACAACTTTTTGGCTAACGCTTTTCTATAACATAAAGGGCAAAAATTTGATAAAAAAATATACTCAATTCTAGGGCAAAAATTTGACAAAAAAATATACTCAATTGATCTTGTCGGTAATGTGTCACATTTTTAATATGTCATTTTCGAATGATTAAGTTAGATAATGTTTTTCTGACCCTTTTTATGTGTAATTTTGAAGGCACATCCATAATTAATGTTAGTTCCTTATTTTTCAAGATTTTGGAGTTTAATTTTTTATTTTTCTAATAAAAAAGGGTAGGATGTGGCGATGAATTGTGGTAACTAGTGCTTAATCAACCCTACCAAAATATCAGTCAATCTTCTGTGAGTGGTTTTTTATTGTGGAGATTTGAATTCACACCATAGTACATACATGCTTAAACCTTATGAAATTTTCCTTGGGATTCTTGAACCACCACCACCATTGGTGAGGTTATCCGTTTTGAATTTTAAGTTTGAGATTTTTAAGCATATCTTTGACGGTAGTTCTTATTATTTTTTTGGGGATTTTGGAGGTGTATTTCTATTATTATTATTATTATTTTTGTCCTCAAAATGAGCACATGGCTATGCAATAATTGTTTAATTGGCAAAATTCTAGAAATTTTAGGGTCTTGTAATCGAGTAGACCTTAACCATTTATTTCCATATATATATATATATATATGATAAGCTTTGTTTGCGCTCGATGTGGCCTACGTATGCCCAAGAGCACCACTCACCAGTTCTTGGTTGAGCTCGATGCATGCGACCCACAATTTTTTCGAGTGGCAAAGCCAAGCCAAAATCTTAGATTTTGTTATGTATGCTTGAGACAAACTCGAGGGATCTTGACAAATTATTTCATTGAATAAGGGAGATCTTTTTTTATAGGCCAAGACATTCGACAGTTTTGCTGTCTAAATTATTAACAATTCGGAGAGTAAATGTGATAGAGTTAACATGAGACTCTCATTTGTTCAAGCAAACTAGCAGGTGAACTTCACAAAAACTATGACACAACACGGATGAAGAATAAAATAAAGATAAATGATTGGCGTCTCCCAATCGAATAAATTTGGCGTCTCACCATAGAAGAAGAACAATCATAACTTTCACAAACACAAAATGTGTTTATTTCTTAATCATAGTCCATCTCCAAAGGAGTAGTACAAAGAACATTTCTTTTCCTAATTAAATAAGGAAAGGTTTACCGAGAAGATAATTCCCACTCCTTATCCGAAAGAAAGAAGAAGTGGGTAATCCTAAAACGAAAATGGGATAGGCCTTCAATAACATACCCAAAACAAATTACAATAGTATAACAATAATTACAAAATGTAGGAAATGGGTCAAACAAACTAAACCCTAAACCTTAAACAAAGAACATTTAAATAGACACTGAAAATAAACTCTAACCATAATTTGATGAATTTTGGACAAGCTCATTTTTGAATTGTAAAATAACATTCATAACAATTACTTAAAACATAAATTAAATACAACTAATAAACTAATAAAGACCTAAATAAAATAAAATACCTAATTCAGTATTTCTTCCACATCAAACTATCTCATATTTATTGTCAAAATTACTAACAATTTGAACAATAGATTAGTGAAAATCCGAATTTTTTTCAGAGAATAAAAATGAAGCAACGAGTCCTCGTCCAAGTGATTTATTAACTTGATTAGGAAAAAAAAAAAAACAATATTTTGTTAACTTTTGATGGAACATCTTAAGATTCATAGTTCATGAATTGTTATCAAGATTTTCTTTGGTCTAGTCTGGTATATCTTATTTTATTTTATTTTCAGACTTTTAGTGCTATATATTGTGATCTAATAATATTTCACACTAAATAATATTTAACGCGCGCGTTAGGCCTCACATATTAAAAAAAAGTTTGAGTCCGCACGTGAGGGGAAGCATTAAAGTAATGATTAAGTGATTAAATTTATATGTTCCTCTTAACTTAAGCTTTTAAGATAATTAGTAATTTTATAGTGCTATGACAAAGTTGGTAACCAATGGGAGGGGCCACGCTTTGAAGAATTACTAGCTCTCATACATTTTTACTTTTCCTCCAACCAATTGCATGATCCATGTCAAATTGAACGTGGTTAAAAAATATATATATTTAGTCTTGAAGTTTTTATTTGATTTAAATTTAGTTATTAGGTTTTCAATTTTAAAACTAAGGTTCTTAGGCTTTGCTCATATTTTAATTAGGTCAATATGTCACTTTTTAGCCAAAGTTAACCGTTTGTCATTTCGACATGTGTGTCTCATTTGGCATGTTAGCGTTCATGTTAGTACCCAACATCAATGCTACATCAGGAAGTGACAAGTCGTCCATAAAAATAAAAATAAAAAGACCCAACAACAAAAATCAGATAAGAGAATTGATGGTCAGAAGTGAAGTGATGTTGAAGAAAGTTCACACTTTATAAAATGCAGTTGACATGTTGACAAAGCCTGTTTCAATACTATCTAAACTTGATAAATATTTTGCAGTTCTAAAGGTAGGAGATGATCGATGACCCAACCTATTGGTTCAATTTTCTAGGATTAGGGTTTCAAAGTTGATGCACTGTACAATACATAAGCATAGTGTTGAACCACATAAATTTTTTGTATTTGTTCTCCTTTTATCTTATCTTCTTTCTTCTTCACCAATAAGTGGTTAGTGCTTGAACATATCCACATCACATCCTATATATAGCACTTAACACCATTTCAAAAAGATTTAGTTTGTAATAGCTTACATCCTTATAAGCTTGCCCAAAAAGTCAACATATAAGTTGTACATTACAAACTAATTCGGACCGATTAAGATCCCTACAATTTTAGAGAAATTGTAGATTTTTAAATTACATAATCTAGGTCATTTTTAAGCATTGAAGTGCTTGAAAAATGTCACCTATTAAAAGGTGGCATGTTGCAATTGAGAATTGGGTATATATTCTTTAGGTTCTTGCACCCTATGTTGTAAAAATGCTTTGATTTTCTCTATAAAAGTAAAGAATAAACCATTTGGGTGGAAAATTCTTTTTGCCTGCCTCAATAACATGACATCCTTTTAGTGGAAAAGGATCCTCTCCATTTCACTTGAAATGGAGAGGTCTCCATTTAGTCTATTTAGGGGGTATAATTGTCCAAAAAAAACTTCTTCAAAAATTAAATGGACAAGTATGCCCCTTTAAATACACTAAATGGTTCCTATCCATTTCAAGTGAAATGGAGAGGATCCAAAATCCCTTTTAGTAGGCAGAAATTTTCAAGTGATGCTTAAAAACTGCTTAAATTTTAGATTCTCAAATTATAGAATTCAAGGCCAAGGCAATCAAAGAGATTTTTCCTCCCAAAGGGCCTATCCTTCATTTGCAAAGACGTTTGTTCTTTAAAAAAAAAAAATCGGAAGACAACATTTTGGTTAACGCTTTTCTATAACATAAATGGCAAAAAATTGATGAAAAATATACTCAATTATTATCGGTAACGTGCCGCATTTTTAATATGTTTCATTTTCAATCACTAAACACAAAGAATGACTTGTAATTTTGTAATTTGAGACGGATCACTCAACCCTTAAACCCCCAATAAATTAAGGCTCACTTTTAAGCATGACAAAGATTTTCATTAGGCACAATAATGATATCAGTAGGAATAATAATGAATGATTTATTGTTACCTTCCTACAAAATCCATGGTTTAACCTGGGCGCTTTCATTTGATAATTTTTTTTCCCCCTAATTGAAGACGGAAAAGGGTTACAGGGAGTCATTAGATAATTAATAACCACATAGTTTAATGATATTTCTCTTGTGTTGATGTTGAGATTCAAGCCTCGTCTTATCATATAAGGATGTATTGTGGGGATTATAAGATAAGTAGGTAGGGTAGTATTAGGCGTTAGATGTACAAATTTTAAATCTTAATTATAAAATAAATATTATTAATTTCAAATAAAATTGAGAGGATCGATGTCCATTAATTATTTACAAAGCCGCTCATACATCCCTAGCTTCAAACATAATTCCATCCTGTATTGTACGTACCCAACTAACAATTAGACATCATATGATTAATTATAGTGAAAAAGAAAAAAATATATATCTGAAACTAATATCTACAATATTTATTTGAGATGATCAAGATAATTTAGCACTGGAAAAAATAAAAAATAAAAAAACCCTTCTCTTATAAGACTTCAGCTTGGAACTCACTGGAAATAGAAATCAAGTACTATATATATTTGTTGTTTGCTAGGATATAATTTCTTTTTCTTGATAACTGCACTTGATTACTATTAAAAAAAAAGGACATAAAAAAGAAGAAAAAAAGAAAAAGAAAATAAATTAACCTACCGAAAAGAAAGAAGAAGAAAACAAACTAGCTAGGCATTGAAGGAGTAATTTTAATGACAAGTCCAGGGAAGACATCATCGGGGTCATGAATATGAGGGTTCTGCTCAACAATGAAAGGGTCACCGCACTTGTCACTGATGGTGTGAAGCGTCTCGCCCTCTCCGACCACATAAATCTCCTCGCACGGTCGTCGGTGCGAGAGCTGGCTGCCCCTCACAGCCTCCTCCTCGTACAGATGGGTGGTCTCCCTCAAAGAGCTTACCAATATAAGGGCTACCAATACAAGGGCACAGTACCATGAAGCTGCGTCGGCTATGGATATTAATGGAAGCATATTATAATAAGGCCTCTTTGGTTGCTGCAGGGAAGCCATGGCAGAGAGAGAGTACTAATTGTGTTTGGAATTTATATATATAAAGAAGGAAGGAAGCTGGGAAATGGGGATGTGTGTTGTGGGCATGGGAGGCGTGAGAGGGTCAATCTTGGCGGTTTTTTATCATGAGGAAGTTGGAGCTAAAGATATGGGGCCACGATGGTGTTACGTGAGTCACCTTCTTTTTTGGGCCAAACTACCTCAATACCACTCCTCTTTAATTAATTCTTTGTTATTTCAAATGTTAGGCCTACAACTTTTGACACGATCTATAAATCAAACACAAAATTAATGAGTTACAGTTAAATGGGTGGAGTTAAGAATCCAACATAAAATTAGTATATTAGGATTCAAATCGGATAGACAACCACTTATGGTGGCCACTGGCCTTTGGCAACCCAATTGCCATGAGATGCGACAATATGTGTGGGATGAGCTATTCAAAGAGCGTGCCTTTGCAAAAATTCAGGGAAGAGTTTGGGATATGTTTGGATTAATGATGATGGAGGCTTTTGAAAATCAGTGTAAACTTAATTAATTAAAGAAGATGATGATTTCTGTAACTTGTAACTTTAATTTCAAACTTGGCATAAGCTAGAGTGGGTGGAGTGGTGGGTGGGTGACATTTCCTAATCATGCCTTAGAGACCCTATAAAAACATGGAATATATGAACCCCATTAATTCTCTTCACTTAACCGTTACTACTTACCTTTTCATACTGGAGTATGCATATATGTTTGATGTTACAGCTAAAGCCATCATGACTTTTTATTTCTTCTTCCACTCAAAATTTTCATCTTTTATTTAATCTCAAATTGTTCATTAATACGTCCTCGATCACCTTGGTAGGATTCAAAATTTGGGGTACTTCGGAGGTTAGATTGGGCCGACTTAGTATGAGATAGGTTTAATAGTTAAAGGTTTCGTTTTTTACGTTTTATCGGGTTTGAAACTTTTGACATATTGGTTAGGTACTTAACATTGGTATTAGTAAGTACCATTTCATGAAATTGAATTTCAAAGTGGAGCTATTGTGGATGTTGGCACGAAAGTGTGGTGAATTGTCATGATCAAGGTGGAGCTCAATTTGGAATATAGACACTAAATTGGGCTAGCCTAGAATGAAGTAGATTTAAAGACTTAACTTTTTGCCTTACATCAACTCTAAACATAAAATTAATTTAATAAAGCTAGAGAGAGAGTTTTTAATCAATGAGATTATCCAATTTTGAGTACAATTAAGGTCATATCTTTTGTGGCATCCATGTTCTATAAGCAAAGCATCAAGGAGGCGACAAAAATGGATATGGCAAGATAGAAACGTGCTGTAGACTTGGAAGCTACGGTCCCATGTACTTTCAGTTTCAACCACGCACATAATCTTAGAATGTACACCAAGCATCATTTTCGAACAATTTGCTTAAGCTAGAAAACAATATGGGCAGAGACAGATCCAGAAAATTGAATGGGAAGGGACCAAATGGGCATTTTAATTTTGTAAGCATAGCCAAATGCCTTTAGATAATTTTTTTTTTTTTTTTTTTGAGGATTTGGGGGTAGGCCAGGGCCATCCTTGGTCCCCCCCAAACCCGTCCCTGGTTATGGGTCAACATGACTAGATTCTTCTGTTAAGAAAGAATTGCAAAAGAAGATTGTTCCCAAGAGATAACTCAATCGACTAGGACTATGCATAATAAAGTGGAGGTTATTAGTTCGAATTCTTTTTCCTCTTGTACGAACATGTCAAAATGACCAAATACCTTTTTTTTTTCTTTTTTTTTTTTAGAAAATATACTTTACTCTCTTAACCTATTTACCTATTTGCCCTTTTAACCCCAATGTTTAAAAAATGACACTTTATCCCCTAAAGTATCTGATATTAATATTTGATCTCATGAAGTGCACTTTATCCATAAAGTATTTTGAGTTGACACTTTACCTTCCGAAGTAACTAAGTTTTGGGGTAAAGTATCAACTCATAAGGTAAATTCTCAATTCAAAATATTTCAAGAATAAAGTGTACTTTATGGAGGTCAGTGTCAAATATTTTGGAGTATAAAGTATCACTTTTTAAACATTGTGGTTAAAAGTGTAAATGAATAGATAGTTCAAGAAAATAAAGTGTATTTTGACTATTTTCCTTACTTTTTTAGTATGTGTGGTTCGACACAAAATCAAATAATCTGCTTAGCTTTCAAACGAATAAAAAATGTACTTGTGGACAACTTATCCAACAACTTATCAACGCAATTGGTACTTTTGTCTATTTTTCGTCTAAAAACTTAAACGCCTACCATGGGAGAATGCATTGTAGCATCTCCCAATATGGGACACATGAAGGTTGCTGATAGGTTTGACATAGTAGGCCTTTAAGTTTTTAGACGAAAAATAGACAAAAGTACCAACTGTGTTGGTAAGTTGTCTACAAGTACCTTTTATACATTTGAAAGCTGAGCGAACTATTTGATTTTGTGTCGAACCACACATACTAAAAAAGTAAAGGGGAGATGCTACAATTAATGCATTCTCCCACCCATCTTCTCTTTTACATTTTTGCTTCAGGACCATCTCCCCATAAGAGAGAGAAGATGGTGGGGAGATGGGTGGGAGAATGCAAAAAAAATTATTAGCGACATTAGTGGCAGTCGCTAATAAATTTGACGTGGCATGCCATAAAATTATTGAGCATGGCACTCTGGGGGCTGACTAACTCAAAAACATTAGTCCTAAGAGCCGCCAAGCCCAGCCCAATCCAAATCCAACTCCCAAGTCCCAGACAACTCTGCGTTCCCGCTCACCATTTCCATCAGTAGATGGAGAAGAAGAAGAAGAAGAAGAAGAATAAGAGTTCAGGGCGTCTGAGCACCAATCATCGCCTAAAGAAATGCAAGCTTGCAAAAAGTCCAGGTACAGAATCTCTCCCTTCCTTAATTTCCTGTTTGGATGCCGAGAAAATACCGAATGGAAAATAGTAGCAACTCGCTTTAATTGTTGGCTCGGTTTAGTGAATATCCTTCAGCTCCGACTCTAATTTTAATATTTCTCTTCTCCCTTTTGTTTCTTTTTAAATCCTAATCTTCTTGTTTTTGAAGCCTAGGGAAAACTCATGTGTAGTCGACATAACTTTCATTGGAATATAGTATTTTCCATAGAAACAAACAGAACCTTAGTTACAGATACTTTAATATATATATATATATATATATATAAATTTTTATTTTTATTTTTTGAATTTTCTGTTTCAGTTAAAATTCATAAGAAGAGGAAACTTAGGGAAGAATGGGTTAGTCCACTGGTGGAGAAGTATTGGTTTCAAAGGTACGATCTTTTCTCTAGATACGATGAGGGTATCGAAATGGATGAGGAAGGATGGTATTCCGTTACCCCTGAAGAGATTGCGATTCGTCACGCCCAGAGGTGTGGGAATGGGATCGTGATTGATTGCTTTGCAGGCGTTGGTGGAAATGCCATTCAGTTTGCTAAAATGTAATTTCTTTTAACTGTTTATAACTTATATGGCTTAAAGTCCTGTTCATGAGTCATACTGAAGTTTAGATAGATTTATAAGTACGTAATTCACAATGTTATTGTCTTACTGAATTTTAGACAAGTTTACAATTGCATAATTTCCATATTCTGTTCAACCAGTTTGAGAATTAATGTGGATATCTTTTAAGACGAATGAAAAGACCCATGTTAGAAACATATATTCTATGTTAAACCTTAAGAAGCATTACATATTATGGTTTTAACCTTTAAGAAGCTTTAGATACTATGGTTTTAGTAGTGAAGGATGTGTGTTATATGAGAAAACCTTTTGTTCATTTATAAGTAGTTGAGATATCATTGAAGGCGTAAGGCATCCCCAGGCACAAGGAGTATACATGAGAAATGCCTGACTAGAAGAAGAAAAAAGATCAAGAAAATCATGATAATTAATCACTATAGGAGAAAGTAGGCATCCAAAGATACATATTATAGAAAAATAAAGCCTTAATTTCCTCTAAAATCCTCTCATGGTCCGCAAAACTTTTGTCCTTTCTTTCCTTCTATAGACGACACCACAATAGGCACAAAGGCACTATCTTCTACGCAACATAATTTATTCATTTCTATCTTTATATTGACGGGACTCTAGAAACTGTAATTGTGAAAAGGTGGGAGCCATTTGATCTCCAGCATTCTGTATAGTGTATTGTCTAGGTAAGAATATGTTGTTTGACCAATTATACTCTACACCCATTTAACTCAAGGTAGAATACTAGAGGAGTTAAGGGGTTGGCTTTTATCAGGTTTTTTTTACCCCTCTGTTTGCTTGTTTTTGGCAGATTGAACATACTCTGCAAAGATTTTTTATGATTTTTTATTTTCTTTTTACACTTTGGATCAACCATCAAATCTTGAAATTCATTATATCTTTTTTTTTTTTTTTTCCTTAAATAAATAAGCGGCCAATCTTGAAATAGGAGCCTATTAACTGTTGTTTTTGCTCTCTTAGGTGTTACTCTGTTGTTGCTATTGACATTGATCCTCGAAAAGTTGAATTAGCCCTTAATAATGCAAAAATATATGGTGTGGAAGATTATATCGATTTCATTGTTGGAGACTTCTTCCAACTTGCTCCATCATTGAAGGTAATGCTTTCTTATTGTATGAATTGCTGAAAGTTTTGGAATAATAAACAGATTGAGAATGTAAATAGCTCCACTAATTTTAATTGACATCTTTCTGGTGGGAATAGAAAGAATTTATATTTGAAGGACCAAGTATTGGTGCACAGATTTATTGAAGATGTTTGGCTTTACATGTTGGTTTCAACCAAGGATGTGATGGTAATACCATTCTAAATGGAGTCAAACTCTCGTTTGAATGTGCAATAATTTTAGCAAAAACAAATGGAAATGAGAAAGATCATTTAAAGTACATAGTGTACCAAAGTTTCCCCTAGAACTTACAAAATTAATGATAAAGAATCTGAAAAGTTTGAAAAAGGAGTGTTATCCACAATTGGCATCCAATGAAAGAACGATCTCAAAAACATGTTTGGTAAACCCTTTTATTGTGAATTTTTCGTTTGAATAGTAATAATAAATTATTGATGTGATATAAAAGTGAAATAAGATGTTGACTTTTGTGACAGAAAAGTGAAAAAAAACTCGTTTTGAAAACATATTTTTTTTGGGAGAAGTGAAAATAAGGGAAAGAGAAAGGGGAACGGGTTCCCAAACAAGAAGCTTTCTTTTTAGGTTTTGTTTGGCAAAGCATTTCTTTTTCTTTGTTACTTTTCTTGCACTATTTTTCAAAAAGTCAACATCAAAACATTCTAAAATTGGACCACTTGTTTTTGTCCCTTCGGGGACATCCAATAAAATTGGAACGATACAGAGAAGATTAGCATGGCCCCTGCGCAAGGATGACACGCATAAATCGAGAAATGGTCCAAATTTTACTTATAAAAAAAAAAAAATTCTAATTTTTTCACTTTTTATTTCACATCATTTATCTTTTATTACTATTCAAATAAAAAAATCACTAAAAACAAATTTTTTTTTTTCACTTTTCCATATAACTTTTTCACTTTTTTATATCAAACATTCTTACTTTTTTTTTCACATCAACTACAATGTTTAAGGAAAAAGTGTTTGCCAAACAAAGCTTTACTTTCTTTTGGGAAGGGGGCCTTGGAGTACATACAGACAGGAAGAATTTGATTTTATTAGAGATATGGACCATGGAAGTGATCATAAGCTAGAAAAGAGCTGTGATGTTAGATGACTTCTGTTGGCGATCCTTTGGCCATGGATGTAGCTGTCTTTGATTTAGCCCTATGCAATCTTTTTTAACTAGTTAGTTAAAATTAGAGAGACAGGCTTTCCTTTTTTTCTATGTAAGTTTCTCTGCTTGTAAATCAATTTTGTTGTTTTGCTTTGTCTATTCTGTATAGTATCCATTGCCTGTTTTATTTGACGGTTGGGATAAACATTCACATGTCCTTGAATATTGCCTGTAATGAGATTGGGATAGGAAAAACATCATAAATTGTGTTCATTGTAGAAAATTATGATTATCACCATTGTCCTAACATTCCACTAGTTTAGGAAAAAATATGGTATTAATTTCCTATTGGTTTTCTCCAAATTTCTGAAATGCTTCTATTTTTAAAGGAGATCGAGTGAAAACCTACTTCTTAGATTTTGCACTGAATTTGTATTTTTTTTTTTCACACAAAAAAAGTCACTTTGTGGAAGCATTTTTATGTGGTTTGATGGCGGACACAGTTAGGAAGAAAACTTTAATTATATGTATGATCCAATAGTATCTTTTGTCATTTAAAATTTTTCGGATTAGCTTTGAGGCTGCAAACTAGTTCTTGAATAAGTATTTGATGCTATTTGTCCTTGCATTTGTTGATATGCTCACCTTATTCTAGCTAATCTCAAAATAAGAAGAAAAAAAGAATAATATGTACCTTAATTGCAGCAAATAGACTTTGAACATACTGATATCGATAGACTAGTTGAGGATCATGAAATTATTCTTTCTCCAATTTAAAGTACCATCTCCAATATGGTGCAGCTGTAGACCTCTAATATGCTTGATGCTTGATTCTTGATGATGCCACATTGAAATAATAATTATTATTTTTAAATTGAATCATGGTTAGTGCTTAAACTTGAGATGGAAGGTGTTCTTTTAATACTGCATATCTTAATTTTCTTTTATGGTTTAATATTCTTAGGGGGACATAGTGTTTCTTGCACCACCATGGGGAGGTCCATCGTACAGAAGTATTGAAAAATTTAAACTTGAATTTCTCAAGCCAAAAGATGGGTATGTAGTGCATATCTTTCTTTTCCGTAAAAGGGCAAACAGGGAAATTTTATAAAATTATTCAAAGAATAAAATGCTAATATACAAGTAGATATGTATCACTCGTCTGAAAAGTGGTAATTCTAAGAATGTAAATGCGGGTAAGTTTTTATTGTTTGTGTGGATTTCTTAACTCCACTTTCAGTGTCCTTGACACTAAACATCTTTATAAAGTATTGTCATTTATGTAAGACTCAATCTACCTAAAGCACCCTGGTGGTGCGTAGGCAACTCAACCTTCCTATGTGAGATCTACCCTTGATGGGCAGCCGTATACTTCTACTTTCACCCCCACTGTCATGCATGCATTTTTACATTTGTGTGCGCCTAACAGTAAACAAAGGAGAAGTGAGAGATTATTGTCTTCCATAAGGAGCTCTTGCGCTGGGCTTTCCAACTGATTTTGCCCAAGTTCTACTACCAGTACTCTAATAAAAGGAAAATGTCCCTGCAAAAAAAAAAAAAAAAAAAAAGAAGGAAAATGTGGCATACCACATATCTTAAATAAATAAATAAAAATGGAAAAGAAGATAATAGGTGAAATCTGTGATAATGAGTATGTTGGCACTACTAGCAAATAGCTCATGAGTTTTGAGTTTCTTTGCTTTCCCAATTTCAATTCCACACACTTGCTCCAAAGGAGTGTATGTTTATTCCCATCTTCTTCATGGTTTTTTGTGCATGGTGATTACTAAATGCATGGAACTGATAACCAATCTCAGGCTAAATATTTGTAATGAATGTGAAATTAGGTTCTGTACAAATATGAAAAATGCTCGTTAAGTATCATTTTTCAGGAACTCTTGAAGACTTTCAACTATTATAATTGATCCTACATTTCTGGACAACTTATCAACTCACCACCTCATAATATATCATTTCTTCATTGCTGGTTTTTTTTCCCCTCTTTACCTCAATATATTTATTTTATTTGTTGATTCGAAATCTAATGGCACATATGTGAAGGTTCACCATGTTTCAGGTAGCTCAGGCAATAACACCCAACATCATTATGTTCTTGCCTCGAAATGTAGACTTAAGCCAAGTGGAAGAACTTTCTTGGCTGTCTTGTCCTCCTTTAGGAGTTGAGGTGTGGGGTTTCTTTACATGCTAGAGTTGTATGATATAGTAATGTCTATCAAAAATTATTCCAGCGCCTTCTTGTGCTACCAAGATTGGCCTTTCCAATATTTATATATTTGCCAGGCAAGAGAGAGAGAGGAGGGAGGGGGAACACTTGCAGCTCTTAGATTTTCCAATGTATTTGTAATGGAGATTCTTTACTTATTAGGGTCTATTTCATATGTGCAGATTGAAGAAAATTATGTGCGAAACAATGTAAAGGGTGTCACAGCATACTTTAGTGGTGCAGCATGTGGTTAACTTGGCTGTATATTTCAGTCATATTTTATCAACAAAATAGTGAACTTTTCCATCATTTCCATTTCACTGTTAAGAGAAGGGGATTTGCAATGGCCAGTCGTAAGAGGTGGCTGCTTCTGCATGTTTCCTTTTCTTTGATACTCCCATTTTCCCACAGTCATAGGTGGCTTTTAAAATCACCATTAAATATGAGATGAATTATCGAATGATAGTTTTAAAAGTCACCTATAAGTGTGAAAAAGTTGAAATAAGTGAAGCATTATTCGTTATTGAAACCCCAATAGTGGGTAATTACCCGTTATCTCTCTCAAGTGTCATTTTAGTAACTCTAATGGAATCAAAATTGTGAATTTCAAATAGTAATTGTCTACGATGGGGCTAGGATTTCATTTTCCAGGAAACGATGCTCGAGAAGGGTATCTCTTATTAGAAACAACTCATATTTAAGGTTGTCCCTCCAAAGTCAAACTACTTGCACAGCAAACTGGAAGAGCCATTGTGTATACATGGAATTGTTTACTGCTATAGAATATGATAAAAGAGAAATGTTATGGGTATCAAATCTTTTATTAAGAGAGTTACAAAATTGATGTGTAGCTCATTCATTGGTACTCGTTACATTTTTTTTAATTAATTGTTTTGTTTCTCTCTAATGAATGAGTTACGCATCAATTTAATAAACATCCGATGACTAAATCATCTCATCTTATCTAAAATAACCTCAACATACTTTTTGAGATTTTTATGTCATATCTTCATTAGAGTTTTTTAACCCATCTTATTTTGTAGGGGTACTCCTATATGGCCTTTCTTGATATTTTTGAAATTTTGGAGAAGGTTTTTCTTGATTTTGATCTTTGTAATGGGCAATAGCTGTGTAACAACTGTTTAATGGCCTAGAATCTCACCATTTTAATTGATTGGACATATAATGCCACTAATTTATTTTACCTTTACAACTTAGAGTGTTACTTGTAATTTAGGTTGGATTGTCACGTGAAACAAATAATTATCATATGGGTATCATATATGAGCTATGTGTAGTCAATTTATTGTCTAACAACCATGTGTGATGCTAACATAAATTGATATACACGTGTCAATATGTATGGTCATGTATCATCAAGAACTTGTTTAGAATTGTATTGAAAAATAAGACTTTGGTTTATAGAAAAAGCACAAAATAACTTTTTTTTCTTTTAAAAAAAAACCCCTCATTTTCAAGCTTCACCATAACCCAATTTTGGAATTTTTTGTCTGGGAAAAAAAAAAAGTATTTTTGAAGTTTTTTACAGAACCAACCTTTTGCTTAGCACAATTTTTTATATGTGCCAAACACACCTTTTAAACTCTTAAAGCATTTCCAAACAGACTCAAACTTAGGTTTAAATGAGCAAACAATATGAAGCTATTTTATAAAATTCAAGCCATACGGGTCATTTTTATAAAAATGTAAAATACAGAGACTGAATTTACAATTTTTCCTTCAAAAATTGTAAGTTGTTGCGTGGGAGTGCTGATTAGGAATCTCGAACAAAGCCTACCAGGTCGCCCCTGTATAAAGAGGTCAAAAA
Source organism: Carpinus viminea (assembly GCA_013348765.1). Taxonomy (NCBI): domain Eukaryota; kingdom Viridiplantae; phylum Streptophyta; class Magnoliopsida; order Fagales; family Betulaceae; genus Carpinus; species Carpinus viminea. Next base: position 41,566,762 of record CP054667.1, on the reverse strand, counting down.
TCAAGAAAGTTGGACTCAAACAAGCAAATGGCTGAAGAACCCCATCATCTTCAAGAAGAGCACCTCGACGTCCTCACCAAGTCCGGTCTCAAGACTGGCCTTTCCAAGCCCAGGCATGATCATAGTCTTGTAGATTTCACTTCATCCATGTGCTTACACAATTGCATATGTTCAAGTTTATGTAGTAGAGTTCAACATCGTCGGGCGTGGAGCTTGTAAAATAGAAAAAATTTCAAAGTACCCTTAATTTGATTTTGATCTATTTGTAATGAGATTACTTCAATTCAAAAGTTATGACTATTTTAACTGGAAAAAAAATAAAAAATAAAAAAATTAACTCATCCCATGAACATTGTCTGGCCAGCAACTTGATGTTTGTTTAACATCCTTTCCTGTCTGATAGGATTAATGGCATTGTACATCTTTTGTGATGTGAACATAGTAAATAGTTCTTGATTATGATTTGTCTTGCAAGTATTGGTACATTTTTTGTGAGCTGTATTTATCAGGTTGTGATACAGCATAAAGAGATTTGATTGTTTCTGTTATCAACGTCACAGGAATATATGACAGGGTTGATTGACTCAATCTGCATCTTATTTCTTTAATTGCATGGTAGTTCAAGTAGTGATGGCCTATATCTACACAACATGGAAAATGTTGCTTCCTTATGTCCTCTTTGAATTTTGTTTGAAACTTTTGGGTCTATGGCTAACTGATATCAGTTTTGTTTGAAAACAATGAACTTTTGAATGTAGTTTTTTTTTTTGACTATTTCCTTTGCATAAATTATTCTGCATTCCTACAGGGGAGATGTCCATCGTGATGGAGATTACCATCGAGCTATTCATGTGTGGATTTTTGCTGAAAATACTCAAGAACTGCTTCTCCAGCGACGTGCTGACTGCAAAGATTCATGGCCAGGGCTGTGGGATATCTCTAGTGCTGGTCATATATCTGCTGGTGATTCATCGCTTGTAACAGCTCGGTAACAATATATGTTTCTCGAGATGAGCTTCAATAATGCTATTTTTTGCAAATACTTTATAACCTTTGAGAAGCTCCCATTACCTTTCTCTTCTATGCTATATCAGCAATGATGAACAAAAAACTTTTTCTCCATATTCCGTGTCTTCCTGATTCAGATAATCACGAATTTAGTTAAAATATCACTTAGTAATCTCTAGACTATCCCTTGCTTAATCAGGCACTGTCTGTATTTAGGCTGTTGGAGGAGTGGGTTGTTATTATAAAAGCAACACTGAGATAATAAATTGTGATAGTAAGCCTGGTGGACACCTCATGTCACATCTCTGAGGCGCTGAGCACTCTCATTGACTATAATTAGGCTTTGTTTGCCAAAAATGAACATGATAAGATGATTTTAGTTGGTTTGATTCGATGTTTCAGTGAAGCATTATTTTGTAGCAGTGTTTCAGAACCAACTATTCATCCTAACTTCTCACAAATTAGCTTTCTTTGAGGAGAAATTGACTGTTGAACTTGGATTTCTTGTTCTAATGATTATTATGTATTAGATAAAAATGTGTTCACCCTTATAGAATAATTCAGCTGAATTTGTTCTCATTAGCTTCACCTTTTGAGTATGGGTTTTACAAGCATATAAAAGTTTTGGCAGTGGGTGTCTTGCTGGTTACTAAATTATTGGAATGGGATATATTGTCTTTTCTTGAGTGGGAAAATAGATGACCAAATTTTGGACCAGTTATGTGTTAGCCTAAAGTACATGATATGATATTTAGAATGTATTGGTTTCAGTGCGTCTTCCTTTTTGCTAGTGCTTCTAGGTCCTCAATACCATAAAAGTTATTCGATGATCTATGAAATGCAAAGAATTTTAATTGCATCCATATCGAAACAATATATTTTGCATGGTGACCTGGAATCTAGTCTGGGCAAAGCCATGGCCGCTGGCCGGATACCTGGTTATCAAAAAAGAAAACCATATCTATGTATCCTCTCTGTTATATGAACATTTTGGCTTGTCTCAACTAAACAAAAGGCTCCTGAATTGATACAGTTTTCTCTAATTATATGCTTTGAATATCTCCTTTTCATTCTTCTCATTATCTTGCAATTACAAAGAACCCAAGTCATAGGGCAGAGCAGGAGAAGATGAAGTGACTGTAGGAGAAAGGGTTGACTGTTTTGAACTTGTTTTAATATGAATAATCAACTTAGTAGAATTGTTTGTTAAAACCAAGATACCATCACCCCACTGCACATAGTTTGACCAGTGAACCTCGCATTACACCCCCACCCCACCCCAGTGGCCGGTGGGAAGATTGCTCACAGGACTTGTTGTTATTTGCTGTGCTAGATAAAATTATGCTTTTTTGGTGGTTTTCTGGTTCGCATGTTGAAGTTTACAGCTTGATGAATAAAGTTTGTCACTGAAATGAAGTATTGTATTCTTTCAGGAGGGAACTTGAAGAAGAGCTAGGTGTAATCCTTCCAAAGGATGCATTTGAAATGATATTCATTTTTCTTCAGGAGTGGTTAGTAGATCAGAATCTCTTCCTCCTGTGCTAACATTTGAGTTTCTTTTGTAACAGATTTAGTGCATGTTTGGGATTGCATTGGGAAATAGAGTTTTTAAAGCAAAAAAAAAAAAAAGGCTTCATTTTTAAACTTTTCCCAAAAGTGCGTTTTAGCCATTTTTTTAGAGTAAAAAAAGCAAAAGAAGTACTTCTTGAGTTTTTTTACCAAACATATTGGCTTTTTGTTTGGCACAACTTTTAAGGTACTAAAGTACTTTTATAAGCTCTCTAATGCAATTCCTATTATAAATTTTATTTATTTTTTTAAGTTATGCATTTCAATAAAAGAGCATAGGGGCACAACACTGGTCTTTTTAAAAAAAATAATATGTAGGGTTCTATAATGAATTTCACAACTTACCTAGCTGTCTAGAGTTCCCTTAATAGCAATGACGCATGAAAGATGTTAATAAGTCTTTCTGAATTTTTAGGAACCAAAAGATGAAAAGCTTCGTTTGTTGTTGGTGTGAGACCTTTATACCTTTTTGTGGTGATTTGACCACTATGAAAGTATGCTGAATCTAGTTTGGCTTGCAGAGAATTTTACAGTTCTCTCGTAAATGCCAATTCATATGGCCTGTTACAGCTACTTTTGATACCAAAAGTAGTTGTCTTATGGTTGACTCTCTTTTTTTGTATTATTGTAATTCCATCCTCTTGAGCTTCAGCTTCTCTGCTGACAGGTTCCTCTGTGATTTGCCATTTCTTTTCTAGTCGTCTTTAGTGCTGGGATTGTGCTAGTTGAAAGGAAAACTCGTCCTCTTTTTTCTCCTCATTTATCTTGTTCACAGAACTTTCATTTTCTTTTGTCTACCAGATAACTTTCAATTTTTCTTTTAAGGAAATCGAGATAGTAAAATGTGTTGTTAATATTCTACAGCTAAAGCTTCTAATGTGATGTCATTTGTACACTATCTTATGTTACTAGGTGCTACCATGATATCCTATGTGTTCCTCCATAAACATGATTCTGAAAGATTTATGCAATTTTTGTTGCTTTCTCGACTAATTTGAGTGGATTGTACCCTACAAATTTCTTCCTCAAAAGGTTTCAGTGGTCACAGCAGCTAATGCTGCCTTCAAATCAAATTTTGTTCCTCCACTCACTAACAACACTGTAGAGGAAGAAAGTATGGACTTCTTATAACCATGGGATCTGATGGGGGGATGCTTGATTCTCATACTTCTTATCTATAGCTGAAATGCACTTATGAGACTTAAAAGTGTAGATGGAACTTTACTAAATAATCACCTTGCTAGAACATATTGGTGAGAAGATTCAGCTAATCTGAATGAGCAGAGGGTGGCACTGGGTTAATGAGAGAAACTGGATGAGATATAGTTTCTATGGAGGAAATAAGATGTGCTGCCTCATTAACAATGACTTCTTAATTGAGAGTTTTATAGTGATTGTCATTGATATGTAGGAATGGTGACAAATTCCTGCTGGACACAAAGGCAGTTCTGATGCTCCTGGATGCATGTTAAGCAATCTCAAACGTGTTTCAATTACAAACAAACTTGAACCTGGATGTGTGGCAAATGTGCATAGGCAGTTTTAAGACAGCGGCAAACAGTTTGTAATCTAAATGATAAAAAAAGAGTTCAATCTTGATCATAACAGTTTGAAAGAGTACAATTGTACTAGTTCTAAGTTTTTTAATGCATAAAATGTGGGTTTCAGTTGATAGTAGAAGAAGGTGTGCATAGACTTATCTACTATGTTGTGTGTGTGTGTGTCTCTGCATGTGCGCATGCACATGCCTGCAGCATGGCTGATGTTAACAAACACATAATATTAGGGTTTTTAAGAACAGCGCTTGCTTTGTGTATGTGTACTATGAATGAATGTGTTGATGTACATTTTATCTATGTGTGTTTGTGTTACGTTTTGTTATCTAACCTGCAAAGACCATAATCTACATTTAACTAACTGATATTGAGTTTACATTTTGAAAATGCAGTGTCATAAATGATGGCAAATTCATAAACAATGAATTTAATGATGTATACCTGGTCACAACTCTGGATCCAATCCCTCTGGAGGCTTTTACACTTCAGGTGAGGAGGTTAATTATTAATATCAGATGAAGTTTCAATTCTACTGATATTAAATTTTGTGCTCTGGTCCTTACATAGATGCATTCATTGTAATTTGTTTCTTGGTTTATGGCTCATTCTAGCATTTTGGCTTCCCTAGTTAGATTTGTTCATTACATTTATTTGAGATAAGAAATATTGGTGAAAAGGATTCTTGTTCACTGTGATGAAACAGTCAGTTGATACCTATATGCTGCTAGTAAACTTTGTACATCAGTAACACTGGATTGCAGGACACATCCAACTGACATGTGGCTGTGTATCCACGTGGTTGTGGTTTTAGAAAGATCAAGGGTCATTGGATGCGTAAATCTGGTTTCTTAGAAACTGATTCAGCACTAGATAAAGTAATATTAAAACGAACCCCATAGATAAACAACAGAGACTCCACCATGGGAAGCATGCAGCACAGAGCCACTGTTTTTGTGTTGGACTTGACTGATTTGTTTCTAGTCCATCTGATTTGAGTCCAGTTTGTTTGCCTTCAAAGTTAAATGTGTTTAACTATGAGATTTTTAGTTCTTATTAGGTGTTTGGTTTTGGTTTGAGTCTTATTTAGTTGTTTGATAGTATAATCCTTGAAGCTATGAATTTAAAGATGGAGTATAAGATTTCATAACTATGCTTTATTGCATTCTGTATGACCATTGATTGCGGACATGTGGTTTCTCAACTTGACTCATCAAATTCTTATTCCCAAATTTATGGTTATGTTACAGCTTATTGCTTTCAATTGGTAGTGAGAAGTTTATAGATTCTACGAGTCTCAAAGACCTTTGGAGTATTATAATTAAAAATTAAAAATTTCAACTCTTTAACTCTTTCCTCCTAAATTAAGCATTTTGGTTTTTTAGATTAAAGTGATTCTGCAGTTTGCTATTTTGGGTGATTCTATTGTCCCTTTTAAAGGCGATTTCTAGGCCTCAATTTTTAAGCTCTAAACCTTCTTGTTTTACCACTGTTGCAGTTTTGGCTTGAATCATTTGTTCTGTCTCTTAAATAGTTGGCTTTGACATGTAAATATTTGTTCTTGCCACACCATATTTTGCTGGTTTCATATATGAGGAAGGGTGTGCTTAACATGCAAATACTGCTTTATGTCATTTCACATGCATAATCTACTATTAGACTGCCAGAGAATCTGATCATCGGTCTTTGCTTTTTCTTTAATTATAGGAAACAGAAGTCTCTGCTGTTAAATACATTTCTTATGAGGAGTACAGAAGCGTACTTGCTAAAGAAGATCCTGAATATGTCCCATATGATGTAAATGGTCAATATGGCCAACTTTTTGACATTATTGAAAGGAGGTATGTTCGGCAGAGTTGTAATCCTAATCATGGCCAGCTCATGTGAAGATATAGCTATCAGGCTTGCTTTTTCTTATATTTTTGTTTGTGGAAGAAATAATTTCATTTGGGAACCAATTTACTCTTGATGTGCATGGTTGCACTGTTTCTCTAACACATGCATAATATTTTAATGAGTTTCCTAAGAAACAAAATATTCCACTACCTTCTAGACGATAGGTTCTAAAAACTCTAGGTGATGTGTTCTAGTGAGGTGTCTTGGTGAGGTGTCCCCACCAGCTGTCTTCTTCTGTCATTTCCCCTAACAATGTGCAACTGTCTCTCCTATGAGTGTGAAATGAATGGAATGAAGGCTGTGGATTCTCTTTGTCATTATCTACTATTTTCTTACAAACACTAATATTTATTTTGTGCTTATGCTAGTAATTTGATATAAATTTGTCAAAAGGTACAAAGAAAACCCAGTAGCACGCAGTTTGGCTATACAGAAGCAACTTCGTCGTTTTGCTCCTGTGACACTCGATGCAGAGGTAGTTTGCCTTTTAGTTTTTATTAAACATATTATTCATGTAAATAATTACCTGTTCGATTCATAATCGCATCTGCAAACGTTTTCCTGTGGGCCAACGCCCAAGTTTATTTTTCTAGAAAGGTTTTCTTTTCAATTTTAAATTGCTACTTTCCATTTTATATGTGCACATGCATCTCATGTGCACAATGTGTTAGTATCATCAAAGTTGTTTCTTACTTAGTGGATGAGGCCTAAAAAGGTTATTGAAGTGCTTCATTGTTGGAAAGGATGTATACCCGCTGCAGTAGTAGCTTGATTTGGAATCCTATCCCTCTTTGTATTATATGGATTAATTGAAGAGAAAAAGAAACAGACTTTTAGTGGGGTACAGCTTTCTTTAAACATGCTGAAACATTTATTCTTTAGAGTCTTGTATGAATGGAGGACTAATTTGGGCAATCTTCCATATTCCCCTTTGGATTTTCTTTGTCTTCAAAACTTCAGATTGTAAGTGCTCCTCATGAATTCAAGCCATATATTTAAGGCTACCCTTTAATCCACTGCTAATAAAGAGTAACACTTGTGAAGTTTTCCATAACCAATTTTATTACAAAAAGTTCCTAAAAGGACTTAACTACTTCTGCTTATTCCTGTAAATAATTACCAATTTATTTCTCTAGAAAGGTTTTGTTTTAATTTTTTTACTCTCCATTTTATATGTGCACATGCATTGTGGGCTATTATCATTAAAGTTATATCTTATCAAAAAAATAAAAATAAATAGAGTAAATAAATGTATTTGTATGCCTACCTTGAATTTAACTATTCTGGTTAGGTTAAGAACTAAACTTTGCTTTTACCTGGATCCCATAGTGCCTGAATTGAGGAGTGTTCTCTACCAAAGAGCCCCTTGCCATCATTGCATGAATGGGGTTCCTTAATAAAGCAGACTGGCATTATTTATGTTATTTTCAGCTGAAAATAGGAATACTGGATGGGGCTTGACTTCTAGCTAATGTGCAGAATAACGTGTGATAGTGTTCCTTCATTGTTCTGTCAGTTGGCGGATCAGTAGAATTTTCAAGTTTGGTAATTTAATAGTTGAGTATTATGGGAAGTTTAATCTTTTCTAGTTTTGGCTTGTTTGAACAGGAAGGAAAATATTAAATTGGGTGGAAGCAAAGTATTGCTCGAGTGTATTATTGGTATTTTGTCCTTTTAGTGTTTATGCATCCTGCGTACTTTGGAGAATGCATTTCCATTCATAGTGGCTTGCTGGTTATTTAGTATAGGCATTACTACTCTTTATGCCCTTTGTATGAGTTGAACATTAAATGGAACTAATTTATAACTTACTAGAAATTGTGAATTAAGAGAAAAAAAAAATGACAATTTTCATGGGGCCATACCTTTGTTAATTGGGACTGTTAATTAGTTCTTATTGTGAAATTTAATATTTTTTTTCTGCCTTATGCATCTTATGAATTGGAAATGAAGTCCTCAAGGTGGTTGAATCCCCAAAGGGGGGTGTTTTGGCTGAGACAGGGAATGGAGAGAATGGAGAGGTGGGGGTTGAGGGTTATTCCGAGTTTGTGCTTTGATGGGAGCCACTCCTATTTTGGAGTTGTCTTTTGGGGGTGATGAAAAAAGACTCATGGATCTTTTTTCCGCCATCGAAGAGGGTCGGTATCTTGAAGATGAGGCTTCTACTTCTAAACTTAAGGGGAAGAAGGAGCTTAAAAATTTGGAATGCTCAATTAATTTTGATGCTAAAGGCAGTGGCTCTAGTCAGAGTATAGGCAGGATTAGAGCCTGTTCTACAAGTTTAGGGCTTTTTTAATTATTTTTTTTTCCTAGCATTCTCTTTTATACTTCATGTGTACTAAAGTTGCTCCCCTTTACACTTTTGATATGCAACATTACTTATGCATATCAACATTTCTCTCTAATATTTATTTATTTATTTATTTTCACTTATGCAGTTGACAGGGCTTGTGGATGGAGACAGAGACTCTTTGGATTTGCTTGTCAAGGCTGCAAAAATCATGGATGAAATATTTTCCCTGCAGGTTGTGTGCATACACATATAGACACAATATACATGTACATATTTATGCTTCTAATATATCTAAGGGAGTTTAGATACTTGTGCATAAACATGATTCTCATGTTGTCTGTCAAACTTGACAACTATTTTTTGCTCAGCATATGATGGAATTTAGAATGAGTGCTTTATTTTTTGGGTCTAGTTAGTTTTTAATGCGTCAATAACCAAGAAGTAAATAATGGTTTGGGTAGTTCAGATAAATCAAAATATGTAATTAGATGCTGATTAGTTCACCTCATCTTAGTTCTTACGATAGAGTGTTGTTTGGTTAGTTGGAAGAAAATGTACTTGTCAAAGGATGGGAGGATTACCTTGATCAAAAGCACTTTATCTAATATGCCTACTTACTTGCTGGTGTTGCCAATCGCCTAGAGAAGTTACAACAGGGCTTTTTGTGGGGAGTTGTTGGTCAAGAGTTCAAATTTTACCTAGTAAGCGGGTCTAAGATCTGTTCTCCAATCATTGAAGGGGGTTGGGGGTTCAAAATTTATTTCTGTTCAATCGAGCTTTCTTGTGAAAGTGGCTATGGTGATGTGTACATGAGAGCGAGGCTTTGTGGAGCTGGAAGTGGATTTTAAATATGGTAGCTCATGGTGTGCCTGGTGTTCTAATGATGCTTTATTTGATTAGATAAAAGGCTGAGATTTGTAGTAGTTTTGTTGACTCACAGAAAATTACATACTAGATTTGAGGTGGGTGACAACTTTAAGATTATTTTTTGATGTGTGGTATATGGATCAGACACTTAAGGTAGCTTTTCTGAAGCTATTCAGTATGAATCAATTTAAGGATGCTTCCATGGTTGATCATTTAGAATTCTCTAGTAACGCTATCAGTGGAATGTTAATTTTATCAATGCAGTGCATGACTAGGTGGTGGATTTCTTGACCTCGTTCTTTAATATGTTATACTCCTTAAGACTAAGAAGCAGGGTGTAGACAAGCTTTGTTGGGCCCCTTCCGAGGGTTATTCGATGTCAGATCGTTCTACAATGTCCTAATTCCCCATGATAGTACTCCTTTCCCATTGAGTATTTGGCGGATTAAGGTTCTTTTGAGAGTAGAATTCTTTGGTTGGTTGGCAGCGTTTGAGAAGATTATCACTACGAATATCCAAAGGAAGCGGCATATCATAGTGGTAGATTAGTGTTGCATGTGTGGGGAATCCGTTGATCATCGCTTACTCCTCAATGCTAGTGCTTTATGGAATACTATTTTTAGTCTTTTGGGGTTATATTGGGTTATGCCTAGATGAGTGGTAACCTCTTTGCCTATTGGAGAGGGCAATTTGATAGTTTTTGTTGTGCAGCAGTGTTGAAGATGGTTTTCTCCTGCCCAATGTGGTGTATTTGGAGAGAAATAAATAATTGTAGTTTTGAAGATCGTGTGAGAACAATGATGGAATTAAAGGCAGTTTTCTTCAATACCCTCTACCATTGGATGACTGCCTTTGATTGCTTTTATGATTTTCTTGATCTTTTATCTTTTTCTAGTTAGGTGTTTCTCTTGTTTAGTTCTTTTGTACTTGAGTTGCGCATTTGCGCTTTTTAATGAATTTTAGTTACTTATAAAAAATAAAAATAAAAAGAATTTATGCAAGGAAAACCCATACCCTTCAGGATGTCAATGGACAACAAAAATGAATTAATAAGGAAAACCCATACTCATATTCCCAAAGAATAAATTTGAAGTGAAAATGGACAACAAAAAGGCTGAGATAATTTATTACAGGATGTCAATGACTTTGGCAAGATATATTTCTTATAATTCAGTGCCTCATTGATTGGTGTTCTTTAATTGTTTTTAGCTTTTTCTTGCCTAGATCTCCCAAGATTGGCTTGTCAATTTGACATAAGAAAACCTTTTGTTTGTTCTTGTAAAAGTCAGATAAGAGGTCTGAGAAAGTTCATCTAGGTGAATATGTGAATGCCTCTTGTCCATCTATAGTATTGTTTGCTTATTTTGGGATAAAGATTAAAAAAAAAAAAAAAATGGTAACATGAAGAATAGTTGGGATCCTGTGGTATCATGTACATGTTTCCACTTCTGAAATGCCATGTAAGGATCTTTATATCATGTACATGTTTTCTTTAAATAATGAAGTAACTGGTTTCTTTTGGAATGTCTCATTTGGACTTAATTGACGTTGCTATAATCTTAAAATATAACTCAATCATTTTGTACAGTTAGGTTAATAGAATTGGGGCCTCTTACTAAAATTATTGTAGTTTTTTTTATTTTTTTTTATATTCAGGTTTGGTGTAGTAATCCAGTTCTAAGAGATTGGCTGAAGGAGCATGCTGATGCATCAGAATTAGACAAGTTAAAATGGATGTATTATGTGATTAATAAGAGTCCGTGGTAAGTCTTCCTCAAAGTGACCCACTTTAAGCTTTTTCAATGGTGTTTACACACTCACACAACTCTTGAAATGAACTGGACGTCATTATTTAAAATGTTTCTTATGAATGCTTGTTATAGATACGGAAATTTTGGATAAAATTATGAATCAAGTTTGTTCTTTTCTCCGGCAAGACCCTTAAACTTTATTCATTCCTTGAGAGATTGCCCTTCCTATGGAGATGGGATCCTTCTTTCTTTGAGCTTCATTTTATTAATATCCTAAACATAATATATTTCATATATATAATACCATTAAGAAATATTTTTCAGCTTTTAAACAATTTAAGCAACAAATAAAGAAATAAATAGGAAAACGAAAAGTGAAAATAAAATTGAATGCCCAGCATTAGTTGTGTTAAACTAGAGTGTCCATAATGTTACATTTTGAATATATGAACAATATGGATGGAGGTGGAGATAAAATTGAAACAATTTAATTGGCACTGGGGCGTGGGAGAGGGAGAGAGAGAAGGGGGAGGGGGGACTTGTGGCAAATGTTTTCCCTTGACTTACAAATGCCATCTTGCAAAAGATGGGAGGTCTAGGCATCGGTTTTATGTATATTAGAATGCTAGAACATTCTGTACTATTCTAGAAGGCCAGCCGTCCGACCAGCTTTTGTCTTCAGAATATTTCCCTAATCATTTGTACCTAGTTCTCCTATATATTTGGAATGGATTGAGGACTGCAGAAATATGAAAATAGCCCTTTTTTCTAACTTCTCTGCGCTTTCACACCAAGAATTGGGTAAACTTTGGTACTTCTTGGGAATTGAGGTTGCAAGGTCAAAGATAGGCATCAACTTCTCTCAGAGGAAGTATGTACTTGACATTCTCGAGGAAACTGGATTGTTGGGTGCTCGGCTTGATGATACTCATATGGATCCAAATTATACACATGTGAGACAAGACACAGAGTTATTCTCAGATCCTAGCAATTACCATTGTCTAGTTGGAAAACTCAATTATCTCAACATCACAAGGCGTGATGTATCATATGTAGTTAGTGTGGTGAGTTAGTTCTTAGAGTCTCCGACTCTCACATTGGAATGCCACTATTCATATTGTTCGAGACCTGAAGAGAGGTCCAAGATGAGGTATATTGTTTAGAAAAAATGATCATCTCAAAGTAAAAGATTACACTGATGCAGAATGGGCATGATCACCTTCATACAAAAGGTCCACTACGGGATATTGTACTCTTTTTGGGAGAAAGTCTTGTAACATGGAAGAGTATAAAGCAGAAAGTAGTTACACAATTAAGTGCAGAAGCATAGTATAGAGCTATGGCTCATACTGCTAGTGAGTTGACTTGATTACAACACTTTCTTCAGAAGATAGGCCTCGTAGCACCTGTTCCTATTTCATTATTTTGTGATAATCAAGACGCTCTACATATTGCCTTAAATCTTGTGTATCATGAGAGGACTAAGGACATTGAAGTAGATTATCATTTGTCCGAGACAAGATATTGAGTGCAGACATAGCACACCATTTGTAAAGTCTGAGAACCGACTTTCTGATATTTTCACAAAGTCATTATATAGAAATCATTTGGAGTCAATTTGTTCCAATATGGGCTTATATGGCATATATGCTTCAGCTTGAGGGGGAGTGTTAGATTGCTTGAATGTTTTGCACAATTCTAGAAGGCCAGCTATCCTCTTCAGAATATTCCCCCAATCATTTGTACCTAATTCTTGTATATATTTGGAATGGATTGAGGCTGATATATGAAAATAGCCCTTCTTTATAACGTCTTCTCCTATTTTCTATATATGTGTGTATGGAAAATCACATAAAGTTAAATCTGATTGGTGCTTTTGTGTAGGGTAGGTTGGGCTTGGCCTTAGCTTTGTTTTGTTCTCTCCAGGCCTGAAAAAGGATAGAAAATTTCTGATACAGTCATCTAGGTTTTATTGTTAAACATAAGAACCACCCCACCACAGCAGGCAGGCTGGTTTCTTTGTTGCCACTGGGAGCTCTTGGTGAGGAGACGTCATGATAAGTTGCTAATTGAAGTGCTTGACTTGTAGTCAGTCTTTTAGCTTATGTAACGGTTGGGCTTCCTCCATGCACGTGTCCGCTAGAATGCCTTCTTGGTTTTGGACAAAGCCAAGCAGATACATATGATGTTTCTACTCTCCCTCTCTCTTCTAATTCTCCTTCATCTTTTGAATTAGAACTTCTAGAACTTTAATGGTTGGATTGGCAGACCATCCTTGTTGGGTAGTTTGTACTCTCCAAGCCACCCTATATGACCTGGCACCCTCTTTCTATTTTTTTTTTTAATTTGCAATTGAGGCATTCCTTGACCTCAATTAAAAAAAAATGGTCAGCTCGCTTCTCTCTCTTAAAAACAAGAGAGAGAAGCTCTGAACCCATTTCTTAGGAAAGCACCATCTCTCTTTGAGATTTTCACCACCTCCTCCGTGAGTGTCGCCAGAGGAGGTGGTATGGCTTTTGTCTCCTTCCTCCTCCCCTCCCCCACTCCCTTTCTTTGGTGTCCTCCGTTTCTCTCTTCTTCTTTGGTTTTCCTTTTCTTCATTCTTTTCTTCTTTTTTCTGCGACTTGGAAGTCAGATCTACCGCTTTTGTGCCTCTACTCTGGCCACGCGCCAACCCTCCACCAGCCTCGGCCTTCTCTACTTCAACTGATGTCCTCCACCACGATGAAAGTTAAGGGGGTTAAGTGAAGTTTTCCCAAAAAACAAAAAACTTTTTAGTTAATTAAAGTCAGTAAATTGCATTTCCAAGCATCTATCTACAGTGAAGTTATTCAGTATTTTACGGGTCTCAGTTTGTGTTTAAAAAGAAAAATCCTCTAATATCATTCTTATCGACAGGTCTTGCCTTGACGAGAATGTGGCATTTTTGACAACTGCAGATTCGGCTATAAAGTTGCTTCCTGAGGCCACAAGGCCAGTTACTGGATGGAAGGGTCTTGAGTATAGAGCTGCATTTCCCATGGTGAAACCACCTGGTGCAAACTTCTATCCTCCTGACATGGACAAAATGGTATTCAATGGGATGTTCATGATCTGCATAAAAGAAAAAAAAAATGTTTTACATATATAATACAAATAAGTTTCTCTTTTACAGGAATTTGAATTATGGAAGGGCAGTCTAACAGAGGATCAACAAAAAGATGCAACCAGCTTTTTTAATGTTATCAAAAGACATAGTGAATTTGGTCTAGAATCTCTTCTTTCTAATGATACAGTTGATATAAAAAACCATACGGTTGGTTCCGCCCATGATCTGTACTTTGTTCCTTTCTCTCAAGAGTATAATCCTTTCCTCAAAAGAGCAGCTGAATTATTGCATAAAGCTGGGGATATGACCAGCTCCCCTAGGTAATATGTTATCAGATTTCTGTTGATAGTTCATTGGTTAAGCATATGCTGATTTTTATTCTACTTCAAAATGTTTGCTGAATCTTTCTTGACTTCTGTAGTTTGAAGAGATTGCTGCATAGCAAAGCCAGTGCTTTCCTTTCAAATGATTATTATGAGTCAGATATAGCCTGGATGAACCTGGTTTGTACTTCTTACATAGTTCTCCTTCGTGATTCTGTCCATTATAATGCATGTGGTTCCAGCACAAAGTTGTATGCACTAAGGAGAATTATATGTGTGTCTATATATATATATATATTCTTTCTGAAATAGCTTCTTTTGTGTGATGTTTTCTGGTATGTCAAATTTGATATTGGGAAGTGAGATTGAAGTATAACATTCTGACCTTCTTCTTGATTTTGTCCTTTACATCAAAAAGTCTCCTAGAAGTCTAAGATTTCATCAACATGCCATCTCACATACACACACCCTCACAAAGATAAACACACTTTAGTTCTTCATCCTTCTTTTCTAATGGATTCATTGTTTCTTTCCCCGGTTATTACTGATTTGCTGTAAAGTTCTATTAGAATGCTCCAGAGGACATCCATTGTCAAAATTGATAGAAGTTTAATTGTGTCAGACTATTGTTATATATGAATATTTATCCAGGAATTCATGACAAGTAACCTTAAAATTCTTCCCAGTTATTTATTGTCAACTGATTTCAAATTATTACAAGGAGCACAACGTCTTGTTTTGGAAAGATGCATGTAAATGCTTTTGGATTTTCAACCCAATAAAAGGAAAAAAGAATAGAAAGAATGGTTTGAGATTTGAACTAGTAGTTGATTAGACAAGAAAAGTACCATTGTTTGTGGATAATTTTAGCGTCAAGCCAACCCTTTGGAGATGATGTCCATTTTTGTAAATTTGGGACCATTATTGAAGAACCAGAATAAAAGTTCATTTGGATCAATCAAGTTGGTTGTGTAACATTAGTCCCTTGAAAGAGAATGTAGTCTGTGATATGCTAAGTTAAATTATGATTTTTTTTTTCTCACTGTTCTCTCTCTTTTTTTTCTTTTTCTTTTTTCTTTTTGGCTTTTGCATTCCTATATCACCATTTTTGGTTATTTCTATTTTTTTTTCAAGTTGGTTGTGTGTAACATTAGTCCCTCGAAAGAGAATGTAGTCTGTGATATGCTAAGTTAAATTATGATTTTTTTTTCTCACTGTTCTCTCTCTTTTTTTTCTTTTTCTTTTTTCTTTTTGGCTTTTGCATTCCTATATCACCATTTTTGGTTATTTCTATTTTTTTTTCCGTCCAAAATGGTCCTATGGCAATATTTATTTTGAACTGGTTGCATTTCCACTGAATCGAACTTTACTTTTATAGAAAAAGCAGATTGGCTAGGCTCAGGAGAAAGCACAAGTGTAATGTGTTTCTATTACCAATTACCAAGTTACGAGAATCTAGTCAAGGCATCCGATTGAACTTTTACATCCATGTTAGGATTAAAATGTAATGTAAAACATATGTTGATATAGGAAAAGAGAAAGGATACAATGATATATGAAACACAAAAAGACTCAATTCTTGAATCTTCATGTAGCTATTCCCTGAATAGCATCCAGTTCTTTGCAGTTGCTAGACTGCTGTTTCTAGATACAGCTATTTATAAGGGCCTTTTCCAACTGTTGGTGTTACAAACGTTATTTTCATGGAGAGTGGCTTGGCCTACTCCAACTATTTCTACTTTTTCTGAATTTCTAGATTCATGCACTTCTTTCTCTTTGGATTAGCGATTGGGGGCTCTTGTATACTCCTTGTGTACATAGGTTGCAACCCTCTACGTATTGTTTAAATATACATCATTTATCAAAAAAAAAGAAGCCTTTTTCTAACTGTTGATGTTGCTTTATTTGGAAACTGTTAAGAACCTCCAATTTTTTTTATGACCTTATGTTCCTTTTGGTGTAGGATTCCAAGCTGGATGTTACTATTGGTCCCTATGAGACATATGAAGATACGCTTTTTGGGTACAAGGTATTATTTATATAGATCACCTGTTCATGCAGCTCCCTTCATCACATTTAAATGTAGTGTAAAATTGAGGCTGTTTTACAAACTTTGGTATACTGCATGTGCAATTGGCTGCTTAGCAATGAAAAAGTTCGGTAGACTGCATATGTTATCATTTTGGTCTAAATGCTTCTTTTCTGGAAGGTTTATAATTCGTCTAGCTCTTGTATATGAATTTTTGGAAGTCTGGATAACTGATTCATGAAAGTAAATTTATGCATGAAATATCAATTTTGCATTAGAAGATAATAATGTCCTGTGGTGCAAAACACGTAAACCTTGGATTGATATTTGTCTCTTTTTGGCGGTCTCAAATATTCAATATCCCATTGAACACAAGTTAATTCATATGTCTAGAAGAGAAAGAACTACATGAGAATGCATGATTTGGATTTGTTTAGCTCTTTACCCACAAAACTTTTTTTTTTTTTTAAAAAAAAGTACACATAACCATTCGCCCCCACCCTCCTCCCCGCCTCCCAAAAAAAAAAAGGAGAGGTGGTTCTTTTTTTTTTCTTGTTGATTGCTTCTTCTTTTTTTCTTTCTTTTTTAACTTCTTAAAAATTTTATAATTTTCAAATTTTTTTTTTTTTTTTTTTTTAAGGGTATTTTTGTCATTAGGAGGAATATTGACATTTGGTAACATTGACACAATTGGTAGTTTGGGGTAACATTGACAAAGGAGTGTTAGTTTGAGTGGGGCATGTGTACTTTTCTTTTTCTTTTTCTTTTTCTTTTTTTTTTGCACACTTTTAATTTTAAAGTTGATTCTATGCCCTTAAATTACATGAGACAGTACCTATATTTAGACAAGATAAGTTGAATTCTTCATTATGTCCCGCTATAATTAGGCTTTGAAATGTCCAAAGCTTGAAGTATAGGATATGAGATTTATTTTTCTCGTAACCTTGGTTGATCAGTTCATCATGCCTCCATTGGTTGCCGCCATGTAGCTCCACCCCTCCATTTGGGGGTGGAGGTCGCAGGCTCTGCAGCCCACCCTTCACGGAGGGGATTGTGGAGCTCCGCAAGCTCTCTACAAGGGGGGTTGCAGGCTTACGCAACCCACCCCTTGCGAAGGTCGTGGTGCCTTCACGACCTCTACAAGCTGGCCTAAGACATGGAAAGAGAGATGGTGAGTTTTTTTCCCATTTCTTTAAGAATTTTTAACATAAGGGTATAACTTACTAGACTTAATTTACCCACCCCGAACGACATCACTTAGTGCTAAAACTTGTAGGAGCCGCCCGTGGATCTTAGTCTAGACCATTTATTTGAAAAGGAGCTAACATGTCAACATTTGGTAACTATAACAGGAGATGTTCTTGTTAGTTCAGTGTAAACTGTAAAGTGATAAGCTAGGTTGGTAAATTCAGTGTCCAAAACACTTTGATGTGAACTGTAAAGTGATAAGCTAAGTTTTGTACTTAGGCCGAAAACCATCAAAGTGTTGATCAAGGCCCGGACAAGTTTTGTACCCAGGTCTAGATGAGCCACATTGCTCAAATAGTCAAAAGGTTAGTGTTACTCGTTCAATGGCTTGTTCCATACCTAGTTTGGACGAGGTCATTTGGAGACATTTTTTGAAGTGGACAATGTTGCTTGTTCGATGGCCTGTGCCATACCAAGTACAAACAAGATGTTGGTAGTGTTGGTTATGTTCAAAGCTCATCTACAGTTTGGCAGTATAATTCATTTGCAAGCTTAATCGAAAGCAAATTCGGTGGCAGCACTTGAGAAAGCTATGAAACCCTAGTCAAATCCGAATGTGCTCACTTACAGGTCCGGATGCAACTTCTATATTTGGGAAACTGAATTTTAGATTTCAAGCCTATTTTCCTAAGTCTTTTTAAGGGCCTTCAGTGCACAATTGTCATAAGACCCTAAGGCCATATTTCAGTGTGCTAAGAGAGAGTTCTTTTATCCCTAAGCCTTCATGGACTGATCTCTCTTAGAGTTTCTTTGTTAGACCACACAAGCTTCACAAAAGCCTTCAGTCACCAGAGTTTCGGGATTGAAAGAGGAAGCTCAATAGAAGAATTGCCTAGAGGTTTTGGAACTATTGCAGCAGGAGCCAAATGAATAACTTGTCTATACAAGGAAGTGTCTATTACAAAAGTTTTGTAAGTGTGTACTTCTTGTAATTGAATTCTTCTATATTGTGAAGTTACCTGGGTTTGGTTATTCCGGAATGGTTTTACCTTTAAGGAGTTCTTCAAAAGGTTTCCACTTCATCATCAAATTTTGAGTTTATTGATTTATTGCCTTCATGTATTTGGTGATTGTTTTATGTGGTTGCTTAGTTTTTAATTTGGCATAATTTCTGTAAAATACCTATTCACCCCCCTCTAGGTGTTGTCTGGGGTCTAAACTTCATTTTTCAGTCCTGTTAGTGAACCAGTAGAGGTAAGCTGAGCCCTTGCTTGATATTTTTAAGCAACACATAGAGGGGGGTGAATAGGTATTTTACAGACAAGCCCAAAATCAAAATCAGCCCCAGTAACATGAATCTGCTTGAAGTTTGTCGAAATGGCTGAGTACAATGGCTAAAGGGTGATTAATATTGTTATTAGTTGAGGATTTTTCTCTGGTTCCTTTTGGATGGCGATTGGAGTGAGTATTTTCATGTGTACGTTGCATAGTTAAATTGTATGCCTTGCATTTCTCAAAAGTAATAATGCTTAAATAGAGATTAGTTGAATTCTGTATGTGAAATGGTTGCTCAAGCAAGAATAATGTCACATTTTCCGAAAGACACATGGCAAGAGGATTTGACAAACAAAACTAAACTTTGTAGAAAGCACTTAGCATGCTTTATGTTCTTTCTGAAGCTAGAATTCATGGCTTTTTGTTCATGTTTTTGTTCACTATACTTACGTAGCAGATGTAGCTTAATAGTTGCATTCTATTTATTTGTAGGCTACTTTTGAAGCATTTATTGGAGTTCGAGATGACAAAGCAACAGCTCAAATTAAACTCTTTGGCGATAATTTGAAGGTATTCTTGTATATTTGTTTTTCACCAGGGGTCCTCTTTTTCTCTTTTTCACGTTTTTCCCCAATCAATTGGTTTAAGTACTGTGGTTTCACAAACCCAGCCACAATAGGTTGCACCACCCGGCCTCTTCCCTTGAGAAAAGATAAGTTCCGCTTGGTTAAAGGGCCAGTGCCCTTTCGGAGTTGTAATAGCTTTCATTTTACCCCTCTATTTTTACTTCAGTCAATTACTAAAAATGATTTTATTGTGATAGATTCTGGAACAAAATCTCCCAATGGAAAGTGTGTATAAATCTGAAGATGTGATTGCTGCTCCTATTCGTGTCATTCAGCTTCTTTATAATTCAGGGGTGAGTTTGAAGAATGTGGGAAGAAATATCTTTTATGATGGTTATGTTATTTATCCAAATATATACTTCTGTATTCCATGTTAATAGGTAGTAAACTCTGTCATGAATCAAGCATGAGTAGTTGAATGGAACTTATTTTAAGACATCTTTAGTGCAATATGAGCAGCTTAAAATGCTCATTTGTCAATGTTAATAATGAAGATGATGAATGATGCTCTAATTAACATGAAAATCCATGGAATGACAATCTGTTTCCTCAGAGCAGAATTGTGCTTTCTATCCCTCTTTAACAGTGTCACATGACAAAAGTAGGCCTAGTTTGCAGTGTATGTGTATTAATTTGACAATATTGTAAATTTCTTGTATTTTTTTTTTCTTTTCTTCTCTTTTCTGTCCTTTCTCATTGATCTCATTTTGCTCTCTTCCTTCATTGGAAATCTTGTCAGGTATATGTAAGGGTGCAAAATTCCGGGTTGGGGTTGGCTCAAGTTGGACAATTGCTTAAAATAACATGTTTTACACTACAGTTGTGCAAGCTTTCTTTGCAATCTAATCCTGCATTTTCAAACCAGAAATACTCTAGGAACCCTAAAATACTACTCTTATCCTAAATGCCCACCTCAAAGCTCACGTAGGGAGCTTTCCCTGATCTGTTCTATGTCACAAAGACACAAAAAGCAAAGCACCACAGATAGAGGTGCTGATGTTAGACATATAAAATGTAATAAAGTAAAGACATAGTTCCATAGCCGAGCAGCCACTTCACAATGCAGCAACAAATGATCCACGGACTCCCCATTTTTCTTACACATACAACACCATTCCACTACCACAATACTCCTCTTTCTCAGATTGTCATGTGTCAGAATTTTGCCAAGAGCTGCAGTCCATCCAAAAAATGCCACTCGTGAAGGCACATTATCAAATTTACCTACTTATATGTTGTCTTTATTTCCTATATTGAGAAGATTCAACGGGACTTCCTTTGGGGGGGGAATGAATGATGATGTCAAATTTCACTTGGTTGAGTGGGTGGAAGTGTGCTCTCCCATTGATGAGGGTGGGTTAGGGATTCGAAAAGTGAGGAGGTTTAATCAAGCTCTTTTAGGCAAGTGACTTTGGCATTTTGCTCATGAGGCAGCGGGTGTGGTAGAGAATGGTTTTGGTAGTCAAGTGTGGGTTGGGATGGGGAGGTTGGGGCTTCGGAGATATTTCCAGTTCTCATGGAGTGGGTCTTTGGAAATATATTTGTATGGGGTGGCAGATTTTCAAGAGTCACATTAGATTCGATCCGAGGGAGGGCTCTAAGATTCGTTTTTGGGATGATGTTTAGTGTGGGGATAGATCTCTTAAAGTTGTGTTCCCCGGGTTGTTCAATATTGCTAGATTCAAGGAAGCTTTTGTTACAGGCAATGTGGAGCGATCTAATGGTGCTATCCAATGAAACATCCAGTTTACGCTGTTGATTCATGATTGGGAGGTGGAGGTGTTGGCTTTGTTTTATCGGTGCTTGTATTCATGTAAGTTGAGAGAGGATGGGGAAGATAAGTTGTGGTGGGTGCCTTCGCGTAAGGGAGGTTTTGAGGTGAAGTCTTTTTATCGAGCCCTCTCGGCCCGTGGGCCTATTTCATTTCCTTGGAAGAGTATTTGGAAATCAAAGGCTCCTCTGAGAGTGGCGTTTTTTGCGTGGATGGCCGCTCGTAGTAAGGTCCTCACCTTGGATAACCTTAGGAGGAGGGGGATGGTGGTGGTGAACAAATGTTGGCTATGTGAATCGGATGTGGAGTCGGTTGATCATCTTCTTCTTCATTGTGGGGCTGCGAGGGCTTTGTGGAATGCTTTCTTCACCAGGTTTGGTCTGTGCTGGGTTATGCCTACCAAAGAATTATACGCCAGCTGGTGGACGGGTGGCTGTTCGAGGAGTGCGGTTGTTTAGAAAATGGTTCCCCTTTCAATTATGTGGTGCATTTGGAGGGAGCGTAATGATAGGTGCTTTGAGGACAAGTCGAGGTCTCATGCGGAACTCCTCCATTTGTTCTTCTTTACACTTTTCACTTGGACTGCAGGGTGGCTGGCCCCACGAGTGATTAGTTTTTCTGATTTTCTCTCTTTCTTCTCCCCTCCCCCGTAGTCTCCTTTGTATACTCCAAGTGTACCAAGGGTTGCGCCCCTCTATGCTTTTGATATATTTTATTGACTTTTCAATATATATATATATGCTTACATATGTGTGAGTGTACCATATAGTTCTTATCCTGATTGTGTGTATACCTTAGAAATCATGATAAATATATTATATGTAAATCTTACACTGCCACGTCAGCCTTACATTTTCCCCAGTTTTCCCACCCTATGCAAATCTTACACTGCCACCCCAGCCTTACATTTGTGTGTAGGTGTGTCTGCATCTAAATTTCTATCAAGATTTGATAACTTGTTAGGATGCTGTCTTGGTGCACGCTGGGAATGACTTAAACTTTGTAATAGCTTTTTGGGATTCTTTTTCTTCTTTTCAATTTGATCCTTGAGAATCCATAGTTTCTCTTCCTTTTCAGAGTCCAATGTGCTTCATATCCTAATTGATCAATTTAATGCTTGGGAGTTTTTAGTGGGGCTTATTCCTTAAAGTGCCAACCTTGAATCATTTCAGGAAATTTAAATAATAGCTTTTCCCCGTATTCAAACATTTTATGTAGTTTCTAAGGTGATGTGTATTTGGCTCCAGCCCAACAATATGAGTTTGTGGCTTGAGCTTATTTGGCTTAGGCGTTATCTACCCAAGGTGGTTTGGCTTTGGTGATTTTTGCACAATTGGAGACTACCTGTCTTATTTTGGCATTTCAGCAGTTATCTAATTTTTAATACTTTGTAGTTGGTGGTGATGCACGATGATTTTGAGAGGCTGGAGGTGGAGTTAATATTATTAGATATAAAAGATGTGCTTGTACTCATAATCGTATTGGCCTTGTGTGTGTGTGTGTGTGGGTAGGTGGGTGGGTGTGTGTGTGTCGTAAATCTATATGCATACACAGACAAGGTTTTGTTCTTATATCTGATAAGAAGATTGACAGCCTACTTTTTTTATACTTGCTGAATTATAGAAAATGATTTATGACATTCCCTGTTTACATGGCTTAATACAATAATGATCTTTGATTGTGGGTCGGTTTGGCTGTTTGTCTGCTTGAATCCTCCTCAGCTAGTTATGGTCAAAATCAATAATGTAAAAAGTTTAAGGCTTGGAGAACTACAATCTGCTATATGTCTATTATTATCCTAACTTCAACATCTTTATTTTCCAAATACAGTTTCTGTGTTAATATTTTATTCTTTTGATCCTAGCTTCTCTTGTTCTGATATGAGCATATTATTATCTCTGTGAAAAAATAATGTTTACGAGATTAAATTTTGCATCAGGATGTGAAGGGTCCTCAAACTGTTGCTTTTAATTTGCCAAATGATGAGCGTATAGTAAATGATCGAGGAACATCAATGGTCATGCTTAAGAATGTTTCAGAGGCCAAGTACCATTCCTTTCCTTGGAATTTCAATGATCATGATGCTTGTTTGGAGCCCTATGTTTAATTTAATTCTGATGAATTGATTTCCATTATCTCGGGAAATGTGGACAATTTGTGTTAAATTTTTAAAAATGACATGCCTTATCCTAATCAGGTTCAAGCATATTCTTCAGCCTATAGCTGATATTTGTATTACAAAGGACCAACAAGAACTTGTAGATTTTGAATCCTTCTTCACTCACACAATTTGCCATGAGTGCTGCCATGGGATCGGGCCCCATACCATAACACTTCCAAATGGTCAAAAGTCTACAGTCAGATTGGTTAGTTGGATAATTTTTCTTTTTAAAGATATTTATTTTGCTTTTTTCAATTGATTTTTTTCTTTTTCTTTTTCTTTTTGCATCATGCTCAACTTATTTTAATCTTAAGATGGTATATCATTTCCTTCTATATTAAACTAGACTCTGTAAGCTAAGTTTCCTTTCATTTATTACACTATGCCAAATGGAAATTAATTCCTATTGTTGATTTCATTGACGGTTGCATAAATATAAATCAAGCTTAGATTACTAACAGGTCAATTGTTATTGACTATAAACTGCAATTAATGTGAACCTGTAAATAGCTCCCACAAATAAAAGTTTTTTAATCAGTACATCAGGCATCAACGTGACGTATACATAAATAAATTTATATTAGTTCCCATGTACTAAGGTCACACATCTTATTGTGCTCTTTTTAATGAATTTTATAGCTTGATAGAAAAAAAAAATTATGTTAGCTGTATTCTAAGTTTGTAAGGTCCAAGGGAAAAAAATTTGGTCACGTTTTCATGGGTTGCATGCTTTCATTTTTAATGAAATTTCGATTACTTAACCAAAAAAAAAAATTGATTTCATTGGAATTTAGGATTATATGAACAAATGGTCCCTAAAGGTTTTTTCAAATTAGCTGCTGCTTTATCATTTCTTATGTAATGGATTGAACTTTGAAGGCAAGAAAATGAAATTTTCAGCTTTTTAAACTTGATATGCAACCTGTTAGGAACAAATTCTTATGTTAGACAAAAATCTCCACTTTCTTTAAAATTTGAAATTTCACTCTCTCGCTCTCTCTTTGCCCTCCCCCCGGCGCACATCATATAGATGAATGTCCAAATATGGTATAGATGGCCACATGCCAGTAAGATGTCCAAATGCCAGTCACCAAGGCTGAATTACACTGAAGGAAGGTCAACATGAGACATAAGGTTAAGAATTGTTGCAACAGAATTTTGCAAGTGACAAAAGTGCTCTACTGCCCGTTCCCCCACCCAACCCGCCTCT
Source organism: Carpinus viminea (assembly GCA_013348765.1). NCBI lineage: Eukaryota > Viridiplantae > Streptophyta > Magnoliopsida > Fagales > Betulaceae > Carpinus > Carpinus viminea. The sequence continues at coordinate 41,542,154 of CP054667.1, read as the reverse complement.
TACTGTGTTATTGATGAATTTGTTGTCAAGAGTGTTGATGTCTTGTTTGGCACTGGAAGTTGTCTTGTAATATGCTCCTAATAGAACTTGAAAACAATGTATTCGAGAATGAACAAAATTGTAAATGAACTTCAGAAAATAAAGATCTTATTTATGAACTTTTTATTTGAGATTTGACGTAATATCATCTCACTTTTCCTTTCTTTATTTCTTCTGTATTTCGCTTTATTAGATGAGGATAGTGTTATGTCTGATTTGCCAGCTCTATGTTATCTTTTGACACAGGAACTGCAAGAACTCCACTCAGCTTTGGAAGAAGCAAAAGCTGATATAGTTGGCCTTTGGGCACTCCAGTTCCTAATCAGCCAGGTCAGTAGCTAGTGATAAGGTTGAAAAAATTGTATTTATATATGTTGGTCTCATTAATTGAATGCTTTTCACATCTTTCAGCCAATGCAATTACTAAATTCACTTTAAAGTGATGTGTACCACTGTTTTAGGTGTTATCTATAGTTTCTTATGTTAGAATATCAATTAAATTATTAAAATCCATGATATCCAATCAGCTTAAGTTTTTGGTAATATACTATGAGAGAGCAAATGTCCTTAATTTGAAGAGAAATGCTACATGAACTTCCAAGTGCTTACTCCCAAATATACATTTCCTGACATGCTCGTGAAAACCACAATTAGATTCAAAATCCAATGGTGATTTTCATTGTCATGTCAAAAAGTGTGCATTTGGAAGTAAGTACTTGATACTGCATGTAGCATTTATCTAATTTGAATCTTGGCTCTACATTCTACCCTATTTAAGTTAAATATTTCATGTACTAAACTCCACTTAATGAGGAAATGTATGAGCTCACATGTGAGTCCGAGTATTAGAGTATTAATTAAATTACCAAATTCACCATTTTCTATAAATGTTCAAGTGTTTGGAAAAAATGGTGATTTAACACCTTAGTGTTTGTTTTTTTTTTTTGATAAGTCAAAAGGATTTTATTAAAAAGCGAAGGCGCCCCAAAAGTACATAGGATATATATGACAAAATATGAAATATGATTTGAATTGCATCCCCATTGGCTTTGGGTTCTGTATATTATATAGTCTTTACAAGGGTGCTATACATGGAAAGGAAAATATATGCTAACTGTACAGAATAATAAATGGAAAAATAAGGAAACAGTCGTGGCTAAAATAAGAGAAGTTTGGGCAGCAAGTTTGGACAGCTGTAAGCGTGGACAACAAGTAGTTTGGGCAGCAAGCTTGGACAGCTGTAAGTGTGGACAGCAAGTTAAGTGTGGACAGCAAGTTTGGACAGCTGTGTTATCCATTGACAGCCCCCCTCAAATTGATGCAGGTGATCAACAAGCATCAATTTGCTCGAGAAGCAATGTCGATGACGAGAGTGAGAGCCTTGGTGAAGATATCGCAATTTGTAGATCAGAGAAATATGTGGAAGAGTGATAACACGAGCTTCAAAGGCTTCCGGATAGAGTGACAATCCACTTCAATATGCTTGGTGCGCTCATGATAGACAGGATTGGCCGTGATTTGAATAGCACTAGTATTATCTGCATGTAGAGGTGTAGGATCGGTCTCGTAAAATCTAACTCGCAAGCAAACCGCGAAGCCAAATAATTTCTGAACAAGCAAGAGACATTGCGCGGTACTCGATTCAGAGATGACTTAGAGACTGTCTTGCTTCTTACTTTTCCAGGAGATCAAGGCATCACCTAAGAACACACACCAACCAGTGATGGAGCGACGGGTATCCGCACAACCAGCCCAATCAGCATCACTATAAGCAGCAAGATGAGTAGAATTGTTGGCAGGAAGAATAAGCCACGGTAGGAGTGCCATGAACATAGCGATGATCCTACTACAGCAGTCAAATGAAGATGACGGGAGTCTCAAGGAATCGCTGACTTGCTGGACAGCAAAAGAAATGTCTGGTCTAGTAATGGTGAGATAAACAAGACTACCCACCAACTTCCGGTATAAATTGGGATCAGCAAGTAAGTCCCCCTCCTCTTTGCGAAGCTTGACATGTAATTCCATGGGAATATCAACAGAAGGAGCCTCTTGAAGACCAGCTGTAACCACCAAGTCACGAGCATATTTATGTTGATTGAGGGAAATTCCAGAGGAACTACGATGCACCTCAAGACCAAGAAAATATGTGAGAGACCCAAGATCTTTCATATGAAATGACTCTGAGAGATGAGTTTTGAGCTGGCCAAGTAAATCGGAATCGGAACCAGTGATCACAATATCATCAACATAAACCAAAAGAACAACAATACCCATGTCGGTTTTCCGAAGAAACAAGGAAGTGTCATACTTGCTCTGCTTAAATGAAAATTGTAATAAAGTGGTGCGGAATTTATCAAACCAAGCCCTCGGAGCCTGTTTGAGACCATAAAGAGAGCAACGAAGCTTACACACATGTGAAGTCGGAGAGGAAAACAATCCCGGGGGTGGCTTCATATAAATACACTCTTTAAGATGCCCATGAAGAAACGCATTTTGACATCCATCGATGAAGGGCCAATTACTAGAAGCGAAGGGCGAGAATTGTACGAGCAAGAGTCATTTTAGCCATCGAGCAAAGGTCTCTTCATAATTGACACCATACTCCCGATTATTCCCAAGAGCAACAAGTCGAGCCTTATACGGTCCAAACTTCCATCCGATCGGACTTTGATCGAGTAAACCCATTTGCAACCCGAGGCACAATAGTAGGAGGACAGGCTCAATATCCCTGTGTGATTGGCCTCTAGAGCGGCAATTTCTTCCTGCATAGCTTGTCGCCAACAATCATGCTTGGCAGCATGTGAGTAGCAAGTGGGAATATCAAAATTGGCCAATGTAGCAGTAAGAGCTGAAATCGAATTGCCAGAACTGGAAGAAGGAAATCCATACCTATCCGGGTGAGACACTGAGAAGAGCGACGACAATAGGCGCTTGGAGGTGCTGCCACCGCTGAATCTGCGTGGTAGGATCAGATATCGGGTGAGCTATCGGAAGAGACTGTATGGAGTGTCTTGTATACACAATACCGGTTTAAATCGAGAACGGACAGATGAAGATCTCGAGAGCCTGCTCCTCAAAGGAGGGAAGAACCACAAAGGAAGAGGATGGCACAGAGGGCACAGAGAGGACCGGAAAGAAATGTTGATTTCAAAGAAAATAACATTCCTAGAAATGCGAAAATGTAAGGTAGGATCATAACAAACAAATCCTTTTGACATACATTATATCCCAAGAAAGCACATCGACAGTTGAGCGGATAATTTATGTCGATCATAAGGAGGTAAATGAACAAAACAAACACAACCAAAAGTACGAAGGTTATCATAACTAGGTTGCTTGGCAAATAAGCGAAAATAAGGAGACTCCATATCTAGGACTTGAGAAGGTAAACGATTAATCAAGTGAGTAGCAGTTTTCATAGCCTCTACCCAAAACATGGATGGAACGGATGATTCTAATAAGAGAGTACCACATCTAGAAGATGACGATTTTATGCTCGCTACTCCATTTTGTTGAGGAGTAGAGGGACATGAAGCGTTGATGAAGAATACCCTTAGAAGCCAAGAAAGCCTGAAACTCGGTAGACAAATATTCACCACCAGAATCGGTGCGTAATGTCTAAATAGAAGCAGAAAATTGATTGGCAACATACGCGAAAAACTCGGTGAAAGTACGAAAAACCTCAGATTTAGAGCGAAGAAAATAGACCCAAGTAAATCTATGATCATCAATAAAAGTCACATAGTATTTAAATTTTTCATGTGAACTCACCGGGAAGGACCCCAAACATCACTATGGATAAGATCAAAGCAGTGTGATGCCCGACTAGCATGCAAAGGAAAGGGAAGAATTTTGCTTTTACCAAGTTTGCAAGAAGCACACTCAAGAGATAAAGAAGAACGGTCTTTATTACCAAGTAAACTAGAGTTCAATACATGAGATAAGATCTGAGTATTGGGATGGCCCAAACGACGATGCCACACCATACTAAGATCTGAAACAAGATTACAAGCAAAAGACGAATAAAAGAAACCGGAGAGAAAGCTGAACAGTAAAAATAGTGGAAACAAACGCCCCACTTTAGGTCCCTTCGCGATCGGCTCCCCCGTTACCTGGTCCTGCACAACACAACCATCACCAGAAAATTTAACATCACAATTGTTTTCAACTAATTGGCCAACAGAAATAAGATTCGTGGAAAGCTGTGGAGCAAGAAACACATCAGTGAGCGCTGAAGAGGCATCTCCGACAGCAGCTATTGGCAAAGAACTGCCATTGGCAGTCTGAATAACAGATTGACCATCATAGGGCCGAACATGACACAACGCGGTGGGATTAGGAGTCATGTGATTAGAGGCTGCCGAGTCCACGTACCAGAGTTTAGTAGAATGGTTACCTTGGAACCCCATGGCTGATAAGGCTGAAACTAGAATCTGTTGCACCATTGCTGGAGTGCAGTAATCGGATGCAGGAGAGGCAGGAACAGAGGACGCATCGGAAGAAGAGACAGGTGCGGCAGAAGTCGTGGCATGCGGAACAAGAACCGAAGTCTGAAATGCTTGGGCCGGACGATTCTGGGGTCAAATACGACATTCTTTGATAATGTGACCCTTCTTCTTGCAATAAGAGTAGAATTTTTTAGGACAATTAGCAGCAATATGCCCATATTCCTTGCAGCAGAAACACCGCAAGTTTCAGAATGCATAGGTGGTCCACGCCCTGGGCGAAAAGCCACGCTTGTCGCCCGTAATCGCCATGAGATTGTTCCGTATAGCTTGAGTACTAAGACGTTGTTCTTCACGAAGTAACTCACCAAAACAAACATCAAGAGAAGGAACAGGAGATCGATTCAGTAAAGCGGAGCGGACAGATTCATATTCCGGACGAAGTTTCATAAGAAATTGATCACGCTGGGTAGTCGCATGAAGAGTCTGAATAGTGGAAAGAGCGGCAACAGGAACATCCGCAGTAACTAAGGCAGGATATTCATGCCAAAGAGTCAGAAAGGCCGAGTAATAATCCTGGATGGAAAGACTACCATGTTGAAACATGGCAATTGCATGTTCTAACCGAAAGCGATTTAGCATCATTATCCTGAAGATAAACCTTCTTCAAGTAAGCCCACATGGATTGAGCAGATCGATGGGGCCGCAAGTTGGTGACAATATGGGACTCCACCGAACCAAGAAGCCAAGACATGATGCGTGCATCAAGCACAGCCCATGAAGGAGAAGACCCATCAGCCTTAGGTTTGTCAGAAGTGGATGATTGTTCAACATCCGTGCCATCAATATGACCCCAAAGAGCTTTACCCTTGAGAAAAAGTTCAAACTGGAATGCCCAGGTAGAATAATTGGACCCTGTAAACTTAACACACACAGGTGCAGAATCCATAGAAAATAAATAGAACTCGACTGTGCTGTAACGTAGAGAGGTCGAGAAAAACAAACCAAAGAGGATGCACAGACTGCACCGGTACTCAGAAACTGCCGAGAAAACCACCGATACCTCAAATAGAGGCTGCCAAAACACCAAGAACCACTAAGAGAAGATCGACACCACAGAGCACATAGATCGACCGAGAGAGACGAGAACAGCACCAACGAAGAGAAACACGGTCGTGGGTTCACCACAGACTTGACCGAAGCACACCATCAAAGACGCCCAAACCGAGAAGAGAAAAAAAATTTACGAGGAAAAGAAAAAAAAGAACTAGCTACAATGCTCTGATACCATGACAAAATATGAAATATGATTTGAATTGCATCCCATTGGCTTTGGGTTTATTATATAGTCTTTACAAGGGTGCTATACATGGAAAGGAAAATGTATGCTAACTGTACAGAATAATAAATGGAAAAATAAGGAAACAGTCGTGGCTAAAATAAGAGAAGTTTGGGCAGCAAGTTTGGACAGCTGTAAGCGTGGACAACAAGTAGTTTGGGTAGCAAATTTGGACAGCTGTAAGTGTGGACAGCAAGTTAAGTGTGGACAACAAGTTTGGACAGCTGTGTTATCCATTGACAATATACAAGAGGAACTCTTAGCTAGAAAAAGAAAAGCGGTAAAGAAAATCCGCATAACTAAGATACGAAAGGGATAGGTAAGCCACAGTCCATGAATACAAGGAATACAACAAAGAGGCTAAGATCTCTTTCAAAGAACTTTCCAAGTCCTCAAAACAGCTATTGTTTCTTTCCCTCCAAATAGACCAAAAAATACAAATAGGTACCATCTTCCAAACCACGGCACTCCTAGTCCTGCCAGAGGAACACCAGCAAGCGCATAGATCCAAAACACTACTAGGCATAACCCAAGAGAGATCAAGCCAGCTAAAAATATTGCACCACAAAGCATAGGCCAGCTCACAATGAAGGAGTAAGTGATCGACCGATTCTCCGTCTTTCTTGCACATGAAGCATCTATTAATGACAACCACCTGTCTCTTCCTTAGATTATCTAAAGTGAGAATTTTCCCGAGTGCTGCCGACCACACAAAGAACGCAGCCCTTGGGGGAGACTTGGTCCTCCACACACTCTTCCAAGGGAAACTACTCCCTTTCGCCCTAGATAAAGCTCTGAAGAAGTCTTTTACCTTAAAAGCTCCTTTTTTAGAAGGAATCCACCACATTTTATCATGGCTCCCCCTTTGAATAGAGAGATGCATCGCAATTTCAAAAAAGCACATTACATCCACCTCCCAATCATGAACTTCTCTGCTAAAGATAACATTCCACTGAGGGGTATCACCTAAAAAATCCACATTGGTTGCCACTGAAGCATCCTTCTCACGAGCAATACTGAAGAGTACAGGGAATTCCTCTTTTAGCTTTGTATCCCCACACCACCGATTATGCCAGAACCGGATCCAGGACCCATCCCCAAGCACTAGTCTAGTGTGACTAGAAAAAGACTCCCACCCTAACTGAATATTCTTCCACAAACTAGCCCCCAACACTCCTGTAGAAGGAACAGTGCATCAACCACCCCACCTGCTCCCATATTTGGCCTTCACCACAACTCTCCACCAAGCCTCCCTCTCATGCCCATAGCGTCACAACCATTTACCTAATAAAGCACGGTTGAAATCCACCAATTTCCTTATACTAAGCCCACCCTCCGACAGAGGGGAGCAAACCTTGGACCACTTCACCAAATGATATTTGAACTCTTCCCCAGCTCCACCCCATAGGAAGTCTCATTGAAGCTTCTCAATGCGATTGGCAACCTTAGTGTTTGTTGGTATTAGCTTTTTAACTATGATTGCTACTCTTTCAAAAATGACAAATCTTGTAACCTAATCACTAATAATTAAATATATTAGTGAAGACGGGGAAGTCTATACCGGTAAGGAAGGCTTAGGAAGGCTTTTAGGGGAGAGGGCTGCAACAGTTCCGTAGACCATATGTATAATAGGCTCCCAAACAAACAATATATATATATATTTAATATTGGTATTTTTGATTATAAGATCACTGGAATGATGGTTCAGGTCATGGTTTCAAGTCCTCTAGGGTGACTAAGTTGCTTACCAACAAAACAATTATGGTCTTCTTCTAAAAGTTAAGCACAAAATCTTTTATATTGATGGTGAACGCTTATGACTGATGTCCTTGCTTATATCTCTCTGATGAGGCCAGGATTTGCTTCCCAAGAGTTTGTTAAAGTCCATGTATGTTTCCTTCCTTGCTGGATGCTTCCGTTCAGTACGTTTTGGCATACATGAAGCTCATGGGTAAGCTAGCTAATGATCCTATGATCCTCTATCAAGTTTTGTCACGGAGTATCTTATATTATTAATATATATATATATATATATATAAATATTCAGGAAAGGACAAGCACTGCAGTTTAACTGGTTATATGACAAAGGAGCCTTCATTTTGCACCCTGATGAAAAGTTTTCTGTTGACTTTTCTAAGGTAAAAGTATTTCATACTTCCTCCTTGATGGTTCTCTTCTTTTTTACCTTGGCCGTAAAGTTTGTTCTATTTTTAAAAGGTTGAAGGTGCAGTTGAAAGTCTGAGTAGGGAGATCCTCACTATACAGGCAAAAGGTGACAAAGAAGCTGCTAATGTGCTTCTTCAGAAATATGGTAAAATGACCCAACCATTAAAGCTTGCTTTGCAGAAATTAGAGGACATTCAGGTATGCACTGCATAAAATGTTGAAGAATTGCACTGCATCAAAGATAAACTAGTGTGCTTTGTGACTAGTATAAGAATCTTCTCTGTTTTTTTTTTTTTTTTCTTCCTTTATTTATTTATTTTATCATTTTCTCCCTGATGTCTCGATTGTACAAGAAATGAAACAGTTTATTTTTACTCCCTGTGCCTTGTAACTTTTGCTTTTGTGTGAGGCACATAAAACTTGTAGGTTCACATCCTTGGGGACTATATAATATGTATGCATGCGTGTGTGTGTGTATGAGAGAGTGAAAGAGAGAGATTGAATGGTGATGTTGAAATTTGGATATAGAGCTATTTGTGACATTTAGAAACAAATTGACCATGAAATTATATTGGAATATATGTTGAAACTTAGAATATATCATCTTGTGTTCAAAGCAAGACCTCTCATAAAGTATCGTATACCTTATTTTTAAATTTTCCCGATACATTATAAGAATCTTGGAGCTTATAGAATATCCTGATGGTACAAAATTTTAAAGAAAATGGTTATATATCATGATAGAAAGGAAGGGAGGGAGCTTTGATAGAGCATTTTGTGATGTTGGTACGAACTTTGAGGGAGCTTTGATAGAGCTATTTGTTTTGATAAGAACTATAGAAGAATATATATGCTTGGTGGATTTCGTCTGACCTATCTTTAGATCTGGATGTTAATGGATAAAAACATTTTGATATAAAGTGTAGTTCCTTCTTTTTTCTTTTGACCAATATATAAGAAAATTTGAAAGTTTACTCTCTATGCCAAGATTCTCATTTGTTGAAATGTCTTCAATGTAGCACAGTACATATTTTTATTCTATCTGGAGGTTCTTACTATCCTTTCTTTCTTTCTGTTTTTCTTCTCTTGTATCCTAGGTTCCTGTGGACATAGCTCCCATATTTCCTATTGCCAACAAAATATTGGAGTGTAAGGCACTGGACTTTCAACTGTGATCCTTTCCATCTATCAAACAACAGTTTGTTTAATAGTCATACAATTTTTTATTTTGGAAGAGGCAAAAGAATCATATATATATATATATATATATATATATATATATATACAAATCATTCTTAGAAGTGTCTTAATATTACGACATGTGGCATGAATTTTAATGATGAACCGGTTTTTTAAGTGAACCGATTTTTACTTAAAAAATGGATCATTAAATTAGCGTAATTAATGACATTTAATTATATTTGAAGAATTTTCATATATAAATTATTCAATAAATTAAGTATTATTAATGTCAAAATCAAATAAAAAAACAAATAATATAAATCAAATTATTATGTATTAATATGTTTAATCACTTTAATATGTATATAACATAATATTATATGTTATGGTTGAACTAAATGGTAAGATGCAGCTGAACAAATCATAATATCTTTGTTCTAGAAACCAAATATGTATAGTTGAACAAATCAAATTACTTTGTTCCAGAAACTTATAAAACTTATACGACTTTTCTCATCCAACCCTCCACCACCGCCCCCAAGAAAAGGCCCAATTCAAGTGATCAAAAAAAGTCCATCAACCCTGAAGTTTTAAACACAACGGCTATTAACTACAAAAACTCACCCACTATCCCAACTAAACCTAAACATACCACCAACAAGCAAGCCAGAAGTACCCCTTAGAACACCAGACATACCAAAAAACCCATAATTTCCATTCAAGACAAGCCTTCACTCAAAAACCCCTCCTCCTTCTCCCCCTCTTACCATGAGATGAAGAAGAGATCAAGTTCCTATGAATTGGTCTCTCCACCCAAAAAGGGTCTTGGAGTATCAGAAGAGAGTGCAGAACCACCAGACTTAACCCCATCCAATATCCTTGTGTACAGCCCTGGCTACTCTAAGAAAACTCTTGCTAAAGCCTTATTTAAAGCAATTAGAAAGGGAAAAAAAACAAACTGGGTTTTGTTGTTCTTGAGCCTAAAGTCACATCTAAGGAAAAGGGGGGCTTTGTCAAGCCTCCCAAGCAATAATGAAAATTCTATCTTGGAACTGCAGGGGACCATCCAGGCTTGCTGTAGTTCAAACACTGAGGAGATTGATTTGGGATCAATCTCTTGAAATCATGTTCTTATCTGAAACCAAAATCCCCCCCAACCCCAAGTCTCTGCTGCTTTGAACAGACTTGATTTCTTCCTCATGACTCAAGTGGCTGCTTCTAGTTCTAGTGGTGGCCTATTTTTACCTTGGCGCCCAGGGGTAGACCTTGAGTGCTTCACCTAAAACAAAAACAACATTTTAGTATGGTGCTATTCTAACCCTCCACAATCTCCATGGATTCTCTCTTGTGTTTATGGCCCCCCAAAAAGAATGGACAGATTAGACTTTTGGGAATCTTTTGCTGCTATTGGTAATGGTTTTGAAGCCTCTTGGCTTTGCATTGATGATTTCAACTCAGTTTTGGATCAATCAGAGAAAATAGGTGGCAAACCTGTTTCTAGCTCATCCAACTATTCTTTTAGAAAGTTTATTGATCATTTTGGTATGATAGATGTAGGATTTGCTGGAAATCCTTTTACCTAGAGTAACAACAAAATAGGTTTGGAAAATATTAAAGTGAGGTTGGATAGAGGGCTGGCTTCTCCTTCTTGGGTTCATCTTCACCCTAACTTCTCCTTGCATCTTTTTGTTCTCAATTCTGATCACAACCCCATATCTCTCAATACAAACACCACTTCCTGTTTTCTGCCAAGACCTTTTAGATTTGAAGAATTCTGGTCCAAAGATCCCTCTTATGGTTAGGTTATTGAAACAACTTGGCAAAAATTCATTCCAAACTACCTTGCAGTTTGTCTTCCTATTAAGCTGAATCATACTAAGTTAGCCCTTCTGAAGTGGAATTCTCTGCATTTTGGTGATATCCACAAAAAGACCAAGGAAAATCTAAATCTCATTGATTTTGTCCAACAAGCAACTCCTTCTTCTACTACTTTTGAAAAAGAAAGTAGTTTGAAACTGGATTTGGAGAACCTTTTGGTGAAAGAAGAGTACCTTTGGAGGTCTAAATCAAGGGAAATTTGGCTGACCTGCAGAGATCTTAATACAAAGTATTTTCATACTTCTACTCTGACAAGAAGAAGGGCTAATGCAATGAATTTTCTGAAGTTGGAATCAGGAGTTTGGGTTCTCTATATTTGGATAGTGGGTAGACTTTTTCAAACCAACTAGGGTGCAGGTTAGGTAGGAAAATGCTTGAAATCCGACCCAAACCGACTCGTGCCCACCCCTACTCCCACCGAAGCTCCTATTTGGGATCCCACCTTTTGATTCATACATGCCAAAGGCAACTAAAACATACGGATCCAAAGACAAACCGTATCGAACACAATTTAAGATGGTGGCGTTAAACCATCAAAATCCTCCACATAAAATAAGTTGCCCTAAAAAAGCCATGGACACCCCTCCATTACTCTCAATCTATCCGAAGAATGTTCAGATTCCATCAGGAACAAATTGGCACCCACTAGTTTGTAAGAGATCATTCCCGTCGGCTTCTAAATCCTTATCAAAGCATAATTTATAGTCTCCTTACTAACCAACCTGTTTGCTATCAGTTTACCCACAGCACATGAATGCCCTCTGGACACCGTCTCTTCAAGATCCCGTGGTTGAATCACTAACTCCACGCCCTCTTCTTTAGATAGAGAAAAATTCATCCACTTCTTTGCTAGATCTTCATCCATTTTTAACAAACTACCACCAGAATACGCTTCCACAACCAAACTCCTTCACAACCCGCTACAGACTTGAAAACTAACCTATTTCTCCTCTAGAGTGCAAGCATCCTAGAGAGAAAACTTGAAAACGCTTTGTCTAGCTATTTGAGTATGGAGCCTTGATATTTTTTTAAAGTACTTTTTATGCTTTTTTTTTTATAAGTACTTTTTATGCTTTTGAAAGCAAAAGAAGGGAAAAATTTTGTTGGGTCATGGATCAACCTCTTTCAAAGGCTCAATAGTTTGCCGGCCCAAGTCAAAGCCCAAAAACATCTTAGGCCCAGAGCCTCCGAGACCAGGTCTCAGATTCGAGACAGAACGATACAAGACCAAATACTTGAATTTGAGACCTCCGAGACTCAAGTCCAAGACCTTCGAGACTCAAGTTCGAGGCCTTTGAGACCCACGTGTCCGAGACCTCCAAATTTGAGGCCCTTATATCTAAGACCCTGGAATTTAAGGATCAAGGATTGGAATTCGTTTGAATGACATGCGGTGTGATCTTATCCATCCAATTCAAATGTCAAGCATCTGGAAACACGGAATCAGATACGCTATCTACTGGAATTCGGAATTCAAATGCCATAACAACCAAATCCTATCTTGATCTCCTAAGATCAAAAGACGGATAACTACTCAAATCCTTTGATAACAAATTGTCTTGCAGCAAATCAAGGAAGAGTTAATCATTAGTTAGGGGACTACCACTTCATGCCTATATAATACAAGTCACTACCTCACATTTTGGTAACACAACTCTTGCACTCTTTATGCTTTTGTTGTTTTCTCATTACTCTCTCCAGCAAACACTAACTTAGGCATCGGAGTGACCCCGCCGGCTCACCCCCGGTCTCTTCGATCTTATTGTCTTCTCCATTGTGCAAGCAAGCTCACACTTGGAGCACTTGAACCAGGAATTCAACAAGCGTGCCACATCACTAATCGGAAACTGTGCATCAACAAATTTATTTGATTATTGTTGGGTTTTGAATTGCCAAATTCAGTGATAAAATACATTCATCTACAATCCTATCTATAGTGCATACATACGAGGTGTTGTGTCAAGAGAAGACCTAGAAAATGTTGTTAAGCTTAACCAATCATAATAGAATACCTATATGATGTGGTTAAGTTTAATCAAATAAAATTCTTTAATTAGAGTTAAAATCGGATTTGATTAAATTCGATTAAATTCTGATCATACACATGTCATGGTATTTTGACCTTAACTTTCGGCTCAAGAATCGGATTAAGGTGAAACCATTGGCATTGAAAAGCTAACACAAAATTCTGCAAATCTTTGTGAAATAATATTTTCACAATTCAGAAGTTAGCTATGCCAAAATCGTCCCGCAATATAATGACGAAAATCTGGACGAATTATATTCCAACTTGAACTTGTTTTTCTTTTTAAATTCAACTAGTACTAGGTTTTCTTATAGTCTATATACATAGAATTATTATGCACGAAATTGTAAGGAATTCCACATAAGAATTCCATGTGCTAAAAGAGTGTTTAAGATATTGAGCGTTAGGGTTAGTCTCTCTTAGAGTTAAAGGTTGTGTCTTCATCACATATCATATACAATTGAAGTCAACCGGAGTTCCGGTAAAGGGAGATCACATATAAGGATTGTGCCAACTGTCTCTAAAAAGGGCTACTGCTATAGAAGGCAAATGGGCCTCTTGCCTTATACAAGATAATGTCAATTGCAAATGTTTTGTAAGTGTGAACTTCTTGTAATCTTTACTCTTTTACTGATTTAGTTGATCTCCTAGGTGTAGCTGCCCCAGAGAGGTTTTGCATTTAGAGAGTTCCTAAATAGTTTCCTTTTCGTAACCAAAATATATGCGTCTCTGTGATCTATTGTTTTACATATTTTGGTTGTATGACTGTTTAATTATTAATTTTGTGTATTATTTGCATACACCAATTCAACCCTCTTATAGGTGTTGCTAGGAGTCGTTATTGGTTTTTCAATTATTATACAATAAAAGAACTTTGAAACACCTAAGAGACAATTAAGATTGAATATAATGTGTTATTTGATTGCATTGTTGATTGTAAGATTTTTTTTTTTTAAGGCTCATAATTATATGGGTTTTAAAATTTGTATGAAATATAATAGGTATACAACTAATAATATTAATGATTCTTACTAAGTTTCTATTAATGCTTTGATAATCACAATCCAAGTTTTCTTTTCACTATTTTTCTTCTTCTTTATATTTTTCATTTTAAACTATTCATATGTGAACAAAGATTTTAACATGTTTTAATTTATATGGATTAAACTAATTAAAGTTAAATGCCTTATGATAGTAAAATTTTATGCGACTTATATATACATTTATGCAATGTTCTGTGTATGATTGTGTATCGCTATGTTGAGTAATATATTGGTGTAAAACTTTTGTATGTATTTTTATTTAAAAGAGCGTGATAATTTTTTTTTTTTTTTACAACCTATAATGAAAAGTTGAGTAATGCTACAAGTCCCTCTTGTGTCCATCTTGTATCCCTCCAAGAGTGATGTGGCTCTTAAAATCACCATTAGACTTATGATTAATTATTATTGGATTTTAATCAAATAGTGATTTTAAAAGCCACCTAATTTTTGGATGGACACAAGATGGACACAAAAGAGACTTCTAGAATTACAAGTTCGATAGAGATGTATTTAAATTTTGAAATTAAACTATAACAAATAATCTTGCATATATTTTTTTTACAACTAAAGTACTTTTTCGAATGTTCATAATTTGGAGTTTTATATGTATTGAAATCTAAGAAGTAATATACCAACAATATTAGAGGTTCTTTCTAATTTTATATTAATATTTTGATTAAACATAATTCAAATTTTCCTCTTATAATTATAAAAAGTAAATTTCATAATACTTATAAAAAGTGTAATTATAATATAATTCTAATAATCTCGTGCATTGTGCGAATTATAACCTAGTTAGTATAATATATGATGACAATTATTCACCACATGGCTTAAATGTCCATATATAATTAAATCTTTGGGAAAAATATAAAAAAACCCTCAACTACCAGCCATTTGTGATTTAGCCCCTTGAATTTTCAAAAGTGAAAAAATGCCCGCTAAACTACTTGGCAATTGTAGTTTGGCCCCCTCCGTTAGTCAAGACTATCAAATTGGATGGAAAATACAGAACGACGTCATTTTTTGGTATTAAGTTACTAAAATACCCTTTTGGAAAAAAAAATCAATTTAAAAAATGCCCCCCAAAAATGACTTCGTTTTGAAAAAAAAAAAAAAAGAAGAAGAAGAAGAACGGTGGGCTCGCTGGCGTGCTCACTGGGTGAAGCGACTTGCTTTAGCCATCAACGGCGACCTCGCCCTCATCAGTGTCCTCACCTCGCCCTCGTTGGCGACAATCACAGCATCACTTCGCCCGTTGGGGGCTCGCTCTTGCCGGTCTCTCCTCTCTTTGTACAGCGAACCCACTCCTTGTGAACTCCGGTCTCACCACATGGCAAACCTGCCTCGCCAGGACTTCGCGCTTCACCATCGCTAAAGGTCACCGGTCCGCCGGACCTAGCCCTCGCCATATTGCACCCCGCTGAGCCAGGCCCAGTCACGCCCATGAACCAACTTCGCCCTGCGACGATTGAACATGGCCAACGACTTTCACTCTTGTCCCGCGGATCCATTTCGCGGGAAGGCCCATGTCTGCGACTTCCAGTATGCGGTCCACAATTCGCAGCTATGAGCCCTTGTTGCGGATAGTGAACTTCCGAGCCACGGACCCATTCTGTGCATCCAAATACTTATGGTTTCAAAGCTGCCATTGCTCCCTAAGACCGGCGACGTCACTTGTCTCCCCCTTTGCGCCGGTCTTCCTGAGAGCTACTCAGAAAGCAAGACAATCGCGGCAAGCCCTTGACTTCGCCGGTACCCGGCGGGCTGGTCTCGCCCTTGTTACAGCACCCAGGTCTCACCTGTGAAGTCGCGACCAGCCCACCTCGCGGCGCACGATCCCGCCAAACTGGTCTCGCCCGCGACCAGTCCACCTTGGCGGAAGTCCATTTCACCTCAGATCACCCCCCACCATGCTACACCTAACATTGCTGCAAACAGCCACTTCGCCGGCAAACAAGTCTTGGCCCCACCAGTGGCATCACCCTCATCGACGACCTCCGAACTCGCCCGCGATCTCTGCCTCGCCGGCCAACCGGCCCCCTGCCTTGCCCGCAGCTCCGGTCTCGCCCGCGGATCCATCTTGCTAGCGACTGACACCCCGCGACTAGCATGCAGCGAATCCATTTCGCCAAGCTGGTTTCCCTCATAACCATTTCTTTTCTTTTCTTTTTTCCTTTTCAAAACGATGTCGTTTTTTGGGAGGTATTTTTTAAATTGATTTTTTTTTTTCATCCAAAAAACGATGTCGTTTTGTATTTTAGTAACTTAACACCAAAAAACGATGTCGTTTTGTATTTTTCATCCAATTTGACGGTCTTGACTAACGGAGGGGGCCAAAATACAACTATCTGATAGTTTGGGGGGCCATTTTATCACTTTTGAAAGTTCAAGGAGCTAAATCATAAATAGCTGATAGTTGAGGGGTTTTTTTAATATTTTTCCCTAAATCTTTAATATAATAAGTTTCAGCTACTCTAATCCTTTTTCCTCCCACATTTGTTTTATACCCATCATAAAATATAATAAAAATTATTTTTTTTAAAAAAGTCCTATATTCCTTTAATATCAATTGCAATTCAACATGATTCACTTGGAAGTGGTGAAGCAATTGGAAGAATGTGTTGGATTGAGAGATATCCTCGTTTTACCGAAGAAGTTACTCCTCTATTAGCATTTTTTTTTTTTTTTTTGGTTAAATTGAATGGATTATGCAAAATATTACCCCCCTAGTTAGCATTTTTTATATTAAATTGAACAGAAGATTCCTCACGTGGCCAAACAACCTCATGCATGTTTCCTTTTCTTGATGCAATGTTTTAGTTTCAGTTAATGCTATACTTATTCCCACTTTTTCTCACTCATTTTTTTATACTTATAGGTGGTTTTTAAAATTATTATTGAATATGAGATATATTATTGAATAATAATTTTAAAAGTCACATATAAATTTTAAAAAGTGAGAATAAGTATAACAGGTAAATACCTCTTTATCTAATTTCAAAAAAAAAAAACCTCTTTATCTCTCCTAGTGCCATTTCAATAACTCCAACGGAATCAAAATTGTGAATTTCAAATAGTAATTGTCTATGTTGGGGCTAGGATTTCATTTTCCATGAAACAATGCTCGAGGAGGGCATCTCTGATTAGAAACAACTCCTATTCAAGGTTGTCCCTCCAAAATCAAACTACTTGCACAACAAACTTGAAGAGTCACTGTGCAAACATTAAATGGTTTACCGCTACAATAAAAAAAAGACTTAATGTTGGTGCATATTTTTGCACAGTTGATTGAACAATGTCCGTGGGAGTGATGTTGGGATGGGGGCGGGTGGGGAAGCCTCCAATGACTAAATCATCTCGAGAGCATCTCCTATACGGTCTACTTAAATTTTGACACTTCATACTATTAAGAAAAATGCACAAATGTAAAATAAAATCAAAACACCCAATCAACTAATCAACCAACCAACCCAGACGCCGCCACTTACCGCCGCCCACCGCCCACCTCTGGTGAATAGACGCCGCCGCCCACCACCCTCTCCGGCAAAAAAAGATCCGGCCACTAGGGGTGGCCGTGATCCACCCCAACGGCCAAGGGGAGAGAGATCTGGCCACCCCTAGTGGCCATTTTTGTCTCCGACGAACCCAAAAATTAAAAAATTAAAAATTCTGATTAGCCTAAAAAATTGTTTCTAATGCCTCAAAAATCGATTCTAATGCCACAAAACTCATTTCTAATACCTCAAAACAAAAACCTAGAGGAGAAGTTAACCCTTTTGGGATTTTATCATCCTAAAAAAAAAAAAACCAAACCCACAACTGGCGAGACCCAGTCGTGGATCTCGGTGGCCGGTCGTCGACTTATTGTGAGGTGGGTTGCCACGAGGTGTCTGGGCTCAGAGCGACGGCGAGGGACAGCGACAACGAGGTGATGCTGCGAGACCCACGGCCGGAAAAACAAAAAAAAAAAAAAAAAAGAAAAACAAGAGAGAAACCCACTGCGAGATAGAGGAGAGGGAGAGATCAGAGAGAGAAAGGGAGTAAGGGTCTGAGGGAGAGCAGTAGAGCACGCCGCTGGGGGGAGGAGAAAGAGAGAGAGAGAGAAAGGGCAAAATGAGGGTTTTTGTGAGAAAAAGTTTTTAATTAGGTGTTTTGCATCTAATTTTAGTTGGTGTAATAATCCTAGTTGTTAAATGCTGATTGGTGGGCAAAAAGGAGGTGGTTTACACCACCTCTGAACTGAAGTTATTCTCAATCATCTCATCTTTTCTGAAATAACCTCAACATAATTTTGAGATTTTTATGTCATATTTTCTTTGTAGTTTTTTTAACCGTCTTATTTTGGTGGGGTACTCCTATATGGTCCTCATTGATTTTTTGAAATTTTGGAGAAGGTTTTTCTTGATTTCAATCTCGTAATGGGCATATAGCCGTGTAAAAACTGTTTAATGGTCTAGAATCTCACTATTTTAATTGAGTGGACCTATAATGCCACCAATTTATTTTACCTGTAATTTAGATTAGATTGTCACATGAAACATATAATTATCAAATGATGTATGAGCCATGTGTAGTCAATTTATTGTCTGACAACCACGTGTGATGTGAACATAAATTGATATACACATGTCAATATGTATGGTCCTGTATCATCAAGAATATGTTTGAAATTGTATTGAAAAATAAAGCTTTTGTTTATAAAAAAAATCACAAAATAATTTTTTTTTTCTTTTTTTAAAACCTAAATTTCAAGCTTCCCCATAACGCAATTTTGAGATTTTTTATTGGAAAAAAAAAAAAACCAAAAAATATTTTTTGAAGTTTTTTATATAACGGACTTTTTCCTTAGGACAATCTTTTATATATACTAAACGCACTTTTAAAATTCTTAACACAATTCCAAAGAGGACTCAAACTATATGAAGCTATTTTATAAAAATGACTCGTATGGTTTGAATTTTATAAATTATAGCTTCATATTGTCTGGTATTGTGTTAAGAATTTATAACTTCATAAAATTCAAACCATACGAGTCATTTTTATAAAACTGTAAAATATAGACTGAATTTACAATTTTTCTTTAAAAAATTGAAAAGTTACGTGGGAGTGGACTGCCTACCAGGTCGCCCCTATATAAAGAAGTGGCAAATGAAGAAAGTCGAAGTCAAACAAGCAAATGGCTGAAGAAGAGCACCTCGACGTCCTCACCAAGTCCGGTCTGAAGACTGGCATTTCCAAGCCCAGGTATGATCATAGTCTTGTAGATTTCACTTCATCAAACGCAAGCATTTGTGTTTTGTTATTCTTTGCCATATGGATTGCAACAGAAATTCATAAGGGAATGGCATGTATAGAAATCCATGTGCTTACACAATTGCATACGTTCAAGTATATGTAGTAGAGTTCAACATCGTCGGTCGTGGAGCTTGTAAAATATAAGAAATTTCAAAGTACCGTTAATTTGATTTTAATCTATTTGTAATGGGATCACTTCAATTTAAAAGTTATGACTAATTTTAATGAAAAAAAACTCTAACTCTGCCCATGAACATTGTCTGGCCGGCAACTTGATGTTTGTTTAACATCCTTTCCTGTCTGATAGGATTAATGGCATTGTACATCTTTTGTGATGTGAACATACTAAATAGTTCTTGATTATGATTTGTCTTGCAAGTATTGGTACATTTTTTGTGAGCTGTATTTATCAGGTTGTGATACAGCATAAAGAGATTTGATTTTTTCTGTTATCAACGTCACAGGAATATATGACAGAGTTGGTTGACTCAATCTGCGTCTTATTTCTTTAATTGCATGGCGTATATCTACACAACATGCGAATGTTGCTTCCTTATGTCCTCTTTGGATTTTGTTTTAAACTATTGGGTCTATGGCTAACCGATATTAGTTTTGTTTGAAAACAATGAACTTTTGAATCTAGTTTTATTGACTATTTCCTTTGCATAAATTATTCTGCATTCATACAGGGGAGATGTCCATCGTGATGGAGATTACCATCGAACTGTTCATGTGTGGATTTTTGCTGAAAATACTCAAGAACTGCTTCTACAACAACGTGCTGGCTGCAAGTTGTGGGATATCTCTAGTGCTGGTCATATATCTGCCGGTGATTCATCGCTTGTAACAGCTCGGTAACAATATATGTTTCCCGAGATGAGCTTCAATAATTTTGCAAATATTTTATAACCTTTGAGAAGCTCCCATCGCTTTCTCTTCCATGCTATATCAGCAATGATGAACAAAAAACATTTTCACCATATTCTGTGTTTTCCTGATTCAGATAATCAAGAATTTAGTTAAAATGTCAATTATTATCTGTAGACTATCCCTTGCTCAATCAGGCACTGTCTGTATTAGGCTGTTGGAGGAGTGGGTTGTTATCATAAAAGCAACACTTAGATAATAAATTGTGATAGTAAGCCTGGTGGACACCTCATGTCACATCTCTGAGGTGCTGAGCACTCCCATTGACTATAATTAGGCTCCGTTTGCCAAAAATGAACATGATAAGATGATTTTAGATGGTTTGGATTCGATGTTTCAGTGAAGCATTATTTTGTAACAATGTTTCAGAACCAATTATTCATCCTAATTTCTCACAAATTAGCTTTCTTAGAGGAGGATTGACTGTTGAACTCGGATTCTTGTCCTAATGATTATTATGTATTAGATAAAAATGTGTTCACCCTTATAGAATAATTCTGCTGAACTTGTTCTCATCAGCTTCACCTTTTGAGTTTGAACAAAAGTTTTATAAGTTGCCAACCAATTTCCCAAGATAATTTATCCCCTATTAGAAATCTGTGCCAAATCGTTGTCTACAAGGTGGGTTCTACAAGCATATAAAAGTTTTGGCAGTGAGTGTTTTGCTGATTGCTAAATTATTGGAATAGGATATATTCTTGCCTGGGAAAAATAGATGACCAAATTTTGGAGCAGTTATGTCTTAGCCTAAAGTACATGATATGATATTTAGAATGTATTGGTTTCAGTGCTCTTCCTTTTTGCTAGTGCTTCTAGGTCCTTGATACCATAAAAGTTATTCGATGATCTGTGAAATGCAAAGAATTTTAATTGCATCCATATCAAAACAATATATTTTGCATGGTGACCCGGAATCTTGTCGGGGCAAAGCCCCGGATACCTGGCTATCAAAAAAAAAAAATCTACTTATCCTCTCTGTTATATGAACATTTTGGCTTGTCTCAGCTAAACAAAAGGCTCCTGAATTGATACAGTTTTCTCTAGTTATATGCTTTGAATATACTTATCAAAAAAAAAGTTATATGATTTGAATATCCCTTTTTCATTCTTCTCATTATCTTGCAATTGCAAAGAACCCTAGTCATTCTAGGGCAAAGCAGGAGAAGATGAAGCGACTGTAGGAGAAAGGGTTGACTGTTTTGAACTTGTTTTAACATGAACACGCAACTTAGTAGAATTGTTTATTAAAACCCCGGCCCAGTGGCCAGTGGGAAGATTGCTCACAGAACTTGCTGTTATTCACTGTGCTTGATAAAATTATTCTTTTTTGGTGGTTTTCTGGTTCACATGTTGAAGTTTACAGCTTGATGAATAAAGCTTGTCACTGAAACGAATTATTGTATGCTTTCAGGAGGGAACTTGAAGAAGAGCTAGGTGTAATCCTTCCAAACGATGTATTTGAAATGATATTCATTTTTCTTCAGGAGCTGTTAGTAGATCAGAACCTCTTCCTCCTGTGCCGACATTTGAGTTCCTTTTGTAACAGATTTAGATGCTTGGGATTGCGTTGGGAAATTGAGTTTTTAAAGGCAAAAAAGAGCTTTTAGAAAAAGTTTCATTTTTAAACTTTTTCCAAAATTGCATTGGCTCCTTTCTAGTATCATTGTATTTTTTAAGCTCTCTAATGCAATCTCAAACAAACTCCTAATGTTGAATCATTTTCTGCAATGAATGATACCTATTATTAGTTATGCTGTTTGTAGGGTTCTATAATGAATGACTTACCTTGCAGTCTAGAATTCCCTTAATAGCAATGACATATGAAAGATGTTAATAAGTCTTCACAAATTTTTAGGAACCAAAAGATCAAAAGCTTCTTTTGTTGTTGATGTAAGACCTTTGTACCTTTTTGTGGTGATTTGACCACTATGAAAGTATGCTGAATCTAGTTTGGCTTGCAGAGAATTTTACAGTTAATCTGTGTGGTGTTTCTCTCGTAAATGCCAATTCATATGGCCTGTTACAGCTACTTTTGATACCAAGAGTAGTTGTTTTGTGGTTGACTCTCTTTTTTAGTATTATTGTAATTCCATCCTCTTGAGCTTCACCCTCTCTGCTGATAGGTTCCTCTGTGATTTGTCATTTCTTTTCTGCTCTTCTTTAGTGCTGGGATTGTGCTAGTTGAAAGGAAAACTTGTCCTCCCTTTTATCCTAATTTATCTTTTTTCACAGAACTTTCATTTTCTTTTGTCTACTAGATAACTTTCAATTTTTTCTTTCAAGGAAATCGAGATAGTACAATGTGCTGTTAATATTCTACAGCTAAAGCTTCTAATGTGATGTCATCTGTACACTATCTTATGTTACTAGGTGCTATCATGATATCCTATATGAACCTCCACAAACATGATTCTGAAAAATTTATGCTATTTTTGTTGCTTTCTCCACTAATTTGAGTGTAGTGTACCCAATAAATTTCTTCCTCAAAAGGTGTCAGTTATGGTCACAGCAGCTAATGCTGCCTCCAAATCAAATTTTGTTCCTCCATGCACTAACAGCACTGTAGAGGAAGAGTATGGACTGCTTATAACCATGGGACCTGATTGAGGGATGCTTGACACTCATACTTCTTATCTGTAGCTGAAATGCACTTATGAGACTTAAAAATGTAAATGGAACTTTACTAAATAATTACCTTGCTAGACGTATTGGTGAGGAGATTCAGCTAATATGAATGTGCAGAGGGTGAAACTGGGTTAATGAGGACATCTGGATGAGATATAGTTTCTGTGGAGGAAATAAGATGTGCAGCCTCATTATGAAATGACTTCTTAATTGAGAATTTTATAGTGATTGCCATTGATACTTGGTAATGGTGACAAATTCCTGCTGGATACAAAGGCATTTCTGATGCTCCTGGATGCATGTTAAGCAACTTAAACATGTTTAGAGTATAAAACAAACTTGAACCTGGATGTGAGGCTAATGTTCATTGGAAGTTTTAAGACAGCAGCAATCAGTAATCTAAATGATAAGAAAGAGTTCAATCTTGATTGTACTTGTTCTAAGTTTTTTAATGGATAAAATGAGGAGTTCAGTTGATAGTAGAAGAATGGTGTGCATAGACTTATCTACTATGTTGTGTGTGTGTGTCTGCACGCGTGCATGCACATGCCTGCAATATGGCTGATGTTTACAAACATATAATATTAGGGTATTTAATTAGTAGAAGAACAGCACTTGCTTTGTGTATGTGTACCATGAATGAATGTGTTGATGTATGTTTTATCTATGGATGTTGTGTTACTTTTTGTTATCTAACCTACAAAGACCACATTTAACAAACTGATGTTGAGTTTACATTTTGAAAATGCAGTGTCCTAAATGATGGCAAAGTCATAAACAATGAATTTAATGATGTATACCTGGTCACAACTCTGGATCCTATCCCTCTGGAGGCTTTTACTCTTCAGGTGAGGAGGTTAATGATTAATATCAGATGAAGTTTCAATTCTACTAATATTAAATTTTGTGCCTTTGGTCCTTACATAGATGTATTAAGTGTAATTTGTTTCTTGGTTTTTGGCTTATTCTAGCATTTTGGCTTCCCTAGTTAGATTTGTTCATTATATTTATTTGAGATAAGAAGTATTGGTCAAAAGGATTTCTTGTTCATTGTGATGAAACGGTCAGTTGATACTTATATGTTGCTAATAAACTTTGTACATCGGTAACGCTGGATTACACGACACATCCAATTGACATGTGGCTGTGTATCCACATGGCTTATCCATGAAGCACATGGTTGTGGTTTTAGAAAGATCAAGGGTCATTGGATGTGTAAATCTGGTTTCGTTGATTCAGCACTAGATAAAGGTAATATTAAAGCGAACCCCATAGATGAACAAGAGATACCCACCATGGGAAGCCTGCAGCACAAAGCCGCTGTTTTTGGGTTGGACTTGACTGATTTGGTTCTAGTCCATCTGATTTGAGTCCTGTTTGTTTGCCTTCAAGGTTAAATGTGTTTAACTATGAGATTTTTAATTCTTAATAGGTGTTTTGGTTTTGGTTTGAGTCTTATTTAGTTGTTTGATAGTATAATCCTTGAAGCTATGAATTTTAAGCTGGAGTATAAGATTTCATAACTATGCTTTATTGCTTTCTGTATGACCATTGATTTTTTTTTTTTTTTTTGATAAATAAGTAATAATATCATTAAAAGTGCAGAGGGCGCAACCTTAGTACACAGGAAGTATACAAAGAAATCCACTCCTACAAAGTTAAAAGGAAGAACACACTTCTACAAATTGCTGCATATTGGAAACTTGAGGAATGTTCAAAACTCTGCCCATAGAAATAACAACTTCAGAAATCTATTGCTAAGGTCCGCCATTGTCAATTCGTATCTTCAAAACAACGAGCGTTCCTCTCCTTCCAAATAGTCCACATAAGGCACAAAGGGGCCATTTTCCACACCTCCATCACCATTTTATTACCCCTTTGACCTTTCCAGCATGCCATGAGATCAAGAACCCTACCATTGAGTACCCACTTCACACCAAAAAGAGTAAAGAGCACACTCCAAAGAGTACGAGCCACCTCACAATGAAGGAGAAGATGATTAATGGACTCACCACTCCTCTTGCACATACAACACCAATCTACCACAATCAAACCTCTCTTGCAAGATTATCCAAAGTGAGAATCTTGCCAAGAGAAGCCTCCACACAAAGAAACTAACTCAAAGCGGGACTTTAACCTTCCAAATGCCCTTCCACAGGAAAGAAGAACACCCCTCCTTGTACCTATCCGAAGAAGAGGAAAGCTCACTGAAGAAAGAGCGCACCTCAAAAAACTTCCTCTTGGAAGGAATCCAACAAATCCGATCCACCCCTCCCACATGACGCCAGGTCTCATACAATTTCTCGTAGAAAGCCATCACCACCTCCACCTCCCAATCCTGAGCTTCTCGGAAAAACTAAACATTCCAATGAACTTCCTCATTCATAATCTACATATGATCACTCACCCAAACCTCTTTGTTCCTTGCAATATGAAACAATACCGGAAAAGACTCCTTCAAAGGTTGATCACCGCACCAAACATCATGCCAAAATCTAATTCGTGTGCCATCACCAACTTCAAATCTGATGAACTTGGAAAACAACTCTCACCCTCTTCTTATATGCTTCCAAACTCCTACACCAAATGGCCTCTCAACCTGTTTGGTACACCAATCCCCCTCCATACTTCCATATTTTATCTCTACGACCTTCCTCCAATAAGCTTCCCTCTCCGTAGCATAAAGCCATAACCACTTTCCCAATAAAGCTTGATTGAACTGACGCAAATTTCTAATCCCCAATCCACCATCCTTAATAGGAAAGCAAACTACAGACCACTTAACTAAATTAAATTTAGTCGCCTCATTGGTACCGCCCCATAAGAAATTCCTTTGCACCTTCTCTAACCTATTTGATTGCGACATGTGGTTTCTCAACTAGACTTATCAAATTCTTGTTCCCAAATTTATGGTTATGTTATAGCTTATTGCTTTCAATTGGTAGTGAGAAGTTTATATATTCTATGACTCTCAAAGACCTTTGGAGTGTTATAATGAAAAATAAAAAATTTCAACTTTTTAACTCTTTCCTCCTAAATTAAGCATTTTGGTTTTTTAGATTAAGTGATTCTGTAGTTTGCTATTTTGGGTGATTCTATTGTCCCTTTTAAAGGCAATTTCTAGGCCTTGACTTTTAAGCTCTAAACCTTCTAGTTTTACTACTGTTGCAGTTTTGGCTTGCATCATTTGCACTGTCTCTTAAATAGTTGGCTTTGACATGTAAATATTTGCTCTTGCCACACCATATTTTGCTGGTGTCATATATGAGGAAGGGTGTGCTTAACATGCAAATGCTGCTTTATGTCATCTCACATGGATAATCTGCTATTAGACTGCCAGAGAATCTGATCGTCTGTCTTTGCTTTTTCTTTAATTGTAGGAAACAGAAGTCTCCGCTGTTAAATACATTTCTTATGAGGAGTACAGAAGCATACTTGCTAAAAAAGATCCTGAATATATCCCATGTGATGTAAATGGACAATATGGCCAACTTTTTGACATTATTGAAAGGAGGTTTGTTCAGCAGAGTTGTAATCCTAATCATGGCTAGCTCATGTGAAGATATAGCTATTAGGCTTCCTTTTTCTTTTTTTTTTTTTGTGGAAGAAATAATTTGATTAGGGAACCAATTTACTCTTGATGTGCATGGTTGCACTGTTTCTCTAAGATAAGCGTAAGATGTTAATGAGTTTCCTAAGAAACAAAATATTCCACTACCTTCTAGAAGATAGGTTCTAAAAGCTGTAGGTGAGGTGTTCTAGTGAGGTGTCCCCACCAGCTGTCAACTTCTGTCATTCCCCTTAGAAATGTTTAACTGTCTCTCCTATGAGAGTGAAATGAATGGAATGAAGGCTGTGGATTCTCTTGGTCATTATCTACTATTTTCTTACAAAGACTAAATATTTATTTTGTGCTTATGCTAGTTATTTGATATAAATTTGGCAAAAGGTACAAAGAAAACCCAGTAGAACGCAGTTCGGCTATACAGAAGCAACTTCGTCTTTTTGCTCCTGTTACACTCGATGCAGAGGTAGTTTGCCTTTTAGTTTTTATTAAACATATTATTCTGCTGCTATTGTTGGAATGATTTTTGTTTTGGGTATTAACTTCAATCATTTATTTTTGTCAGTTATGATCAAATACGCGCACCATGCATGCACTATCATGTTTATTACTGTCTGACCAGGAACCATTTCAGTTGATATTGACTAACTTGAATATATATTTACACTTGAAGGGGTCCTGAAGTTTTGAGCCTGATAGAGTATGTGGACACTGTTATAGTTTGTGTGAACGGTTTAGACACAAAAGGTGGAGGTTATTATATTATTCAATTTATTCTGCTTAACTTTAACTTAATACAAGCATCTTATTATATAGGATTAGGGAAATACCATAAAGACTAAACTACCCCAAAAACCCTAACTCTTCTAACACTCCTACTCAAGCTGGAGCATATATATCATATGAATCTAGCTTGGAAGATACAATCAAACAAAAACAACTAAAAAAACATATTCTAACACTCCCCCTCAAGCTTGAACAACTTGAGCACACAATACAAAGACTTAAAACAAATAACTAGATAATTTAATAAAACTTCAATGCCGGTTGAAAACTCGTCAGAAACTTGATCAACCAAGATTTGATTGGATCTCCGCAAAACACCAAGGCCGGTTGGATACAATGATCACAACATTGGATCGATTCTCACCGCAAAACATTAAGGCTAGTTGGATACATCATCACCAACAACCAACAAGTTTTGTCGAAAAATAGATGCTGGGAAAAAAAAACTTCGCCAGAGCTTCAAAACAAGCCAAAGACAAGCAGAACACACAGGCAGTACTTAAAACAAAAGATAAACACTAAAATCATAACAGAAACTTGCGCCAGAGGCTCATCGAAGCTTCACCAGAGCTTCTGGAGTATCACCATAGTTCGCCAAAACTTGCCGGAGAAGACAGAACATTCCAGCCACTCCAAAAACAGCAACAACAAAAAGAAATGATGACCACTATTAATATTTGTAGGAGCGGGAAAGAGATGGAGGCTGCTGCTTCTTTATATTATTCAAGCTTATTAAAACCTAATACAAACATCACAATATATAGACTAAACCCTAATGACCTAAAGACTAAACTACCCTTGAAACCCTAATGACTCAAACTCTAATATCTCTTCCAACACTCCCCCTCAAGTTGGAGCATATACAACATATGAATCCAGCTTGGAAGATACAAGCAAATAAAAAACAACTAGAAAAACATAAGCTAACACTCTCCCTCAAGCTGGAACAGCTTGAAATTTACAATAGGATAATTAAATAAAACTTTAACGCCAATCTAAAACTTGAACAACCATTTGATCGGTTCTCACCGGAGAATCCAAGGCCGGTCAAATATATCAATCACCAACAACAAACAACAAACACATGATTAACCACCAAGTTTTGCTGGAAAACAGTTAGTGGGAAAAAAGAACTTTGCTGGAGCATAGCTGGAGACTCGCCGGAAAATGTAGAAACTGGCCGGAGATGAACAGAACAGGCTGGCCACTCCCAAGAACAAAAATAACAGGCTCAAATGATGACCACAGATTATCGTTCTGACAACATAATCATCAAACTGCCGGATTTTTTCTTTTTTTTTTTCAAGGGCCGTTGCAACTTCACCGGCCACCAAATAACATTTCGCTACCACAGACAAGGCCGGCTATCATACCAAGCAACAAGAACTCACACCCTAGCAGCAACGATCGTGCTTCTTTTTCTTTTTTTTTTCTCCACCGGAGGTGTTCCGATCACCACATAAAACAAAAATAAATAAATAAACAACTACGAAGGTACTACCTGTGTGGGTTTAGGCTGTTTAGCCCACACGGGCAGTGCTGCCACCAACAATAGAAAACTTAAGATTAGCCAAAAATGGAAGGCTCTGATACCATGTTAATATTTGTAGGAGTGGGAAAGAAATGGAGACTGCTGTCTCTTTATATTATTCAAGCTTATTAAAACCGAATACAAACATCACAATATATAGACTAAACCCTAATGACTTAAAGACCAAACTACCCTTGAAACCCTAATGACTCAAACCCTAATATCTCTTCTAGTAACCACAAATCAACGTTTCAACAACACAAAATCAAATCGCTGGATTTTTTTTTTTTTTTTTTCCCGATGGCTGCTGCAACTCAGTCAGCCACCACAAACAACACTGATAATCACACCCAGCAACAATAACTCGCACCCCAGCGGCAACAACACTATTTTTTTTTTTTTTTTTTCTCTCACCAGAGTTATTTTGGTAACCAGGAAGCAAAACACAACAGCTCTATAGAGCTCTTGAAAGCACTGCCCGTGTGGGCATTATGCCCACATGGGTAGAGCTACCAATATAAAGCTACTGGAAATATTCTATGGCTTAACATGATAAGTTATTCTGCTAAAAAGTTAAAAAAAAAAAAAAAGGGAAAATATAAAAAGCTCCCAAACTACCAACCGTTTACAATATAGCCCCTCAATGTTCAAAAAGTAATAAAGTAGCCCCCCAAACTACCAAAATGTAACAAAAAGGCCGCTTATTTTTTTATATTCCTATAATACCCCTATTCTTTTAACAAATAGAATAATAAAATAATTGTAAAAAAAAACCCAACAAAAAAAAAATCAATGGGTGAATATTTATTTATTTCAAAAAACTTTTTTTTATTTTATTTATTAGCCCATTGGTTTTTTTGTATGTGGAGAGTTGATCGGAGTGATGGTTTATCTGGGGTATTTCTATGTGGAGAATAAGTTATTTGAGTTCCAGTCTAATGTTCAAGGTGGAGTCCAACTGGCAGAGAAAAGTAGGGGAAAAACTCTAGAAGTGATCATGGCATGGCCAACCATTTTCTGGTTAGTGAGTGCTTGGGATTACTTGTCAAACAGTGATACAGTCCAAGAAAATTGGAGAATGTTTCGTTTTGGTTGTTTATCGTATGTGATGCAGCGAAGAAAGAATTCCCACGGTAATTATTTGGAGTTGTCGGAATATGGAGGAAAGGGACGTAGGAGTTTTGTGATCATACCGGCAGGGCATGAGGGGAAGGGATGGAAAGAATGCAGATTGCAATTGTAGAGGTTGAAATTGCACTATGAGAAGAATAGAGAAAGGGTGTCTACTGGGGAGGCTTTGGCAGGGAGGTAACAAATAGGACAGCCGCGTGGGGAGACCAAGGACACAACTGGTGGGGCTTTAGGACCGGCAATCATATGCAGAGCGGTGGTTGGGGAAAAAGTCACGACCTGAGATATTGCACAGGCAACTAGTGAGGGGGGTCCAAAACTAAGTAAGGAAGGTGCAAATGTTATGGAGAGATTGGGCGGAGATCACGTTCTGCAGCAAATGGAGATTCTGACGCGCAACAATCAGGAAAATATCACGCTCATTAAGGATATTTTACTTTCCTTGCAAAAAGATGTAGCCAGCTGTCTACTTAAGCTGGAGATGGGTTGGGGTAATGAGGGGAAGGAGCTTCAGATGGATCCAGGTGAAGAGAGGCAAAGCCTAAAGGAATGGGCTTCAAGAGGGGAGATGGAAGATGGGCACACATGTGCAGTGCTGCTGCCAGAAAAGCACAACAATACCAAAACAAATATAGCGGAAAAACACTACTACAAACAAACAGCCTGGAATTCAAACCCTACGGTTATGATACCATGTTAAGATTTGTAGAAGGAGGAAAGAGATGGAGGCTGCCACCTCTCTATATTGTTCAAACTTATTTGACCTAATACAAACAACCAAATATATAGGCTAAACCCTAATGACATAAAGACCAAACTACCCTCGAAACCCTAATATCTCTTCTAACAGGGTGCTTACTTCTTCTACGGATAGGTACGAGGTGGGGAGCTATTCGTTCCCCTAGAAGAGTATTTGGAAGGTCAAAGTTCTAGTTAGAGTTAGTTTCCTTGCGTGGATGGCAGCCCTTGGACGGATTCTCACAGTGGATAATCTTCGGAAGAGAGGTTTAATCATGATGAATTGGTGTAGTATGTGCAAGAGAGTGGGGAGTCCATTGATCATCTCCTTCTTCATTGTGATGTGGCTCATGCTCTATGGAGTGTTCTTTTTTCCCTTTTTGATGTGAAGTGGGTCATGAATGGTAGGGTTATTGATCTCCTTGCTTGTTGGAAAGGCCAAAGAGGCAATAAAATGGTGTTGGAGGTGTGGAGAACGGCCCCTTTGTGCCTTATGTGGACTATTTGGAGAGAGAGGAATGTTCGTTAGTTCGAAGTTAAGGAATTGACATTGGCAAATATTAGCAATAGGTTTCTCACATTGTTATTCCAATGGGCGGATGTTTTGAACATTCCTCAAGTTTCTTCGATGTCTCAATTTGTAGATTTTTGCTCTTACTTTTCTCTTTAAAGGGGTGTCTTTGTACACTACCTGTGTACTTGGGTTGCGCCCTTCTGCGCTTTTCAATAATATGCTTACTTATTTATCAAAAAAAAGGTTATTGAAGTACTTCATTGTTGGAAAGGATGTATACCCACCACAGTAGTTGCTTGATTTGGAATCCTATCCCTCTTTGTATTATATGGATTAATGGGAGAGAAAAAGAAACAGACTTTTATTGGAGTACATCTTTCTTTAAACATGCTGAAACATTTATTCTTTAGAGTTTTGTATGAATGTATGACTGAATTGGGCAATCTTCCATATTCCCCTTTGGATTTTCTTTGTCTTCAAAACTTCAGATTGTAAGTGCTCCTCGTGCATACATGCCATATATTTAAGGCTACCCCTTAATCCACTGCTACTAAAGAGTAACGCTTGTGAAGTTTTCCATAACCAATTTTATTACAAAAGGTTACTAAAAGGACTTAATTTTTTTTCTCACCCTTCTAATAAAAGAATCGCTTTATAAGGTTACTCTAGAAATCTACCATTTTGGTATAAAATTTTCATAATTTTACTACCACCGACCCCATTTTCTCCATCACTTGCTTCCCCCACTTCGACTTTTATAATTACCAATTTATTTCTCTAGAAAGGTTTTGTTTTTAATGTTTTTTTTTAATACTCTCCATTTTATATGTGCACATGCATCTTGGGCTAGAATCATTAAAGTTATATCTTATCAAAAAAATAAATAAATAAAAATAGTGTAAATTAAATATATATGTAGGCCTACCTTGAATTCAACTATTCTGGTTAGGTTAAGAACTAAACTAATATTTACTTTTACTTGGATCCCATAGTGCCTGAATTGAGGAGTGTTCTCTACCAAAGAGCCCCTTGCCATCACTGCATGTATGGGGTTCCTTAATAAAGCAGACTTAACATTCTAATGTTATTATTGCTATTTTATATATGCGTTGCATTATTTATTTTATATTCTGATAAAAATAGGAAGTACTGGATAGGGCTTGACTTCTAGTTAATGTGCAGAATAACGTGTGATAGTGTCTTCATTGTTCTGTCAGTTGGCGGATCAGTAGAATTTTTAAGTTTCGTAATTTAATAGTTGAAATTATGGGAAGTTTAATCTTTTCTAGTTTTGGTTTGTTTGAACAGGCAGGAAAATATTAAATTGGGTAGAAGTAAAGTATTGCTTGAGTGTATTATTGGCATTCTGTCCTTTTAGTGTTTATACATCCCGCATACTTCAGAGAATGCATTTACAGTCATAGTGGCTTCCTGGTTATTTAGTATAGGCATTACTTCTCTTTATGTCCTTTGTATGAGTTGAACATTAAATGGAAGTAATTTATAACTTACTACAAATTACGAATGAAGAGAAAAAAAATAAAATAAAATAAAGAAAGACAGTTTTCATGGGGGCATACTTTGTTGATTGGGACTGTTAATTAGATCTTATTCTGATATTTAACATGCTATTTTTTTTTTTCTGCCTTATGCATCTTATGAATTGGAAATGAAGTCTCTAATACTTCTTTATTTATTTTAACTTATGCAGTTGACAGGGCTTGTGGATGGAGACAAAGACTCTTTGGTTTTGCTTGTCAAGGCTGCAAAAATCATGGATGAAATATTTTCCCTGCAGGTTGTGTGCATACACATATAGACACAATACACATGTACATATTTATGCTTCTAATATATCTAAGGAAGTTTTGATAATACTTGTGCATAAACATGATTATTATGTTGTCTGTCACACTTGACAACTATTCTCTGCACTGCATATAATGGAATTTAGAGCGAGAGTTTAATTTTTTGGGTCCAATTAGTTTTTTATGCGTTTCTTTGACAATCAATAACCTAGAAGTAAATAATGTTTTGGGTAGTGCAGATAGATCAAAAGATGTTATTAGAAGTTGAGTAGTTCACCTTGTCTTAGTTCTTACAATAGAGCATTGTTTGATTAGTTGGAAGAAAATGTACTTGTCAAAGAATGGGAGCATTACTTTAATAAAAAGCACTTTATCTAATATGCCTACTTACTTGCTGGTGTTGCCAATCGCCTAGAGAAGTTACAACGGGGCTTCTTGTGGGGAGTTGTTGGTCAAGAGTTCAAATTTTACCTAGTAAGCGGGTCTAAGATCCAAAAAAAAAAGATCTGTTCTCCAAGGGGGCTGGTGGTTTAAAATTTTGTTCTGTTCAAACGAGCTCTCTTGGGAAAGTGGTTATGATGATGTGTACATGAGAGAGGGACTTTGTGGAGCGTGGAAGAGCAATGATCTTCTCAAACGCTGCCAGCCAACCAAAGAATGCCACTCTCGTATGAATCTTAATCCGCCAAATACTCAAAGGGAAAAGAGTACTATCAAGGGGAATTAGGACATTGTAGAACGATTTGACATCAAATAACCCTCAAAAGGGGCTCAACAAAGCTTGACCACACCCTGCCTCTCAGTCTGAAGGAGTACAACATATTTGTTAGAAGAATCGAGCCATACTAAATAACTTCAGAAAAGCTACCTTAAGTGCTTGATTCATACACCACACATCATTCCAAAATCAAATCTTAGAGTCATAACCCACCTCAAATCTAGTATGACTAGAAAACTCCCCCCAACCCATCATATTTTCCAAGGGCCACCTCATACGACACATGAGCATCGTTAGAACACCAAGCGCCCCACGAGCTACCATATTTAAAATCCATACGAATATCCAAAGGAAGCTGCATATCATAGTGGTAGATTGGTGTTGCATGTGTAAGAAGAGTGGAGAATTCGTTGATCATCTCTTACTCCTCGATGCTAGTTTTTTATGGAATACAATTTTCAGTCTTTTTGGGTTAGACTGGGTTATGCCTAAATGAGTGGTAGACTTCTTCGCCTATTGGAGAGGCCAATTTGATAGTTTTCGTTGTGCAGTAGTGTTGAAGATGGTTCTGTGCTACCTAACGCGATGTATTTGGAGAGAAATAAATTATTGTGATTTTGAAGACTGTGAGAGGACGGTGATAGAATTAAAGGCAGTTTTCTTCAATACCCTCTACCATTGGATGACTGACTTTGATTGCTTTCAGTTTTTTAGCTTTCATGATTTTCTAGATCTTTTATCTTTTTCTGGTTAGGTGTTTCTCGTGTATAGTTCTTATGTGCTTGAGTTGCGCATTTGTACTTTTTAATGAATTTTGGTTAGCTATAAAAAATAAAAATAAAATATTTTATCCAAGCAAAACCCATACCCTTCAGGACGTCAATGGACAACAAAAATGAATTAATAAGGAAAACCCATACTCATATTCCCAAAGAATAAATTTGAAGTGAAAATAGACAACAAAAAGGCTGAGATAATTTATTAGAGGATGTCAATGACTTTGACAAGGTATATTTCTTATAATTCAGAGCCTCATTGATTGGTGTTCTTGAATTATTTTTAGCTTTTTCTTGCCTAAATCTCCAAAGATTGACTTGTCCATTTGACTTAAGAAAACCTTTTGTTTGTTCTCGCACAAGTCAGATAAGAGGTCTGAGATAGTTCATCTAGGGAATATGTGAACGCCTCTTATCTTTCTGTGGTATTGTTTACTTATTTTGGGATAAAGATTTTTTTTAAAAAAAAAAAAGGGTAACATTTGGGATACTGTCAATGCAAAGCAAGAGTTTCCACTTCTGATAAGCTGCGTAAGGATCTCTGTATCATGTACATGTTTTCTTTAAACAATGAAGTAACTGGTTTCTTTTGGAATGTCTCATTTGGACTTAATTGAGTTTGCTATAATTTGAAAATGTAACTCAATCATTTCGTTCAGTTATGTTAATAGAATTGGGGCCTCTTACTAAAATTATTGTAGTTATTTTTTATACAGGTTTGGTGTAGTAATCCTGTTCTAAGAGATTGGCTGAAGGAGCATGCTGATGCATCAGAATTAGACAAGTTAAAATGGATGTATTATGTGATTAATAAGAGTCCATGGTAAGTCTTCCTCAAGGTGACCCACTTTAAGCTTTTTCAATGGTGTTTACACACTCACGCAACTCTTGAAATGAACTGGACGTCATTGTTTAAAATGTTTCTTGTGGCATGTTTGTTATAAATATGAAAATTTTGAATAAAATTATCAATCAAGTTTGTTCTTTTCTCCGGCAAGACCCTTAAAACTTTAAAAAGAGTATTCATTCCTTAAGAAATATTTTTCAGCTTCTAAACAATTTAAGTAAAAAAAATAATAATAAAGGAAGAAGAAGAAGTTAATAAATAGGGAAAAGAAAAGTGAAAATAAAACTGAATGCCCAAAATTAGTTTGTTAAACTAGAGCGTCCATAATGATACATTTTGAATATATGAACAATAAGGATAGAGGAGGAGATAAAATTGAAACAATTTAATTGGCGGCACCCGGGGGGTTGGGGGAGTTAGGGAGAGAAGGGGGGGGGGGACCGGGGGCAAATGTTTTCCCCTTGACTTATAAATGACACATTGCAAAAGATTGGGGGGGGGGGGGGGTGTTCTAGCCTTGATTTTAAGTATGTTAGAATGCTATAACATTTTGTACTATCCTAGAGGGCCAGCTGTCCCTAACAGCTTTCGTTTTCAGAATATTTCCCCAATCATTTTTACCTAATTCTCCTATATTTGGAAAGGGTTGAGGGCTGCAGAAATATGAAAATAGCCCTTCTTTCTAACTTCTTCTCAGCGCTTTCACACCAAAGAATTGGGTAAACTTTGGTACTTCTTGGGAATCGAGGTTGCAAGGTCAAAGATAGGCAACAACTTCTCTCAGAGGAAGTATGTACTTGACATTCTCGAGGAAACTGGATTGTTGGGTGCTCAACTTGTTGATACTCCTATGGATCCAAATCATAAACTTGTGAGAGATGGAGAGTTATTCTCGGATCCTAGCAAATACCATCGACTAGTTGCAAAACTCAATTATCTCGCCATCACAAGGCATGATGTCTCATATGCGGTTAATGTGGTGAGTCAGTTCTTAAAGGCTCCGACTTTCACATTGGAATGCCACTATTCGTATTTTCAATACCTAAAAAGAGGTCCAAGATGAGGCATATTG
This sequence comes from Carpinus viminea, assembly GCA_013348765.1. Lineage (NCBI taxonomy): Eukaryota > Viridiplantae > Streptophyta > Magnoliopsida > Fagales > Betulaceae > Carpinus > Carpinus viminea. The sequence continues at coordinate 41,505,700 of CP054667.1, read as the reverse complement.
TTTAGAAAAAATGATCATCTCAAAGTAAAAGATTTCACTGATGCAGACTGGGCAGAAACACCTTCATACAAAAGCTCCACTACAGGATATTGTATTTATTTTGGGAGAAAGCCTTGTAACATGGAAGAGTATAAAGCAGAAAGTAGTTACACAATTAAGTGCAAAAACATAGTATAGAGCTGTGGCTCATACTGCTAGTGAGTTGACTTAGTTACAACACTTTCTTCAAAAAATAGGCTTCGTAGCACCTATTCCTATTTCATTGTTTTGTGATAATCAAGATGCTCTGCATATTGCCTTAAATCTTGTGTATCATGAGAGGACTAAGGACATTGAAGTAGATTATCATTTGTCCGACACATGATATTGAGTGCAGACATAGCACACCATTTGTAAAGTCTGAGAACCAACTTGCTAATATTTTCACAAAGTCATTATATAGAAATCATTCGGAGTCAGTTTGTTCCAAGATGGGCTTATATGGCAAATATGCTCCAGCTTGAGGGGGATTTTTAGATTGCTTGAATATTTTGTACTATTCTAGAAGGCCAGCTATCCTCTACAGAATATTCCGCCAATGATTTGTACCTAATTCTCCTATATATTTGGAATGGATTGAGAGCTGATATATGAAAATAGCCCTTCTTTCTAATGTCTTCTCCTATTTTCTATATCTGTGTATATGGAAAATCACATAAAGTTAGATCTGGTTGGTGCTTTTGTGTATGGTAGGTTGGGCTGGGCCTTAGCATTGTCTTCTCCTCTTCGATGCCAGCCCTGAAAAAGAATAGAAAATTTCTGATACAGTCATCTAGGTCTTATTGTTAAACATAAGAACCACCCCACCACAGCAGGCAGGCTGGTTTCTTTTTCGTCACTGGGAGCTCTTGGTGAGGAGACCTCATGATAAGTTGCTAATAGAAGTGAGTCACTTCTTACTTGGCTTGTAGTCATAGTCTTTTAGCTTATGTAGCAGTTGGCCATCCTCCATGCATGCATCCACCAGAATGCCTTCTTGGTTTTGGACAAACCAAGCAGATACATATGATGTTTCTACTCTCCCTCTCTCTTCTACTTCTCCTTCATCTTTTGAATCAGAACTTCTAGGACTTTAATGGTTTGATTGGCTGACCATCCTTGTTGGGTATTTTGTTTTCTCCAAGCCACCCTACTTGACCTGGCACTCTTCTATTTTTTTAATTTGCAATTAAGGCATTCCATGACCTCAATTTAAAAACAAATTGTCTTTAAGAGGGAGAAGCTCTGACACCACCTCTCTTTGAGATTTTTACCCCCTCCTCCATGAGTGTCGCCAAAGGAGGTGATATGGCTTTTGTCTTCATCCTCCTCCCCCCCCTTTTCTTTGGTGTCCTCCGTTTCTCTCTTTTCTTCATTCTTTTCTTTCCCTTTTTTCTGCAACTTGGAAGTTAGATCTACCACTTTTGTGCCTCTACTCTGCCCACGTGCCAGCCCTCCACCAGCATCGGCCTTCTCTACTTCAACCGATGTCCTCCACTGCCATGAAAATTAGAGGGGTTAAGTCAAGTTTTCCCAAAAAACAAGACTTTTTAGTTAATTAATGTTAGTAAATTGCATTCCCAAGCATCTCTCTACAGTGAAGTTATTCAATATTTTACAGGTCCCAGTTTGTGTTTAAAAAGAAAATCCTCTAATGTCATTCTTATCGACAGGTCTTGCCTTGACGAGAATGTGGCATTTTTGACAACTGCAGATTCTGCTATAAAGTTGCTTCCTGATGCCACAAGGCGAGTTACTGGATGGAAGGGTCTTGAGTATAGAGCTGCATTTCCCATGGTGAAACCACCTGGTGCAAACTTCTATCCTGCTGACATGGACAAAATGGTATTTGATGGGAACATAGTGATATGCATAAAAGAACCAAAAAAAAAAAAAGTGTTTTACATATATAATACAAATAAGTGTCTCTTTTACAGGAATTTGAATTATGGAAGGGCAGTCTAACAGAGGATCAACAAAAAGAGGCAACCAGCTTTTTTAATGTTATCAAAAGACATAGTGAATTTGGTCTAGGATCTCCTCTTTCTAATGATACGGTTGATATAACAAATCATATGGTCGGTTCTGCCCATGATCTGTACTTTGTTCCTTTCTCTCAAGAGTATAATCCTTTCCTCAAAAGAGCAGCTGAATTATTGCTCAAAGCTGGGGATATGACCAGCTCCCCTAGGTAATTTGTTATCAGATTTCTGTGGATAGTTCATTGGTTAAGCATATGCTGATTTTTACTCTACTTCCAAATGTTTGCTGAATCTTCTTGACTTTTGTAGTTTGAAGAGATTGCTGCATAGCAAAGCCAGTGCTTTCCTTTCAAATGATTATTATGAGTCAGATATAGCCTGGATGGAGTTGGTTTGTACTTTGTACATAGTTGTCCTTCGTAATTCTGTGCATTGTAATGCATGTGGTTCCAACAGAAAGTTGTATGCAATAAGGAGAATGATACGTGTGTTTGTGTGTCTGCATATATATATATATATTTTGTGTAAGTTTTCTGGTATGTCAAATTTGATATTGGGAAACCAGATTGAACTATTAACATTCTGATCTTCTTCTTGATTTTGTCCTTTACATCAGAAGGTCTCCTAGAAGTAAAATATTTTATCCTCTCTCACACACCCACACAAAGATAAACACACACTCTAGTTCTTCGTCCTTCTTTTCTAATGGGGATTCATTGGTTCTTTCACCTGTTATTACTGATTCGCTGTAAAGTTCTGTTAGAATGCTCCAGAGGACATCAATTGTCAAAATTGATAGAAGTTTAATTGTGTCAGAATATTGTTATATATGAATGTTTGTCCACAATTCATGACAAGTAACCTTAAATTTCTTTCCAGTTATTTATTGCTAAGTGATTTCAAATTATTACAATGAGCACGATGTCTTGCTTTGGAAAGCTGCATGTAAATGCTTTTGGATTTTCAGCCCATTAAAAAAAAAAAAAAAGAATGCTTTGAGATTTGAATTAGTAGTTGATTAGACTAGAAAAGGACCATCGTATTTGGATAATTTAAGCACCAAGCCAGCGCCCTTTGGAGATGATGTCCACTTTTGTAAAACTTTTGGACCACTATTGAAGAACCAGAATAAATGTTCATTTGGATCTATCAAGTTGGTTGAGAGTAACATTAATCCCATCAAAGATAATGTAGTCTGTGGTACGCTAAGTTAAATTATGACTTTTTTATTTTTTATTTTTTTTAGGGTAAAGTCCACTTAACCCCCTCAAACTACTATCCCAATGACAATTTACCCCCCAAATTGCCAAAACAATGACAATGTACCCACAATTTAAACAAAATGATGAAATTACCCTTACTAAAATAAAAGTCAAAATACTAAAATTTAATTCTTTTTCAAAATTTTAAGGGTATTTTTGTCTTATTGAAAATTATATAGGTGTAATTGTCATTTTGTTAGGATTGGGGGGGTACATTGTTTAAGGAGGTAAATTGTCGCAATTGATGGTTTGGGGAGGTAGATTGTCATTAAGGTGGTAGTTTGACGGGTTAAGTGGACTTTATCCTCTTTTTTTTTTATTACTTATCAAAAAAAAATTATGACTCTTTTTTTCTCACTGTTCTCTTCTTTTTTTTTAGGGTTTTGCATTCCTATATCTCCATTTTTGGTTATTTCGATATTTTTTCCCATCCAGAATGGTCATATGGCATTATTTATTTTGAACTGATTGCATTTCCACTGAATCAAACTTTGCTTTTATCGAAAAAGTAGAGTGCTAGGCTTAGGAGAAAGCACAAGAGTAATGTGTTTCTATTACCAATTATCTAGTCGATTGAACTTTTACATCCATGTTAGGATTAAAATGTAATGTAAAACATATGTTGATATAGGGATACAATGATATATGCCTTTTCCAACTGTTGGTGTTACAAACGTTATTTTCATGGAGAGTGGCTTGGCCTACTCCAACTATTTCTACTTTAATTTCTAGATTCATGCACTTCTTTCTCTTTGGATTAGCGATTGGGGGCTCTTGTATACTCCTTGTGTACATAGGTTGCAACCCTCTACGTATTGTTTAAATATACATCATTTATCAAAAAAAAAGAAGCCTTTTTCTAACTGTTAATGTTGCTTTATTTGGAAACTGTTAAGAACCTCCAAATTTTTTATGACCTTATGTTCCTTTTGGCGTAGGACTCCAAGCTGGATGTTACTATTGGTCCCTATGAGACATATGAAGATATGCTTTTTGGGTACAAGGTATTATTTATATAGATCACCTGTTCATGCAGCTCCCTTCATCACCTTTAAATGTAGTGTAAGATTGAGGTTGTTTACAAACTTGGGTATACTGCATGTGCAATTGGCTGGGCATTGAGGTTATGAAAAGGTGCTTTAGGAAAAGTTTAGACTGCATATGTTATCATTTTAGTCTAAAATGCTTCTTTTTTGGAAGGTTTAAAATTTGTCTAGTTCTTGCATATTTCTATTCTTCAAAGCCTTAGTAGGAATGTATGAATTTTTGGAAGTCTGGGTAACTGATTCATGAAAGTAAATTTATGTATGAAATAACAATTTGCATTAGAAGAGAATAATGTCCTGTGGTGCAAAACAAATAAACCTCAGGCTTGATATTTGTCTCTTTTTGGTGGTCTCAGATATTCAATATCCCATTGACCACAAGTTAATTCATGTCTGGAAGACAAAGAACTTCTACATGGGAATGCATGATTTGGATTTGTTTAGCTCTTTACCACAAAACTTTTTTTTTTTTAAAAAAAGTACATAAAAAGTACCCCCCCCACCCCCTCCCAAAAAAAAAAAGAAAAAGAGGGTGGTTCCTTGTTGATTGCTTCATCTCTTTCTTTAACTTCTTAAAATTTTATAATTTTCAAATTTTTTTTTTTTTTTAAGGGTATTTTTGTCATTGGAAGGATATTGACATTTGGTAACATTGACACAATTGGTAGTTTAGGGGAACATTGACAAATGAGTGGTAGTTTGAAGGGGGCATGTGTGGTAGTTTGCATAATCTTTTTGCAAACCCACTTTTGATTTTAAAGTTGATTCTATGCCCTTAAAATTATGTGAGACAGTACCTATTTAGACAAGATGTCTCAAGTTACAGTTGAGTTCTTCATTATGTTCAGCTATAATTAGGCTTTGAAATTGCCCAAAGCTTAAAGTATGGGATATTAGATTTATTTTTCTCCTAACCTTGCTTGATCGGTTCATCATGCCTCCATTGGTTCATGTGCATCCATTTGGGGTGGAGGTGCAACTCTGCAGCCCACCCTTCACGGAGGGGATTGTGGAGCTCCGCAAGCTTTCTACAAGGGGGGTTGACAGCCTACGCAACACACCCCTCGTGAAGGTCATGGTGCCTTTGCGACCTCTACGAGCCAGCCTAAGACATGGAAAGAGAGATGGTGAGTTTTTTTCCCATTTCTATAAGAATTTTTAACGTAAGGGTATAACTTACTATACTTAATTTACCCACCCAAAACGACATCACTTTGCGCTAAAGCTTGTAGTAGCCCCTGGATTTTTGTCTAGACCTTTTATTTGAAAAGGAGCTAATGTGTCAACATTTGGTAACTATTAAAAGAGTTAAGGTTTGAGTCATTAGGGTTTTGGGGGTAGTTTAGTCTTTATGGTATTTCCCTAATCCTATATAATAGGATGCTTGTATTAGGCTAAAATAAGTTGAGTAATATAATAGCCTCCATCTTTTGTACATACAAGCTATAACAATAACTATAACAAGATATGTCCTTGTTAGTTTTTAGGTTTGTAAATTCAGTGTCCAAAACACTTTGATGTGAATTGTAGAGTGATAAACAAGTTTTGTACATAGGCATAAAACCATCAAAGTGTTGATCAAGGCCCAGATGAGTTTTGTACCTAGGTCTGGATGAGCCACATTGCTCAAATAGTCAAAAGATCACAATGTTACTTATTCAATGGCTCATTCCATACCTGGTTTGGACAAGGTCATTTGGAGACATTTTCTAAAGTGGACAGTGTTGCTTGTTCGATGGCTCATGCCATACCAAGTACGAACGAGATGTTGGCAGTGTTGGTTATTTTCAAAGCTCATCCGCACTTTAGCTGTATAATTCATTCGCAAGCTTAATCGCAAGCAAATTCGGTGGTGCTGCTTGAGAAAGCTATGAAACCCTAGTCAAATCTGGACGTGCTCACTTACAGGTCCGGAGGGTGACATAAGAACTTCTATATTTGGGAAACCGAATTTCAGATTTCAAGCCTATTTTCCCAAGTCTATTTAAGGGCCTTTAGTGCACAATTCTCGTAAGACCCTAAGGCCACATTTAAGTGTGCTAAAAGAAAGTTCTTTTATCCCTAAGCCTTCATTGAGTGATCTCTCTTAGAGTTTCTTTGTTAGACCACACAAGCTTCACAAAAAGCCTGCAGTCACCAGAGTTTCAGAATTGAAAGAGGAAGCTCAATAGAAGAATTGCCTAGAGGTTCTGGAACTATTGCGGTAAATGCCAAATGAATCACTTGTCTATACAAGGAAGTGTTTGTTACAAAAGTTTGTAAGTATTTACTTTTTGTAATTGAATCCTTCTATAGAGTGAATGAGTTTCCTGAGTTTGGTTATTCCGGAGTGGTTTTACCTTTAAGGAGTTCTTCAAAAGGTTTCCACTTCATCACCAAATTTTGTGTTGATTGATTTCTATAAAATAACTATTCACCCCCCTTCTAGGTGTTGTTGTTTGGGGTCTAAACTGCATTTTTCAGTCCTGTTAGTGAACCCCTAGAGGCAAGCTGGGCCCTTGCTTGATATCTTTAGGCAACGCATCCTATACAAGATCAAAATCAAAATCAGCCCCAGTAACATGAATCTGCTTAAAGTCAGTCGAAATGGCCGAGTACAATGGCTAAAGGGTGATTAATGTTATTATTAGTTGGGGATTTTCTCTGGTTCCTTTAGGATGGCGATTGAAGTGAGTATTTCCATCTGTACTTAGCATAGTTAAATTGTATGCCTAGCATTTTTCAAAAGTAATAATGCTTAAATAGAGATTAGTTGTATTCTGTACGTGAAATGGTTGCTCAATCAAGAATAATGTGACATTTTCCAAAAGATGCATAGCAAGTAATTTCACTAAACTTTGTAGAAAGCACTAAGCATGCTTTATATTCTTTCTGAAGCTAGAATTCATGGCTTTTTGTTCACTATACTTACGTAGCTGATGTAGCTTAATAGTTGCATTCTATTTAATTGTAGGCTACTTTTGAAGCATTTATTGGAGTCCGAGATGACAAAGCAACAGCTCAAATTAAACTCTTTGGTGATAATTTGAAGGTATTCTTGTATATTTGTTTTTAACCAGGGTCCTCTTTTTCACGTTTTTCCCCAATCAATTGGTTGAAGAACTTTGGCTTCACAAACCCAGCCATAATGGGTTGCACCGCCTGACCTCTTTCCTTGAGAAAGGATAAGTTCCGCTTGGTTAAAGGGCCAGTGCCCTATTGGAGTTGTAATAGCTTTCATTTTACCCCTCTATTTTCACTTCAGTCAATTACTAAAAATGATTTTATTGTGATAGATTCTGGAACAAAATCTCCCAATGGAAAGTGTGTATAAATCTGAAGATGTGATTGCTGCTCCTATTCGTGTCATTCAGCTTCTTTATAATTCAGGGGTGAGTTTGAAGAATGTGGGAAGAAATATCTTTCATGAGGGTTATGTTATTTACCCAAATTTATACTTCTGTATGCCATGTTATTAGGTAGTAAACTCAAATGTCATGAATCAAGCATGAGTAGTTGAATGGAACTTATTTTAAGACATCTTCAGTGCAATATGAGCAGCTTAAATGCTCATTTGTTAATGTTAATAATGAAGATGATGAATGATGCTCTAATTAACATGAAAATCCATGGAATGACAATCTGTTTCCTTATAGCAGAATTGTGCTTTCTATCACTCTTTAACAGTGCCACATGACGAAAGTAGGCCTAGTTTGCAGTATATGTGTGTCTTAATTTGACATTATTGTAAGTTTCTTGTAGTTGTTTTTTCTTTTCTTTTCTTTTCTGTCCTTTCTCATTGATCTCTTTTTGCTCTCTTCCTTCATTAGAAATCTTGTCAGGTATATGTAAGGGTGCAAAATTCCAGGTTGGGGTTGGCTTGAGTTGGACAATAGCTTAAAATAACATGTTTTAAACTACAGTTGTGCAAGCTTTCTTTGCAATCTAATCCTGCATTTTCAAACCAGAAATACTCTAGGAACCCTAAAATACTACTCTTATCCTAAATGCCCACCACAAAGCGCACGTAGGGAGCTTTCCCCGATCTGTTCTATGTCACCAGACACAAAAAGCAAAGCACCACTGATAGAGATGCTGATGTTAGACATATAAAATGTAATATATATGCTTACATATGTGTGGGTGTACCATATAGTTCTTATCCTGATTGTGTGTATTCCTAAGTAATCATGATAAATATATTAGATGTAAATCTTATACTGCCACCCCATCCTTACATTTTCCCCAGTTTTCCCAGCCTATTTATAGGATGCCCTGTAAATTTGTGTAGGTGTGTCTGCACCTGAACTACTACTGTATGAGATTTTAATTTGACGATCTAAATTTCTATCAAGATTTGATAACTTGTTGGGATGCTGTCTTGGTGCAGACGCTGTTCATATGTTCTCTTCAAGTGAATGACTTAAACTTTGTCATAGCTTTTTGGGATTCTTTTTCTTCATTTCAATTTGATCCTTGAGAATCCATAGTTTCTCTTCCTTTTCAGAGTCCAGTGTGCTTTGTATCCTATTTGATCAATTTGATGCTTGGGAGTCTTTAGTTAGGCTTATTCCTTAAAATTCCAACCTTGAATCATTTCAGGAGATTGAAATAATTGCTTTTCCCAGTATTCAAACATTTTATGAAGTTTCTAAGGTGATGTGTATTTGGCTCCAGCCCAACAATATGAGTTAGTGGCTTGAGCTTATTTTGCTTAGGCATTATCTGCCCAAGGTGGTTTGGCTTTGGTGATTTTTGCACAATTGGGGACTACCTGTCTTATTTTGGCATTTCAACAGTTGTCTAATTTTTATTACTTTGTAGTTGGTGGTGATGCACGATGATATTGAGAGGCTGGAGGTGGAGTTGATATTATTAGTTATAAAAGATGTGCTTGTACTCATAATCGTATTGGTCTTGTGTGTGTGGGTGGGTGGGTGGGTGGGTGATAAATCTATATAGATACAGAATACGAGGTATTGTTCTTATATCTGATAAGAAGATTGACAGCCTACTTTTTTTATACCTGCAGATAGAAAATGATTTATGGCATTCCTTGTTTAATTGGCTTAAGACAAAAATGATCTTTGATTGTGGGTCGGTTTGGGTCTTTGTCTGCTTGAATTCTCCTCACCTAGTTATGGTCGAAATCAATAATGTAAAAAGTTTACAGTTTGGAGAACTACAAGCTGCGATACGTTTATTGATATCCTAACTTTACCATCTTTATTTTCCAAATATGCGTTAATATTTTATTCTTTTTGTCCGAGCTTCTCTTGTTCTGATATGAGCATATTATTATCTGTGTGAAAAAATAATGTTGACGAGATTAAATTTTGCATCAGGATGTGAAGGGTCCTCAAACTGTTGCTTTTAATTTGCCAAATGATGAGCGTATAGTAAATGATCGAGGAACATCAATGGTCATGCTTAAGAATGTTTCAGAGGCCAAGTACCATTCCTTTCCTTAGAATTTCAATGGTCATGATGCTTGTTTGTAGCCCTATGTTTTATTTAATTCTGATGAATTGATTTCCATTATCTCGTGAAATGTGGACAATTTATGTTAAATTTTTAAAAATGACATGCCTTATCCTAATCAGGTTCAAGCATATTCTTCAGCCTATAGCTGACGTTTGTATTACAAAGGAACAAGAAGAACTTGTAGATTTTGAATCCTTCTTCACTCACACAATTTGCCATGAGTGCTGCCATGGGATCGGGCCCCATACCATAACACTTCCAAATGGTCAAAATTCTACAGTCAGATTGGTTAGTTGGATAATTTTTCTTTTGAAAGATATTTATTTTTCTTTCTTCAATTGATTTTTTTCTTTTTCTTTTTCTTTTTGCTTCATGCTCAACTTATGTTAGTCTTAAGATGGTATATCATTTCCTTCTATATTAAAATAGACTCTATAAGCTAAGTTTCCTTTCATTTATTACACTATGCCAAATGGAAATTAACTCCTATTTGTTGATTTCATTGACGGTTGCATAAATATAAATCGAGCTTAGATTACTAACATGTCAATTGTTACTTAACTGTATTGACTATAAACTGCAATTAATGTGAAGCTGTAAAAGCACTCACAATGGCTTAGCAATTTTTTACTTTTATCAAAAATAGATAAGCAAAACGCTAAAAACTTCTCTGCATTGGATTATGCATCTCAAATGTAAAATACATTTTTGTTGCATTTGTGAACAATGCAGTGCTATATTCACAGATCCATCTCATTAATATACCATTTCTCTCTCCACATCTCTCTTTTCCCAAAATTTTCTCCTACTATTTCTCTTTCACATCTCACTTTTCTCAAAATTTTCTCCAAGTATTTCTCTCACTAAATCTCTTTTTTTCCCAAAAGTTGAAAAATATGATCTTTAGGAAAAATACAATCCTTATAAAAAAAAAAAATTTAAAAAAAAAAAGAAGAGAAAAATAATAAAATTTAAATGATATAGATAAGTGATGTCTTTTAAAACTCATTAGCTAAACTAGATAAAGTGTGTTTTGATTAGCCATTTTGCATTAAAATATACATAAACCAATGTGAATACTCTAAAGAGTTCCCACAAATAAATTTTTTTTAATTAGTACATCAAGTGTCAACGTGACGTATCATAAATAAAATTTATATTAGCTCTCATGTACTAAGGTCACACCTCTTATTGTGCTCTTTTTAATGAATTTTATAGCTTGATAGACAAAAATTATGTTAGCTGTATACTAAGTTCGTAAGGTCCAAGGGGAAAAGAATTTGGTCACGTTTACGTGGGTTGCACGCTCTCACTTTTAATAAAATTTCGATTACTTATCAAAAAAAAAAATTATTTCATTGGAATTTAGGATTATATGAACAAATGGTCTCTAAAGGTTTTTTCAAATGAGCTGCTTCTTTTCATTTCTTATGTAATGGATTGCACTTCGAAGGAAAGAAAATGAAATTATCAGCTTTTGAAACTTGATCTGCAACCTTTTAGGGACAAATTCTTATGTTAGATCTTCACTTTCATATAGATGATGAATGTCCAAATATGGTATAAATGGTCGCATGCCAGTAAGATGTCCAAATGTCAGTCACCAAGGCTGGCGTACACTGAAGGAAGGTCAACATGAGACATAAGGTCAAGAATTGTTGCAATTAAAGGCACCGGGATTAATTGAAACAACAGAATTTTGGAAGTGAAAAAGATGCTCTACTGCCCGCCCCCACCCAACCCACCTCTTACTGTTTGATTGATGAATTTGTTGTTATTTTCTTGTCAAGAGTGTTGATGTCTTGTTTGGAACTGGAAGTTTTGCCTTAATAGAAATGGAAAACAATGCATTCGAGAATGAATAAAATATTTTGTAAATCAACTTCAGAAAATAAAGATCTTGTTTATGAACTTTTTATTTGAGATTTGATGTAATATCATCCGACTTTTTTTTGGTATTTCGCTATATTAGATGAGGATAGTGTTATGTCTGATTTTCCATGCTCTCTATATTATCTTTTGACACAGGAACTGCAAGAACTCCACTCAGCTTTGGAAGAAGCAAAAGCTGATATAGTTGGGCTTTGGGCACTCCGGTTCCTAATCAGCCAGGTCAGCAGCTAGTGATAAGTTTGAAAAAATTGTATTTATATATGTTGGTCTCATTAATTGAATGCTTTTCACATCTTTCAGCCAATGCAATTACTAAATTCACTTTAAAGTGATGTATACCATTGTTTTAGGTGTTATCTATAGTTTCTTATGTTAGAATATCAATTAAATTATTAAAATCCATTATATCCAATCAGCTTAAGTTTTTGGCAATATACTATGAGAGCCAATGTCCTTAATTTGAAGAGAAATGCTACATGAACTTCCAAGTGCTTACTCCCAAATACACATTTCCTGAAGTGCCAGTGAAAACCACAATTAGATTCAAAATCCAATGGTGATTTTCATTGTCACGTCAAGAAGTGTGCGTTTGGAAGTAAGTACTTGAGACTGCATGTAGCATTTATCTAATTTGAATCTTGGCTCTACATTCTACCCTATTTAAGTTAAATATTTCACGTACTAAACTCCACTTAATGAGGAGATGTATGACCTCACATGTGAGTCCAAGTATTAGAGTATTAATTAAATTACCAAATTCACCATTTTCTATATATGTTCAAGTGTTTGGAAAAAATGGTGATTTAACACCTTAGTGTTTGTTGGTATTAGCTTTTTAACTATGATTTCTACTCTTTCAAAAATGACAAATCTTGTAATCTAATCGCTAATAATTAAATATATTAGTGAAGACAGGAAAGTCTATACCAGTAAGGAAGGCTTAGGAAGGCTTTTAGAGAAGGGAGGGGGCTACAACAGTTCCGTAGACCATATGTATAATAGGCTCCCAAACAAACAATATATTTAATATTGGTATTTTTGACTATCAGATCATTGGAATGATGGTTCAGGTCATGGTTTCAAGTCCTCTAGGGTGACTAAGTTGCTTACCAACTAAACAATTATGGTCTTCTTCTAAAAGTTAAGCACAAAATCTTTTATATTGATGGTGAAAGCTTATGACTGATGTCCTTGCTTATATCTCTGTGATGAGGCCAGGATTTGCTTCCCAAGAGTTTGTTGAAGTCCATGTATGTTTCCTTCCTTGCTGGATGCTTCCGGTCAGTACGTTTTGGCATACATGAAGCTCATGGGTAAGCTAGCTAATGATCCTATGATCCTCTATCAAGTATTGTCACGGAGTATCATGTTTTTAATATATATATATATATATAAATATTCAGGAAAGGACAAGCACTGCAGTTTAACTGGTTATATGACAAAGGAGCCTTCATTTTGCACCCTGATGAAAAGTTTTCTGTTGACTTTTCTAAGGTAAAAGTATTTCATACTTCCTCCTTGATGGTTCTCTTCTTTTTTACCTTGGCCGTAAAGTTTGTTCTATTTTTAAAAGGTTGAAGGTGCAGTTGAAAGTCTGAGTAGGGAGATCCTCACTATACAGGCAAAAGGTGACAAAGAAGCTGCAAATGTGCTTCTTCAGAAATATAGTAAAATTACCCAACCATTAAAGCTTGCTTTGCAGAGATTAGAGGACATTCAGGTATGCTCTGCATATAATGTTGAAAAATTGCACTGCATCAAAGATAAACTAGTGTGCTTTGTGACTAGTATAAGAATCTTCTCTGTTTTTTTTTTTTTTTTTCTTCCTTTATTTATTTATTTTAGCATTTTCTCCCTGATGTCTCGATTGTACAAGAAATGAAACAGTTTATTTTTACACTCTGTGCCTTATAACTGTTGCTTTTGTGTGAGGCATAAATATGTATGCATGCATGCATGTGTGTGTGAGAGAGAGAGACAGAGAGATTGAATGGTGATTGAAATGGATATAGAGCTATTTGTGACAATATGACCATGAAATTATATTGGAATATATGTAGAAATATAGAATATATCATCTTGTGCTTAAACCAAGACCTCTCATAAAGTATCTTATACCTTATTTTTAATTTTTCCTGATACATTATAAGAATCTTGGAGCTTAAATGTGAGGGGAATACAATATCCTGATGGTTCAAAATTTTAAAGAGAATGGTTATATATCATGATAGAAAGGAAGGGAGGGAGCTTTGATAGAGCATTTGTGTGATGTTGGTACAAACTTTGAGGGAGCTTTGATAGAGCTATTTGTTTTGATAAGGACTATAGAAGAGTATATATGCTTGGTGGATTTCTTCTGACCTATCTTTAGATCAGGATGTTAATGGATAAAAACATTTTTATATAAAGTTTAGTTCCTTCTTGTTTCTTTTGAAAGTTTACTCTCTATGCCAAGATTCTCATTTGTTGAAATGTCTTCAATATAGCACATTACATATTTTTATTCTATCTGGAGGTTCTTACTATCCATTCTTTCTATCTGTTTTTTTCTCTTGTATCCTAGGTTCCTGTGGACATAGCTCCCATATTTCCTATTGTCAACAAAATATTGGAGTGAAGGCACTGGACTTTCAACTGCGATCCTTTCCATCTATCAAACAACAGTTTGTTTAAGAATCATACAACTTATTGATGACAATTATTCATCAGATGGCTTAAATGTTCCTTATGTGATTAAATCTTTAATATATTAAGTTTCAGCTACTCTAGTCCTTTTTCCTCCCACATTTGTTTTATACCCATCATAAAATATTAAAAAAAGAGGGGGTGGGTGGTCCAGTATTCCTTTAATATTACTTTAATATCAATCGCAATTCAACATATCCACTTGGAAGTGGTGAAGCAACTGGAAGAACGTGTTGGATTGAGGAATATCCCCTTTTACCCAAGAAGTTACTCTAGTAGCATTTTTTGTTAAATCAAACGGATTATGCAAAATGTTACCCAACCCCTATTAGTATTTTTTATTATTATTATTATTATTAAATTGAACAGAAGATTCCTCACTTGGCCAATTTTGATTTATAGTGACCATTATACCTAGTATTTTTACATATTTGATAGAGTATAACGATCCAAAAAATATAAATATTGATCACAATGAAAAGTATTCTACTCAATTTAAAAGAATGAGTTAAAACATAATATAAAGGTCCTACAGCATTTGTAAGTCAATTAATTATTGGCACCATACCATTTCTTTAATTAATTGTTTACAACTTCTCTAATAATAACTCCACATCATTTTAGTCATCATCTCTTGGTAAAAAATTTAGAGCCCACAGTATTTGTGTGTGTGTGTGTGTGTGTGTTTTTTTTTTCTTAATTTCAACTATATTCTTTTAGTATCTAAAATTGTCTACAGTAATAGACATGCATAATGCTATATCGATAAACTCGATTAACATTTTAAGCCTCTCTTTTTTTCAATAAATAGTGAATATTCAAACAATGTGCAAAGAGGCGCAACCCAACATTTTAAGCCTCCTTATAGGGTGTGTTTAGGGTTAACACACAAAAAACTTCCCATGTGTAGTACACCTCGTTTATAACAAGTATTATAAAATTACCAACCATTACAAGAACTCTACAAGCAGGATACCCATAAATTGACAGTTCCATTTTCTAGATAACTTTAAGTTCTTTGAGCCATGCTGTATGTAAGGGACATGGATCAGGTTTTCCATCTGCAACTGCCTTCTCCGAGAGTGAATAGAACCAACCATTCCTCCATTTAAACTACATCAGGAAAAATTAACTGTGTCAGGTTCATGAAATCATGCACATGTATGGTTAAAAATTCAGTCTGTGGATCATATCTTTTACCTCTTTAACTGCTGTAGGAAAGTGGGAAACAGTTCGTGAGTATGCACATAACCTATCCTCCATGGCTTCTTCAAATACTAAACCTTTCTCTGCTGCTGCTGCAGAAGCGAGTTCCACAATAAGGCTAGACACCTGAAGCATAAATCATGGTTAAGTTCTGAACTTGAAGTTTCTTCCATAAATCCCAAAATCTATTTGTAGTGGCTCCTCCATTCCATGCTTAATTTCATAGGGAACATCAAAGCAGCTTAAGTTCATTAGATTCCATTCATTTAACATCCCTTTGGGTAATCAACGCAAGAGATGTCTTTTTTAGTCAACTCTTTGTCATACATCAGAAAAAAACACAAAATACAATCCATTTACTTGGACTGAGGTGCAACAGAATTAATGCTATCATTTTGGAGGGGAAGCATCAATGAGGCCAATCCAAATTATATTATTGTTAGTAAGAGGAAATCCAAGAAAACCTGATTCCATCCCCATTTGACAGAACTTCATAACTATGTAACCTGAACCCACCAAGATTGTTGAGAAATGGACTGGATTAAATGAACACAAACCCCAATTTCAACCAAACTAAACCCCCCAAATACTGCCATTTAGAGCATTTTGGGATTTAGTTTAAGAAATAGAACTTTTAAGTTAAAAAGCGCTTTTTGGCAAAAGCTTCATTTTTAGCTTTTGCCAAAAATGCGTTTTAGCCATTTTTAGACTTTTTGAACCCTTAAAAACACTTTCAATTTTTTTTACCAAACGAGTATTTTTTTTTTTCAAGAACTTAGAAATCAAAAGCCTAAATTCCAACACAGATCTATGAAAAGCTCAAAAATGGCCACACAAAAAAATGATTCAGGTAGCTGATTAGTTTAATATCATTTCTCATAGTCCGTAGAAAAAGTCCAATTGGCAATAATAATCTGCAGTGAAGCTCAAAAGAAATGTTATTGATGAAGGTAACTTACTTCAGAGCGATATTCCTTCTCCACAACACCAACAGTTGCCCCTGGATGACGAGCTCCCACAAGCATGAATGCTGATATCCATATCAACTTTTCTAACATCTGTTTTTGAAATGCACCCTTGTCGAGAATCTAGCTTACATTGCACAAGTTAGCATTGAAGAAATTATTTCTACATCAAAATATTCTAAGTCAACTCCAAAATTTTGCATATAAACAGTAAATAATTTGTTCAAATTCATAATCATAAAAGATAGAGAAGATGGATATCCAACCCCCCTCCCTCCACCCCAAAAAAAAAACTGAATGGCAAAGTGGGTGAAAAAACAAAATAACCCAGCAAAAAGAAACTATGAATTACCCAAAGTCAAAGAAACTCCTAAATTAATAGCAAAAAATTAAACATCATGTTAAAAATTATCATGAAGCCTTCCTTTACCTTGCAAGAGAGTCCTCCAGCATGTAATCTTCCGGCTACTGCCGATGCCCACTTCCCACATGCTGCTGTCAGACCTTCAGGATTGGTATCAGTCTTCCCATCAACAGGGGCTTCTCCAAGTTTTGATATGGCAAAGTAAGCTAATACTTGGTCTGCATCACCCAGGCCTTTACTTTGAAACCATGGCTCCAGCATTCCATTCTGGAAAAATACCAAATCTGCTAGATTGTCAAGATCCATTGAATAACAGAAATCATAATTTATAAGTTGGAAACTAAAAAAGGCATCATTCCCAAAATTCTAGATAAAATCAAACACTGTTGAGGAGGTTTAGCTTCTTTGACAGAACTCAAACACTTCTAGATTGGAAGAGACATTTAACAAGCAACAGTTGTGAGCAACAAATGAGGTCTTTCAGGCTGAGAAAGAGATGACAAAGTAATGATTAAGCCTCTAACCTGAGGTGGTTAATAAAGGTATTTCACAGTGGCCCACTTGTTCAACGAGGCAGCAAATTATGGACCACTGAAACTGGTCTTTTCTTGTTCAAGTTTGAGAACCAGCAGGTAAGGGATGGAGTTCATGAAGCTGGGATGTGGCATTTTTCTAATATGTCCCTAAATCTAAGTGGAAACCTAATATGCAAATGCTTAAAAATCAGCTAAGCAAGTTCCCAGTTTGAGTTAAATTCTCAAATACAACTGTACCACATTGGACACCCAATGGTCTAAGCTACATAGCTAGTGTTGTGGGTATCCTTTGCACATGGACTCTGACTGCCAGTAAAACCCAATTGGCCAAGCTACATTTTGTCGAGGGATATACTTCTAATCCTTTGCAGAGGTTCTATGGAAAAAAAAAACCATCTCCTTTATGAACTTTCCTTCTAGAGAAGGATATGGAAAAGAGCTTTGAATACTTCTTTCATCAACAAGACTATTGACTAGTTGGGGTGAAGAACTCACTTAGGCTATGAATAATTGGAAAGACAACTCTTTAGTTGTGCTGATACCAAAATTGGACTGGATGGCTCATTTCTACCACATCTGGACAGAGTGGAGTACCCGTTTACATAAGTAAAATATAGGGCTGAGCAGATTATTAACTATATACAAAGCTTTGGACACAGATGATAGATTTTGCCTTGCTTATTGCAAGAAACTAAAATATAGAGATATTAGCAAGAGATCTAGTTGCAAGGACATCCTACACTTCTGAGTAGGTTGACGTTTTAGCTATTTGCTGTTATTTTTTCTGAGTAAGATGTTTAGCTTTTCTTAGCTGCCCACAATGATGTTATTCTTTTGCTAGGCTTTGTACAGTGTTTACAGATTTTTTGGTGCAATAAAACTACGTCCCATTAAAAATGAGTAGCTACACGCCTACACAATATTCTAAATGGCACTTGCCATCTCGAATAAACGTATGAGAAACCATGACAGCCATCATTGCAATCTGGTTCTACTAAAATGTGAAATTCTGAAGTGGCATCATCTCACTAAATAGAAAGGCCCATCTTGTGCAAACAGTCATACTCTGCCTACCAAGATTATACGCATGAAAACCATATAAATCAAAATGCAGCCACAGCCACTCAATTTCAACGTTGACACTCAAAGAAGAATCACAAAATTCAACAACATAACAACGAAAAGAGATTGCTAATGATGAGGTGAAGGTACCGTTCCATCTGGAGGGAGGAGTTGCCTCAAGAACGGCGTCAAGATCATCATTCCTGGTGCAGACCAAGATGGGGCCCTCGAAATCTAGAGGCACAGACTCGCCTCTCTTCACCAGCAAATCCTGACCGTTACCCATTTCCTGCAAGGCCCTCCCGACCCGTCCGCCTCCAACAATTACGGCTGGGGCCAGCTTGGTAGTGGGGGTGGCCGTGGCCATGGTTCTGAGTCTGCCGGAGGCGTATCTCCGAGTGGGTGTTGCGAGTTGGAGTTGGAGAGAACTACAGAGTGAGAGTGAGAGTGTGTTGGCCATGGCTAAGAGTGGTGGGGGCCATGCATTGGCATAACAGGCTTTTGTCTGTCGAGAGAAGAATTGAGGAGAGAGAGAGCAAATTGACAAAATGGAGGAGGAGAAACCACTCGTTTTATGCCAATGCCCTATCGCTTTATCCACTCAGGGTTGTATTTGCAGACTAAAATTCATTCTTTTTTTTTTCCAACTATCTTTTTCTTTTTCTAATAAAATGCAGAAAATTGGTTTCATGGAAAAAAAAAATGCAAAATTTAAGAACAATAAATAATAAAACAGGGTCACTCCAGTTTAAATAAACTAGATAATATTTTATTAAAAAAAAACTAGATAATATTCAGTTAGTTATTCTTAAGGTTATTTTTGTTTTCATTTTTTGAGATGATAAAAATACCCTTCACAATTAATTAGATATTTTCCTTTTTTTTTTTTTTTGAGAAATAGATATTTTCCAATTTAACTTAACTGAAGATGATTCTAATTCCTTTTTCGAGTACTCATAAAAGGTGGTGGAGAGTTCACCACAAGGAGGAGGGAAGTCTAGAAAGAGGGAGAGTTTTTCTATCTAAAAGAAACAAGTGGTTTTACAATTATTATTTTTTTGGCTAGTAACTTGAGTTTGATTATATTGAATTAGGATTCTCTCCGGTTCATGTATGATATATAATATATGACCTGAAATATTAAATAATATTCGGTTAATTATAGTAAAGTGGTATTTTTGTGTAAATTGTCACTATGTCAAGTGGAGCCTCAAGGGAATTTTATGGAGGAGCCTTGCGACCCGAGTAAATACAAACTCACATAAAATGCTTATTGTTACTTTTTTTGCATTGTATGTCTATTTTATATATACCAAACATACATATTTTGTAACTCTCATGAAATACATTTTTGAACTACTGTGAATTCTCTTTTGTAAAAACGTACGTTCATTATCAAGATAATTATGAAATTTGTAAAATCATGCATCTAAAAGACGGATAAAATTAATTGCATCATATAACATGATACACTAGTACATGCGGGATAATGGTCATAGACTTACTATACATGTTAACTTTATGGTTAAATGTGTGTGTAAGCTTTTGATCCAATAATTTCGTGACCAAGCCCAATCATTCCCTAATGGATGGTCACTTCAAGACATACATTATTAGTGGTGTGGGCTATCTGAGGTTGGATTTGGTCGTTCCATTAATGTTATGTACAATAGTGTACAATATTCAGGACACTTGTGTTGTATTATAGGTTTCTCGGGATAGCGCTAACCTGTTGAGAAGATGTAATATCTCAAGTAAACCATACAATTGAACTATTATTGTTGCTCATGATTATAAGCATATATTATATCTATATTATATATCATCTCATAATGTTGCATGTGCTTTATAAACAACTGAATTCATCGTTTAATTACAGGTACGTCATGTGTATTTATATTCACTAAGTTGTCATACTTGCCCTTGCATTATTATTTTTTCCTCCATATGTACAACTATGTTATTATAGATAATTTAGCAAAAAATAGATGTCACGAAGCATTCGGTTATCATGAAGGATTTGATCCGGGAGATACTTAAGAACTTATTGCAAGCTTAGGCAAGTACTCATAGTAACTAGTACTTATGGGTTATGTTATAGACTTAAGAGCTTTGATGCATGCTTGCATATTAAAGTATATCATGAATCCTTTTATAAAGATGACTTGTATAGTATGACTTCAGCTACTTTAATATTCTTTGGTAGATGCTTTAGTTGTAATAATTAATGTTTATAGAACTTCAATATTTTTTGCTGCTTGGTATCATCTATTTTTGTCCCTTGAGGGATAAGGGTGAGAGACAAATTGTGGAATCAATTATCAATTAATTAATTTTTGAGACATTATACCATTCCATGCCTAGACACTGTTCATTTTTTAGTGAAAAAATGATTGATATAGAAAAGTGAAAAAGTGGTATTGAGAAATAAAAATATTTTGTTTTGTAATGATTTTTTTTATTTGAATAGTAATAAAAAATAAATTATATAATATAAAAAGTAAATGATATGATATAAAAGGTGAAAATTTGATTTTGATTTATTTAAAAAATGAGATGAATAGTATTTAGGTAGTGGGTCAAACACCCTAGTTGTTTTACAAGTTTAGTGAGTAGATCATGTATGAAACACTATTATTCATTGAACTCCATCATTTGAAAACATGGTAACAAAATCACATATGCAACAATGTTTCTTAATATAGAAAGATAAACACATGTTGTTGCACAACTATGCATAATATATGATTATACAACAAGTTATAAAGCCCATTCGATAGGATTTGTGCGTCTAGAAGGAAATCTTATACAACCTCGTCGCCCTGGGTGAGGTACATAACCAACCATTTTCTATTTCTAGTTGATTTAACCGAGTCCAACTCTGTGTGATCCACTCAACAAATTTTTTACCCATATAAATATCACATAATTTTGGCCATTGAGTTTAAATGAGCACCCAAATTAAAGATAAATCTCTAGAAGGAAGGGACACTTCACTCCCAAGTTCAATGCTTCCCGCTCGTGCTCTTTCTAAAATCGCTTTGCGAGTCAAACTCAGCCAGTCACCAGCCCACAGACACAAAAAAGTCAAAAAGAGTTTGAATAGTTACCGTTAGCCCCAACAAACAAACAAACGCACCCACTCCCACCATCCGAAAACAAACGCACCTTCACATTTCCCAATGCCTATTCAAATTCAAAACATCCTTCGATCCCATCAGTTGCCTCGAGTCCACACACCTGGGGTCCATTACCTGTTTTCTTACCTGTTCCGCATCATGTTGAGGCCCACCCAACAAATTGAAGCTACCGAATCCTCCACATTTCAAGCACACAAACAAGAAATCGACTCCACTCGAGGTGAAACCAAAAACTCCTTCCCAAAGCAGCACAGTTCATTCAAAATCTCTCCTCTGTCTCTCTCTGCGCTACTGTGACTGATTTCAAGAAATCTACAGAACCCCATTAAACATTTCCCGAGACCAACCCAATTACACTCCAGCATTCAAATCAAATCAGTAAAAAGACCGGGAATTTTTTACCTATCTCTCTCCAGACCAGATGAGTAGTTGCAAGAAATCCTCAATGCCACGGCAATCCTCGTACAACTCCCTCTATGTCAATCCTCTCAACGAGCTCAACACAACCGTAGCTGCAGCGAAGGCGGCGGGGGCGTCTCCTCAACCCCACGTATATTCACTGACAACAAAGAGAACGCCGAGCCCAACAGGAAACAGAATGAAAAGGCTGTCTTTTTTGGCGTTGACAAAGAGAATGTGGTACCCGCAAATGTGTCTGCTTCTGCGCCCAGGCGGTTCACGAATATCAAGTCTTTCTCTACGAACGGGAGGGTCTTGAAGCCCTCCTCGCTTCAGTTTTGCATGCAAATGAACGAGCCCGACAAGTCTTTTGGGTCTAAGATTTGGGACCCGGCCGAGTCAGAGACTTCAAGTTCTTTGAAAATTTGGGACTACTCGGATTCGGAGGCCGCTCCAGCTTCATCTTGGTCAACATTGCCTAATAGGTTGGCTTTCTGTATACCCTTTTGGGCTTTTGATGCAAATAATTATTTTTTTTTCTCATTTAATATTTTTGAGTTTGCTTGGTCAGGTCTTTGCTGTGTAGGCCATTGCCACTGGATGTAGGAAGGTGTACTTGTGTAATTGTGAAAGAAGCTTCGCCAGAGGGACTAGATGGGGGTACTTTATACTCTCTTTATACCAATGTAAGATCCTTGTAACTTACAAAAAGATTTCCCCTTACTTCTTTTTAGTGTGTGTGTGTGTGTGTTTTTTATTTTATAAATTTTGAGTTTTATCGAATTAGTATCTGGAGTCTTTCTATTTCCTTCTTCCTGTTTTTGCAAGTTTAGTTAGAATGTCTTCTTTATATGTATGTCTGCCCTGAAATGGATATAGTGTTAGCTTTGAGCACTTATGGACAAAAAATCTGACCCCAAGGAACTCTTGGTAACGGTTGTTTCTGGTGAGGGGAATGCCAAAGAATCAAAATTTTACACATTAACATCTTTATTTATTTATTTTTAATTGTTCTCTTTTGCTCGCCTTGTTGGCGTTTAAGTACCACTAGAAAATATAGCTTTTTTCCCTCAACGAGACACAAAAGAAAAAGATAAGGCATCTGTCTCATAATTTACTACTACTGTAAGATTTATCTGATGCGTCTCAGCTACAATATCATGGGCTATGATCGTGTCTTTGTATTCAACTTATTTAGGAGTTTTGAATGTAGAACAGTTACAACAGTTGTTGGCTGTGAGAATCCGGTTCTTAATATTATGTAAGAAAGTCTAATTTTGTCTTATTATGGTAGAATTAGAAGCATGTCTCGGAGCATTTTGGAAACTGTTACTTTAAGATTTTTGAATCCAGTCATGATGCGTGTCTTTGGTACTCTAGAACTGAGAACTTGAAATGTCTCCAGATTGCTTATTCATGTCCTCCATTATTGTAACTCGTGTATAATTTGAAGTTCTAATTGTATAATAGACAATATATGAATTGAGAGAAACAATTCCATGGTCCATGTTAGTGATAGGATCCCCAAAATATCCACAAATCTTCCTGATGTCCTTTTTTCTTGGGTGTCATGCATATTTCCTTCTATAGACAATTACTTGTTTTTTTTTTTTTTAAAAAAAAAACAATTACTTGTTACAGTTTATTTCATATTAAGCTTTATTTACCCTCTAGATGCCATATGGTAAATCCATCAAAGAGAATAATTTCAATCAATTGCTATAAACAATTTCTGGAGGCCCAACCCCTTCGAAGTGGTCACTGGGGGCTCGATTCCCTCAAAGTGGTCAATTATCCCTTTAATTTCTGTATTATGTCTTTTTATCAATAGAAACCTTAGGGTTCCTATCATTTGGTATCAGACCAGTTCGATTTCCTGTCATTTTCTTATTTTCCTTGTTTCCCATTAAGCTCATGAAAAAAAAACCCAAAATTTCTTGGTGCTTGAATGTGAGATGCTGATTTGGTGGTATCAGACAGCATGGTGACACTGTGCAGAGGTTGTGAGATTCAGCTTTGCAAAGTGAGTGTTGTGCCTGTGCGATGGTGGTCTGATTTTGGCGTGGAGGAGTTACGGTCATGTATTGTGGCTGTGCAAGGGTGACTGAAGGTGGTTTTTTTGCCTTTGGTGTTGTGTGGTTGTGGAAGGCGGTTTGCCATGTGTGAAGGTTGCTCAAAGTTGTCTCAGTGGCTGTGAACTAGGTGGTGACACGGCTGAAGGTGATGCTGCTTGTGATTTGTGATGTGCGTGTGTTGGAGGAGGAAGAAGGGTATTTGGCTACAAGTTTGGTTTCTTACCCCTATCCAGATTTAGAGATGAGAAATGTTACACATTCCAAATTTTCTTCCTAAAAGTTGATTCCCAAATGATATGTCACCAGCTCATGGGATGATGACACATCATTTGGGAACCAACTTTTGGAACAAAAATTTGAGATGTTTAACATTTCTCTTTAGAGATATCCCTATTCTCGTTTACCCATATTTGGGTTTAGAGAAGAAGAAGAAATTAGTCTTGAGTCAATTGAAAGTCCAGTTCTTCGAAATTGATGTTTGACTCTATCAAACAAGCCCTTGGCAAGCGAGAGATTAATTTTGAGTCAATTGAAAGTCCAGATTCTCCGAAAATATGCGCACAAAGAGAGCAAGAATATATGGAAGCTCCCCGATTTGGCTATTCTAAGTTCAATAACATTGACATCGAGTTGGCAAAAATTAACAGTTTAGGAATATATAAACTATTTTGAGCAATTATCATATCACTCTTATAATTGGTCTGAAGTATGGGTAACGGAGACATTCCAGGACTTTGGCCAGAAATCCAACAAGAAGTCAAGGCTTGACGACCTGAACCATGAGAGCTACTATTTCATTTGCAAGGAGAGAGGAGAGACTCAGCGAGGAAACATGCTAAATAGTCAAAGTAGCCGATAAACCAACTGGCAAAGGCATTTCATCTTCTACACTAACTTGAATTTGGTGTTCTTGGATTGAAGACCAAAATTGTGATAAAACGAGCAATATTGCAATGTAAAGGAGGTCATGGATCCGATATTGGATAAAGAAGATAAATTATTCTTGGTGTGTGTAGGGTCCAAAATGGATAACAAACTAGCTGAGATATCATATCTAGAGTTTGATGACAAAGTAAGTCATAATCTGATTTGGCAAGACTTTATTCAAAAGGAATTGATACAACAAAGTTTAGTAACTGTGACTACAAAGAAGTGCTTGCTCTAAATTGTGAGGGTCCAAGACATGCCTCAGAGGAGTAATATTGATTCAAAATTCTTCTATGGTTCTCATGATAAAACGAGCAATATTGCAATATTTCCTAAGGTTCATTTTCTATTGCGCACGCTTTATTCTTGTGACATTGCATTTAATGAAGACATGGTGGTTGCCATGGGATTGAGGATGGAATTGAAGACCTATTTCATTAATAATCAACCTTGAGGAGAAGGTTGTTTGAAGGGCAGAGGGATGATAGGATCCCCAAATTTGTATGATTTCCTTTTGCTTGAGTGTTAAGCTTCCTTCTATAGACGATTGCTTGCTTGCTATGCTTATTTCCATATTAAGCTTTATTTACCTCTATAAGTAAGACGGAGATGCCATATTGCAAATCCATCAAAGAGAATAATTTCAATCAATTGTGGAGGCCCGACACTCTTGAAGGGGTCATTGGAGGCTCGATCCCCTTGAAGTGGTTGATTATCCCTTTAATTTCTGTATTTTGTGATTTTTTATGGATAGAAACCCTTGGATTCCTATAAGTTAGGAGTTCTTCCTTTTGAGAAACAACATGCGGCTAACGTTTATCAAAAGTCACATGCACACACTAACAGTGGCAGAGACATAAATACATATATGAATTTGATAAGATGGCGGCAGGCTTGATCTTTGTGTTTCCAACAAGTGGGTTTCTTTTTGTAGTTAATTAGTTTAATCGGCCAACTATAATTGAGAATATTACATTTTAAACTATTTCAAATTTAATTGCTTAATTATTATTGCAATACTCTCACCCATGTATGGATTTAAACTAGACTTCCCCTTGTTGCCCAATATGTGGATTTTTTTTTCACTCAGATGAATAGTGTTGAATTTAATCACTTAACCATTATTTAAGTAACATGTTTGATTCATTCATTAGACAGGCAAGCCATTCCGTAATTACCTTTTGTCGAAGACTAATAAGACTTTCTTGTCTTTTGCAAATCATATAATATTTAGTCTTCTATGAAAAAGATTACACCAAAAAAAGTTACTGTACTTTATATGGAATTTTTTTTTTTGGTTGATATTCTTTAAGCAGGTCTTTGACTCCCAATGCAGTGAATCAAGTGAAGATAAATAAATTGAGGATTCTAATCTAAAATATTTTGAATTTCATAATTACTGTGATTATGAAACCTGAATATATTGGCTGGTTTTGGTCCCCACTCTTTTGAGAATTCTCATACCTGTCTTTGACTGAGAATTTGATTATCCAACACCAAAAGCTGTTTATTCTACATTTTGGTGGAAGTATTGTAACATGGATATTTTAGTGGACTAGGACTTGGATTTTCTGGTCTAGTTAGGTTATTGAATACCCTTCTGAAATCCCTCTTTAAGTATTATTTGTGCATCACAATGAAATATGTAATTTTTCATATAAATACTTTGTTTCATTTTTTCCTTGGAACTCATAAGTGGGTTGATAAAATAAGTTTTGTTACAAAGTACACCAATTACCTGCTATACTTTTTCTCTCTGTGTGGCCCCTGTTTGATTGCCTGTATTTGGGGTCTACATGGTTTCTGTAGTTGAGCATGGTAAACCCCTTGTCGGAAAAAAAATCTTATTCTTGATTCTTTTATTTGCCATTATAAATTTCAGGAAGGCAAGGGACGACAGGATCGGAAACTAGCTGTCGCCCACCACAAGCGGCATAATGGGAAGTCCGAGTTTACTATTGCTCAGAATACGAAAGGAATATTGTCTAGTTCAGATGATGGTTTTAATGGGGCAGTCACAGCTAACCTCATGGGTTCTAAATACCACATTTGGGATCAGGTTAATCTCTTACCTACAGAATTGGCTATTCAGGGTTTTTTAATTGATATGTAGAAACATTTCTACCATGAATGTGGTCAGTAATCTGTTTGATTGCAGGGGAGACACCTTAATTCTCTAGCCAATCAGTCTAAATCACTTCTAGCTGTTGTCAGGTAAACCAAGTCTCTCTCTCTCTCTCTCTCTCTCTCTCTATTCTTCTGGTTACATAGTTTGGTTGCTTCTGCAGATTCATGCCTACAATAGCCACCTGTACAGGAAGTTATAGAAGCATGATGGCATATATACCCAAGCACCAATCCATGTTGCTTAAGAGCACAACTCAGGTGACATAAACATTTTCAAAGATGTGTATTAGGTGCTTATCCCAATTATAACATGATCATATGTGCCAGGGATTTCATGTGATAAAGCTAATGTTGGGTCCTTGTATCATGTGTTAAGGTTAATGAAATGGGCACCTTAATTCAAAAATTCTGTTTCTGGCAGGTACAACACATTCATGGATTGCCAAAGGATTGGGAGGAAAAAGTGGACAGAGTTCATCAGCTATTCTCAAGAGTTCCACATTACAACAAAGTAAGACTATAGAACGTGGATTTCTTTATTAAATTTCAGAAAGTCTTATTAGTCTTGTCTTTGATGATTGATTTCTGTTGCTTCTTCAGGTTTTAAAGCAATATGAGTTAGACTACAGAGACAGGGGAAGAGCTGGACTTAGAATCCAGAGCTCGGTAAAGAATTTCCAGCTGACTTTAGAGGTATCATTAAGTACCCTCACTTAAGGTTTCACCATGACAAAAACTTATATTATGCAACACAATTTACCTATGTACATCTGAGCGTCCTCTACATTACATTTGAAATGGATAGTATTCACTTCATGGTTAGGATTTAAAGTTGTTCATCTAACGGTATAGATGTACCGACTTTAAATTTGGACTATGAAATGGAGAAAATCCTTGTCCAGGATGGAGACGCTTAATTTAAATTAGTGTGACAGACATATAATATTATTGGATGCTAATTTATTTATTGTTCACCTAGGAGGGTGGAAAACAAACAGTCCTGCAGCTTGGAAGAGTGGGGAAATCAAAATATGTGATGGATTACAGGTATAATGCAAGAACCATTCTGCAATTGTATTGATGATTTACTACCATGGACTAAAGATTTTATCGCAAGTGTTATGAAAGAGATGTAACAGTAAATCATGTGTGCCTTTCTTGTGCAGATATCCTTTGACGGGTTTCCAAGCCTTCTGCATATGTTTGGCTGCAATTGATTCAAAGCTTTGTTGCTTGTTCTAATGTTTTTTTCTGCCTGTGCCTTTTTGCAGTTCAACATTTGAACAAAAGTTCATTTTCGCTCTTTCTTCTTTGCTCTGATTCTCATCCAACCTAAGAACCAAAAAAAAAAAATCTCACTGCCTTTTTGTATAGAGACCACAAGCAAGATGAATATTATTTTGATAGAAATTTCATCCAAATTGGGTTGGAGGAATTTCTTCTTAATCTATAAAATTGTCGTGTTTTTTTTTTTTAGCACAAAATGTGCTTTTCACCTGCTAATTAAAAAATCATTTGTTGATATAATTAAAAAAATCAAGGATTTCCTCTCAGACAGACAGCAGGCTTTCTTTTTCCTTATTCTCTTTTGCTATTCTTCACAGCCATGTTCTTTTCAAGAGGGCACCGACGTCCCTGTAAATAAGCTGCCAATGGTTAGTCGTTAGGGGTTGCGAGTTGGGGCAATTTAGGAAGCAATTAAGAAATGAATATGTCTAGTAATGTTTTTATGACCATTATCACATGGTCTTTTTAAATTCATAAGTTTTACCCTTTCATTTCATTTAAGTGTCTAAAATAAGTTATGTTTCAGCATTTAATGAAAAAATATGGCTTATTATAGTTTCCTTATTAAATGCCGAAACATTGTTTATTTTGGACGCTTAGATAAGATAAATGACTGAAATTTATAAATTTGAAAATATTAAAAGGAATTCTAGGAGATCTCAATCCATTGATTTTAGGCTCGAAATTTTTTTAAATTAGGCAACATGTGAATCGACCTTAACTACGGTGGAACCACATGTGACAATCAACATGCTTTGCCAAGGTTTTTACAAGACTATGATTTGTGAAAAGTGACACATGACCATATGAAAAGCTATTTTGGACAATTCAAATTATTGATAAATCATGATGCATTAATTATTATGCAAGAGAGAAGTTGTATAAACAAAGTTTTCGTGCAAGAGAAGTTGTAGGAAATCCACTACTTTTCTCCCTTTTTTTCCATAGTGCTCCCGTTATACTTTTGAAATACTATAATTGTCCTTAATAGGTGGCTTGATCACTCTTTTTAAATTTTACAGGTGGCTAAACCACCCATGACCCAACAGACTATGGTAGTGATTTGGTCACCCACTCTTCGATTTCGAGGGAAGCCAATCAAGCCACTTTTAATTATTATTTTTTAATTTAATTTTTTTAACTTTTATTTATTTATTTATTTTAGTTTTGCTATTTTTTTTATAAAAAAAAATTGCTTTTTTTAAAGAATAAATGGGGTATCTTAA
Organism: Carpinus viminea; assembly: GCA_013348765.1. Taxonomy (NCBI): domain Eukaryota; kingdom Viridiplantae; phylum Streptophyta; class Magnoliopsida; order Fagales; family Betulaceae; genus Carpinus; species Carpinus viminea. The sequence goes on along the minus strand of CP054667.1, from coordinate 41,476,037 downwards.
AAAGAAACACAATATATATATATATATTAGACGCATGCTTTCCATCCATTTTAACGTCTAATGTTGATGGAGTAACTTTTTGACAATTGATAGTATTTTGACGCATCCATACACCAATTTTTTTAAATTGAATTGCATAAATAAATAAACATACAACATATTGCTTTAACAAAACAATATTATAGATACAATAAGAAATTTTTTCCATCCAAATTAGATCTATGCTTTGTTGAACTTATTGAATGCCACCGTCTCAATCTATTTTTAGATCTACAACATATTTCGGGAAATCACATTTTTTACCACTGCCTAATCCATCACAACTTTCTCAATTAAACAGTTATTTCCTACCTTTTCCATTTTCACTACAAGTGTATTTCTAAGTGCAATTTTCTTCGCTGCCTCTATCATCAATGACGATTCTTTCATATGCCTAATAATTCATCCGTCACGGGCCAGTAATTTGATTATAGAAAAGACCAAAGAGAAAATAAAACACAGACTAGAGATTCAAAATCGCCACTCTTAATGTTCGTGTAAATAAATCTCTAGAAAACGACAAAAGAAATCGAAAGAGTTTGAAAGGTCTGCCGAGAAAACTTTGTGCTTGCATTTAGTACATGAACAAGACGGCATGACATCCAATTTCTTTCGAACAGAGACGGCCCTAAAATGTGTCAACTCTTTGAAAACATCTTCTTTGTTAGTCGGCAAAGTAATTAGGAAGTTGTTGGGATTGAGATTTGAGAAAAACATTTTCTTTTTGTCCATTAGCGTTAAAACGACGTACTAAGTAATCAGAAGCAACCAGCTATGCTATGGAAATACGCAGCCCATCAACTGCCTGGGAGTTAGCCGTTAGAGGTTGGGAGCTAGCTACCACCCAACTGTCTCAGACTCTCTATTTATCTCCAACCAACCTCGCCGCCGATTAATGGCTCCCAAGTCAATCCAAGTGAGCTAAGATGGGCTGGGTAGGGCCCACTGATGACTTTATGGCTGCCTAAACTAATTAACATATTTTTGAGGTTTTTAAATATTTTTCGTTGACTCAGTATTTTTGCTTGATTGAGTTTGTTACCTTTAGGACTCCTCAAGCCCTAAAGATTGGGTTTTGTTGAGGTAAAAAAAATAGGAATTAGGATCTTCTCCGAAATAATATCCAGTTAGTTATAATGGAGGGGTATTTTTATCACATTAAAAAGTAAAAAGACAAAAATATTATTTCACTATAATTAACTAGATTTAAATCACTAGTACATGGAGATTGATGAACGTGAGAATAGGTGAATTGTTGGAAATGCTTTTAAACACAAAGCAAGAAACATCCCATTAAGCTTAAGTTTAAAGTTATCACTCTTATAAACTTTCAAAACTTTCCAACTATTGATCTTTGAGATAATACTAGAAAAAATTTAGCCATCAATCTGGTGTGGCTTTAAAAGTTTAAATAGCTAAAACTACATTAAGGGCATCACCTTCAAGAATTAAAGAATAAGCGCTACAAGAAGTTATAATATGAATCGTCAAAAGAAAAGAATAGGTTGAGCTTCACCAATTGCAACGTCGGGTAAGCAACTTCTTGGTTGTAGCATTGATTATATTGCCATTTGAAAGAAAAATATGTATTAGTAAAACATGTACAAAAATATAGTCGAAAAATACTATTTAATAGGCTCACCTATAACTGTCATACAATTGAGGAAATAATGTATTAGAATCTACTAAATAAAATTAGTCAACTCAAACAAAGTCAACGTAAGATTTTACTAGTGTAATTTCAGAATCCATAGGCCAATAGCCTCCACCTTCCTTGTTGACCAGAACACCAAACCTTGGAAGTTTGGAACGTGTGAATAAGGGAACAAATGGCTGCAGTAGTATCCAACTTTCAATAGCAAGCCATTAATTTTTGCTGAATAATTTTTTTTTTTTTTTTTTAAAAAAAAGGCATTAATTTTTGACTTTTTTTTCTTTTTCTAATTTTTTTTAAATGACATTTAATGAGTTCCTATAATTGAAGACTATGGAGGGCAGTACTACCTCCTCCCTAAGTTTGGCATGGTGAGCCCTCAAGCTTATATAAACCCTAAGATTATAGATTAAGGAAATGACTATATCCCACCTGCACCAGTGACTCTAATAATTTCCTTAATTTTCTAATTTGATAGGTAACGCAACCTCAATTTTCACATAATTGGTTGTGGATTTCACATTTATCCACATCACTATCCATCTTCCATTAGGGTTTAGGAAGGGTTACAAATGAATTAGTTCGTTTGAAAATCCGCTCGATCGTTTAAACTCAATTCAAACTTGATTCATGACTACAGAAACCCATCTGATTATTAAGTGTAACATATTCAACTCGTTCGCCCGACTTAATTAAGGCTCGCGAACCTTAGTTATTTATATGTGTGTATAAATATATACTAACTTAATATTAACTAACATATTAGGTGATTAATTAATTGGTTACTATTAATTTCTTTAACTTAATATTACTAAATAACTAACTATGTAAACGTAGTTAAGTATAACTAACTATAATAACTAAGTAAGCATTGTATTTCCATTTTCCCTCCCCCTTTATAAAAGAAAAAGAAAAAGAAAAAAATTGTATTACATATTAATTATAATACTTGGGTGGTAGTATTGCTCATATGTATCAATGTATCAAAGTAAGCATAGCATATTTTATATACATAATTAACATACTAACCGGTTAGTTCATAAACTAATTTAACAATTAGTATATAACAATATAACTAGAGTAGTGATATTGCTCCAACCGGCGTGAGTGAACAATGCACTCATGCCGGTTAAAAAAATAATATTTTATTATTTATTATTTTTTTAATAATATTATATTATTTTTTTAAACGGCGTGAGTGCACTATTCACTCATGTCGGTTGGAGCAATATCACTACTCATATAACTATATTAAATAGTTAATATAAAAGTATATAGATATTTATATAAAAAAAATATATGACATGACATTTATCGTATGCCATAATGCCCGCGTGCGATGGAACCCCACATATATTAATATATATATATGCACGCATATTCCATAATGTCTTTATGTGTTATATATTTATACTCTAGATAAATAAATATACTAGTAGGAATTACTCATATAGTCACATATATTATAGACTATAGTTACAACTTATATATATAATAACTTACGGTCACCTACAAAATAATGGTTATATATACAATATCATATAACATGATAAAGTAATTAACAAATATTTATATAATATTTGGGGTTTTTTTTGGCGTGGTGTTTTTGGGGTTTTTCTTTGCAAATAGATACAAACACAAAAACAAAAACATGTCTCTCATACCAATGTAATATAATATATAGAAGAAACATAATTTCATTTCCTCTTTTGTACCGAAAACAAGATCTACTTGTTCTACGTGCCTTAATTTTCTCTTTAAGGAGCATTCTATTAAAGTGATACCCACAATATTCACAGTATACTGTCGCATACGGACAGAAAACAAGACATAAAGATTTTCCTTGTCATTTTTTAGTCACTATGACACACAAGTCTTGTTCTTTTACATATAGAGTCTAGCAATTTTGCATTTCATGAGTTGTTAACTATTGTGTTGTCTTTATTAGCATAATACAAAATAGCACATTTCCCAATAAGTAGTTCAATTAATTAAAAATCATGTATTTCATAAAGTAGAGGTCATTAGTTTGTATATATCGAGAGCCTTAGATCGAGTAAGGCCTCAAAGTGTGGAGTAAGTCTTGAGCATTACTCCAAGTTAGAGGAATAAGTGTTGCCCACTATCGAGAAGGAATTGAAATGGAGAGGAACCCGTCAGATTTTAAAGAGGGGCAAAATTATCTCAACATTAACAGGCTCCTCTCCATTTTAATTAAAATGGAGATGATTTATTTCTGCCCTATATAGGCACCCTTAATTTACTCTTGTTTGAATCATTAATGAGCTTGATTTTTTTATTATTTATTATTTTGTTATACAATTTTATACATAAGTAAGTTTGGAGATTCTTTGGTAAAATATTTAAATTTAACATGTTCTTATAATTAAAAATTATATAATACCTATTCATGAAATTTTGAAAAATTATAGGCTATGTTCGTTAGCGCATTCGGCAAGTCTGTTTTTATTTTTGATTTGAAAAAGTGTTTTATGGTGGGATCCACATTTAAGATAGGTAAAATCCTATTATACTCGCTTGTATAGGAAAAGTAATATAACTATTCACATCAAATAACTTTTATTCTCTTGGCAAATATCTCATAGACAAAATACATATTAATAAAGCCACCGGATTCACTGGCTTGTAAGCTTGATTTGAATTAAAGATATAGTATTTTTTGCACAAGGGAAGGAAAAAAGGGGAGAAAATTCGAACTAGTAACCTCCGCTTCATGAGGCGTGGTTCTCAACCGATTGAGTTATCTCTTAAAGGACGTGACAAATATCTATTTAATGTTGACATGGCACCCCAACTAACTCTTAGACTAATCCATGTTAAATAATAATAATAATCAAAATGATTGATTTAAAGTGCAACATTAACCTTGTAAGATAAAAATATAGTAAAAGCCCTAAAAAGAAAAAATGTTTATAGAAGTCCATACTCCATATAGTAGGGGCAAAGAAGAAAACTAGTGACCCATCACACATGGATTGATCACAAACAAATAAAAAGCAGGAAAGGTTGGAGAAGCAAGGCAAATCTTTATATCCCACATGGTAACCCAAATTTGATATAAAAATAAAAATATCAAGACAATGACACACCAAACAAGCTATAGAGAGAGAGAGAGAGAGAGAGAAAGGGGAAATGGGGGTTAGGTTCATAAATTAGGACTGCTTAATTAAGGTTAATTAATGTTAGCCTAATTCCATGGGCATCAATGTAAATGGGTTAAAAGCTTATATCAATTTTGGCACACAATATATTGTCAACATATATATATATATATATATATATATATATATAACACAAAAAGAACAGGTGTGGACAAAGGGTGAGAACAGAAGCCGCTTAGAGACGGCAGCCAACAAAAAACCGTCCTCCTCTTCTGCCGGCTACACCCCCACCCCCTCTCTCTCTCTCTCTTTCCATCCATACCCGCCTTCCTTTAAAGCCCTCTCATCGGATGACCTAGTCATTTCTTCTTCTCTCTCTGCATTACACTCTGTTCGTTTGCGTTCTCTCTTGTGAAGGTTAATGGGGAAAATCTCCGGCAAGAACAGTACTGCCAACAGTAATAACAACAACACCGGCAGCACCCCGGCAACCAAGGCCAAGCGCACGCGCAAAAGTGTCCCCCGTGATTCTCCTCCGCAGCGCAGTTCGATCTACCGCGGCGTCACGAGGTTGGATACACAATCGACTGCATAATGGAATTTATTAATTTTTTCCTTTTTCTTTTTAATCGACGTTGCCGGATTGGTTTGACATAGGCATCGCTGGACGGGGCGCTATGAAGCTCACTTGTGGGATAAGAATTGCTGGAATGCTTCTCAGAGCAAGAAGGGAAGACAAGGTTCTTCTTCTTCTTCTTCTCCATTTTTTTTTTCTGGGGAGAAATTACTATTTTTATTACTACTCCAATTATATTTGTAATTAAATTATTGATAATTAACGATTTATTTTTCCTTTATAATTCTCTATCCATGGGTTCGCTGGTGCCGGTGGTGGTTTCCATTTTAAATGCAGTATATCTAGGTAACAAGTTTGGTATATTATTATTTTTTTGGTAATTTTGTCTGGCATCTTTAATGCATTTTCGCTTTATTTTATTTAATTTGTTTTGAAATAAGTTGAGTTATGGGATTTTGCAGGGGCGTATGATGACGAAGAAGCCGCAGCACATGCATATGACTTGGCAGCATTGAAGTACTGGGGACATGAAACCATTCTCAATTTTCCGGTACATTTTTCTCAGTTTCTCATATCATTTTTAATTGGAAAAATCTCCCGGTTTTCTTCTCGTGTCGCTCTGAAAAATAAGAAGAGGAAAACACATGAAGAATACTGGAGAGTGAAAATAGTAATATAAAATAATACTTTTTTTAATTTTTGGTTTGATAAAAAAAAATGTGTAATAATTGTAGCTATCAACCTATAAAAAAGAAGTGCAAGAAATGGAGGGCCAATCAAAAGAAGAATATATTGGGGCTTTGAGGAGGTATATATATATATATATATATCATAGATGTTGAAATGATGGATGCCAGGATGTGTATGTGTTTTTATTTTATTTTATTTATTTATAATTGGGTGGAATTTACAGAAAAAGTAGTGGATTTTCCCGTGGGGTCTCAAAGTACAGAGGAGTAGCAAGGTATGAAGACTTTTCAAAATGGCCTTTGAGATCATTCAATTTCCATGAGACACCCTTTTGCTTTCTTTATTTTTGACTTTTCTTTACATTTACTCCACCAATAATAACTACTGTTCTTCACCATATATTTATTTATTAGTTGCTTTGCTACTCTGTTTCTTGCATACTCAAATTATAATATTAAATCAAATACCAATGTTACATAAACTCATTATTATTATTATTATTATTGAATTTGAGATGGAGTAATATTAGATTTTGATTTAATAACAATTTGGAGAAACTTTACTTATTCCTAGACTACCACTCATTTTGAAAAGACTTTTCAAATTTAAAAAACTCTCAATTTTATCGTATTAAACTTTCAATTTGATTCAATGAACCCCATTAGATTTTAAATGTTAAAAATGATAAAATGATATTTATATCCTTTTTTTTAATATAAAATTATAAATTTACCATTAATTTCAAAATAAAAATTTTAAAGGTAATTTGGTCTTTTTAGTCATTTTCTTTTGGGATTAACAGCTCAATCTGACGAGAGGTCAATTGAGTCAAATTGAAAGTTTAAGAGGTTAAATTAAGAGTTTTAAATTTGGAGGTTTTCTCAAAACTCCTGGTAATTTAGAGTTTAATGTGAAGTTTTTCCTACCAATTTTAGAAGTCACATCACAGAGTATGAGATTATGAGTGCAAGAATGGAAGTATATGTAGCATTACTTTTGATCAAATTGTAAATTACGATTTGAAAAACATTAAAAAAAAAAAGCATTTTCAAATCGCATACAATACAATGCGTTGTTGAAAACACATGGTTAAATTGCGATTTTACTAAACGTTTAATTATGTATTTTTTTTTATAAATAAAATTAATTAATAGTTGGAAGCATATAAATAATCTGAAATAGTGGAAATAATAAAGGAAACAATCGCAATCAATTGGGTGTATGTATGGTCCATTAGAGTAAGTGTATTTTTCCAAATGTGCAGACACCATCACAACGGAAGGTGGGAAGCACGCATTGGCAGGGTCTTCGGCAACAAGTATCTCTATCTTGGAACTTATGGTAATTCCACTTCACTGCTCTCTTTAATTTTGAGCTAGCTTTTGTCCTCTTCCTTTGTCCTTTGTCCTTTTTTCTTTTCTTTTCTCAATAAAATTAATTAGTAAGCTATATATATATATATATATATATATATATATTTTTTAAAAAAAATGTAATGCCTTAATACGCCACCTTTGTTGGGTGTTTCTTAATTTTTTTTATTCGAAAAAATGTTCTTATGTGAAGTAGCAGTAAAAGAGCAATGTTATATATTATACCCACATTTCATTAAGCTGATGTGTCAATACTCTTCAATTCTTAGATCAGAGAAGTATAGCATATAACATTACTCAAATAGAAATAGCCTTTTATGTTTGAATTGCTTGTTAATGTTTTTGTTTTAAAAAGACGGAATAAACAAAAGCATAAAATAAGTCAAAAAGGAAAGTGCCTGTTGAAACCAAATATGGGACAAGATAATGGGGAAGGTAAATCTAATGTAATCAAATGTGGTTGGTTGGGATATAGATCACCAAACCTCAACCGCTTATTCAGCTATTTAAGATTCATTCTGACTATTTGAAACTATATTTTCAAATCCACCCCTCTCCCCACCCCACCAATTTTTTCATGCAAATTTAATTCGGTAAATTATTTCCATTTCTATGCTGTTTTTAATTACCAAATTACCCCTGCTTTCTCTTTTTATTTATTTATTTTTTATTTTTGGACCTTGGTGCAGCTACTCAAGAAGAAGCTGCCACAGCGTATGACATGGCTGCCATAGAGTACCGTGGACTTAACGCCGTTACAAACTTTGACCTCAGCCGTTACATCAAATGGCTACGTCCTAGTAATCAGAATAACCCTAACAACTCTCCACCAAACCTAGATGCGGAAGTTAATCCAACTATACCAAATCCTAATTCCAAGCTCGACTTGAGCTTTACGTCCCACCAGGCCAGCTCGAGTGCGGCTAGTGACACAACCCGAGCTTTGCCACGGCCCGGTGGCGGTGGCTCAGCGTCGTCGGCGATCGGGCTTAAAGAAATGTTGGAGAGGACTTCGGTGCTTAACAGTCCGTCAACGCCTCAGGAATCAGACATGCCTCGTCGGAGCTTTCCCGATGATATTCAGACGTACTTTGATTGCCAAAACGACTCAGGCAGCTATGTTGAGAGTGATGACATTATCTTTGGGGATTTAAACTTAATCGCTTCACCAATTTTTCACTGTGAACTTGATCCTTGAAGACAAGGGTTATGTGAATATGGACGGAAAAGAAGGGTAAGAGAAAAAAGAGAAAATCAAGATTTTTCTTCATCATAAAAAAATAAAAATATTCTAAGATTCTTTTTATTTTAGTTTATTTTTTTGGTTTCAAATGTTTCGATCTCTACTTTCTTCAAAATATGGGGAGTAGAGTTTGGTTAATTGTTAGTAGTTAATTTACATGTAGATAAGAAGTTAGACACATTCATTTAACAAATATTTATTTTAATAAGACATTGGCAATATTTATCATGCAACTTATATTTGCCTCTTTCTTATGATTATAGTATGTTTGATAATGTGTTTTAGATGGTAGTTCTTACTTTTAGGGAAAAATTCACTTTACCTTCCTAAAATTTCAGGTTTTTTAATTTTAACTCCAAAGTTTCAAAATTGACAATGTACCCCCCTAAAGTTTCAAAAAGTGACAATTTTAACCTCCAGTTAACTTTTTCCGTCTAAATGGATGGAAGTTGTCCCACGTGCGCCTCACATGAGATATTTATGCCCAAGCTTCCAATTTTAGCCTCACCCACACGTCATTTTCCAACTAGTTTGGACATTGAAAGTTTCTGAATTTATATTCTTCATCGGAGCCGGAATTTCTCATGGAAGTTAGCCAAAAAATAACTAACATGCTGGGCAGCACAAGCACGGTACCGATCAGCGTGATTTGAACTTCAAGGAGACTAAGCAATGCACTACTCCGTTTTCTCTATCTTTTTTTTTTTTTTTTGGGAACTATTTCACTGCCTAAACCTAAACCCACTCGGCTAATTCGAGTACCTAAACCTGTAGGGGTCAAGCGAGTTAGAATAGTTCTGCGTTAACAGGTTTAGGTTCTGTCGAAAGAACCCTGAGTTATCGATCCGCTGAGTTCTGGGTCCACTCTAAACTTCCTCATCCATCAAGTTTCAGAACTTCTTTGGCGGCGATTCAACGTGGCGAAGCGGTGGAATAGAAGGGGCATACATGTCATTATTGGCATAGTTCACAAGTCCCTGAGTCTGAGTATGAGCTTGAGCTTAAGCTTGATTTTCTAGATCACCGAGTTGAGGCTTACAAGACTCGCCCAGTCGAAACTTTCGGAACCCAGATTTTGAAAATTGAGCTTGCCGTCCTGTTGCTGGGGTCTAAGAGAATTCGTGCATGTAAAGTGAAGAATCGGTTGTCAATCTCTGGCAGTGACTCCAATACATCGTCTAAGTGGGACGAAGAGGATGAATCATTACTGTGGTCTATGCTCGAAACGCTTGTTCTAGGCTTCCGAGAGCCTATAGACCAGTTGGCAAAACGATGATGTGTGGGTGAAGCTAAAATTGAAAGTTTGGGCATAAATATCTCACGTGAGGCGCATGTGGGACGACTTCCATCCATTTAAATGGAAAAAGTTAACGAGGGGTTAAAATTGCCACTTTTTGATATTTTAGGGAGGTACATTGCTAATTTTGAAACTTTGGGGTTAAAATTAAAAAATCCATAAAACTTTAGGGGAGTAAAGTGAATTTTTTCCTACTTTTTATTTGAAAAAGTATTATAACGTGATATAAAAGAAAAAATAATTTTAAATATTTGCGTTTTAAATTGTTTGTTAATGTTTTTATTTAACAACATTCTATACACCAAGTAATTAAGTAAGGGCAAAACTAAATTTACAATTAAAAAAAAAAAAGGCTTTTTAGGGGAGGTTAAAAACAAATTTTAGAAAATTTGTTAAAGAAAACATATATTTTAGGGAGATTTTAAAATTTAAGGGGCTATGGACCCCACCCTTAGTTGTACGTAGTACTTCTGCCCGTGGATATAAGCATAATTAAGAGGTTGCATGTAGGCGTGCGGTGATAATATTGTTTTTCCACGCATGGTATTGATAATAAAAGAAATGTTATTTTATATTTTTTGCAACATACACAACTAACGTGACATGTTCAATATACCTTTTTTTTTTTTTAAATTAAAATTGATCTAAAGATGAATTAAGCATGCCATTTTATTCTCCTTTTTCAATATGGATCGAGAGTCTTGTTTGGGTTGGACGTGAGATTTATATATATATATATATATATATATATATATCATTTGTCTTAATGAATTGAGAAGATTTCGACTCTACTTAATTTATCTTAATATCTTCTTTTACCATCTCTATTCAACCGAAATGATTGAATTTCTACATGCAGAACCACATATTTTGTGGACTCACACTTTTATGTATGATGCATCATGCACGCTTAGATGCTGATACATGAGTTGACTCCCAAATTTCAACTCTTAATGTCTTATATCTTACATGATGTTGATAAAATAACAATCTCTCTCTCTATATATATATTCAAAGAAAGCAAATAAAAACTATAAAGTTATCAAGGAATAACTCAATTAGCTGAAAACTTTATTTCATAAAGCAAATGTCATTAGTTCGAATCTCTCCTCCTATTTCCTATTCCCTTGTGTTGACATTTCAAATAAATAAATAAAAACTATAATGTGCCAAATTATAGATTGCAACAATGTCCCCCTCAAGATTTCTAAAAATTTGCATATCCCCCCTTCCCGAATGACAAAAGTATTCTTAATGATTTCTTTTTTCAAATAAAAAGAAATGATGAAAAACCCGCGGCTTCACAAAACCCATTATTGACAATTGACATGGGCCTTCACTAGAACTATTGCTTTTCTTTTCTATTTTTTGTTTTTGGAATTTGCAGGGTATTTTTGCCTTATTGAAAAAAATTTAATGACTTTTTTTGTCTTTTGAGAGACAAAAAAGGGTATATTGTAACATTTTGATAGTTTATGAAGACATTGATACAATCTTTAGTTTGAAAGGAACATTACAAATCTAATATTAATTTGAGGGGTATATGTATTTTTCCAAAAGATTTAAAACAGCTACTAATAGTTCATTTTTATGTTTTTTAGTGCCTAAAAATTGGTTATATTTGTTTTTCTTTAGGCATGTTGTACCTACTAGTACTACCTAATAGTACCTATCATCAAATGTATCGTTTTATGTATGTATCTTAGCATAGGATCTTATATTATTCCCCAAAAAAAACACGTAGTTTTATGGTTTTCAAGCGTTTCAAAGCAAACTTATCGATCATTTTCTTTAGATTAGAATACTAATTAAATGAATATATATTTTAATAAATTTAAGCTTTTGAAATAAAGATGACTTAACGCTTTAATTTATCTAGTTGATACAAAATTATTCAATTGGAGTTGATTTTGTAATTATCTACGTTTGGATTCTAGTAGATGCTAGTTTAATTGCACCAATATGATCTTAATTGTAGTTTTCTTTTTCATCCTTCTTTAAATTCTTCTGTGCCTAGTTTTTTTTTTCGATGATTTTTAGAGCCAATGAATTTTAAATTAAATGGCATCTCTTCTCTCTAGTAAGTGTACAAGGAACGCTCACACCATCTTACACCATTATTGACATCATCCCTCTCCCACCACGCCAAACCCCAACCGGAGCCAACTCATCAAAAATTTAGAATGTTAATAATTTCATATTTTATGAACAAACCAAACAACCAGTTCGGGCTCGTTTGGCAATCCTTTTTTTTTTTTTTTTTTGCGTTATTAACAAATAACTTGAAAACACTCAAAATTGTTTTCAACTTTATCTAACATCACAACAAAAAAACTATAAACGCCCTCTAAAAGGTGTTGTCAAACCAACCTGCGCCTTTTGGCATAATAGGTAAATTGATTGTGTAGAAGGAAACAAACAAAATTAACTCTTAATATGCCCTAATTCTAGCTTTCAACTGATAATCAAAATACAAAAATGAGCTGCAAGCAACTCTATAGGATCTCTTGAATTGATGCATTACCACGGCCTGAATGAGCCAGACTGAGGGCTAAGGATGGTGGAAAAGGAATTCGGGATGGATGGATAATAATAGGAGCACAAGTTGCAAACTTCCGCTGGCTTCCAGGCTGATAAATATCATTCTGGCCGGAAAATTTCACCACCGGGATGAACGGTAAATCGCCCGGAAACTGCGAAGACATCAGCAACATCATCATTAACTACTTGGGGAAATTAAGAAAACAGAATTTTCATGCAACATCTTGCAGCAATCAATCAAGAGTGCAGATGCCAGCAGCCTCTGGAGTACATAGAAAGGTCCCAAAATTTCCAACTGGATGACATTAATCCTAATGCAATATAGCAGAGAAGATCCCTATGATTATCACAGTATGAAATAAGATTTTCACCCACAATCTTGGCAGCCAAACACAATTCAAACCTTAATAAGCACTTCCTATCTATCCCTATAAACTTTATAAAGACATTATTGTGCAAATGATTGTATTGCTGACAAGTTTCAATGCATTGAATCTACAGAGTTAACTAGAGTCTTTAGTGTTAGAGCATAGCAATGTGGGCTTGTCCTACATTGCTCAAGTGTTGAGAAAGCCCACATAAATAAGCCTTACCTGAGCTGTCCCACATTAGAAAAATATGAAGTCCCTCTCCCCTTTGGCTCCTATATAAAAAGGCTTCTTATGTACAATTACATCCACACATTAAAGTCCTATAGGCTACATTTAGCCTTTATTGAGTGAATATAATTGTACATAAGAAGCCTCTTTATATACGAGCCAAAGGGGAGAAGGACGTCATGTTTTATAGACACAAGATTAAGGTGGTTCGGCAATATGCCTACATCCACACATTAAAACCCTATAGGCTACATTTAGCTTTTATTGAGTGAATAAAATTATACATAAGAAGCCTCTTTACATAGGAGCCGAAGGGGAGAGGGACTTTATGTTTTTTCAATGTGGGACAGCTTAAGTAAGGCTTATTTATGTGGGCTTTTTCAACACTTTAGCAATGTGGGACAGGCCCACATTGCTATTCTCTAACATTTAGCTTAATAGTTGATATAATTATCCAATTAGCTGGGAGAATCAGTTTCAATGATTTTTATAATCTGGCTTAAATATGAATTCAACAAATAATAAAGTGGCAAAAATCAATTGGTTCTTACCATGTATGGAATCCCACAGTAATTTGGAGCAGCATAAACTGGGAGTGGTAGGCTTTCGGTAACATTCACCGGTGCCAAAGCTTGAGAGATACTAGCCTGTATGAGTACAAGCTATTACAGGAGAATTCTAACATATGTTTTACACAACATTAGAATAAACTGGGAGATTGATGAACTCACCTCTGATGATTTTTCTGTAATAGCTTCCTCTTTAGGAGCTAGTTCCTGAAAGTCCATGATTCTGGTCACATTAATGAAATAAAATGCAAAATAATTTTTAAATTTGAAGACTGATGTGTTAAATTCTAGTACTCCCTATAACGTGTGGGCTCAAATCTTTCACAACAAGTGTCAAAACTGTTAGCGAATTGTAGAGAAAGGGTTCAAACTCATAATCTGTGTGTGGACTTACCTCTGATGATGATTCAGCAATAGTTTCCTCTGTATGTGAAATGAGGGAATCTTTAGAAGCTACTTCCTGTGCAAGTCCACCATTCTTGTCACAGATATGAAATAAAACACAATGTTTTTCATGGCAATATGCACGGCAAATTAAGAGAGAGAAATTACAGCTGCTTGAAGAGACAGATCAAACAGGCTTGGTCTGCGTTTCTTTTTCTCATCTGCAGACTGTCTCAAGAAATATTTCTGTGCATGGCTAGCAACCTGGGTAGGTGTCCTGGTGCTCACAAACCTCTCTGAAATTCGTTTCCAATCACCCTTCCCAAGCTTCGCCAGACCAGCAAGAAACATTCTGTGCTCTTCCTCTGTCCATGGCCCCCCTGAAGAAAGTGGAAAGCATGTCAATTTCTGTTAATCAAAGACAAAATTGACACAATATTTTCCTTCTTAAAGAACATAGGAAATTTTCCCAGAATTCAAAAATCTTGTTGGGACCAAACATGGTGAGGCAAGACTATATCTAATCAATTTCAGTCTCAATAGTTTAAGATCCATAAACCTAACAAACCCAAAGAAAAAGAAAAACTGTGATGCACAATCAAACGATCAATAACAATTCAATCAGAAATCGAAACTGAAATAATAAAAAGAAAAAATCCCATATAAACAAGTAAAGATAAAAGCTTAATTAAGAATCATAGAGAAAAATACAGAGAATCTAAATATATACCTTTTCTCTCAAGAGCAGTCTTAGTCTTACGTCGAGTAGGACCATCGGAGAGACACCTATGAACTCCCTTGCCATTGTTGTCGACGTCTTTTGAGGCAATATTTCCAGCGCTAAGGCTCTTCTTAATTGAATTGCCATCCCTTTGGGTTTCCAAATACACACCAAAGAGCTTCACGCAGCCGCCATTGTCGTCGCCGACAACGTTGTTGCCGCGACGTGAACAGTTCCCCCCCACAACAAATTCTGTCCCCATTGTCTTGTTCACGCCTAAAATAGAACAGAGGAGTGAACAAGACAATGCCGACAACCTAAAAGCCTTGAGGCCCAAGAAACTCTCCTTATTACAATGCAAGGAGGTTTCTTTAAGACAATGCATTATATATAGATTTTGGTTTCCTTGGTTATCCAGGATTTCTGTTTTTCCTTCGTTATATTGCCCTTATATATTTATTTTTATATATTATTTTTCCGCCCACAAAAAGAAACAGAATAAAACTCTAGCCAATCCAATATTTTGTTCTATATATAGAAAGATTAATAAAAACCCTAAAACCCTCAATCATACTCAACTTCCACGACCCTATAAACCTACCAGCCGCGCGCCCAAGAATCGTCATCGCCCGCTGGAACAATGCCATTGTCGGTTAGTTTATAAGAACCTTCCTTCGGCTGATTTGGGGCTCGCCTCGCCTCAGCGGGGTCCGATCAAGCTGCCCTCTGCAGCCTCTCCGTCGACGGTTTCCGGCAAAACCTTGCCGGGAAATCCTGAATCTTGACCCGAATCGACCCATTTTACTTCATTTCGTTTGATTTTCATGCTGGGATGCAATCGAGCCCCGTGACGATGGCGCTGGGAGCAACATTGGAGCGCTTGGTGGGCCGCCCCAACTCTTCGCTGCTCTGGAGAATGAGAGGAGCATTGGGGCGTCGGGGGTGGCGGCGGCCCGTGAGTTGAGCAGCAAATGCGGGTGCGCGTTTAAATGTATAAATTACATTTTCACCGAACTATAAGTAAACTAAAAAAAAAGCAAGGCGAGATGAGTTGTTTAGAAGCAGAGTTCATATATACTTGATAGGCTGAGTTAACTCATTCATACGAGTTGGACTCGTTTAATGGACAAACTAAACTTGTATATAATCTCAGTTTATTTGTTTGCAGCCATTGCTGAGGGCAGTGGCGCCGGCGCGAGCAACCTTTTTAGGTTGGGGGTGATTGCCGATTGGCCCCTGTTGCTGCTTCCTGCTTTGAATGGTGGCTTCACCTCCTTCCCACTTCATTTTTTAATTTACAAGTATATGACATAGTTTTTATACACGGGGCACGATGTTATTGATCCTCATGTGAAGAAGATAATTAAGTAGAGTTAGTTAAAACTTAATTCATTAATTGTCGAAATTAGAAACTGTTTTTATCTGTCACAACTCACAAGGCTAAAACAAGGGGTACGAGAAGATTTTCTTTTTTATTTTAATAATTATGAGACGATTGCCCTTTTAATTTTTTTTTAGGAGAGAAACTTTCCTAAAAAATCGTGCTTTAAAATCTGGTCGAGATATTT
Organism: Carpinus viminea; assembly: GCA_013348765.1. Taxonomy (NCBI): domain Eukaryota; kingdom Viridiplantae; phylum Streptophyta; class Magnoliopsida; order Fagales; family Betulaceae; genus Carpinus; species Carpinus viminea. The sequence goes on along the minus strand of CP054667.1, from coordinate 41,459,660 downwards.
CACCATATCTTGTATTATATATATATATATATACGCCTTTTTTTTTTTTTTTTTGGGTAACGTGGTTTGAGATTTTAAAAAATAGTTTTATGAATTTTAAATAGTGATTAATTATTCTTTAAGTATGAAAAAAAAAAAATTAGATCCTACATTTGGAAAAGTTAACAAAATTCATTAATATGTGATATTAGTATTGATTGTATATAATTTGACACATACACATAAATAACGGGTGGTAGGGGCTACCCTATGACCATTGAAGGTAGTTCAATCACTTCAAAATGACCAAAAAACAATGAAGGGGTCGTCAAACCACCTCCAATGATTTGGCCACCCCCAAGCCAACTAAAGGGTAGCTTGACCTCTTCCTACCATTGCTTTATTTATTTAATTTTTAAAATATATATATTTTTCTTTTCCTTATGAAACTCAAACTTATCTGAAATCAAAATATACCAGAGCTTATGCAGAAAACACAACTTTATAAACTTAACTTCTAGTATTGTAAAGTCTGTAATTAGAGTGCTGCTATGCGGCTACCAAATTTTGGCAGCCCAGCGTCGGCCAAATTTCTTTTTTTTTGGCAGCCCAGTGTGATTAATTTTTTTTTTTGGTCATTGATGTTTATGTTTAGGAAAAAATATAAAAGGCCTCCAAATTACCAACCATTTATGATTTAGCACTAAAGTTTCAAAAGTGATAAAATAGCCCTTCAAACTACCAAATAGTTACATTTTGGCCCCCTCCATTAATATTACTATCAAAGTGGATGGAAAAATCAAAACCACGTCCTTTTAGAGATGGTAAGTTATTAAAATGCCCTCATGTAAAAAAAAAAAAAAAAGAAGAAGATCAATACAACGCCGTTTTAGCTAAAATAGGGTTTCCCACCCTTACCAAAACGGCGCTGTTTTGGCTGCCCGCAGGCTGCAGGAATTAAAGGGTTTCCCACACTCGAGTTCGCGATTTCTCCCAACTCCCAAACCTAGCTGTCCGTCCATCCGTTGTATTCCTTGTATAATTTCTTGCAACTTCTCAACCCATTAAAACAAAGAGAGAGAGAGAGAGAGAGAGAGAAAAGGGAAGGGAATTAATTTGGAATAAATATAGAATTGAGAGAAAACAGAGAGACAGCTCTTCTCTTCTGTTCTGCTTGCAAGTTTCCAGAGATGACAACTTGACAACGCACTTGTAAAGAGTACACGTGGTAGGCAGAGTGAAGGCAAAGAGCCAAAGCCTACAGGTGTGTACTTTTTGCAAGTTGCAGGCTGCAAAGAACAAACCACTCCCAACACCTGTAACTAGATCTGCATCTCTTGCCTTTTTTTCTAAAATGATTTGCGGGGTAGTTCGGTAAAAAGAGATGAGCTAAGCTAGATAAGGAAAGGCTATTGCCAATATCCAAGAGATTCTAAAATTTGCTGCTGTTTTGGTTTACTGGTGTGGCGATATCAGTTTTCATATTCCAAAGTTGGAAAGGAACAAAAGTGCTTTCCGAGAGTGACAGAGTAGCGTCGCTGAAAACAATGGTTGGTTGGTTTGTTGGTTGCTAAGTCTTGGAACGAATTTTTTCTACAGCTTTTTCGGCAGCTTCAATTTAATGGGTTAAGAAGTTGTAGGAAATTTTACAAGGAGGACGACTGATGGACGGATGGCCGGCTAAGCTTAGGAGTTGGGAGAAATCGCAAACTCGAGTGTGGGAAACCTTTAATTCCTACAGGCAGCCAAAACGGCACCATTTTAGTAAGGGTGGGAAACCTTATTTTAGCCAAAAACGGTGCCGTTTTGATCTTTGTTTTAATATATATATTTTTTTTCTACAGGAGGGCATTTTAGTAACTTACCATCTTCAAAATGATGTAGTTTTGATTTTTCCATCCACTTTGACAGTAATATTGATGGAGAGGCTAAAATGTAACTTTTTGGTAGTTGGGGGGCTATTTTATCACTTTTGAAATTTAAGGGGGCTAAATCGTAAATGACTAGTAGTTTGGGGGGTCTTTTTATATTTTTCCCTTATGTTTATGTTTTTGCATTTTATATGTTTGATTAAATTTTCATGAGAAAAAGGAAGTTTTTTGGGTTGTATTTTGAGATATTTGAGTGATATTAGCTAAATTTTCATGATCTAATATTTGAGTTCTAATACTTCAAAACTCATTTCTGGATTCAAGATTAAAACTTAAAGGTAAAAGGTTAACCTTTTTGGAATGATATCACCATAAAGAGATTCGGTCATTCTAAATTTGGTGTTAATGCCTCAAAACTCATTTCTAGATTTAAAACTAAAACCAAAGAGTGAAAAGTTAACCCTTTAGGGATGGTATCATTCTAAAGGGATTCGGTCATCCTAAATTTGGTGATAATGTCTCAAAACGCTATATCAGTTTTAATTTATATACTTTTGTTGATACCAATTTCTAATAAGTAATTCATTGAGGCAAATGAATTTGATATATAATTTGATCAATTTTTGATAAGTGATTCTCGATTTTAAATTTGGCAAGTGCTCCCCCTTGTAACCTCCTCTTCAATTAAAAATCCACATAATTATGCTGCACCTACTATAATTATGCAATTGTTGAAGAAACACATAATGTCCTGTCATTGTGAAAAATCCACATAATGCCTCAAAATCATAGGAGAAGAGGATACAAAGGTGAGAGCGGTTATGGAAAAGATAGAAAGTTTTGTATTTTTTTATTTAATAAGCATTTTTGGCAGACGCGGGATGACTCGTGTCTGCCAAAAAGCTCTACTCCTGTAATTACATACTAACCGCCATTGTCTATTACAAAACATAAAATTATTACTTGAAATTAACATGCATGCATACTAAAATACTAGTCAACAATTAAATTAAAGACTTGATCTAGCTTGAACATAATCTTTCATGAGAGGAGCTTAAAAGATCACGAACGTACATTAATTCTATTGGTTGGTTTTGTTGGAGATACGAAAACAACCCAAGATGGAGCAATATGTCTGGAGAGCCAACGACAATGACAAGATCGAGCAAGATTGTAGCAAAAAGAGAGTGCATTTGCCATAAAGTTGACACCCAGTACTTGTTGATGATTTGGTGAGCCTTAACCTTTCGTAACCCATTAATTGTACTACACGTTTACATCTTTAATGGCCTTTTCTATCCTATCATTATCATCATCATCATCATCATCTTTTGCTGCCTTTTTCTTTTCGGGATGAATTACTCGTATTGGCTTGCTCATTCCACCAAATATTTTCACAATTTCTTCGTCATCCTCCATTGACTCATCGTCTATAACACCTTGATCCCTGAGTAGCTTCAAATCATCCGCAGTCTTTATAATCCCACTCATGAGTTCAATGTACCGTGCAAAAAGTAAAGGCTCATTTTCTGACTAGGACATTATTGCTTCATATGCCACTAAGTTTCTAATTACAACCTCTGAGTTAATGTAATGCCCCCAAAATTAGCCTCGGCTAATTTGATGAAGTCAGTGGTAATTTACCCATTTAAGTCAACTTGTGATCAAAAGGGAAATCACCCTTATAAAACTGTCAGAGTAAATACAAGGAAAGTAAATAAATCTGAGTCACTATAATTCATCAAATAAGAACATAGAAATGCTAAATAGTAAAGACAAACCTGTAGTTATAAGTAAGCCTAACCAGTCAAGTAGTAACATCACATACCACTTCCATAGCAACAAACCAGGTTGCCTAGAGAATAATAACCATGTAAGTCTAACGACTTAGTAAGTAAAGCTCACACTAAGGTATGATATGAGCCCAATTAATGGAAGTAAACGTACAATTTGAGTAATAACCAAAAAGAGAGCATTACTTCCTTTAATACATCATTTGATAGGTTTTAGGGTTTTCAAAGCTTATGGTGTAGAACCAACGATAATTACCTAATTGTTTTAATGCAAGAAAAGGCTAATGCAGTATAAGTCATAACTCTTATACATGGTCTACCTGAGATATTACCCATTCTCAGCAGGGTTGGTGCTATCCCGAGGGACCTATAATACAATGCTAGTGCCCCGGCCATTGCACAACATATTGTACTTAACATTAGTGGCACGATCGAGCCCGACCTTGAGTGGCACACACCAATTAATGACGTCCGTCCTATAGTGACCGAATCATTGGGAATGGTTGCACTATAGTCATGAAACCAATGGATCAAAAGCCCCCATATAACTAGGGGTGGGCATCGGTCGGTTTCGGAGAAAGTCGGAGGAGAATTTCGTTGACCACAGTGAAGTCGGTAAAGTCAGTAATTTCACCGACTTTACTGACCGAACCTCTATACCGACATCGACCAACACCGACAAATTAGGTTTTTGATCGGTTAAAATCTTGTATTGGGCCTAGTGTACCTACTCATTTTGGGCTTATTGGCCCTATTCATTTGGGCCTAATTGGGACTAATTTTGTTAATTTTATTAGCCAATTTAATAGTTAATTTTATCAAGCCCAATTTAAACTTAAACTGGTCTAATTGGGACTAATTCTAAACGTTTGTAATATGTATGCTTGACCCAATCCCCCCTACTTGGCCTCTAGCCAGTTTTAGTTAAAAAAAAAAAAACTTTCATTTTTTTTTTGTGTGATAAGTAAAAAGTAGCCGTTATTTGTGATAAGTTGATAACTGATAGGCTGATAGCCTAACAAAATTTCCAATCTTTCAATAAGTGGCCAGTTTTGCTTACTAGGCCTTTGGCCAGTGGACTATTTCAAAACAATTTGTTTACTTACTATTACTAGTTACTAGGCCTCTGGCCAATTTTATTAGGTGGACAATTTGAAAAGAGTAAAGCAAACAGACATAGATCTCAATTTCTCAAATATCTCAAATATCATAAATCTCAAATATCATTCAATTTCTAAACAAACAATTACAAAACAATTTGTTATCATAAATCTCAATTTCTCAATAATCTCATAAATCATAACTAACCAGACATAGAGAGTTATAGATAGTTAGACATTATAAGTAACAAATTAACAATTAACAAGTAAACATAGACATAAGTTATGTCACATAATAAGCAAACATAAGAAATTAACAACTATGAAATTATGAAATAAATTATCAATATGACATTATCAATCTATTATCAATCTACTAAAGAATACATTTTTGACAACTGGTCAAAGGGTTTGTTTGACTACTGACACATGGACTTCAGTTTGGAATATGAGTTATATGTGTGTTACTGGGCATTTCATTGATCCTAATTGGACATATCATAAAAGAATATTAGCATTTCGTCGAGTGTCGGACCATAAGGGGCAAACAATTGCAAAAGAATTAGAAGAGTGTTTGGTTGAATGGGGGATTCATAGGATACTGACAATATCAGTTGACAATGCAAGTGCTAATGAAACTGCAATTGATTGGTTTAAAAAAAAAATTACGTCCAATAAGGAAGTTGTTTCTCGTCACGAGTTTATTCATGTGAGGTGTTTTGCACATATTCTTAATATAATTGTACATGAGGGTTTGAAGGATGTTGATGATTCAATTATAAAGATCTGAAAAATGGTGAAGTATGTTAAGTCTTCCCCCCAAAGATTGGCCCTCTTTAAGTCTTGTGCGGAAAGAAAAAGCGTTCAGTGTAATGCTTCATTGAAACTTGATGTTTCTACTAGATGGAACTCTACTTATATCATGTTAGAGGTAGCAGAAAAATACCAAAGGGCCTTTGAGCTTATGCTAGATGAAGATGGACATTTTCTGAACTATTTGTATGATGATGATGTAGGAAAAAAGGGGTTGGGAACTCTGACTGATGATGATTGGTACAATATCCATCAATTTATTAAGTTCTTACAAGTATTTTATGATGCCACACTAAAAATATCTGGTTCTATGTATTCAACTTCCAACTTATTTTTTGACATATTATGTTCTGTTCATTCATGTTTGACAGAGTATTCTGAAAGTAGTGATCCTTTGTTGAGTACAATGGCAAATAGAATGAAAGTGAAATACAATAAATATTGGGGAGATGTTGAGAAGATTAACCCATTGTTATTTGTGGCTAGTTTGCTTGATCCACGTTATAAGATGATTGCTTTGGAATATTGGTTTCGACTTAGTTTTGGAGTTGATAAAGCAAAACGAATGGACACTCAACTAAAATAGGTATTGGGTCGGTTATATGAGCATTATTCTAATGGTTATAAAAATGTTGGAAGTAGGTCTACATTGTCAAATGATGAAGATGTGAGAAGTGGTACAACATCAGTGGGTAGTTCCAAGTCTAAAACCACTTTCATACAGAATTTTCATTATATTCAGGCGTCTCGAAATTCAATACAATGTAAGACAGAGATAGAACAGTATTTTTTGGAGGATGTTTAGACACTAAGTGAAAACTTTAATATTTTAATGTGGTAGAAGGTAAATTCGACAAAGTTTCTAGTCCTTGCCGAGATAGCCCAAGATGTATTGGCAATTCCAATTACCACGGTTGCTTCTGAGTCAGCATTTAGCACTGGGGGTCGCGTGATAGATCCTTTTCGAAGTTCTTTGGCTACGAAAACAGTGGAGGCTCTTGTATGTACTCAAAATTGGTTGGGATCTTCTCCCATTAGTGCACATGAGTCATACTTGTCTAATGTTGAAGATGAAGAGAGCTATAAACTTGAGTCAGGTAATAGTAGTAAAATAAATTTCATAATTTTTTAATTGTTTTAATTATTCATTGTTTTGATTTACTAATTCTGTCTAATTTTTATTGTGGTAGAATATATGTCAAATTCCATCACATATGACGTGGAGTAAGGCTTCAAGGATGGACTCTGTTGAATGATGTTTCTTTGGTCGAAAGAATCAAATAAAACTATTTACTATTTAGTTTTTTTAAAAATAAAAAAAAATTATAAGTTAGATTGTGAATTAATAATTTGCACTTTATTTAATTGTTTTAGTGAAGTATGATTTTAACATTAAAGTATTTTGGGATTCCTAAAGTATGGATAATAAGGTTAAATTTAATTGTTGTTGTGTTATTTAAAATATATTTGTGATTTTTTTTATTTGATGTTTTTAGGTGATTTATTTAAGGTGAAGTATACACCACTGACCATTTTTTTTTTATACACAACTAGTTAGTTAGCTTTTCTTCTTCTCTTTGGAATGCAACTAGTTAGTTAGCTTTCCTACTTTAAAATATGAATTACGAGAGAATACAATCTCATCTTCTTTTTTTTCTCTCTCATTTGCTTTTTCACGTTTCCAAGCAAAAACTGTTCTCTACTCTCATCATTCTTTTTTCTCTCTCATATGCTCTTTTCGGTTTCAAGCAAGAACTGAAGAATACTCTTAATAAGAGTCTCTTATCTCTCTTTTTTCTATCTCTCATTTGGTCTTTCCAATTTTCAAGCAAGAACTGTCTTTGTTTGTGATCCGAAGGAAGAAACCCTTAAAGGTTCTTGAAGGAAGCAGCTTTCTAGTTTGCGATCTGCAAGCCCACGAAGTAGCAACAAAACTCTCTCTCTCGAGCCTCTCTCCCTCTAACCGGAGCTCTCTCTCTCTCTAAACGGTTACCGACATGTACCGTCACCAATTATTCGGTGACGGTAACGGTTGAAATCAACTGTAGTGGCGGCGAAGTCGATGAAATTACCGTCTTCACCGCCAAAGTCCGGACGGTAGGCGGAAAACCCCCTACCGTCACCATTTCCCCCGATACCTAGCCCTACCCCTGAGCCAAGTATGGAATGAGTTGCCACATCTCTGGTAGAGGTTCGAGTAGAACTCCCACACTATAGCTTCCACCACAGGGCGGTGATTCTCTACCATGTCTATCCACCCCTGGGTATCCAGCACTACCTGTACCTTAGGTGCATGCTCTTTGAACTCCTTTATGGTGGCCCCCCTCTCAACGATGATCCTAAGCCGTGATAGTAGCGGAAGTGGGTGTGGTCGTATACCAGCTCGGCATCCTCCTCATCTATGGCGATACTGGCCTCTCTAATCGGCTCACCAGGGATTGACCTGTCTCTGGCAGCATCGTTACTCTCCAAGTCCTCCATCACGACCTCTGGCTCAGACTCAGGGTCCTGAGCCTCCTGTAAAGGTGCTCGGCATGGCCGTTGGCGTGCAGTCGAGGAAGAAGCGGCCTCACTAGCGCTTGTGTGTACCATCGTCCTGCATGGAAAACCCTTATCAACATTAAGCTCACAGTTCTATGCAAAACTACCCCATGCAAACAGTCCTAGTTCTACATGCCCTTATGCGGTACGAAGAAAAAAAAAAAAACGAAGTTGTATTTGTGGATCCAAACTTAGATGGCTTTTAATGATGCCGGGAAATTAAGGCATTTTAGGAATATCAAAATATCCGAGATTTCGGTTAGCTAGGTATATATGAAGTACCTAGCAATGATTTTAGGCGTATTAGCATAAGGTAAGCCTAAAAGGTCAAAAATTGCCCCTTCTAGGAAAGGAAGGGTATTATGGTAATTTGAGGTTAATTGAAAATAATGAGGGTTACGATTAACTAGATGGTATTGGACCCCATGGTGATCAATTAGGACCCATTTGATTAGGTTAGGTGGTAATAGATGAAAGTGCCCCTTCTAGGAAAAGAAGGGTATTTTGGGAAATTGTGAGACTTGGACGGGATCTTCAAGGACCAAGATAACAAATTGAGTCCTCGAGAAAGGTTCATGCCTCCAAAAATTCAAGTAGGCTTGAGTTTCCGCTTTATGGGATCAAATTAGGGCAAAAACCCAATTCCTTGGGGGTGAGGGCTATTTTGGTAATTTTACAAAATTGGGCGAAATTTCGGATCAAGGCTCAAAGTCATAGATCAGAGTCCCAATTACAATTATTGGGTCTCAATTGGTCCAAATGACCCAAGATAAGCCATAAAATCAACAAAAATCCGAATTTAGGCAAAAAAAAATCCCTAAATTCAAGAACTAGGGTTTGGGCCGATCAAAATTGATCAAATTGACCAATGGGTTTTGGTTCAGTCTCAACAAAAGTATTAAGGAAATCTAAAGAAAACATAAATGTTGGGTTTCAAGAGGATTGTAGAAGGTTTTCTCGGATTTAGGGCAAAAACCCCCAAATCCAAATGGGTATGATTTAAGCAAAAATGATGCAACAAAATGATCCTACACTCTCAAATGCATGATCCTAGTTCACAACCAAGCCAGCTAAATACAAAATATGCAAGAAAATTCAAGATTTAAATCAAAACCCTAAAGTTGCAAAAATTTGAGAAACTTTGGGAAAAATCTTCATACCTCGATTTAATCCCGAAAATAAGGTTGGAATCCCTTCAAACCTTTAGAGACTTGGCCGAAAATCATTGTGGGAGAGTTTGGGTAGAGAGAAAATAGGAGAAAAGCAAAATGAATAGGGTTTGAGGACGTTCGGCCATTTTTATAAAACGTTGGGTTGATGGCGTATGTCTGGTCACGGGTGCATATGTTTGCTTAACCTAAAACGATTTTTTTTTTTTAAAAAAAAGCTTTTAGAAAATTTTCAAGGCACAAAAAAGTTAGAAATAATAAGGTAGGTCAAAATGATTTTATTTCTTAAATTCGGAGTACAATGAAAATTCTTTTGTGCGTTACAATCAACCCTAGATGTCTAAACACAAAACTCACCACTGCCAAGGGCGAGAGAAACCTAGCTAGCTAACATCTAAGGATCACTACCCTAAGCTATCACTCCTCAGACGAGTCTTCCTCATCCTTAACCAGTGCCTTGCAGTCCTTGTTGACGTTGAAGAGGAATGTAGTATTTTGAAGATCAGATCCTTCTGATAATGCTCCCGTCTTTAGCAATCGGATTTCCTTAAGTTCCATTCGGGTGTATTCATCTGAAATCTGAGTTAGATGAGTATGCATTGCTTGCTTCCTTTCGTTACTGAGATAAGGGTTAAACCTTCTGGGGATAGGTGGAAAATATTGTATCACCGAGATACTGCGATACTTAGGTACGGCTAGTTGGTAGGCGTCTACAACCATTGTGCATTTGAGTATGAAACAGGATCAAGTGCCTGTAACGTAAAATAGGCGATCCCGTTCATCCCAAGTCAAACAATCAAATAGGTCGTTACAGTGGCCTGCACCTACAAACAAGGGAACTAAACATATCCTATGCTCCAATTCTTTAACATCAAACCTAGATACTACATCCCAGTCTCAGATTTACAGTTACAGTCGGCAAGACCGTATGCTCTGATACCATACAGTAACGCCCCCAAAATTAGCCTCGGCTAATCCGGTGGAGTCACTGGCAATTTACCTATTTAAGCCAACTTGTGATCAAAAGGGAAATCACCCTTATAAAATTGTCAAAGTAAATGCAAGGGAAGGTGAATAAATTTGAGTCACTATAATTCATCAAGTAAGAACATGAAGCTGCTAAATAGTAAAGAAAAACATGTAGTTATAAGTAAGCCTGACCAGTCAAGTAGTAACATCACATGCCACTTCCATAGCAATAAATCAGGTTACCTAGAGAATAATAACCGCGTAAGTCTAACGACTTAGTAAGTAAACCTCACACTAAGGTATGCCATAAGCCCAATTAATGGAAGTAAATGTACAATTTGAGTAATAACCAAAAAGAGGGTATTACCTTTGTTAATACACTAGATAGGTTTTAAGGTTTTCAAAGCTTATAGTGTAGAACCGACGATAATTACCTAATTGTTTTAACGCAGAAAAAGGCTAATGCATTATAAGTCATAACTCTCATGCATAGTCTACTCGAGATATTATCCATTCTCAGCAGGGTTGGTGCTGTCCCAAGGGACCTATAATACAATGTTAGTGTCCCAGCTATTGTACAACATACCGTACGTAATATTAGTGGTACGATTGAGTCCGACTTCGAGTGGCCCACACCAACTAATGACGTCCGTCTTATAGTGATCAAACCAATGGGAATGGTTGCATCGTGGTCTCGAAACCAATTGATCCAAAGCTCCCATATAACACACACATTTGACCATAATACGTAGTTTGTATGGTAAGTCCATAGCCGTTCATACCGCATGTACCGACGTACTATGTCTTATGATGCATCTTAAAAGTTAATTAATAACACAATTACCAAGTAATTACAAAAAGTAGGCGTACTCATATCACACTCGTGGTTAGTCAACTGATATATCCCATATTTTATGTAAAAAGGGTGTAAGTGTCTACTTACCTTACACTCGAGCGAATCCTCCGACCAAACTAATTCATGTTATAACAGATATAAGACACCGTTATTCTAAGCCTTACGAAACCTAGAAATATTGCTAAACCTAAGTATACATGTGTGAAACTTAAGAACGGGTACTCTGCCCACTGACCGTACATCGGCCTCGATGGTGTACGTTTGCTCAGTATATTAAGCACACTGTTTTAAGATTTGGACGGTGCATGTTTCTAATGGCATTTATAGACCTCTAAACTTCTTCTAAGCTAGCAAAACAACACATGCAACGTAAGAAATTACAACATAACTAAACTTTGAGAAAATCCTTTGAAAACATCATTATCTTTAAAGAATGCTCAATGAACACTTGGAAAACCTTATCAAGGTAAAAATACAAGATAAATCGGTGTTAAACACAAAGGGAACAGAGCTTACCCCAAAACTAAGAACCGAACATGGTCTCCCTTCCTCGGAAACTCCTCCTTGAAACTCACTCTCACCAATTTCTCATTCAAAACTCAAGGGAAGGATTTTGGCAGCCTAGGGGCATACTAGGGGAAGAAAACAGGCGTGAGAAGTGAAAGGTGGGATGGGCTATTTATAGGTAAAGTTCGCCACTAACTCTCTAACAGAGCAACGGACGTCCGACAACCCTAGCGTACGTCCAGTGGCCTTTGTACAGTGATCCAAATGGTGTCTCATATGTCCAAGTATTATCCAAAGGATACCCTAAAAAGTAGCGTACGCTGGTGATCCCACGTACATCCGTTGTACTATTTGTAGAGCATACGTCCAGCGGTCCCCCCTACGTCCACACTATAGACAGTAGCGTACGTCCGTCAGACCTAGCATACGTCCGCCTCCTAAGGGTTAGTGTTTGGCTTTTATTTTCTAAAGGTTCAAGGTATGATTATGTTAACACTAAGGGTTTTGGGCCTCGTTAAACACAATTATTGAAAACCTTTGTTGATTGTCCCTATGGAAAATATTTTGTCTAATAAAAAGGTTCGTTTTTATCTGAATATTACAGTTAACCCCTAATTTAATGCCAAGGAGCTCAAGTGAAATTCTTTCACGGTCAAACCTAATGGCTGTAATGTGATACACTAAGCTGATCAATTTCACTTTAGTCGTGCAAAGGTCTAACGCAGTAAGAATCAAGATTTCCCCCGTAACTTGAGCTGAGCTTTGCGTTGAAATATTTCAAACCATGGAAGCTCAAGTACTACACGTATCACCAGGTCAATGAGTGTTCCAATATTGCCTAGTAGATTTGTTAATAATCCACCCAATACTTCCAGGATTGTAGACCTCAAAGGCCCTGCAGAGCCCATTAGGGTGTCGTCGGGAGGCAACATAATCAATTGGTACAAAAGAGCCAACAAATGATCATGCCGACCATCAATTGCTGATAAAAGTATGATAGACAAGTCGAAGGGAGATAATGTCTTACAATAACCGAGCAACATTCCATTCACATAGTTTTCAATGGCAGGAGACTGTTTCTCTAAGCATATATTCCATGTGCAAGTTAGCCTTGAGAACAAATAGTGGAATTTGGTTCTCGAGCATCACTGTATCTTTAAGGATCATCCCATCCTGATCCAATCTTGCATCTTCTCTTTTAACCAAATTAAGCAAAATATCTGGAGGGCTTACATCCTTGTCGTGATCATTAGGAAGAAATATGATTGTTTCTGATAGAAGTTGACATGAATCTACGGAAACAAAAAAAATTAGAAAGCAACTTCAACAAAAACAAATTGTCAACCGCCATTACATATGCTACTACAGAATCATTGTAGCTCAAGTACATTGGGTAACTAGCGCGGATAAATGGTACAAGCTTCATGAGTTGCTCAATGAGTTCACCAAACTCAATGCCCCCCAAATGCCTTGTGAGCTCTCCTTGCCACATCGAGCTTGTACATCTGCATTGGTCCAATCTCGGACCGATTATGATGAAGTAATCCTAACTCCTAAGCCTACTTTTTGAGGGAAGTAAACTTTGGGCTTGGAAGCACTTAGAGACTCTGGCACTTTGAACACACAAATACGAGCAAGGGTATCATTGCTGTAGATGTTATGGATATCAATAACAAATTGATCAACAAAAGTGGATAATGGAAATGACTCTTGATTAGAGTTTGAACTTGAGGCCATGGAAACGTTAATTTGGATACCATGAAAAAGTTAATTTAGTTCGGATTTATAGGCAATTCGAGCTCGCTTATAAACCATAGGCAATTTGTCACTGTCTATCATAAATGTTTGATTTATTGGTTAATGTGATTGCGACCTCTGCAGTTGAAGTTTGATTGTGTCCAATCAAGTTGGCTAAGCCCTAGCCAATCCAAAATTTTGTTCAATATATAGAAAGATTAATAAAACCCTGCATCATACTCAACTCCACTTCCACGACCCTAGAAACCTGCCCAAGAATCGTCATTGCCGGAAAAATTAAGAAGATTCCTTTGGCTGACTTGGGGCTCGCCTCAACGGGGTCCGATTGAGCCACCCTTTGCAGCCTTTCTGTTGACGGTTTCCGACAAAACCTCGCCAAGCAATCGAGAATCTTGACCCAATTCAATCGCTCTTGCTATTTTAGTTAGTACATTTTGATTGATTTTTATATAGGGCTACAACTGAGATCATGATGATTGTAGCGGGAGCTACATTGGAGGGTTTGGTGGGAGGGAGGGTTGGAGCGTGCAGAGGCTGTCGCCGCCAAACTCTTGGCAGCTTTAGAGAATGAGGAGAATTGTGGGTATGGTCGGTGATTTGAGAGCAGCAAATGCGGGTGAGCATATAAACTTATAAATTACATATTCAAAGAACTATTAAGTAAACTTAAAAGAAGCAAGGTGAAACGAGACCGAGTTGATCATTAGAACTTAAATTTAGAAGCAGATCGAGTTCATACTTCATAGGCTGAGTTAACTCATTCATACGAGTTGGACTTGTTTAACGAACAACTGCCGCCTTTTTTCTAAGGGGTGACTGGCCCCTATTGCTGCATAGCCTTCTCTAGGCTGTGTGTAATAGGACCCATCAGGGGCTTACGTGTTCAATTCACTGTGCAGTCAAAAATTAACCATGACAGCCAATCAAAGGCACGATATTTTAATATTATCCTAATACTATTTATAAATAAAAAAGTATTAATAATATTTTTCTTAAGAAACTGACCTCTTTGAATATTCGGTGTAAATTTTAGTAAATGTTATATACCACTTAAATGCTTTTCTCTCTTGCCTCACTGTCACCATTCCTATGGCTGTAAAAGAGCTAATACAGTTCAACAGCTCATTTGATACCCGTTTAGTTAAGCTCGACCTGAACTCGAACTTGACATTGTACAAGTTCGCTTGTTAATGTTGAAACCTGCTCAATTCGTTAGTGTTACATACCCAGCTCGTATGATTAAATTCAACAAGGGCTAGTGAGCTTGCCTTGTTTAAGGCTCGAATCGCCCGGCTCACCCGGCTTGTTAGCACGACTTGTTAGCTTGTTCATAAATCTTGTATATATATACAAAAAAAGAGTTATATAAATTTTAAATATGTATATTAGTAATTAATTAATATGTATTATATGTATTATTTAATATAAGACACAAATTTTCTCCAAACAAATTTGCAATAAATTTTCTCCAATCCATTTAAAATAGTGCCAAATGTCTATAAACATTTAAAAGGACATTAAATTTAGTGTAAGTTATTAATTTAATGTTCATTTTAAATGTTTAGAGATACTTGATACTTTAAATGAGTTTGATATATACATACTTGTTAGTTAATATATACTAACTCTTTTTGAATATATATACTTAGTATTACTATGGTAAGTTAACTATTTTTTTAAAAAAGAAAAAAGAAAAAGAAAAAGAAAGAAGAGAGAAAGTTAATTAACACAAGTTACATAAATAGTAGTTAATATGAAACATTATGACATATGGTTAAGTTGTTAACTAATTAAATATATAACTATATTGAATAGTTAATATAGAAGTAAGTATTACCATATTAAATAGGGTGATGCTTTCAAAAAAAAAAAAAGTGATGCTTTAATGGCTGAGATTTTCAAAAAAATTGGCTAAGATTTTCAAAAAAACTGGCTGGGTGATCTTGATCCATGCTTTAGAGGTGATCTAAGCAATAAACCAAGATGGTCCAAGCAGGGGGCGTATGGTCAGATTGTCAATGATATCAAGTTCTCTTTGTTGCAGGGAGGTCCATGGAAGATGAGCCATACACGAAGAGCAGCAAACGGGGCGGCGCATATGTTGGCAAAGATGGGTTTGCAACTCTCTGAAGCTCATAGCTGGAATAGTGGTTCTCCTGAATGTATGAATGATATTGTAAGGACAGAGGAGAGTTTTTGATTCTTTGATCATGGAAACCAATTTCCCAAAAAAAAAAACATATTAAATAGTAAATACTAATTATAGTTAAGTGTTAGATTACATGATCTAAAGATTATGTGAATTGTAATTAGAAAAATTTATATGATCTAAATTATTAGATCATATGATCATATATACCACAAATTTAGTGGTTAATATTATAACCAACGATGTAGTTGTTACAATCACAAATTAAGTATATCATTAGAATTTCGAATTATCTTTTGAATTTAGTCACATTATTGGAATCAATAATGTCATGTTAATGTTATTAACTTAGCATACTAAATAATTTTTCTTTTTTCTAGTAATATATTATTATTTTATTTTATTAACTGGTATAGTAGTTTTATAATATACTAACACAATTAAATTAGTTAATTGTATCCGACGATTATTATTTTATTGTATTTTCATTTTACCCAAATGGTAACTCAATCGGCTGTGAATCACGCCTTATGAAACGGAGGTCACAAGTTTGAATCCTCCCTCTCCCTACCCGTGCATGGACATGTCAAGAAAAAAAAAAAAGAAAGAAAGAAAAGACGTCCGTTTCTTATAATCTGCATTAAATTTTAGGACAAATGCAATATTAATCTATATGGTTGGCCTAAATTATAGATTCACACATGTGGTATAAAACAATTTAGACATCCTTAGGGTAAGCTAAAATAACAATTTAGTCGCTTTAGCAGTCAAATTTCATTAACACATTTGACGGATTCCATTAGGTGGATTCGAATTAGTGACTTCCACTTTATTAGTCTCAACCGATTGAGCAACAATAGTTAATTGATATACAATATATAATTATATTATAATTAATTAATTATATCTATAAGTATCTATATAATATATAATTTAACCATATATTCATATGGTTATATCTTAAATGATCTAACAATTAAGTATTTAATGGTAATTGAATCAGCAACTACTAAGAGGGGAGGTGAGATTCGAACTAGTGATATTCTTTTTATAAGGCATGGTTTTTAACCGAATGAACTATCTCTTGGGGACAACAATTTGATATGTTAATTTTATGATTGAATGCAAATTATGACACTTAATCATATTTTCATACGGTCATATTATATATACAATTACAAAATGGATTTAACTTCAATACGGATGGGCTGTAAAATGTGGGTTTTGCAGCACCCAATAGCTAATTAACACCTTAGAAAAAGCTAAAAAGAGGCATCAAAATAACATCAATCCTAATGCACTGGATTGCTTTGAGGAAGAAAAAAAAAAATTAAATAACAGGTGAGACCCCTTCGTCCAAGGCAGAGACCCATTTAGGCCAGACCCCTTCGTGCAGCGTCCAGGCAGAGACCCCTTCTCCGGTGGGTTTCTTGGTGGGTTTCACTGTGGGTTTCGACCCCTCTTGGTTTCGACTTGGGTTTTGCTGTGGGTGGGTTTCACTGTGGGTGGGTTCGACGTGGTTTCACCGTGGGTTTCGGGGTGGGTTCACCGTGGGTTTGGGGTGGGTTTATTTGTGGGTTTAGTTGTGGGTGGGTTTTTAGTGGTTCATCTTTCTCGGTGCGTTCCAGGCCTTTAGGGTGAAAAATCCCTAATGGGTTAACTTTCTACCTCTAGGTTTTAGATTTGAATCTAAAACGAATTTTGAAGGCATTAAGCGAGTTTTGGAGCATTAGAAATGAGTTTGAGGCATTAGCAGGATTTGGAGCATTAGAATCGAGTTTTGAAGCGGATTTTTTGAGTCACGCGGGTTTTGAATCGGGTTCGAAGGTCACGGCCGTGAGATCCGAGCCAATCGTCGGCCATACTTTCGGACCACGGCGGCGTGGGTTTCACAGACCCACGTCCGTCCTCGACCACGGCCGAGTGAGTGGTGGCCAAACCCACGCGTGGGGTCCTTTTGAACGAAGGGTTTGCTTCTTTTTTTTTTGGAGTTTGTTGGGTCTGCTTGCAGGGGTCTTTTTGGTATTATATTTATTTTGATTTGGTGCAGTTGTGTTCATTTTTATTTTTTGCATTTCTCTTAAAGTAATGATGTGGCAATTGGTAAGTGGGTGCTGTAAAAGGGGTGGTTTACAGTCCATCCGTATCATAGGGGCTCTCTTACAAAATATGCTATAAGTATAAATTACAGCAACATAATATCACACAATTTGAGTAGAAAATAATTATGAAATTTATTACTAATAACTCCAAAGCAATTTGAATTAATTAAATCAAAGGATACTGTTCCTTGAATAGAATAATAGATAGTAATAATAAGTTTTAGTATTATAAATAATTATTTGTTATGAAAAATTGTAGTTAAATTAAATAAGGGGTTAAAAATAAATTAACAAACGATAGAATTAAATTTCAAAATTAAATGAGGGTAATATTGTAGTTTAGAAAAGTAAGTGGTAAGTGGTTTGAATTAAAAAGAAAATCTACCCACTACCACGTGTGTGGCTTTAATTGGCTACGAGGAGATAAGAAAATCTTACCCCCTTAGCCTCAGCAAACGAAATCACGCCGTTTACCTACTTGTTTGTATTTTTTCTGTTCTTCTTTTCCTTTTTTCTCCCGCGCCGTTTCCCCTTCTTTCTCCCGCACAGGCAAATTGCTCCCCTTCATCTTGGTTCGCACCAGAGAGAGAGTGAGAAAGGGAAAGAGCGAGAAACACTTAGATAGATAGATAAACCTAAATAGAGAGTGTCGGCGTGAGAGGGAATTGAGAACCCGAGTTGAGAGTGGGTAATGCTCTGCACTGACCCATCGGAAATCCGCTGTGCACGGCTGAGATGGTGGCGATTTTGAGGCATAGCAAGATATTCCTCTTGGCGAGTCGAGCTGAGTCCACCAGTTACAGCTCGTCACGAGCTCGAGCTTAACTCGCCCAGGATCGGCTCATTTACAGCCCTCGGACCGTCCTCTCCCAGCTCTCTCTCTCTCTCTTTCTTCATTCTCTTGATCTGGAAGGAGCCATAGGAGGCGGCATTGAATGGCTGATTGGGTTTTGGAGATGGAATCTGACAGAGGAGATGTAGAGGGCGTGAGTTCTGAAGTGTCGATGCCGGTGCCGGTGGACGCCTGCGATGATAGGGAGGAAGCAAAGGGCGACGAATGCAAGAATTTGGTTGGATTCAGGTGGGGGTTTGGTTCAATCCAACGACAAAATGCAAGAATTGGGTTTTCTGGGTTGTTTCCCTTGATGATGAATGATGATGATGCAAAGAAGAAAATCTGCAGCAGCTTGAGATGAGGGTGAGTTGGGGGATTTTGTTTTTTTAATATTAAAAGATTGGGTTGTTTTATAGTGTTTTCCTATCTATTTTATGTTGTGCATTTTGCTGATGTGGCGCATCCCTATTGGATGCTGTTTGCTATTTTAATTAGTACATTAAATTTCGATTGATTTTTAATACAGGGCTACAACCGAGATCATGCGGGAGCAACATCGGAGCGCTTGGTGGGAGGGAGGGTTGTTGGGCCGGTTTGACCCCGACCCCGATAGCCCTCCCAGAGGGCTATTGGGCCCATGCCCTAAATCCTAATCCAAGTCTTGGCCATCAAAGCCCAGAAACTGAGCGAAGCAACATCGGAGCGCTTGGTGGGAGGGAGGGTTGTTGGGCCGGTTTGAGCCCGACCCCGATAGCCCTCCCATAGGGCTGTTTGGCCCATGCCCTAAATCCTAATCAAAGTCTTCGGCCATCAAATCCCAGATACTGAGCGAAAAGTATATATAGCTGTCTCTCCGTAAGCTTATTTCTTCACAACTTCTGCTTTCAATTTCAAAAAAAAGAAAAAAACTTCTGCTTTGTTGCACCGCAAATCAACACAGAGAGAGAAAAAAAAATCTGCCTTCAGTTCCAAGTTGAACGCGCCTGGAGTGCGAGATAGCTGAAGGTTGGATTTCTTTTTTGTGTTTTTTTTCGACGTTAGGGTTTTCGTAGATCTATTCCTCTTTTTCTTGAATAGTTGTCTGTTTTCTTATGTTTTCTTATGTGGGTGTGTTTTGACGAGTCTTTTTAATGTGGGTTTCCATTGATAATTCCAAATATTTTCCTCTGTTTTGTTTGATAATGTGGGTGTGTTTTGGACGAGTATTTTTCATGTCGGTTACCGTAGATAATTCCAGATCTATGTTTCTTGGACTTAGGTTTTAGGGTTTAGGGAGGTTTAGTAATTGTTTTGGGAGGTTTAGGGTTTCTCGAACTACCATAATTAGGTGGTTTTAAATCTGTTTCCAGTTCTTTAATGGCACGAAAGAGAGGTCGTGAATGTGATTCAGTAGCAGAGACTCTAGCAAAGTGGAGGAAATTGAACGATGAGCTTGATTCTGGGAAAGATGGAGAATTGGTGCGTAAGGTTCCAGCCAAGGGCTCGAAAAGGGGTGCATGCGAGGAAAAGGCGGACGAGAACACGATTGCAAATATAGAGGTGTGAGACAGAGGACTTGGGGCAAGTGGGTTGCTGAAATCCGTCAACCGCTTAAGTCTTGTGCACCAGCAAGAAGTAGGAGTCGGCTTTGGCTTGGTACTTTTGCCACTGATGTTGAAGCAGCCCATGCTTATGATAATGCTGCAAGGGATATATATGGTCCTTTGGCCCGCCTTAACTTCCCCGAGGTTGTTGTGGATTCAATGCCTTTGGATACATCTAACATTGAGGTTATTGAAGTTGAAGAATTGAAGGAAAAACAAGACTGTTTTGAGGTTTGTGTGTCTGATAAACCAGTGGAGGAAACAAAGTTAAATCCAGAAAATTGTAAGAATTGTGTAGCCTACAATTTGAAGGAGAAACCTGATTGCTTTGAGGAGTTATCTGCAGCTGACTCGCGTGGGAGCTCAAATCATATGCAAGAGGCACACTTAGGTGTGGAATACAACTTGGATGCCTCGAGTCCGGATTGTAGTTCTGCCTTACTGGAACTGTTGTCAGATTTAGAAGGAATTGACGATTTAGAAGGAGATGACCACCTATTGATTCATTGTGATATGATTTGGGGTTGGAGATATAATTGATGTTTCTCATCCAGATTGTTTTTGGAACTGAAGCAGCCATGCCTCCTCGGATGTTTTAGAAATTAGTTTAGACATTGAGGTTTTTTTTTTTTTTTTGGTGGCTTAGTTGCTCTCTGATATGTAAATTCTTTTCCTCCTATGTATAAGCAACTAGTGACAGATCTGAAGTCTGTCAAATTTTGTTAATCTTTGTATGAACATTCTCAATGAAGTTCTATATTTTTTCCTCATACTACAAATTTGCTTATCCGAGATATCACCTTCCTCATGCTTTTCATTTTCTAATGACCCATGTTAGAAGTATCTTGGGAAAACTTTTGGGAGTTTCTCGGATTTTATAGGAGGATTGAAGCAACATATTCAATTCTTTTTATTATATTATCAGGGTATCAGCAAATTTTTATTTTATCAATTTAGGGAAGGAGTTATTTAGTTAGTCAGTTTAGGAAAGTTGTTTAGATAGAATAAACTATAACATTTCTCATCTTGTTGGGATTGTTAATGTTTATTATTCGATTAGGTTATTGTTAGTTAATTGAATATCAAATTAGAAATCGTTAGTTGATTGTTATCAAATTAGAATTAGTTGAGAATGATAGTGTATAAAAGGACTTCCAGTCTGAATAAAGATGTATGTCTTTTGCCAAATTTGACTCCCTGAGCAAATGGAGGACTTGGGTTCCCTAGAAGATACCCAAACCATAGCTCTTCAAAGTTCTTCTCTCTAAATTCTCTTTCTGTCCATGTCAATTGGTATAAGAGCCTAGCAATGCAGAGTGATTGGAGTACACGGTAAAATCTGTGTGAAGGGCAGTGACAAATTTTGGAACAGATCACAAAGCTATTTTCCAATTTCTGCCTATCCAGAGAAAGGAAGATAGTGCTACTACTACTGCACAAGTTTTGTGGCTGAGGAAATCAACCACTTCAAAATAAAGAAAGCTCACTATAGAGAAAGAGCTACCAATTATCAAAGCCTTCTATATCCAAGTAGGTGAATTCTACATCACAAGGTGTTGGTGTTCTTGACAGGAACAAGTCGGCCAATCTAGTTCAATGTCTAGGTGATCAAAAGTAGTAGTTCTCGGGTTCTGTTGAACACCCTGTTTTCTATATTAAAAATCGAGTGAAACAGAGGTTGAAACTAATATTAGAGAAGGCAGCGGGGAGAAAGAGAAAAAGAAATAATCATTCTTGATTATGTCGAGCGAAGTTATCAGGTTATCAACAAATTTTTATCAGTTTAAGGAGGAAATTGTTTATATAATATAAACCATAACAATTCTCATATTGTTAGGATTATTAAAGTGTATTATTTGATTAGGATTTTTGTTAGTTGATTGATATCAACTATGCCTATTGTTCGTCGATTATTATCATATTAGAAACTGTTGGGAACTTTTGTGAATAAAAGGCCCTCCAGTATAAATAAAGATATACGTTTTTGGCCAAGTTTAACTCTTTGAGCAAAAGGAGGATTTGTTTTCCTTTTATAGTTCTTTTCTCTAAATTCTCTTACTGATTTAGTTTGAGTTCTTATCAAATTTCCTTTTCTGTTTAAGAACTCTAATTTTGTTTTCTCCTATAATCCCTTGAGAATGAACAAGTGTCAAATATCATTTTCTTTTCTTTTTTTGTTGAAGTAATTTCTAGTTCTTCGTTGCTTGTGCATTAAATGACAAGAAAGAAGGAAGCACATTTTAATACCTTGTTCCTTAAGTATAATATTGGCTTGGTTTTCCCTGGAACACTTTTTCATTGACAAAGTCCTCCCTTCATCTTTATTTAAATGCTGTAGATCTCATTGTTTACCATCACAGAACAAACTAACTAGTTACGTGACCCTCCTACTGACGAATTGCTTAGATATATTGTCAAGGTCTCCACAAAGCAACAATATTATGTAAGAATCTAACATTCTTGTTGGAATGATAGTTTATTCACAAGGCTGTGTGTCTCATTTTGTTGCTTCACCACCAGTTATCCCTCCTTAAAATCTTTGTACAACTAATTATTTGTTTGTTTGCTGGAGCTTTCTTGCATGGGAATGGGTTCTACACACACACACACACACATATATTATTCAAAAGATGCCCATGATTGCATAAGACAATTTCCAGATGTTCGTGTATCTTCCATTTAGTCTTCTCTTATGGCTTCTTTTGTTCATCCTCTGTTATGTCATCCAGCTTCTTTCATTAATTGGCACATAGAAGGCTTTAAAAGAATTTATATCCTCTAATTACTTGAATAGCTGCAGTGCTTCCAATAATATTAACCATCACTGTTGTAAATGGTGTATTCTCTTTCATTTTTCCTATCCATCATGCTTTGCATAGAGCTTAAATCAGGGTCACGAATGTTGTAGTTCAAGTTGTTAGAGATGAACCTAGTTTGCTTAAATCTTTCCTCCTTTGTGAATTTAGTGTGAACTTTGTCAAATACAGTAGAAAAGTGGATATGCAAAATGAGAGAGAACCTTCGTGATTGAAGAGGGAAAAACTGTAATGTTTACTGGCAAATCTATTTATTTATTTCTGCCACTGGGCCGCCACCACCATCATCCACCAGTGCCGGCAACACCATCCAGTGGCTATGCCGCCGGCCACCACAAAGCAGAAGCAACGCCGATCCTAACCAGTTTCTCTCTCTCCCAAACTGCCTGCCACCACAATTCATCGCCTCAGCCACCACGAAGCAGATTCAGTGTCGACCATCCAAAAACTGGCAGGCTGAACACTACCCTAACCTAACATTTGTGGTAGGCTGAATGGGTATAGGTTTTGTTGGGCTAAAATCTGGATGAGTTTTCTTGTTAGGACCGATTATAGTAAGAATTGGTGGTTGTTTGTTTGATTTCGAAAATGGGTAAGAATTTTTGTGTATATTTTGTTTTTCATTCGGTAACCGATTACGGGTTTTGGTTCTAATTTTATGATTTCTTTACTATTTTGATGGAATTTGGATGATTGATTTTCGGATGGAAGGTTGATTTTTGTTGAGTCCTAATTTCCTTGGTCGATGAGTTGAAATTTTTTGGGAATTCTTCTGTTTAAGCCAAATGGATTTGGGAGAAGCTTTCTTCGATTATTCTTTGGTTTTGGTTTTATTTGCACAAGATCAATCTGCTTCTCTTCTCAATGGAATTTGGGTTTTTGTGGAACGATAAAAATTGTTGTGTTGTGATTTAGGCCTCTACCTCCCATTCCTAACTTGAAAATTTCTAACGAGTTTGTTGCCATTGCTACTATATATATTTTGATTTTTTGGTTTGGGTTTTGGTTTTCTTTTAAGAACAGAAAATCAAAACAGCTATATATGTTTTGATTTTTTGGTTCACAAATGAAGATTGAAACTATATGTTATGAGGAAGACAATGAGAAGAATGATAAACATTGTTATAATATTTTGTTGAGCTAAACACTATACGTTTTTGCCCTTGCAGGCATTGTTGATCAACTTCCGAAGATGACCATTGTTCTATCAGATGATGAAGGCACCGTTCCTAATCATTGCCAGCTTTGTGAAGACAATAAAAACTACTTTCTGTATTGCCGAAGGGTTTGGCATGGCATTTATTGCTAATCCCGATAGCTTTGGGAGAGGATTTTGTAATGTGCATATTGTTATATGACGGCTTCATATTGGCAATTCCTAATAAGAACGACTTCATATTTTAGTAATTATTTTTTTAATGTTCACGGCTTCATATTGTTATAGAATTTTGTACCGTGTTGATTTAATTGATTTGCTTAATTGGATATTGGTGGGAGATGATTTTGTATTGCTGAAAGGTTTGGCATTTCTTGGTATGAACTTTCATTGAATAAAGGTATTATGAACTTTCAACTCTGCAGTATGAACTTTCAAGTATTGCACTCCAATACACAATACATATCAACACAAAAAATCAACTTCAATAAAGGTATATAATTTGTTTTTTTGGTCCATTCAAACAACCAAAAAGGTTATAATCCAAGAGTTTCTCAATGATACAACATTTCGTTCTCCAACTTCTTCATTCTTCTTATCATCATTGCTGCAAAACCCTCCATGTTTACGCATCTATTCTCCCCGACGCCCATTCTATAGCAAAACATGCAAAAATTCTCTCCCCTTGTTATGTCTACTTTGTATGAATTCTGGCATTTAGCTCCCTTCTATGTACACTTCATGTGATGGAGTTCTAAGCGACAGTAGAGATTCTGGAAATGAAAATGGAAATGAGCCCACAAAATCAAGAGTTAAA
The DNA here is from genome assembly GCA_013348765.1 of Carpinus viminea. NCBI lineage: Eukaryota > Viridiplantae > Streptophyta > Magnoliopsida > Fagales > Betulaceae > Carpinus > Carpinus viminea. Next base: position 41,434,846 of record CP054667.1, on the reverse strand, counting down.
ACAAAAACAAGAAATTAAAAAAAAAAATCAAATTTAGGCCCAAAAACCAAGAGTTAAAATACCGAAGCAAATTTATCTAGTGCAAATAAAACCTAAACCAAAGAATAACCAAAGAAAGCTTCTCCCAAATCCATTCAGCTTAAACAGAGAAATTCCCAAAAAATTTCAACACTAGGACTCGACAAAAATCAACCTTTCATCCGAAAATCAATCATTCAAATTCCATCAAAATAGTAAAGAAATCACAAAATTAGAACTAAAACCCATAATCGATTACCCAATGAAAAACAAAATATACACAAAATTTTACCCATTTTCGAAATCAAACAAAAAATCACCAATTCTTACTATAATCGGTCCTACCTCAAATGCCAGGTTAGGGTAGTGTTCAGCCTGCCAGTTTTTGGATGGTCAGTGCTGATTCTGCTTCGTAGTGGTCAATAATCTTCTGAAACTCGTTAATACTTAACAAAATCCTAAAGTATATAAAACACACCAAAAAAAGAAAAAAATTGTTTTAGAATAAGAAAAAAAAATGATGAAAATGAGAAATATATTTCAATTAAAAAGCTTAAATTATAACCATGCCAAATTATGGGTGCTGTCATAATCAAGACAAATTAAGGTGTTAATGGCTTTAATTATAAACTTTACTCTCAACTTACTTGGTTGGGTACTTAGGTTGTGACAGTAAAATGACAAATATTGATAAATAAACATTAAATTTCTTGATTCTTTTTAAAAAAAAATTTTCTCTCTTTTATTTTTTTTATTTTTTTTAAACTAAATTTTGTTTCTTGGGGCGATAAACAATTCATGCCAAAAAAATATATTTAAATTTTTTTTTACCATGGGTGCCCGCCACGTCACCCCCAATTCTCTCAGCCGTTGTCAGTGGTAAAGCCAGGATATTAGTTCATAAGAGGCAAAATTATAAAATTAAAATTATAACTCACTAAATATTAAAAAATGTAACTGTTATTTTCTTATTACATTGTTGTTGTTGTGGTGTGATGGTTTGCTTTCGTTAATTATGTTGTTATTTCTACTATTAGCTATGATTTGATGATCATGTTGGTAGGCTGATTTGGCTTCATGGATTGGTTTCTTTGATTGCATTTTTTATGCTTTCTTTTTTGCATTTATATTTTCGTATTCCTTTTGTTCTCTTTTTCAATTACACCTTTACCTTGTCATTTTGTTGGGATTTTTTCCATGATAACTGGTTTGTGTTTCTATTGTATTCTAACTAGTTATCGTATTCTTTGAACCATGATGAATTAAAATGACGTAATATTTTTTTAAATTGTGTTGGTGAAAAATCATGGCTAATTGATTGAATATGTTTTATTATATATATGTTGCTCAGATTTGGTTTCTATCACTAAGATAGTAATTCGAAATTTTTTTCTTGAAGAATGATCTACCAACAAATTTGTGAAATCCACTTCAAAGAGAGTTATTTTAGGATTTGATTGGAACTAAATAGAATCATTATTCTCCATAATTTCAGAAATTATATATTTCATACAATTAAAATATGCTACAAAAACAATATATCTTCATAAATAATTAATTTAGAAGAGTAATATAGATATAAAAAGTTAATCAATGTAAAACTTTGATTATATACCTGAAACTTTTTATTATTATTATTGAAAATCAGCTATGATGTCTTAGTAAAAGTGGTGCTCTTTAAGAAAAAAAAAAGAAAAGAAGGTCAAGTACTAAAAATCTTGTTTCAAGTGGCGCCGCAACTTAGCCTTAAGATTTTGTTTTTTTAAAGCCAGTGGTAAAGTAAAGTCTTGGCAAAAAAAGGAAAGAAAAACAAAACAAAAAACCAAAAAAACCCCTTCCAAGTTTTATGTCGGCGCCACTGCATTTTGTTTGTCTTGTTTCAAGGTTTAAAAACGACGCGTTTTGTGCGTTCAGTTAAACGATGCGCATTTGGCAAAATATAAAAAGACTTGTCTTGCTTCTTTCCTCTTCTTCTTCTACCTTTAGTTGACCTAATCCTTAATCCTGAAAAGCTGAAACAGAAACACTGATGGAAGGAAAAAAAAAAAATCGTCGGAGAAATCTTAAGGACATGAGGGGGGGCATTTAACCCCTCTCGACTCCCCCTCCCTCCACCCCATGTAGGATTAAAACTGGGTGAGTTTTTTTTAAATTTAGACCATCTCTCTTTTAGTGGTCAATTCTTGTTCATTTTTGTACTTGTTTCACTTTTATCACACATATGTAAGAATCTGCATTACTCTTGCATGAATGAAAAGGCACCTCTTTCCACTTATTATTATTATTTTTTCAGATAAATATATATAATATTATTTTAGTGATTATTAGACAATTTCCCCTTTTTATCATAGGAGAGAAACGTTTCTTAATAATAGTGCTTTAAAATCTTGTCGAAATATTTCACCATATCTTGTATTAGAGTAATGTTATAAGTCTTTTTAGAATCATCTCTGTGACTTTTAAAATTACCGTTAAATTTAAAATGTGATTTATTAACTTTTGATTTATTAGTGATTTTAAATGCCACATTACATTTAGGATGATTTTAAAAAGACTTATAGCATTAATTACTCCTTGTATTATATATATATACATACGCTTGTTTTTTTGGTTAACTTGTTTGAAGTGTTGAAAATAGTTTTATGAATTTTAAAAAGTGGTTAATTATTCATTTTAAGGTAAGAAGAAAATGGTCCTTAAAGTTGGAAAAGATGACAAAATTCATTAATGTGTCATATATATGAATACCGGTCATAATGTGGAATGTATTATTTATAATAAAGAACTTATTTAAAAATAATTTTAAAATATGTATTAAAAACAAAACAAGTGAGTAAGGGGTGGTTGGGACCACCTCCATAGCTATAATTGGGAGTCGTTCAATCACACCAAAAAGAATTTGAAGGTCACCAAACCACCCCTAATGGCTATAGTTTGATTCAGCTACCTCCAAGCCAGGCTAAGGGGATGGCTTGACAATTTCTTGCCTTTGCTTTTATTTATTTATTTTTTAAATGTATTTAAATTATTTTTTATTTTCTATTGAATGTGACACATTTCACATTACCTATAAATTAGTCAATTTGATCTAAATGATTGTTTAATCCCAACACATGGTTACCTACCAATAACTCACTCATTATAGACTAAAATAACACCATTTTTTTTTTTAAAAAAAAAGACGCAACCCATTAGAATAACAATTCTCATGTATAAGATCATACACACAACAACCACATTGTGTGAGACCAACTCATTAAGCTCAAATGAGAATAGATGACTGTAACAAGTGCACTTACCAAAGTGAACTCCATCAAGCATTGACAATATATAAACATATATGCAATGCATGGTACATAAATGTAACACAATACGCAAAGACAAAACAAAATGATACATGTCCTAGGATATGAGATGAGACATGAAATGCAATTCTAGGCACAAACACAAATTGCTTTCCTAAGATACTCAAACCAAAAGACCAACTAATTGATGTTAAGTGAAACAAAGATAAAGAGAATACTTAGATTCAATGTACTTGGTTTGAGAATGTTGCACCGGATTCTTGGAGATTTTGATTGTACTAGTGTTGTCACAATAGATCATCATGATGCCTTGATCAATCTCATAATCCATTAGCAATTGCTCCATCCAAAGTAACTTAGTACAACAACTACCAGCTTAGCTTATATGGTCGAGAAAGAGATTGAATCATGCTTCTTGCTCATCCAAGCCAATAGGTTATTGCTAACATAAAAGCAAGCACATGAAGTGTTCATCTTGTCATTTGTCTTGATTAACGCCACCACCACATCGGGGCGGGTGTGGTGCACATGGCACCGCCTCTCCGAGGCCTATTTTTTTTACTCGATCTAGATCTTTAGCTCTCTCTTATCTCTCGTGCTAGTTCTACTTGGTTAGTTTTCTCTTTTAGGATTGGGAGTTCCTCAGATCTCGTTACAGGTTGTTTGGTGGTGTTCTCTGAACACCCGGTTGGTGCCTCCTATCGGTGGCTTTGTTCCTTCCTCCATCAGTGGCTTTGTTACATGTTTTGTGGCTGAGGAAATCAACCACTTTAAAATAAAGAAAGCTCACTATAGAGAAAGAGCTACCAATTGTCAACGCCTTCTACATCCAAGTAGGGGAATTCTACATCACAAGGTGTTGGTGTTCTTGACAGGAACAAGTCGGCCAATCTAGCTCTGTGTCTAGGTGATCAGAAGAAGTAGTTCTCAGGTTCTGTTGAACACTCTATTTTCTATATTAAAAATTGAGTAAAACAGAGGCTGAAACTAATATCAGAGAAGGCAACGGGGAGAAAGAGAAAAAGAAATAATCATTCTTGATTATGTCGAGTGAAGTTATCAGGTTATCAACAAATTTTTGTCAGTTTAAGGAGGAAATTGTTTATATAAAATAAACCATAACAATTCTCATATTGTTAGGATTGTTAAAGTATATTATTCGATTAGGATTTTGTTAGTTGATTGATATCAACTATGACTATTGTTCGTCGATTATTATCAGATTAAAAACTTCGGGGATAGCTTGGACTAGTGACCTCCGCTCCATTAGGCGTGGTTCCAGCCAATTGAACTACCTCTTGAAGACTTCTCCAACCCATTTATAATAGTGTCAAATGTCTATAAACATTTAAAATAACATTAAATTTAGTGCAAGTTATTAATTTAATGTTCATTTTAAATGTTTAGAGACACTTGGTACTATTTTAAATGGGTTTGATATATGCATACTTGTTAGTTAATATATACTAACTCTTTTTTTTGAATATATATAGTTAGTCTTACTAAGGTAAGTTAACTATTTTTTTATTTTTTATTTTTTAAAAAAAGAAGAGAGAAAGTTAATTAACACAAGTTACATAAATAGTAGTTAATATGAAACATTATGACATATGGTTAAGTTGTTAACTAATTAAATATATAACTATATTGAATAGTTAATATAAGTAAGTATTACCATATTAAATAGGGTGATGCTTTAGAGGTAATTTAAGCAATAAACCAAGATGGTCCAAGCAGGGGGCGTATGGTCAGATTGTCAATGATATAAAGTTCTCTTTGTTGCTGGGAGGTCCATGGAAGATGAGCCATACACGAAGAGCAGCAAACGGGGCGGCGCATATGTTGGCAAAGATGGGTTTGCAACTCTCTGAAGCTCATAGCTGGAATAGCGATTTTCCTGAATGTATGAATGATATTTTAAGGACAGAGGAGAGTTTTTGATTCTTTGATAATGGAAACCAATTTCCAAAAATAAATAAATAAATAAATAAACCATATTAAATAGTAAATACTAACTATAGTTAAGTGTTAGATTACATGATCTAAAGATTATGTAAATTGTAATTTGAAAAATTTATATGATCTAAATTGTTAGATCATATGATCATATATATCACAAATTTAGTGGTTAATATTATAATCAACGAAGTGGTTGTTACCATTACAAATTAAGTATATCATTAGAATTTCGAATTATCTTTTGAATTTAGTCACATTATTGGAATCAACAATGTCATGCTAATGTTATTAACTTAAGGCTTCGTTTACTTCGACGTAAAATAATTTTTAGAAAACAATTTCCGTATTTTACGCTGTTTACTTCGACATAAAACAATGGTCAAACTGAAAATGATTTCCCTTTGACCAAAAGCCTTTACATTTTTTTGGAAAATGGTTTCCAGTTTTTTAATTCGTAAACCATTTTCCCCAGCACCCCAAAAAAAACCCGACTCTCTGCTTAGATAAAAAAAAAAAAGCCTCGACCTCACCTTCACGCAACCTCACCTTCACGCACACATTTGCAATGACTTGATCTCCTTCTGCGGCTTCAATCTCCTTCACTGCACAACTCGTCTCTCTCTCAACGAGCTTCACTCTTCAAACCCAGCCTTGGTACTCTCATCTCTCTCTTTCTTTGTTGAACCGTGTATGGAGCGATTCAAATATCAATTTCTCTTGGTAATTTTCGTTTAATCTTGGTTTAGTTCTCTCTGTTGGGCAACTGAAATCATGAAACATTTTGATTTTGGTGTCTTTCCTATTAATGTATCAAATCTGCGATTTTTACGAAGCTTTTCAAGATAAAATTGTTAGGGATTATAGATCTTGGTTATAGAAAATTTCGGATATCGATTGTGTTTTACTCGTGTCGATCGGTTGGGATGGATTGGGTTTTGGGTCGGTGTTTAGGTATTAGCAAAGAACTCTTGTATGTTTGCGGATATTTGGTGATTATGGTTTTGTGTGTGTATTATGTCTTAGAACATTGAGGATATGCCAATAAAACTCAATATCCTTTGCACTTGTATGATTGTATCCACCCCAACTTCCTCTGGTGAGACCCATTTTCCCTAATGGGTTATAAGAGTTACTTGCATCTCCATGATTGCTCGAGTACATTAGATGCAGCTACACAGGTGAAATTTGGACATCAATTATTAGTCTTAGTGCGACCACGGGCTCTTTTCTCTTGGGTTGCTTTTCCCCGGACCTTTATCCGGAGATGATGGGAATGTTATTGCCTAGATTGTGCAGGCTCTACATCCATCTGCTGACTTCTCCCATCGTCCACACCATTCACGTCTGCACGCCTTGTCTCAATTTCAAAAAGAACTTACGAAAGAGAGGATAAACATTGGATAAACTGCCTTAAACGCTTAAATAGACTCCAACTCAGAAGCAAATTCCTAGCATCAAGGAACCGCTAAACCACAACCAAACTCCTAATAAAGGACACAACAAGCAGGTTTGTAGGACCTTATCCTCAGTCAAACTCACAAACCGCCTTAACGCAATTCCAAACATGCTCTGAATAGGCTGCTCACTCATGTTCTACATTATTCCTAACAATAGACACTCTCACTAGAAATAATAGGAATTCTTCTCCAATCTTCCAGAAGATCTTCCATTGGAGATAAGCCAAACTCCATTTTATACTTTTGATTTTGTTTTTCTTTTTCTTTCATTTTTTGGGGAGCCTTAAAGCTTTTTCATAAAATGCAGTCCCTGGTTGGATATTTTGGGTTGCAAAAGCTTAATCATCACATTTAAATATGCAATATGCATTATTTTGTTTTAGGGCCTGACCTTAAATGTTGGTTGACTTAAATTCGTCATCTTTTATATTTTTTCCATTCAATTTTGTTACAGAGCTTCTTATGATTTGAATATTCATTGGAAGGTAAAAAACATTGAATTTATTTTTCAGTAGGTATCTGATCTTATGGTAAAAAATTTCAGACCTCCATTATAGTGTTTTCTTTTATGTAATTTTATGCTGCAGGTGGAGGAACTCTGCATATATATATATATATTTTCAAAAGAAGAACATTTTTTTAATGTTGACAAAAAACTTTCAATTTAGAGGGCTTGCAATACCTACAGTAAATTTTCTAAATGCTTCTTTAGGTTGTGAGTAAAGATTAAAATGTCATCGAAATAGACGACAACAAACTTGTCAATAAAAGGCTTGAGGACTTGATACGCATGAATATTGGGACCGATGTGTATTTAGTGGTACCGCTATGGAGATCAACTTAGAAAAGATTGTGGCTTTGTGTAATACATTGAGCATGTCCATCCAAGCGAGGATGGGACATCGATTTCATGGTGATTTTGTTGATAGCTTTACTATCAACACACATCCGCCATCTTTCATCTCTTTTAAGGGTTAGTAACACCAAAGATATGAACTCAAGTTCTCAAAAATAAACTTGCAATTGGACAAGTCAAAATATCCAACCTTTTGCATCTCCACATCAATTTTACACAACATTTGAATCTAAATGCTATTGGTGGTTGGACTCAGGTTATTTGTGGAGCGCTAGCAAAGTGGTAATGTTCATTGATAGTCAAGTCTGTTATTACAAAACTCCTAGGTAGAAAAACGTGAGTGTTCACATTAATTCACTTCGAAATTGTTTGTTTGCTTGCCTTTCCGATTGTCTCTTGGGTGAAATTGTCACTTTGATATTTCCCAGGAGACAAACCACATTAAATAATTAAATAAACAGTACAGCTTCAGTAAATGCTTCAAGTAATGTAGATTATTGAGCTGGCTTCCAAAATACCCAGTGAGGTTAAGTCCTTGAATTTTCCTACAAAGGGTAAGAAACAAGTCGGTTTTGAGCATTTTGGCAATGTGGTATTATATATAATAGAAATAGTTCACAAGCTAGATAGGTGCATTACAGGTATATAACAGATGACTAAAAACATGACACTCCTGTCCATGATTCCTCACATGCTTGTGATAGTTTGTCTCCTTCTGTGTTGTGTTATGAGAGAATGTTGTAATACCATAATCTTTGCTGTTTGTGTTGTCAAATGAATTGAAATTTATTGTTTCATTTTTATGTTGTTTGTAGATGGATAACACAATTCTTTCGGCAGCTATGACCACAGTTGCATCTGTTATTGCTGTTGGGCTTGTAATCTTAAATGATATTAGATCTAGGAGAGTATTACGTAGGGAACCTCATGTTAATCGAGAGTATGAAAGAGGGATTTATATGAATAGTATTCTCTATGGAAGCAGACAAGATTGTATTGATCAAATAAGAATGAGTCCTGTAGCTTTCTTTGAATTATGTAAAATTCTTGCTGAGAACAACCTTATACGTGAAACCATTAACACGTCTATTAAGGAACAAGTGTTGATATTTTTACACATTATTGGGCATAATGTGAGGTTTCGAGTGGTTGGTGGAAGGTTTTATAGATCGATTAGGTCTATTCATCGATATTTTAAGGTTGTACTTGGAGGAGTCTTGACGCTATATAAACATTTAATTAAACAACCTGATAACTCTACTCCGCTGGAAATAAGGAATAGCCGAAGGTTTTACCCATATTTTAAGGTAAGTTTTAAAATTTGATTTTTTTTTTAATTCAAGTAATTTGTCAAATTAATGCAACTTGTATTGGTCTTCATTAGGATTGTGTTGGAGCAATAGATGGAACTCATGTTCGGGCATCTGTTCCAGTTGAAATCCAAGGGAGGTTCCGCGGTCGAAAAGATCGAACAACACAAAATGTGTTAGCTGGCATTACTTTTGATGTAAAATTCACATATGTGTTAGCTGGTTGGGAAGGAAGTGCACATGATTCTCGTGTTTTAAACGATGCTCTCACTAGGCCAGGGGGATTCAAAATTCCTGAGGGGAAGTATTATCTTGGTGATGCTGGTTATGGAAATCGAAATGGAATTCTCTCCCCCTATCGTGGTGTTCGGTACCATTTGAAAGAATTTAGTGATCATCCACCTGAAAATGAAAAAGAATTATTTAATCTTCATCATTCGTCCTTAAGAACAACAATTGAACGAGGATTTGGAATTTTGAAGAGACGTTTCCGTGTGTTGGATGCAGAACCATTTTGGTCGTTCGAAACACAAGTGGAAGTAGTTTTAGCATGTTGTGTCATGCACAATCACATTATGGGTGTTGATCCTAATGACTCAATTATGGAAGAAGAAGTTTGTGATGTTGAATCTCAAAATCAAAGTGGTAGAGTCTACCAAACACGAAGGGAGATTCAAGAGGAAAGTAGAGAATGGACAATCAAAAGGGATGTAATATGTCATGCTATGTGGGAAGATTATAAAAATAGGGAAAATGTGTAGATTTTTTTTTCCTCGTCTGGTTAATGTTGTAATGTTTATTTCTTGAACTAGTAATGTTTAAAGACAGCTATGGTTCTATTTTCAATGATTTGATTATATTATATACAATTGATAATTAATCCAGCTTATGATAGTGTATGTTGAGAATTGGGATATTGTATGTTGATATTTAATATCTTACAATATATTCTAGCTTATGATATTTTTGATATTGCCGTAATTTTCTTTGTTTTTCCATTTCATTATGAGTTTCTTCTACACTATATATATATATATATATATATATATATATATATATATATATATATATGTATATAGTATTCTTTGTATATATATTATGAATTGATATTGTATGTTGAGAATCGGGACATTCTCATTTTTATGATATTGTATGTTGATATTTAATCCAGCTTACAATTGATATTTAATATATGTAACATATTGTTTTTTTATTACATAATTTTACATAGTATGTGTTCATCTTCATGACAATATTTTTTTCCAAACTCATCTAATAAAATGATATGTAATTTATCTTTTATGAGGTATTGTATGTTGTGTATGTTGTTACCTTGCATTACCATTCATATGTTTGTAATTGTAGCAATGGGCAAAGGTAAGGAGAAGAATGTTGCAAACAAGCAATTTAGGTGGTCAAAACCTATGCATACTTTGCTACTTGAAATTCTTGCTGATGAGGCTGCTAAAGGAAATAAGCCTTCAAACACATTCAAACCTGCATCATTTGCACTAGTTGCCAAGTCAATTAGCGAAATTGGAGTTGAATGTGTACCGATCATGTTGACAACCGCCTTGAACCATCAAGAGCATGTGAATATCATTGGCACCCTCCGTAAAAAAGAGTGGCTTTGGATGGGATGAAAATTTGAGGATGATAACTTGTGACAAGAAGGTGTATGATGAGGAAGTGATGGTATGAGATTTATTTTATTTATTGTAGCAATTATATTAGTCTTGAAGTTTTATTGAAATTCTATTCTTTCTTTCTTTTATATATTATAGCAATTATATAGTCTTGAAGTTTTATTGAAATTCTATTCTTTATTTCTTTTAACAGGCGAATCCTAAGCATGAGCAATATTTAAATAAAAAAATTGAAATGTACGATGAGATGGCCATAGTTGTTGGTAAAGATATGGCGACAGGGAGCTTTGCTAAGTCTTTTAATGATGTAGTGCAGCATGATAATGTTCTTGATTTGGATTTGGATTTTGATGATGTGTCATCAAAAGGAAAAGATGTTGCTTCCTCTGATTCAGGTTCAAACAAAAGGTCACATAGAAAAAGAAGTCGTGATGATAGTGGAGATAGTTATAATTTCATAGCTGAAAAGTTGGGAGATGTTGCATTAGCGCTTCAAACTCTTAACAAGGAAGTGACAAATCACCTTTATCGAAGTGATGAAAGTGGAAGGACATGATGAGTTTATGCTTGCATCTGCGTTCGACTATTTGAATAGAGATGTGAGGGAAGCAAGAGGATTTCGTGAAGAATGCTAAGCTTAGAAAGTTTTGGTTGGACACCTTCTCCAAAACCATGGAAAATAGAATTTATGTATTATTGATATGTAGTAAGATACTAATTAACTTGAATGGTAGCTCTTTGGCCAAAATATTGTAATATTTGTGGTTGAATTTTAGACTTCATGGTTTTTTTTCAAGCAAGATGAATGTAATTTTCTTGCCCTTCCATATATATTAATCTTCCTAGATGAATATTCATAATATTGATGTATTGAAGTTCAAAACTATGGAAATTAGAATTTGCATATTATTGATATGTAGTAAGATATTAATTAACTTGGATGGTAGCTCTTTGGCCAAAATATTGTAATATTTATGGTTGAATTTTAGAATTCATGGTTTTTTTTTTTAAAGCAAGATTAATGTAACTTTCTAAAAAAATGAAAAATCCAAAAATATTCTTAGATAGTGATTCTTTTTGTTGAATTTTAACAATCAAACCTAAATTATTTTATATTAATATTTTTATATTGTAAATAAAAATTACATTTTATAAGTTAATATAATTAAATTAAAATATGAAAAAAAAATTGATTTTTGAGAACATCAGAACAGCCATGGAAAACATTTTCAGGACAAATGATTTCCCTGAAAATATTTTCTGACGAAAACCATTTTACGTCGAAGTAAACGGAGCCAGTATGCTAAATAATTTTTCTTTTTTCTAGTAATATATTATTATTTTATTTTATTAACCGGTATAGTAGTTTTATAATATACTAACACAATTAAATTAGTTAATTGTATCCGACGATTATTATTTTATTGTATTTTCTTTTTTCTTTGTCTTTTTTGTTGATATCAATTGCACTCTATATATGAAAAATCAGTCCATTTCTTATAATCTGCATTAATTTTTTGGATAAATACAATATTAATCTATGTGGTTGGCTTAAATTACAGATCCATACATGTAGGTCACAAGATCGAATCCCCCCTCCCCCTACCCTTGTGTGGACATGTCAAAAAAAAAAAAAAACAAAACAATTTAGAGATCCTCAGGGTAGGCTAAAATAACAATTTAGTCTCTTCAGTCAAATTCCATTAACACATTTGATGGATTCCGTAAGGTAGATTCGAACTAGTAACCTCCGTTTTATTAGTCTCAACCGATTAAACAACAATAGTTAATTGATATACAATATATAATTATATTATAATTAATTAATTATATCTATAAGTATCTATATAATATATAATTTAATCATATATTCATATGGTTTTTTTTTTTTAACATGTCCACGCAAGGGTAGAGGGAGAAGGGATTCGAACTTATGACATCCGCTTTATAAAGCGTGGTTCACAGCCGATTGAACTACCTCTTGGGGACATATATTCATATGGTTATATCTTAAATGATCAAACAATTAAGTATTTAATGGAAGCAATTTGAAATGTTTTTTTTTTTTTTTGATATGTTTACAAGAAGAGATGAGAGATTCAACTAAGAATTCGCTTTATAAACGTGGTTTAGAATGAACTATCTCTTGAAGACAACAATTTGAAATGTTAATTCTATGATTGAATGCAAATTATGACACTTAATCATATTTTCATACAGTCATATTATATATACAATTACAAAATATGCTATGAGTATAAATTATAGCAACATAATATCACACAATTTGAGCAGAAAATAATTATGAAATTTATTACTAATAACTCCAAAGCAATTTGAATTAATTAAATTAAAGGGATACTCAAGAACTAACCTTGAATAGAATAATAGATAGTAATAATAAGTCTTAGTATTATAAACAATTATTTGTTAGGAAAAATTGTAGTTAAATTAAATAAGGGGTTAAATATAAATTAACAAATGATATAATTAAATTTTAAAATTAAACCAGGGTAATATTGTAGTTTAGAAAAGTAAGTAGTTTGAATTAAAAAGAAAATCTACCCACTACCACGTGTGTGGCTTTAATTGCCTATGAGGAGATAAGAAAATCTTACCCCCTTAGCCTCAGCAAACGAAATCACGCCGTTTACGGTTTTACCTACTTGTTTGTAATTTTTCTATTCTTCTTCTCCTTCTTTCTCCCGCGCCGTTTCCCCTTCTTTCTCCCGCACAGGCAAATTGCTCCCCTTCATCTTGGTTCGCACCAGAGAGAGAGTGAGAAAGGGATAGAGCGAGAAACACTTAGACAGATAGATAAACCTAAATAGAGAGTGTTGGCGTGAGAGGGAATTGAGAACCCGAGTTGAGAGTGGGTAATGCTCTGCATTTTGACCATCGGAAATCCGCTGTGCACGGCTGAGGTGGTGGCGATTTTGAGGCATAGCAAGATATTCCTCTTGGCGAGTCGAGCTGAGTCCACCAGTTACAGCTCGTCACGAGCTCGAGCCCAGCTCGAGCTTAACTCGCCCAGGATCGGCTCGTTTACAGCCCTCGGACCGTCCTCTCCCAGCTCTCTCTCTCTCTCTTTCTTCATTCTCTTGATCTGAAAGGAGCCATAGGAGGCGGCATTGAATGGCTGATTGGGTTTTGGAGATGGAACTGACAGAGGAGATGTAGAGGGTGTGAGTTCTGAAGTGTCGATGCCGGTGCCGGTGGACGCCTGCGATGATAGGGAGGAAGCAAAGGGCGACGAATGCAAGAATTTGGTTGGATTCAGGTGGGGTTTTGGTTCAATCCAACGACAAAATGCAAGAATTGGGTTTTCTGGGATGTTTCCCTTGATGATGAATGATGATGATGCAAAGAAGAAAATCTGCAGCAGCTTGAGATGAGGGTGAGTTGGGGGATTTTGTTTTTTTAATATTAAAAGATTGGGTTGTTTTATAGTGTTTTTCTATCTATTTTATGTTGTGCATTTTGCTGATGTGGCGCATCCCTATTGGATGCTGTTTGCTATTTTAATTAGTACATTAAATTTCGATTGATTTTTAATACAGGGCTACAACCGAGATCATGCGGGAGCAACATCGGAGCGCTTGGTGGGAGGGAGGGTTGTTGGGCCGGTTTGACCCCGACCCCGATAGCCCTCCCAGAGGGCTATTGCGCCCATGCCCTAAATCCTAATCCAAGTCTTGGCCATCAAAGCCCAGAAACTGAGCGAAGCAACATCGGAGCGCTTGGTGGGAGGGAGGGTTGTTGGGCCGGTTTGAGCCCGACCCCGATAGCCCTCCCATAGGGCTGTTTGGCCCATGCCCTAAATCCTAATCAAAGTCTTCGGCCATCAAATCCCAGATACTGAGCGAAAAGTATATATAGCTGTCTCTCCGTAAGCTTATTTCTTCACAACTTCTGCTTTCAATTTCAAAAAAAGAAAAAACTTCTGCTTTGTTGCACCGCAAATCAACACAGAGAGAAAAAAAATCTGCCTTCAGTTCCAAGTTGAACGCGCCTGGAGTGCGAGATAGCTGAAGGTTGGATTTCTTTTTGTGTTTTTTCGACGTTAGGTTTTCGTAGATCTATTCTCTTTTTCTTGAATAGTTGTCTGTTTTCTTATGTTTTCTTATGTGGGTGTGTTTTGACGAGTTTTTTAATGGGGGTTTCATTGATAATTCCAAATATTTTCCTCTGTTTTGTTTGATAATGTGGGTGTTTTTGGACGAGTATTTTTCATGTCGGTTACCGTAGATAATTCCAGATCTATGTTTCTTGGACTTAGGTTTTAGGGTTTAGGAGGTTTAGTAATTGTTTTGGGAGGTTTAGGTTTCTCGAACTACCATAATTAGGTGGTTTTAAATCTGTTTCAGTTCTTTAATGGCACGAAAGAGAGTCGTGAATGTGATTCAGTAGCAGAGACTCTAGCAAAGTGGAGGAAATTGAACGATGAGCTTGATTCTGGGAAAGATGGAGAATTGGTGCGTAAGGTTCCAGCCAAGGGCTCAAAAAGGGGTGCATGCGAGGAAAAGCGGCCCGAGAACACGAATTGCAAATATAGAGGTGAGACAGAGGACTTGGGGCAAGTGGGTTGCTGAAATCCACAACCGCTTAAGTCTTGTGCACCAGCAAGAAGTAGGAGTCGGCTTTGGCTTGGTACTTTTATCGATGTTGAAGCAGCCCATGCTTATGATAATGCTGCAAGGGATATATATGGTCCTTGGCCCCTTTAACTTCCCGAGGTTGTTGCGGATTCAATGCCTTTGGATACATCTAACATTGAGGTTATTGAAGTTGAAGAATTGAAGGAAAACAAGACTGCTTTTGAGGTTTGTGTGTCGATAAACCAAATGGAGGAAACAAAGTTAAATCCAGAAAATTGTAAGAATTGTGTAGCCTACAATTTGAAGGAGAAACCGATTGCTTTTGAAGAGTTATCTGCAACACTCAAGGGAGCTCAAATCATATGCAAGAGGCACACTTAGGTGTGGAATACAACTTGCTGGATTGTAGTTCTGCTTGAATCGCTGTCGATTTAGAAGGAATTGACGATTTAGAAGGAGATGACCACCTATTGATTCATTGTGATATGATTTGGGGTTGGAGATATAATTGATGTTTCTCATCCGTTGTTTTGAACCAAGCTACCATGACTCCTCGGATGTTTTAGAAATTAGTTTAGACATTGAGGTTTTTTTTTTTTTTTTGGTGGCTTAGTTGCTCTCGATATGTAAATTCTTTTCCTCCTATGTATAGCAACTAGTGACAGATCCAAGTCTGTCAAATTTTGTTAATCTTTTGTATGAACATTCTCAATGAAGTCCTATATTTTTTCCTCATACTACAAATTTGCTTATCCGAGATATCACCTTCCTCATGCTTTTCATTTTCTAATGGCCCATGTTAGAAGTATCTTGGGAAAACTTTTGGGAGTTTCTCGATTTTATAGGAGGATTGAAGCAACATATTCAATTCTTTTTATTATATTATCAGGGTATCAGCAAATTTTTATTTTATCAATTTAGGGAAGGAGTTATTTAGTTAGTCAGTTTAGGAAAGTTGTTTAGATAGAATAAACTATAACATTTCTCATCTTGTTGGGATTGTTAATGTTTATTATTCGATTAGGTTATTGTTAGTTAATTGAATATCAAATTAGAAATCGTTAGTTGATTGTTATCAAATTAGAATTAGTTGAGAATGATAGTGTATAAAAGGACTTCCAGTCTGAATAAAGATGTATGTCTTTTGCCAAATTTGACTCCCTGAGCAAATGGAGGACTTGGGTTCCCTAGAAGATACCCAAACCATAGCTCTTCAAAGTTCTTCTCTAAATTCTCTTCATCCATGTCAATTGGTATAAGAGCTAGCAATGCAGAGTGATTGGAGTACACGGTAAAATCTGGTGAAGGCGGACAAATTTTGGAACAGATCACACAAGCTATTTTCCAATTTCACTATCCAGAGAAAGGAAGATAGTGCTACTACTATCAAGACAAGTTTTGTGGTGAGAAATCAACCACTTCAAAATAAAGAAAGCTCACTATAGAGAAAGAGCTACCAATTATCAAAGCCTTCTATATCCAAGTAGGTGAATTCTACATCACAAGGTGTTGGTGTTCTTGACAGGAACAAGTCGGCCAATCTAGTTCAATGTCTAGGTGATCAGAAGTAGTAGTTCTCGGGTTCTGTTGAACACCCTGTTTTCTATATTAAAAATCGAGTGAAACAGAGGTTGAAACTAATATTAGAGAAGGCTGGGGAGAAAGAGAAAAAGAAATAATCATTCTTGATTATGTCGATGGTTATCGTTATCAACAAATTTTATCAGCTTTAAGGAGGAAATTGTTTATATAATATAAACCATAACAATTCTCATATTGTTAGGATTATTAAAGTGTATTATTCGATTAGGATTTTTGTTAGTTGATTGATATCAACTATGCCTATTGTTCGTCGATTATTATCATATTAGAAACTGTTGGGAACTTTTGTGAATAAAAGGCCCTCCAGTATAAATAAAGATATACGTTTTTGGCCAAGTTTAACTCTTTGAGCAAAAGGAGGATTTGTTTTCCTTTATAGTTCTTTTCTAAATTCTCTTATAGTTTGAGTTCTTATCAAATTTCCTTTTCTGTTTAAGAACTCTAATTTTGTTTTCTCCTATAATCCCTTGAGAATGAACAAGTGTCAAATATCATTTTCTTTTCTTTTCTTTTCTTTTTTTGTTGAAGTAATTTCTAGTTCTTCGTTGCTTGTGCATTAAATGACAAGAAAGAAGGAAGCACATTTTAATACCTTGTTCCTTAAGTATAATATTGGCTTGGTTTTCCCTGGAACACTTTTCATTGACAAAGTCCTCCCTTCATCTTTATTTAAATGCTGTAGATCTCATTGTTTACCATCACAGAACAAACTAACTAGTAACGTGACCCTCCTACTGACGAATTGCTTAGATATATTGTCAAGGTCTCCACAAAGCAACAATATTATGTAAGAATCTGACAGTCTTGTTGTAATGATAGTTTATACACAAGGCTGTGTGTCTCATTTTGTTGCTTCACCACCAGTTATCCCTCCTTAAAATCTTTGTACAACTAATTATTTGTTTGTTTGCTGGAGCTTTCTTGCATGGGAATGGGTTCTACACACACACACACACACATATATTATTCAAAAGATGCCCATGATTGCAAGACAATTTAGATGTTCGTGTATCTTCCATTTAGTCTTCTTATGGCTTCTTTTGTTCATCCTCTGTTATGTCATCCAGCTTCTTTTCATTAATTGGCACATAGAAGGCTTTAAAAGAATTTATATCCTCTAATTACTTGAATAGCTGCAGTGCTTCCAATAATATTAACCATCATGTTGTAAATGGTGTATTCTCTTTCATTTTTCCTATCCATCATGCTTTGCATAGAGCTTAAATCAGGGTCACGAATGTTGTAGTTCGTTGTTAGAGATGAACCTAGTTTGCTTAAATCTTTCCTCCTTTGTGAATTTAGTGTGAACTTTGTCAAATACAGTAGAAAAGTGGATATGCAAAATGAGAGAGAACCTTTGTGATTGAAGAGGGAAAAACTGTAATGTTTACTGGCAAATCTATTTATTTATTTTCGGGCCGCCACCACCATCATCCACGCAACACCATCCGCACATGCCACCGCCACCACAAAGCGTATAACGCCGATCCTAACCAGTTTCTCTCCCAATCGCCTCGCCACCACAATTCATCGCCTCAGCCACCACGAAGCAGATTCAGTGTCGACCATCCAAAATCGGCAATAACTACCCTAACCTAACATTTGTGGTAGGCTGAATGGGTATAGGTTTTGTTGGGCTAAAATCTGGATGAGTTTTCTTGTTAGGACTGATTATAGTAAGAATTGGTGGTTGTTTGTTTGATTTTGAAAATGGGTAAGAATTTTTGTGTATATTTTGTTTTTCATTTAGTTACGGGTTTTGGTTCTAATTTTATGATTTCTTTACTATTTTGATGGAATTTGGATGATTGATTTTCGGATGGAAGGTTGATTTTTGTTGAGTCCTAATTTCCTTGGTCGATGAGTTGAAATTTTTTGGGAATTCTTCTGTTTAAGCCAAATGGATTTGGGAGAAGCTTTCTTGATTATTCTTTGGTTTTGGTTTTTATTTGCACAAGATCAATCGCTTTCTTCTCAATGGAATTTGTTTTAAATAAAATTGTTGTGTTGTGATTTAGGCCTCTACCTCCATTCCTAACTTGAAAATTTCTAACGAGTTTGTTGAGATTGCTACTATATATATTTTTTGATTTTTGGTTTGGTTTGGTTTTCTTTAAGAACAGAAAATCAAAATAGCTATATATGTTTTGATTTTTGGTTCACAAATGAAGATTGAAACTATATGTTATGAGGAAGACAATGAGAAGAATGATAAACATTGTGCTTTTTGCCCTTATAAGCATTGTTGATCAACTTCCAAGATGACCATTGTTCTATCGATGATGAAGGCACTGCCCTAATCATTGCCACTTTGTGAAGACAAAAAAACTACTTGTATTGTCAAGGGTTTGGCATCATTTATTCTAATCCATAGCTTTGAGAGGATTTTGTAATGTACATATTGTTATATGACTTCATATTGGCAATTCCTAATAAGAACGACTTCATATTTTAGTAATTATTTTTTTAATGTTCAGACTTCATATTGTTATAGAATTTTGTACCTTGTTGATTTAATTGATTTGCTTAATTGGATATTGGTGGGAGATGATTTTGTATTGCTGAAAGGTTTGGCATTTCTTGGTAAGGTATTATGAACTTTCAACTCTCAAATATGAACTTTCAAGTATTGCACTCCAATACACAATACATATCAACACAAAAATCAACTTCAATAAAGGTATATAATTTGTTTTTTGGTCCATTCAAACAACCAAAAGGTTATAATCCAAGAGTTTCTTAATGATACAACATTTGCTTCTCCAACTTCTTCATTCTTCTATCATCATTGCTGCAAAACCCTCCATGTTTACGCATTTATTCTCCTGACGCCCCATTCTATAGCAAAACATGCAAAATTCTCTCCTTGTTATGTCTACTTTGTATGAATTCGCATTTAGCTCCCTTCTATGTACACTTATGTGATGGAGTTCTAAGCGACAAAGAGGATCTGGAAATGAAATAAGCACAAAATCAAGAGTTAAAACAAAAACAAGAAATTAAAAAAAAAAAACAAATTTAGCCCAAAAACCAAGAGTTAAAATATCAAGCAAATTTATCTAGTGCAAATAAAACCAAACCAAAGAATAACCAAAGAAAGCTTCTCCCAAATCCATTCACTTAAACAGAGAAATTTAAAAATTTCAACACTAGGACTCAACAAAATAAATCAACCTTCCATCCAAAAAATCAATCATTCAAATTCCATCAAAATAGTAAAGAAATCACAAAATTAGAACTAAAACCCATAATCGACACCAATGAAAAACAAAATATACACAAAATTTTACCCATTTTCTAAATCAAACAAAAATCACCAATTTACTATAATCGGTCCTACCTCAAATGCCGTGTTAGTAGTGTTCATTTTTGGATGGTCCTTGATTCTCGTCAGAGTGGTCAATAATCTTTTGAAACTCTAATACTTAACAAAATCTTAAAGTATATAAAACACACCAAAAAAAGAAAAAATTTGTTTTAGAATAAGAAAAAAAATGATGAAAATGAGAAATATATTTCAATTAAAAGCTTAAATTATAACCATGCCAAATTATGGTGTCATAATCAAGACAAATTAAGGTGTTAATGGCTTTAATTATAAACTTTACTCTCAACTTACTTGGTTGGGTACTTAGGTTATGTGAAAGAAATGACAAATATTGATAAATAAACATTAAATTTCTTGATTCTTTAAAATTTTTTTTCTCTCTTTATTTTTTTATTTTTTTAAACTAAATTTGTTACTTGTATAAACAATTCATGCCAAAAAAAATATTTAAATTTTTTTTTACTAGGGTGCCCATTTCACGCCACCCCTAATTCTCTCCAAATTGTCGTGGTAAAGCCGGGATATTAGTTCATAAGAGGCAAAATTATAAAATTAAATTATAACTCACTAAATATTAAAAATGTAACTGTTATTTTCTTATTACATTGTTGTTGTTGATGTGATGGTTTGCTTTCGTTAATTATGTTGTTATTTCTACTATTAGCTGTGATTTGATGATCATGTTGGTAGGCTGATTTGGCTTCATGGATTGGTTTCTTTGATTGCATTTTTATGCTTTCTTTGCATTTATATTTTCGTATTCCTTTTGTTCTCTTTTCAATTACACCTTTACCTTGTCATTTTGTTGAGATTTTTCCATGATAACTGGTTTGTGTTTCTATTGTATTCTAACTAGTCATCCTATTCTTTGAACCATGATGAATTAAAATGACTTAATATTTTTTTAAATTGTGTTGGTGAAAAATCATGGCTAATTGATTGAATATGTTTTATTGTATATATGCTCTTGGATTTGGTCTCTATCATTAAGATAGTAATTTGAAATTTTTTCTTGAAGAATGATCTATTGACAAATTTGTTAAATCTACTATCAAGAGAGTTATTTTAGAATTTGATTGAAGCTAAATAGAATCAACTATTCTCCATAATTTCAGAAATTATATATTTCATACAATTAAAATATGCTACAAAACAATATATCTTCATAAATAATTAATTTAGAAGAGTAATATAGATATAAAAGTTAATCAATGTAAAACTTGATTATATACCTGAAACTTTTTATTATTATTATTGAAAATCAGCTATGATGTCTTAGTAAAAGTGGTGCTCTTAAGAAAAAAAAAGAAAAGAAGGTCAAGTACTAAAATCTTGTTTCAAGTAAGAACTTAGCCTTAAGATTTGTTTTTTAAAGCCAGTGGTAAAGTAAAGTCTTACAAAAAGGAAAGAAAAACAAAACAAAAACCAAAAACCCTTCCAAGTTTTATGTCGCATCGCATTTTGTTTGTCTTGTTTCAAGGTTTAAAACGACGCTGCTTTTGTGCTTTTAGTTAAACGATGATTTGGCAAAATATAAAAGACTTGTCTTGTTTCTTTCCTCTTCTTCACCTTTAGTTGACCTAATCCTTAATCCTCAAAAGCTGAAACAGAAACACCGGATGGAAGGGAAAAAAATCGTCGAGAAATCTTAAGGACATGAGGGGGGGCGTTTAACCCTCTCGACCCCTCCTCCACCCCATGTAGGATTAAACTGGGTGAGTTTTTTAAATTTAGACCATCTCTTTAGTGGTCAATTCTTGTTCATTTTTGTACTTGTTTCACTTTTATCACACATATGTAAGAATCTGCATTACTCTTGCATGAATGAAAAGGCACCTCTTCCACTTATTATTATTATTTTTTCAGATAAATATATATAATATTATTTTAGTGATTATTAGACAATTTCCCCTTTTTATCATAGGAGAGAAACGTTTCTTAATAATAGTGCTTTAAAATCTTGTCGAAATATTTCATCATATCTTGTATTAGAGTAATGTTATAAGTCTTTTTAGAATTATCTCTGTGACTTTTAAAATTGCCGTTAAATTTAAAATGTGATTTATTGACTTTTGATCTATTAGTGATTTTAAATGTCACATCACATTTAGGATGATTTTAAAAAGACTTATAGCATTAATTACTCCTTGTATTATATATATATATATATATATACACACGCTTGTTTTTTTGGTTAACTTGTTCGAAGTGTTGAAAAATAGTTTTATGAATTTTAAAAAGTGGTTAATTATTCTTTTTAAGGTAAGAAAAAAAATGGTCCTTAAAGTTGGAAAAGATGACAAAATTCATTAATGTGTCATATATATGAGTACCGGTCATAATGTGAAATGTATTATTTACAATAAAGAACTTATTAAAAAATAATTTTAAAATATGTATTAAAAACAAAACAAGTGAGTAAGGGGTGGTTGGGACCACCTCCATAGCTATAATTGGGAGTCGTTCAATCACACCAAAAAAGAATTTGAAGGGGTCACCAAACCACCCCTAATGGCTATAGTTTGATTCAGCTACCTCCAAGCCAGGCTAAGGGGATGGCTTGACCATTTCTTGCCTTTGCTTTTATTTATTTATTTTTTAAATGTATTTAAATAATTTTTTATTTTCTATTGAATGTGACACATTTCACATTAACTATAAATTAGTCAATTTGATCTAAATGATTGTTTAATCCCAACACATGGTTACCTACCAATAACTCACTCATTATAGACTAAAATAACACCATTTTTTTTTATAAAAAAAAGACGCAACCCATTAGAATAACAATTCTCATGTATAAGATCATACACACAACAACCACATTGTGTGAGACCAACTCATTAAGCTCAAATGAGAATAGATGACTGTAACAAGTGCACTTACCAAAGTGAACTCCATCAAGCATTGACAATATATAAACATATATGCAATGCATGGTACAACTAAATAAATGTAACACAATACGCAAAGACAAAACAAAATGATACATGTCCTAGGATATGAGATGAGACATGAAATGCAATTCTAGGCACAAACACAAATTGCTTTCCTAAGATACTCAAACCAAAAGACCAACTAATTGATGTTAAGTGGAAACAAAGATTAAAGAGACTACTTAGATTCAACCACTTGGTTTGAGAATGTTGAACCGGATTCTTGGAGATTTTGATTGTACTAGTGTTGTCGCAATAGATCATCATGATACCTTGATCAATCTCATAATCCATTAGCAATTGCTCCATCCAAAGTAACTTAGTACAACAACTACCAGCTTAGCTTATATGGTCGAGAAAGAGATTGAATCATGCTTCTTGCTCATCCAAGCCAGTAGGTTATTGCTAACATAAAAGCAAGCACATGAAGTGTTCATCTTGTCATTTGTCTTGATTAACGCCACCACCACATCGGGGCGGGTGTGGTGCACATGGCACCGCCTCTCCGAGGCCTATTTTTTTTACTCGATCTAGATCTTTAGCTCTCTCTTATCTCTCGTTAGTTCTACTTGGTTAGTTTTCTTTTTAGGATTGGGAGTTCCTCGGATCTCGTTATAAAGTTGTTTGGTGGTGTTCTCCTAACACCCGCTGGTGCCTCCTATCGGTGGCTTTGTTCCTTCCTTCCTCCATCGGTGGCTTTGTTACATGTTTTGTGGAGGAAATCAACCACTTTAAAATAAAGAAAGCTCACTATAGAGAAAGAGCTACCAATTGTCAACGCCTTTCTACATCCAAGTAGGGAATTCTACATCACAAGGTGTTGGTGTTCTTGACAGAACAAGTCGGCCAATCTAGCTCGGTCAGGTGATCGTAAGAAGTAGTTCTCGTGTTCTCGTGAACACTCTATTTTCTATATTAAAATTGAGTAAAACAGAGGTTTAAACTAATATCGAGAAGGCATCGGGAGAAAGAGAAAAGAAATAATCATTCTTGATTATGTCGAGTGAAGTTATCGTGTTATCAAATAAATTTTTGTCGGTTTTAAGGAGCAAATTGTTTATATAAAATAAACCATAACAATTCTCATATTGTTAGGATTGTTAAAGTATATTATTCGATTAGAATTTTTGTTAGTTGATTGATATCAACTATGACTATTGTTCGTCGATTATTATCATATTAGAAACTTCGGGGATAGCTTGGACTAGTGACCTCCACTCAATTAGGCGTGGTTCCAACCAATTGAACTATCTCTTGAAAACTTCTCCAACCCATTTAAAATAATACCAAATGTCTATAAACATTTAAAATGACATTAAATTTAGTGTAAATTATTAATTTAATGTTCATTTTAAATGTTTAAAGACACTTGGTACTATTTTAAATGGGTTTGATATATACTTGTTAGTTAATATATACCAACTCTTTTTTTTGAATATATATACATAGTATTACTAAGGTAAGTTAACTATTTTTTTATTTTTTATTTTTAAAAAAAAGAAGAGAGAAAGTTAATTAACACAAGTTACATAAATAGTAGTTAATATGAAACATTATGACATATGGTTAAGTTGTTAACTAATTAAATATATAACTATATTGAATAGTTAATATAGAAGTATTACCATATTAAATAGGGTGATGCTTTAGAGGTGATAGCAATAAACCAAGATGGTCCAAGCGGTAGCGATGGTGATTGTCAATGATATAAAGTTCTTTTGTTGCGGGAGGTCCATGGAAGATGAGCCATACGAAGAGCGACAAGCAAGTGACATATGTTGGCAAAGATGGGTTTGCAACTCTCTGAAGCTCATAGCTGGAATAGCGATTTTCCTGAATGTATGAATGATATTGTAAGGACAGAAGAGAGTTTTTGATTCTTTGATCATGGAAACCAATTTCCAAAAATAAATAAATAAATAAATAAACCATATTAAATAGTAAATACTAACTATAGTTAAGTGTTAGATTACATGATCTAAAGATTATGTAAATTGTAATTTGAAAAATTTATATGATCTAAATTGTTAGATCATATGATCATATATATCACAAATTTAGTGGTTAATATTATAACCAACGATGTAGTTGTTACCATTACAAATTAAGTATATCATTAGAATTTCGAATTATCTTTTGAATTTAGTCACATTATTGGAATCAACAATGTCATGCTAATGTTATTAACTTAGTATGCTAAATAATTTTTCTTTTTTCTAGTAATATATTATTATTTTATTTTATTAACCGGTATAGTAGTTTTATAATATACTAACACAATTAAATTAGTTAATTGTATCCGACGATTATTATTTTATTGTATTTTCTTTTTTCTTTGTCTTTTTTGTTGATATCAATTGCACTCTATATACATTAATTTTTGGATAAATATAATCCTCTCCCTATTTTTGTGGATACACAAAAAAAAAAAAAACAAAAACAATTTAGAGATCCTCAAGGTAGGCTAAAATAACAATTTAGTCTCTTCAGTCAAATTCCATTAACACATTTGATGGATTCCGTAAGGTAGATTCGAACTAGTAACCTCCGTTTTATTAGTCTCAACCGATTAAACAACAATAGTTAATTGATATACAATATATAATTATATTATAATTAATTAATTATATCTATAAGTATCTATATAATATATAATTTAATCATATATTCATATGGTTTTTTTTTTTTTTAACATGTCCACGCAAGGGTAGAGGGAGAAGGGATTCGAACTTATGACATCCGCTTTATAAAGCGTGGTTCACAGCCGATTGAACTACCTCTTGGGGACATATATTCATATGGTTATATCTTAAATGATCAAACAATTAAGTATTTAATGGAAGTTGAATCAGCAATTTGAAATGTTTTTTTTTTTTTTTGATATGTTTACACAAGAGGGGGATGAGAGATTCGAACTAATGGCATTTGTTTTATAAGGCGTGGTTTTTAGCAGAATGAACTATCTCTTGAGGACAACAATTTGAAATATTAATTCTATGATTGAATGCAAATTATGACACTTAATCATATTTTCATACAGTCATATTATATAACAATTACAAAATATGCTATGAGTATAAATTATAGCAACATAATATCACACAATTTGAGCAGAAAATAATTATGAAATTTATTACTAATAACTCCAAAGCAATTTGAATTAATTAAATTAAAGGGATACTCAAGAACTAACCTTGAATAGAATAATAGATAGTAATAATAAGTCTTAGTATTATAAACAATTATTTGTTAGGAAAAATTGTAGTTAAATTAAATAAGGGGTTAAATATAAATTAACAAATGATATAATTAAATTTTAAAATTAAACCAGGGTAATATTGTAGTTTAGAAAAGTAAGTAGTTTGAATTAAAAAGAAAATCTACCCACTACCACGTGTGTGGCTTTAATTGCCTATGAGGAGATAAGAAAATCTTACCCACCTTAGCCTCAGCAAACGAAATCACGCCGTTTACCTACTTGTTTGTATTTTTTCTGTTCTTCTTTTCCTTTTTTCTCCCGCGCCGTTTCCCCTTCTTTCTCCCGCACAGGCAAATTGCTCCCCTTCATCTTGGTTCGCACCAGAGAGAGAGTGAGAAAGGGATAGAGCGAGAAACACTTAGACAGATAGATAAACCTAAATAGAGAGTGTTGGCGTGAGAGGAATTGAGAACCTGAGTTGAGAGTGGGTAATGCTCTGCATTGTGACCATAGGAAATCTGTGCACGGCGGCTTGGAGGTGGTGGCGATTTTGAGGCATAGCAAGATATTCTCTTGGCGAGTCGAGCTTGAGTCCACCAGTTGCTAGTGTCACGAGCTCGAGCTCCAGGCTTCGAGCTTAACTCGCCCAGGATCGGTTTCGTTTACAGCCCCTCGGTCTCTCCTCCCAGCTCTCTCTCTCTCTTTTCTTC
Source organism: Carpinus viminea (assembly GCA_013348765.1). Taxonomy (NCBI): domain Eukaryota; kingdom Viridiplantae; phylum Streptophyta; class Magnoliopsida; order Fagales; family Betulaceae; genus Carpinus; species Carpinus viminea. The sequence continues at coordinate 41,407,922 of CP054667.1, read as the reverse complement.
ATTCTCTTGATCTGGAAGGAGCCATAGGAGGCGGCATTGAATGGCTGATTGGTTTGGGGATGGAATCTGACAGAGGAGATGTAGAGGTGTGAGTTCTGAAGTGTCGATGCCGGTGCCGGTGGACGCCTGCGATGATAGGAGGAAGCAAAGGGCGACGAATGCAAGAATTTGGTTGATTCAGGTGGGGTTTGGTTCAATCCAACGACAAAATGCAAGAATTGGGTTTTCTGGGATGTTTCCTTGATGATGAAATGATGATGATGCAAAGAAGAAAATCTGCAGCAGCTTGAGATGAGGGTGAGTTGGGGGATTTTGTTTTTTTAATATTAAAAGATTGGGTTGTTTTATAGTGTTTTTTTATCTATTTTATGTTGTGCATTTTGTTGATGTGGCGCATCCCTATTGGATGCTGTTTGCTATTTTAATTAGTACATTAAATTTCGATTGATTTTTAATACAGGGCTACAACCGAGATCATGCAGGAACAACATCGGCGCGCTTGGTGGGAGGGAGGGTTGTTGGGCCGGTTTGACTGACTCGATAGCCTCCCAGAGGGCTATTGCCCATGCCCTAAATCCTAATCCAAGTCTTGGCCATCAAAGCCCAGAAACTGAGCGAAGCAACATCGGAGCGCTTGGTGGGAGGGAGGTTGTTGGGCCGGTTTGAGCCGACCTGATAGCCCTCCCAGAGGGCTATTTGGCCCATGCCCTAAATCCTAATCCAAGTCTTGGCCATCGCCCAGAAACTGAGCGAAGCAACATCGGAGCGCTTGGTGGGAGGGAGGGTTGTTATGGTTTGAGCTCGACCCGATAGCCCTCCCAGAGGGCTATTTGGCCCATGCCCTAAATCCTAATCCAAGTCCTCGGCCATCAAATCCCTGATACTGAGCGAAAAGTATATATAGCTGTCTCTCCGTAAGCTTATTTCTTCACAACTTCTGCTTTCAATTTCAAAAAAAAAAAAAAAACTTCTGCTTTGTTGCACCGCAAATCAACACAGGGAGAGGAAAAAAAAAAAATCTGCCTTCAGTTCCAAGTTGAACGGGCCAGGAGTGCGAGATAGCTGAAGGTTGGGTTTCTTTTTTGCGTTTTTTTTTTCGACGTTAGGGTTTTCGTAGATCTATTCCTCTGTTTCTTGAATAGTTGTCTGTTTTCTTATGTTTGATTATTTGGGTGTGTTTTGACGAGTCTTTTTCATGTGGGTTTCCATTGATAATTCCAAATATTTTCCTCTGTTTTGTTTGATAATGTGGGTGTGTTTTGGACGAGTATTTTTCATGTCGGTTACCGTAGATAATTCCAGATCTATGTTTCTTGGACTTAGGTTTTAGGGTTTAGGGAGGTTTAGTAATTGTTTTGGGAGGTTTAGGGTTTCTCGAACTACCATAATTAGGTGGTTTTAAATCTGTTTCCAGTTCTTTAATGGCACGAAAGAGAGGTCGTGAATGTGATTCAGTAGCAGAGACTCTAGCAAAGTGGAGGAAATTGAACGATGAGCTTGATTCTGGGAAAGATGGAGAATTGGTGCGTAAGGTTCCAGCCAAGGGCTCGAAAAAGGGGTGCATGCGAGGAAAAGGCGGCCCTGAGAACACGAATTGCAAATATAGAGGTGTGAGACAGAGGACTTGGGGCAAGTGGGTTGCTGAAATCCGTCAACCGCTTAAGTCTTGTGCACCAGCAAGAAGTAGGAGTCGGCTTTGGCTTGGTACTTTTGCCACTGATGTTGAAGCAGCCCATGCTTATGATAATGCTGCAAGGGATATATATGGTCCTTTGGCCCGCCTTAACTTCCCCGAGGTTGTTGCGGATTCAATGCCTTTGGATACATCTAACATTGAGGTTATTGAAGTTGAAGAATTGAAGGAAAAACAAGACTGTTTTGAGGTTTGTGTGTCTGATAAACCAATGGAGGAAACAAAGTTAAATCCAGAAAATTGTGAGAATTGTGTAGCCTACAATTTGAAGGAGAAACCTGATTGCTTTGAGGAGTTATCTGCAGCTGACTCACATGGGAGCTCAAATCATATGCAAGAGCCAATCTTAGGTGTGGAATACAACTTGGATGCCTCAAGTCCGGATTGTAGTTCTGCCTTAATGGAACTATTGTCAGATTTAGAAGGAATTGACGATTTAGAAGGAGATGACAACCTATTGATTCATTGTGATATGATTTGGGGTTGGAGATATAATTGATGTTTGTCATCCAGATTTTTTTTGGAACTGAAGCAGCCATGCCTCCTCGGATGTTTTAGAAACTAGTACAGATGTTGAGGGTTTTTTTTTTTTTTGGTGGCTTAGTTGCTCTCTGATATGTAAATTCTTTTCCTCCTATGTATAAGCAACTAGTGACAGATCCGAAGTCTGTCAAATTTTGTTAATCTTTTGTATGAACATTCTCAATGAAGTTCTATATTTTTTCCTCATACTACAAATTTGCTTATCCGAGATATCACCTTCCTCATGCTTTTCATTTTCTAATGACCCATGTTAGAAGTATCTTGGGAAAACTTTTGGGAGTGTCTCACTGATGCTTTGGATTTTATAGGAGGATTGAAGCAACATATTCAATTCTTTTTATTATATTATCAGGGTATCAGCAAATTTTTATTTTATCAATTTAGGGAAGGAGTTATTTAGTTAGGTCTTTAGGAAAGTTGTTTAGATAGAATAAACTATAAATTTCTCATCTTGTTGGGATTGTTAATGTTTATTATTCGATTAGGTTATTGTTAGTTAATTGAATATCAAATTAGAAATCGTTAGTTGATTGTTATCAAATTAGAATTAGTTGAGAATGATAGTGTATAAAAGGACTTCCATAATAAAGATGTATGTCTTTTGCCAAATTTGACTCCTGAGAAAATGGAGGACTTGGGTTCCTAGAAGATACCCAAACCATAGCTCTTCAAAGTTCTTCTCTAAATTCTCTTTCTGTCCATGTCAATTGGTATAAGAGCCTAGCAATGCAGAGTGATTGAGTACATAAAATCTTTGTGTGAAGGGCAGACAAATTTTGAACAGATCACAAAGCTATTTTCCAATTTCTGCTTATCCATAGAAAGGAAGATAGTGCTACTACTATCGATAAGTTTGTTTGTCGAGGAAATCAACCACTTAAAATAAAGAAAGCTCACTATAGAGAAAGAGCTACCAATTATCAAAGCCTTCTATATCCAAGTAGGTGAATTCTACATCACAAGGTGTTGGTGTTCTTGACAGAACAAGTCGGCCAATCTAGTTCAAAGATCAAGAAGTAGTTCTCTTCTATATTAAAATCGAGTAAACTAATATCGAGAAGGCGAGAAAGAGAAAAGAAATAATCATTCTTGATTATGTCGAATTATTAGGTTATCAACAAATTTTATTTAAGTAGGAAATTGTTTATATAATATAAACCATAACAATTCTCATATTGTTAGGATTATTAAAGTGTATTATTTGATTAGGATTTTTGTTAGTTGATTGATATCAACTATGCCTATTGTTAAATGATTATTATCATATTAGAAATCGATGGGAACTTTTTGTGAATAAAAGGCCTCCGATAAATAAAGATATATGTTTTGGCCAAGTTTAACTCTTTGAGCAAAGGAGGATTTGTTTTCCTTTTAGTTCTTTTCTCTAAATTCTCTTCGATTTAGTTTGAGTTCTTATCAAATTTCCTTTCTCGCTTAAGAACTCTAATTTTGTTTTCTCCTATAATCCCTTGAGAATGAACAAGTGTCAAATATCATTTCTTTTCTTTTCTTTCTTTTCGTTGTAATTTCTAGTTCTTCGTTGCTTGTGCATTAAATGACAAGAAAGAAGGAAGCACATTTAATACCTTGTTCCTTAAGTATAATATTGGCTTGGTTTTCCTGGAACACTTTTTCATTGACAAAGTCCTCCTTCATCTTTATTTAAATGCTGTAGATCTCATTGTTTACCATCACAGAACAAACTAACTAGTTACGTGACCCTCCTCTGACGAATTGCTTAGATATATTGTCAAGGTCTCCACAAAGCAACAATATTATGTAAGAATCTAACATTCTTGTTGAATGATAGTTTATTCACAAGGCTGTGTCTCATTTGTTGCTTCACCACCAGTTATCCCTCCTTAAAATCTTTGTACAACTAATTATGTGTTTGTTTGCTGGAGCTTTCTTGCATGGGAATGGGTTCTACACACACACACACACGTATTATATGATGCCAATGATTGCATAAGACAATTTCCAGATGTTCGTGTATCTTCCATTTAGTCTTAGCTTATGGCTTCTTTTGTTCATCCTCTGTTATGTCATCCAGCTTCTTTCCATTAATTGGCACATAGAAGGCTTTAAAAGAATTTATATCCTCTAATTACTTGAATAGGCAAGGCTTCCAATAATATTAACCATCACACTGTAAATAGTGTATTCTCTTTCTTTAATTTTCATTTTTCTTTCCTATCCATCATGCTTTGCATAGAGCTTAAATCGAGTCCACAATGTTGTAGTTCAAGTTGTTGAGATGAACCTAGTTTGCTTAAATCTTTCCTCCTTTGTGAATTTAGTGAACTTTGTCAAATACAGTAGAAAAGTGGATATGCAAAATGAGAGAGAACCTTCGTGATTGAAGAGGGAAAAACTGTAATGTTGACTGGCAAATCTATTTATTTATTTCTGCCACTGGGCCGCCACCACCATCATCCACGGTCAAAGCAACACCATCCAGTGGCTATTAGCCACCACAAAGCAAATAACGCCGATCCTAACCGTTCTCTCTCCCAAACTGCCTGCCACCACAATTCATCGCCTCAACCACCACGAAGCAGATTCAGTGTCGACCATCCAAAAACTGGCAGGCCGAACACTATCCTAACCTAACATTTGAGGTAGGCTGAATGGGTATAGGTTTTGTTGGGCTAAAATCTGGATGAGTTTTCTTGTTAGGACCGATTATAGTAAGAATTGGTGGTTGTTTGTTTGATTTCGAAAATGGGTAAGAATTTTTGTGTATATTTTGTTTTTCATTCGGTAACCGATTACGGGTTTTGGTTCTAATTTTATGATTTCTTTACTATTTTGATGGAATTTGGATGATTGATTTTTGGATGGAAGTTTGATTTTTGTTGAGTCCTAATTTCCTTGGTGAATGAGTTGAAATTTTTGGGAATTCTTTTTTTGCTTAAGGAGAAGCTTTCTTCGATTATTCTTTGGTTTTGGTTTTATTTGCACAAGATCAATCACTTCTCTTCTCAATGGAATTTGGGTTTTGTGAAATATAAAATTGTTTTATCTTGTGATTTAGGCCTCTACCTCCCATTCCTAACTTGAAAATTCTAACGAGTTTGTTGCCATTGCTACTATATATATTTTGATTTTTTGGTTTCGGTTTTGGTTTTCTTTTAAGAACAGAAAATCAAAACAGCTATATATGTTTTGATTTTTTGGTTCACAAATGAAGATTGAAACTATATGTTATGAGGAAGACAATGAGAAGAATGATAAACATTGTTATAATATTGTTGTTGAGCTAAACACTATACGTTTTTGCCCTTGCAGGCATTGTTGATCAACTTCCGAAGATGACCATTGTTCTATCAGATGATGAAGGCACTGTTCCTAATCATTGCTAGCTTTGTGAAGACAATAAAAACTACTTTTTGTATTGCCGAAGGGTTTGGCATGGCATTTATTGCTAATCCCGATAGCTTTGGGAGAGGATTTTGTAATGTACATATTGTTATATGACGGCTTCATATTGGCAATTCCTAATAAGAACGGCTTCATATTTTCGTAAATATTTTGTAATGTTCACGGCTTCATATATAATTTTGTACCGTGTTGATTTAATTGATTTGCTTAATTGGATATTGGTGGGAGATGATTTTGTATTGCTGAAAGGTTTGGCATTTCTTGGTATGAACTTTCATTGAATAAAGGTATTATGAACTTTCAACCTGCAGTATGAACTTTCAAGTATTGCACTCCAATACACAATACATATCAACACAAAAAATCAACTTCAATAAAGGTACATAATTTGTTTTATTGGTCCATTCAAACAACCAAAAAGGTTATAATCCAAGAGTTTCTCAATGATACAACATTTCTTTCTCCAACTTCTTTATTCTTCTTATCATCATTGCTGCAAAACCATCCATGTTTACGCATCTATTCTCCCCGACGCCCATTCTATGGTAAAACATGCAAAAATCCTCTCCCCTTGTTATGTCTACTTTGTATGAATTCATTTAGCTCCTTCTATGTACACTTCATGTGATGGAGTTCTAAGCACAGTAGAGATTCTGGAAATGAAAATGGAAATAAGCCCACAAAATCAAGAGTTAAAACAAAAACAAGAAATTAAAAAAAAAAAAATGAAATTTAGGCCCAAAAACCAAGAGTTAAAATACCGAAGCAAATTTATCTAGTGCAAATAAAACCTAAACCAAAGAATAACCAAAGAAAGCTTCTCCCAAATCCATTCACCAAACAGAGAGAAATTCCAAAAATTTCAACACTAGGACTGAAAAATCAACCTTTCATCCAAAATCAATCATTCAAATTCCATCAAAATAGTAAAGAAATCACAAAATTAGAACTAAAACCCATAATCGAATACCCAATGAAAACAAAATATACACAAAATTTTACCCATTTTCAAATCAAACAAAAAATCACCAATTCTTACTATAATCGGTCCTACCTCAAATGCAGTTAGGGTAGTGTTCCAACTGCCAGCTTTTTGGATGGTCATATTCCGCTTCAGAGTGGTCAATAATCTTACGAAACTCGTTAATACTTAACAAAATCCTAACAAAAAAAAAAATTGTTTTAGAATAAGAAAAAAATGAAAATGAGAAATATTCCATGCTTGTTTAACAAAATTTATACCATGCTCTAATTACCCTCAAAGATACTTTAATGAAAGTATCTCTCACATAAAAACCATAGAATTTAGGGTTTTTATTTGACATAATTCATAAAATTAAATAGATAAATAAACATGATTAGATATTATTTTTTTATAAATACTTAAAAAATAAAATATTTTGGGTCTTAAATGATTTTGAATATGAGTTAATTTTTTTTTATATCCCAATGAATGTTTTTCTCTCTTGCCTCACAAGAAGATTTAGTTGCAAAAAAAAAAATTAAATTAAAATTATAATATTAAAAGCTGAAATTTATTATTACATTGTTGTTGTTGTTAATGGTTTGAAACATTAATTGTTTGTTAATAGGTGAGAGATGATTTGAAATCAACAAGGGTAGGAGGCGTGAGCTGAATTGCATTTTAATGCTTTCTTGCATGTTATATGTCAAAACCTTTTAAAACAAAAGATTTTTATTTTAAATTGTTATTAGAATTAATTAATAGAAAACAATTTAATATAAAACAAATTTTAAAAAATGCAATAAAAAAAATCCATTTAAAATCAAATTTAAAACAAAAAAGACAAAATTTATTATCAAATTTAATGTTTCATTTTAAATAGAAACCAAGACACTTCTCCCAAATGATTTGATATATACATACATTAATTATCTCTCTTTTAATATATATCTTAATATTATATATTATTATATTATTTTTAAAAAGAAGAAAAAAAAGAAAAGAAAGAAATTATTCACAATTCCATATTTTATATGAAACATTTATGCAATATTAATTGTTAATAATTAAATTTAATTATTGAATAGTTAATATGTTTTTACCATTAAATTGATCTTTAAAATAGGTGATCTTTAATGGTAGTGTTTTTTGGTGTTTTCTGGTGATCTTATCCATGCTTTATATCCGATAAACAAAATGATTTTATATGGTATATTGTATGAATCAACTCTTTTTAAAAGAAGATTAATGGAAAGAGCCATAAAAGAATTCACAAGACAAATATAGTTCAAGATGGTTTGTTCTGAAAGTTCATACTGTTTGGTTCTCTCTGAATTATGAATGATATTGTAAATAAAATTTTGATTCTTTGATTGAAACCAATTTAAAAAAAAATATTTAGAAATTAATTATATTGTGTTGATTCATATCAAAAATTATTTGTAATTTTTGAAAATTGTTTATATAAAATAAACCATATGACAATTCTCATTGTTAGTGGTTAAATATTATTAAGGATTTTGTTAGTTGATTGATATCACAAATTAAATGTATATCATTTAAATTTAAATTATCATTTTGAATTTATTACATTATTGGTTTATGTCATTTTCTTATTAACTTCATTAAATATTTTCTTTTCTTAATATATTATTATTTTATTTTATTAATGGTTATTGTTTTAAATATTCTAACAAATTATTAGTTAAATGTTTAATGATTTAATTATTTTATTGTATTTTATACTTTTAAAATGTACTCAATTTTTGAATATATATAGTTATAAAAGGTTAAATTATTTTTTATATTTAAAAAAAAAAAGAAAGAAAGAAACAGTTATTTATATGTTTGTTAATTTTAACAAATGCAATATTAATCTATATTTCTAAATTATGATTCACAATGTAATAAAAAAAATTTATTAGGTGATCTAAAATAACAATTTGTAATTGCAAATTTCAAAAATTTTGTGGATTCCATTGATGGCAATTAGTGCTTATTTATTAGTAGAAAGATGGCAACAATAATTTTGATATCAAATATTTATATTATAAAATTAATTATATTATAAGTATCTATATAATATAAATTTAACAATATTAAAGTAAAAAAAAAAAAAGTATTTAAGTAAAATATAACTATAAGAAGGTAGATTACATGATCTTTTTAAAGATTTTTTAGAATGAATTCTTTAGACAAAATTTGAATGTTAAATTTATGATTAAAAAAATTAGTATGCTTAATATATAACTCATATTATAAAAAATTACAAAATGGATTTAATTGTCAATTATTTTGTAAAATGTGTTTCAGCTTATTAATTAACACATTTTAAAAAGCTAAAAGAGGCATCAAAATAAATCAATCTAATAATATTTATTTTTGAGGAAGATTATAGTAGTTGTTTAAATTTATTAATTTGTATTAGAATTTCTTATTTCTTTTTTATTTGTGTTGTTTACTTTTTTATTGTATTTTCTTTGTTTTTCTTTTTATCATTTATATATATAATTTTAGTGATTTTATAATCTTTAATTTTGGATAAATAATTAATGTTTTTATTTCATCTTTCTTTGTTTGAGCCTTTAGGGTGAAATAAAATTAATTTTAATTTACACATTTGATGGATTTTGATTTGAATTAAAAAGATTTTAGTTATTAGATTGAAAACAATTAATTGGATATGATATATAATATATTATAATTAATTATTATATATTGAATCTATATATATATAATTTTGGTCATATTCATTGGATTTTTTTTTGAATACGGAAGATGAATATTAATGGTAATATTTTATAATTATCATTGATTTAAAATATATATTCTTATATATCTAAATGATCAAACAATTATTTAATGTTGAATAATTTGCTTTTTTTTTTTGATTTGTTCTAAGATCTTTTTGATTTATTTATTTATTTTATTTTTAAATTATTTTTTGCATTTCTCTTAAATAATATTCAATTTAATTCTTTGTAAAATGTTTAATCATCATTATCATACCTCATTATATATATAATTACAAAATATGAGTATAAATTATAGCAACATAATATCAAACAATTTGAGTAGAAAATAATTATGAAATTTATTACTAATAACTCCAAAGCAATTTGAATTAATTAAATTAAAGGATACTGCTAACCTTGAATAGAATAATAGATAGTAATAATAAGTCTTAGTATTATAAATAATTATTTGTTAGGAAAAATTGTAGTTAAATTAAATAAGGGTTAAATATAAATTAACAAACTATAATTAAATTTAAAATTAAACGAGGTAATATTGTAGTTTAAAAAGTAAGTGATTTGAATTAAAAAGAAAATCTACCCACTACCACGTGTGTGGCTTTAATTGGCTATGAGGAGATAAGAAAATCTACCTTAGCCTCAGCAAACGAAATCACGCCGTTTACCTACTTGTTTGTATTTTTCTGTTCTTCTTTTCCTCTTTCTGCGCCGTTTCCCTTCTTTCTCGACAGGCAAATTGCTCTTCATCTTGGTTCGCACCAGAGAGAGAGTGAAAGGGAAAGAGCGAAACACTTAGATAGATAGATAAACCTAAATAGAGTGTCGGCGTGAGAGGAATTGAGAACCCAGTTGAGAGTGGGTAATGCTCTGCACTGACCCATCAAATCGTGCACGGCTGAGATGGTGGCGATTTTGAGGCATAGCAAGATATTCCTCTTGGAGTCGAGCTGAGTCCACCAGTTACAGCTCGTCACGAGCTCTAGCTTAACTCGCCCAGGATCGGCTCATTTACAGCCCTCGGACCGTCCTCTCCCAGTCTCTCTCTCTTTCTTCATTCTCTTGATCTGGAAGGAGCCATAGGAGGCGGCATTGAATGGCTGATTGGGTTTTGGAGATGGAATGACAGAGGAGATGTAGAGGCGTGAGTTCTGAAGTGTCGATGCCGGTGCCGGTGGACGCCTGCGATGATGGGAGGAAGCAAAGGGCGACGAATGCAAGAATTTGTTGGATTCAGGTGGGGTTTGGTTCAATCCAACACAAAATGCAAAATTGGGTTTTCTGGTTGTTTCCTTGATGATGAATGATGATGATGATGAAGAAGAAAATCTGCAGCAGCTTGAGATGATGAGAGGATTTGTTTTTAATATTAAAAGATTGGGTTGTTTTATAGTGTTTTCCTATCTATTTTATGTTGTGCATTTTGCTGATGTGGCGCATCCCTATTGGATGCTGTTTGCTATTTTAATTAGTTACATTAAATTTCGATTGATTTTTATACAGGGCTACAACCGAGATCATGCAGGGCAACATCAGCGCTTGGTGGGAGGGAGGGTTGTTGGGCCAGTTTGAGCCCGACCCGATAGCCCTCCCAGAGGGCTATTTGGGCCCATGCCCTAAATCCTAATCCAAGCCATTGCCATCAAAGCCCAAACTGAGCGAAGCAACATCAGCGCTTGGTGGAGGGAGGTTGTTGGGTTTGAGCCGACCCCGATAGCCCTCCCAGTGCCTAAATCTAATCCAAGTCCTATTTCTTCACAACTTCTGCTTTCAATTTCAAAAAAGAGACCTGCTTTCCTTCAGTTCCAAGTTGAACGCGCCTGGAGTGCTTTGCGTGATATGATTTGGGGTTGAGATATAATTGATTCCTTTTTTTTTCTGGGGCCTCCTCACTGATACAGTTCAATTTTGGGTACCGAAGACGGCCATATTTTATTTCCGCATATATGTTCCATACCCATATATTTTTTTCTAGAAGTATAGTTCTATATTTTTCCTCATACTACAAATTTGCTTATTCGAAATATCACCTTCCTCATGCTTTTCATTTTCTAATGACCCATGTTAGAAGTATCTTGGAAAAGTTTTTTGTGAGTGTCTCACTGATGCTTTGGATTTTATAGGAGGATTGAAGCAACATATTCAATTCTTTTTATGATCTTATCAGGGTATCAACAAATTTTTATTTTATCAATTTAGGGAAGGAGTTATTTAATTAGTCAGTTTAGGAAAGTTGGTTAGATAGAATAAACTATAACATTTCTCATCTTGTTGGGATTGTTAATGTTTATTATTCGATTAGGTTATTGTTAGTTAATTGAATATCAAATTAGAAATCGTTAGTTGATTGTTATCAAATTAGAATTAGTTGAGAATGATAGTGTATAAAAGGACTTCCAGTCTGAATAAAGGTGTATGTCTTTTGCCAAATTTGACTCCCTGAGCAAATGGAGGACTTGGGTTCCCTAGAAGAATCCCAAACCATAGCTCTTCAAAGTTCTTCTCTCTAAATTCTCTTTCTGTCCATGTCAATTGGTATAAGAGCCTAGCAATGCAGAGTGATTGGAGTACACTGTAAAATCTTTGTGTGAAGGGCAGTGACAAATTTTGGAACAGATCACAAAGCTATTTTCCAATTTCTGCTTATCCATAGAAAGGAAGATAGGGCTACTTCTACTGCACAAGTTTTGTGCCTGAGGAAATCAACCACTTTAAAATAAAAGAAAGCTCACTATAGAGAAAGAGCTACCAATTGTCAAAGCCTTCTACATCCAAGTAGGTGAATTCTACATCAGAAGGTGTTGGTGTTCTTGACAGGAACAAGTCGGCCAATCTAGCTCAGTGTCCAGGTGATCAGAAGAAGTAGTTCTCGGGTTCTGTTGTACCCCCTGTTTTCTATATTAAAAATTGAGTAAAACAGAGGCTGAAACTAATATCAGAGAAGGCAACAAGGAGAAAGAGAAAAGAAATAATCATCCTTGATTATGTCGAGCGAAGTTATCAGGTTATCAACAAATTTTTATCAGTTTAACGAGGAAATTGTTTATATAATATAAACCATAACAATTCTCATATTGTTAGGATTGTTAAAGTATATTATTGGATTAGGATTTTTGTTAGTTGATTGATATCAACTATGCCTATTGTTCGTCGATTATTGTCAGATTAGAAACTGTTGGGAACTTTTGTGAATAAAAGGCCCTCCAGTATAAATAAAGATGGATGTTTTTGGCCAAGTTTAACTCTTTGAGCAAAAGGAGGATTTGTTTTCCTTTTATAGTTCTTTTCTCTAAATTCTCTTACTGATTTAGTTTGAGTTCTCATCAAATTTCCTTTTCTGTTTAAGAACTCTAATTTTGTTTCTCCTATAATCCCTTGAGAATGAACAAGTGTCAAATATCATTTTTTTTTTTGGAAGTAATTTCTAGTTCTTCATTGCTTGTGCATTAGATGACAAGAAAGAAGGAAGCACATTTTAATACCTTGTTCCTTAAGTATAATATTGGCTTGGTTTTCCCTGGAACACTTTTTCGTTGACAAAGTCCTCCCTTCATCTTTATTTAAACGCTGTAGATCTTATAGTTTACCATCACAGAACAAACTAACTAGTTACGTGACCCTCCTACTGACGAATTGCTTAGATATATTGTCAAGGTCTCCACAAAGCAACAATATTATGTAAGAATCTAACATTCTTGTTTGAATGATAGTTTATTCACAAGGCTGTGTGTATCATTTTGTTGCTTCACCACCAGTTATCCTTCCTTAAAAACTTCGTCCAACTTATTATGTTTTTGTTTGCTGGAGCTTTCTTGCATGGGAATGGGTTCTACACACACACACACACATATATATATTATTCAAAAGATGCCCATGATTGCATAAGACAATTTCCTGATGTTCGTGTATCTTCCATTTAGTCTTATCTTATGGCTTCTTTTGTTCATCCTCTGTTATGTCATCCAGCTTCTTTCCATTAATTGGCACATAGAAGGCTTTAAAAGAATTCATATCCTCTAATTACTTGAATAGCTGCAGTGATTCCAATAATATTAGCCATCACTGTTGTAATTGGTGTATTCTCTTTCTTTAATTTTCATTTTTCTTTCCTATCCATCATGCTTTGCATAGAGCTTAAATCAGGGTCACGAATGTTGTAGTTCAAGTTGTTAGAGATGAACCTAGTTTGCTTAACTCTTTCCTTCTTTATGAATTTAGTGTGAACTTTGTCAAATACAGTAGAAAAGTGGATATGCAAAATGAGAAAGAACCTTTGTGATTGAAGAGGAAAAGCATAATGTTCTTGGCAAATCTATTTATTTATTTACGCCACTTGGGCATCCACCACCATCATCCACGATTGCAGCAACACCATCTAGTGGCTATGCATACCACCACAAAAGCGAAACAGCCGATCCTAACCAGTTCTCTCTCCCAAAGCCACCACAATTCATTGCCTCACCACCAAAGCACCATCCGGTAGGTTGAATGGGTATAGGTTTTGTTGGCTAAAATCTGGATGAGTTTTCTTGTTAGGACCGATTATAGTAAGAATTGGTGGTTGTTTGTTTGATTTCGAAAATGGGTAAGAATTTTTGTGTATATTTTGTTTTTCATTCGGTAACCGATTACGGGTTTTGGTTCTAATTTTATGATTTCTTTACTATTTTGATGGAATTTGGATGATTGATTTTCGGATGGAAGGTTGATTTTTGTTGAGTCCTAATTTCCTTGGTCGATGTGTTGAAATTTTTTGGGAATTTTTTTGTTTAAGCCGAATGGATTTGGGAGAAGCTTTCTTCGATTATTCTTTGGTTTTGGTTTTATTTGCACAAGATTAATCTGCTTCTCTTCTCAATGGAATTTCGGTTTTTGTGAAACAATAAAAATTGTTTTGTGCTGTGATTTAGGCCTCTACCTCCCATTCCAAACTTGAAAATTTCTAACGAGTTTGTTGCCATTGCTACTATATATGTTCTGATTTTTTGGTCTCGGTTTTGGTTTTCTTTTAAGAATAGAAAATCAAAACAGCTATATATGTTTTGATTTTTTGGTTCACAAATGAAGATTGAAACTATATGTTATGAGGAAGACAATGAGAAGAATGATAAACATTGTTGTTATAATATTTCTGTTGAGCTAAAAACTATACGTTTTTGCCCTTGCAGGCATTGTTGATCAACTTCCAAATATGACCATTGTTCTATCAGTTGATGAAAGGCACCATTCCTGATCATTGCCAGCTTTGTGAAGACAATAAAAACTACTTTTTGTATTGCCGAAGGGTTTGGCATGGCATTTATTGCTAATCCCGATAGCTTTGGGAGAGGATTTTGTAATGTACATATTGTTATATGACGGCGTCATATTGGCAATTCCTAATAAGAATGGCTTCATATTTTTGTAATGTTCACGGCTTCATATTGTTATATAATTTGATACCTTGTTGATTTAATTGATTGGCTTAATTGGATATTGGTGGGAGATGATTTTGTATTGCTGAAAGGTTTGGCATTTCTTGGTAATCCTGATAACTCCCATTACATAACAAATTAACTGTGCAGTATGAACTTTCAAGTATTGCACTCCAATACACAATACATATCAACATAAAAAATCAACTTCAATAAAGGTACATAATTTGTTTTTTTTTTTGTCCATTCAAACAACCAAAAAGGTTATAATCCAAGAGTTTCTCAATGATGCAACATTTCGTTCTCCAACTTCTTCATTCTTCTTATCATCATTGCTGCAAAACCCTCCATGTTTACGCATCTATTCTTGCTGATGCCCATTCTATAGCAAAATATGCAAAAATTCTCTCCCCTTGTTATGTCTACTTTGTATGAATTCTAGCATTTAGCTCCCTTCTATGTACACTTCATGTGATGGAGTTCTAAGCGACAACAAGGATGCTAGAAATGGAAATGGAAATGGAAATGAGCCCACAAAATCAAGAGTTAAAACAAAAACAAGAAATTAAAAAAAAAAAAAAATCAAATTTAAGCCCAAAAACCAAGAGTTAAGATACGGAAGCAAATTTATCTTGTGCAAATAAAACCTAAACCAAAGAATAACCAAAGAAAGCTTCTCCCAAATCCATTTGGCTTAAACAGATAAATTTTCAAAAAATTTCAACACTAGGACTCAACAAAAATCAACCTTCCATCAAAAAATCAATCATTCAAATTCCATCAAAATAGTAAAGAAATCACAAAATTAGAACCAAAACCCATAATCGGTTACCCAATGAAAAACAAAATATACACAAAATTTTATCCATTTTCGAAATCAAACAAAAAATCACCAATTCTTACTATAATCGGTCTTACCTCAAATGCTAGGTTAGGGTAGTGTTCAACCTACCAGTTTTTGGATGGTTGACGCTGATTCTACTTCGTAGTGGTCAATAATCTTCTGAAACTTGTTAATACTTGACAAAATCCTAAAGTATATAAAACTCACACAAAAAAAAAAAAAAAAATTGTTTTAGAATAAGAAAAACAAAATGATGAAAATGAGAAATATATTTCAATTAAAAAGCTTAAATTATAACCAAGCCAAATTACGGGCGCTGTCATAATCAAGACAAATTAAGGTGTTAATGGCTTTAATTATAAACTTTACTCTCAACTTACTTGGTTGGGTACTTGGGTTATGACAATAAAATGCCAAATATTGATAAATAAACATTGAATTTCTTGACTTTTTATTTTTTTATTTTTAAACTAAATTTTGTTACCTGGGGTGATAAACAATTCATGCAAAAAAAAATATATATATATACTTAATTTTTTTTTTGTGGTGCCCAATGTCACCTCCCTCTCTTTATGCTGCTAGTATGCGAGGATATTAGTTCATAAGAGGCAAAATTATAAAATTAAAATTATAACTCACTAAATATTAAAAAATGTAACTGTTATTTTTTATTACATTGTTGTTGTTGTGGTGTGATGGTTTGCTTTCGTTAATTATGTTGTTATTTCTACTATTAGCTATGATTTGATGATCATGCTGGTAGGCTGATTTGGCTTCTTGGATTGGTTTCTTTGATTGCATTTTTTATGCTTTCTTTTTTGCATTTATATTTTCGTATTCCTTTTGTTCTCTTTTTTAATTACACCTTTACCTTGTCATTTTGTTGAGATTTTTTCCATGATAACTGGTTTGTGTTTCTATTGTATTCTAACTATTTATCGTATTCTTTGAACGATGATGAATTAAAATGACGTAATGTTTTTTTAAATTGTGTTGGTGAAAAATCATGGCTAATTGATTGAATATGTCCTATTATATATATGTTGTTTAGATTTGGTTTCTATCACTAAGATAGTAATCCGGAATTTTTTTTCTTGAAGAATGATCTACCAACAAATTTGTGAAATCTACTTCAAAGAAAGTTATTTTAGGATTTGATTGGAACTAAATAGAATCATTATTCTCCATAATTTCAGAAATTATATATTTCATACAATTAAAATATGTAACAAAAACAAAATATCTTCGTAAATAATTAATTTAGAAGAGTAATATAGATATAAAAAGTTAATCAATGTAAAACTTTGATTATATACCTGAAACTTTATTATTATTATTATTATTATTATTGAAAATCAGCTATGATGTCGTACTAAAAATCTTGTTTCAAGTGGCACTGCAACTTAGCCTGAAGAGTTTGTTTTTTTAAAGCCAGCGGTAAAGTAAAGTCTTGACAAAAAAAGGAAAAAAAAAAAAAACCCTTCCAAGTTTTATGTCGGCGCCACTGCATTTTGTTTGTCTTGTTTCAAGGTTTAAAAATGACGCGTTTTGTGCTTTTAGTTAAACGATGCGCATTTGGCAAAATATAAAAAGACTTGTCTTGTTTCTTTCCTCTTCTTCTTCTACCTTTAGTTGACTAATCCCTAATCCTGAAAAAGCAGAAACAGAAACACTGATGGGAAGGGAAAAAAAAAATCGTCGGGAGAAATCTTAAGGAGGCGAGAGGGGGGGGGGGGGGGGTGGGGGCATTTAACCCCTCTCAACTCCCCCTCCCTCCGCCCCATGTAGGATTAAAACTGGGTGAGCTTTTTTTAAATTTAGACCATCTCTCTTTTAGTGGTCAATTCTTGTTCATTTTTGTACTTGTTTCACTTTTATCACACATATGTAAGAATCTGCATTACTGTTGCATGAATGAAAAGGCACCTCTTTCCACTTATTATTATTATTTTTTTCCAGATAAATATATATAATATTATTTTAGTGATTATTAGACAATTTCCCCTTTTTATCATAGGAGAGAAACGTTTCTTAATAATAGTGCTTTAAAATCTTGTCGAAATATTTCACCATATCTTGTATTAGAGTAATGTTATAAGTCTTTTTAGAGTTTTCTTAGAATCATCTCTGTGACTTTTAAAATTACCGTTAAATTTAAAATGTGATTTATTAACTTTTGATTTATTAGTGATTTTAAATGCCACATTACATTTAGGATGATTTTAAAAAGACTTATAGCATTAATTACTCCTTGTATTATATATATATACATACGCTTGTTTTTTTGGTTAACTTGTTTGAAGTGTTGAAAAACAGTTTTATGAATTTTAAAAAGTGGTTAATTATTCATTTTAAGGTAAGAAGAAAAAATGGTCCTTAAAGTTGGAAAAGATGACAAAATTCATTAATGTGTCATATATATGAATACCGGTCATAATGTGGAATGTATTATTTATAATAAAGAACTTATTTAAAAATAATTTTAAAATATGTATTAAAAACAAAACAAGTGAGTAAGGGGTGGTTGGGACCACCTCCATAGCTATAATTGGGAGTCGTTCAATCACACCAAAAAAGAATTTGAAGGGGTCACCAAACCACCCCCTAATGGCTATAGTTTGATTCAGCTACCTCCAAGCCAGGCTAAGGGGATGGCTTGACAATTTCTTGCCTTTGCTTTTATTTATTTATTTTTTAAATGTATTTAAATTATTTTTTATTTTCTATTGAATGTGACACATTTCACATTACCTATAAATTAGTCAATTTGATCTAAATGATTGTTTAATCCCAACACATGGTTACCTACCAATAACTCACTCATTATAGACTAAAATAACACCATTTTTTTTTTTAAAAAAAAAGACGCAACCCATTAGAATAACAATTCTCATGTATAAGATCATACACACAACAACCACATTGTGTGAGACCAACTCATTAAGCTCAAATGAGAATAGATGACTGTAACAAGTGCACTTACCAAAGTGAACTCCATCAAGCATTGACAATATATAAACATATATGCAATGCATGGTACAACTAAATAAACGTAACACAATACGCAAAGACAAAACAAAATGATACATGTCCTAGGATATGAGATGAGATATGAAATGCAATTCTAGGCACAAACACAAATTGCTTTCCTAAGATACTCAAACCAAAAGACCAACTAATTGATGTTAAGTGGAAACAAAGTTTAAAGAGACTACTTAGATTCAACCAAGTCATGAATAAAAGAATACCTGATCTCAATGTACTTGGTTTGAGAATGTTGCACCGGATTCTTGGAGATTTTGATTGTACTAGTGTTGTCACAATAGATCATCATGATGCCTTGATCAATCTCATAATCCATTAGCAATTGCTTCATCCAAAGTAACTTAGTACAACAACTACCAGCTTAGCTTATATGGTCGAGAAAGAGATTGAATCATGCTTCTTGCTCATCCAAGCCAATAGGTTATTGCTAACATAAAAGCAAGCACATGAAGTGTTCATCTTGTCATTTGTCTTGATTAACGCCACCACCACATCGGGGCGGGTTTGGTGCACATGGCACCGTCTCTCCGAGGCCTATTTTTTTTTACTCGATCTAGATCTTTAGCTCTCTCTTATCTCTCGTTCTAGTTCTACTTGGTTAGTTTTCTCTTTTAGGATTGGGAGTTCCTCAGATCTCGTTACAGGTTGTTTTGTGGGGTTCTCTGAACACCCGGTTGGTGCCTCCCATCGGTGGCTTTGTTTCTTCCTCCATCAGTGTCTTCTCTGTTGCTATGATTGTCATTCTGGTATGCTTTTTGTAGCGGTTTTGTAGTTAGGTTCAAGAATAGTTGGACTTTTCGAGGTTTATGCTCTTTCTCGTGCCGTTTGGAAGAGCCATCACCGGCTCGAGAAAGGTTGAAGGGCGTTTAATGGTTCGTGTCCCTCCTTCTGCCGCCTTTGGTTTGACTTCTCTCAGTCTCACTGCCTTAAATGGCGGCCATTTTTCTTGATATTTTTTGTTGAGAAAATTTAAGGCCGTTTAATTTATTTGACACATTTAAAAAAAATATTATTTATTTATCTATTTTCCCATTTGTTTGGATATATTAGGCTTTTTATTAGTTTCCCCGCCCTTTATTTATGTGTTGTGTCCGGTGTTTCCGTCCTCTGTCCCCTCCACCCTTCCCCTCTTTCCGAGGAAAAAAGAAAAGGTCTTACCGTTGACCCAATCCATAAGATCACTTTCACACTGGATCCAGGAGACAAAGACAAGATGAGATTACACTTGTTGCCGCCTCACTCGGATCGAACCCAAATCCAAATTGGTCTGCGTCTGTCAGTCAAACGTAAGGAATGGGAATATTTCTTTAGTCAATTATTTCACTTTGCTTCCGCAGGCTAAAACTGGCCCATTTAGCTTTTGAGTCAATGCCGCAACCAACTTTGGAATTTGAGACGTCCCAGTTCATAAAAGTCTTAGATTCCATCTGTGTATTTGAAACTTCCCGTTTTTCCAATTTTTACACCAAAGATTTGGTCAATGCGAGACGCAGAAGAAAGTCTTCAAGTTGGTTCTCAGAACCAGAACCAGGAAAGCCCAAAAAAAATGGGGTTCTGGGGATTGCTATGGACCCCTATCCTATGGTTCAAAATGCTCAGTGAAGAGTTGCATTGGAGCTTTGTGTTGGGCGTGGTCGTTGTGTATGGCGTGAGCCAGGGTTTGGGTGTTGGTCTAAGCCGAGTTAGTACACTGTATTACATGAAGGATGAGCAGAAAATGCAGCCCTCTGAAGCTCAGGTGTATTTTGGGATCATTCAAATTCCTTGGGTTGTTAAGCCTCTCTGGGGCCTCCTCACTGATACAGTTCCAATTCTTGGGTACCGAAGACGGCCATATTTTATTTCCGCAGGTATATGTTCCATACCCATATATTATTTTCTCTAGGTATAGTGTTGCGGAGATGATAAATCTGTTTTTTTCGCTGCTATTTAGCGGATATAGCTGGTCTGCTAGTGGCAGTTTCTTATACATTCTGGTTTTTAAGTTATAGAACTACAAATTTGCTTATTCGAGATATCACCTCCCTCATGCTTTTCATTTTCTAATGACCCGTGTTAGAAATATCTTGGGAAAACTTTTTGGGAGTGTCTCACTGATGCTTTGGATTTTATAAGAGGATTGAAGCAGCATATTCAATTCTTTTTATGATCTTATCAGGGTATCAACAAATTTTTATTTTATCAATTTAAGGAAGGAGTTATTTAGGAAAAGTTGTTTAGATAGAATAAACTATAACATTTCTCATCTTGTTGGGATTGTTAGTGTTTATTATTCGATTAGGTTATTGTTAGTTAATTGAATATCAAATTAGAAATTGTTAGTTGATTGTTATCAAATTAGAGTTAGTTGAGAATGATGGTGTATAAAAGGACTTCCAGTCTGAATAAAGATGTATGTCTTTTGCCAAATTTGATTCCCTGAGTAAATGGAGGACTTGGGTTCCCTAGAAGAAACACAAACCATATCTCTTTAAAGTTGTTCTCTCTAATTTCTTTCTGTCCATATCAATTGGTATAAGAGCCTAGCAATGAAGAGTGATTGGAGTACACGGTAAAATCTTTGTGTGAAGGGCAGTGACAAATTTTGGAACAGATCACAAAGCTATTCCAACTTCTGCCTATCCATATAGATAGTGCTACTACTACTGCACAAGTTTTGTGGCTGAGGAAATCAACCACTTAAAATAAAGAAAGCTCACTGTAGAGAAAGAGCTACCAATTGTCAAAGCCTTCTACATCCAAGTAGGGGAATTCTACATCACAAGGTGTTGGTGTTCTTGACAGGAACAAGTCAGCCAATCTAGTTCAGTGTCTAGCTGATCAGAAGAAGTAGTTCTCAGGTTCTGTTGAACACTCTGTTTTCTATATTAAAAATTGAGTAAAACAGAGGCTGAAACTAATATCAAAGAAGGCAACGGGGAGAAAGAGAAAAAGAAATAATCGTTCTTGATTATGTCGAGCGAAGTTATCAGGTTGTCAACAAATTTTTATCAGTTTAAGGAGGAAATTGTTTATATAAAATAAACCATAACAATTCTCATACTGTTAGGATTGTTAAAGTATATTATTCGATTAGGATTTTTGTTAGTTGATTGATATCAACTATGACTATTGTTTGTCGATTATTATCAGATTAGAAACTGTTGTGAACTTTTGTGTATTAAAGGCCATCCAGTATAAATAGAGATGTATGTTTTTGGCCAAGTTTAACTCTTTGAGCAAAAGGAGGATTTGTTTTCCTTTTATAGTTCTTTTCTCTAAATTCTCTTCCTGATTTAGTCTGAGTTCTTATCAAATTTCCATTTTCTGTTTAAGAACTCTAATTTGTTTTCTCCTATAATCCCTTAAGAATGAACTAGTGTCAAATATCATTTATCTTTTTTTTTTTTAAAGTAATTTATTGCTTGTGCATTAAATGACAAGAAAGAAGGAAGCTCATTTTAATACCTTGTTCCTTAAGTATAATATTGGCTTGGTTTTCCCTGGAACACTTTTTCATTGACAAAGTCCTCCCTTCATCTTTTTTTTCATGCTGTAGATCTCTTTGTTTACCATCACAGAACAAACTAACTAGTTACGTGACCCTCCTACTGACGAATGCTTGGGTATATTATCAAGGTCTCCACAAAGCAACAATATTATGCAAGAATCTAACATTCTTGTTTGAATGATAGTTTATTCACAAGGCTGTGTGTCTCATTTTGTTGCTTCACCACCAGTTATCCTTCCTTAAACTTTGTACAACTTATTATGTGTTTGTTTGCTGGAGCTTTCTTGCATGGGAATGGGTTCTACTCACACACACACACATATATATTATTCAAAAGATGCCCATGATTGCATAAGACAATTTCTAGATGTTCGTGTATCTTCCATTTAGCCTTCTCTTATGGCTTCTTTTGCTCATCCTCTGTTATGTCATCCAGCTTCTTTCCATTATTTAATTTTTTTTTTTTTGTAAACTAGCTTCTTTCCATTAATTGGCACATAGAAGGCTTTAAAAGAATTCATATCCTCCAATCACTTGCATAGCTGCCGTGCTTCCAATAATATTAACCATCACTGGTGTAATTGGTGTATTCTCTTTCTTTAATTTTCATTTTTCTTTCCTATCCATCCTGCTTTGCATAGAGCTTAAATCAGGGTCACGAGTGTTGTAGTCCAAGTTGTTAGAGATGAACCTAGTTTGCTTAAATCTTTCCCTTCTTTGTGAATTTAATGTGAACTTTGTCAAATACAGTAGAAAAGTGGATATGTAAAATGAGACAGAACCTTCTTGATTGAAGAGGGAAAAACTGGAATGTTGACTGGCAAATCTATTTTTTATTTTTTGATAAGTAATCAAAATATTATTAATGTGTGAGGCACTCTTAGGTACATAGTAAGACTGTCAAATATAGTAATATACTATGTATAAAAATGTCATAAATTGTTTTCTAAGGCTCCGTTTACTTCGACGTGAAATGGTTTCCTTCGGAAAATATTTTCAGAGAAGTTATTTTCCCTGAAAATATTTTCTATCGAAAACATTTTACGGTATTTACTGCGCGTATGGAAAATCACAAAATTTATATATATATATTCATTAAATCATATTAAACTCTAAATTTACGTGTAAGTCTTGGGACGTGACCGGACCTGCCGGGATTTGACTAGGACCTACTTGAAACTTTAACGAGACCCGCCTGAGACTTGACCGGCAGCTGCCCGGGACCTGCCCGGGCAAGTCTTGAACGGGTCCCGGTAAAGTACCGGACAGGTCTTGGTGAAGTCCCGAGCGGGCCCCGGTCAAGTCTTGGGCAGGTCCCGGTGAAGTCCTGAGCGGGTCCTGGGTTGGTCCCGGTCAAGTTCCAGGCAGGTCTTGATTAGGTCTTGGTCAGGTCCCGGGAGGGTCCCAATGAAGTCTCGAGCAGGTCCCGGTCAAGTGCCTAGCGGATCCTAGGCAAGTCCTAGTCAAGTGCCAAGCGGGTCCTCTGTAAAGTCCCGAGTAGGTCTCAGGCGGGCCCCGGTCTAGTTTGGGTCAAGTGCTGGGCGGGTCTCAGTAAAGTCTTGAGCAAGTCCTGAGCAGGTCTTAGTTGGGTCCCGATAAAGTCCCAAGCAGGTCCCGTCAAGTCCTGGGCGAGTCTCGATAAAGTCCCGACTAGGTCCTGGGTGGGTCCCGGTCAAGTCTTGAGCAGGTCCCGGTGGGTCCCGGTCAAGTCCCGTAGGTCCCAGGTGGGTCCCGATAAAGTCCTGGTAGGTCCCGGTTGGGTCCAGGTCAAGTTCCGGTGGGTCTCAGACGGGTCCTAATAAAGTCCCGGGTGGGTCTCGAGCAGGTCCCTTTAAAGTCCCGGGTTGGGTTCCGGGCAAGTCCCACTCAAGTCTTGACAAGGTCCTAGGAGTGCCTTGACAAGGTATGTCAATTTGAGAATGAGATGCTTAAAATTGGAAAATGGTTTTACGGTTTTCCGAAAATTAAAGAAGAATTTTCGGTCAATGGAAAATATTTTCCTTTGACCACTATTTTACGTCGAAGTAAACACCATAAAATACGAAAATTATTTTCTAAAAACCATTTTACGTTGAAGTAAACGGAGTCTAAATGTGGCTAATGAAATTCCTTTTGATGCACCAGAAAATTCATAGCCTTTTTTTTTTTTTTCCCATTTGACAACTTCTACTGCCTGCAGCTAGGGATGTTAGAATGGACATGTGTAGAGGTTGAACTACAAAATAAGGAGGAAGAATCAATCCTGTGTTCTACTGGAATGGTTTCTATTGCAAGTATTCAAGAAGCCAGCCCTGCAAAGAAACATAAAATAAAAGAAATTATCCAACAAATCCTGGAAGCCTAATGGCTCAAGCAAACTAGTTTGCTGCATCAAATTTGAAGAAAATTGAGAGATTTGGAAAGCACAATGCTTGATCATGGTCATAGGGCTCTGCTTTTAGTTTCTTCATCAAGTGATCACTGGGGTGGAACTAGATTTTTTTGTTTTTTTTTTGGGGAGGGGGGTCACATATAAATTTGCTCCGTGTAATTTCCCTTTGGAGTAACATTCACAGCCTTCATTTATCAGTATTAGGAGTAACATTCATGGTCTCAATGAAAACCTTATTAGCTTCGTGTAATTTCCCTTCCTCGTAAAATCCGTAGATAAGATTGTTAAATATAACCACATCCTGGTGCACATCATTCTTTTCCATTGTGTTTTTAAGCTTGATTGCAAAACTCAATAGACCATTACTGCAATGTCCTGCAATCAGTGTGTTATAAGATGCAATATTCAGTTTAAAACGCATTCTCTCTATCTCCCTAAACACCTCAACAGCCTTATCCAATTTTTCCAATTTACAGTAAGCACACGTGACCAACCATATTAAGAGTAGATTCCCTAAACACCTCAACACACATGAGCATGTTACTGTTTTCGGTCTGTACCATCCTACTTTGTATACATTTAAAAAAAAATGGAGGGGCCATGCCCCCCCCGCCCCCCCAAAGCTACAGCGTGTGTCTGCCCCTGAATGTCATATTGTGTGCATTCACATGCATTCTACCTGGGATATATTGAGAGTTGTTTATTTGTCAATTATCTAATGCTGCATTAGCTTTGATACCATGATTTAGTGTGTAAGATGTGCCTTTTACTTTTGCTTGGAGGAGTTGAACTTTTACCATTATTGTTGTTGTTAATTTTTATTGTGCGATAAGACCTTAAATTAAAATGTAAAAGACTAATATGTAAGCTGGATGCATTGCCATTGGGATAGTTCATGCTGTGAGAGTTTTTTTTCTTTTTTTTGTGGGGTTATCCATACTTGTGCCATGCTGGATGCATTTGTTTACTGGATAGTTTCTTCCGCATTGCAGGTTTTCTTGGTGTCATCTCCATGCTTGTGCTATCCTTACACAAGAAATTGCATCTTGGATTCGCCTTGTTATCTCTAATGGCAGGCAGTGCTGGAATAGCTATAGCAGATGTTACCATTGATGCCTGTGTGACACAGAACAGTATAACTCATCCATCCCTTGCTGGTGATATGCAAAGCTTGTGCGGACTGAGCTCTTCCATTGGAGCATTGGTAGGATTTTCACTTAGTGGCTTTTTTGTTCACCTAATTGGGCCTAAGGTAAGCTTTTGCTCAACTCATTTTGCCTTTTGTCCTTTTGATCACATTCATTTTTCTTCATCTTTTGCCTGCCACTGTATCCTTGTCCAATTTTGGTTTTTTTGTTCAGCTGCCTTCAGCCATGGATTGTGATTCGCTGACCATTAGTTATTCGATTATTTTTAATCTGATATCTGAGAAATAAGATTTGGTGATGATCCCGGCATGAAAAAAGCTGCTGTCCAAATAAATATCAAATTACATGATACATGTTCTGGTTGCACATACGCAACATAGACTAGCATGTATATATAAGAGTTATTTTTAAGATGTGAAATTTATTGATCAGTCTAATTATCCTATAGTAGAAGTTTGATTCAAAAAATGTTAAACTGTCAGGTTTTGATTTATGATTTAAATAATGTGCAGGTAGTTGTGTATATATATATACCAGATATAATTTGTATACTATACCTTCTCAGGTCAAGTTGCTTTTTTCAATTATACCTGCTACCTGTTAAAAGTTGTAAACTTTCTCGACAGGGTGTCTTTGGGTTGCTTAGTATCCCACCAGGACTGGTTGTTTTGGTTGGAATGGTGATGAGGGAATCCCACGTCCATAACTTTACGTACAGACGGGTAAGGTTACCTTATTAGGCACCTCCTGCATTCCTGCTTTCTTCTTCTTCTATGCTCATATCAAGCTCTTCATTTAGGTAAGTGAAAAGTTACTGGATGCCAGTAAGACTATGTGGACAACATTGAAATGCCCGGATGTGTGGAGGCCATGTTTATACATGTACTTATCACTTGCTGTAAGCATGAATATTAATGAAGGGATGTTTTATTGGTATACAGATGCCAAGGGAGGTCCGTCTTTCTCACAGGTGCCATGATATTCTTTGCCTATTCTTAGTGCATTCAGACAACTTTGCAATCATCCATCTTTTTAACCATTGAACTTTTATTAAATGTATGATCATGACATCGAACGCCATTCCAAATTTACATCTGCTGTATTACTTCCTCTTATTCCCATATTTGTCCTGCATTTATTGTTTTGTTACTAGCTTTTTAGTTTATATTTTCTAAATCCAAATTACTTTCAGCAAAGAATAGTTCCCATATGCAGAATTTTTTTCGTTGCATTAAAAAGTGTTTATTTATTTATTTATGATAAACCTAATGAATGAAAATTCATTATCCTTATGCTTCATGCAGGAGGTTATTGGATCCACATTTGCTGTTGGTGCAGTTGGCTCACTTCTTGGGGTCCTTATCTACCAAAACTTTTTAAAAAACCACCCTTTTCGTGACATTCTTTTCTGGTCTCAGTTTCTCTTTGGTGCATCGGGATTGCTAGATTTAGTATTGGTTTTACGCATAAACTTGAAATTTGGTGTACCGGATTTTTTCTTTGCTGTAATTGATGCAGCAGTTACTCATATGATCGGGCGTATTAAATGGATGCCTCTTCTTGTACTTAGTACCAAGCTTTGCCCACCTGGTATAGAAGGAACTTTCTTTGCTTTGCTTATGTCAATCGATCATGTTGGAATGCTCTCATCTTCTTGGGCAGGAGGCCTCTTCCTCCACATTTTGAAGGTCACAAGGACACAGTTTGAGAACCTTTGGATAGCTATATTGGTTAGGAGCTTGTTGAGACTAGTTCCTCTTGGTTTCCTATACTTAATACCCAGAAGTGATCCCAACTTCTCTACCCTTCCAACTGAGATGTTGAGGACAAAAAAAGGTAATAGTATTCTTGAACCTGATACTGTTGAAATGGCCTCCCTTGTCAACAGCACTTGACCAATCTAGGGATCTACTGAGATGCAGCAACTTGAAAGAAAAAGCACATCTAACAGGACTTTATGGTTGCTGCATTGAAATTACTGTTTCTTATCTACAACCTGGACGAGGGTAAGCAATTTTGCTGCATTGAAATTACTGCTCCAGACCATCAAAGACTACCTCAGTGGATGGGCTTGGTTGTCCTTCAAAGCCCTCCCCTTCATCATAAACCTTCAAATGCACTATTGTACATGCAAACATATGATAATTATGATGGAATGTGGCACAGACCTCAGATTGTATAGCCAACCCAGTTTCAATTCTGCTCTAGGATTTGGAATCAGCATGAAGCAGAGAGGCCTGACATTGAAGCAGATTCGTTTTCTCAACTCATTTTGTGTTATTGAAACAACTCCAAATTCAAGAAATTGCTCCAATGTATGAAGTTCATGTTTATTTTGTTGTAGAGCAGGTCTTATTCTGCTAAGCCATAGATCCTTCGCATATAATGAGCATCTAATTAACATTGACCTTACACGCACGAAAAGTTTTCTGCTAAAGCCTTGTTCAATTTACCGGAATACAAATAGAATGGTTCAAATTTTGTGATGTTTGGAAAAATTCCAGCCTCAAAGAATAGCAAAACTTGGGAAATCTCTCAGCTTTTCAAGATCTGCAGCAGTAGACAAGGCAAAGAAATTAGAACCCAATGTTGCTACATCCGTTTTCCACACACTTCCAGAGCTTATATCGAAAGAAAAATTTCAAGGAATGAATATACAGTTTGTACTCCTATTGCTCTCCACATTAAGAAGTCGCATTATTACACTTCGGAGACAATCTGAAAAATCACAAACGGCGTCGTTATGTTTTACATCTTCCCCGAATGGACAATATAACTACATATAAATGGTGTGAAGTGAAATAAACAAACTACTGCATACATCTGCATTATATTGCCAATCATAGTTTGGCTCTGCTTGGAAGATATGTATTGATCGCATTCTTCTGTTCATATGAAACTGCAACTTTCTCCTGCAAATCCCAGCATGGACTGTTTACCATCATATACAACCCTTTGATTCTTCTGCTGATAATTCCCAATAATACCAATCTCATCTTCATAGGAGAGGCTTGCAAGAGCCAAGCAAACCTGAGATGCATCAGTCTTTACAAAATAAAAGATGCCTGTTACATCCACATACATCTCAGCATTACCCTCAAAGTGAAATTTTATTGCGGGAATGTTAACTTCCTGATATCCACTGAGGTTAAAGCAAGTGTCCAAGATAGAAAATCCAGGTGCTGGAGGAAACCCAGAAAATTGTTTCAGAAACTCTGCTTTCACAGCCTCATAAACTGATGGAGCAAGCCTTGTAATAACAGTCCCAGAGTCGATCAAAATTCCACCTTTACCAAAACTTGGAGCTTGTAAAGCCACCCCACCAATGCTAATTCCAGTAAGGTTGAGAAAATAGAAGGTGGATAGCTGTGGATTAGGAACCATTCTGGTGTAAGAAATGGGAGTGAAATTCTTGAACACTGAAGAATCTCCACCCATTGCCAATGAACCAGAAGCTCCAGCTTCTGTGGAAGGTAGACAGTAGGAGAAAACACCTCCAAAAATGGCAGAACTTTGAGAAATCACTGAGAGATCACTTCTTCCCAGACCCATTAGACCTGAAGCTCCTCCAAAAAGACCTTTATTGTTCCTTCCACAACCAAATATAAAATTGTTGACGGGAGTTGTTCCAAGATTAAGGTGCTCACGAGCTAGCTCTCCTCTAGTATATGATCCATCTCCATAGTTAACAACATAGTTACAAGTTGTAAGTTGGTTACTCCCACAGATTCCTGGATTCCCAGAAGCAAATTGCAAAGACTGACAGGTTGATGAATTGCAGAAAACTGACTGGTATGATGGGGATGAAGAAGGGTTGAAGAGGTTCTTGTTGATTATAGCATAACTTGCATGGCTGGCATTGAACCCATGTCAAATCACTTCCTGTGTCTACAATCACTGTCATATTTCTGCTTCCCAATCCTATGGTTACAATGTAGTTTAGAGTCTGAAGTTTTATGCCGGATGTTAATGGCATTTGAGCTTCCGAAACACCTCCGGTTCCGGCCGCCAATGCCTTGTTTTTAAACCGGGATTGCAGTGACTGGACATGAAAATCATCCAATATCAGACGCTTTTGTAGCTTCTTATTCCAGTCAACGATCTTTCCCGAGCAGTAGTCTGTGTGCTTCATTTCCAATATGGTTGCACCATTCTCCTTCCCTTAAAGCCAAACAAATCATAGCTATTGAAGTAAATAAAATAAAAATAAAAAAATAAAAAGATATTTAATTAAACCCTAAATTTCTAAATCTGGTTTCATTTATTTGATTGCTTAACAAAAAAGTTATATTTTTTATGATATCTATTGCCTTGCTTATTTACTTCAAAAATTAATTGTAGTAGTTTAAGATTAATTGAGTATCTCTCATCATTAATTTATTTAGTGTTAATTAAAACTAATAATTTATTGTAGGAAGTTGAAGTTGATTCGTTTAGGCTTTCAATATGTATCCTAATTAGATATCATATTACTTTAATAATTGATACTTTAGCCAAACATATAACATCATTCAGCATTCTGATTGATTTACTTACCTAAAAAAGAGAAGAAAAAAAAGGAGAAAAAACTACAGTCAAACTCATTTTGATTTTATTCTTTTTTTCTTTTTGGGTATAAAAGAAAATGCCCACCAATTTGTTTGAACTTGTTATTTACTCTTTAGGGTTTGCACGGTTGTTCCCAGTGGATGAAAATTCAACACTGCCCTAAAGCATACAAGTATTAGATACTAGCATGAAAAAGGAAAGCATTAATTAATTGTAGATAATTAACTACTGATCCCAAAGTGGAGGAATAAAATAAAGTTGCAAAAAAAAGCAATGGCCACCACTATAGCTAGACAAGTAGTTTTCTGAGCTTTACTTTTTCTCTTTGCCCAAACTCACTTGATTTCCGGGAGAGGCAACTTGGATTATTGCCACTTTGCTGCTTCCATTGAAATGTTTGCAGGCTGAGGGCCTTCACTTCATAGCAGTGAACCTCATTTGCATTAATACTGAGGTAAAGAAACAGAAGAGAAAGCATCATTGGCAAAAGGGGCATCACATCCACCATGGCTGAGGAAAGTGAAGAAAGATATCAAATGGGTTTGAAAGAGAAAGGAAGGAGCAGAAGAACAGTGGAGAGAGAGAGAGAGAGAGAGGAGAGAGGGAGAGAGTGGTGTGGAGAGATTCTTGGGAGTCGAAATTTGGCATGACAACAAAAGAGGAAGGGCTGGCTTTTGGACCCACTTGTGCATGAGAAATTATTGGGGTTTCACGTGCACGTATTGGGAGAGGGAGAGACCCAGTGAGAGAGAGGAAAATGAGAAATATTATTTAGTAAACCGTATACAATTGGAATAATTTGACAGTATTAAAAATTAATTGGTCATTTTTTCTTTTTTATAAGCCTTTAATTGTTAATTCAAATGCTGATTTTTATTTTCTAGAAAAAAAATAAATACTGATTTTCATTACTACGTATGTACCTCATTCTAATTAAATGATTATTTTCTAATAATCTACTGAATAGCATTTTACGAGAAAAAAAAAAAAAAGTGGTCGGTTTCTAGGTGAGAAAAGGTGTACTGTTTCTAGGTGAGCTGTTGGGATTGCAACTGCTGATTAGAACAATTTTATTGGCCATTGTTGAGTTTTTAGTGATAAGGACTCACCCTTCAATTCACGGAATCAACTGTCACAACACAGAGAAAGAGAGAGAGAGAGACAGAGAGAGAGAAAGGGGTATTTTGTGTCTCATATTGTCTCCTATATATATATATATATATATATATATGATGGGAGTTGGACATGTCAAATATGCTTTCTAGAATTTGAATTATAAGTGAACAATTTCTTTCAAAAAAAAAAATTAGGTGAACAATTATTATTAAGAATTAATCACGTTATTATTGTCCCAAAGGTTGTCATGAGAGAAACAATATTATTGTAACATGGCATGTTGTGTTTTTTGAAGGTGTAAGAGATCATTAATTAATTATTTAGATGATCATGATTTGGTATCAGTTTGTAAAGGAAGCGCCAAAATTATTAGTTTTTTTTTTTTTAAATTACCATATGGTTATTTAGCGGCGACATTAAACTATAGAGCTATATTTAAGCATCATTAGAGGCAATTTGTAGCGTTATTGCTATTAGTTTCTAATTTTTGACCACTGCCCACCAAGAAAAAATGTTCTCCAAAAAGTTATTAGCAGCAACTTATTAGTGTTGCCTAAAAAAGTGACGCTAATATTAATGTTTTACACTTTAGTGTTTAATATTAGCGGCAACATAAAAAAATAAAAATTGCCACTAATATACTATTATTAATAGTGACAACTAGGAATTGCTACTAATTAGCAGTAACAATAAAGTCATCGTTAATAATTTGGCTGCTTTGAGAAGAAGTCTATCAAACACATGTCAAAAAAAATAAAAAAATAATAATAATTTGACCACTAATGAATCAAATGCTTTGTAGTAGTGGGAGTCTATATTTAATATTAATGTGAGAAAATATACCATCTTCAATCTATTTTCATAGACCGTCTCTTTCAGAAACCATCTTTAGGGATGATATCACTCAAAATAGATTTGATCATCCTAAATTTGATGTTAATATCTCATAAATTTGGTATTAATGCCTCAAATTTTGTGCTAATACCTAAAAAAATTGATAATAAAGGTCATTACAATTTTATTTTTTTCTTAAATCATATTTTACGTAAAACTGGAAGAACGTCAAAAATCCTATAAAAAAATCTTAGCATTTTCCTTATTTAAACCTCCACCTTTTACTCAAGTATTTTTGTGATGACATAATTAAAACTATAATTGTACTTTAAGATATTCTTTTGACTTAATAAACCCTAATTATTGCCCTATCTCCCAAACCTAGGTTAGGCTATGTTCAGATGATTTTCTCCTTTTACGTGGGCCCCGTGAGCCATGCCGAATTGGCAACCATACGATTACTTTATCCATCTTCCCTATTTTGGCTTGTGATCACATGCAATGCATCCTCATTATCATATTATTAAATTATAATATATATGGTACAAATTTTATATATTATATATATAGTACAAGATTTTATTGCAAAATCGTCAAACTGAAATAGCAATTGAGTTGTCATATCGTGCGTATTGCATGATGTTATTTATATCCGTGAATTTGAGCTACCTAGTTTCTGGTTTAAACTCTTTATTAATAAATGAGATTTAATTAATATATAATATTTAATTTAAATTAATGATCAATGATGAAAATAAAGTTTAAATTCATGGCTTTTGTCTCTCTTAAGAAGGGATTAATTTATTCGTGTAATTTATATTATAATATAAAGGACAATAATTGCCATCTAGCATCACCATAAAGCTATGCATGTTAT
The DNA here is from genome assembly GCA_013348765.1 of Carpinus viminea. NCBI lineage: Eukaryota > Viridiplantae > Streptophyta > Magnoliopsida > Fagales > Betulaceae > Carpinus > Carpinus viminea. The sequence goes on along the minus strand of CP054667.1, from coordinate 41,374,898 downwards.
AATATTTTATTTTATTCCTTACCTTACTTAGTCTTAGCCTTTTTTTGGTTCACAATTTCTAGCTTCTATGGAGATGGAGGCTTATGCAATACTTTTTTTTTTTTTTTTTTTACATGTTCGCATAAGAGGGGGAGATAGATTCAAACTAATAACTTTTATTTTATTAGACATGGTTCTAAATGATTGTGCTACCTCTTGTAAACTAATTTAACATACTTGAATATGTAAGATGTAGCCCTAAAAATTCATCATTTCTCTCTCCACTCACGCTCTCTTCTCTTTTTCATATTCCAGTTATATATTTTTATATGGTATTAGAGCTCGCCTAATCAGTCCAATTAGACTTTTCACGCGCCATTTGAATATTCTGTTAGTTTGTCCACATGGCTTAGGAGTCCCCATGTGCTTCCACCAACATTGTCAGTATCTTTCAGTCTAGCTTATGAGTAATGTTATAAGATTTTTAAGAGTCTTTCTAAAGTTATCCAAAATATGATGTGACTTTTAAAATTATCGTTGAATTTGAAATGTAATTTATTGACTTTTAATTTATTAGTGATTTTAAAAATCACATCATATTTGAGATGAGTGTAGGAAGACTCTAAAAAAATTTATAGCATTACTCTTAGCTTATTTAAACCATAGTTTTGAAATCTAAAGCCAGAATCAAGTTTGAAAGGTATAGATCTATTGAACTATGGAAGACTTGTCACCAATGGCCACCGCACACGCCTCTCAAATATTCAGTTCTGCCGCCACACACACTGCCACTAGTAGGCTATGTCCAGTGCATATTCTTAATTTTCAACATTTTCATCTGCAGATAACGTACGTGACAAAATATTTCCTAGAGAGAGAGAGTACTGGGCTCATCATGTATGGCAAATGTAGCCCGAGTAGCGAGCCTTCTATGGTTGGACTCAGAGAGAGAGAGAGTGGGCTCATCATGTATGGCAAATGTAGCCCACGTAGCCAGCCTTCTGTGGTTGGATCCTATATCTTTTGTAAATTTAAGAAATGTTTGCCCAAAAAGGAAAAGAATTTTGTTTTTTTTTTTTTTTGATATTACTAGGAATTATTAAGATTAATGTTGCCCATATGTTAAGCATTGAGAGACATAATAAAATATATATATATATATATATATATATATATATTGGACAGTTGCAAAAATGACATAGATTAAATTAAGGTACTATATAACTATATATGTTCATACGTTTGGGATTACTCAAGTAGAGCTTTAATATTACAGCTATTGCGATACCAAAGAAAGTATAGACAGACATCTTTATGGATTTCACATATGGGTTACCACTATCATAATATAAAACTACCACCCTAGTCATTGTGGACTACCATCTTTATGGATTTCAAATATGAGTCGAATTGTGGTATAATACCACCAACCAATCATTCAGCAATCAAGATAACCCTGTTTTGAAGCTGGGTATCCCTACTAATAGTTATATTTGATGAGTTGGAGCACTTTTCAAAATCGAATTAAGGTCATCTACTTTATTAAGAACAATTGATCACAAAAGAGAGTGGACACTTTGACAAAAAAGCCTTACGGTATAAATACAAGAACAAATTATGAATTTGATTCAAAATGATCACATAGCAAGTAATAACATATGAGTCAAGTCTTTTTCAAAGCTGCATAAGACAGTGATAAATATAAAAGAAATTAGTGAAAAGTATGTTACATAAAAGTCTCATGTTATAACCAAATAATATGAAAACAAATAACATACTAACTTTTTTATTTTTTAATTTCTAATAACATCTATTGATTTTGTCTATAAAATAACAATTCCACACGCTAATCATGCTTTTTTTAAGAGCTCAATTAAATAATAATTTGGTGCATTATCCACACAATTCCAAAGTGCAAGTTGGTTTCCTTTTGGTGGGCGCAACTTGCAAACCTTATCCACAAAGCATATAGATCCGTCCCACGTGTCCAAAACGACACCATGCTCCACCACGTGTCACTGCCGACCAATCACCTGAAGTTGCAACATCGGAAGGACAGGACAAACGGAGTCCGAAGGTTCACGAACCGGGCCCCACATTTTATCCGAATTCCACATGGCACAACACAAAACTCCAACATAGCTCACATCACCACCCCTCAACTACAGCCCAAAAAGACAAAATTACCGCCCACGATCTCAACCCCCCCTCTCACTCTCAGCCAAGGGCGTGTTAGTAATTCCAGCTTTTCACGCCTAATCCGAACCTACCGTCTCCGCCTCGCTGTCCAACTTTGACCACGCGTGGCAATTCTGTTCGCGCACGTGACAGCCGTCCCAGTTAACCCCTCTCCTTTCAAAGCGAAACCTTCGCCTCAATCTCCTTCGTTAACGTTGAGTGGTCTTCGGATTTTCTTCCTCTCAAAGGTGTGTGAAAAATCGCAGATTCGCCCGAGTTTTGGCTCCCTGCCGTCCGTGATATTCGGCCTTTTTCGTTGAGTTACTCACTCCGTTACTGAGTCGACTCGGAGTTAGCTTAGATGGTTCAGATAATGAACTCGGGGATGGACTCGGACCCCAAGAACTGGAAAAGGGTGGGCGTGAAGGAGGAGGTTGAGGACTCCTTGGAGGAACAGCTCGGCCCGCTTCACAAGCGATCCAAACTCGACCCGTCTCTACAGGTTTGAACTGATTTCTCTCACTTTCTTACCAACCAAACGGAGCGTGATTGAAATCGTGTTCTTTCACCCCTTTTGATAAAGCACATAGACCGTGGGCTATCACCCGTGGCTTAAATCTGATTTCATTTTCTTTTTGTAACCCATGTGCTTAAACCTGCTCTGTATTAATTTTCGTTCATTTTCTCACCCAACAAACACTGGCATAATTTTTTTTTTTTTTTCTTTAGTTTTCGAAGTTGTTCATTTCCTTGCCTTGTTTTTTTCTCAGCAATGGAATTCAGGACCTGACGGCTTAGCTATCCAGCCGTCTATGAGCAATCCCCTGGATGAGCCAAGCCCACTTGGTTTGCGTCTCCGAAAGAGCCCGTCCCTTTTGGATTTGATTCAAATGAGGCTCTCTCAAGAAAATGCTTCCAAATTGGCGACCCTATGCAAAAAAGATCCCAAGGGTGCCTGTGATAAGCTCAAAGCTTCGAATTTTCCAGGATCCGTCCTAAAAATTGGGACGTGGGAGGTATATCTAATATCTGCAGTTTTTCTGGATTCAATTCAGATTAAAACTATGCTTTTAATTTTTTTTTGCTTGCATTGTGCTTGGTATTGATTTTATTTCTATTGGGTTGTAGTATAAGTCGAGGTATGAAGGAGACTTAGTGGCAAAATGTTACTTTATGAAGCATAAGCTTGTGTGGGAAGTTCTTGATGGCAGTCTCAAGAATAAGATTGAAATTCAGTGGTCAGATATTGTTGCTATCAAAGCAAACTATCCAGATGATGAACCAGGGACTTTGGATGTTGTGGTAAGTCGCATGTGTTTGTGTGATTGTTTCTTTCTTATTGTCACGATCATTGTTATGTAATTTAGATTGTGATTATAAACTGGTGTTCTTGTATGAGGCAGCTGGCTAGACGACCCCTTTTCTTTAGGGAAACAAATCCACAACCTAGGAAGCATACCTTATGGCAGGCAACAGCAGATTTTACAGGTGGACAAGCTAGCATAAATAGGTACTATATCCGATCTTCTAGTCATTACAGAGAAGAAATTTAACCCTGCAAGTATTATTCTTGGTCATGATATTGGTCTGTCTCACCACGTCTATGCAAGTTGTATGTGCAAATACGCTATAGGTGTTAGCCTGTTGGGAAAAGTTAAATGATTTTTTTTTTTTGGTAAAATGATGAACTTTTACTGAAATTATGAATTTGAATATTGGGGTTAACAAGTTAACTAGTTTACTGCGTGCATACATGTAGCTCATCTTCTAAATAACATTCATATCCATTAATAGTTTGACCTGATATAATGAAGTATACTTTCCCAACCAGTAGACCAATGATCTAATAAAATTTATTATTGTTGCACCCTTTGCTCTTCACCTTAAACTTAGAATACAACAAAACCATTTGTACATTAATTCAATGTGATCCTAATTGAATGTTGATTGCACCAAAATTTTATGTTATAGATACAACTTAAGAGAACAATAATGAAAAGAAAAGTATTGAATCATCCACAAGCCTCACAAAATTACTTTTTATGGGTCCTCAGCTAGGGCATGTGCAGGTCGTGCAGCTACCGGCTTCATGCATAAATCCATGGGTTTAACGCATAGCTGCATAATACCACACAAGATTTGAAATTCCCTTTCCCAAGGAGTGTGTTTAGAAAACCAATGTGTCGTATATTCCTACGTTTTTGGATTGGCAACATGCATCATTCTTCTTTGTTTTCTTGAGCATTTCTTATCTTTTCCATGTTTGTTTAACTGTTTTATTATTCAATTACTAGAACAGTGCATGGGAAAATTTCCGCAATTGTAGCAAAAAGTTACAAGGGTTTGAAGTTATCACTTGTGGAACTATAGAATAGTGCATGTGCTCCAATAGTAAGCGGTTCTTAATTTGTTGCAAACTATTGCTAGTTTCCAGAACTTTGGGTAATAGATAAGTAACTTACAAGAATTACCTTTACTCAGTTTTGTTGGAAATGGTGGTTAGATTGGTTTGCCACCATATGAAGGAGGAAGGTGCTTTCATGTAGCTGGCTCCCTTAAATTAGGATGTGAAATGTGCCTATATAAAATTGGCTTCCTTGATTCTACGGTTTACCCCCTCATTTCAATTAAAATATTCCACATGTTGAGCTTTAAGCTTTTGGTCCAACCAGTAATTTAACAAGTGTCATGCAACTAATCAAAAAATAATATCATTAGGATTCTGACTATGTGATGCTGATGCGGGTTTTTGATATTGTCACAGGCGACATTTTCTGCAGTGCCCACAAGGCACGATGGGCAAGCACTTCGAAAAGCTTATGCAATGTGATCCTCGACTCAACTTTTTAAGTCAACAACCAGAAATTGTGTTAGAGTGTCCATACTTTGAATCGAAAGTAGCTGTGTTTGAGGATCCAAATGAATCCAGCCATACCTTCGATTTACGGAGTGAAGAGAGATCTGCTTTCCTTGATTTGGGGGATGTGGCATCACCCTCTGGAGCTCAATCATCTTCCTCAAAAAGTGAACAAGATTTCGTTGGTAGAGCCCCTGAATTTTTTTCCCAGGAAACTTCTTCATCCAGTTCAGGTAAAAATTATGAGCCCGAAAGTGAAGTTATATGTGATATAATTATAGCTAACATACATTTATTCATCACTCTGTCGAAGTGAAAGTCATATGTAATCTAATTATAGCTAACATTCATTTTATTCATCTCTCTGCTGAATTAGAATTTGATAGGATGATAGTTGCATGCCCTTCATTTAATGAGTGTACAGGCTTGTCAAACATACTATTTCTCCATTTGTAACAATTCTACACCTTCTCACCTTCATTGATCAAGGATGATTATCTTCTTCTTTACGTAGGTTCAAGACTGAATTTGTTTGGAACTCTCTCTGATGAACTTCATATTGTTATTCATTTTTTATATGGTTTCCTTAGAAATATAATCTCATATGTTTCACTAATTCTTTGTCTTTTTAGTTTATCAATTTCAGCTGCTAATAGGTAGGGCCAAATGGTGTAAAAGGTTACATGTAGCTGACCCCAATTAGTTGGGATTAAAGCTTCATTGAATTGAATTACAGCTGCTAATACGTAGTTGATGGTCTAGAATTAAGAGTAGTATCTGCCACAGTAATTAAGTTAATATGTTCAATAGACGATTTGGCAATATATTTCTTAGGAAAAAATATCAGCATATTTCTTGAACAATGGATGTATTGGTAAATAGCAACATTATGACAGACATGAAAGAATTGCGTCTAGCCATTGGTTTGTTCAGGGGCTTAACAAATTGCGAAGAAAAATTATTAGAAAGAGGGTATGCAAAGAAGCTATCTGATAGTGCATTGCGTTACACACTTTTGTTGATAAATATATGAAAACAACCAAAAATTATTTGCTCACCGTTCATTTGATAATGATATTTTCTAGGAGAATTGGTAGCATATGGATGTCTGAATGTTGGCTGTTATTTTAGCATGCAGTGTCATTGTGCACCAGTACTTGATCCATAATGTGTTAAGCTTTGTTACTTTGTTATTACTGAATTAGTTTCTGAGGTTGGTCATCTGATAAACCATTGAACCATTTCAAGAGTATCCGCGTTTAATTTTTTTACACATGCTACCTTGCAATTGTTCTTGGTCTGACTAGTGTGTTATATTTAGTGATGGAGACTCATGCAATTGAAGAAATTAGGAGCATTGGAGGCAAGAGTTCGAAGTTGCTTGGCCATTTGGATCAAATTAAAGTACCTGGATTTCACCCATCGATGTCTATGAGTGATCTAGTGAACCACATTGAACATTGCATTGCAGAACAGGTGACATCTGATAATTCCATCTTTTCTAGCAACAAACAACATAGAAGAGACATTCTGGAGATTACCCAATACTTGTTTAGCGACTCCCAATCAACATCAACGTTTGATGAGCAGTCACTCATGTCAAGGGTCAATTCACTTTGCTGCCTCATACAGAAAGATCCTTCAATTGCACAAAACTTGCCGGCCAAACGAGATGATGATGTTGATGAAAATGGTGATCAGAAAATAGATGAAGCTGTGGCTGCAGCAGCACTTGAAAGTAAGCCTGCAGAGAAATTTCCTGCATCTGAAGGTGAGTCCGCTGATATTTCTGGCTGCAAACAGGCACTGGCCATGACAAAGAAGGACTCGTTTGCTGATCTTCTTATCAACCTTCCAAGGATAGCATCTCTCCCACAGTTTTTGTTCAGCTTGCCAGAAGATTCTGACAATCAAGCTAGATAATGATCCTAAACTAGTCTTCTTATGAGAAGCATGGGACTTTAGGATGTTCCGTTCTCTGTGAATATCGGTGAAGCTATGTTCATATGGTGACGCTGGTGTTGGGTAGTATACTCAACTATGCACATTTTATGTAATACCTTGTGCGTATATGTTAGTGAATCCTTTTGTATCTGTTTTTGTAGTACATCCCATGCACAATGCAGATGTTTCATTTTTCGCATAATAGATTCTCTCTATGGTCAGAACTCAACCTACAGTCTTGTAATAGGAAAAGCCAATTAACCCTAGGGCACCAGTGTACATTGGTAGCATTGGGGAAAAAAGAACGGAAGAAATCCCAACCATATGCTCAGAAAAAGGAAAAAATATTAAATCCAGAGCAGATGAGCCCCAACCCCGCCATAACTGGCGGCTCGTTGAGCTGGCCCTCAGCCATTTTCATTTGCTAAATATTGTTTGATTAACATACAAAACACTCCAATATATAATATATATGAGATTGGAACTCTTATAAACAATTTATCATATCCATGTACTAGCAGTACCAACAACCTATGCTATTATATATAAGCTATTTTTGTATGATTCCATTCAACTCTTTCCAACCAATCTACAAAAGAATAAACAATCAAACAACCAACCAAGCAAACGATCAACTATGGTTCATCTGGGTCTTCTTCCCCCATCACCTCGTTGTCTTGTAACATGTTCATCAACATGGATATCTGGTCTTGTAGCATTACATTTTCTCTCTCAACCTCCGAACGTTTGCTTCGTTCTTGCAGAAGCTGAAGCTGCAGATGTTCTAGGCACCGACCATCTTCTTCTAGTTGCTGATTTAGGCCATCGATCTCCCGGTCCTGTATGTATAACCACAATACGGCTCATTTTTTATTGCAACAATGGTAACCGTAAACTGTGTATGTGCGTGGTGTGTGTGTTAGCAGTACAGCGTGTGGTTGTGGAAAGAAATGGTACCTTTCTGTTCATTTCCTGGATGGCAATCTTCCGCATGCTCTCAACAACATCCACATTGACTAGCTTCCTCTTCTTACCAATGAGCCAGCCTCGGGGATAGCTTGTGGAGTCAAAGTCGGGTGGTGGGAGCAAGGATTCAGCTGATGGTCGTTTGCCATTTAAATTTGTTACAGGTTCCAATGGTTCAAACAGAGCCTTTCGACGCTCAGACAGCTCAGAAATTGCAGTAGAGTCCTCCTGTGCATTCTCTTCAGTCATAGGTTCCTCCTGTTTGTTGGGTGTTCCATTAGCATCGTCTTCTGTTACCTTGTCTAAGTTCCTCCCGCTAGCTGTTGGAAACAAGTTACTATTCTAGTTCCAACAAACTTAGAGACGCTGCATATTTATACACTAAGGACGCATCAAACATAATAGGGAGCCAATATGATTATGCCGTTTCTAGTGTTTTCCACGTTGTGAATAACAAGGAAAATCAGCATAGGTGGAGAATGTGCATCCAACAAAAAAATTGGATTTGGTGATGCCACCATGCTAAATATAAGACATATCAGAAGCCCTAAACATGCCGTTATGCATATAAGTGGTGGTTGATACTGAAAGATCCACTCTAATTCTCAGGGCCTTTTAAGGTGAAACTTCATCCTCTTAACATTCACATAATGCTTTTCAGCCCCACACCACCATCCCCACCCCCCCACCCCCTTTTTCTGTATGATTAAGCAATCTTTCATAACCAAAAAACTTTTACAACTCAAAACACCTCAGACAAAGCCTGGAATGGAACACAGCTACTACACACATCAGCTATTAACTAACAAACAACGAACTCAGTAACTCTACAATTCACCAGCTACTTTCAACACAAAATCAGAACTGAACAAACAAATACAGCAAAACAACTATTATTCAAATCCAATTTACTCTATACAAAATCTACAGACAAACCACATACATCTTTCTATTTTAATGAAGAATGCAATCAGATTCTCCATTTACAGCATATCTCCCTGTTTTATTCTGATTTTTAAAACCTCCCCACATCTATTACTCAGCTTCTTACCCCCCAGTCAATATTTTTTAAGATCTGATCCTCAGCTTTATATCGTTCCTTTGCTTCTAGACATGATACACAACTGCCCCTAACAAAAGTTTACAAAAATCCCCTTCAAATTTTCCTATCTCAACTCTGTTATACCCCATTTCTACACTTCCTCCCATTATGCTCGGGTCATTTATTAGACATTTCCTCACAACCTCCCTCCAAATTCTTTTCCTAAACCAACAGCCAAAAAACAAATGTTTCCTCAACAAAATCCACACGGTAACTTTGTATTCCCAAACCATCAGCCTCTCCCCCGTAGTTAAACTATTTCTAACCACAAGCTATAGGATGAAAGCATGCCTTGGTATTGCCTTAAAAAACTAAACCAGCTTCCGCACTAGTGTGTATTCCCTTTTTTGAAATAATCCACCCTGGCTTATCAACAATCCCAATTTCCACCATAGCCAACTTAATTTGTATACTAACCATTTCTTTTGATCTTGCTGGTGGCCATATCCATTTCTTTCCTTCCAAAACACTTCCTAACTTTGCATCAATTTTACTCCCAGTGATACTGTACGAACTCCATATCTTCTTTTTTTTTTGTTGTTGCCAGTTTTAGAGAAAAATTGGATTATTTCAAAAAAAAAAAAAAAAATGATGCAAAGTTAGAAAGAGTTTTGGATGATAAACCCTTTTCAAAGAAAGAATGTTCTCCAACTAGGGGCACCAAAGAGGACTAATTGGTATGACTCCATTGCTCACTTAACTACTGGTGAATGGTTGCAAAGTTTTGTGACATATCCAACTGCAAAGGCTTTCTAGCCGAATGCTTGTATGGAACAAGACAGAACTTTCTATCTGGATGCTTGTATGGAACACAACAGAGATAAAAGTCATGTTTTATTTTCTGTTCACTTCTAATTTTTCATGCTTCATATTTTGAGTGCATTACTTAAAAATGAATGAAAAATAAGACACTGAAGGCTAAATGGAAATTGCCAATGCAACTACATTTTCATCAATTGTCCTAAAACAACCTAACATGATTTTTAAGATCCACTTGTAGTAACTTATGTTTTGCAGTAGCCCAAAACACTTGAGGTGCACATAAAAGAAACAGCACGATATGTTTGGGCATGGTAGGTACAGATTTCTTTCTTGAACAACTCCAAGAAATATACATGCACACCCTTAGGAATCCCATGTTTTTCCCCTAAGGAATTGGGTGTTCACTTCTAAAGGCCCTTGGGTACCACACGCACATATACCACTGATTATGATAGACGGAATTCCAAAAGGTTCAGCACATGGGAATGGCAATATTAACAAATACTATATTCCATTAAGAAAGAAATATAATATTACAGAAAAGAATAAGCCTATACATAAATTAATAGAAGAAAACCCGTAGAGGATAGCTGAAAGAAATAAAGGGAAAAAATGGGCATAAATTTCATTCAAACTGGGTTGGAAACTGGCAAGTAATATGCAAATATAACCAATTAGAACATGCCACACGTTATGTGAGAGTCATTTTGTGCATGTGTCTTATGGGGCACAAAACCAACAAATCCCACTCTATACATGTCAAACTATGGTCACAACCTCCATTGTCATATAATTTTAACATTTGTGAATGTCACCAGCAATCTTTTTGATTACGTATACTACTAAAACAGACAGAAAATAGTATGGTTTTGTACAAGGGTCATACAGTATGCAGTGTCCTTTGACAGCATGCTGCGTTAGGCACAACTTATCTCTGCAAGCTTTGGACTTCTTTTTCTATCTAGTCTTCTATTATTTTTTTCTTGAGTGATGGTAGTTCCTTAGTTTGAGTTATCCCTTATGTTTGCTAATCTTCTCAAAACACTTTCCTTTTTAAAATGAAAACACACTTTCTCAAAATCATTAGCACTCAATTAAAAAAAAACAACACTTTTCAAAACTTAAAACGCTTTTCAAACACAAATACCACCAAAAAAAAAAAAAAAAAAACACTTTTCAAAGCCATTATCAACCACAACCTATTTTGTTTTTTTTTTTTTTGTAAAGCATCTTCAAACAAAAAATGCTCATTACCATCTCCCTGTTTGTAAGAAAGGAACAGTCCCGTCAGTTGGGTTTGGCAGTCCGTAATTTGGGGTTGAATGAAAATATTTTCTCCTATAATCCTCAATGAACTGTACTTTTCCTGATGGAAGTGGAGAAATCTTTCTCACATAAAAATCCCCAATAAAAAACGTGATGAATCAATAAATGAGTAAAGTATAGACCAAAAGGACTAAAGAGTTGAGAAGGAGAGGAGAAGGGATTTAAGAGAGCAATACGTCAGCATCGAACATTAAATAGAGAGGTAATTATCTGCAACATATGTACCATTAATTATGACCATGCAAGAATATATAAATATGACATTAATGGGTTACCTAACCACACCATGTGATTCACCCCACAAAATGAAAACCGGATCATGTGCTCATGTACCATTGCCCTTACTTGAGGCCATATTTTAATAATTCCTCAAATTTAATAAATATGGAAGATTTTTCAAAAGTTTCTCAAGTTAAGAGCTAAGGAATTTACAAATACAGGTAAGCAATTAAAAAAATAAATAAAATCATGCTGTTCAAACATCAAAGTCGTTATAATAATTAATAGGCAACCTGGACAATAGCCAAAAATATGGTTCTTGACTTCTTGTATAGAAAATTAAAGAAATTATAGATAGAAGAATAGTGTATATAGGAGAGAAAATATAAAACAGAAAAAGGTGAATCTGACAGGAAAAGATGTGAGCTTGTTAATTACAGCCTACCCACAATTACTATTGCACCAGACAAGAAATTTAAGATAAATTAAAATAAATAAATAGTCTAATCGAGAATGGGAGGGCCAAGTGTGAAAGAGTGTTCAAAAGTAACGTGTCAGCAAAGTCAGCAACTCTTACGTCTCTCTCTCTCTCTGCAGAAAGCTTCAACAACCGCACACATGGATGTGGTAGATGAATTATCTGATAATATTAATTCCATATAATTAAGGGATTAGCTCCAACAACCAACCAGTGGGGGAGCATGATTTTCCTTCACAAGGTGCAAACTTCAAATGAATTTGACTTTTTCTTTTCTGGGTATGTAAAGCAATCAGAAATTAATAACAGAACGCTATATGAGAATCTAAACAAAGATGGGTGGGGGTAGAACTCAGCTTTCAGAAATCTGTAAGAAACTCAACCAAAAACCAACCAATAACTAGTAACACTATTGAATTCCAAGTAATAAATTAATCATCAATATGGCGAAGGCGCTGCTGGGGGTGTGTCTAAAATCAAGCAAAAACATGAAAAAAAAAACAGAGAGAAAGAGAGAAAGAAAAACCGATACTACCTGATCTCTTTCGGGATTTCCAAAAAATCCGAGGGGAAGAGACAGGAGAGAACCCCACCAAAGCCCCATCCACCTTCTTCATTTCCCTATCCTGGTTCTGGCTTTCCATTGAAGAACAAGAAGAAGAAGAAGGGGGAAGGAAAACAAAAGCTCCAAACTTCACAACGTTAATTTCAAGAAACAAACCACAACAAAAGCTCTCTGTTTTTTTCTTCTTTCTTGTATTTTGGTTTGGTTGCTCTTACCAAGAAGAGAAGAGAAGAAAGAAGATAAAATTGTTCGAGTCATTAGTACAGGGATGGGACCACGTGGGTTTTGAACGGTTCAGATTTGGTGCATTCGGTTGGAAGATTTTATGTCAACAGTTGTCTATTCACTTTCCACTTGGGTCCCCTTTCTCCTCCGGTCGTCCTCCTCTGTTTGCGTTTTTTTTTTTCATTTTTCTTGCTCTGTTTTTGGCGGTGTTAAATGTTCCTTTACTTGATTGTACGTGTTTTATATGTCTGTTTTGACTAAGGATATTTAATATACCGTTATATATATAATTATATATATATATATGATTGTTGTATAATTATGAAGATGGTGAATAAATATTATTTTATTATTTTGTAATCTGTTTCTTGACTTTTCTCGCTGTCTAAGAAAAAGAAAATCCCCCTGCCTGTTATCCTAGCCTAGGGTAGTAGAACTGTGGTTAAAGAATATGCTTCGGATTTTTAGCATTTTTTTTTTTTTTCATTGGCTATCCATTTTCATCGCCCAAGAGCTAAATAAACTTGAAATAAATAAGAAAGATTTACAAGAACATATCCATGTCAATTTTTTTGAAAGGATAGGATGACAGCTTGTGATGAGACAAACACGGGGACAGACAGAATCGTGAATTCTCTGTAAGGGTATATAATTAGTCTGATCCAGATGGAAATGGGCTGGGGATCTTTTGGGTTTTGGGCTTCTTATGGGTTTGGGTGGGCTTTTCTGTCGGCTGGAAAGAAACTGAGGTAAGCTTGGGTTGAAGTTATTTGAATGGTCTGTTTTGTAAAGGATGGTAACGGTGATGATTTCCTTGATTTCCCTCCCGAGAAAGGATAGAATTTATTATTTTTTAACCATTTTCATAGTGAATGGATAAATTCATCATTGAATTTGTATGGAGTTTACATAAATTTACAAATTTAATGATCGATCTATTAAATTTATATATAAAAAAAAGATGACTAAAACATGATTTAAAGATGGTTGTATAACATGCCTTAGAGCATTCCAATGGAAGAGTTAAATGATACTTTTATCTAAAATGATTCCTTAAATTTATAAAATACCTCTTGCATTGGAGAAGTAAAAAAAAAAAAAAGGTGAAATAGATATTTTATTGAATGAGTTAAAAAAAAAAAAAGGCTACATGTAGCTACACTTTTGGAGGAGCCATTTCATTTTTTTTTTTTATTGTTTCTCTTACCTTTTTTCTCTTTTTTCAAAATTTTCTCCAACTATTTCTCTCTCCACATCTTTTTTTTTTCCCAAAAGTTGAAAAATATAATATTTAGGAAAAATACAATTCTTATAAAAAATAAAAAAATATATATATTTAAATATTTAAATGATATAAATAAAAATATAATTAATCGGATGTAGGAGGCATTTAAAAATTATTAGCTAAAGTAGATAAAGTGAATTTTGAAGTCATTTTGCATAAAAATTTGGCTCATTCATTGTGAATGCTCTTATTCCTCTCTCCTAAAAGCATTTTTGTTGGATTAGTCTAAAATTATTTAGCTAGCATTATAGTAAAAATAACAAAATAGCCCCATTTGACTAATCATTTTAGTTTTAAAAAATGGTTAGATGCTACCATGCTCAACAAATTTGTTGAGTACTATAACTCACCAATGCATAAATAAATTAATAAAGAAATCAATATAATCCTCCCTTCTCTTTGAGAATAGAAAAAGTGAATAAAAGAAATAATATTTTGAATAAATAGTAAAAGTAGATAGCCAAGATAGAGAGTGTTATGTAGGTGTTTTAATAAAGTATATAGCTAAAAAAGAAAAAGAACAATGATATTTTTCGGTAAAACTGAAATTTGCAAGGCCGGATATGAATACTCTAATGGGATGGGATTCACAAGCCTTTCCACTTCAAAAAAAAAAAAAAGGGTTCACAAGCCTTTCCACGTGTTAAGGGCAACTTTTGGTACGAATATTGTGACCCACTGCAGGGTTATGGAGATTATTTAAAGTTTTGAGATCGATTTGTGTTGTTTATTGAACTTGTAAACAACAATTTTCCTCTCAACTGGATCCGAGAAAATTCTTCTCCTAGCACAGTCCATTGAACTGATGTGTCTTTAAAGTTAACTAGTATTAATTTACCCTAATTTTATTGATTTGTTCACGTATTTTGGGCGGGGTATTACATTCGGTGTTTTAAACATTAGTTTATTCTCAAAGAAGGGTTCTTTTACTTGTCAAGGCTTGGACAACTTTTTTTGATGAATAATAATTTCATTAAGAAGTGATGCAAAGCTCGCCTACACAAAAAGTATACAAGAGAAATCTATTTAGAGGATGCCATTATAGTCGAAGCTGCCATCCTGCTGGCAATATTGCTGTAAACACGCAGAACTATAAGCAGGGTGGGAAACAAGGAAAAACAGTAGAAAATGGAAAATATTTTAAAATTCTGAAGGCAACAATCTAACAAAAACTATGAACTGATAGAAATTGTAAACAAGCCCTGATACATTCTTTCCATTTACAAGCAAGATAAGAGAATCTGATGGCAAAGTCTATGCTTTGAACTTCCAATTCACAAAGGACCTAACTATGATGGTAAAATGGTGTTTACTAGAGAGAATGGCCTAACTACTTTGCAAAACTTATGGTCTAACTACTTGCAAAACCTATGGACCATGTTAAGAACCCTCAAGTGAGAAATATACAGTTACGGATTTCACCTACTTCATTCAGTAAATTTTCTCTAGAAAATTCATATGCCAAATACTAACAAAATTTAGAGACCAAAGATCACATTTGGGAACTAACCGAATGCTAAAGCACATTGGCATCAACTCTCACCAATGGCACAAGGAATGCATGGAGGATTACTAGCTTGGTCTTTAGGGGTGATAAGCTGCAAGCAGTGCTCATGAAATGTGTGCGTACATGGTAAAATGGCAGCAGCCGGAGGATTAGTTGGCTGGAAAAAAGGGCCATCCGGTGTAAACGAGAGATTCCTCTTGCATAACAAACACTTCCCTCCAATTGGTTGAGGAGTTTCATTGAAGCCTGCAATGAAAAGGTTTCTAATCATAAGTACTAGTTCTTTAAAAAAATATTATCTGTAATTATCACTTACATCATGAACACATTAAAGTTATGGCTATAAACACAAGGCACAGCAGATACTTTCAAATGTAGCAGACCAGGTTATCAAGAAAGCACACTTAAAAAACATCCCTCATGAAAATCCTATTAATCGATAAATAGAAAGAAAAATCAAACAGTCATACTCAGGATAGATCAAAATCAGGATCTTGGTCCATTTCAAACTATAGTGAATGTATGTTGAATATGGTCTAGCATGGAATAAACATAGCATTTAAAACAGTATGAGCTCACACTAGGATAAAAGTGCTAAGAGAATAGGGCTAAAATAATTTAAATGAAATTAAAATTACCCACAATAACAACATTGTAACTTCACAAGAAAAGAAAAAAGTTGTAAAGTATAGAAAGGAAGCAGGCTTTTGGAAAATAAAGCAACATCTTCTAAAGCGAGAAAGTAGATCTAAAGAAGTATCAAGAATTACCTTTCCATTTTATATGGAAAGCTGTTGTCTTAGGTAGGGGTGTTAGAGGAGGAGCTTTATTTAGTTGGGAAGAAACAATAGTCCCAGAATG
This sequence comes from Carpinus viminea, assembly GCA_013348765.1. Taxonomy (NCBI): domain Eukaryota; kingdom Viridiplantae; phylum Streptophyta; class Magnoliopsida; order Fagales; family Betulaceae; genus Carpinus; species Carpinus viminea. Next base: position 41,358,644 of record CP054667.1, on the reverse strand, counting down.
GGGCAGACAAGATGGGGATGAAGTTATCTGGGCTGGAGGTAGAGCAGAAGCAGTCTGAGCCAGGTTTGGAAGTGATGAACTTGGGGACAAAGTTGGCATCGATGGAGGAATGGAAGGTCTAGGTGTTCTGGTCTTTCTACGGCGAGACGGGATAGCAGCTGTGAGGAGTTCAGTCGCACTCCTCTTAAGAGATGGTCCAACAAGATCACTAGGAGTCTGAGCAGTCAAATTTCTCTCATACCCTGGTATCCCTTGACCTGTAGAAGCCATGAAGCGTAATAGAACATTTTGATGAAAATTGTGACAAATATTTAACTGTGACTGTGGTTTAGGTAGCAGATATTATACCAGTAGTAGAAGCAGGTTTAATTTTTGAAAACTGAACAGGACCAATGGCTTTTGGTCGACCAAGACGACCTGCAAGCAGCCATAAAAACCTTGTTAGAAATCATCAAATCAGTAGATAAGATAGCTCAGTTAGTGACATGAGCAATAAATCAGGAAAAGGCAACAAATCAGCAGAGAACGAAATGATAACAAGAAAAGGCAAGCTAAAATCTAAAATAGGAAAATAACAATACTAACATCAAACTAGAATCAACACTAAACAGGTTTGCCATATGTGAATAGCAGAAAAAATCAGCTTGTGCGAGATTCAAAAGTGGTTTTTTTAAATTAGGGTTGCACAAAGAATCCGACAAGTATTTCAAATGGATTTTCTGCTTAATGCTGTTTCTTTTTTATTTATTTTTGTAATATATGTTTCGCTTGCATGGAAAAAGGGGGGGTTGGAGGTTGCTGTCCTACATCAGTCACCCTTGCTTGAAAGAAAACTCATCCTCAAGTTTTGTCTAGATATGGTGATGCCTTCTGGGGATGATACTTGAACTACTCAAAGATATAGGTATCAACTCTAGTCACGACCACTGCAAGGAATATTTATGTGAAGAACTTGATAGTTATTGGCTAATCAGTGTGCAGAAAGTTATGACTCATAGCATGTAGGTATAACCCACAAGTAGACATTTTCAGTCTCCAATATGTAACAAGGACTTAAATAGAAATGATGCAGCATGCATCCATTATTTGCTAAGTTACTTTGGGATCAAAGAAGACAAAAATAAAATAGAAAAAGACATTGATGTAGAAAGTTCCACAAAAAAGGGATTACGTCACTAAGATTCCACACTTCGCATGTATTATCACATGAGGGGCATGGGTGAACTATACAAAACTCACCTGACTTGCCTTGCATGGGAGTGCTTCCTGCGAGACCAATAGAAGGAGAAGCAATGGAAGATTCCAGATAACATTTCAACGGTTGGTCAGAAGCTGGTTGAGTGGTACTCCTGATCAAAGAAGGTAACAATGGCAGCCCAGTCACCCAGCCCTGTCCAGGATCTGGCATCCCAGGTTGACTGCTGACGAGTGGTTTTGTAGATATGGCCTGATAACCTTGAACTTCATGATTAAGATCAACATTTGAAAATCTTGCATCCCAGTTCCCTCCGACTCCAAGACCTAAGTTCATGTTTCTTGAGGTTGAAACATGATGTAGCTTATCAATTCGTGACATTTGTAAGACACGTGAAGGACTTGAACTACACCCAGTGCTTGTAGCAGACATAACTTCAAGATCATTATTGCAAGAGGTCGAACCACCCACATTGTGCACTAGAGCAGGCATTCCTCCAACATTGTTCTGAAAACTAGAAATAAGGCCAACCTTGTTCAGACCATGATTCAATGAACTACTCTTTACCTTTTGAGTGAGAGAAGTATTGAATTGAGGAGGAATAACCTGCCCAGTACTAGCAGTGTTGTTTCGGCCAGAGACAATAGATTGAGATATAGCCTCTGTATTACCTCCAATACCAAGGTTCAGGAAACTCCCATCAAGGTTTTCTGTATAATTGGATTCAACACCACTGATCATGACATTGTTTTTTATTCCTAGTTCTTCACCATCTGGGTTATGGCTTAATACAGGCTTGCTAACTCCATGGTTTATGAAATTGCTTCTTAGCTGAGGCATACAGATACTACTGTCAGTTGCTCCTCCATCCTGCGTGATCATTTGTACTACTCCTGCTGAACTACTGCTCATATTTTCAAGTTTCCTGTCAATCTGAGGCTTCTGTAAACTATTGATAGAAGCATTCCTTACATTATTGAGAGACCCTGAATTATCATAACAGGAAAATGGAGATAATTTGTTCATGTTCCCTCCAAACGATGACAAGTCTGACATTGGCCTGCATAGAAGGGGGTCATTACCATTCCCATATGTGAAATTATGGTCAATCTTGGGATTTTGAGTGTTGTTGAATTGGGAGACATCAGTCAGAAAACTAGTACCAGTCTCTGGCATTTCCTGAGAGCAAAGTTGAGGAGTTCCGGGTCTATCTCCACAAAGAAGGGGAAAAAATGGCAGCAGTTTATGTGGGAAGGCCATGGTATTAGCTCCTGTGCCATTATGATCATGAAAGGTCCTAGAAAAGTCAGTACCTTCATTCACAATATGGGAGTCAAGTTCTTCATTATTGTGTGACAGGGAAGTAGCATCAGGTGGATTCTCCTCACGTTCATTCGCCATCATATGGTCAACTCTAAATATAACTGAGGCAGAAAGATTAATTCGTAAATAACATTCTCTACAAGTCAATATCAAAGATTAACTAATGTATATAGCTAGTGGCTGCTAAAAATTACAAAGATGATGAAGTAGGAAGAATTCAATGACAAATATATGTAATGAAACAGACGAAGGATAAGATCACAGAATGACAAAATAAATTCCCAATCACATAATTGTCGTGAAGGAACTAAATGGATTAAGTACTAAACACCAAATCAATTTAAATAATAACCACATTCTCATAGACTAAGTTACATTTTTCTCTACATGTGGTGTGCAATAAGAATGAACAGCAAATCCCTTTAAAAAACCTCATACCAAAGATCAACAACACGCAAACAATATCATAAAATGTTTCACAAAGTGCACACGTTGTAGACTTCCAATCGTTGCAATTCAAAGAAATAAGACAAAAGAATTTTAAATGTCAAGAAAGAGGATTCATGGAGTCAAAACCACACAAATTACCAATCAAAAAGAATTCCAAACCAAATGCCAAAAACTCAATAACCCTATAAAACCCCCAAAGCCTAAATTCCAAAACCCACAAACGGAAAAAAGAAAAAAGAAAAAAGAAAAAAAAAATCAATCAACAACTAATTGGATACCATCCAAAGTAAACCTCCTCCTAAAGATTTACATGGAAAATGACGAAAAAATAAAAATAAAAAACTCAAACCAAATCATAATAAAGCCCCACAATAAGAAATTCCAGAACTCAAAGAACAAGACATTTAGGGGGAAAAATGTTAACAAAAGGAAGAAGCTCACAGAAACACTCAAAAAAATTGAGAAAAACTTCGTCGATTTACACGGATAATCTCAAAAAATTTGAAAGTGAAGGGGTTTTAGCGCTTACCGGCGACGGGTGCTTAGAGAGAGAGAGAAAGAGAGAGAGAAGTGGCAATTTTAAGGCTCGTGGAAAGGCTTTAAAGGGTTCGGTTTGGGGTCCACTTGGTCGCTCTTAGAGAGGCTTTGGACACGAATTTCGAGCTGATCTGGCAATTTGCTGCGATGCCTATTCGCTAGTTTTCCCGATCAACGGAAGACAAGTGTCATTCCGTGGTCTTCTCGTTAAGGTGTTTTGGAGATTGAGATTTCCAAGAATAATTTATGTATTTAAAAGATATTGTATTAAAAGATATCGTAGAATACGTTTGACATTATAATTTTAAAAATATTCAATCTAAAATAGGAAAAAAATTGTGATTTTTATAAACAGATTAGATTAGGAGGTGTTTATTTAAAAAAAATATGAATTTAAACTAAAATCATGATTTTACATAACAAATATTTGATAAAAAAAAATTCACATGTTTTACCAAACATTTTTGTAATTTTAAAAAGTAGAGATTTTAAAAATACAATTTTTAAAAATATAATTTTTAAAATCGTACTTATTAAAACCTCAACCCCAAACAAACTCTTATTCAACAATTTTATTGAATGTAAAAAATGAATATAGCTACTCTTAAAACAGATTCGATTCGTTTGGAGCTCAACTTGTTTATTAAATGATTCTTTTTTAAAAAAAAACACAAAATCAAGCTCAATTAATTATTAAATGAAATTATTGAATGTAAAACATGAATATTGTTACTCTTAAAACAGATTCGATTCCTTTGGAGCTCAACTTGTTTATTAAATGATTCTTTTTTTTAAAAAAAAAAAAACACAAAATCAAGCTCAATTAATTATTAAATGAAATGAGTTATTTGTGTAAGGCCCAACTAGCTCGTTAGGCTCAACTCATATATGATATATATATGTACATATATTAATAAAAATTAGCTTATATAATGTACTAATTATTAAGCAATATAAATATAAGCATAAATTCAGTAACAAATAACAATAGTTAATATATAATAAGTATCAATAATTAATTGGTTCTATATATAACCTATAAGTATATTCAATAATTGTGACGTCCCACATATTGCTTGGGTATGGAGATGGGGATGTGCTTATATGTATACTTCTACCCTCAATGACAACAACACGTTTTAAAGCCGTTATGGTAATGATCCCATCGAACTCATTAAGCTTCTCATGAGAGTAGTACTAGGATGGGTGACTTCTTGGGAAGTCTGGTTCAGGGGAGCCAAAAGTGGACAATATTGTGTGTCATTATGATGGGATGTTACAAATGGTATCAGAGCCATTGTCCAGCCTGAGATGTGGGAGAGCGTGCACAAAAGCCCATGAAGGTCGCTAGCAGACGCTCTGGGACGGAATGCCAAGAGCAGGCTAATCTCATGAGGTCGCCAGCAGGGGACGCTGGGTCCTAAGATGGGGTGATTGTGACGTCCCACATCGCTTGGATATGGAGATGGGGATGTGCTTATATGTATACTTCCACCCTCAATGACAACAACGTGTTTTAAAGTCGTGATAGTGTTAAGCATGCTTCTACGAGAGTAGTACCAGGATGGGTGACCTCATGGAAAGTGATAGTGTTAAGCGTGCTTCTATGAGAGTAGTACCAGGATGGGTGACCTCATGGAAAGTCTGGTTCAGAAGAGCCAAAAGTGGATAATATTGTGTGTCATTGGGGTGTGATGTTACAATAATTTTCTGTTATATGTTATTTTGAAAAACATATAACAAAAGGCCCCAAAGATACATTTGACCCATAAATAGGGTGTAAACGAGTCGAGCTTGCACGAACTTCCCTTGTTCAAGCTTGGCTCGTTTAAGTTTGTGTTGAGCTCGAGCTTAACACAAACCTAAAATCGGTGTTTGAGTTCAACTCAATTAAGTTTGTGGCAAGCTGAGCTCAACCTCGAGTACTTTGACTTAAATCAAACCACTCAATAACAAAACTCATTGATACCCATTGAACTCCAACAAAAGGACATCCAAATCAAAACTCAACCTCAAACAAAATCCTACAAATTGATAAGATTTTTGCAATTAAACCTTAATGGGTAAGACAAAAATGTAAAGATAAGCTTATATTGTTAGCTCTTTTGCTCCCAATGGCTGAAACTTCTCAATCCTCTAAATCATGTGTCACTTACTGTAACGACCCAGATTTTATTAATATAATTTATGATGTATTGATTTAATGAGTTAGATTCAGATTATTAAGTAAAAGTTAAGAGGTGAAAATGATATTTTGGAGAATATATTATATTAAATATCTTTTATAATATATTATAATATAAGATATTATAATATAATATATTATATTAAATATCTTTTATAGATATTTTATACTATTTAAGCTTTATAGAAAATTCCAAACGTATCTTTAAATATCGCCTATAAATAGGCCGAAACTCATAAATGTTTTTCATTTAAAAATTCCTATCTTTCTCACGTACTAGAGTTTTTTTTTTTTTTTTAAGGAATATTGTAAATATTCATTATCTCAAAAGATCTAAAGAAAAGATCACACAAGAAGAAGAGATTGCTCCATTCTTACAATATCACCTACACTTGGTGGGACATCTCCCCTCCAAGTGGACAAAATGACATGGGTGGTGGCCAATTTTGCAAGTGTATGAGCTGCAGTGTTGGCCTCCCTTTTTACATGAATAAATCTAACCTGTTCCAAACTACTGGTCTCTCTACGGATGCAATCAATTATGTGACCATAGTTCCTCATGCACGGGTCTTCCACTTCAATGGCTTTGATAACTTGCATAGCATCTCCTTAGAAAAGACATGTTTGTACCCCAACTCCTTGCAAAACAAAACAGCGTTAGCTACTGCCGTTGCTTCTGCCATTGACGCTTCTATTTGGACCTCTAGGGACATGCTTTGTGCTGCCAGGCAAATCCCCTGTGAATCTCGAGCTAAAAAGCCCAGACCCACTCGACCTTCTTTCATGTTCAGACTTGCATCCCAATTTAGTTTTATCACGTTCCTTGGTGGAGGCTCCTAATGAACGTCTGGTATTGTCATGGTGCTAGGTTCTTCATTGTGGGTCTTTCTAATAGCATTTTGAAAAGCTTCCAGAGAATTCTAGGCATCCCTTAAGAGTTGGCTTGGGTGGGTGAAGCATTCCCCATGAATTACTGAGTTCCGTCGCAACCATATCTTCCTTGCCAGGACAACAAAAAGTTCAATTTCCTCGTCAGTGCATTTTTCCAAAATTGGTCCGAAAACACCTTTAAAGCAGTTCTCCTCTCCTCCACTTTTTTGAAGCTTTATCAGACCCCCTCCCCACACATCCTTCGAAGAGGGCAACTCCAAATGATATGTAGGACCGTTTCCTCCTCAAGCCCACAGATGGGGCATGAAGTGTCTCTAAGTACTCCTTTTTTGGCTAGATTTTCCCTAGTCGGGAGAAGGTTTTGGAGCGCTTTTCATAAGAAGTGCTTTGTCACATTAGGGACATTTAAATTCCAGCATTCCTTCCACTCCATCCCTTTTTCTGGCTTGACGAACTCCCACGCTGGCTTATAAGATTTTCCATCTCCAAAAAATATGCACTTCAAACAGAGAAAACACCATTCCTCGTCCCTCTCCAAATTAAACGATCTTCCACCGGAAATGGGCTAAGAGGTATACTCCTTATCATCTTTGCTTCATCTTCTAGAAAAATATTAGAGATAAGATCATCCTTCCATCTCTTTGTGTCCTGATCAATAAGCTTTGAGACACATGCATTGCTGTCAAGTATTACTCTTGGTGATTGGACCATGTAAGTGGACTATTTTGGAACCCATTTATCACTCCATACATTGATATTCTGCCCGCATCCAATTCTCCAAATTAGCCCATGTTTTAGGATTGATTGGGCAACCATGAAATTCCGCCAAACATATGTTGGACGGTTTCCCAAAGTGGAATCCAAAATAAAGCTAGATGGGAAATATTTGGCCTTGAGAATTTTTGCCACCAAAGAATCTGGAGATTGTAAAAGTCTCCACAATTGCTTCGATAATAGGGCTTTATTAAAGACTTCCAAATCACGAAAGGCCAACCCACCTTTGGCTTTGGATATCCCCATTCGTTCCCAACTCATCCAATGAATTCTAGAGGTATTATCCTTGTGTCCCCACCAGAAACGTTGCATCATTCCTTCTATCTCCTTGCACAAAATTTTTGGAAGCAAAAAAACGCTCATACAGTAGGTGGGAATGGCCTGCGCAACTGCTTTAATTAGAATTTCCTTTCTTGCCTGTTTCAAAAATTTTGTCTTCCAATTGTTAAGACAATTCCATACTCTATCCTTGATACCTCCGAAGGCTTGCATCCTTGATTTTCCAACCAAAGTTGGTAGCCTAAGATATTTGTCATAGCTTTGGGTGGCTTGTAACCCTGGGAGTTGTGAAATTTCCTTCTACTTTTCTTGACTAGTGTTTCTACTGAAAAAAATGGAGGTCTTGTCCTTGTTTAATTTTTGTCCTGACACTGCTTCATATTTGTCTAACAACTTGGTCAATCTTCTCCATTCAACTGAATTCGCCTTACAGAAGATTAAGTTGTCATCTGCAAAGAAAAGGTGGCTCAACCTGGTCCTTTTTTGGATGTTGGCACCCTAGTTAGCACTCTTTTTTTCACAGCCCTTGTCAGTAATGCACTAAGAGCCTCCGCACATAAGAGAAATAGGTAAGAAGATAAAGGGTCCCATTGTCGAATTCCTCTTGTAGGCTTGATATTTCCACTCGGTTGTCCATTAACGAAAATTGCGTAGTAGACCGAGCCCACACAACTCATAATTAATTTTATCCATTCCTCTGGAAATTCCATTTTGTGCATAACTGCTTCCAAAAAGCTTTATTCCACTCTGTCGTAGACCTTACTCATGTCTAGTTTTATACCCATGAATCCCACCTTACTCCACATTCTAGATTGCATGGAATGAAGAGTTTCATAAGCCGCTACAATGTTGTTGGTAATTAGTCAACTCAGTATAAAGGCACTTTGATTATCCGAGATGACATGTGGAAGAACAATCTTAACCCAATTTGCCAAAACCTTTGCAATGATCTTATAACTCACATTGCAAAGGCTAATAGGCCTGAATTTAGAGACACAACTGAGGGCTGTTTTTTTGGGAATTAGAGCAATGTGGGTAGCATTTAAATTTTCCTCCATCTTAGAACCGTTTAAAAAATAAAGAGCAACCTTACATACCTCTGCTCTAACCGTGCTCCAATTTTGTTGATAAAAATCAGCCGCAAACCCATCTAGCCCCGGGGCTTTTAAGGGAGCCATTTGCATCAAAGCATTGTATACCTCATCTTCCGTGTATGTGGCCGTGAGTCTATCTTTTAAATTGCTCGACAGCCTGCCTTCAATTGCTTCAGTGCAAGCATCAATATCATGAGGGTTTGAAGTTATGAAAATATCCTGAAAGTAGTCAACGAAGGCTTGTTCCACCGTTGCTTGGGAGTCATAGTTTCGTCCCAACCTGTCAGTAATTCTTTCTATTCTGTTTCGTCTTTGTTTCTGAGATGCACTGGCATGGAAAAATTTTGTGTTTCGGTCACCATCACGCAGCCAGTCTTCTTTTGCCCGTTGTCTCCATTTCAGCTCCTCCTGTTCCAACATATCAAGAATGTCTTTTTTGAGCTGTTTCTCCTTTTGCAAATTGACGGAGTCGGCTTCTTCTTGGATTTTTCCCAGTGCAGCTGTTTTTTCCAATATACTCTTCTCTGTCACAGGTTTTGATTTTCTGACCCATTGCTATAAAGCCTTCCTGCATGTATGTATCTTCCCCGTAAAGCCCTTCCAAGGATCACTACCTGTTTTCCTCTCAACCCAAGCCTCCTTTATGATTTTTTTTGCATCTCCATTTTTGACCACCTTGCTTTATATCTAAAGGTCTCCACCTTCTTCCATGTGCCTCATTTTTTTTCCATAGATAAAACCAAAGGCAAGTGATCAGAGCTACAACACGTCACTACTTCCACACCCGCATTCCTCCATAGTCCATATGTCGCACCACTCCGAGTTTGCCATACCCCGGTCCAATCTTTCCAAGGTATACTCTCCCCTTGAATGACCATTATTCCAAGTGAATTTTGGTCCTTCGTAACCCAAGTCGTGGAGCTAAGTATCTTCTAAAGCACATTGAAAAAGTTCCATTTGCCTTCTAGGATGGATGACAGTACCCTTTTTCTCCTAGTGGTTCACGATCTCGTTGAAGTCTCCCAAACACAACCATGGCGTTGGTTGAAAGGTGTTTAAATGTCGGAGTAAAGTCTAGGAATCAATTCTTTTTGTGGTATCCGGATGTCCATAAAAGCCGGTGAACTTCCAACCCGGCTTACTCCCCTTACTAGCTACAACCGCGTTAATATGACATCGGCTATAATTTTGGATGGTAATATTGCAATCAATTTTCCACAATAAAAGTAAACTCACTATGACCCACACTATCCACACCAAACATATAATCAAAACCCAAATTTATTTGAATGAAATCACATTTTTTTTATTTTTCATTTTTGTTTCCATTAAGAAAACTATATCGGGCTTCTTCTCCTTTACCAACCGGTGAAGGTCACGAACTGTCTAAGGGTTTCCAAGCCCTCGATAATTCCAACTTAATATATTCATTGGGCTTGGCGGGATTGCAAAGCAGTCTCCGCCTGAATTTTGTCTACTGGGCTTTCCTCCTTTGTCGAGCCTCTCACCCTTTTCCTTCCCAAGTTTGCTTCCAATTTAGATTGCGAGAGCCTTTGGGGAAAGACCCCCTGCTTTGATCATTAGGCCCATCTACACGTCCTTTTCTTTTTGTACCCACCTTGTGTTTCAGTTTGTTGCTATGGACTTGGGCCTCATCCTCATCAATATTCAAAGCAGGCCTACCCAGATGGGCTTTTAGAAGAGCCCCACTTTGGTTTGCATCTTTCCTTCCTCCCTCTGTTGGTGACGTAGCTTCAATTTTGAATAAAGTCCATCCTTGCTTCCTTCTATTAAATTCCATTCCATTTTCTCCTTTATTTGACTCCACTGTCCGACGTAAACATTGCCAGATTTTTGAAGATATTTACCCCCTTTTTTTGCGCCCATGTTTAGCTTTGACACGCCACAGCCTTGCATAGTATCTTCAGTCACCTTCTTTTTGGCAGCAAAATTAAAACCCAAGGATTCCTCTTGGAAAGTCTCCCCCACTTCTTTCTCCTTTCCTTTTCTACTTGCATTCGTACCCGCCTTAGATATTAAATTTGTAACGTGCAGATTATCCTGCATGGCCGTTGCAGTCTCCTCTTCCTTTGGAGTTGATTGTTGCGAATCAGAATCCCCAACATTAATTTGAGGCTACCACATATCTCTCTTGTCAGAGTTGCTGCCTTCCAGATTTAAGGGAAATTTGTCTAGCATGAAATGACGATTCTCTCCCTGTGCTTTCGCTGGCGCACCACCACACCTCCTCCTTCTTTCCTCCAATTCTTGACATTACCGTTCAACTCTGGTTCTTTCCATATACGTGTGTCCATCGAATCCCCAGAGGACTGGGATGGGTATATACCTTCTTTTTTCACACCTTTTCAACTAGCTATTTGGATGGCTTGGCTTTCTTCGAGGTGATGAGACTTGAAGCCATGGACCATAATCATCTGTCTTCTCCGCCCTCTGCATCTTTCGTCCACCGTATTCACCACATTTATGATTGTTATGCATTACAACTCCACAATTAAAACAAAAAGGTGGAATTTTCTCATATTGAAAAGCCACCCATAACTCCTTATCTTGCACCCTGATAATCATGCCCCTCGCCAATGGTTTTGAGAGATCGATACGATTTTAACCCATAAATACTCCCCCCAGCCTACTCCATCATCTAGAACATCAATGTCTTCTACTTTTCCAACCGTTGATCCCACTTGAAGACCTATATCCCTCCCCATACATGCCAGAGGTAAGAGGTACATCCTTACCCAGAAGGCTGCTTTTTCAAACTCCAAATCCTCAATCAGTGTAAGACCGTCAAAATCCAATAAAGACAGCAAGTCCCCATCGAAAGTCCAGGGCTGGCCTTCAAGAATCCGGTCCTTATCCCACCAGTTTTTCAGGTCAATAAGGAACAAGTTAGACCCTAAAGTCTTGAAAGAAACACTCCCAGTCGGTTGCCAAGCACGAACCATCGGTGTCTTTATGATCTCCTTGTTAATAGATCTATCTGACAATAGCTTTCCCACCATGCATGAGCGTCCCCGTTGGATTAGAGGGGAGAAAGTCTGAGTCTTGATAACAATGCCCGGATTCTCATCCTCACGTAGGGTGAGTTTTCCCCACTGCCTTGTCAACTCATCCGCCGCACTCCCCTACATCATGGATATTCCCCTCGATGATCACTTCACTCCCACCTAAGAAGGATTGCCGTCTTGCTCTCCACCAAAAGGTTCAAGAAAAAACTCTACCTCCAAAACCCTAGCAGCGCCTTGGAGAAGAGAGAAAACTCATCAGTAATTTACTGATCTATTTGTTAATCTGATGCAGAAACAAAGTCACGTACTAGAGTTTGGGAGAGAGAGAAAGTCGGTAATTGGGAAATTTATGGGTAATGATCAATTGCAGCAGAATGAGTGTCGACAAGTAATTACATTTAATGATTCATTCCTATAATCCATTATAAGTATTCTTACTTACTGAGTATGATATTGATTTCCAATAATATGGATTGTTATGGTTTTATAACTTGTATGGCCTTTTGATATATATATGATTCAACAATGATTTATATTATCGGGAATTAATTGACTCACTACTTCACAGTTTTTGTAGTGCTTGCAGGAATGAAAAGTCAAGATAATTCATATTGAGATGTACAAAGATTACAAGTTGGTAAAGTTTGTCTAGAGTTTAGACAGTCGGTTAGATTTGTATAAATGCCTTGTACGACATAGCTTTGGGTGTTTTTGTGTAAAGAAAAGTATTTATAATAGTATTATTTTGTATTGATAATTTTATTTTTTCCGCCGTGTGAGATTATTTCAGCGTAATACTTGAATTTATTTACAATACTAAAATCGGGATGTTACACTTACTAGGTTTGCTTCTCTTTTGGTAGTTCTCTCCTTTGCATCTCTCTCTCTCTCTCTCTCCGTCATGATCTCTCTCTTCTCCACATGTGTATCGACGAGCATGAATGAGAGGGGTTTTGCCGTTCCAGGTTGAAGAGAAAAAGGGACGAGGCATAACAGATGAGAAATAGGAGTAATTCTAAAAGTTTCTCTTGTGTCCCTTTAATAATGATGTGGCTCTTAAAATTATCATTTGATCAAAATTCAATAATGATCAATCATAAGTCCAATGGTGATTTTAAAAGTCACATCATTCTTGGAGGGACACAAAAATGACACAAGAGGGACTTGTAGTATTACTTGAGAAATAGATAATGAAAATTTGAGATTTGAGAACAAATGGCTCGGCCCTTAAGGTTTTGACACAATGTGATCCACAGTCACACATGTGGCCATGGATAAGACTTTTTTTTTAAAATACTCTCTGAACTTTCTAAATCCCATTATTATCCTAACTTACCTTATTTCTTTCTTTTCCAACTGTTATTTAAGTCATTCTATTTATTTTAGCTACAACTTATCCTTCTAATTAATTATTTGTTACTTAATTTATACTTAATATATATATATATATGAGCGTGCTCACAAGCATAACCGAGTCGAGCTAAGCTTGTATCATTTAATATTCAAGCAAAAATTTATTTTCATGAATGGCTCATTTAATAATCGAGTTGAACTTATATGAGTCAATCTTGAGTTCGCTTGTGAGTAGGGGTGTAAACGAGCCGAGCCGAGCCCGAGCCTAGGCTGTTCGGGCTCGGCTCATTTATTATTGGGCCAGGCTCGAGCTCGGGCTCGAGCTCGAGTCGAGCCTAGGTTGGCTGCTCGAGCTCGGCTCGACAAGGGTTTAACCGAGCTCGAGCTCGACAATATAGATGCAGAGACAGACGGCAGCAAAACAACGTTAACACAAACGAAAATCAACCAATCACACAGATCAAACGAAATCCCAACAGAAAAAACACAAACAAAAATCAACCAGATCGAAGCTCGTGGGGGTTTCGAATCCTTGCGAGATCTGAAGTAGCGATCAAACCCTGGGACCCTCTGAGTGAAGGAGAGGGAGAGATCTACAGCAAGATATAGAAAGAGATGGGACCATGGGCGACCTGTGGGCCTGTGGCTGTAAGGAATGGAAGGCGGCAGAGACAAACTGGAAGGAGACGGCAGAGACAGAGAGAGTTTGAAAGGCGAAAGTCTGAAATGAGAGAAGAAGATATTTTTGTGGGTACGTGTATGGACTGTATGGTGCAGCCGTGGAGATGAGTTTGTCAAAAACCGGTGCAATCCCCAAGCCCTTGGCACTGTTCACGGAACAGTAATTGCAGCAACTTTTGACTTCAAAAGTTGCCTTGCGTCAGGATCAATTAACCCAAAAAAGACCATACAGCCCTCAGTTTTTTTGCTGTGTAGGGGTCGAATGGGTTATGTGGACAAAAGGGTAAAATTGGAAAGTAAGGAAGAGAAATTGGAGGGAGTAATAAGCTCCTGACATGAACAGTGCTCGTGGTCACCTAGGGGATAGTGTTGAGAGTTTGCCAAACTTCACCAAGGAGACACATGGCATGAATGGACCGAATGGTCGACAGGCTACAGCTTGGCTAAGTTGGCTTGCACTAAGGCAGGCGTTTCTGAATGATCCAACAGGAATAATATATATATTTATTTTACATATTTTAATATATATATTCTTATTTAATTTTAATATATATACTTATTTAATTTATAAGTAATTATTATAATTTTTAATATATATTTATATATCTGAGCTTATACAAATGATTACGAAACTTAGTCTTAATTAGAAATTCTTCATTTATTATTCGAGCGGAATAGTGTTAACTTCATTTAATATTCGAATGAAATCGAGTCGAGCTTATCTTGAGTCGAGCCCAGAGTTTATAGGTGCCTACAAATTTCAATAAGTGGTTAAGTAAGCCCACACAAAACCAAAATTCACATATAGACTTGCATGATAATAAAATTAAAAGAAAAGTCCACAATTCTCTTCAAATTACTATCCAATTGACAATGCCTTCTTCAAACTTTTAATTGTGACAATGTTTCCCTCTAAATTATCAAAAAATTAACAATATCTCCTAACGCCAGCAAAAAGACAAATATTACCCTAAATATTTGTCAATAAGACAAAAATAACCCTATATATTTGAAAAAAAAAAAAAACACAAAACCAACATTCACATATAGACTTGCATGATAATAAAATTAAAAGAAAAGTCTACATATTCTCTTCAAATTACTATCCAATTGACAATGTTCTCCTCAAAACTTCTAATTGTGACAATGTTTCCTTCCAAATTATCAAAAAATTAACAATATCTCTTAACACCAGCAAAAAGACAAATATTACCCTAAATATTTGTCAACAAGACAAAAATAACCCTATAAATTTGAAATATATATATATATATATATATTTTACATAAACAATTTTTCTTTTCAAAATTTCCACTCCCTTTTTTATTTTTTTAATTATTTTAATTTTATTAATGGTATTTTCATGATTAAGGGGGACATTGACAATTTTTGGTAGTATGAAAAAAACATAATTAATTGAGTGATAGTTTGAGGATGTTATGTAAACTTTTCCATAAAATAAAACACATGGTAACATTCCCGATTTTTTTATTGTAGAAGTAGATAGTAACAAGACGCAAAATAAACATCATTTTGTTTATGGCTAGTTAAGGTATGCATCAATGTGTTTGCTGACATCAATTACAAACTGAAACAATGCACTGGGTTCTAGAGTATCCTTCTTCAGCTTTTCATATAAAATGCTCCAATGCATCAGGCTGAAGCTGCCTTCACCCCTGGGAGTAGCTTGAACAATGATCTTGAAGCTCTTGTATTCATGCAAGAGATCTCCTTTAATCACTTTGACTGACTTATTTGTCTCATCTATTGCTTCAATTTTCTTCTTAGCAACTTTAGCTTGTCCATCTATGTGCTTCGCACGAGAAGAAACAATTAAAGATAATTAACATCATGTTGTTGCTAAAAATTAGGATCTTCTCTAGTTCATTTAAATTGAAAAATATCTAATTAGTTATATTTTAAGGTTACTTTTGTCTTCTTAGAAAGTGAAAAGACAAAAACACTCCTAAAATATAACTTGATATTCTCAAGTTCAAATGAATTGGTCCAGTTCCTACTGGAATTAGGATCTTACTAAGGGTTCAACTAATATGGCTTGTCCCACATTGAACAAGCAACAAGAATTCTTACCCTTAGTCATCTATAAAAGGTCAATTTTTTGGCACATCACAAGCCCGAGCTCAAGTAAAACTTAAACAAGTCAATACTTGCTCAAGCTCAACTCACCTTATGTGGAATGAAAATGACCAAGTTGGGAGTGCAGCTGGCTCCCATGTAAATTATTGTTTCGGCTCTGCTTAAAGCTTGAATCCACTAAAACTATATACTCAAAGCTCTATATCGGTAAAGAGTAATGTTATATATCACACTATTACCCCACCACGCTTGGTATTGTCAATACATTCTTAGATCAGGAAATTCTAATGAAAGGGGAAAAAAAATATTTCTCCAGAAATGCATCTATCTTGTTAAGCTACTTGTTAGTCTCGTTTGACATGCTGTAATGTAGCACGCGCGAGGACAAAGCAGGAGGAGGCCACCATTGCAAGCAGGTACCCAGTTATTGCTCCATAACTCACACAAATAGGCCATTCCTACATAATGTTTTAAAATACTTCAGGCCTAAATAACAACATTAAAAAATAACTGGAGGAAATGCAACTAAGTTATTTAACAAGCATAAAAATATCATCAAAAGAGAAGGATCATTACAAACATAGGAAGAAACAACATAAACAGATCATCATCACTTATTAATGCTCAATGTTACCGACCAAGTTAAAAAGTTACCACAATTTATAAACAGGCAACTTCGTATGCGTAGCTGTAAACTCAATGAACCATGAATCTAGACTCTTGCAAGGATTAACAAAAGTACCTGGTTTGTTGCTGCTCGCTATTTATTATTTCTTTGGATTCTACGAACCAATCCCTCATGTAAATTCACAATTTAACCATAAACAGAAAGCGTTAAACATGAAAGTGATGCAGGATACCAGCCTAAATCTGAAAAAGTATAAACCCAAGAAAAAAAGAGTTTATTCATTGGTTCCTTTTCTCGATCAGAACCCATCACTTCAATTAAAGGCAAATTTGATGGCTTAATTTCAAAAAGTATAAAATCCCCCCAAACAACAGATCAACCCCACTAGCTCTGTACTCAACAAGGAAATTGTGGATTTATGAATGTCAAGTCAATTTAACTGCTCACGGGATGAAAATCAGTTGTTAAGTTGTACATGCGTACAAAAAAGAGATTTATTGTATGAATGAGGATGGCACTAGCTCTATTGATATCCACAAAAACCAAGGATCACTAATGTGGCAGTTAAATAGGACACAATGATCAAAAGACTGAGAAAATTTAATAATCCGAAGAGATGGATGAAATGTGTTAAGATACCAAATTTTCATATGGTTGCCAGTTTGATAGGAGATTGAATTTTTTTAGTTTGTCACAAGTACTTCACTGTATGCTTCCTTGCATTATTTATGTACTTGTGCTCCTTCAGACAGTGAGTTCACATTTGGATCAAAAATATCTTGGCAATTACACAGCACGGGAGAACTCTTGCAGAAAAATATGCTAATCAGAATTTGGTTTTTGAATGATCAGATGAAGTTTTAAAGCCTACTTCCAAGAACATGTGAAGATACAAACCTTCCATTTCATGACTAGTTTAAATATTTAATTCCTATATGAGAGCTTTTACAGTTCAAATCCACATCAGAGACACCTTTCCGCACCATACTACTGGGCTGACAACCCACAAACAAATTGGGCTATTTGAACAAAAGGACAACCAGCATGCCATGTCCAACTTATTAACTAATAATATAAGTACAGACTAATGAAACAATATATTTTTGACTAATCAAGTACAAACTATATCAACACTGAACAATTATCAGATATTAAGAGATGAATTTAGAACAAGATTGCCTAATAAATTTAGTGGAAAAAAACCGAGTTAGATTTCAGATCATTTGTTAAAAAAAGAAAAGAAAAGAAAAGAAGTGGAAGTATTTATCTGCAAAAAATCATTATAAATGAAACAATAGTAGAAGAAAATTATGACTATTATCTTAACATAAGGATAAAGAAAAAAGAAAATAAAAAATTGCTTAAAATAGTACATTAGGAATGAAAAAGGATGAATGCAGTACCTGCCATGGCCTTTCCCAATCAAGCGGCATTGGCCAAGCCCCAAACCAAGCTCCAACAACAGCTCCATGTGCCGGAAGGCAAATTATAAGATCAACAGATCCAACTGGCCTAAAAGTGAATATTTTTAGACATCATATCGGGGCATAAGTAACTGGAATTTATCTAATGGGTAGTGTACCGAAAAGTAGTTTTCAATATCATATATCTAACCCAGTTAAAGATAACAACAAAAACATAATCCCCATTGGCTAAAGTAGTTAACAAAAAGCCAAATAGTGATTGAGAACTAACTTTGTATGTGCAAATATTCGTTGCCAATCCTTCCACGATACGCCAAATACAGAAGCTGCAGGCACAATCTGCCAAAACCCAAAAAGTAATAAATATG
Organism: Carpinus viminea; assembly: GCA_013348765.1. Lineage (NCBI taxonomy): Eukaryota > Viridiplantae > Streptophyta > Magnoliopsida > Fagales > Betulaceae > Carpinus > Carpinus viminea. Next base: position 41,340,339 of record CP054667.1, on the reverse strand, counting down.
TAAGAGGCAAAGCATGTTCAAAATGGAAAACTTCAGGTCCTTGGAGAACCGGAACAGAATGGTAACTTGTTGAGCCAAAAAGCATGAAAGCAATAATTAATCAAAAAGTACAAAGAAAAAAAAAGCTTCTTGGAACCCTAGCATGTGAATAGTCTAATACTAATAAAGTCATTTATGATTTGCTTTGAAGAAAAGGATAATAATCAGATATTGTCAAATAAAATATGACACAAGTATTTAGGTTATATAAGAAGTCAAGGAATTCCAATCCAAATACTCAGGAATGTTGAAAGTATGATACCGTAAAGAAGGGAAGATTATGATGCATTACATCATACTTACAGTGAACAATGACATCATAAGAGACCAGTTAATGGTCTTTGAGAAGTACCTGTGTCCAACAAGAGTGGCACAAAATCAACAAATGCTTGCAACATAACTAAATCTCCAACAACAAAATATTGAAGTATGTTAGTCCATAGGTTATCAAATTGGTGATATGTTGATTTACGGATCATTCAAATATGTTTCATCCTTCATAATTCTGTAAACATAACTCACAGTTGAGGTTGAATAGTCACAAAATATATTTGAAATTGCTGAAATTATACACCATTATGGGTTTTACTTTCCTTCTCCAAAAAAGTTTAGAAGATGAGAAAGGTATTCCAAAAAAAAAAAAAGAAAAAAGAAAAAAGAAAAAAAAGGTGAATTATGTACCTGATGATGATGATGAGAAAAAGGTATTGTTTCAGAAAGGAACAGAAGAGTGTGAAACAAAACTTATATTTTCAGAATTACACAAATAAAAACAAAGTCTAGTGAACCCTTAATCACATACTGAGTGCCAACAGGTGTACCCAATGCGATAGCTCCCAAAGCATTTACTAGAGCCCCTACAGAATAGAAACAAAAGATATGATATTTCCTTTTTTTAACACAAATAAAAAAAGACGGAAGGAACTGACTATTAAAAAAATAAAATATCTAAGACTAGGCTAACAGTTCACAAATTGAAGATAGTATGAAATACAATAGAAAAATTATTATCTTTTGGATCACATAATCTCAGGCAATGTAGCCATAGACGTTGCCCTAACTAGGTGATTCAGTTGCTCTAGCTATGATAGGCCATAAACCAAACCAGACAAGTTTAATATGATGCACCAGCCTAGGCAAGTAGGCAACAGCAAAAAGGTTCATAATCATCTAGGTGCAGTTATTGCCAGAGATGTTCTTCAGGTGTATGTTTTTTCTTTCAAAAACTGTTATATGAAAAAACTACAGCCCCATATACACAATAAAAAATCAGCTAAACTGGATTGGACCCTAAAACAATTGAACTGACAGTGAATGAACATGTGATACAGCATAATGTTACAAATTTTGGTAATGAGGTTCCATATTTTGTACAATCTATTTATTTTTACAGGTTCTACCGAACCTTTATAGAGTATCACAGACCAAGGTTTACAATCAAAATATAGAAAGACGAGTTCTGAACAAGGACAATAATACTAGATGTTATTGCTTATCCATGTAACCATATTCAGATTCTGAAAAACTTGTCATGTAGGTCCCCCACCGAACAAAACCAGAAAAAAGTTCCTGAATTAACTGTTCTGAACCAGTTTCACAGATTCTTCTTTCCCATTTGCTTTTTATAATATGAAGTATAATTTACCAAGAAGTACAACAGCATTTTGTACATGTATGCAAATTCATGAATATGAACCCAAAGCATAATACAGCTTACATTATCTCTAATGGGTCCATTACAAATGACACCTTTGTGCCATCAAATTGCGTTACAAACCAACGTATCAGCTTTCGACGAAGTGATGGATGTTAACTTGGTAATATAATCATACACTTAACACGCAAACCTAAGGAAAAAGAAAAAGACTAACCAACAGGAAGTCCTAGTAAGCCTCGTCCCACAGCTTTCAAGTACTGAAAAAAAAAAAAAAAAAAAATCCCACCACTGAAATAATCAATAAAACAATACCAAACCACAATATAAACTAACGAAATAAAAAAGAAGAAGAAAACTGCTGGGTTGCTGAGAAAATAAAGAGGAAAAATTCGATTAAAGTCATGAACTGGATCAAATGCATTCATTTCTGGAAACCAAAATATACATATGACATAACACTCAAACTTCATTTTCCCACATTTTCTCGGTAACCAAACACAAAAAATAAAAAAGAACGAAGGGATGCTGATTTTACCGAGCATTCTTCGCGATTCTTTCGGTAACGACTGTAGAGAAGAATCACAATTGGGCACTCAATAACCTGATATTAATTAAAAAAACAAATTAGAGGGTAAAATTAGAAGAAAAAAAATTAAAAAAAAATAAAAGAGAGGTTTACCCAGATTAGACGGAGAGTGAGAGAAGGATGAGAGACGAGGTTGACGGAGAAGACATTGTGGGCCAGCAAGATGGCCAGGCCCAGGCCCAGCCCAGAGATCAGGTGTACAGAAAGCGCCTCTGCGGCTGAGATGGAATGAGAGGAGGCACTGACTTCTGCTTCCAGCTCTGCCGAGGCTTTCACGGACGACGTCGTCGCGTTCGTCTTCATGCTTTTTTGATTTATTTTCGTGGTCCGTAGGGAAGAATAGAAGAAAGTATTAAAAGAGATAAGAAGCCCAAGTGCGCAACAGAATGGGCGGCGTTACGCGCGAGTGGTTAGCTAAGCGAGGGGCATAGATTCGAGTCAATTAATGGTGTTCATCGACCAAACCCCCTGTGTTGCTACGGATCCGTCTAATTCCTCGTCATTGGTATTCCGGTGTCCCTCCGATACGAATAGAAAAAAAGGAAAACACATAAACAGTCGGCGGTCGCGCCCACATGCAGGCATCTGTCGAAAAATAATTTCTAAAAAAGTTGGGTTGTTTTTCTTTTTCACTTTTTATTTTTATTTTTTTTTTGGGGCTAAATCTAAGAGTAAACCCCCGATTTGAAATTACACTCTCATAATTGGGGTTTGTTAGAGGTTTTTTTCGTAGTGTTCTCCTGACGTTCTCTTAGTCTTACGTAGAACATGATTTAAAATTATAGTACATTTTTTTGCTAACAAATTATTTTTATGAGTTAATTGTTAGGTTCTTATGTCTTAAAACTTGTTTTTAGATTCAAAACTAAAACCTAATGGTGGAAGATTAACCCTTTAGAGATGGTATCACCCAAAATAAATTTGATCATCATAAATTTGATGCTAATGCTTCAATTTTGGTGCTAATGCCTCACAAATTTGGTGCTAATGCCTAGGGGTGTTCAAGCGGTTATAACCAGCGGTTATTTGCAATAACCGCAACCGCCTCCGCTTTAGGCGGTTATCGGATTTTCAATAACTGCAACCGCCTCCGCCTAGGCGGTTAGCGGTTATTTTATAACCGGCGGTTAGCGGTTATTCAAGCCGCTAACAAGCAGTTATAACCGCTTTTTTAAACACTTTTTTAAAAATAGGCTTTTGGACCTTTTTTTATATTTTGGGCCTTCATTTTTCATATTTTTTGGGTTTATTTCACACTACAAACCACTCATTGAAAGTTTGAAACCAAGATCAAAACATACTACAACCAAAACTTAACGAGTGAGAGTCTAAGAGACAAAAGTGAGACAGAGACGGAGACGAGTGAGAGAGGGGCTGCAGCTTCGGGAGAACTCAAAGTTAAGATGAAACCTAACGAGTAAGACTCTGTGAGAAAGAGGCTGCAATTTCTATGAAATGTAAATGTATGGGAGAATAAGATAGGGTTTCATCTTATAGATTTATATAATATAAATAATATATAACGAGTGAGAGAGGGGATGCGGCGTTGTTTTGTTTTGTTTTTATATTTAATTAATATAAATAATTAATATATATTTATATAATTATATATAAATAAAAGCGGTTAGCGGTTATAACCGCTTCATACCTCTAAATTGCTAACCGCCCTAGCGATTAGCGGTTTTTAATAACCGTTTTACAAAGCGGTTAGCGGTTAACGGTTATAAAAAAGCAGTTATAAGCGGTTAGCGGTTGGTGAGGCGGTTATAACCGCTCCGCTTGAACACCCCTACTAATGCCTCAAATTTGGTGCTAATGCCTAAAAAAACGATGGTAGAGGCCACTACAATTTTATTTTTTCTTAAATCATGTGTTACATAGGCTAGGAGAACGCCAAGAGAACCTACGGGGAAAACCCTTAGCATTTTTCCTCATTATTTTAACGAGCTTGAAACCCATGCAATGCACAGGTTTGTTTCTAAAAATGATAGAAGAAAAAAAGGGTAATATTCATTTAATCCCTTCAAACTACCATATCAATGACAATTGTCGCAATTTATAGTTTGGAAGGTAAATTATCATTAAAGTGATAATTTGAGGGGCTTAAGTAGACTTTCTCCAAGAAAAATAATAATAATTAGTAGATGCATAAATGAAGAAAGAAAAAAGAAAGTTTCAAGTAGGAAGCAAAAATAATTAATTAATTAATTAAAAGGTGTTCTACAAAGCTTTAAAGAAAAAGAAAGCATTAAGAGACCATTTACAACAACACAAATACTCAAGTTTTATTTTTTCTAATTAATAAAAGGAAAAAAAAAATGCTCAAATTGTATTATATACGAAAAATATAACCTATTGAAACTTTCAAAGAAAGAAATTGTGAAAACCAATTGCGCTAATTGACTTAACGCTTGAATACCAACTGTTATATGTATCTACAATTTTTACCAAATATAAAAGAATTTATATATTTTAAAAAAATAAAAAATAAATTAAAAAATCACATATTGAAACTAATAATCAAAATTAAAAGGTGTGCAAAAAACTGTTATAATACAACACTAACAAAAAGATCATGATTTGATTTTGTCCATGTCCTCATCTTTGGCTTTCCAAAATAATTTTATTTAAGATACTTAATTTCAAAGAAAGAAAACTTTATTCCTAAATCATGCATAAACAAAAGACAAATATCATTCTATACTTTGTTTGAAAAATTTAGCATTTTTAGTTTTAACTTCTTACTTCTTAGAAAAATACTAATAATTTCAATTAAAATTAAAATTCCTTTCTCTCTACCACACTTTTTTCTTATGCAAAAAATATGTACTTTAAAAAAGCGTCTAGTTTGTGGTTATGGGGAATGAATAGGTAGAGCTAGACAAATGTTATCAAACAAAATGGAAAGTAGACCTTGAATTTAAAAATTTAGACAATTATAGATTTTTGGAATACATTTAAGCACATTATAAAAGGCCATAATTTTGAACCCCATTGAATTGAAAGACAAAAAAGCGGTGATGAAATCCATTTAATTTGTTGTTTTTCAATGGACCATAATTTTGTGGACACCTTTACAGGAAAACAAAAGCAATTTAGAATAATGATTGTTGAGATAATGGAGAACATCATGTAGAAACTACAAAAAAAAATCCCAAATGAGTATTATAAAAATCTTTTGTAAAACGTTTTGGGTTTGAGAATTGAGCCATTTTTTAATTTGGGGTTTGCAGAAAATTTTGAACGTGTTTTCAAATAGACTCATAAAAAATAATCAAAGTAAATCAAATAAATAATAGTGTTAATGACGTAATATAAATAATAACATTAATGAACAATGGCAATTTGTAAACATAATAAAAACAATTGAAATTTAAACAATCTACCATTGACTAAATATCATAATAAACTTAAATAAATGCACACAGTAAATGATTGTATAAACATACATAATAAACACAATTTAAACTAAATTTTTTTTTTTTTTTCATTTGTAGAATAAACTCCATTTATCGCATGGGTTGTTCAAAAAGCTTTACTGTAACCACAAATGGCATCCATGATTTTCATGAAATCAACGTGGCAATGTGCATGGTTCGCACTGAAAATTATACTACTCAGATTTAACATGCAGTGAGACTGAGAAACGACATATAGTTTTGGAAGTTGTCAACTTGATATTTTTATAGAGACAGAACACGAAACTTATTTTAAAATAATTCTAAAACACATTAAACTTACTTGGTGTAGAGGCAATGGAGTTTTAGAGGATCAATGTTGCTGTTTGCAAATTCAGTTTTTGTTGGAAATATTTTTTGGATGGTACACAAATTCTCATTGATATAAAATAATTACAATCCGAATATTAACAATAAAGTAAGTAAAATACAAGAGATAAAAAGTAGAGTATAGAAAGATCTCACAATGCTATAGAATCACGCAAGAGCGTTGTCCTTAAAGGTTGATTCGTGCCTCCCAGAGTGTATAACTCGGTGCGATCGGATCTTTTAACACGCAACCTCCCAGGATTAGACTATAGCGTCTATCTTCGTTAAGGACGCACTTCCAAGAACAAGATTAATAGAACAACCCAAATCTTTTCTTATAAAACAACAATTCCATCATTGAAATCATTGAAGTAATATATATATATCAAGTGCTTATATATATATATATATATATATATATATATATATAACAAAGAACGTTGGCTTAAACTTTGTCCATATATAAAAGGAGTTCACGTTTTCCTTCTTGAAGAGAATCTTGTAGTTTCAAAGTCTTGAATGACTTCATGATCAAACGGTCAAAACGCTTGAAAACCATAAAAGCTTGTTAATGAATAAATGCCTTAGACCTTGTTAATGCCAATGGTCAAAACTGTTGGATGAATTAAAACCCATGGAGTTGTTCAATGACCAACGGTCATAAACAATAAAAGTGAAAATCAATAGTTTTGATGACTCATGATAAAAACGTATGGAAAACTAAATGGTCCTTAAAAACCAAACGGTCAAAAAATTATTTCTGAAAAAAACCACTAGCTGAAAATTAAGCAAAGAATAAAAGGCTTCAGAAGAAAGAAAATAAAAACAATTGTTTGTAACATATAAATTACAACAATCCCCCACATGTTACAAACAATAGATTAAAGGAGATTGAAAGTATGCATCGATGTGGTACCCGAAGGTTTTAACCGCACCTAGGATAAATAAGTAAGAACTTAATGAATCGTGGTAGAGTTAGACTCTTTTAACCAAATTCACAAGTTAATCAAACTTATCACCCACATAACTTTCTCCAAAAAATCAAACCAAATCAAATAAAAGAAAATTGGGTTGTTCTATAGCGGGTTGGCGCTTTATACAGGCCATGCGCCTCTGGGTTTCATGAGTGCTCTAGAGACTTGCCAAAGTCTCATAGGAAGCGGCACCACCTCCACACTCACATAGGTGGCGTCCATCAAGAATGTGTGCAGAGAACATCCCATCCCAATAATTAGGGACTATGGACCCATTAAGAGTTTTAAACTCATCCTTATTCACTCTGCATCTTTTGTTGTTATACCATAAAATGGCTTTCATGAGTGCTCTAGAGACCTACCCAAGTCTCATAGGAGATAGCACATCCACACTCATATAGGTGGTATCCATCAAGAGTGTGTGCAGGGAACACCCCATCCCAACAGGTAGGGACTATGGACCCATTAAGAGCTTTAAGCTCACCCTTAATCACTCTGCATCTTGTACTGTCTTGCACCATAGGGATGGACTCATCACTAATCTTCTCAACAAGATAGTTAATAAACATAAATTGACAATACCATACCTCATTTCACTTATGACTTCGTTTCCCATTAAACCTCATTCATGGAATCTCCAATCAGAGGTTGGGTATCAATCACAGTGTCATAATTTGGGTATCAGTCCTATCCCCCTCAATGCTTCTCTCACTAGCCTTCTTGCTAGTGGCTTGGTCAAAGAATCTGCAGAATTCTTTTATGACCTCACAAAGTCCATGGACATATACCGGTCTCAATAAGCTGCCTCACAATATTGTGCATTTTCTTACTATAAAGCTTTGCTCGAGCTATGGCAGCCTGTCAATCACAATGAAAATACAAGTGGAACTGGATAAGCATATAAAAGCAAATTAATTTATTAATAGGCTCATCAGCCATTTATCTTTAGTTCCTGTCTTCTCCAAATCAACTAACTCTGACTCTATAGTAAACTTTGCTATGCAAGTCTACTTTTAGATCTTTCAAAGAGATAGCTTATCCGGCTAGAGTAAACACATAATAGCCATTAGTAGGCTTTGCTCATCTAAATAAAAAATGCAATTAGCATCACAATATCTTTCAAGATAGCAAGATAATCACAATATAACAAACCAAAATTAATTGTGCCCTTTAAGAATCTCAACAATTTAGAGATAGCATAACAATGCTCAATACCATGAATATGAGTATATCTACTAAATCTACTAACAATATATGTAATATTAGGGCATATAGCTACCAATCATTTGTGCATATTTTTCTTGCAAAACACCATCACCATAATTCTTAACCAAATATGAATTATATGGTGTAGACATAGGTAGATAATAAAAATGCTCAAATTTTTAAAGCATCTTTCAACATAATATACATGAGATAAAATAATGCAATAATTATCTCTAATAACTTTAATGTCCAATATGACATTAGCTTTACTATGTCTTTCATATCAAAATTATATGCAAGAAATAATCTAGCTTCATGTACAACATCAATGTATATATATAAACAAATAATGACACATTCATTATTGTAAAACTTGCTATGCATTTACTTGTACCATTGGTCAAATATAAATTATACAACATCACCTTGTCAAACGCCATTGTTTAGTAGCTTGCTTTAATCCATACAAGGATTTTACCAGTCCGTGCATTTTATATTCTTCACCGGGGATTACTAGTCCCTCGGACTACTCCATATAAATCCCTTCGCTACTTAGAAAAGCAATACAACATCCATTTGATGTGCAACAAATTTATGAATAAAAACAATGCCAAATAACATTCTAATAGATGCAATTTTAGTACCCAAAAAATAAGTATCAAATAATCAACATTTTGCATTTACTTGTAGCTTTTAGCTACCAAGTCTATCATGTACTTATCTATTGTATCATTTGGTTTAAGCTTCTTCTTAAACACATGTATATAATCAATTGATTTGGTTTGAGGAAATAACTCAGTGAGTTCCCAAGCATGTTTAGACATAATTTATTCCAATTCATTATTCATAACTTCTAACCAAAAAATGTATCAAACAGAGATTTAATTGCTTCATCATAATATGTTGGATCATCATCAACAATATAGGCAATAAAATCATTACCGAGATTCCTTCCATTCTAGCTCGCTTACTACTTCTCAATTCATACATATCATCAACAATTTTATTAGAAGCAACAGAAAAATTATGAAATAATTTTTTTTTCCTTATTTTACAAAGGAAACACATGCTCAAGAAAAATAGTAATTTTAGATTCAGTAATAATATTGCAATCTAAAATATCACTCTTGATAGTAAAGAATCTATAGCATGAACTATTACATGCAAAACTAATAAAATCACAATCATAGGTTAAAAAACCATGTTTCCTCCTTTTAGGCTTAGATAATATTAACATTTGAAATATCCCACACTTCAAGGTATTCAAAATAATGCATATAAATGTGACAATCCAAAATAATAGCTCCCCCACACTTTGGCAAATAGCCTAAAAATTGACAATCATACCATTCATATTTTATTCCAATATTATAGTTTCTTTTCATTTCCTTGATCATGTAGCCAAGATTTACATGTATAAATATATCATGCTCAATATTAATGGAATAAACCAAATAGTCATAATGAAATAAAATTTCATTAATAGCACTCAAGTGCTTTAAGAAAAACTTCCATGAGCTCATCTTTCTCTAAGTATAATATGTCATTTACTCATTTCTTTATGTCAATTGACAATTTTCTTTCAAGATGGTAAATAAATCTTTTTCAATTAGAGTTCCAGTAAATATGCAAAGTATTGGGCTCATCAACCAAATAATAATAAACTATTATTGACTTACTATCATTAATATGCCATTGGTGTCAATCTTACGATATGATAAATTTCTCAAATACCAAATAAGCCTCAATAAGAACAACTTATCAAATTATAATATTCATGTAATTATAAAAATTTTCACCAAATTTTAATTTAATCAAAGGAGCATCTTCATCACTTGATTTTTTTCTTTCTCTTTAATAATAGAAATTATATCATGTCTTAAAAAATAAGACATATAAATCAATATAAGAACTCACAGAGGAGCCAATAGTTTTACTTGAAGATCCTCCAAAATAGATTGTCACCACACACCAACTAGCTAGGTGTCGTGAGAATTGATCGACTCAATATGCACCATCTCTTTTCTCTTACTATATGCTTACAAAAATCTTTAGCAAAGTCCTATTCTTTGGACATAGTTAGCAATGTTATGTATTTTCTCCATCACACCATGAGTAACTACTCATTGTTATTATTAATCTATATGGATGTTTTTTAGCCAAGCTTAACACAACATAACAAAAAGTGCTAAGTTCTACAAATCCATAAAAAACTCAACTCTTTTTATTATAAGAATAGTAACCCATCAATAAAAGATTATTTGAAAAACAAATTAAATTAACACAATTTGAGTTCAAATAATCAAAAACTCCTTCAATCAAAATATTTTCACTTTCAATGCTTACATATGACATTAAACTCTTTCTTTGATAAACGAATCAATTATCAGATTTTTCCACAACAAAATCTTTCTATCCAAGAATTGATTTCATCTTTCATATTCGAATTGTATACCACAATTTTATAGTATTTGACTTCTCACAAGTTTAAATACTATTGTTATAATCATAACCAAAATATTTGTGCAACCATCACGAATCAACCTTTAAGATTGTTGGAAATATTTTTTGGATGGTACACAAATTCTCATTGATATAAAATAATTACAATCCGAATATTAACAATAAAGTAAGTAAAATACAAGAGATAAAAAGTAGAGTATAGAAAGATCTCACAATGCTATAGAATCACGCAAGAGCGTTGTCCTTAAAGGTTGATTCGTGCCTCCTAGAGTGTATAACTCGGTGCAATCGGATCTTTTAACACGCAACCTCCCAGGATTAGACTATAGCGTCTATCTTCATTAAGGACGCACTTCCAAGAACGAAGATTAATAGAACAACCCAAATCTTTTCTTATAAAACAACAATTCCATCATTGAAACCATTGAAGTAATATATATATATATATATATATATATATATATATATCAAGTGCTCTTTATATATATATATATATATATATATATATATAACAAAGAACGTTGGCTTAAACTTTGTCCATATATAAAAGGAGTTCACGTTTTCCTTCTTGAAGAGAATCTTGTAGTTTCAAAGTCTTGAATGACTTCATGATCAAACGGTCAAAACGCTTGAAAACCATAAAAGCTTGTTAATGAATAAATGCCTTAGACCTTGTTAATGCCAATGGTCAAAACTGTTGGATGAATTAAAACCCATGGAGTTGTTCAATGACCAACGGTCATAAACAATAAAAGTGAAAATCAATAGTTTTGATGACTCATGATAAAAACGTATGGAAAACTAAATGGTCCTTAAAAACCAAATGGTCAAAAAATTATTTCTGAAAAAAACCACTAGCTGAAAATTAAGCAAAGAATAAAAGGCTTCAGAAGAAAGAAAATAAAAACAATTGTTTGTAACATATAAATTACAACAGTTTTGACAAATCTAAAGGTAGATTCGAAGAAGGGAACAATAATCAAGTACAATTCAAGTAGCGTTTAGAAATGAATATATATAGTTTGTAGTTTTTTATGGCGGTTGAGTGCTAAAGACAGAGCAATTTGATAAAAAGGGTGAAAGATACGAAAGAAACTGATGAAGCGATGTGATCCACCGTTTCATTTAAAAGTTAAAACTCCCCTATTATATTAAAGATAAATGATAAAAATCATTCTTTCGATTATCTTTTAATAGGGGTGTCAATGCGGTTACGGTTAGTGGTTAATGCTACTAACCGCTAATCAGAATCATCTAGCGATTAGTAAATTTTACTAACAACGCTAACCCCTAGTTAACTTAACCGGTTAGCGGTTAGTGAAATAGGTAACCGTCCGCTAACCGCTTTTTCAAAATTGGGCTTTTTTGGGCTTTTCTTTGGGCTTTTTTAGTGTCTTTTTGGTCCCAATTACTATAAAAAGAGCCCATATTAAAAAATAAAAAATATTTGACTCCAAATTTATATTTACTTGTACTTTTCCAACAAGGACAAAGAAAAAAAAAATCAAATAAAAGAAAAATAAACCAAAAAAATAATGGATTGGGCATGCCTGCAGCTCCAGTGACTAGTACTCTTACTGGATCCTTCTCTATGTTTAGAAAGCTCCACATATATCTAACAAGCTTCCAGTGACCAATACTCTTACATTATGATCATATTTACTTAATCAAGTTTGAGATCTTTTAATCTTAATACTTCAATTATTGTTATAAGTAATTAAGTATCACATTGTTGAATCTAATATCAATTACTTAATTTGATATTATATAGTCATATGATCTTAATAATTAAATTAGATATTACGATTAACGATTTACATTGTGATAATATTTACTTAATCAAGTTTGAGATCCTTTAATCTTAATACTTCAATTATTGTTATAAGTATCACATTGTTGAATCTAATATCAATTACTTAATTTGATATTATATAGTCATATGATCTTAATAATTAAATTAGATATTACGATTAAAGATTTACATTATGATAATATTTACTTAATCAAGTTTGATATCCTTTAATCTTAATGCTTCAATTATTGTTATAAGCAGGAGCGGAGATAAAGGAGGGTGACCCAGGGGCGGGCGCCCTCGGTAAAAGAAAAAAAAAAAAAATTCTGAAATTCTCAACCTTGTCCAGATGTCCTTGACTTGCCGGAAGAATCACGAGAAGCTGAGTGGAGTTGTTTCCGCTCACGCATACCGTGAGTGAGTATCTGAATCTCCTCTTAATTCTTTTGTTACGCTTCTTTTGAGGGGCTTATGTGCTGGAGGTAGGAGAAGGTAGAAGAAGATGAGTTGTCGAGTTCAAGAAGTGTGCAAGTGTCATGTATTGGACACGTAAGGGGGCTGTCGTTGAGAATGCTTAATGAGCTTAGGGGGAAGTAATTGATTGATGGGGCTGTTTTATGGGTCAATGCATGTGGGCCTTTAAATGGTTGTGTTGGTTATAACAAGATGGGTTTATTCCTCTGTCAATGGGCTTTTGGTAAAGTTTTGTTTCATATAAAAGGCCAAGGCCTATGCTTGTAATAACATTCAAACTTCTGGCAATTGTATTGTGATTGAGTAGGAGTAGATTCTTTAGTTGAGTAGTTGTAGCAAGGAGATTGATCATCTCGAATGGATTATTGTTTGAATCTACCTATTGTCTGAATAAAAGTTTTGAAATTCATTCCAAAAATTCATTAGTTTTCTTGTTTGAATTCTGTTGAGCGTTTGGAGTGTAACATTCTTAAGTATGGATGGTTAACTTGCTTTATAGTTTTTTTTTTTTTTACTGTTTATGATATTCTTCTAGCCTCCTAGGAAATATCAAAAGTGAGAAAGAATGGTGCGTGCAGATTTCTTTTGCCCTCCCACAAAAAAAAAAAAAAAAAAGTGAGAAAGAATGAAAATTGAGCCTTGAGAATTGTATTTTACTTTTTATTGCTGCACAAGATCCACAGCAGTTTTTTTTTTTTTGTCTTTTTGCAAGGACATTCATCATCTTCTTTCTTTGTTTTATTTTCAACCGAGAAATTTAATTATGAGAGAAATTAGAAAAAATCTATTTAAATTTGCACTGAGGTCGGCTATGAGTGTGCCCTTTTTGGATCATTGTATTTACCATATTATAATAAAAATATAATATATAAAGAGAGAGGAAAAAAATTTATTATTATATTTTATTATTTTATTATTTTATTAAATTCCTGGATCCGCCACTGGTTATAAGTATCACATTGTTGAATCTAATATCAATTACTTAATTTGATATTATATTGTCATATGATCTTAATAATTAAATTAGATATTACGATTAATGATTTACATTATGATCATATTTACTTAATCAAATTTGAAATCTTTTAATCTTAATACTTCAATTATTGTTATAAGTATCACATTGTTGAATTTAATATCAATTACTTAATTTGATATTATATAATCATATGATATTATGATCTTAATAATTAAATTAGATAGATTTTGTTTACCTCTCTCTTTGATTGAGAATTGAGATAGATTTTGCTACCATTTTAACTTATATTAGTATGAACTTGCATATTTATAACTTATGACCTATGAATATGTATGTATAATTTGTTATTATATAATCAAATGATTTTATGATTAATTGATCATGTAATATAATCATATAAATTATAGTGAAAATATATTAATACTCAAAGTGTGATTTAATTATCTAAAACAAAAATGTGATTTAATCATTAATGATCAATTAATTATGTAATATGTATAAATATTATTATAATTATAATTATAAAAATATAGTATATAAAAGCGGTTAGTGGTTAGTAGTAGGTTAGTAGTAGCAGTTAGTATACCCTATAACTGCTAACCGCTAGGCGGTTATAGCGGTTAGGCGGTTGGCGGTTATAACGGTTAGCAGTTGGCGGGCGGTTATTAACTGCCCGCATTGACACCCCTATCTTTTAACCATCTCTATATAGTGAATTAGTAAATTTATTATTGAATTTTTATGGGACCCACATGATTCTACAAATTCAATAATAATTTTTTTTTAATAAAAAATTAAAATTTTCATTTCAAAAAATCGTTTTTTTAAAAGAAAAAATCCTTCAAAAAATAAAAAATTTAAAGAATCATTTTTTTTTAATTAAAATTTTCTTTTTTAAATAAAAAATTTAAGTATGTGCGTAATTTGATTAGTTTGTCTTTTCCAATACATGACATGTTAAAAAAGAAGAATCAAAATAATAAAATAAAAGAAAAACCTGCAGTCCTTAGTTATTATAACTCCTAACAAACTAACTAACCCACTAACAACCCAATCTATAATGGACTCAACAATTGTAGGGATAAAGGGGCTGAATTTTAGACCCAATAGTCCTAAGAATTCCGTAGAAAAATTTGGCCTTTTTTCACACAAACATGGCAAAAATAATAATGAAATTGGCTGTTTATTTTTATTATGTCATGATCTTGGCTTGAAAATTTTCAAGGCAATCCAAACAATAAAAAGTGAGACTAAAGATATTATATCTTAAAACATTTATTACTTATAATTCAAAATTTGTCCTTCAAATCCGAATATAGAAAAAGCAGAATGTAGAAATAACTTATAAAAAAAAAATTGGGAAATAACTCCACCACTTAATCATATCCATTTTTTAATCTGGGGTTTGTAGGGGAATTTTTAAACTATAACCAATGAAACGTGTTTTGTTTTCAAATAGACTCATCAAAAATGATAACAACAAATTGAACAATAACAGTAAATGACAGTGTTAACATAAACAATAACATTGAACAATAGCAATTTGTAAACATAATAAAAACAATTGAAATTTTAACAATGGCGATTTTGTTTAAATAAACTTAGAAGGAATAGAATAAACGTACTATGTCCAGAGGAATTAATAGAGTAGAAACTATTTGAGAGAGTGTTTGTACGCTGTTGAATGGGGTAGAAACTGTTTTAGTGGTTTTGTTTTGTTTTGTGGTTTTGTTTTGTAGAAACAGTTTGTTTTCATTTGTAGAAACCGTTTATTTTCTTAAATTGTTTGTTTTGTTTTAAATGCATAGTTTAATTGAAAGTAAACATTTGTCAAATAAATAGAATGCCACTTGTCAAGCTGTTAAACCCTCCAGTTTAAAACTTAAAAATAGACATTTGTCAGATAAATATGATGCCACATGTCACAATATTAGGCCATCCTGCTTAACATTCTCCTATTATATATATATATATATATATATTAGATTAGATTTTCAATTTTCATCATATAGTCTTACCATCTTCTAAGAATAATGTTCTATTACGCTCCCGCAAACTCAACAATAGGTTAGATTATGTAAGTTGAGGTTTGATCTGAAAAGACTGAAAAATGACTTTTATGGCTTGAATTTGAACATTGACTTGTTTGGCCTACAACGACAGCGTACTATAACTTTAACCTGGACATCGGCTATTTTGGCTTGAAACTCGTTGGACAGGGTTAAGCTAATTTTGAATCGGGTTGAAAATTGGCTGGAAATGCTATGAATTGGATCGAACTGGATTGTAGTAGTGATCTGAAAATGGATTGGACTAGACTAGTGGTGAGTTTGGATACCGTTGGTAGCGGATCTTCCAAAGGCGTGTGGACGACCAGAATTGTGTGCTTGTTGGAGGGCACTCAAGGAAAACGTCAGACATTTGTTGAAGGCCACAAAAAGATTGAAAAATAACTTTTATGGCTTGAATTTGAACATTCGACTATGGCTGTAACTTGGACATCGCCTATTTCGGCTTGAAACCCGTTGGATAGGGTTAAATTGATTTTGAATCAGGTTGAAAATTGGTTGGAAATGCTATGAATTGGATTGAACCGGATTGTAATAGTGATATGAAAATGGATTGGACTAGACTAGCGGTGAGGTTGGATACCGTTGGTAGCGGATCTTCCAAAGGCGTGCGGACAACCGGAATTGTGTGCTTGTTGGAGAGCACTCAAGGAAAATGTCAAAGAGGTCAATCAATCGTGAACCACGCTTTATGAAGCGGAGGTCACAAGTTCGAATCCCCCCTCCCCTTACCCTTGTGTGGACATGCCAAAAAAAAAAAAAAAAAGGAAAATGTCAAAGACATTTGTTGAAGGCACAACTCTTTTAGAGCTTCATCGAGGCACTGCCTGTGTGAACTAGCCAATCCCACCCCCAAGTGTTGCTACCACCAAAGGGAGAAAAACCAAGTATGATACCATGCATATAAGAACATAAAAGATTGTTACGCCTAACTCTCATGAATGCACTAGGAGGATGTCGTCTATGTATAATGAACTACATGCTATAACTCCTAACATTACAAACTCTTGATGATTTATATCTAACCTTGCAAACTTTTGATTTATTATTAATGTAACTCATGTAGACTTTCTATTTCAAAGAATTATGTTCTAATACTCTTAACCGTGGACGTAGGTGTCTAACATTGAACTACTCGTAAGCTCTCTTGTCTCAATTTCTCTCTTTATTCCGCTTTTATAGATCGAGTATGTTTTGTCAAATGATTGGACTGGACTGGACCTTAAGACCCAAAAAATCCATTTCAGTCATTTTTATACATAATCGATACTTTGGGTGCCCCAAAAAAAAAAAACAAGAAAAATTGAAAAAGCAATGAAAATAAAATACACACTGTCTTCATAAATTGAGATCCATAAAGCAATTCAGGTAGAAGCTGAGTAAGGATTTGGAGATTCCATGAGTAACAGATCTTCCGGACATGGTACATGTGGTGGTGCAACTTTTGGAGGCGGCGGCGGTGAAGAATATGGTTTTTTGTTGTAATCTGTCTTCCCAAACAAGTTGCTTGTAGTCTTTACTGTTATCAACCCTAAAAATTCCACAAAAAAAATGGAAATGAACACGTTTTTATTTAGTTATACACGAAAGTAAAGAAAATAAATCAATTAATAGTATGGGTTTTTTCTAACTTAATTGTTATTAAAAAAAAAATCTGCAAGTTGTCTATGATCTTCTTGGCTTATTGGTTTATGTAACAATACTTGTTACATAGCTTTCCGGCACTCGGTACTTCTTTTTAAATCTTCCCTAAAAGTTTCTTTTTTAAAATTTTTTTGACATGTCTACATAAAGAGAAGGAAGGAGGGAGATTCAAACAAATGACTCTCCGCTTTAGGAGGCATGATTCTTCCTAACAGTTACAGTTGTGAAGATCAAAGAAAGAAATTAGATGATCAATTGATCTTGATATATACTGAAAGGATTTACGGTTCACAAATCATGTTGATGAAGCATGCATGCATGTATAGTTTGATTGCTAGATGGAGTACTGGAAGTTTAGATGGTTGAAAAGACAAAGACATGCTTTCCCAAGCCTTTTTGATGCACCGTGGTGTGTAGTGGGTTACCAAATTAACAAATTCAACAATTTTTTACAGAACCAATAAAATTCAAGGATTTTCAAGAAAAATCAATATAAAGTGTGTCTTATTAAAAAACTGGGGGAAAAAATGGCAATCAAGCTGTCCTTATGAGGCTTAAATAAAAAAAAAAATGGTTGTAGCCTTAAGAAAAACAAAGGACAAAAATAACTTGCCGCAACTTGCTCGATCGAACCTTAAGCTCGGTCGATCGAGCTTTGACATTGTACGACAAAAACGCTAGGAAAACATTCTCAGTCCATCGAATTTTGACTAGCTATCGGGAACTAGTAATGAAGGGAATTTTGACTCTAACACAAGTAGTCAGCCCTATGCTTAATAATAACATAAGTTAAATAGAAAATAACAATTTATAATAGCGGGATAAAGAGTATACGTATACTTATATGTATATATATTACCCTGCTGCAAAGTTCTTGCCTCCACCATGCTAGAAGGAGGAGAGGTTCCATGAAAAATGATGAGAGAAACGAGAAAGATGGTGCTTATCATGAGAATTATCTTCATGATCTTGCTAATGATGATTCAACTAATGGGTTTACAAAACATAAGCTTTAGCAGTCATTTATAGACAAAATCAATGGAGCAGTTGAGATTGGTTAAATTATTAAAATCATTTACATCTCTCTCTCTCTCTCTCTCTCTCTATTTTGATTGTCTGGTTTATCATTGACTGGTAAACCTTGGAGTGTAGCTGCAACTGCAGTAGAAAATTTGAAACTTGGTTGAACTTAACTTTCTCCAGTCTCCTACTTTGGACTGGAGCAGAGAGAGAGAGCAACCTGGAATCTTATGATAAGTTTAGGCTGAAATAGGAGCTGGAAGATTCCATTATTTTATTTATTTTTTTATTTAGGTGTGATTATCAACAAATAAACAACATAGTTTAAATTCAATATTGTCATATAATGCCGGCATGAGTTTGTCAAGAAGTTGTCGTACTTGCAAGTAGCTATATAAATATATATATATCGAAATTACATCTCATATCAACAATTTATGCTAATTAAGAACCTTCACCCATTCGACTAAGTGATATTGACAGTTTTATAAAGAATGCATGATGTCATTTGTTGGGCTGCAGGCAGCCCGCATTGGTGTACCAATTGGAATACCTGTCTACTCTCTAAAATTTTCTGTTCGGTTCATGTTTTTCAGACAGGATACTATATAAAACTTAAGTATCGAAGTGTTTTCAGTCTCCTGAAAGATCGACAGACTCCGGTAACTGTGTTTTCTCCGTTTTGCAAAATGTTCGTTGCCAGTCCAGCTGTCAGAAAAAATGTTACAACATAATTCATGATTATATGTAAATTCTCTAGCCCGAAGGAGGAGATACAATTGAGCTTTCAGAATATTTGGTCAGGTCTTAAAGCTCGGGAGCACCCATAAATCTTTTTGATCTTCATTTTCCTCCATCAGATAACTTTTCTGAATTAGAATTCTTCATGCTCCAAATTAACTTACTGAATCCAATAGGAGTTGAGCATATGAGTTATGGTACGTACAGCTTATTGATTTATGAGTGTGATGACGAACATGAGCTAAAATAAACCTCACTGATCATGCATATGGCTCTTAATTCCCTGCGATCACGTGAATTTACGATGATGAACATATATATAACCCGAGCCCTAAACAAAGACCTCAACATTAATGAAAATTCACAATGAACCCAAACACTAGATTGTACAGATTTCTCTTTCATCTTAGCTCTTTACATCATATGTTTTAGAAAAAATATTCTTGAACCTCACCTGCTTTTTATTATAATTATTGTTAGGGAAAAATATAAAAAGCTCCCAAATTATCAGTCGTTTACGATTTAGCTTCTTGAAGTTCTAAAAGTGATAAAATAACCCCACAAACTACGTAAAAGTTGCATTTTGGCTACTCCGTTAATTGTTATCATCAAAGTGGATGGAAAAATCAAAACTACGTCGTTTTGAAGATTGTAAGTTACTAAAATACCCTATTGGAGAAAAAAATAATAATAAATGAAAGCAAGGATCAAAACAACGCCCTTTTTGGTAAAATTAGGGTTTTCCTCTCTTACCAAAACGGCGCCGTTTTGGTAAGATGTAGCCATTATTAAAAAAAGGCTAAGGGTTCCCACACTCGATCAATTCACGATTTTTCCCAAAACCTAGCAGTCCGTCCATCGTCTCCCTTAAAAATTTCCCACAGTCCATTGAAGGTAACCACCTGCAACTCTAAACAGCACAATTGCTTCACGCTTGAAAACAAGTATCACAATCAAGCTACAGTACGTTTTCTATCGCAATAGTTGACCTCGAGAATTCCTCTCTGTACTGATGGAGTAAAGAGAAAGTATGTGACGGAGTTGAATCTTCCCAAGAGCACTCGAAAAATTCGCTTCCAGAATTGAAGAAAATAGACAGAGTGTAATCCGAGAATTCTATGTCCGAATTTTCCAGGAAAAGACCGGACGAGTACTTGGAGACGTCCTCATATGAGAATTGCTCCGTACAAGCGAGATCAAACTCAAAGTCCAAGCTCTTTTGATTATGTTCTATTGTCAACTCAGAGTTCAGAACTGTGAAAGTCGAGTCGAAGAGATTTCTTGAAATCTCAGAATACTCAAATTCCAATGCTCTGTTCTCAGTTTCTTCGGTTCCTTCGTCAGTGAACTTTGCCACAGAACATGAATCAACACTAGACGTAATAGAAAGGACATCGTTCTCCTTAGACGCAGGCAGAAGTCTGGCATTTTCGGCCCAAAAATTCAAAACTCCACTGGAAATTTGCTCGACACAAGAAATCTCTGATTTAGAAACAGCTTCAAAGCCTTCAATTTCTTTAATTCCTATAGCTTACCAAAACGGCACCGTTTTGGTAAGTGTGGGAAACCCTAATTTTACCCAAAACGGTGCCGTTTTGATCTTTGCTTTCATCTGTTTTTTTTTTTTTTTTCAAGAGGGCATTTTAGTAACTTATAATCTTCAAAACAACGTAGTTTTGATTTTTTTTCATCCACTTTGACGGTAACAACTAACGGAATGATCAAAATGCAACTTTTCAGTAGTTTGAGAGGCTATTTTATCACTTTTATAATTAGTTTAGCTTTTATATTTTCCCTTATTATTATTATTATTATTATTAGGGAAAATCGTTTAGCCCTAAACTATCAAAAGTTGTAAATGGCCCCCAAACTACCAAACAGCTTACGCTTTAGCCCTCCGTTAGTTTTGCCGTCAAAGTGGATGGAAAAGTCGAAACTACGCTGCTTTTGATATTGAAAGTTACCAAAATACCCTCAACTAATAGAGGGGCTAAAACGCAACTTTTTGGTAGTTGGGGCCATTTACAACTTTCCCATTTAAATTTTAAACCGACATCGCTTTTACACATTAACAATTTTTAACCATTTACTTCATAATAAAAACGACGTAGTTTTAAAATGGTATAAATTCATCTAACCCTAAACCGCACTCACGCTCTTGGTCCGATGGGACCCACTTGGTGCTTTGACGCTTTTACATCATAAGGAAAAAAGATGGCTGATGCGGTTGAGGATCGAGCATGATATTGGTCCTCATAGATTTCCTTACGAGGAGTCAAGAAAGCAACACGGGTTTCAAAGAGAAAGAACTAATTGATCCGTGGATGGATCCGAGTTTACAAAGGAATTCGCCAAACTCGATACCCAAGTTCAAGCGTATTCCCTGTGATTCAAAACGGGGTTTGCAAGCATTCATATCGGAGGTTGCTACTATCGGTCGTCTGCGTCATAGAAATTTGGTTCAATTGTTGGGTTGGTGTCGCCGGGAAGCGATCTACTACTTGTGTATGAATTCATGCCCAATGGAAGCTTGGACAATCACTGCTTGATGAGCCCAAATCAATCCCGAGCCGGGAAAAAGGTTCAAGATCATCAAAGGAGGCTTCAGACTTACACGAGGAGTGGGAAAACTGTAGTTCACAGAGACATCAAGGCCGGAAATGTTTTATCGGATTCTCGAGTTTAATGCAAAAAGAGTGATTTTGGTCTTGTAAAGTCAGACGAGCACCTGGCCCAATCCAAGCACCACCGAGTGGTGGGGACGCTGGGTATATGGCACTGAATCGACGCGCACAACAAGGGACGACCAGCTGGATGTGTATGCCTTTGGCGCTTTGTTGCTGGAAGTGGTATGTGGTAGAAGACTCTGCCCGAGGAGCTGATGCCGTGGACCGGGTTTGGGAGAAGTGGGCTGTAGGAGAAGTGCTTGATGTTGTAGACCCGAGGATGGTGGGGAATTTTGATGAGGCTGAGGCTGTTTTGGTGCTCAAACTGGGCTTGATTTGTTCAAATGATGACGCCGACGTACGCCCTTCGATGAGGCTGGTGGTGAGGTACTTGAGGTGAGTCGCCGCAGAGGAGGTATGATATAAGAAAAAAGGCGGCGGTCGTGGTGGCCCCCGAGGGTCCGAACCACGTGGGTCCCATCGGACCAAGAGAGCGACCCGAACATGGCCCCCGAGTCGTCCAGCACCAGGTTTCGGGTGTCTGCCGTCACCGTCACCATGAAGCTCCGTTTCGTTACTCCATCCGCTAACGCCAAAGATGGCAGGCTTCACTCCACCGCACTCCCTTGGGAGCCTCAACTTGCCACGACACCGACCTCTTCGCCACCCAAAACTGCAGCTTATGAGTCGGTAGATATTGCACAGTGTATAGCAAGCTAAGGCACTTTGGTTCTGCAAGGAAAACACAAGACTCCCCATCAACTACTTCACTGGGCTTCTACTGCATGTGATCATAGGGAAGCACACAGTATTTCATAGTGTATTTAACACAAAATAATAAGAGTTGTCCACCCTTTACATGACTTTATTTACATATGGTGCACTTAAAACATAAAAACGGTTGGCTACGGCGAGATCGGCTGTTCAGTCTTCACTCAATCAATACAGCTTTTGCAGAGTCGTGCGTGTATCCGGGGTTTAGCTGATGGTAATAGATCACGTAAGTCGCCCCGCCTTAAAAGGGGTTCTACGTAATGAAATAAATAAAAATCAGCTGTGAAGGTGAGCCAATCTGATAGTAAGAGCTCACACATTCAGTCATTTGTTCATCCAAATCACGATCAAGAGACTGTCCTTCAATGAGTAAATCAAAAGCTTTATTGATGTCTTCGAACTGTATTTCATGCGTGATAAATTGATCCAACTGCAGTTCCGATCGATGGTCATTAATGAAAGAAAATTACAAACAACAGAGAAAAAAGAATGAACAAAGCTTTCCTTTGCTTGCTTATATATATATATAGTAACGTTAAATCACCTTGTCCAAGTAACGCTTTAAGGAGGATGGGAATATCAGATTTAGCTTTGATTCCTCCAAATGTGGATCCCATGATGCTTTTCCTCCAGCATCAAGAACATCGTGAAAGCTAAGCCCCAATCGACTCGGCCCGCCACTCCTACTAAGATAGTTTTTCCCCAACACTGGAAGTAAGGAGAGAAAAAAAAAAGTTATAATATCATTTATTGCTTTTAGTGCACCATAATGCACACACACAACCTGCAGATTTAATATCTGAAAAGTTTACACAAGGGCAGAGCATATTGTGGCACATAACAAGCAATCAATCAATTCAATCGATAAATGATTTAACAGAGCAAGAGAGGGAGAGAGAGAGAGACATTTAGCAGCAGGCATATGCTTCATGCACCATGGATGCCGATCCAATGCATTCAAAGCAATAATCTGCACCCCCATTTGTCATCTCATTTATCACCTGCACAATGAGATAAAAAGAGGCTGCAATAGATTAAAAACATATGGATATGTAAATTTCTTCGTCTTAATATTTTCTACCTTCCCCCTTCCAACCCAAAAACCAAAAGAACAAAAAAGTTGTAAAATGGCCCCCCCAACTACCAAAAAGTTACGTTTTAGCCCCCTCTGTTAGTTGAGGGTATTTTGGTAACTTTCAATATCAAAACGACGTAGTTTCGACTTTTCCATCCACTTTGACGGCAAAAACTAACGGAGGGGGCTAAAACGTAACTATTTGGTAGTTTGGGGGGCCATTTTACAACTTTTGATAGTTTATGGGGCTAAAACGTAAATGGCTGGTAGTTGAGGGGGCTAAAACGTATTTTCCCCTTATTATTATTATTAATTTATTTTTTATGCAAAATGGTTTAAATTTTAGGTGGGCAAAACTAGTTTACAAATATGCATAAATTTAAATAGCTAATTGCTTGGATCCAATCCTTCTGACCTCACAGCCAAAGTCAAGCTTTTATGTACCACAAATCGACACTCCAAGCGGATGATTTATTAATTAATTTGGGTGTCATTTGTTCCGCATATTTTCACATTAGTTTATACATATTTTTATGAAAAATAGCTTGGGTGTTAAGTGAGCGAAGCGCTTCGTGAGCAAGGTCAAGCTCGGCTTGCATAAGCTTGGCTGGGCTCGACTCGAATATTAAATGAAATGCTTCGTGAACATGAATTCTGGCTCGAATATTAAATGAAGCAAACTCAGCTCGACTCGGTTAAGCTCATGAATCAACCCGTATAAGCTCTTATATATATATTAAAAATTATAATAATTACTTATAAGTTAAATAAGTATATATATATTTTAAAATATGTATATATTAAAATAAGTTAAATAAGTATATATATATATATATATATATATCTCCACCTTTCAACTCCCATACTGTCCATACACGTGTCTCTTATTCCCAAAATATCTCCACCTTTCAGCACCTCTTTCTTCAAAAAGTCTTCATCCCTTCTTTCTTCATCTCTTTAACTCTCCAGACCCTTCAGCCGCAACCTTCCCTTGAAACACCTAATAGAGTTCTCTCCTCTCAATCTCTCATCTCCCAAAATACTCATGCCTCTCTCTCGTTCTCTCAATCTCCTCTCATCTCCATTTGGGATTAGCCATGGGAGGCATACCAAGCTCCGTCGGGGACCACGCCGCCGCTGCCATCGTGCACGACTCGATTGTGGTTTTCACCTGGAAGGGAGAGACCCTGCAGGAGTACTGGTGGATTGGGATTTTGTTTGAGCTGATTTTAGTTCAGATCTAGTTGTGCTGCCATTTGTGTTGTTTTGCCGTCGAGCTCGAGCTTAGGGCTCGACAAGCTCGATTCAACCCTTGTCGAGCTGAGCTTGAGCAGCCAACCCAGGCTCAACTTGAGCTTGAGCTCGAGCTCGAGTCTGGCCCAATAATAAATGTGTTGAGCCTAAATAGCCTAGGCTTGCCCAAGCTCGACTCGTTTACACCCCTAAAAATAGCTAATCAAAACACACTTTATCTAATTTAATTAGCTAAAAGTTTTAAAAGGCACCTTTTCTATATTATTTAAATATTATTTCTTTATATTTTTTTTTTATAAAGATTGTATTTTTCATAAAGATCATATTTTTCAAATTTTAGGAAAAGAGAAAGTGGAAAGATAACTAATAGGAGAAAATTTTGGGAAAAGAGAAATATAGAGAGAAATAGTATGATAAAATTTTGGAAAAAGAGAGATGTAGAGAGAGAAACAATATATTAATGAGATAGATATATAAACAATGCTCACTACATGTAGCGGTGTATTGTTCACAAATGTTAGAAAAATGTATTTTACATTTGTGATGCATAATTTGAAGCAAAGATTTTTTAGTGTTTTGCTATCTATTTCAGATAAAAGTAAGAAGTAGCTAAGCCAATGCATGCGAGTGCACTCTAAGATGACTTTATCCATTAGACTATGTACTTTTTATTGGTTTATCAATAAGAAATATTGAGAGGTTGAGTTTTCTCATATTTTATCACAAATCCTTGATTGGTTCTTGGTTTTTTTGAACTCACTATGCACACTACATCATATCAGGATTCACATATCAATTATTTGTCCAAATTGCAAATAATTTAGAAAGTAATATTAGAAATTCTATATGGAATCTATTTGCTTAAATAAATTTTGGGTTGCCTAACTACCTATTGAAATTAATGGCCGGGTTCCATATAAGGTATCTTACATCACATGCTCAAATTAATTGCAACTCAAATAGCTAATTGCTTGGATCCAATCTGTAATGACCAGGAAAAGCGCTAGCCACATTTGCGTTGTCACCTCAAAAGGACTAGTCAATTTGGAGTTTCCTAATTCATTATAAAATCCAGTTTCACCTAGTAATTAGGCAAAGTAGGACTTAGCACTTATAACTATCTTTATAAATTACCCACTCTATGTGGG
This sequence comes from Carpinus viminea, assembly GCA_013348765.1. Classification (NCBI taxonomy): domain Eukaryota; kingdom Viridiplantae; phylum Streptophyta; class Magnoliopsida; order Fagales; family Betulaceae; genus Carpinus; species Carpinus viminea. The sequence continues at coordinate 41,314,011 of CP054667.1, read as the reverse complement.
CTTCTTCTCATCTTCTCAATATGGGATCGGGGTGTTACAAACTTCCCCTTACCACATTACCTGGCGTTACTAGGTGGCTCTGATACCACTTGTAACATCCTTAGGAAAAGTGCTAGCCATATCTGCACTATCACCCCAAAATGATTAGTCAATTTGGAGCTTCCCCAGAATCCATTATAAAACTCAGTTTTACCTAGTAACTAAGCAATGTGAAGACTTAGCACTCATGACTATCTTTATAAATCCATTCACTCTATGTGAGCTTATTCTCATCTTCCTAATATGAAACTGGGGTGTTACACAATCATTCTGACCTCACAGCCAAAATTAAGCTTGTATCACAAATCGACACTCCAATCGGATGATTTATTTAATTTGGGTGTACAATTTTGATAAAGACACAATTGGAGCAAATTTCCTTCAATACACTCTAATAATTTCAAGTGGCTTCCAACATGTAAGGGTTGCCCAAAAAATCAATGTTTGGGTTTCTAGATTAGTACAAGAGTAATAAATGACTGCAAAAAATTAATGTTAAAGAAAATATGTACATTTCCCTTGTTAAAAGGACATTTGCTATTTATTAGAGTGAGTTTGAAGAAGTTTCTATCATTTTAATTTGATAAACATATGCACTTGTTTGTCCAGAATGACATGGAAACTAAATGATAAGGAGCGGTGGATATAGATTGTGAACTAAGTTTGGCATCTACATCTTATTTTAGCCTTTTGGGCATTCTTTAATTGGGTCTCCATCAAGGCATATTTTAAACAATTTGAAAAGATTTTGGGCGTGTTTAAGTATATGTTTTTGAAGACCTAGTGTATTAGAAGAAATTCATATCTTTGATTCCACAATTCGTCTTAAAAATAAAAATACAAACACCCCATGATGAATTCATTTAGAAAATGCAAACATGCAAGGACCCCAATCATCTCACTACTACAAAACATTTAATATTTAAATTCGATTAAATTCATGATAGGTAAATGATGATTTCAACCTGGTATAATAACAATTTAACAAAACTCTTTTGTCAATCTCCTCGGTTTTTTGTTTTTTGTTTTTTGTAACATGTCAATCTTCTCGTTGACTACTACTGGTGATCAGAAAAATTGAATTTACGTCTGTGAGGGAGTCAAACTTTCTGCATTGATCAAACAATTAATATGTAAGAATATATAGAATTGAACTCAGAAGCAAATAATAAGTAAATTTATTGTTTATCATTATACAAATCCATTGATTTTCACCACAATTATACACACGATATATGTTCCTGAAGATCCCTCTAGATCATCCAAGAACACACTCTTGCAAACCAAATCATTACAAGAAAGCAGAAGCTTTATTAATTTTATATATATATATATATATATATAATAATAATATTGCGCTCGCTTGCAGATATATATAGGAACAAAACAAGAATAAAACAGACGTCACACACAATCTTAAATATAATATTACTTATTGGTCTTCGCGAATATACGAGGACAGCCATAGACTGTGCAGAACGTCTGCAGAGCCATCAGCGACAAGAGCAAGATTGCAGCGACAAGCGTCCGTACATGCCATAAAGTTAACCCACACTTCTTCATGAATTTACAAGCCTTGACCCTCCGCAAACCGTTGTAATAGTTGTTAACATCCGTAATCGCCTTGTCTAAATACGCCGCATTTGCCGGCCGTACGGCCTTGTTCCGCTAAAGATTTTGACAATCTCGGCGTCCTCGACGGACTCGCTTTCCAGAATGCCGTGTTTCTTAAGCACCGCCACGTCCTCAGCAGTCTTAACGATCCCGTTCATCAATTCAACGTAGCGTGTAAAAATCAACGGCTCAGATTCTGGCTTGGACATTACTTCGTATGCCACTAAGTTTCTGATAATCACCTCTGAGTTTACAGTTACTTTAACGGTGGGAAGCTTAAGCGAGGCGATTGCGCGGTCAAATCCAACGGCTGAGATGTGGTCCGCGCTGCAGAATTTTACTCCGAAGCCACAGAGGTTTGATGCTGTGGGAATCAAGCTTTCTTCCACAACCGGCACTATGTTTTTCACGGAGGATGGATCAAGGTCCGACCATGGAAGCTCAAGCAAACCTTTGAGCAGCTCAATGGGTTTTCTAATTTCTTGCGGTATAGCAAGAGTGGCTACCACACCCAGCACCCGATCCAGCGATCGTCCATAGGCCCCCGACCGTCCTTCACCGGCACCTCTTCCTGCACCTCCTCTTTGTCCGGCACCTCTTCCGGCGGCTCTTTGAGCATAATCAAGTTGTACAAAAGATCCAGCAAATGAGCGTGCTTTAAAGCAACGGAATTCGGGTATTTCTCCAGCACCTTAAGCGGAGAGAGCGCTTTGCAATAACCCAACAACAGCTGAGGGAGACATTCTCGAACGATAGGCGGCTTCTTCATCTTCGGCTCTGAGCATTCGAGGAGCAAGATATTTTTCAGCACGAGTATGGGAATTTGGTTCTCCAGCATCATCGTATCTCTAAGGATCCCATCCTGGTGCAATCTGATATCTGCAGGGTCGACTAAACCGCGCAGAATGTTTGAAGAAGCCAGAGCTTCTTTTCCGATGCCGTACAAGCAAAGCAACTTGAAGAAAAACAAACCATCGATCGCCATTACATAAGCTACAGCAATTTCATTATCTGTCAAGTACATCTGGTAGAAAGCACGGATAGATGGCACCAGCTTCACAAGTCCATTAATGAGATCTTCGAGCTGAATGCGTCCGAACCCCCTATGGATATGCTTTGCCTCTTTGAGCTTGTATCTCTGCATTGCTTCAGTCTGGGAGCGGCTGTGGTGAAGGATTCCTAACCCTACTGTCTGAGGGGTGTAGGCTTCTGGGTTGGAAGCGCTTAGAGAGTTGGGGACTTTGAAGACGCAAATGGGAACGTCAGTATCGTTGCTGCTGAAAGCATCGCTGATGTTCACGATGAACTGATGAAATTGCTCTTCTGACTCCATGTCGGGTCGGCTACGATGGAAAGGGCGATAAATCTTGATGGGTATATATATATTAACTTTCTATTAGCTTATGTTAATTTGGATAAACAGTAATTCAATGTGGCATCAGAAACCAAAAGTTATGATCATGAGTTTCAATGCTATAGTTGGGTCACATCTAGTAGTAGTAGAGATTTTGAGTCCACGTATTATGCGGAAAAAGTTATAGAATATAGATTAAATGATTAAATTTATGAGTAATATAAAATGATATTATTGTGTCTTTATTGTGTCCTCTTAAAACTGTTGTAACTTTTAAAATCATTATTTATCATTACTTTAAAAATCTATAAGTTCCTATTAGCTTATGTTAATCAAGAGTAATGCTCATGTCCCAAAAATAAAAATAAAAAAGTAATGCTAAAAGAAAGAACCATATCTTCCTTATGTTTTTTAAAATTGATACGAATCTTAAAATTTTTATTAACTTTGTTATAAATTATTATTAAGTTCTAATCAAATGATATGAGTAAATCACATCTATTATGAGAGAATTGAAGCCCATATATGATAAAAAGTATTAAAATATAGATTAAATGATTAAATTCACGTTACCGGAAGTATTAGAATATATGCATACATGCGGCACTCTCTTTACAAGAATTGCTTACAAAATGGTTAAAGAATGAAATCAACACCTTTTTCTTTTTTTAGCTTCTAGCACATTTTTTGTCCTAAACTACCGACAATGCCCCTCAAACAACCATCTCGTTCCATCGAACGGCAGAACTAGGATTTTAAACGTGGGAGGACAAAAAATAAATAAATAAAATTAAGGGATTAAAAAAAAAAGTTTAAAAGAATTATAAGGATATGTTTTTGGAGAACATTTTGAGCATCTTAGTAGTTTTGCCCATCTCCCTTTTCTATGCATACAACGTGGGTGTTGACGTATATATTTAGCATAAGTAATGTTATTCTTCATTTCTATCTATAACACTTACTTATATCGTTTTAAGTGTTTTTTTTTTAAGGGTTAAATACCTAATATTTTCTGAGTTTCATAACTTTATTTTTTTCTTAAGATTTGATTTTGATCACAAGAGATCCTTGTAGTTTTGATAAATGACCAAATTAGTTCTTCTGCCAATTAAAAATTGATATTTGGTAGAAGTGGCCACGTCATTACTACCACCTAATTAAATTTTTTTATAAAAAAATTCAAAAAAAAAAAAAAAAAATCCACAGGCCATTGGGGGTGGCCGAGCAACCCCCTTTGGCAAGCCACCCCCATCTGGCTGGATGGGGGTGGCTCGGCCACCCCCAAATGGCATGTAGATTTTTTTCTTGAAAAGTATATATTTTTTTAATTTTTTTTTAAAAATTAATTAGGCGGCATTGATGACGTGACTACTTCTGCCAAATGTTAACTTTTAATTGGCGGAATGATTAATTTGGTTATTTATCAAAATCATAGGGACTTCATGTGATCAAAATCAAACCTTAGAGAAAAAAAATAAAGTTATGAAACCCCATGAATATTAGGTATTTAATTTTTTTAATGTTACTTTTTATACATATTTTACAATAACTGATGTGAAGGGCTAAAAAAAGAAAGGAAAAACACTTAAAACATGCAGCTTTAAAATGAATGCAATAAATGTGCGTCAAAAATAACACTTTTTTTTTTTTTTAGCAACTAGCATAAAATAATACTTAAAAGACGTCATATCAAATAATATAAAATTGATGGGATCAACGAAGAGTATTACTCTTTTACCTTAATTAACTTTTTGGGTAAAGTCCACACATACCTTAAACTATAACCCAATTAACAATATTTTCTTAAACTTCTAATTATAACAATGTTCTCCCAAACTACCAAAATAATGGCAATTTCCCCTCAAAGCTAGCAAAAAGAAAAAAAAAATGCTCCTATAAATTTATCAATAAGACAAAAGTACCCCTATCAATTTGAAAAGAAAATAATTTTTTTTTTTTAGAAAACGAAAATTTTAATTATAAAAGATTATTTATTTATTTTTTAAATGACTTTTTTATTAAAAAAACAGAATTTTTAATTTTTTTCTTATAAAAAGGATTTTTTTTTTTTTGTATATTTTAAATTTGGGCACCCTTTGAATTTTGTAATTTGTAATTTTTATTTTCAGTTTTGAGTTTTTCTTTTAGTATTTTTTTATTTGGGTTAAATATACTTTACCCTCTAAAATTTGAGCCAATTTTCAATTTGACTTTCAATGTTTCAATTTTTACAATGCACCACATATATACGTACACCAAAGTTAAACAAATTTTTAATGTGGCCCATCCATTAACCATTTCCGCTTTCTCTAACAGAAATAATATAAAATACTAAATTACCCCAACAATTTTACTTTTTACTTTAAAAAACTAAAAAAAAAATTGGTTGTGGCCATAACCATCCCTTTGGACATTTGGGGGGTGGGGGATTTGACCGGATTGGGGGTGGCATGCCACCTCCATGGCACCCCCAAACGGCCGGATTGCCATCCCCACGACCCATGGGAGGTGGCCGAACACCCTCTTTGACCAATTGGGAGTGGCTGTGCCACCCACAAAGGGTTTGGGGGTGGTTTTGGCCACCCCCATTAGGTTATGGGTGTGACATCTCACATTGTATGGTGTTGAAAAAATGATGTATTTATATAAAATATGCTCATCATATCATTTAGGATGGGACGTTACAATAAGGGTGGCTCACCACCCCTAATCCGGCCGTTTGGGGGTGGCTCTTGGCCAAGCCACCCCTAAAGGATTTGGGGTGGTTGAAACTATCCCAATTTGGTCCTTTGTGGGTGTTTGGCCACCCTTAAATGATTTGAGGGTGGTTGAAACTATCCCCATTTGGTCTCTTATGGGTGTTCGGCCGCCCCCAATCCTACTAGATGGGGGTTGGTGGCCTGCCACCCATTTATTTATTTAATTTTTTACTTGGGGGCATTTTTAGAATTTGTTAAAAAAATACATAAGGACAATTTTGAAAATTTAAGACAAAGAATACACGTGTCTGGCACGTGACCAATTTTCATTCAAATTGGATGGAAATTGTTAACGGATGGGCACATTGAAAATTTTTGAAACTTTGATGGAGTGCATTGTAAAAATTGAAATATTTGAGGTCAAATTGAAAATCGGCTCAACTTTAGGAGTAAAGTGTAATTTTTCCTTTTTGTTTTTATTTTCAATGGGTAATTTCGTCATTGTGGGACATTGGTAGTTTGGGGGGAATATACTCACAATCGAAAGTTTGTGAGGGAGATTGTCAATTAGGTGATAATTTGAGCAGAGTATATAGACTTTTCCCTAACTTTTTCCACATATTTGTGCCCTTCTAAACACCCTCCCATCGTCTTCATCATTTCCCATCAGATCTGTAGGTGAAGTTGATTCCATTGGCATGGGCTCCAGAATCTCTATCCAAAAGTGGACCCGTCGATCTTCTTTTAACACAAATCAAAGGTATGATAACTTCTGTGTCACCTTCCTTGGATGCTGGCATGCTGCACTCTGATCAAGATTAACTAGAATATTTATGTGCACTAATATTTCCAAATTATAATTTTAATCAAAGGGTAATTGCAGGCCACATAATTAAGGATTAAACACGTGACATATCATCAATAAAAGAATAAAAGAAAGCCTAGCACCCAAGTATATATGGTGTCAAATACTTTGATACCAGACTTGGGGGCTAGGCTTTATAAAAGAAAGCTTAGCACCCAAGTATATATGGTGTCAAATACTTTGATACCAGACTTGGGGGCTAGGCTTTCTTTTAAAAAGAGGGAGAAAAAAAAGTTTGATTCCAATTCCTAAGGGAAGAGAGAGGGTGCAGTACTTATTATGACTAGAACGTGTATTACTAGGGATACAAAGAAGTGAAATAAATGAACAAACCTTCTTGGAATTGAATTAAAATTTTTTTAAATACCATAGTTTTTAAAACTCATTTCCGAAATAATCCTACATGTTTTTATTATTATTATTATTACTATTTTCTTTTCAATTAGGTACCCGAAAATAAAATAAAAAATCATCCCCATAAGTGACTGACTACCACCCAAGGAGCCTCTCGATTGGAGATGGTCTTGGCCACTCACAATTGTTCTATTAGAGTGGCTGACGACCCTAAAGTTGGTGCATCCACTCCTAATTGTTATGTCACGGTGGAATTGGGGATGTCTTTTTCTTTAATATATATATATATATATTTGGAGAATGTTATTTCATCTATAGAGAGGAATATATATATATATATATATACCTATTTTGATTTTTTTTTTTTTTAGAAGAATATCTATTTCTAATTTTCAGGGAGTAGTTATTCTATGTAAATAGCTCTATTTTTTTTGTTGAAAAGAACTCATTTTCATTTCATAGAACTCAAGAGTGAAAGCTCTTACAATCACAAGGCAAGCCCTGAAATAATCGTAGCCTAAGTTACAAAGTCATATGCAGAATCTTATACAAACCAAGCAACAAAAGCCAACCAATCAACAAAATTCGAAAACACATCCGCTCCCTCATGACTAAAACAACAGGATAAACATTCAAATTTGCTTAGCAGGTTCAAAGACTACTAAACCAAGCAGACGTCATCAGCTACATAAAAAGCGTTTATTCCACGACCCAAAGAGGTAAACCCTCTTATGCCGCTATTCATCCTCCTTGATAGTTAAGCCAGGATACACATTCATCCATGACACAAAAGTCTGGACTATTTTCCTCCTCAACTCGAAAGTTAGGGTAACATACACATTCACGACACACAGGTTAGGATCAAAGGGGATTCAATCGAACTATCGAGGTCAGAGCATTATTACAAACAAATAACAAACGAAATACAAGGAAAAGAAAAATAGCAAAACTGAATACAAGCAAAAAGAAATACAAGAAAAAAAAACCGATCTCATGTACGCTGACCTTGTACAAAGAAGAGTACGGTGAAAGCTCGTCGCAGTGGAGCCATGAAAAAAGCTCTACTTTAAGTAAATAATTTGCGACCAAACAACATAATAGTTATTCCATCCCAGGATCCAATATTTTATAGTGAAATTGATGAGGTGGCAAGATGCCGGCTTTTATCCAAATTAATTCCAAAAGCATATCCTATATATTGTATTTCTTGTTCTCTTTCAAACATTGTCATACGCAAAACATTAAACAAAACCATCTAGGTACTCATACCATAAATGCAAATAGTTTACACATGTCATACTTTATCCGGCCCTCTTACATTTCCTAGAACTTTTCTTTCCATTTCTTTAAGGACAGTTTTCCTTCAAAGTGGGTTGGAGGAATCCCAACCTAATCTGTAAAAGTAACATGTATCTATTTTTTTAATAACATGAAATGCACATGGATTTTTAATATTATTTATTCTAACTTTGTCCTTATTATTAAAAAATATGTGCGTTTCACATGTTTAAGGGACACATGTCACTTTTACAGATTAGGTTAGAGGAGATTCTTCCAATCCAATTTGGAGAAAAACTCTGTTCGTAAAAGAAGGACAAAGTTTGAACTAATAATATACTCGTTCTTTCTTCTTTTTTATTTTATTTTATTTTATTTTTTTATAAATCTAATGGTTAGAAATTGCCACATCATTTAAAATGTATCAATTCTACCCAGCTTAATGTTAAAGTAGCAACAAAAATAAAAAAATAAAAAACAAAGAAGAGGGAAGAACCGCTTCGCCTTTTCTTTTTTGTCCATGTCCTTCTTTCTCCTTATGGTGGTAGTGTTCGATGTCTTCTTTTCTCTGTAGTCTCTTTCGGTCTTTTGTTTTGGTGGTTTTGTTTTAGATCTAGTCTTCTAGATCTAAATCTAGATTTAGTTCTTCATAATCGTATCTATTTGTCCGGTTAGCGTCTTTGCTTTTCATTGTTTCTGTGCCGATCAACCAATGGAGTCTCACGTGCCAGAGTGTGGATCTCACGCGCCAAATTGTGTCTTCTCGGGGATGTTTACAATGTTGTGCTCTTCCGCTACTGCTTATGGTGGGATTTTGTCATTTTTAGTTTTTTTGTTTTGATTTTTGTTTTGTTTTTGTTTTTGTTTTGTTTTTGTTTTTTTCTTGTCTTGACTTTTGGGTCGAGGGTGTCAGTTGACTCCTTACCTTTGATCTAAGGAAGATTATATTGGTATGATGGATTATCTCTCACGGCCGGAAAATAAGTTTTTGAAATTTGGGCTACCTATGCATGTCTTAGGTATAGTTTGCCCGGAGTAGATCTATTTTATAACTAAAGTTGCATATGGGTCAGTGGACACTAATGTCATAGATAAGATTTGAACATAGAAATTTTTTGATTGTATCTATGACTTTGTAATTTCATAGCATTTGACTATATTTTATGAGAGCTTTATGCTTTATGATGTAATAGTTGTTATGCTATTGATTTTTTATTAATGAATTTTGAAATATTGCTATTAAAAAAGAAATAAAAATAGCAATGGACAAAATAGAAAAAAAAAATGTATTAACTTTAAAACAAAAAAGGGGAAAATACTTTCTAGCCGTTATCACAATTTTTGCATTTACATTTTCCATTTTCTAAACTTTAAAAAGGGAAAATGCTAGGGTTTTTCCCTTAGTGTTCTCTTAACATTCTTCCAATCTTATGTAGAACATGATTTAAGAAAAAATAAAATTGTAGTAGCCTTTATTACCCATTTTTTTAGGCATTAGTATCAAATTTGAGGCATTAGTACTAAATTTAGGATGATCAAATTTATTTTAGGTGATATCATCTCTAAAGTGTTAACCTTCCACTCTTAGGCTTTAGTTTTGAATCTAAAAACAAGTTTTAAAGCATTAAAACCTAAATATTAACTCATAAAATTAATCATTGGCAAAAGCAGTCTTCTGAATTTTATTTTTCTTAAATCATATTTTATGTTAGACTGTGAGAATGCTAGGAGAACATTAGGGAGAGAACCCCTAGCAAACCCCAAAAAAGTGACATTAAGGTCTCTCATGCTATCATCACGTGTTAAATTAAATACTTTTACATTTTTTTCCCCTAAAATATCTTTAAATTTATTTAAAAATAACCATTGAAAAAACTAAAATTCTTAAATAAATGAAATAAAAAAATTAGAAACACCAAAAAAGTGGCCATTTTTAGCCCTTTAATTTATTGTTTTTAAATGGTTATTTTTATATAATTATTAATAATTTTAAGAAAAAAAAATATAAAAGTATCTAATTTGACACTCTTGGTAATATGAGAAGTTTTAAAATTACTTTTTAAAATTGGGAAAACTTCATAGAACCTTCTGAACTTTCACCCGTTTTAAAATACCCCTTCGTAGTTTAAAAACTCTCAATTTATTCTATTAAAATTTTAATTGCTTTCAATTTGGACCCCTCCGTATATTTTAGGGTTTAAAAATTTATAAAAAAACCAAAATACCTATGATTTTTATTTTTTTTAAAAAAGTTTTAAAAGTTGAAATTTTATATAAAAATCACTGCTTAAAATTTCAACTTTCAAAATGTTTTTAAAAATAAAAATAATGGGTATTTTGGTTTTTTTTTTTTTTTAATCCTAGAATATATGGAGGGATCTAAATTTAATTGAGAGTAATTAAAAATTTAGGAGGATAAATTAAGAATTTTTAAAATCTAAAGAGTTATTTAAAAAAAAAAAGTGAAAGTTCGTGGGAGTTCTACGAGGTTTCCTTTAAAATTCGAACGAGTAATTACAAAATTGGTGATAATTTAGGGGCTAAACAAAAACCAAACAAGTGAAAACATTGAAAATCAAATCCCCAAATGGTTCCGCCACCTCCACCGTACGCCGCACCCAAGGAACACTGGGAGTGAGTACCCTAGCTCTCTTCCACAAGGCGTTTGGTGCTTTCGCGGCGGTGGCGGCAGCATTGGAGCTTAACAAAAGCAGCTAAGATAGCATCAACACCTCCTGCTGCTTTCAATACCTTCAAGAAAAACTACCCTCCTCGTTTACTCTCTCACGATGGGTATGCTTGCTTTTGCCATCTTTTCCTTCTCATCTGGATTTTGTTTGTTCAAGCTACATTTAGTGTAATGTGTGCATTCCTGGATTTTGTTTGTTCAAGCTAAATTTAGTGTAATGTGTGCATTCCTCTTGTTTGTTCATGTGGGTTTGTTTCGGATTAGTAGAATTTTCAATGGTGATTAATGGGTGAGTCGATGTTCTTTGTTTATTTGGATCTGGGATTTGTTTTGGATTGTCTTGCAAATGTTTGTGCTATGGGGTGACTCCACCAAACATTTCCAAAAAGCTATCTGCTATTGTAGCAATATGTTAAAAGCTAGGTGGGCAAAAGTCACAAGTACTTCTTGTAGATCATGTGCTGAAAATCCAACCTCATCTAAATTAATAGAACATGGTAATGTGTTTATTGAGCAGCAAAAGATTAGATCAAGTAGCAAAATTAGTATATCGATTTCTTGATATCACAGAAAGAAAGATCCATAGATCTTTACATTTTTAATGATGTAGCCATTTCTATCCGTTAGATTTTATTTGAGAAATCTTAGTCGTGTACAAGCTACTTGAACTGGAGAAGATCTGAATCCTATGAGTATACCCAATCCAATGAATATCTCAAAAGTGGCCATGAAAAAGATACAAATAAATCAAGACTATTGAAAGATATATGGATTTCAAAAATGAATTTTCACTTAAGAAATGCTTCTCTGCATTCTGGCTTCATTTTGCTTACATTCCTGCCGAGTTAACATACTCTATGCACCATTAATTAAAAAGGGGAGAAAAAAAAAACACACCAATGATAAATAAAACATGCAGAAGAAATGTACACGATATCAATACCAAAATACGAATAAGCATTTCTTTTTTCACTTTCATTTTTTTGTTTCGCGAACCATATATATATATATATATATATAATGGCAGCACAGTACCTTCCAACTTGGGTTGAATGTGGATTGTGGAAGATACGTGTCTGGTAATGATAGAAGCACAACTTGAGAAGAGCATGTTTCTTCTCAAACTAGAAGGAGTTGGCGATGTATGTGTGATCCATGAAATACACCACCCATTATTCTAGGTATAGGAGAAGTGTGAAACACAGCATGCTGCTAATAATTATACATTAATTACAACTAAAATATTAGAAAAAGCAACCTTTATAAGATTATAACAGCCTTCCACTCAAGTGATAATATTATAACTGTTCACATGATTATATATATAATCTTGTGAGGGTTGCTTTGATCAAAAGTACACTCTCTAACTTGCCTACTTATATGCTTTCGTTATTCCCTATTCTAGTTGATGTGGCTAAACGTATTGAGAAAATTCAACGGGATTTCCTTTGGGGGGGCTTGAATGATGAGGTCAAGTTTCATTTGGTAGATTGGGATATGGTGTGCTCTCCCATCTCCGAAGGTGGTTTGGGCATCAAATGTGAGGAATTTCAATCAAGTGCTCTTGGGAAATGGCTTTGGAGATATGCTCATGAGGATGGGGCGTGGTGGAAATCTATTTTGGTGGCTAAGTATGGGTCTTCCCGGGATGGGTGGCGGTCTAGTGAGATTACAGAGTCACATGGGGTGGGGCTTTGGAAGTATATCTGTATGGGATGGAGCAAGTTTAAATGTCAATTCAGATTTGATCCAGGGGCGGGCTCCAAGATCAACTTTTGGGAGGGTACTTGGTGCGGGGATAGTCCTCTCAAAGATTCTTTCCCTGGTCTGTTTAGTATTGCTCGGTTCAGGCAAGCTTCCATTGCGGATAATATGGAGGCCAATGGTGCCATTCAGTGGAACATTGTGTTCACCCGGTTAATCCATGATTGGGAAGTGGAAACATTGGCTGCGTTTTATAATTGCTTGTACTCTTTCAAGATTAGAGGGGTCGGGGAGGACAAGTTGTGGTGGATTCCTTCGAGCAAAGGTGCCTTTGAGGTGAGATCTTATTATCGGGTGCTTTCATCTCACGGGCACATTTCCTTTCCTTGGAAAAGCATTTGGAAAACGAAGGCCCCGCCTAGAGTAGCGTTTTTTGCATGGACAGCTGCTAGAGGGAAGATTCTTACCATCGACAATCTTTGCCGGAGAGGCATGATAGTGGTTAACAGATGTTGGCTTTGCGAGTCGGATGGGGAATCGGTGGATCATCTTCTCCTCCATTGCAAAGTGACGAATGCCCTGTGGAATGCCATTCTTAGCCATTTGGGTCTTAGTTGGGTCATGCCTAGCTCGGTTAAGGAGTTGATGCCTTGTTGGTGTTCGGGGGGTCGATCAAGGAGTGCGGTGGTTTGGAAGATGATTCCTTTATGTCTTATGTGGTGTATTTGGAGGGAACGTAATGCTAGATGTTTTGAAGACTTCGCGAGGGCGTTTGAGGATATTTTGCATTATTTTTTCTCTACTCTCTACACCTGGACAGCCGGCTGGCTTGATCCGCTTGTAATTAGTTTGCCGGATTTTCTTTCTCGCTTATCTTCTTCTTCTTAGGCTTTCCCTTGTATACTCCCTGTGTACTATGGGTTGCGCCCCTTTTGCGCTCTTTTAATGCATTTTGACTTATCAAAATATATATATATATATATATATATCCTTTTGCGCTCTTTTAATGCATTTTGACTTATCAAAATATATATATATATATATATAACAAATTCCTATTGTTTGCAAGTAGCACACTTTTGAAAAGGGATGGCTCAAAGACTAGGCAACTAAGCGGCTGCCTAAGGCTCCAAAGATATGATTTTCTTAAAAAATACAATAACTTAAAAAATAGTATTAAAATGCCACTTGAAAAATAAAAACCCCTAATGATAAAAATAACATTAATCATCTCATAAAGTTAAACTTTAATATGCTTACAAATATATGAAATACTATTAAAAAGATACAAAGAAATGGTAAAAATAGACAGTTGATCAATACGTAATGACAAAGGTATATGTATTGGTAGTGGTTTATGATGCAACTTCCAACTATGAGATTATGAAAACGGTAAGGGCTAAGATAGATGGATTTGGATTCACAACAATTAGCTGTTCAAATTGCTAAATAGATTTCTTATATATACTCTCATATTATTTGCTTAAATTGTTAATAATTTGAGTAGCTAATTGCTATGAACACGCGCGCAATGATAAAGGTGATAGTGGTATCCGAACCATGTTCCATAATATCGTTGACTGGAATTAGCAGATAAAAGATGAAATACAATCATGCTTGTCAAAATACTTGATCAAACAAATGCTCTATAAAGATTGGCTGGTTATTACTAAATGTCAACAAAAAGGTTTTCCATTGTACTTTCATCAAAAGTCATTGTTAAAAATCTGCATCTCATGTAGCTCTCTGCGCATGTTTGATGTCAGTCTCATGTGTGAAAATGATAGCACAAAGTGAATATTCAAACACTGGAGTAACTACTTTCAATGTTGGGTTGAAAGAAGGCTTGACATCGAAGAAATCTACTACTTATATCTTGAACATTATCTGGATCTTCTGTCTTTGCCTAACCAGAATAATCAGACAAATGGTACAGTCACTAGAATCACAGTCGAGAATTTCTACACCAACCATGAATTGTCGGTTGATAGATGCAAGGGAAGACATAATGTAGAAGAATCAAGAAGAATGAAGCTATTTTTCATTCCTATGCTGTAAGAATGTGAAATTGGCCTATTCTCTAGCCCCTATATGTTTGATGTGGTGGCACTTCTATAGTATAGCCCCTGTAAAATATATTGTTGAATATATTGTTTTATATTGAGATATTACATACCTCTCTATTTGTAGAGAGAGAAGAAGTAGTGAGCAAGAAACCCTAGACTAAATAAGGCAACATAATAGACTACTATCAAATATTCTTATCAAAAAAAATATTCTAACATCCTTCCTCAAACTCAAGGTAAGAAAGGGAAATAATGATTTTTTTTGGGGTCACCAGAAAAATTCACCTGAAAAGTGGCTGGAGAGTGGTGGCCGGAGGCGGAGGACAGCGGCTGCTGGCTTCCGGAAGTGGCTGCTGGTGGGCTGGTGGCAGTGAATGATTTGGTCCATGAACTTGGCTTGAGACTTGGATTGGAGCCTTATAGGATAGGCTAAATTGGGCCAGTTATATGGGCCAAAATTGGCCAAAACCCATAGACCATTCCATATGGTATGACCCGAAAAGAAGTGAAACGGGTCTAACTTGTTGAACCGGATTGACTACCTTGGACCGGTTTGGAGGAATTGACCCGGTTTAGGACCGTATTAACCTGATGACCTGGTTAGAAACTAGTTTTGGACCAGGTTGTAGAGATTGAATTGAACTCGATGACCTGGTTAGAACCGGTTTTGGACTGGGTTCAAGTAGCTATATATGGGTCGGTTATGTGGGCCAAAATTGCTCAAAACCATGCATTGGTTGAAGATGGTTTGACCTGATTGAGATGATTCGTTTCTAACCCGTTGAATCGAGTCGAAAATCTTGGATTTGGATGATTTATTTTTTTGGATATGACATGTGGTAGAGGGCTAGGGTTGATGTGGCAGGCTCTTTGAAGGACACGCGGCAGCAGAGAAGAAGAGAAGAGCCTCTGGTGAGTGGGGTACACATGCCAAACCCTAGATAGGGTTTGGTGCATGTGAGGTGCGTCGATCACACGTGCCAGAAGGTGGCTGGCGCGTGGGAGGTGCTGCCGGTGCATGTTGGTGAGTGGTGAGACCCTCCTGGCACGTGGAACACCATTGGAGGCGTGTGATTGACGAACATATCCTTCTGGAGGTGCGTGAGGGCGTGTGGAAGCTTGGACGACTGAGATCTCTTTGTATCTGGACCCGAAGATGTTTGATATGTCTTTTGGGAGGAGCGAGTAGCTCTGGCTTGGGTAGTGGCGGTGTGGGTACAAATCGGCAGTTTTTGTTGGTTGCGCATGGAGGCTCATGCAATGCTAGAATTGACTGATATTGCACAGATCTATCGATCTGGGGCCGAGACACCATTTTTGGTGGTTGATTGGCCAAGAGGATTCACGGTGGCAGCGCGTGCAGAAACTGACGGAGGCACGTTGGAGGGCCAATGGCGGCGGATCTTCCACAAATATGTCGATCTGTGCCTTGCAAGCATGAATTTGGTATAAATTTTGCCAAATGAGGCTATGATGAAGGCGTGGAAGAGTTTTTTTTTTTTAGCTGATGACTACTTGGCGGCACTCAAATAGCTAGAAAAGGGAGATCACCGGAGGGAGCACAAATAAACGTCAAAAGACGTTTATTGGAGGCTACAAGAAAGTGGCTTTGATACCATGTTAATTATATTGTTAAATATATGGTGGAGAGCGGAAGAAAGATAGAGAAGAGAGAAAGTTGAAGCATATAAGACTACATTTTATTGTCTTCTATGTATTGAGATATTACATAACTCTCTATTTATAGAGAGAGAAGAAGTAGTGGGTAAGAAATCCTAGACTAAATAAGGCAACATAATAGAATAATATCAAATATTCTAACGGCCTGGATTAGAACTCACTTATTAAGTGGGAGTTTGAATCCACACCTGAGAAGTGTTAGACTATAAATTAAATGATTAAATTAATCAATTCCTATTAGCTTAAACTTTTAGAATAAGTGGTAATGTTGGAATTATCCTGCATTTGTTATGAAAGAGACTAGTGGTTAATTTATAAGTGTGAGGGAAAGCCTCACCTTTTGAGCTAGTTTTTGGGATTTAGAGAAACCCAAGATCATTCAACACTGATATATTGTTGGAGGCCACAAGAAAGTGGCTTTGATACCATGTTAAATATATTATTAAATATATTGTGGAGAGCGGAAGAAAGATGGAGAAGAGAAAAAGTTGAAGCATATATGACTACATTGTATTGTCTTCTATGTATTGAGATATTACATAGTGCTCTATTATGGAGAGAGAAGAAGTAATGGGTAAGAAACCCTAGACTAAATAAGGCAACATAATAGAATAATATCAAATATTCTAACAGCCTGGATAAGTGTTAGAACTCACTTATTAAGTGAGAGTTTGAATCTACACGTGAAGAGGAGTGTTAGACTATAAATTAAATGATTAAATTCATCAATTCCTATTAGCTTATATTTTTGGAATAAGTGGTG
Source organism: Carpinus viminea (assembly GCA_013348765.1). NCBI lineage: Eukaryota > Viridiplantae > Streptophyta > Magnoliopsida > Fagales > Betulaceae > Carpinus > Carpinus viminea. The sequence goes on along the minus strand of CP054667.1, from coordinate 41,296,906 downwards.
ATGTTGGAATTATCCTGCATTGGTTATGAAAGAGACTAGTGGTCAATTTATAAGTGTGAGGGAAAGTTTCACCTTTTGAGCTAGCTTTTGTGGTTCAGAGAAACCCAAGATCATCCAACATTGATATTAGAGTTTAGGTTCAACTAACAAGTCTTGGCCCAACAGTCCATGGGAGAAACGAGTTGTCTCTAATTTGACCCAGGGCCTGATGTGTGAGGGGTAGATTATTGGGGTTATCCCACATCAGTTGTAGATGGGGCTGGTGATCAGTTTATAAGTGTGAGGGAAAACCTCATCTCTTGAGCTAGCTTTTGAGGTTGAGAGAGGCCCAAGACCTACGCAACATGTGATTCAACGTATTGTAGAAACGAAAATAAGAAGACAAAGGACCTGAAAATCAGACATAAAACTGACACAAATGAGCTAATGTGAGGATTGGGGAATTAGGCATTTTTTGTGGATGAAGTGATGAGGGGAAAAAAGGGTATGCTGCCTTTATCATAGATCAGATAGATAGCAGTTGTGTCCCATTAGCTTTGGCATTAACTACTTAATATCCCCCAACCCTCCAAGCCCTAGTAAAACAGGAAAATCATAATGTATATGTCCATAAGATTGTACCCAGGAACCTTACGATAATCTGATTTAAAAGTAAATTAATTAAATGGTTACTTGAAATAAAAACATATATTCAGTGAATAATGAATAAAAGAAACCAAAATTTTGAAAAGATAAAAGGGAACAAGAAAACAGTTCGAATAATGTGGAAGGTTATGGTTTTCTTTGGAAGAGTATGTGGAGGACCAAGGCTCCCCCAAAGGCAGCTTTTTTTGTGTGGTCGGCGGCGCTTGGGAAAATTCTTACTTTAGATAATCTAAGGAAGATGCAAGTGGTTGTTGTTAACAGATGCTACATGTGCAAGAAAGACGGAGAGTCGGTCGATCATTTACTCCTTCATTGCGAGGTTGCCCATGCTTTGTGGTGCAACATCTTTAGCCGGCTTGGTCTGTCTTGGGTAATGCCTAGGTGCGTTTTAGACTTGTGCGCTTGTTGGTGTTCTTCTGGAAGAACTAGTAGTGCTGTGGTTTGGAAGATGGTGTCTATTTGTATTTTTTGAATGCTTTGGAGGGAGAGAAACAATAGATGTTTCGAGGATGTGGAAAGTTCTATGGAAGCGATCATTGCCTCTTTCTTGTACTTCTTGTACTCTTTGTCTATTTGCTATGTGGACTTTCTTTTCTGCTTTTCTTTTTCTAGTTAGATGTTCTTTTTGTATATACCCAATGTACTTTTGGGGCGCCTTACGCTTTTAATAATACATCGTTATGACTTATCAAAAAAAAAAAAAACAGGTCCAATAACTTTGCAGAATTCTGTGACTGGCAATTGAACAGCTATAATTGTTGTAGGTGGATGAAGACAGGAAATTGAAAGCAGAATCATCAAGCATAATTCATTAGCAGTGCACATTATAACTATGGTTGTTTCCTTGTAATTACCACATTGTTAATATTTGACCAAAAATATATTCTGAAAGAACTTTACTTAACAATAAATGTCATCCAAGTGACCTTCTTTCCCCAATATAAGCAGTTGTGTAATCATAAGCCACCAGAATTTTGAGTGCTTGTCTTGCGCCATTATGATGGCTGCTGTGCTTTCTCCAGTATAGCCTCAAACGGTTGAGGTTTATTTGATCTTAGGCCTCCAACTGCAGCTCCCATTTTGTGTATGTGTGCACTGATGTCAACTGCATTCGTTTCTGTATGTGTGGCTGACACAAAAATTTCATTGTTTCTGTATGCTAGCTACTAGAAGAAGAATGTGATCCACTAATCTTTTTGCACCATTTCTTTTATTGTCATCTCAGTGGGTATCCATTTTGTTTAAGTTGAAAATCTACTCATCATGGTTGCAACCATAATGAAAAAACGAACCATTCTTTATCCCTTAACAAATCATTGCCTCTATTGAATATTTCTTGCCAAAATATCTATTTCCACCTTCACTTAAACCTCCCTCGCACTCCCTGAACCACATTACAGCCCTACTTTTCTACTGCTATAATTAGCTTGTTATGATTATGAAGCAATGTGAAAGTAGGAAAAATAGAGGAGGTTTCCAAGAAATTAAAGCAGTATCATGATCTTCATAAAATCCTTGTTTCTTCTCCTTCTACAATATTTGGCTTTCACATATGGTCAAACAAATTTAGGCCATCACAACCCCCCTCACCACTCTTTGATTTCCGACAAGGCTGCTCTGTTGGCATTCAAAAAAACCATAACACTCGATCCAAACTCCACCCTTGCTAACTGGGACGAGGCTGTTGATGTTTGCAACTTCACGCGTGTGACATGCAATAAACAACACCACCGTGTAGTACTACTCCAACTGAATGGCACCGAACTTGTAGGGCTTCTTTCACCCTTCATTTCAAATCTCACCGGCCTTCGTCGACTGGTGCTTGTCGACAATCAGTTGTTTGGAAGCATTCCACCTGAGTTTTCCTCCCTTCGACGTCTCCGCCATCTCCGGCTCGAGGGAAACAACCTACATGGCTCAATACCAGACTCCCTAGCCCTTCTTTCCCAACTAAAACTATTACATATTAAGCGAAACAACATAAGCGGTACACTTTCACCTACCTTATTCTCCAACTGCACTTTGTTAGAGAACATTGACTTCTCCGAAAACTTTCTGACAGGCATAATTCCAGACGAGATTGGAAACTGTCCTTTTCTTTGGAATGTCAATCTGTACAATAACCAATTTACTGGACAGCTTCCTTTGTCTTTAACTAATGCTTCACTTTACAGCCTTGATGTGGAGTACAATCATTTATCTGGTGACCTGCCTTCAGAGTTTGTAAGGAAGCAGCCTGGCCTTCAATCTCTCCATTTATCATATAATTGGATGAAAAGTCATGATGACAACACCAATCTTGATCCATTCTTCACTGCCCTTAGAAACTGCACAGATCTAGAGGAGCTCGAACTTGCCGGCATGGGCCTCGGGGGGCAATTGCCGATTTCCGTCAGCCAACTTCCCATCAGCCTATTAATTATTGACCTTCAGGAAAACCATATCTTCGGATCAATTCCTCCAAATTTAGGGAAACTTTCCTACCTTGTAAATCTCAACTTGACATCCAATCTTTTAAATGGAACCATACCTGAAGAGATCAGTAACTTGTCAAGATTGGAACAGCTTTTCTTGTCACACAACTTTTTCCCTGGCTCAATTCCTTCAGCATTAGGCAAGATTCGTCATCTGGGTCTCGTAGACCTATCACACAACAAATTCTCTGGTGAAATCCCAACAAGTTTAGGAAATTTGGCTCTACTAAATTCTCTGTTTCTCAACAACAACCTTCTCTCAGGTACAATACCTCCAACTTTGGCAAAGTGCACAGAGCTGTACAGGCTTGATTTATCATATAATAGATTGACAGGAAGAATCCCTCCAGAGTTTTCAGGTCTGGGTGAGATCAGAATTTTTATAAATCTTTCCCACAATCATCTTGAAGGGCCTCTGCCACTCGAGCTTAGCAAGTTGGAAAAAGTGCAAGAGATCGATCTCTGTTCCAACAAACTTAATGGAACTATTTTTTCTCAGATATCGAGCTGCATTGCGCTGAGGTTGTTAAATCTCTCAGACAACTCTCTCGAAGGGCATCTTCCAGAATCCATGGGGGAACTACGAAACCTCGAAGTCCTTGACGTTTCAGGAAACAACTTATCTGGGATGATTCCAGTAAGCCTCAGCAAAATTCAGACACTCGCCTATCTAAATCTTTCCTTTAACAACTTTGAAGGGATGATTCCCACTGGTGGAATCTTCGATTCAGTAACAAACATGTCCTTCTTGGAGAATCATCGACTCTGCAGGGCAGTTTCTAGCAGAGTTGCTGGCTTTCCAATTTGCGGTCGGAAGAGGACCATGTTATAACTGTTAAACATGAAACATGGACATACGGCTGTCACTCCTTTCCCAAGATAGAAGTCTCAATCTTTTTGCTTTCTTAGTCTTCTACTTTGTCTGGCTTTTAGATATACGAATATGGGCTTTCCTCTTCGTATGTTTTACTTTCTGAACTCTCTGTAAAGCCTTGATTATAAATAAGATCACAATCCTTTGTTTTGGTAAGTTAACCAAACAGAACTTCTCTCAAACTTTTACAATTACATTATTCATGATTATATGTACATTCTCTATTTCCCCCCTCTCCAGCATTGATTAGAAGAACAAAAAAAATGTACACTCTCTAGCTCGTAGGAGGAGATACTCTCTTGAGCTTTTAGAATATTTGGTCAGGTCTTGAGCTTTTAGAATACTGAATCCAGTAGAATAGAAGTTGAGCATGAGTGACCAAATAGCTTGTTGATTTATGAGTGTGATGATGAACAATAGCTAAAATAAACCTCACTCATGCATATTGCTTTGTCACCGACCGGAAACTGTCTCATCAGTCTAACTACTTTACGACGTACAAACAAAGTTAAACCCGAATAACCTCAAAGATACTATTCCTCTCAATAGATTAGAAATTTGTTTGTGCAGTAAGCATATTCTAGTGAGAATTTGAAGAGAACGTTTTCAAGAGTAATAGAAGTGTTTTGAGAGAGATAATTAAAGATTATATTGTTTATATGAATGATCAAATTCTGCAACTGAAGTTGGCTATTTAATACAACCATGGTGACTGTTCTGAACAGGTATCTTTTCATGAACAAGTGCCTTTTCAGATGTCATTTCATGAAGAGGTTTCTTGTTTGGGGAGATAAATGGTTTGGAGAGTTTTAGTAAGAGTAAAATAGTAACATATTTGGACACAATTATAGTTCAAAAGCTTAAGCTAATGGGTTTGAGTTTAGTTAGGTATATTAGGTATTTTTATCTTCTTCTTGCATATGACTCTTAAAATGAGTTTGTCACACATACAAGAGTTACGCCAAAGAGCCACATAATACAATTCCAAACCAGATGTGTCCAAACACTTGTTCGAGGAAGCTAACCATGACTTTGATGCCACTTGTTAGGAAAGATAAATGGTTCGGGGGTTTTTACTAAGAGTATATTAATATGTATTTTTAATATCACTCTAGCTCAAAAATTTAAGCTAATGTACTTGGGTTTACTTAAGTATATTAAATATTTTTTTTTCTTCATACTTTCTTAATGTGAGACTCAACACTTACAAAAGCACTCACAATATTATTTATGTGAAAATGTGTCATTTTGCAATCATCCATCTTGTTTCAAAATAAACAATATTTAATTTTGTTTGTTTGATCCCAACAATCACCTAATTTGGACCGTTAGATTTAAATGATAAAATCTTTTTAAAAGACACAACCTTAATTTACTAATGGCCATTTAATTCTGACCATTAAATTGCAAAATGGACAATATCCATTTAGTGTAAAATGATTGGTAATATTGTAAAATTAGTTCTTCAACTTTAACGTTAACTAATCATAACCATTAAATTTCACTTCATCTAATAAAGCTCAAAAACATAAAAAGTAAATCTATTATTAATTTTGAAATTTTTTACAACATATGCAAGAGGCCTGCTTTGCCATGACAAGTGCATGCAGAACGTCGAAATTAATAAGAAAATACACCTATTTGTTCTACCATCAAGCTCTACTGACATCTGCTTCCAACATATAAATCAAGATTAACACTAGACTAGAAACCGAGAAAAAAACCTCTCTTCTCTCACCTGAAACCTCTTCATTCGAGCAAGCCTGGGGAGGAGGGCAAACCCTTGGTTTCCCTCCTCCTCCCCCTCCCCACCCCTTCTGTTTGTTTTTCTCTTCTTCATGAGTTTGTCTCTTCTAGAAGAAACTCTTTTTTCTCTAGAGCTTGCTCTAGATCTATCCATTATCTTTAATGATTTACCCTTGACCCTCAAGAGTCAACAATTGCATCATCCCCCTTTCCAGCCTCTTCATTGTCGTGGATCGTCTCCTCTGAAACCCCACCAGCCGAATCTATGGATTCTTTAAGATTGACATTTTCAAAGCCCGATCTACTCCTCTCCATCAGCCTCCGGCTGCAACACGCCCCTCCTCCAGCATCACCAATGCTCTAGCTACCCGGCGAACTGCTCTGCGCCCCATTTTGACCTCCACACTTCAGCGCTTGGATCACACGCTCTTGTGTGTGGATCTCACTTGCCGGCGCATGGGACCCACGCGTTGTGTAGTACGCCACCGACGACCTCCTCCATTGTAGCCGTTGTTTTTTGAGTTTTTTCTATTATTTAATGCAATTGTCTTTCATTTTTTGTTGTTGCCTTTGTTTCTCTATATTTTATGTTAGTTTTTTGTGGGTTTTTGGCCCGTGATCATCCTTCAATGGATTTGATTCGATTATCTATAGTCCCTATCTTACAACAACCATTTAACAATAGTTGTTGCCTTTACTGCAACAGACTCTTCTCTGAGTTTGATTGCATTTATCACCGTGTTGCACGGCCCTGAAAAAGGCTTGGCTTGTTTGCCATTGCCTGTTGTTTGGTTCTTTTGAACCAGATCCAAAATTTGTTACTACACTGCATTTACATTTTGGGCCATGTTGTTGGGATACCCACCCTTTTTGTGGTCAATTAGTCTTGTAACCCACTTTTCCTTTAGTAAAGTTCATCATTTAGAAAAAAGAAGAAAAAGGAAAAAAAAAGATTAACACTAGACCAATGAAAGGACATATGGATTTCAAAAATGACTTTTTCCTTGAGAAATGCTTCCTAGAAAGATTCTTACGTCCATTTTGTATTAATTTTTGTTGTGTTATCAAGCTTTATGCACCATTAATTAAAAAAAAAAACTAATGATTGATTAAGCATGCTAACTCAATAAAGATGTATGTGGTCCCCAAAGGGTATAACTTAATGGGTAAAATTGGACGTCTCACAAGGAGATGTCATTTGAATCTTATAAAAAAAATAAAAATAGAGATGAATGTGAAATTAACACTAAAATAAATAATAATAAAAAATTCTTTTATATAGAGGGCCTTGTTTCAAAAAAATACGCCATCTGGGGGCTAATAGATTGACATGCAATAATACTACAACTTCTCCCAATTCGACCGGTCACCATGAGTAGGACTTCTGCCAAATATTCACACCAAGAAGTATTGGATTCTTTTTGGATAGACCCTACTTTGGTTTGGTGAACCAAATATCTTTACATATAGGGTTCAATAACCTTATTCCCTAATATGATTTAATTTCTTTATTTTTTGCTTCCTAAGTTTTACTTTTTATCATATGAGGTACCTTTGGTTTTCCTAAAGCAGTTCCATCCAAAATTTGATGGAATGCCATAGGCAACAATAAGGAATTAACATGCTTCCCATTAATTTTATTTATTTTAATTAAAAATATTAAAAAGGGTGGTCAATTACCCCCAAATGGCCAACTTTTTGGTGGCTGAAACCACCTCCAAAGCCACCCCATTTGGGTGTTGGATCAACACCCACAAACCAGCCTTTTGGGGATGGCTCTTGGCCATATGGGGGTGGCTCGGTTGGTTTGGGGGTGGTTTTGGCCACCCCCTTTGGTTCCGAGCCACCCCCATCTAGTCTTGGGGGTGGCTCGCCACCTCCATTCTAGTTAGATGGGGGTGGCTAGGCCACCCCATGGTCAAAAGGGGTGGCCAGCTACTCTCCAAATGGTAAAGCAAACTTTTCTTAACTTTTTTTTATTAAATTTAATCGATTTTTTAATAATATTTTAATATTTAAAAATTATTATTATTTTTAAATTAATTATGATTTAAAATGAAAAGTATAAAAAATAAAAATGCCAGAAGAATACATGAATTATAATATAAAAAATTAGTAGGAATATTTAATATTTTTAGTGTGGTATGGATTGAAAAAAACATATCAACACGATTGTGTCATTAAATACATGTTACACTTAAAAAAGTAATGTATTGGTGTATAACTTTTAGGGATAAGGATCTATATTCATAATGAATTTGGATCGATTAAATTGAGATTTTCTATACAAATCTAAGGAAAAAAGACACATAATTTTAATAAAATAACCTTTTTATAGTAAGTAGCTTAAACCAAGAACCTTTTTTTTTTTTTTTACAAAAGAACTTAATGATAAATTGCAAAATGATGTTTTTTTAATTATTGATTTGTATAAAATCAAAGTTTCATGGATCTCACTTCAAAATGAATGTAGGTTATAACTTTTAGTATGTCTTTTCGTTAAAAGATACATAAATTTTTTTACATGAAAAATAAGATGAAAATGTGTTTAAATTTTAAAATTAAATTATAAAAAAAAAAATCCCGTGCATAATGCAGGTTATGTGATAGTATATTATATATATAATGGCAGCACAATATTTCCCAACTTCGGTTGAATGTGGATTGTTGAAGATTCGTGTCTGCCATGATAACGACTGAAGCACAACTTGCAAGAGCATGTTTCTGCTATAACCATAAGGTGTTGGCGATCGGAGGTGTAATCCATGAAACGCACCACCAATTATTTTAGGTATAAGAGAAGTGTGAAACACAACATGCTGCTAATAATTTTACATCATTAATTACAACTAAAATATTAGAAAAGCAACCCTTTTAAGATTATAGCGGCCTTCCACTCAAGTGATATATATATATATATATATATATATATATATATATATATATATATAATAAATTCATACTGTTTGAAAGTAGCACACTTTTGAAAAGGAACGGCTCTAGGCAACTAAAGCGGCTGCCTAAGGCTTCTAATTTGAAAAATAAAAATCCCTAATGATAAAAATAACATCAATTATCTCATAAAGTTAAACTTTAATATACTTACAAATATATGAAATACTATTAAAAAGATACAAAGAAATGGTAAAAATAGACAGTTGATCAATACATAACGACAAAGGTATATTATATATTGGTAGTGGTTTATGATGCAACTTCCAACTTGTCACAAGCATCTCTCCTGATTACCAGCAGATAATAAAGACAATTGATTGGATTATGAGAAGGGTAAGGGCTAAGATAAATGGATTTGGATTCACGACAATTAGCTGTTCAAATTGCTAGGCATGTTTCTTATATGCTCTCTCACATTAATTGCGTAAATTGTTAATAATTTAGATAGCTAATTACTATGAATCTCGATCCTAAAATAGATAGCTGAACACGGGCGCATTGATAAAGGCAATAGTGGTATCAGAACTATTTTCCATAACTTCATTGGCTGCAATGACCAGATAAAGAATAAATACAATCACACTTGTCAAAGACTTGATCAAATAAATGCTCTATAAAGATTGGCTGGTTGCTGCTAAATGTCAACCAAAAGGGTTTTCCAGTGTACTTCCATCTCAAAAATGTTCATCTCATGTGGCTCTCTGCGCATGGTTGATGTTAGTCTCGTGTGAAAATGACAGCACAGAGTGAATATTCAAACACTGGAGTAATTACTTTCAATCTTGGGTTGAAAGAAGGCTTGAAATTGAAGAAATCCACTACTTAGTTATATCTTGAACATTATCTGGAGCTTCTGTCCTTGCCTAACGAGTATCGGACAAATGGTGCAATCACTAGAATCGCAGTCGAGAATTTCTAGACCAACCATGAATTGTCGGTTGACAGATGCAAGGGGAAGACATAATGTAGAAGAATGAAGATATTTTTCATTCTAAGCTGTAAGAATGTGAAATTTGCCTATTCTCTAGCCCCGATATGATTGATGTGCTGGCAGTTTTATAGCATAGCCCCAATAAGTGTTAGAACTCACTTATTAAGTGGGAGTTTAAGTCTATACGTGAGGGAGTGTTTTAGATTATAAATTAAATGATTAAATTCATCAATTCTTATTAGCTTAAACTTTTGGAATAAGTGGTGATCTAACGTATTGTAGAAATGAAAAAAATAAGAAGACAACGGACCCTGAAAATGAGACACAAAACTGACACTAATCAGCTGATGTGAGGATTGGGGAATTAGGCATTTCTGTGGATAAAGTGATGAGGGGAAAAAAAGGGTATGCTGCCTTTATCATGGATCAGATAGATAGCAGTTGAGCCCCATTAGCTCTGGCATTAACTACTTAATATCTCCCAACCCTCCAAGCCCTAGTGAAACAGGAAAATCAAAATGTACATATGTCCATAAGAGTGTACCCAGGAACCTTAGGATAATCAGATTTAAAAGTAAATTAATTAAATGGTTACTTGAATATATTCAGTGAATAATAAATAAAAGAAACCAAATCTTAGAAAAGATAAAAGGGAACAAGAAAACCGTTCCAATAATTTTGCAGAATTCTGTGAGTGGCAATTGAACAGCTAGAAATGCAGGTGGGGAGAAGACAGGAAATTGAAAACAGAATCATCAAGCATAATTCATTAGCAGTGCACATTATAACTATGGCTGTCAATATATTTGATCAACTAAATTGATAAGATTTTAAATGTTAAAATAATGACAGAAGTAATTCCTATCCTAATCTTACAGTAATTGATGAAAAACAGAAGCATCTTTAGCAATGCAAAGAGCAAAAAGTGTTGGTTTCACTATGAACAAAAGCATAGCATAGTAATTGAAGAAAAGTTGACTGATTGTGGAACTGCAACAGCACTCCAGCCTGCCCTATCATTAGCACTGAACTCAAGAGCCACTTCCTCTTGGCCCATATATAGAATAGCTAAAGTGATGCTCTCAAGCATTATTCATTTTACCCTGGTTATCCATTTTGGTCAAGATGAAAATCTTTGCCTTGAATGACAACCGCATCTCTCATTCTCTGCCATACACAACCCAATGAATATCTCAAAACATTGCCTTCACTGTCAACTGCATCTCTCATTCTGTCCTTGAAGTACTCGTTTCATATTAGACAGAACATTCAAATGTCAACTGCATCTCTCCTTCTTTCTGCACACTCAAATGTCAACTCCAGCTCCTATTTTGTGTGTGTGCGCACTAATGTCAACTGCGTCTCTCCATCTTTCTGCACACTCAAATGTCAACTCCAGCTCCTATTTTGTGTGTGTGTGCACTAATGTCAACTGCATTCGTTTCTGTATGCGTGGCTGATACCAAAATTTCATTGTTTCTGTATGCTAGCTACTAGAAGAAGAATGTGATCCACTAATCTTTTTGCACCATTTCTTTTATTGTCATCTCAGTGGGAATCCATTTGGTTTAAGTTGAAAATCTACTCATCATGGTTGCAGCCATAATTAAACAATAGCCATTCTTTATCCCTTAACAAATCATTGCCTCTATTGAATATTTCTTTACAAAATATCTATTTCCACCTTTCACTTAAACCTCCCTCGCACTCCCCGAACCACATGACAGCACTACTTTTCTACTGCTTTCATTAGCTTGTTATGATTATGAAGCAATGTGAAAGTAGGAAAAACAGAGGGTTCCAAGAAATTAAAGCAGTATCATGATCTTCATAAAATCCTTGTTTCTTCTCCTTCTACAATATTTGGCTTTCACATATGGTCAAACAAATTTAGGCCATCACAACCCCCCTCACCACTCTTTGATTTCCGACAAGGCTGCTCTGTTGGCATTCAAAAAAACCATAACACTCGATCCAAACTCCACCCTAGCTAACTGGGACGAGGCTGTTGATGTTTGCAACTTCACGCGTGTGACATGCAATAAACAACACCACCGTGTAGTACTACTTCAACTGAATGGCACCGAACTTGTAGGGCTTCTTTCACCCTTCATTTCAAATCTCACCGGCCTTCGTCGACTGGTGCTTGTCGACAATCAGTTGTTTGGAAGCATTCCACCTGAGTTTTCCTCCCTTCGACATCTCCGCCATCTCTGGGTCCAGGGAAACAACCTACGTGGCTCAATACCAGACTCCTAGCCCTTCTTTCCCAAAACTACTACATATTAAGCGAAACAACATAAGCGGTACACTTCCACCTACCTTATTCTCCAACTGCACTTTGTTAGAGAACATTGACTTCTCCGAAAACTTTCTGACAGGCATAATTCCAGACGAGATTGGAAACTGTCCTTTTCTTTGGAATGTCAATCTGTACAATAACCAATTTACTGGACAGCTTCCTTTGTCTTTAACTAATGCTTCACTTTACAGCCTTGATGTGGAGTACAATCATTTATCTGGTGACCTGCCTTCAGAGTTTGTAAGGAAGCAGCCTGGCCTTCAATCTCTCCATTTATCATATAATTGGATGAAAAGTCATGATGACAACACCAATCTTGATCCATTCTTCACTGCCCTTAGAAACTGCACAGATCTAGAGGAGCTCGAACTTGCCGGCATGGGCCTCGGGGGGCAATTGCCGATTTCCGTCGGCCAACTTCCCATCAGGCTATTAATTATTGACCTTCAGGAAAACCATATCTTCGGATCAATTCCTCCAAATTTAGGGAAACTTTCCCACCTTGTAAATCTCAACTTGACATCCAATCTTTTAAATGGAACCATACCCGAAGAGATCAGTAACTTGTCAAGATTGGAACAGCTTTTCTTGTCACACAACTTTTTCCCTGGCTCAATTCCTTCGGCATTAGGCAAGATTCGTCATCTGGGTCTCGTAGACCTATCACACAACAAATTCTCTGGTGAAATCCCAGCAAGTTTAGGAAATTTGGCTCTACTAAATTCTCTGTTTCTCAACAACAACCTTCTCTGGAACAATACCTGCAACTTTGGCAGTGCACAGAGCTGTACAGGCTTGATTTATCATATAATAGATTGACAGGAAGAATCCCTCCAGAGTTTTCAGGTCTGGGTGAGATCAGAATTTTTATAAATCTTTCCCACAATCATCTTGAAGGGCCTCTGCCACTCGAGCTTAGCAAGTTGGAAAAAGTGCAAGAGATCGATCTCTCTTCCAACAAACTTAATGGAACTATTTTTTCTCAGATATCGAGCTGCATTGCGCTGAGGTTGTTAAATCTCTCAGACAACTCTCTCGAAGGGAATCTTCAAGAAACCCTGGGGGAACTACTAAACCTCGAAGTCCTCGACGTTTCAGGAAACAACTTATCTGGGATGATTCCAGTAAGCCTCAGCAAAATTCCGACACTCTCCTATATAAATCTTTCCTTTAACAACTTTGAAGGGATGATTCCCACTGGTGGCATCTTCGATTCAGTAACAAACATGTCCTTCTTGGAGAATCGCAGACTCTGCAGGACAGTTTCTAGCAGAGTTGCTGGCTTTCCAATTTGCCGTCGGAAGAGACCTTGGCTTCATTCACGTGTGATCTTGGCTATATTCGTGATAGGCATATTCATATCAGTATTCTTATCAACAATATTTTGTGTGGTCGGATTCCGGCGCGTTAGAGTAATAATTCACTCTCGGAAGACTGAACCAGTCAGCAAACCGACAACCCCAGAACTAATCCACAATTTCCCAAGAATCACCCACAAAGAACTATCTGATGCGACCGCAGGATTCGATGAACAGAGCCTGATTGGGTCAGGAAGCTATGGACGTGTGTACAGGGGAGTTCTTCCTGACGGAACAGCCATTGCAGTCAAGGTTCTGCACGTGCAATCTGGAAACTCAACAAAGAGTTTTGCCAGAGAATGCCAAGTCTTGAAGAGGATCCGTCACAGGAACCTGATAAGGATTATAACAGCATGCAGTCTACCTGATTTCAAAGCTCTGGTTCTTCCATATATGGCGAATGGGAGCTTGGATAGCTGTCTGTATAGGGATTCGGATTCTTCAGATTTGAGTCTTATCCAGAGGGTGAACATTTGCAGTGACATAGCCGAAGGGATGGCCTATCTGCATCATCACTCCCCTGTCAGAGTCATTCACTGTGATCTGAAGCCAAGCAATGTTCTTCTCAATGATGACATGACAGCTCTAGTTTCTGATTTTGGGATAGCAAAGTTGGTTATGACTGCTGGTGGGGGAAATGGTGGAGCTGTTGAAATGGGAAACTCTACTGCAAATATGTTATGTGGATCTATTGGATACATTGCACCAGGTACAGATTTCTTTTTTTTTTTTTTTTTTTCTTTTTCGTTGTTTGGTACAACAAAATCATGATCAAACTGAAAATGGTTTCAATTGACGAGAAAAACGTTCTTTAATCCTTGTAAAATGGTTTTTCTTTTGAAATCCTAAACCATTTTTTGAGTTTGTGCTTCTTCTTTTCACACGCTATTTTTGGCAGTTAATTTTCTGTTGCTGGCCGTGGTCGCCGTTGCGGCAGCTAGTTTTCGATATGAAAATATTTTCTAACAAAAATCATTTGCACTGTCATGTTTGTGTGCACTAAAATTTGCTCTCCACTGTATATCTTTTATACCACTTGTTTGAAAGTTACTGAAAACAAAAAAACCTTTGTAACATTCCAGAGTATGGTTTTGGATCAAACCCATCTACGAAAGGAGATGTTTACAGCTTCGGTATTCTAGTGCTTGAGATGGTGACAAGAAAAAGACCAACAGACGACATGTTTGTTGGTGGGCTAAGCCTGCACAAATGGGTGAAGAGTCACTTCCATGGAAGGGTGGAAAGAGTGGTAGATCCTTCTTTGGTTGCAGCTTTAAAGGATCTATCCCCTGAAGTAAAGAAAATGAAGGAAGTTGCCATTGGAGAGTTAATTGAGTTGGGTATTCTTTGCACACAGGAGTCCTCATCTACTCGGCCTACAATGCTTGATGCAGCCGACGACCTGGATCGGCTCAAGAGATACCTTACAGGGGACACTACAGCAACATTCGCCTCTTCTCTTGGAATTTCTTCCACTTTCGACGATGACTAACACCTACTCTGTTTCTTGTACATACATCCTAATGCCATTTATTTTGTGATTTATTTCTGCCATTTCTGCATTGACCATTCAAAAGTAAGTAATGCTGCACACATTCCCGCTCCTACATTCTCATTTTCAAACTCCATGACGTGATCGAGCAAGAACGTAATTTTAAAAGTCACCTTAAAGACGGTAAGAATGAGACCATGAGAGTGGGAGTGTGTGTAACATCATTATCAAAAAGTTCAACTTTGTATCGCATTAGCCAATCACATTCCTCTAGACAATTTGAACAAAGTAGTACATGGTAAAAGTTGAATCAAGTGAATAATAGATCCAGTTGAGTGTTTAATTAGATGATTTGCAGACAAAATCATCCACATATCACAGGTCCAGTTTGTTGTTGCTGTAAAAGAAAAGAATATTAGATTGCTTCAAGGTGCGTTACTGTGAAGTTTTAGATAAAATCTGTTTGGTTAACTTCTCCAAAACAGAGGAGGTGATCTTATATTTATAGAGACTCATGGAGTCATATTACACAATGGTTTACAAAGGGTTCAGATATATAAAGGAGTACCACGTGGATACAGTACAAAAGGAAAACTAAAAATTAGAAAAGGTTACAATGTGATGTTGTCATAGGTTTAGCTGTACAGAGTAGTAGCTGATGCTCATAAGCTGGAAAAGAGAAGCAGCTGTATGAAAAGATGGAGTACGTGAATCAAGGGAGTTGATCTGTCCAACATCTTGAATTGAGAGCTGTTATGGGTTGTCATTTAGCCTGAAAGTGAGGAAGGAGAAAGATGGCTTGAGCTGGTTTCTTCAATGTCCTTAACAGTAACAAGGCGAGAAGAAGAAGGACCCACAGATGATTATGAGAAAGATGAAGACCTTCCAGGTGAAGTGCTTAATTTCAATGATGAAGAAATAGGTTATGTTGATTTCCTTGATGCAGATGATATCTTGTTAGATTCTCATAACAGTAATTGTGATGAGTTTTATGCAGATGAGGAGAATTATATGTTCAAAAAGGAGACAACAACTGAACCATTTTTGAGTATTTTCATGGCATGTGAAAGGGAAAAGACTCGAGGGAAGCACGGCAAGAATTAAGTATGGCAAGGTGGCATTTGGATAATCATCATAATCTACCGATGATTAGGAGCATCACGTTTGTTGTGGAGTGTTGCCTTGTCTTGGTCTTGAGGAAGGGAGAATTGAATGAGTTGACAGGGCACTCGAAACATCATGGAAAGGACAGTCCGAATTTGAGAGCAAATTCTCTCCAACCTGGTGAAGATGATGTAAATCGTGATGCCATTCAGACATGCTTGCATTCCTTCCGGACAGCCTATCTTACCTTTCAGTATTTTATTTGAATTAAGTTTTTTTGTTAATCTTTTACTTGGTTTAGCTTTTCTTTTCAATCACGTATTTGACTTTCAGTAGGCCTGTACGGACAGAAGTTTGTTCCATCCGGATGGCTGGTTGTTTTTCATATATTTAATACAGTTTTTTGAGGGATAGTCCAGACGGGGGTATGTCTTGTCTGGATGGCCACTGTAGATTTCTAAACCGACTTTACATTGTAATTCTAGTAGATTTAGGAGTCATGTGGCTATAAATAGATGCTTAGAGTCATGATAATGTATATTTGGATTATATTTGAGTTTTGTATAATAAGAAGTCTTAGAGTAGAGTTTATTCATGATTTTCCTTCAAACCCTAAATATCATGTAGGGTTTTGAAAAGATTTCTTAGATCATTTGATAGAATCAAGATCTAGAAAAGTAGAAATACATATCCATTCTTTAATGTTGTTATTTGCTACAGCCCACTAAACCATGTTTCATCAATAAAGGATTGGGGAAAGGTATTTTTGTGGATAAAGTGATGAGGGGAAAAAGGGTATGCTACCTTTATGATAGATCAGATAGTTGACTGTTGAGCCCCGTTAACTACTTAATATCTCCCAATTCTCCAAGCCCTAGTGAAACAGGAAAATCAGAATGTATATATGTCCACAAGAGTGCACCCAGGAACCATAGGATAATCAGATTTAAAAGTAAATTAATTAAATGGTTACTTGAAATAAAAATTTATCTTCAGTGAATAATGAATAAAATAAACCGAATCTTTGAAGAGATAAAAAGGGAACAAGAAAACACTTTTTCCAATAATTTTGCAGATTCTGTGACTGGCAATTGAACAGCTAGAAACGTAGGTGGGAAGAAGACTTGAAAACAGAATCTCATGGTACTTGCACTCATGATCTTTGATACTACAAGAAATTCACTTGTCCAATTATAAAGAGCACATTTTAACTATGGTTGTTTCCTTGTAATTACCACAGTTCCCACCACACTCTCAACATATTTGATCAAAAATATATATATATTCTCAAAGAACTTTACTTAACAATAAATGTCATCCAGGACGTTCTCAGTGCACTTCTTTCCCCAATAGAAGCAGCTGTGTAATCATAAGCCACCAGAATTTTGAGTGCTTGTCTTGCGCCATTATGATGGTTGCTGTGCCCTCTCCAGTATATCCTAACGGGTTGAGGTTTATTCGATCTTAGGCCTGCTACAGTAACAGAGCAAGGGCTCCATACCTTTTGTTTTTGTTTTTTTTCTTCTTCCTCTTCATTGCCTTGAATGTCAACCGCATCTCTCATTCTCTGCTATACTTAACCCAATGAATATCTCAAAAGTGGCCATCACAACATTGGCTTCAATGTCAACTGCATCTCTCATTCTGTCCATGAAGTACTCCCGTCCTACAAACTTAATGACCTTCGACACATCACACAAATGTCGACTGCATCTCTCCTTCTCCATGAGTGTGTGAACACTCAAATGTCAACTCCAGCTCCCATTCTGTGTGTGTGTGCACTAATGTCAACTGCATTCGTTTCTGTATGTGTGGCTGACACCAAAATTTCATTGTTTCTGTATGCTAGCTACTAGAAGAAGAATGTGATCCACTAATCTTTTTACACCATTTCTTTTATTGTCATCTCAGTGGGTATCCCTTTGGTTGAAGTTGAAAATCTACTCACCATAATGAAAAAAGAACCATTCTTTATCCCTTAACAAATCATTGCCTCTATTGAATATTTCTTGCCAAAATATCTATTTCCACCTTCACTTAAGCCTCCCTCGCACTCCCTGAACCACATGACTGCCCTACTCTTCTACTGCTTTCATTAGCTTGTTATGATAATGAAGCAATGTGAAAGTAGGAAAAACAGAGGGTTCCAAGAAATTAAAGCAGTATCATGATCTTCATAAAATCCTTGTTTCTTCTCCTTCTACAATATTTGGCTTTCACATATGGTCAAACAAATTTAGGCCATCACAACCCCCCTCACCACTCTTTGATTTTTGATAAGGCTGCTCTGTTGGCATTCAAAAAAACCATAACACTCGATCCAAACTCCACCCTTGCTAACTGGGACGAGGCTGTTGATGTTTGCAACTTCACGCGTGTGACATGCAACAAACAACACCACCGTGTAGTACTACTCCAACTGAATGGCACCCAACTTGTAGGGCTTCTTTCACCCTTCATTTCAAATCTCACCGGCCTTCGTCGACTTTTGCTTGTCGACAATCACTTGTTCGGAAGCATTCCGCCCGAGTTTTCCTCCCTTCGACATCTCCGCCATCTCCGGCTCGAGGGAAACAATCTACGTGGCTCAATACCAGACTCCTTAGCCCTTCTTTCCCAACTTAAACTATTACATATTAAGCGAAACAACATAAGCGGTACACTTCCACCTACCTTATTCTCCAACTGCACTTTGTTAGAGAACATTGACTTCTCCGAAAACTTTCTGACAGGCATAATTCCAGACGAGATTGGAAACTGTCCTTCTCTTTGGAGTGTCAATCTGTACAATAACCAATTTACTGGACAACTTCCTTTGTCTTTAACTAATGCTTCTCTGATTAACCTTGATGTGGAGTACAATCATTTTTCTGGTGCCCTGCCTTCAGAGTTTGTAAGGAAGCAGCCTGAACTTGGAATTCTCCATTTATCATATAATTTGATGGAAAGTCATGATGGCAACACCAATCTTGATCCATTCTTCACAGCCCTTAGAAACTGCACCTTTCTAGAGGAGCTTGAACTTGCCGGCATGGGCCTTGGGGGGCAGTTGCCGGTTTCGGTCGGCCGACTTTCTGTCAGACTATTAGTTATTAACCTACAGGAAAACCAAATCTTCGGATCAATTCCTCCAAATTTAGGGAAACTTTCCAAACTTGTAAGTCTCAACTTGACATCCAATCTTTTAAATGGAACCATACCTGAAGAGATGTGTAACTTGACAAGATTGGAACAGCTTTTCTTGTCACACAACTTTTTCCCTGGCTCAATTCCGTCAACATTAGGCAAGATTCGTCATCTGGGTCTCCTAGACCTATCACACAACAAATTCTCTGGTGAAATCCCAGCAAGTTTAGGAAATTTGGTTGTACTAAATTCTCTATTTCTCAACAACAACCTTCTTTCAGGAACAATACCTCCAACTTTGGCTCAGTGCACAGAGCTGTACAGGCTTGATTTATCATATAATATATTGACAGGAAGAATCCCTCCTGAGATTTCAGGTCTGGGTGAGATCAGAATTTTTATAAATCTTTCCCACAACCGTCTTGAAGGGCCTCTGCCACTCGAGCTGAGCAAGCTGGAAAAAGTGCAAGAGATAGATCTCTCTTCCAACAAACTTACTGGAACCATTTTTCCTCAGATATCGAGCTGCATTGCGCTGAGGGCTTTAAATCTCTCAGACAACTCTCTCGAAGGCATCTTCCAGAATCCCTGGGGGAACTACGAAACCTCGAAGTCCTTGACGTTTCAGGAAACAACTTATATGGGATGATTCCAGTAAGCCTCAGCAAAATTCCGACACTCGCCTATATAAATCTTTCCTTTAACAACTTTGAAGGGATGATTCCCACTGGTGGCATCTTCGATTCAGTAACAAACATGTCCTTCTTGGAGAATCGCAGACTCTGCAGGACAGTTTCTAGCAGAGTTGCTGGCTTTCCAATTTGCCGTCGGAAGAGACCTTGGCTTCATTCACATGTGAAATTGGCTATATTCGTGATGGGCATATTCATATCAGTATTCTTATCAACAATATGTTGTGTGATCGGATTCAGGCGCGTTAGAGTAATAATTCACTCTCGGAAGACTGAACCAGTCAGAAAACCGACAACCCCAGAACTAATCCACAATTTCCCAAGAATCACCCACAAAGAACTATCTGATGCGACCGCAGGATTCGATGAACAGAGCCTGATTGGGTCAGGAAGCTATGGACGTGTGTACAGGGGAGTTCTTCCTGACGGAACAGCCATTGCAGTTAAGGTTTTACACGTGCAATCTGGAAACTCAACGAAGAGTTTTGCCCGAGAATGCCAAGTCTTGAAGAGGATCCGTCACAGGAACCTGATAAGGATTATAACAGCATGCAGTCTACCTGATTTCAAAGCTCTGGTTCTTCCATATATGGCGAATGGGAGCTTGGATAGCTGTCTGTATAGGGATTCGGATTCTTCAGATTTGAGTCTTATCCAGAGGGTGAACATTTGCAGTGACATAGCCGAAGGGATGGCCTATCTGCATCATCACTCCCCTGTCAGAGTCATTCACTGTGATCTGAAGCCAAGCAATGTTCTTCTCAATGATGACATGACAGCTCTAGTTTCTGATTTTGGTATAGCAAAGTTGGTTATGACTTCTGGAGGGGGAAATGGTGGAGCTGTTGAAGTGGGAAACTCTACTGCGAATATGTTATGTGGATCTATTGGATACATCGCACCAGGTACAGATTTTTCTCTTGTTTTTCTTCTATTTTTCGGTGTTTGGTGCAGCAGAAAATCGTGATCAAACTGAAAATGGTTTCAATTGACGAGAAAAACGTTCTTTAATCCTTGTAAAATGGTTTTTCTTTTGAAATCCTAAACTATTTTTTCAGTTTGTGCATCTTCTTTTCACACGCTATTTTTGGCAGTTAATTTTCTGTTGCTGGCCGTGGTCGCCGTTGCGGCAGCTAATTTTCGATATGAAAATATTTTCTAACAAAAATCATTTGCACTGTGATGTTTCTGTGCACTAAAATTTGTTCTGCACTATCTATCTTTTATAACATTCCAGAGTATGGTTTTGGATCAAACCCATCTACGAAAGGAGATGTTTACAGCTTCGGGATTCTAGTGCTTGAGATGGTGACAAGAAAGAGACCAATAGACGACATGTTTGTTGGTGGGCTAAGCCTGCACAAATGGGTGAAGAGTCACTTCCATGGAAGGGTGGAAGAGTGGTAGATCCTTCTTTGGTTGCAGCTTTAAAGGATCTATCCCCCGAAGTAAAGAAAATGAAGGAAGTTGCCATTGGAGAGTTAATTGAGTTGGGTATTCTTTGCACACAGGAGTCCCCATCTACTCGGCCTACAATGCTTGATGCAGCCGACGACCTGGATCGGCTCAAGAGATACCTTATAGGGGACACTACAGCAACATTCGCCTCTTCTCTTGGAATTTCATCTTCCACTTTCGACGATGACTAACACTCTCTTAATTTCTTGTACATACTTTCTGATGACTTTTATTTTTCTGATTTATTTCTGCCATTTCTACATTGACCATTTCAAAATAAGTAATGCTACACACATTCTCACTCCTACATTCTGATTTTCAAACTCCTGACGTGATCGAGCAAAACTGTAGTTTTAAAAGTCACCTTAAAGAATGTAAGAATGAGATTGTAAGAATGATAATATTTCTAAGAGATATTTCAATCCATTTGAGTGGCACGCATAATAAAGTGGAAAAAGAATGATGGTGTGTAACATTATTATCAAAAAGTTTGACTTAGTATCGCATTAGCCAATCACATTCTTCTAGACAATTAGAACAGAGTAGTACATGGTAAAAGTTGAATCAAGTGAATAATCAGTCCATGGTGAGTGTTTAATTAGATGCTTTGCAGACAAAATCATCCACATATCACTGGTCAAAAGATAATAATAATATATATTAGATTGCTTCAAGGTGCGTTACAAAGTGGCTATCTTTAAAATGATATTTGCCCCCACCGAATTAGTGTAGTTGTTGCAACAAATTCGCTTCATGATACAATAAAACCCGAATTTGATCGTGTTAGGAATTGGAGTTGCCGTTAAGGTTCAGACCAGTATCACTATAGCTGATCGGAGTCCACTCTCAAGTTCCGTCCTTGAAGCCCACAGCCGATTGGAGTCCACACTTCAATCCGAGTTCTCAATCCCGATCAGCAGGAAGTCAATATGCAACATAGTATCCGGGATACGATCCTACTTTCCTTAAAACCCGAAATCCTATAGTTACCTCACCAAATTTGAAAGTCTAAGGTTATCTCAACGCCATACCGTGAGTCCCACAATTTAGGGGTACGAAGATCATCTCTCCACCAACACATAATGTCCAGCCATACCAGAGCTATGCTCCCAATCCTAGGTGTTACAATATTGTGAAGAGTGGAAGAAAGAGAGGGAGAAGAGAGAGAGCGGAAGCGTATAATAAATTACATCTCTTCTATAGATAATATTGATATATTGATATGATTATAGAAGCCTTTATAAATAATGTGGCTAAGAGTGATGAATAAGAAATCCTAGACTAATTAAGGTAGGGAATAAACCCTAATAGGAAAGACAATAAGTCCTAAAGAATAGTATATAAAATATTCTAACACTATGATTTGGGGCCACTATATAAATCACACCCAAGAAATGTAGAGGGATATTTTTTTTTCCAACTTCTCTATTCTCAGTTAAAAACTCTTGTGATTTGACCATTATCCACCTCGAAAGTGATAACTAACTAAAGCATTGAAGCTATCTGTTAATATTTTTGTTGGCTAAATTTGGTGACCAAAATGTAAATCTCTTAGTATTGAAATGCCAAGAGTCAACTCCATGTTGGATTGTCTAAACAGGAAGCAAGGCCGTCCAGACTTGGAGAGGTTCTGTCTATTCGCTAAGAGGTTTGTCTGCAAATCATTTGCAAGCTGACCGGACCTATTTTCTAGATAGTTTTGTCTACAAGCCTGTCTGCATGCTGTCTAGACGCGTTGTGCCAGAAAACTAGGGTTTGGCATTTTTAACTTAGTTCCGTCTAGTTCCCGTCCGGATGGCCATGTTATTTATGTACAATTTGTTTAATTGTGAGGGTCCAGGTCTAGGGTTTTTGTAGCTTATATATAGTCATATGTAGAGAATTGCAAAAGGATGAATTCTGCCTTAAAGTTCGTGAGAGGCTGAGCTAAGAACAATTTTATGGATGCGAGCTAGAAAAAGCGTCGCTCTTAAAATGATTGTTAGATTGAAGTAGTTCTTTGATAAACTAGGGTTGAAAAGTCTATCGGTAGGATTTGATAAAGGAGAATCACGTGAAGAAGATGGTGAGCCAGGAGACAAGTTGGAGGCTTCTTGATCTTATAGAGCCAAAGACTTGCAAAGAGTGGTAAGTGTCCTATGTTTGTAATATCTGAAATATGTTCTTAATAGTGATTTCTATTAAATTAATGATTAAGTTATTAAATTTACATATTCTTATCAACTTAAACTTTTAGGATAATTAGTAATTTAACATGATATCAGAGCCAAAGATCCTGAGATCGAACCTTGACTTCGTCAAATCACCTCCATTTAAATTAAATATTCTATGTGTTGGGCATCACCTACTAAAAGGGAGTTTGAGCCCACACGTATAGAGGAATGTTAAACTAATAATTAAGTAATTAAATTTACTTCAGATAACTGGTAATTTAACAATTTCTTGGGTTTGACTACCCCGGATAAATTTTATTTTTAGAATGGTTTTTAAAAGGTTTCATGTTCGTCACAAAAATATTTTTAATTTCGCATATACTGGTTGAGCACTCATATTATTCCTAATTGAGTGTGCATTGGAGTCTTCTTAGTTTTTCACTATCTTTTGTTGGTCCCGCTCTAATAAGCTCGTGTCTAATCGTTCTCTTTTGCAGGCATTGCTTTGTGGCCAACTAGACGGTACACACTGTCTATATATATAAAGACCCAACTTTTTTTTGTCCAATTTTTGCTTTTTTTAATTTTTTTTAAAACAAAGTAAAAAATTATAAAAGTGTCTAGAACAATAATATATATTTTTTTTATCCTTTTTATTGGTGTTTTTTAAAAAATGACTATTGAAGAAAACGGTCATTTTTTAAAAAACACCAATAAAAAGAATGACAAAAAAAATAAATTATTGTTTCATACACTTTTTTTTTTTAAAAAAGATAAAAATTAGACA
This sequence comes from Carpinus viminea, assembly GCA_013348765.1. NCBI lineage: Eukaryota > Viridiplantae > Streptophyta > Magnoliopsida > Fagales > Betulaceae > Carpinus > Carpinus viminea. The sequence goes on along the minus strand of CP054667.1, from coordinate 41,272,809 downwards.
AAAGTTAGACAAAAAAATTAGGCCTTTAATATTTTCCACATATATATATATAATAGCAGCACAGTACCTTCCAACTTGGGTTGAATGTGGATTGTGGAAGATACGTGTCTGCCATGGATAATGACAGAAGGACGACTTGAGAAGAGCATGTTTCTTCTCAAGCTAGAAGGAGTTGGCGATCGTAGCCTCGTAGGTGTGATCCAGGAAACGCACCGCCAATTATTTTAGGTAAGAGAAGAGTGAAACACAACATGCTTCTAATAATTATACATTAATTACAACTAAAATATTAGAAAAAGAAAGAGAAAAATATAAAAGCTCCCCAAATTATCAGTTGTTTACAATTTAACTCTTTAATGTTCAAAAAGTAATAAAGTAGTCCCCCAAACTACCAAAATGTAACAAAACGGCCACTTATTTTTTTATATTCCTATAATACCCATATTCTTTTAACAAATAAAATAGTAATATAATTGTAGAAAAAAACTAAACAATTTTTTAAAAATACAAAAAAACAATGGGCTAATAAATACAAAAAAAAAAGGTTTTTTGGAATAAATAAATATTCACCTACTATTTTTTTTGTTGGGTTTTTTTTTTTTTTACAATTAGTTTAATATTTTATTTGTTAAAGGAATAGGGGTATTATAGAAATATAAAAAAATAAGTGGTCTTTTGGTTGCATGTTGGTAGTTTGGGGGGCTACTTTATTACTTTTTAAATATTGGGGGGCTAAATTGTAAACTGTTTGGGGCTTTTTTAATAAGATTATAGCAGCCTTGCACTCAAGTTATGATATTATAACTTTTTGACATATCCACGCAAGAGTAGGGAGAGAAGGGATTCGAACTTGTGACCTTCATTTCATAAAGCGTGATTCACAGCCGATTGAGCTACCACTTGAGACATGATGCTATTATAACTGTTCACATGACAATATATATATACATATATATATAACTTATGTGGAGGAGAGAGAGAGCCTTCAACTAGAGAGAGAAAGAGAAATTTAGCTTAAAAATTGGGCCAAAGTTAAACTTAAGTTGTGCATTTATCTTTTTCCATATATATATATATATATGAATTCCTATTGTTTGCAAGTAGCACACTTTTGAAAAGGTACGGCTCAAAGCTTAGGCAACAAAAGCGGCTGCCTAAGGCTCTAAAGATATAAGATTTCCTTAAGAAATACAATATCTTAAAAAATAGTATCAAAATGCTACTCGAAAAATAAAAATCCCTAATGATAAAAATAACATTAATTGCCTCATAAAGTTAAACTTTAATATACTTACAAACATATGAAATATTATTGAAATCATACAAAATTATAAAAAATAAAAAATAAAAAATAAAAGAAAGAAAGAAAGATAGTTGATCAATGCATGATGACAAAGGTATATATATTGGTAGTGGTTTATGATGCAACTTCCAACTAGCGAAAAAGTGTCTCCTTTTGTTTTTTTTGGTAACAAACCATTTCATAGAACAAAATCAAAACAAAACCAACATCGGCAACAATCTCAAGAGAGAGGAGAGGGGGGAGGTGGATCTTTTCCACTACAAATGAGAATAGAGCTAGGAGGAGAGACTAAGGAGGGACGCACTGACATCAGCACCATGCGCAAGCTCATGCCAATCGTTAAGGAAACGAAATCAAACTCAATATTCCAGAATTTCAAGGGGATCTACAATCCGAAGAATTTGTGGATTGGGTGTTGGATGTTGAAGAGGTTTTTGAATTCAACGGGATGTCGAATGAACAACGAGTCTCTTTGGTGGTACACACATTCGAGTTGCTGTGTGGTGGCAACAACTGAAGCAAAATAGCAAGGCAAATTGAAGATTAATAGTTGGGAGAAACTATAAAAAAGATGTGAGTCACTTTCTTACCCCGTAAGTATACCATGGGCCAACAATCACAAAAGTAGAGACAAGGGTCTTATGGCTATGACAAAGAAAATAGAAAATTCCTACAAAAAAGTGGTATTTCGGGAAACATGGAGTGAAACAAAGAGTCCACGATAGGCCAATTGGACTCCTACTTGCCAACCACAAATCCATAAACCTAATTCATATTCTATGGAGGAGGAAAAAGAATATGTGGATGGAGAGTTTCAAGAATCCGAATTCATTGATGAAGAATTCGAGCATGAAGGTATTGAAGATGAAGATCATTCATAAGGGTTTGTAGATTGGGATTCTCCACCAACCTATGATGATGATGTCAATGAGAAAGATCCAATTAAAGAACCTTTGGCATCCGACCTAGAGGAAGAGTACGAAGAAGATGGATTTTTTTCCCATGTTTAACGACCTCTACACCGATGAAGATGACCAATTGGAAGATGAAGACCCCATGGATGACATCGTCGATTATGAAGAAGATGACCAAGAGGAAGAAGAAGTGCCCACAAGTGACATCGTCGATTATGAAGAGGTTGATGACGGCTTTCCAGGTGAGGTGCCTAATTATAATGAAGAAGAGGTTGAGTATGTTGATTTCCTTGGTGTTGAAGATATTTTAAATTCTCCTAATAATGATCTTGGTGAATTTTATGTGGATGAGGAAAATTATATGTTCACAACGGAAATAATGGCTGACCCATTCTTGAGTATTTTCATGGCACGTGGAAGGGAAAAGGAACGAGAAAAGTATGGCAAAGTCGAATATCTGCCAAGTGATGTGTGGGGCTTTAACGACAAACATCGAGGGATGTGGATGATGAAGAACCTCACATTTATTATGGGATGTGGCCTTATTGTGATCTTGAGGAATGGAGAATGGAAATGAGTTGATTGGGACACCGAAGAGTGAAAAGAACCAAAATTAGGAGAATTCTCTCCAACCTGGGGAGGATGGTGTAGATCAGGACAACCTATCTTATGTTTTAGTCTTTTATTTGAATTAGCTAGGCTTATTTGTTAGTTTTTTTTTTTTTTTTATCTTATCTTTTAGTCTTTTATTTGAATTAAGTTTATTTGTTGGTCTTTTATTTGGTTTAGTTTTCTTTCATAGACTTCTAAACTAACTTTATTTCATTGTTATCTTAGGATTAGGAGTCTTGGTGTCACAGCCGTGACATGGCTCTAGTGGTGGCAGCAGGGGTGTGCATTGCACCTTTGCTGACCACCACGCCCAAGCATGAGGGGGCATGCCTTGGGCTAAGAAGAAGGGTTAGGCTTGACCTAGCCCTACTAGTTGGATTGTTGCAAACGAAATTGAGCCATGCATTGTCAAGGTGTGTGGCCCTAGTAGCATGGTTGCTGATAAGAGCCATATATTGCACATTTGAACTTCTTAATTTACATTAGTTAATCCTTTAGCTGTGTCGTTATCTAACGCTTTGTGTTAGATTTGTGTTTTAGTGTTTTGTAGGTTGTTGAAGAGAAACTGCATCTTTAAAGGGTAAAATTGCAAAGTCTTGGACTAAAGCATACTTTGAGAAGACCTAGAAAATGTGGTTAAGCTTGACCAAATCAAAGAAAGGATAAAGTCGAATTTCCTAAATTGAGATAATTTCGGATAGGATTCAAATTCAGTTTTTGCACATGTTTCAGTGTTTTGACCATAACTTTCTAATATTGAATTAAGGTGATTCAAATAGCAATGGAAAGCTAGTTCAAAATTATACAATTTATTGTAAAATAGGATTTTCCTAATTCAGACGTTTATTATGCCAAAATTGTCCCGCAATATGAGAACACAAATTTGAGCGAATCTTATCCGAATTTCAGACTTCTAATTGGACTGGAAGACTGACTTCTAAATTATCTGGGTTTACTAGGGCTTTTAGGACTTCTCTAAGCCTATAAATAGACCTCTTTGCATTCAACAAAGAGGGTGAAGCCTGGAGACAAAAATTCACAGCTTCTCTTTAGTTTAGTTTTTCTGTAGTTTGGGTTTTAGTTTTCATATTCATGTGGAGCTAAATCCCCAACTAAGGTTGGGGTTATCGTTGAAGAACAACATTGTTGTTATGTAAGTTTTTATTGATATGATTTTATAGAGTTTATTATTTCAATTGTTTTGCTCCTAATTAATTATGTGGAGTGATTCTTGGATATTTCTTGTGATTCAAGGATACATGTGATGATTTGAGATAATTTCATATGATTGATTGCTTGGTTTTTAACTCATAAAAATTGGATATCCTTTATGATTTGTTCTACGGATACATCTGATGTTTCAATTGAATTTAGATTCCTTTTGTGATTTGATCAATGAATGGATACATGAGATGATTTTGATTAATTATTTAAAGCGTAGTAAAACATATCTAAGATTTTAATTGTGAGAACTTTAGATTGATATTAATGAGCATAGAGTATGTTGTTATGAAGCGATGAGTGTGAATTCCCAAACCTTAGTAACTTTATCTTTTGTTTTCTTTTATTTAATTTATGTTTAGTCTTTTAAATTTTCAAAACCCTTTTGGAACTAGATTAGGATTTATTAGTTTAGATTTAAATTTGCTTTCAAGAATACAATTCCCTATGGGTTCGACCTCTCACTTGCACACCACCATATTGCACATGACTCGTGCGCTTGTGAGTACAATAAATTTGTACAATAGTTGCTGAATGGGTTTGGGCATGGCCCAACCCTTGAAGATCTTGTAGTTGCTAGATTGACATGTTGTGCTGCACCAGCCATGTGGTACCTTTGCCTTGTTCAAGAGAAGTTGATGTTGTGCCAAAGTTCAATGATAGCACTGCAGGTTGCTGCATTGACTTGGGAAGTTAGAAGGACCTTGAGTGTGGCAATAGCTTTGTGTAGGACACTACCCATGCCTCTTGACAAATGATTACCTGCTACAGTGGACAGAATAGAGCTATGCCAGGCTTGCAGGGCATGGTCAAGTGGCAGGAAGCTAGCTTGGCATTTAAAAAGGTATGGGGTGCTGCAGGAAGGCCTGCAGGGCTGTCTTGTGGCAACAAGCAAAGCATGGTTGTTGGTTGAATTCAAATTGGTGGGCACGAGCGATGGGCTGGTTGAAGCTGTGGCATCCACTGCAACCAGGTGGCAGCCCACTGCAGCAAAGCTCTCCCTCATGATGGCTATAAAAGGGATGCTGGGGCTTTCACTAAAGGTTGGAGTTGTAAGCTACATAGAGAGAGTCTTGTGAGGGAGCTGTTGTGAGGAAAACACTGAGTGCATGTGAGTGTGTATTCTGGTTTCCTTATTGTGAGCCTTGGTGGCTAGTTGGTTGTATATGTTGACTAAGGGTTCCATTGTGTAAGGGCCCTAGCCATTGTCTTTGTACATTCAGTTTGGTTGAGTGTAAAAGTTGGGAGGTGTTGCTCCCGTAAAATCTGTGTGCGCTGTGATTTCCTTTCCCTAACCTCTGTTGGTGTGTAGGCTGCCTAGGCATTGCTTGGTGTTTTGCTAGGGCCATCACGTGGCTTATTTGGTGTGAAAAATTTGCTCCATGACACTTAGGACTATAAATAAATGCTTAGAGCCCTGAGAATGCAATTGTTGTTTATTATTAATGAGAATTACTCAGAGTTGAGTTTATTCCTTTTTTCCTTCAAAATGCTAGAGAGTATCTACATTTTCAAGAAGAGTTCTTAGATCTTTGATAGAATCAAAATCTAGAATTACTTTTCCATTGTGTATTTGTTGTTCTTCGCTGCAGCCCACTAAGTTGCGCTGCATCACAATCTTCATCAGAAATCACATTTGGTGAGAAATATAAGGCTTGACGTTGGGTCATTGCATCATTCTGGAATGACTGATCAAAACATGAGTAGCATCGGGGTGCAAGATGTCTGATTTTGCCACATAGTTGGCAGACATGGAATGGAGAACCAGATGACAGGCTTGGAGAAAAGAAGGACCGGCCACGGTTGGAGGAGAAACCACGTCCTTGGTATGTACTACGGCCAACAAATGATGCTGGAATTTCCATGGAAGCAAAAAGACATTAGTCTAAGTTTTGCTCTGGTACCATATGAGATTTAAATAATATTGATAATGCTCAAATACCACTTAACGTGGTTTTCATTAATATAAATAAAATTACAAGTATAGATAACCTAGATAATCATGTACAGAAAGATAACAATCTACAGATAGAAACCTATTTTAAATTAGGGGAAACTTCACTAACCCCCCTGAAGTTTGACCATTTTTGCAAATACCTTCCTAATGTTAAAAAATTCTCACTTACCCCCCCTGAACTTTCAATTGCTCTCAATTTGACCAATCCGTACAAATTAGACACAAATTTTAAAAAAGACCAAAATACCCCCGATTTTCATTTAAAAAATAAAAAAACATTTTGGAAGTTGAAATTTTAAATAGTGACTTTTGTATAAAATTTCAACTTCCAGATATTTTTTTTTATTTTTTTAAAAAATAAAAATCAGGGGTTTTTTGGTCTTTTTAAAAAATTTTGTGCCTAATTTGTACGGATTAGTCCAAATTGAGAGCAATTGAAAGTTCAGGAGGGGTAATGTATTTGAAAAAATGGTCAAACTTTAAGGGGGTTAGTGAAGTTTCCCCTTTAAATTATATACTAGGATATACATTGTATGAGAGCTAATATCTCTTATCTAGGATAGAGTCATTTTGATCACTCTTATCTTGAATAGTTTGAATTGCCAATAGAGTAGGTGGTTTAACATAATGAATTCTTATTGTTTGCAAGTAGCACACTTTTGAAAAGGGGAGGCTCAAAGACTAGGCAACTAAAGTCTAAAGCGGCTGCCTAAGGCTCCAAAGATATAAGATTTCCTTAAGAAATCTAATATATATAATAGGGGAGTTTTAGACAAGAGAGTCTAATAGTTTGACACGTGACATTCTATTTATCTAACAAATCATTATATTATGATATGTGGCATTCCATTTAAAATCAATACATACGTGTTTTTCTCAAACTTCCTTTTTTCTCAATCTCAACTGCCATCAAACATTATTTATCTCCACATTATCTAATATCTAATATAATTTAATATCAAATCTCTAAAAATAAATAAATAAATAAATAAAAAATTCTCTAATATCTTATCTAATTGGGGTTTATCCACACGTTATCTAATATCTAATATAATTTAATATCAAATCTCTAATATCGGGGAGTTTGTTTTTTTTTTAAACCAAAACAAAGCTTTGGTGAAACGTTGTGCCTTCAGTTATTTTTTCAAAACAACATTTCTAATAAAACAATGTATCCAATAAACAGTAAATCAAACCTCTTTTCTATATCTCTCTCACTTGCTTCTCCCAAACATCTTTTCTATGGAGATGAAGATGGCTTCGGGATGCTCTACATGACGCAGGAGTACCTCCATGCCTAAATTCCCACAACCAACAACTAATACACACTTCCCACTATAACTCTCGCTGGATTTGTATTTTGTAGTCACAAGCATGCATGACAACGTCACCACCAAACTCTTCCAAGCCTTCAAACTCCGGCACCACTTTCTTTGCATTCTCATCGTTGGCGCCTCCATGAGCAACCGCAAATGTACTCAACTTTAACGCAAGGGTGAGACGAAAAAAAAAATTAGAATATCATATTTAAGAATCATGTATTATCTAGCACATCAATTTAGTTTCGATTTATCCTTACAATTGCTCTACAACCGATCAAGAGTATATAAAATTTAATCCATATTGCAACGCATTCCATGTCAATGTTACTTTTTTTTTTTATATAATTTTTAGATTTTGTTCATCCATTTTAATGAAGATTTTGTTTATTTTATATTTATTAAAAAAATTGTTTATTTTCCTCCATATTTATTTCAATGTTCAAAATTATTTATTTGATTGTTATACATAAAAGGAACATAAACTCTTTCAAAACACTAAATACATAATGACGCATTGAACTGATGTGAGATGATTTATTTGATTCCTTAAATGTTGAATGAAATTATTTGTTTTTGTTTATTTTGCTTTGTATTTTTTCCTAAATGTTCAAAATTTATAAGTTTTATTTGTATTAAGATATAATAGGTATCACACCATGTGTTCTCGATCTCTTTCCTAATCAATAGATATTAATGATCGATTTTAATCGTTGTTAATTTGCAATTAGTTTATTTGATGAAATAAATGTTTTTTTTAAAAAAAAATTGGATTATGAAATTTGCATTTGAAGGTGTGTCAAGAGAGGATGATAAATGACGAGCAAAGAAGTAAATAGTCTATTTATTTTATTTTATTTTATTTTTGTGGTTATGTGCTTTTGATTCCATTTTTTGTCTCTATTTTTGTTTTAATTTTTATAATATTTTCTACTTTTATTGTAAAATTAGTTTTTTTTTTAACTTTATATATGCGAAGATTGTTGAAAGAAAAAAATATCTAATTGACATGACTGTTTTCTATACCTATGAATTTCATTAGAATTGAGAAAAACATGGAAAATATTAAACACCCAACTTTTTTGCCCAACTTTTACCTTTTTATGAAGAAAAATGGAATTTTCATTTTTTAAAAAAATACTAGAAGGACAAAAAATATATATGATTGCTTCAGACACTTTTTTTTATACTTTTTTAAAAAAAAATAAAGAAGGTAAAAGTTGGGCACAAAAGTTGGTCTTTATCATCCCTCGAAAAACATATAGAAAAGTTAATTATATTTTATTATATTAGTATTAATTTTGATTCGGTTTTGGAAATTGTGTTTGCAAGGTTGTATTCAAGAAAAATGGTAAATAATGTGGTAGAGAATGCTAAATAGTACATTTATTTGTCTTTTTTATTTATTTATTTACGTAGTTTTGTGCTTCATATTCCATTTTTTGTCCTTAATTATTGTTATAATTTTTATAAAGGGAAATGATAGAATTTATTATATTTTTAACTATCTTTTAACCATCTCTATAGTGAATGAATGAATCCATCATTGAATTTGTGTAGAGTCCATATGAGTCAAATCTAATGATTGATATATAAAATTTGTAGGATGAGATGAAAAAAATATGGTTGGAAGGAAAAAATTAAACTTTATAATGCAAAAGAATGGTTGAAAGAAAAAAAGCTCTATTTGATTAGACTTCTTCCTATACCTTATGAATTTCATTGGTTACGTTGTTGTTTATGTTTTTGAGTAAAGAAGAGAAATGATATAATTAATTTATTTTTAACCATAATTTAATGATTTTTTTTTCTCAAACTTTTCTCTTGAAAGTATTTTAAATAGAGTTATTTTGGGAATGCAAAGATACGGGCATGGAAAAATATTTGAGCATGTGTGTTGTTGTAAATGGTCTCTATATAAGGTTTTTTTTTTTTTTTTTTGTTATTTATACATCTACTAATTATTATTATTATTATTATTATTCTTTGTCCTGTCATTTTTAAAAACAACCCGTGCATTGCACGGGGTACAAGCTCGTACTATTAAAATGCCACTTGAACAATAATAATCCCTAATGATAAAAATAACATTAATTATCTCGTAAAGTCAAACTTTTATATACTTACAAATATATGAAATACTATTAAAAAGATCAAAGAAATGGAAACAATAGACGGTCGATCAATACATGATAGCAAAGGTATATATATATATTGGTAGTGGTTTATGATGCAACATCCAACTTGTCAGAAGCATGTCTCCGTACCAGCAGATGATAAAGACAATTGATGAGGTTATGAAAACGTAGTCTTCGTTTGCCAAAGGCCCGGACCGGAGAAAAAAGGACTCGCACTATAACTTTATGTGATGGTTGGCAGGCGTTTCAATGGGTTGAGTAGAGTTTTTTAGGTTTCGTTTTTCAAAAGTCCTGCGCCTTGGAAAGACTTCCCACTGCAGCCTACGTTTTCAGTCTGCCACACTACAGTACCGGTCTCCAACTTTTCCTAGTCCGGGCCTTTGGCAAACGAAGCCATAGGTAAGCGCTAAGATGGATTTAATTCACGGAAATAAACTGTTCAAATTGTTAGGTAGGTTTCTTAAATACTCTTTCAAATTAACCGCAAAATTGTAAATAATTTGAATAGTTAATTACTATGAATCTCAATTCTGATATAGATAGCTCAACACGTGTGCAATGATAAAGGTGATAGTGGTATCGAACCATTTTTCATGATATCATAATTGGCTGCAATGACCAGAGAAAAGAAGAAATACAATCACACTTGTCAAAATATTTTGCAGTGGTGGTATTATTGTAGGCTAGTTTAATTAAGTGATAAACACATGCAGCACAACCAGTTACCGAAAACATTAAAGAAGGCAAAACGTTTAATTTTCAAATATTATTCTAAACCATAGCTTGGGAGTTGGGGCGCTGAACTGGCCTAGCTTCGTTCCATTCGCCTTTAAAGGGAAGAGAGTGTAGAATGAAAACAAAAAATATAAGAAAACAATATATCTCCATGAAAAAGTTATGGCCATGGGCTTGTGTGGGAAGCTTTTGGAAATCATAGTCGGTGGAGTGATAATATTTGCATTAATTGTGGCTGCATCATCTCCGACGTCCAACCCTGGTAATATATTGTCACTATTATACGTACATGCATCTACAAAGCTCTAATTAGTGAAACTCTTCAAACAAAGATTATATTTAATTTGGAGAGTCACTTTTAAAATAAACTAAACATCAAACTCTCTACATTTTTCTTTATTTTAATTAAATATTTTTTAAAAAATCTTTCTTTGTTCTTGGTAAATGAAAGAGAGAGAAATGAATAAACTTGATGGTGAATTTTTTTTTTTTTAACATGTCCACAAAAGAAGGGAAGGGGGGATTCGAACTTGGAATATATATATGAGTTTTCAAGAAGCTTGGCCTTCTCTCTCCATTGTTTCTCTCGTTTTTTCTGCAGATTGGGTTTTCAAGCTTGAGAGTGGATTTGGGATATGGGTTTTCAAGCAAAACTGACACACGTTCAATTTTTTTGTTTGTTAGGAGGAGCCAAAATATTAAAGGCCGGGCACCTCTCTTTGATTTCCGACAAGGCTGCTCTGTTGGCATTCAAAAAGACCATAACACTCGATCCACTCTCCACCCTTGCTAACTGGGACGAGGCTGTTGATGTGTGCAACTTCACGCGTGTGACATGCAACAAACAACACCACCGTGTAGTACAACTCCGACTGAATGGCACTAAACTTGTAGGCCTGCTGTCACCCTCCATTTCTAATCTCACCGGCCTTCGTAAACTGGTGCTAGTCGACAACCACTTGTTCGGAAGAATTCCGCCCGAGTTTTCCTCCCTTCGACATCTCCGCCATCTCTGGGTCCAGGGAAACAATCTACGTGGCTCAATACCAGACTCCTTAGCCCTTCTTTCCAAACTTACTGTATTATATATTGAGCGAAACAACGTAAGCGGTACACTTCCACCTACCTTATTCTCCAACTGCACTTTGCTAGAGAATATTGACTTCTCCGAAAACTTTCTGACAGGCATAATTCCAGACGAGATTGGAAACTGTCCTTATCTTTGGAGTGTCAGTCTGTACAATAACCAATTTACTGGACAACTTCCTTTGTCTTTAACTAATGCTTCTCTGCTCAACCTTGATGTGAAGTACAATCATTTTTCTGGTGACCTGCCTTCAGAGTTTGTAAGGAAGCAGCCTGACCTTGAAAATCTCGATTTATCATATAATCAAATGAAAAGCCATGATGGCAACACCAATCTTGATCCATTCTTCACTGCCCTTAGTAACTGCACCTTTCTAGAGGAGCTCAAACTTGCCGGCATGGGCCTCGGGGGACAATTGCCGATTTCGGTCGGCCAACTTCCTGTCAGCCTATTAATTCTTGAACTACAGGAAAACCAAATCTTCGGATCAATTCCTCCAAATTTAGGGAAACTTTCCAACCTTGTAAATCTCAACTTGACATCCAATCTTTTAAATGGAACCATACCTGAAGAGATCAGTAACTTCTCAAGATTGGACCAGCTTTTCTTATCGCACAACTTTTTCCCTGGCGCCATTCCTTCATCATTAGGCAAGATTCATCATCTGGGTCTGCTAGATCTATCACACAACAAATTCTCCGGTGAAATCCTTGCAAGTTTAGGAAATTTGGTTCTACTAAATTATCTGTTTCTGAACAACAACCTCCTCTCTGGAACAATACCTGCAAGTTTGGGGCAGTGCACAGAGCTGTACAAGCTTGATTTATCACATAATAGAATGACAGGGAGTATCCCTCCAGAGATTGCAGGTCTGCGTGAGAACAGAATTTTTATAAATCTTTCACACAATCATCTTGAAGGGCCTTTGCCAATCGCGCTGAGCAAGCTGGAAAATGTGCAAGAGATCGATCTCTCTTCCAACAAACTTAATGGAACTATTTTTCCTCAGATATTGAGCTGCATTGCGCTGAGGACGTTAAATCTCTCAGCCAACTCTCTTGAAGGGCATCTTCTAGAATCCACAGGGGAACTACGAAACCTCGAAGTGCTTGATTTTGCACGAAACAACTTATCTGGAATGATTCCAGTAAGCCTCAGTAAAACTCAAACGCTCACCTATCTAAATCTTTCCTACAACAACTTTGAAGGGTCGATTCCCACGGGTGGCATCTTCGATTCGGTAACAAATATGTCCTTCTTGGAGAATCGCCGACTCTGCACGACAGTATTAGGCAGAGTTGCTGGCATTCCAATTTGCCGTCGAAAGAGACGTTGGCTTCATTCACGTGTGTTTTTTATTATATTCGTCTTGGGAGTATTCATATCAGTAATCTTATCGACAATATGTTGTGTGATTGGGTTCTCGCGCGTTAGAGGAATGATTCTCTCTCGGAAGACTGGACCAGTCAGCAACCAAACTACCCCAGAACTAAACTACAATTTCCCAAGAATCACCCATTAAGAATTATCGGATGCCACCGCGGGATTCAGTGAGCGGAGCCTGATTGGGTCGGGTAGCCATGGACGTGTGTACAGGGGAGTTCTTCCAGACGGAACAACCATTGTAGTCAAGGTGTTAAATGTGCAATCTGGAAACTCAACAAAGAGTTTTGCCAGAGAATGCCAAGTCTTGAAGAGGATCCGTCACAGGAACCTGATAAGGATTATAACAGCATGCAGTCTACCTGATTTCAAAGCTCTGGTTCTTCCATATATGACGAATGAGAGCTTGGATAGCTGCCTGTATACGGGTTCGGATTCTTCAGATTTGAGTCTTATCCAGAGGGTGAACATTTGCAGTGACATAGCTGAAGGGATGGCCTATCTGCATCATCACTCCCCTGTCAGAGTCATTCACCGTGATCTGAAGCCAAGCAATGTTCTTCTCAACAATGACATGACAGCTCTAGTTTCTGATTTTGGGATAGCAAAGTTGGTTATGACTGCCGGAGGGGGAAATGATGGAGCTGTTGAAATGGGAAACTCTACTGCAAATATGTTATGTGGATCTATTGGGTACATTGCTCCAGGTACATATTTCTTCTTGTCTTTGCATTTGAATATTCGGTTGACGTATGTTTTTAATTTTTTTATATTTGGTACAATATAAAATTGTTCTCAAACGGAAAACAAATTTGGTTGACCAAGAAAACCTCATTTAATCCCTGTAAAATGGTTTCCATTGTTTAGAATTGTAAACTATTTTTCAAGTTTGATCTTCTCATTCTTGCACACACTCTTCATAATTTATTCTCCATTGGCGGCCGTTGTCGCCATCATGGTTGCGGTTTTCGTTGAGGTCTTTGATTCTCTGTACGAGCCAAAAGCTGAAACTTGTTTTCATTGAAAATATTTTATGTCGAAATAAATGAAGCTTAAAAAAATTTTAAATAAAATATTGAATTTTTTATTGATTATTTCTATAATTAGAGCCATGCATAGACATTTTCTAGAACTAAGGTAGATTACAATTGATTTATTTCGACCAACAGGATCCCAATATCATGTTTGTCTGTACTAATTATTTTCTGCAATATCTCTCTTTTATACCACTTGTTTGAAATTTATTGAAAAGACAAACCATTGTAACATTTCAAAAAATTTCTAACGCAGAGTATGGTTTTGGATCAAACCCATCTACAAAAGGAGATGTTTATAGCTTCGGGATTCTAGTGCTTGAGATGGTGACAAGAAAAAGACCAACAGACGACATGTTTGTTGGTGGGCTAAGCCTGCACAAATGGGTGAAGAGTCATCTCTATGGAAGGGTGGAAAGAGTGGTAGATCCTTCTTTGGTGGCAGCTTTAAGGGATATATCCCCCAGAGTAAAGAAAATGAATGAAGTTGCGATTGGAGAGTTAATTGAGTTGGGAATTCTTTGCACACAGGAGTCCTCATCTACTCGGCCTACAATGCTTGATGCAGCCGACGACCTGGATCGGCTCAAGAGATACCTTGCAGGGGACACTACTGTCACTACAGCAACATATCACTGGTCTAGCTCAATCAGAGATTAGAATGATATTGAAATCCTACAGTAAAAATATATGCTGTTAGTGAAAAGTTTGTAAATATTTGCCCCCACCAAATCAACGTAATTGTTGTACTCTGCAGTCGTTACTGTTCAAACATCACATTCTAACATGTGAATTGTGTCGTTTGAACAACAATACTATTTAGTTGTCATTACTTTATAAATAGTATCGTTTGAACAGTAAAATATCGTATTTGGTGACTTCTTTTCCATACGTCGGTTTTCTTTTTTTTGTAGTGTCTCATTTAGGATATAATATAGACGAATTCAATCTATTGTTTAACTATGTTATGCACAAACAAAATTAAACCCAAATACCCTCAATGATGCTATTCTTATAAAGGGATTAGAAATTTGTTTATGCAGTAAGCGTCTCATTCTCGCACACGCTCTTTCTCGCAATTCACGCCCATTACTAATGGTTAACTAATCTTACCCGTTAAATTGCACTTCATAAATCTATTATTAATTTTGAAATTTTTTTACAACATGTGGAAGGGCTGTCTTTGCCATGACAAATGCAGAACATCGAAATAGCAAAATCTAACTATTTGTTCTACCATCAAGCACTACTGACATCTGCTTCCAACAAATAAATCAAGGACACAAACTAGAAGATCGAAAGAAATACAGATTGCAAAAAAAGTTTTTCTACTTTAGTATATTTTTGCGTACATTTATGCTCCATCTACTATTAATTAAAATTAAAAATAAAAATAAAATCAATATTAGATGGAGCAGTTGTGTAATCATAAGCTACCAGAATTTTGTGTGCTTGTCTTGCGCCATTATGATGGCTGCTGTTCCTTCTCAAGTATATCCCGGACAGGATGGGGTTTTTTTGGATCTTAGGCGTATTACAGCAACAGAACAAGGGTTCCATAATTTTTGGTGTAAAATGATTTCTAAAAAATATTTTCTGTACTTTCAGGTGTTTGGTGTGTCTGAAAATAATAATCAACGGAAAATATTTCGGTTTAATCAAAAAAGGCTCTTTAACTTTTGGGAAATAGTTTTCATTTTTTAAAACCGTAAAACATTTTTCAAGTTTAAGTATCTCATTTCAAATCAATAGACTCAATCAAGACATTGCCTGGACCCACTAGGACTTTACTGAGTAATGTTATATACTGGACAAGTATCCTGATTCCATTCATCAAAACTGATGTGGAGTGATCGGGGTCTCCCAACCAAAAATCCCACTTTCTTCCACAAATGTTACGGGGGAAACAATGCTACAACTTTGATAAATGGAATTGGGTTACTTTCTAGTATATAGCATTTCTTTTTTCAAATTGCCTAGTTGGCAACACAAACATGGATTATCCTAGTCAATCGTCTAAAGATAATGTAGCAAATAGAAAGTATTGACACAACCGGGGTGTATCAAGGCCAAAGCGAACCTAGCCCCCTTCCAGTGCGATCCAAAAGGAAGGAAGGATGGTTTCTTCCATCCTAGCTTCCTCCCTTCCCCTTTTTCCATGTTTTTGTTTTAAATTTTGTTTAAATTCCAGCAGCAACCTGCCTCCTCCACCGCTTTGGTCATACACTCTACCTCGCCATTCGTTTTCCTCCCCAATCTTTTGACTTTTTTGGTTTTTGCAAGGGTTCTTAGAACGGCTTTTCCGAAACAAAATAAGGTGGTTCGGCCACCCCAGTTTGGCAAGGGGTGGCTCCTTTGATTTTTATTTTTATATTTTTTCATGGTTTTAATTTTTTAATATTTTTATTTTACTTTCAAAAACTATTTTTATTTACTAAAATGACCCAAAACTAGGTCGTTTTGGACTATTGCATGGTGCAGTAGTTTCATTACCGCACCTAAGCCAGATCCGATGTCGAGTTCTCCATCTCGTGTAAGCCATAATGATCACGATGCATGCTACCTACTACCTGCTAGACGTGTTGACTAGGACTATTTTGGTTGAATAATAATACACGTACTTTAATTTCTCTATATTCATTTTTTCACAACTATAAATGATTTTTAAAATTGAATTCAGATTCTCTCAAATTTTCTAAAATATAAGATTATCATATTTTAAAATTGGGATAAATGCATAATCAGTCTCTTTAGTTTGCCTAAATTACAAAACATTCCATGTGGTATCAAAATTAACTCAAAGGTCCTAGGGGTATGCCAAAAAAACGATTTAGTCCCTGTAATCAAATTCTGTTAAAAAATTTAACAGATTCCATTAGTTGCCATGTCAACACCAATGAAATGGTGACACGTATTGCTCTTAATAAAAAAAATATAAATATATAAATTAATAAAAAAAAAGAAGAAGAAGAAAATAATATATATTAAAAAAAAAAACAAAAAAACAAAACAAAACAAAGGAACCGATAGCCGCCCAACCTTGCACCCCTAGATTTGCTTAAGAAGAAAAGAAGTGGGTTTAATTCATCTAAAACAAAGTGGATTTAGTTCATGGCAATATATGAGAATTAATGAGCCTTAGTCATCAGCGATGCTAGGCGTCATGGTCTTTGTTGCTGGCCGTCGATGAGGGGAGAGGGAAGAGAGATGAAATGGGGGAAGAGAGACACTATGCAGTTTTTTGTTTTTTTTTTTAAATAAAAAAAAATATTTTTTAGTTTTTTTTTACTTTTATATATTTACTATATATATATATATATATTTTATTAAGAGCAACACGTGTCACCATTTCATTAGTGCTGATGTGGCAACTAACGGAATCTGTCAAATTTTTTAATGGAATTTGATTACAGGGACTAAATCGTTTTTTTGGCATATCCTAATGACTTCTAAGTTTATTTTGATACCAAGCATTTTGTAATTTAGGCCAATCACAGAAACTGATTATGCATTTATCCCTTTAAAATTTAAGCCCTCCATTGTATCTAATAGTCAAAACAAATACAAAGGCTTGTATGTTAATTACCAAGGCAAATGGATTTGGCACGTTAAAAACTACAATTACTTGCCTCGATAACACACAAACATTTATATTTATTTGAACCGTTAGATGTAAGTGAGAGTTCATATTTTAAAATCTGAAAATTTCATATTTTAGAAAAAATTGAGGGGATGTCAATTTTTTAATTAAACTACCATTGAATTAAAATCTAATAAACATCCACCTCATATCCAATGTGAGTTTCACCATGTCGTATGGATAGCAATGCTTACTGGAGAAATACTCCTTCTAACTCAATACCAAGCGCCACGAAGCCTCATGAAGAACCAGATCGACTTTGTGGCCACCTCGATCTATAGGGTTGCTGGAAACCTTGGCAGGATCTATATGGCAAGCTCTGAGACAACCCATCGAGTAAACTAGCCTTAATTGAAGACTCTCATTATCCCACTTGCTAGCCACATCCCATAAATGAATTGGGAGGTATCTATCGAGAATTGGGCCGACAAGGCCACATGACCTGCATAAGACACCTACAAAGGCCCAAAACAAATCAGTAGGCAAATGGTAATCCAACGACTCTGTAGTGGGTTCTATTATGCCATACGCAACAAGAGATCGGCCCCAATAACCATGAAGTGTGTACCAAGCCACGTAACCATACACTCCTAATTTAGGGAATATGGAATGCTTAAGCCTCAGAACTATTCTCTGCCGGTGGGTATTTGTGCTTAAATTTTTTTTCCTTTTTCTTTTTTACAAGTGTACACTGATCCAATGTTTGGCACTAGGTAAGTGTTCTAACACAAACTTTACCCAAAAAGATTTACAAAATTGTTGGAATTAATGGCTCATATTAACATCAGTGGAAGGTCGAGTAGATGGGAACGGAGTAAACATAGGCACATTGCCGCCTATCTGCGCGTGGACGTAAATACATTACTAAACCACATTAAATCTATGTCTCTACTCTCTATTAATATCTCTTTTTGATTTGATATTGTTCATTATTGTTATGCCCAATAACAAAATAAATGATAAATAAGTGTTGAATCGTGATGTCATGAGATTGAACATTCTATGAATTTGTGATATGCCAGTTACCGAATTTGGCATCTCCAATTAATGCCTTCTTTCATTTATTATGTTGTTATCGATTTTTTTCCAGACGAAACGATGCTTCATGATGATGGTTGATTGCTCCAAAATAAATTAATGGAATATTTATTGGGAATGAATTAACACATGCCACGTGTTTGAATCTTATAATGACATTAAAAGTTGTCCACAGAAAAATTGACCGGGCATCCTATTCTCTTGAGCATTTTGTTTATCAAAATTTCTATAACACTTTACCCTTTATTCCTAGCACTCGCCAGATAGCCATGTTCTCTTTTTTGTCACTTCCACATTTCCCTCCAGCTTTGTGACTCAAAAAGGATACTTTCTTGCCCAAAAATTAGGACCTAGAATCTATCTCAAACAGTGGATTAGGTGGTTTTAAATTTTGTATTTTTTAATTGAATAAGGAAAATTGTTATAAGAGAGGATCTACCAATTTTTTATTCAAAATGTAGAGAGAGTAGATGATCCTAAAACCAAAAAAAAAAAGGTAAGGTCTTCCAAAACAGATAGAAAATGAAAATACGTGCACTGCAGCAAATATCAAGAAGTGACACTAAAAAGTAGTGTTTGAAAAAGTTGTCGAGCTTGGAGAGGCACTGTATTCCCATCGGGAACCACATGGGGTTAGGGAGATCGAGAACACACCTGAACTTCGACAAGACACCAGCTGCTTGCCTATCATTTTTGCCAAATTTAAGGATATTATTTTGCATACAATATTGTAAATTAAATGAAAGATGAAAGGGAAGGAGCACTTTGCTCATGAGTAAAAATATCAAAAGTAATATTTTGATATGCTTTTGGAATGAAACTTTTTTGAAGACTTTGCTCTACTGTAACGCAGTTTTCTTTTATACCTTTCCAGATACACAGCATAAAACCATGATTTGCATGGACCACTCTTGCTTGTTCTTTCACCAGAAAGCACCCATTTCCTCAAATCCTTCTTCCCCTCAACTCGTATGTAATTCGAAGCCCATATACATATTGCCACCTTATCCTCATACCTATCACAATAGGTGTGCCCCTATTTCCCACAAAACCCAATCAAAAGAACAATAAAGTGCACGTTAATGTCCCCAAGCAAGATGAAGTTAATTACAATTCTTGCATGCTTGACATTCATCTCATGCATGAGTGAAGTGATCCTCTCAATCCCGGCTCTTGGAAGCTTTTCCACTTTAGAACATCAAGGTTCCAAGCTCTCAAATCGCCTCATGCAGGAACAAGATCAAGTTCATGGTAAGAATTCTTTCTGATTTTCTTGGTGGAAATGATGCGGAGAAAAAAAAATAGTCGGGTCTTTGTTTTGACCAAAAATCAGTCAGGTTAGGGTTAGGGTTTTCGTCGGTCTATTTAAGTGTTATTTCCTAACAATTTAGGAATGAATTAAAGAACTAATATTTCTTTCGAGTGAGATACTCTCGTTAGATATGAGATTTTTCTTTTTGAGGTGCGACTCCTTTTATCTTTGGTGATGAGTCTCTACCAAACTCCATTGTTAGCCCACGAGACTTTGTCGAACCTAAAATCTATCTTTATTTTAATAAATCATGTGTATGTGTATGCATGTATGCGTAGTCATTAACAATCCTCTTGATCATTGTCTACAATTCTAAAGCGGGACATGATGAAAAAGGTTACAAGGAAAAGCAAGAAATATATGATTCGGTAAAGTCACAGAGAGGAAGGATCCTATGGTGGTGCAAATATTGTTCATCGACAGTGAAAGAAATGCAGCATCAATGGAAGCAAAGCCGATATTTCATCTCAACCTTAATATTCTATGTAAGCTTGGGTTTAATCCTTGGTTTTTCCTTCCAACTATAAAGGAAAATGACAAAGGATGTGTTTGTATTGTATTGCCTTACTTCAATCAAAGTAGGCTGTCCTTTATATAGTGAAGATGGGTTGCAATAAAACCCTTACAACTTACCAGCAACGCTTTGGTATTGTAACAGCTAAAATTAAATGAACAATTGAAATGT
Organism: Carpinus viminea; assembly: GCA_013348765.1. Lineage (NCBI taxonomy): Eukaryota > Viridiplantae > Streptophyta > Magnoliopsida > Fagales > Betulaceae > Carpinus > Carpinus viminea. The sequence goes on along the minus strand of CP054667.1, from coordinate 41,252,431 downwards.
CAAGTACAAACCGATGCAACTTTATTACTTGGACTTGAAGCGTTTGAGTGAACTATTGTAGGAAGCTGACTTGCTGCGATGGATAAAACCTTCGAGAATCTTGTGCTTTCCCTCAAACTCAGCGGTGTGGGAGTAACGTTGAGAGAAGAGATTGGTTTGGTAAATACATCGCCAGCGATCTTTGCTTGAAAGAAAGCGAACATCGAGAGATTTGCGATGCACCATATCACGAACAAAATGAAAATCAATTTCAACGTGTTTGGTCCTTGCATGAAACACGGGATTGGAAGAGAGATAAGTGGCACCAATGTTATCACACCAAAGAATAGGAGGCTAGAGTATCAATCCAAGTTCAGAGAACAATGAAGTAAGCCATATTATTTCTGCTGCAGTGTTAGCAAGAGCTTTATACTCTGCTTGATTACTCGAGCGAGCTGAGGTTGTTTCTTGCAGCCCAAGAAATAAGATTATCACCCAAAAATGCAATAGCCGTTGGTAGAACGTCTATCATCTCAGCTTCCAATCAGCATCACAAAATGCTTGTAAACACAAGTTGTGAGATGGTTTAAGATGAAACCCAAAATGAAGAGTTTGCTTGAGATATCGAAGAAGCCTTTTTACAGATTGCCAATGGAGGACTGTGGGCTTATGCATAAATTGAGAAAGCTTATTGACAGAAAATGAAATATCAGTGCGGTAATACATAAATCTTAAAGCACCCACGATAAACAAGGTGGGATCATTGAAAAACTCTCCTTCAAAAGCCGATAAGTGAGTAGATGCAGCCATAGGAGAACCAACAGGTTTTGCTTCAAGCATGTTTGATCGCTTTAAGAGATCCAAAATGTACCTTTGTTGAGACAAAATAACACCCCGAGAACATTTAACAACCTCAATGCCCAAGAAAAAATTAAGACTCCCAAGATCTTTGACAGCAAAGTCTTTGTGCAGGTCAACCAATAGATCCTTAATTGCAGATTGCTTGGAACAAGTAATCAAGATATCATCAACGTATATTAAAATATACATAATGAAAGTAGAAGATTTATAAATAAACAAAGATGAATCTAATTGAGATCCCTTGAAACCAAGAGCAAGTAGCCGTGTACTAAGTCTGGAAAACCAAGCTCTAGGGGCTTGCTTTAAGCCATAGAGAGCTTTTTGAAGTTTGCACACATAATTCGGGTATTGAGGATGAACAAAACCAGGTGGTTGAGACATGTACACTTCCTCAGATAAATGGCCATGAAGAAAGGCATTTTGAATGTCTATTTGGTGAACATACCAACCAGCAGAAATGGCAATAGAGAGAACAAGACGTACCGTGGTAGGCTTAACAACTGGGCTATACGTTTCACCATAGTCAATACCTGGTTGTTGATGAAAACCCTTGGCAACTAATCTGGCCTTGTAACGCTCAATCGTGCCATTAGCCTTGTGCTTGATGCGAAAAACCCATTTACAACCAATAATATTTTGAGCAGAAGAAGAAGGAATCAGTTTCCAAGTCTGATTTTTTAGCAAGGCGTCAAATTCGACATTCATAGCTTTGTGCCAATTTTCATCTTTGATTGCAGAAGTATAACACGTAGGTTCAATGGCAGATGAATTAGCCTCAGCAAGAAGAGCTCGTGGAATAGGATAACGAATAGTACCATCATTAAAGGACTTGGGCTTTGTGATTTGATTTTTTGACCGAGTTATCATGTGATGTGTGGAAGGACGAAATTCAGGTGAAGGGGAGGTTGTATCTGAGACTTCACGTGGCTGGTTTGAAGATAAGGCTGGTTGGGTTTGGTCAAAAATATGGGTACTCACAAATGATGTATCACGTGAGTTGGCAGAAAAATTTAAATGCAGTGGGTCAAGAGCTGAGGATGTAGGAGGGTCACATGTTTGTCTGGGAAGATGTGAAGATGCAGATTGCTCATAGGTGTTTAAGAGACCACGTGTGGGACTAGAAGAACTTGTACTTACAGGTGTGAGAGGAGTAGGTTGAGCTGGTTGTTACTCATGCGGTGCAGTCTAAGTAACCTTCAAGCGAGGACAGAGAAAAGGAGAAGTGAGAGATGACTCTTGCATTGGGGAAGTCGCAGAAGGTAGAGCAAAAGGAAAGCTAGATTCGTTAAAAAATAACATTTCGAGAAATATAAACACGACCCGTGGGTACATGAAGACACTTATACCCTTTATGAAGAGGACTATAACCGAGAAAAACACATGGGAGAGCTCAAGGTTCAAATTTGTTTTTATTGTAAGGACGCAAATTTGGCCAACATGCACAACCAAAAACTTTTAAAAACAAATAGTTAGGCGACTCTTGAAAAAGGACTTCATATGGAGATTTATTTTGAAGAACAAAAGTGGGCATGCGATTAATTAAATAACATGCTGTGATAAAGGCATCATCCCAAAAATGAGAGGGAAGATGTGCATGAGAAAGTAATGCAAGACCAGTTTCAACAATGTGTCGATGCTTACGTTCAATTGCACCATTTTGTTGGTGCGTGTGAGGGCATGAAAGACGATGAACAATTCCTTGACTTTGGAGTAATTTATGTAATGAACGATACTCCCCACCCCAATCAGTTGACAGATTTTATTTTAGAGTTAAAGTAACGTTCAACATAAGTTTGGAATTTAAGAAAGATGGCACTAACATCACTTTTTGCAAGTAATAGGATAAATCCAAGAATAACGACTAAAATCATCAAGAAATGAAACATAATATTTAAATCCATTTGATGAACAAACAGTGCGGACCCCATACATCACTTTGAAATTAACTCAAGAGGAGAATGGGAACGAGTGGTGGATACCCTGAAAGAAAGTTGCTTGCTTTTGGATCCCAAACAAGCAGAACATGAATAAGATTCATTATTTCTAGAGACGGGAAGATTAAAGGATGACAAGACACGACGAACAATCTTGAAATTTGGATGGCCAAAGGCGAGAATGCCAGCGAGAAGCGAAACACGCTCACCCACAAATGCAGAAGGAGGATGACTGTTATTGGAAGAGAAAATGGGATATAAGCCATGGTTACTCGGGCCGTGAAGTAGCAGCTTCCCCGTAGCTCGATCCTTCAAAAGAAAATGAGATGGGTGGAATTCAAAAAATGTGTTAGTGTCTTGAGTAAATTTTTGTACAGAAATAAGATTCTTGCAAATATTAGGAACATGAAGGACATCAAGTAAATGAAAATTAAAGTGGGGTGTGGAGAGATGGGCTGTCCCAACGTGTTTGATAGAAAGGCCACTTCCATTACCAATTTTGATCTGATCTGCGCCGGAGTAATTATCTGCTTTAACATTGAGATTAGCTAGATCAGAAGTCAAATGATGTGTGGCGCCTGAGTCCGGGTACCAATTGGAATCAATGGGAGTGTAGGAGGAAGTAAGATAAGCTTGCATATTGGATGAAACTTCACTCTGATATGCATTATCAAAGCGATGATAGCAATTTAACGCCACATGACCGGGTTTTTGACAGACTTGGCAAATAGGACGTGAAGTCTTCAAGAAAGACTGATTGTTTCTACCTCTACCCTTGCCACGAGTGTGTTGAAAATGGCTGGATGAGTAATTGCCACGGCTAGCAAAGTTGGGTGAACTACGTCCACGTCCACGTCCACGTGTAGATGGGCCTTTTGAAGCCAAATTGACACCTACATTTGTAAGATCAAGAGAAAGATTCTGATGCTCTAGTCTATTTTCATTAGCAAGTAAGTGACCGTATAACTCATCAAGAGAGATTGGGTCAATTCGTGTGGTAACCGAAGTTACAAAAGCATCATATTCACTGCCAAGGCCAGCCAAAAGAAAAGAAATGAGATCAAAATCATTTAATGGTTGTTCAACAGCTGCTAAAGTATCAGCAAGACTAGTGAATTTCTGAAAATAGTCAGCTATGGACAAATTGCCCTTTTTCAAGGTGGCCAACTGATAGTGAATCTGCATGGTGCGAGCTCTAGATTTTGAGGTAAACATTTTCTCTAGAGTCAGCCACAATTCCCTCGATGTTGTACATTTGACAACATGAGTGATAATACTTTCCGTGAGGGATGAAATTAAGTCGAGCAAGAGTTGATCCTGCATATGCCATTGTAGCCAAGCGGATTTTGAGTGACAGTATTGTCAACGGTGAGAGTCATGGAGGACATTCAAGCGAACCGTCAATAAACCTATAAAGGTCTTGGCTTTTGATGGAAGGCAAAATAGCCATCTTCCATATGAGATAGTTATCCTTAGTGAGCTTGTGGGGAAAAGAGGAAGGGATGGTGAGGTGGGTGTTGAGACTACGATTTGAGGAAGAAGAGCCCGAGGATGATGACTGATAGTGGGAGATGAAGCCATGGAAAGGCGTTAGTCACAAAATAGCTCTCGATACCATATAAAGGAAAATGACAAAGGATGTGTTTGTATTGTATTGCCTTACTTCAATCAAAGTAGGCTGTCCTTTATATAGTGAAGATGGGTTGCAATAAAACCCTTACAACTTCTGCAACGCTTTGGTATTATGACTAAAATTAAATGAACAATTGAAGCGTCAAAGTAATACAAACCGATGCAACTTTATTACTTGGACTTGAAAGCGTTTGAGTTATTACTTGGACTTGAAGCGTTTGAGTGAGCACTATTGTAGGAAAGACTTGTGGATAAAACCTTACGAGAATCTTGTGCTTTAACACCAACTAGTCTAAATACATGTGGATGCAGGGAAGGTTGAGTTTTTGTGTTGCAGAGTTTTCGGCTTCGTTGAACTTTCTGTGTGTAATATTTATTTGTTGAACGATGATTACACTAGACATGTAATTTTTCAAGATTTTGTTGTTATTTGTAATACCACGCAATACGCATAGTGGGAAATATTTTATTCTACTGGCCATGCTAGTGATCTGATTTGAAAAGATTTTCGTAAACTTGAAGCTTGCAGTTGCAGAGTCAAGATTTTGGTTTTTTGGGATAAAGATTAGAATATAACTAGAGTTGAATAAAAATTTTGATTAAAAATATTTAAAAAATTTGTTTAGTTGTCTCAATGAGTTCTTATATTTTGAAATTGCTGTATAATTTTTTAATTTATTTATGATAGTCTTGAATATATCATTCTCATTCATTTATACTAATTTCTTATTCGATTATATAATCAATTTTTAACAATATTCATTACTAAAAAAGCTCTTTCGACTGTAGTTAAAACCTATTTGGAATTGCGTTTGAGAAATAGAGCTTTCAAGTCAAAAAAATGTTTTTCGGTAAAAGTTTCATTTTTAAGGTTTTTCAAAAAGTGTGTTTTAGTCATTTTTAGGCTTTTAAGCTTTTTGGAACCTTGAAAGCACTTTTAATTGTTTTTACCAAATAGTTACTTTTTTTTCGAACGGACTTTTTTTAGTGTTAAAAGTACTTTTAAACCGCTCAAACACAATCTCAAACAAGCCCTTAATGTGGTCACAACATATAGAATCAATGATAATGTCGCTAATAAATAAACAAATGAATACATAATACCACTTTCCATTTTTACCATCTTTTGATTTTTGTGAATTTTTCACTGCAACGTATGTCAATGATATATGACAGTATGTTGACTTCAAACTTTTGATTTAGTTGTTTGTGTAACTGTGTTTTCCTTTATTAGTTAATTGATGTTTTGAGACTACTTATTTGTAGTCATTAAAAGCATCTCCAACCGCCCATATATATATTGCCACCTTATCCTCATACCTATCACAATAGGTGTGCCCCTATTTCCCACAAAACCCAATCAAAAGAACAATAAAGTGCACGTTAATGTCCCCAAGTAAGATGAAGTTAATTACAATTCTTGCATGCTTGACATTCATCTCATGCATGAGTGAAGTGATCCTCTCAATCCCGGCTCTTGGAAGCCTTTCCACTTTAGAACATCAAGGCTCCAAGCTCTCAAATCGCCTCATGCAGGAACAAGATCAAGTTCATGGTAAGAATTCTTTCTGATTTTCTTGGTGGAAATGATGCAAAGAAAAAAAAATAGTCGAGTCTTTGTTTTGACCAAAATCAGATTAGGGTTAGGGTTTTCGTCTGTTTATTTAAGTATTATTTCCTAACAATTTAGGAATGAATTAAAGAACTAATATTTCTTTCGAGTGAGATACTCCCGTTAGATATGATATTTTTCTTTTTGAGGTGCGACTCCTTTTATCTTTGGTGATGAGTCTCTACCAAACTCCATTGTTAGCCCACGAGATTTTGTCAAACCTAAAATCTATCTTTATTTTCTGTTTGGTGGGAAAACTCTTCCCCGTGCTGCATCAGGAAGTATACAAATAAATCATGTGTATGTGTCTGCATGTGTACGTAGTCATTAACAATCCTCTTGATCATTGTCTACGAATTCTAAAGCAGGACATGATGAAAAAGGTTACAAGGAAAAGCAAGAAATATATGATTCGGTAAAGTCACAGAGAGGGAAGGGATCCTATGGTGGTGCAAATATTGTTCATCGACCACGCCCAGGTGAAAGAAATGCAGCATCAATGGAAGCAAAGCCCCGATATTTCATCTCAACCTTAATATTCTATGTAAGCTTGGGTTTAATCCTTGGTTTCTCCTTCCAACTAGTCTAAATACATGTGGATGCAGGGAAGGTTGAGTTTTTGTGTGGCAGAGTTTTCGGCTTCGTTGAACTTTCTGTGTGTAATATTTATTTGTTGAACGATGATTACACTAGACATGTAATTTTTCAAGATTTTGTTGTTATTTGTAATACCACACAATACGCATAGTGGGAAATATTTTATTCTACTGGCCATGCTAGTGATCTGATTTGAAAAGACTGTCGTAAACTTGAAGCGTCCAGTTGCGGAGTCAAGATTTTGGTTTTTTGGGATAAAGATTAGAATATAACTAGAGTTGAATAAAAATTTTGATTAAAAATATTTAAAAAATTTGTTTAGTTGTCTCAATGAGTTCTTATATTTTGAAATTGCTGTATAATTTTTTAATTTATTTATGATAGTCTTGAATATATCATTCTCATTCATTTATACTAATTTCTCATTCGATTATATAATCAATTTTTAACAATATTCATTGCTAAAAAAGTTCTTTCGACCGTAGTTAAAACCTATTTGGAATTGCGTTTGAGAAATAGAGCTTTCAAGTCAAAAAATGTTTTTCGGTAAAAGTTTCATATTTAAGGTTTTTCAAAAAGTGTGTTTTAGTCATTTTTAGGCTTTTAAGCTTTTTGGATCCTTGAAAACGCTTTTAATTGTTTTTACCAAATGGTTACTTTTTTTTTTAACGGACTTTTTTAGTGTTAAAAGTACTTTTAAACCGCTCAAACTCAATCTCAAACAAGCCCTTAATGTGGTCACAACATATAGAATCAATGATAATGTCACTAATGAATAAACAAATGAATACATAATACCACTTTCCATTTTTACCATCTTTTGATTTTTGTGAATTTTTCACTGCAACGTATGTCAATGATATATGTTGACTTCAAACTTTTGATTTAGTTGTTTGTGTAATTATGTTTTCCTTTATTAGTTAGGAAAAAATATAAAAAAGCCTCATAAACTATCAGCTGTTTATAATTTAGCTCCCTAATGTTCAAAAAGTGATAAATACCCCAAACTACCAAAATGTAACAAAAAGGCCACTTATTTTTTTATATTCCTATAATACCCCTATTCTTTTAACAAATAAAATAATTGTAAAAAAAAACTAAACAATTTTTAAAAAATACAAAAAAGGGCTTATAAATAAAAAAAAAATAAAGAAGTTTTTTGGAATAAATAAATATTCGCCCATTATTTTTTTTGTTGGGTTTTTTACAATTATTTTAATATTTTATTTGTGAAAAAAAATAAGGGTATTATAGGAATATAAAAAAATAAGTGACCTTTTTATTGCATTTTGGTAGTTTGAGGGGCTACTTTATTACTTTTTAAACATTAGGGCTAAATTATAAACGACTGGTAGTTTAGGGGCTTTATATTTTTCCCTATTAGTTAATTGATGTTTTGAGACTACTTATTTGTAGTCATTAAAAGCATCTCCAACCGCCTATCTAACTAAACTTTTTAATTAAATTTAGAATTTTTCTTCCTCCGACAGTACTAGTACAGTAGCAATCTTCTCTAAAGGTACAAGTACAGTGTGGTGAACTTTCTTTTAATTTTTTGAAAGTTCACTTTAATACCTATTAGTCTTTTTTTTTTAATTTTATTTTTTGCTTTCTCGCTTCTCTCTTCCTCTCTTTCTCTCTCTCCCTCAACGCTTGTTCGTTCTCTTCTCCATTTCTGAGCTGTCTGGCGAGAAAAATGGGGGGCAAGAAAAGCATTTCAACCCCCACCACCAAATAACTCTTCAGTGCAAATCCATAACCCACCGAAGTCTTGAATGTTGGAAGTCCCACATTACTTTGGGTATTAAGGAGATGAGTTAGGCACATGAATTTCTTCATGATATCAGAGCCTATTACAGGATAAATGTGATCCACACTGCTTACCCCGTGACAAGGACCAGAAAAAATACCGGCCTGCACGTGAGGGAGGGTGTTGAGAAATAGTCTCACATTGCCTGTGGATAAGACCTTGGGTATGTTTATAAAAAATGGATAATCCTCTCTTGTAAGACCGATTTTATGAGATGAGTTAGGCCCACGAATTTTTTTATGGTATACTCTAACATTGAACCCACCAAGTCATGGGTATGGCTGGCGATGCATTCTTCTTCCAATCATGGACAGGTGCAAGAATGACAACTACACATCTACTGTCCGCCTCCCATTTAATTAGGTACATTAAGCTACTAATTCACATAAAGCTGGATTGTATTATGGGTTGCTCTCATTGCCAACCTGGCCTATGTTTGAACAACTCAATTCACAGGCCAACTAGATGACAACATAAGCAATAAAATGAATATATATATATATATATATATATATATATATATATTACCGCGCAAAACAAAACAAGAAAACATATTGAAAGTTTTCCCTCAGCCTACCCACCTCATCTACTGTCGCCGTAAACGAAGTACTTCCACCAAGCCATGGCTATGACGTTCAATGTGGAAATGGAATTCAAGAGAGATGAGGGCTTGGTTTTGTAGCCCATTTCTCCAACCCATCACGCCAAGAGATGAGAGATGGTCTGATCGAATTTTTATCCCAGCATTTCATGGTCTGATCTGATTTCCAGGTGTTGATTTGGTACCATTTCTCCAACCCATCACGCCGATTTGATTTTGGTCTGATCTGATTTTGGTGTTGATTTGATCCCATTTCTCGAATTTTTATCTCTGCATTTCATGGTCTGGTCTGATTTTGGTGTTGTTGCTCTGGTTTTGCACACACACAGAGAGAGAGAGAGACAGGGGGGGTAAAATAAGATTAAAAAATAATATTTAAATAAAATAAATTATAAAATAGAGAGTTTGCTGTAGTCCATTATAAAAAAAGTAAAAGATAAACTAAAAAAATTGATTTTAAGCGACTAAAATAACCATCGATCGCTATAGAGATTCTCCATTTGTTTACTTATTTAATTAACAAAGATTTGTAACTCATATTAATATATACATATGGGGTTTGCAATGGATTCTCCCTTTTGTGTTCTCCTAATCTTATATAGAACATAATTTAAGAAAAATAAAACTGTAGTACCTTTTTTTGCCAACAAATTAATTTTTATGAGTTAATATTTATGTTATAATGCTTTAAAACTTGTTTTTGTTTCAAAACTAAAACCTAAGGGTGGAAGGTTAACCCTTTAGGAATAGTATCATCAAAATGGATTTAATCGTCCTAAATTTAGTGTTAATATATCAAATTTGATGTTAATGCCTAAAAACACCGGTGGTGGAGGCCACAACAATTTTATTTTTTCTTAAATCATGTTCTACGTAAAACGAGAGAATGATAGGAGAATACTAAGTGGAGAATTCCTAGCATTTTGCTCATTTGGCTGAGTTTGCCAAATAAAGTAGATTTCACTAGTTCGAATTTCTCTTCTCTCTTATGCTAGCATATATATATATATTTTATCAACTCTCTTCCAATAAAAAAAATCATTTTATCTCCTCCCTCTCTCCAACAATATTGGTTGTGTTTTGCTTTTTATTTTGGGAAAAATATAAAATGGCCTCCCAAACTACCAGTCATTTGTAATTTAAACTCCCAAAATTTCAATTGATACAAAGTAGCCCCCCAAACTACCAACCCGTTACAATTTGGCCCCCTCCATTAGTGAGGACCATGAAAATGGATGGAAAATGCAAAAAGCAACGTCATTTTGGAGCTGCAGAATTACTAAAATGTCCTCTTTAGAAGAAAAAATAAAATTAAAAAAACTCCTCTAAAATAGTGTCGTTTCGTGGCCAAATATAAAAACCCCCTTCTTCCCCCTTCCCCGTGTTCTTTCTTTCTTGGTTGCTTTTTTTTTTTTTCTTCACATTTTCAGCAAATCTGCTCGATATGCTTAACCAAAATGAAACAAGGTGGTGGTCATGCAATTTTCAAATAGCTGAATGCTCACATTCATTTCATTTCCACTGCATCTGCATTGCTTCAAATGTCAAACATGGCAACCAAATCTGCCCAGTTTGCAGAGCAAAATTGAAAGAAATCCCTGTGCAAGGTCCTAGTTTGGATCCTCCCCCTAGAAGGGCATCAATCAATCCAGTAGATTGGCCCCAAAATGATGCTTTGATGATTGTTGTCTGCCGATTACCTCCAACTCGAACAGATTCAAATTAGCGGCATATCATGCCACTATATCAAGCTGCGGAGCCGGTTGTATTTGACAATGATGAATCCTTAGGTCACGAGCCTATATTTTCTGAAAAAGAAGCTGTTGCGAGAAGAATGTCATAGAGGACAGTACTGTTAACACAATTGAGATAAAAACATATCCAAAAGTTTCAGCTGCTGCTCGATCCGATTCTTGCAATAACTTTACTGTTTTGGTCCATCTCAAAGCCTCTGCTTCAATTAATAGAACAAACCCCAGCAGAAGCCAAGCTAGCTTGCCACAAATTTCTCATACTCCTTGTGCTCCAATTTCAGTTTTGGCTGGGAGGCTTTCAACAATGAAGAAAGAACACGGGGGAAGGGAGAAGAAGGGGTTTTTCTTGTTTGGCCATGAAACAACACCGTTTTAGAGAAGGTTTTTTTAATTTGATTTTTTCTTTTAAAGAGGTCATTTTAGTAACTCTGTAGCTCCAAAATTACGTCATTTTGCCTTTTCCATCCATTTTCACAATCCTCACTAACGGAGGGGGCCAAATTGTAAGAAGTTGGTAGTTTGGGGGCTACTTTATACCAATTGAAACTTTAAAAGACTAAATTACAAATTGTTGGTAGTTTGGAAGGCAATTTTATATTTTTTCCTTTCATTTTTTTCTCTTTTTGATTATGCATATAGACTGAAAAAGACAAGTTTTGTACAATATGATAGTTAGAAAAATGATAAAATTTAAAAATAAATAAATAAGAATTTGTAAAATTATGACGGTTAAAAAAATGATAAATATATAATAGCACCTTGGGTTTACACGTCAAAATGATAAAATGCATGGGTTGTTTTTTTTTTCGAAAATTTACTCCTTAGGTGATTGGAAACTACAATAAAATCTTTGTCGTTACTCTTTTCCTAACGGTCGTTTACTGGGATAAAACGCACCATTTTGATTGTATTAAAACATTAATTTTTTAAAATTAAATTTTAAATCTAAAGAGAGAGAGAGAGAGAGAGCAGGGGTGGCCATATGGCCTTAGGGGGTGACCGGACCACCCTTGGGGGTGGTCCGGCCACCCCCAAATTGCCAAAAAAATAAAAGAAAAAAAATGAAAATGGGTTTTGGGCTTTTGGGGGTGGTCCAAGGGCCTGGGGGTGGCCCATACGGCCGGTATGGGGTGGCCAAAGCCACCCCAGCCCTTGGGGTGGTCTGGGCGCCCCAAAAGACACAAAAAAAATGAGTAAAAATGAGTTAGGGGCTGGCCGGACCACCCCCAAGGGCCTAGGGTGGCTTCTACTACCCCCTACGCCCGGTATGGGGGTGGACAAAGCCACCCCAGGCCCTTGGGGGCGGTCCGGCCACCCCCAAAAGCCCAAAACCCATTTTCGTGTTTTTTCTTTTTTGGCAATTTGAGGGTGCTCGGACCACCCCCTTGGCCATGGGGGTGGTCCGGTCACCCCCTAAGGGCATACGGCCACCCATGTTCCTTCTCTCTCTCTCTTTTTTTTTTTAATAATTATTTTTATTTTTAGATTTAAAAATTAATATTTTAATACAATCAAAATGGTACATTTTATCCTAGTAAACGGCTGTTAGGAAAAGAGTGACGGCATGGATTTTACTATAGTTTCCAATCACCCAAGAAATAAATTTTTGGGGAAAAAAAAAAAAAAAAACCTATGCATTTTATCATTCTTATGTGTAAACCCAACATGCTATTATATATTTACCCTTTAAAAAAAAAAAAAAAAAAAAAAGATAAAAATAACTAAAAATTTTGAGGATTAGGATCCCCAGTAATACTAGAATAATTGCCCATCAGTTTTTCTTCAAATTCTAGCCATTTGCTTTCATCCAACGGCCTCAAACTTGACACGTGTCCCATTTAATATAAAATAATAAAATATTATTTATATTTAAAAAATAAATATAAAATAAAATAATAAAAAATAAATTAAATTTTAAAAAAATATGGGGTGGTTCACTTATTTTCCCCATGGGGGCTGGCCACCCCAAATACCATAGGGTATAAGACAAGAAAATAATTAAGTTTATTATTAATAAGCTCATAGTAATCTGAATTAATTAATAGAGTAACTAGCATATTTGATGATTTAGAATAATAGATATAACAATAATAGTGATTATCATAATTGAGATATATATATGATATTGATTAATAATAATATGATAACAATATTATCTAATGATGGTATATTTATGTAATATAAGTTTTAGTGATAAAGAGATTTAACTAATAATAATGTTAGTGTGACAAATGATTAATAAATAAAATGGGTTAATGGTAAGTTGTAGTTAGAATAAATAAAAGTAGTGTAGGGAATTATAGAGGATAATAAAGATAGATTTAATATGATGTGGGGTAATCATGCAATTTTAAATAGATGGGGTTTTATTTAATAGAAGAATCTTGTAAATGCCATGTGTTAGCTCATGGTTGGATGGGATAACATAACCTTATCCCCTCCCTCCTCCCATAAACCCACGTGCAGCAGTCCCCCCCCTTCCTCCTTTCTTTCTTTCTTTCTTTTCCTACCCCTCACTTTCACGCACGCTCCCCCTTCATCTTTTCTTCTCCCTTTGTCTTTCTTCTCCACACCGACACCCACACACCCAAGAGAAAGAGACCGAGACAGAAGAGAGCGTGAGAGAGAGAGAGAGAGAGAGAGAGAGAACTGTGCTGTCAAGAAGAAGAAGAAAAGATGGGTTTATGGGAAAGCTCGTCCAGTCAGCATCAACAGCTCCGATCAATGAGCGTTCATGATCCGATCAAGCTGAAATTTTGCAGGAAGGTTCAAGACACGTGAATATCCATTGTGAACGGTGAAGATCGGATTTGGAGCAATCTGCAGTCATTTTCTCTCCGTGAACAGTAGCTCCTTTTTGGTGAGTTGGATTTTGTTATATTGTTGAAGTATTTAGTTGATCTTCAAGGTTATGTGCTACCCATTAGATTATAAGCTTGAAATCATAGTTATTTAGGTAATCTCTAATTAGGTTTAGAATTTGGGAGAATTTTAGTAAGTAACTAAATGCCTAGAATTAATGTGGGGCTTTTATGTGTAATAGATTTATATGAACTATTCAAGTTTTGGGTTAGTCAATTAATGGGCATAAACCCTAAGTTTATGTATATTGAGTTAGTTTAGGGCTTTTGGTAAGTGAATACTAAGAGGGTTGTTTAATTGGGTTAATTGCATTTAAAGTATTAATTAACTCTAGGTTTTATGGGTTCCATGTAAATTAATACTTACAGGGTTTAGGTTCTAATGTCATATTAGAATCATAGTGATTATTATAAATATTTATTAGTATTATAAATTGGTTGTAAACAACAATGGGTATGGATATATATATGTAGCGTATGATAAGGGAGAAATAGGTATATAATGTGATTAAGTAGGAAGTAGATAGGTAAATGGGTTTAATAGTTTAACAATGATAATGAGTACCAATATTAAGCATATTGATTAGGTAGAGTATGAAAAGGTTATAGAATAAATGTATAAATGAGCATTAGAGGATGAGAATAATTATAGGGTTAAGTGTAATGCCTAACTTAGAGCCTATGTATATGCCTCTAGAGTTGGTGATTAAATATATACTATGTTATAAGATAATAGTTTAGTTTAATAAAGTTATTAAGACATTAAATGGTTAAAGACTTGGTTTAATTAGAATGGTTAAGTATGCATTTACTTGATTGAAGAATAAGTATTAAGTAAAATGATTTAAGATAAGAAGGTTATGATGTCTACTTAGTAGTGAGAAAGTGAGAGGTTCTTGTGGGATTTAGATATTTTAGTGAAGTTTGAGTTGAGATTAATTATGTGCTTATTATATAAATACATAGGTGCACGCAAGAGGGTCAAGGTTACTAAGAGAACTCAAGCAGACCAAGGTAAGTATTTTACTTACTGGGCAAAAGAAAAAAGATTACTATTTTTAAAGTATAAAAGATGTTTTGGTTGAATGATTGATGTATGATGTTTGAGCTTGATATGCTATGATTATTTATGATGTTTCATGAGATGTATGGTTAAATGATTGATTTAAATATATACTATGTATGGTTGAATGATTGATTAAATATATACTATGTTATAAGATAATAGTTTAGTTGAATAAAGTTATTAAGACATTAAATGGTTAAAAGACTTGGTTTAATTAGAATGGTTAAGTATGCATTTACTTGATTGAAGAATAAGTATTAAGTAAAATGATTTAAGATAAGAAGGTTATGATGTTTACTTAGTAGTGAGAAAGTGAGAGGTTCTTGTGGGATTTAAATATTTTAGTGAAGTTTGAGTTGAGATTAATTATGTGCTTATTATATAAATACATATGTGCACGCAAGAGGGTCAAGGTTACTAAGAGAACTTAAGCAGATCAAGGTAAGTATTTTACTTACTGGGCAAAAGAAAAAGGTTACTATTTTTAAAGTATAAAAGACATTTTGGTTGAATGATTGATGTATGCTGTTTGAGCTTGATATGCTATGATTATTTATGATGTTTCATGAGATGTATGGTTGAATGATTGATTTAAAGTGTTTGGGGATAATATGATTATGTATTGATGTTTGGAAGGTTGATGTAAAGTGATTGTGATAATATGCTTATGTATGATGTTTTATGAGATGAGTTGGATGAATGTTTGATGAAATGTTATTATGAGTATTGGATAGTTTATATGGTTTAAGGCATGATTATATAACATTCATGATATGAGATATGATATTATGAATTTAAGTTTTGTTATTATGAGCATGATCATAGCATGAGCAATGTAACAAAAACGGGGTTCAACTCCGGTAGTGATGGCAAGCCTTCTACCGCAGAGTTGGCCTCTTGCATAACGAGAATCGAGGTGACGGCTCCCGATAGTGATGGCAAGCCTCCTACCGCGGAGTTGGCCTCTTGCATAACGAGAAACGGGGTGACAGCTCCTGGTAGTGATGGCGAGCCTCCTACCGCAGAGTTGGTCTCTTGCATAACGAGAAAGCAGTGATGGCAAAAAGGCACAAGATGATGAGCATGAGCATGAGCATAGCATATGATTGTATGATTTTGATACTAGACGTATCAATATACATATGTGACTAGTATGGGACGGAACGCATATGTATATTATTATGACTAAACATAGCATGATGACATCTAATATGTTTTATTGTTGAATTATGATATGTAAATGTGAACAAGTTAAATGACTATTTTAGAAGAGCCTAGTAAGTTCTATACTGCTAAGGTCTCTATTTTATAGAGACGGTAGGCTCATAATTCCACCTGTATCTCGGGTTTTCGGGGTACAGATGATATTGTGGTTGCAGGTACAGAGTTAATAGATGAGGTTGACGATGTGGGGCTAGATGTTAGTTCTATTTGGTAGAGCACATATGTATATGCTTAGATGTGAGTATTTATGTAGATGGCTTGTGTCGCTTGTGACACCGTTGTATAGACATTATTTTATATGTAGGCTTTATTCACATGGATGTATTTGTCAGCTGTATTGTGTTAAGATGTGTCTAATGCTATTTATATTCCGCTGCAAATATGTAAATTCTGATTTTATCATAGACGATGCATATAGCTCTGGGAGACTTATTATACTGTCTATCAGGCTAATGCATGGGTTCATGGTATACTGCGGTATTGTCATGCCGCTGTAACAATCCGCTTCATTGTGGGTTAATTGTTTTAAAAAGATTTTAGACAATTTCATTCTCCTCAAACTTTCACTTTTAGACACAACATTTAAAACTCTCACTTATCTCCTTGAACAATTTCACTTACCCCCATCCGCATAAATTAGGGCACAAATTTTTAAAATATTGTTTTTTATTTTTAAAAAATAAAAAAAATATCTGGAAGTTGGAATTTTATACAAAAGTCACTATTTAAAATTCACTATTTAAAATGTCAACTTCCAAAATGTTTTTTTATTTTTTTAAAAAATGAAAAACAAGGGTATTTTGGTCTTAATTTGTACGGATGGGGGTAAGTGAGAATTTTTGAAAGTTTAAGGGAGGTAAGTGAGAGTTTTTGAATGTTAGGGGGGTGTCTGCAAAAGTGGGTAAAGTTTGAGGGAGGTCAGTGAAATTGTCCCAAAATTTTATAATCATGCTTTATCTTTTATTTAGGAAACACTAGAACATTTAACAAGAGCCTTGGTAGAGCTGCTTAGACAAGGCTTAAAACCCTTAAAGTTAACCTAAACACACTTTGAGCCTTTAGGACATGGAAGCCAAATACTGATCCTCAGGTGATGGACATACGTTAGGTTCGGCGAACGTACGCTGCTATCTGTAGTGCGGACATACGCTGGGACCACCGGATGTACACTCTGCAAACCGTACCAGCGGACGTACGTGGGACCACAAGACGTACTCTACTTTTTGTATACCCTTTGAATAATACCTTGACGTACGAGACACTCTTTGGACCCTTGTGCAAGAACCAGCAGATATACGCTAGGGTTGTCGGACGTTTGCAGGTCTGACAAGAAGTTGGTGGCGGATTTTCCCTATAAATAGGTCGCCCCTCCTCTCATTCCTCACGCCTTCTTCCACCCTCTAGTGTGCCCCTAGGCTACCAGAATCCCTTCCACGTTTTTAGAGAGAATTTGGTGAGGAAGAGTGTTCCAAGTGGAGATTCCAAGGAGGAGAGGTCATGTATGTGCTCAACTTCGGGGTAAGCTCTGTTCCCTTCTATCTTCAACACTATTATAGCCCTTGTTGTATGCCTCGTTGAGTTTTTAAAGTGTTTATCGAGTTTCTTCTTAAAAATGATAATATTTACAAAAAGCTCTTTTGAATCCCGTTGTGTTGTGATTTCTTACGTTGCTTGTGCTCTTTTACTTGCCTAGATGAGGTCTAGAGGTCTAAAACGCTATAGGAATCATGCATTGTCCGACTCTTGAAAAAATGTGCTAAACACATTGAGCGGACGTACGCCCTCAAGGCCGAATGTATGGTCAGTGGACAGAACACTAATGTTGGGTTTCACACGTGTATGCTTTAGCTTAGCCGTATTCTTAGGTTTTATAAGGCTTAGAACAATGGTAATTTATATCCGTTATAACAAGAAATAGTTTGGTCAGACGATTCACTTGAGTACGCGAGGTAAGTAAACACTTACGCCCTTTTTCGTAAAACGTGGGATATATCAGCTGATTGACCATGCGTATGATATGAGCATGTCTATTTCTATAATTACTTGGTAACTGTGTTATTAAATAAGTTGTTAAGATACATCGTAAGACATGGTACGCTGGTACGTGCGGTATGAACGATCATGGGCTTACTATATAAATTACGTATTATGGTCAAAAGTGTGCGTTATGTGAGGGCTGTGGATCCATTGGTTTCGGGACCTTGATGCAACTATTTCCAATGATTCGGTCACTATAGGACGAACGTCATTAACTGGTGTGAGCCACTCAGGGTCAAACTCGATTGTACCACTAATGTTATGTACAGTATGTTGTACAATGGCTAAAGCACTAGCATTGTATTATAGGTCCATCGGGACAGCGTTAACCCTGCTGAGAAGGGGTAATATCTCAGGTAGACCATGTACGAGAGATATGACTCATAAGCATTAGACTTTTCTGCATTCAAACATTTAGGTATTTATCGCCGATTCTACATCTAGAGCTTTGAAAACCCTAAAAACCCGTTAAATAGTGTATTAGCGGAGATAATGCCTTCTTTCTGGTTATTACTCAAATTGCACGTTTACTCTTATTAACCGAGCTCATGTCATACATAAATGTGAGGTTTATTTACTAAGTCGTTAGACTTACGCGGTTATTATTCTTTAGGTGATTTGATTAACTGCTATAGGAGTAGCAAGAGTGCTACTACCTGATTGGTTATGCTTTACTTATGATTACAGGTTTGTCTCATTCATTAATAGCTCCACTTTCTCACTTGATGGATTATAGTAGATCTAAGATTTATTCACATTCTCTTGCATTCACTCTGACAATTTTTTTAAGGGTGATTACCCGCTGGGTCACAAGTTGGCCTCAACTGGGTGAATTACCAATGACTCCACCGGATTAGCCGAGGTTGATTTTGGGGGCGTTACACCCCAAGGGGTGGTTGAACTAGGGATGGGCAAATTAACCGGTTACCGATTAACCAATCGATTACTAACATTAACCGAACCGATATATAACTGTTATCGATAGTTATCGATCGGTAATCGGTTAAAAAATTTATACCAATAAACTTATTGGTCGGTAATCAGTTGGTCAATATTTTATTATCGGTTAACCGATATGACCGATATAACCGATAAGTTCTTTTAATTTTTTAATTTTTATAGTTATATATATAACTATGTTGAAACCAAAACTACGTTGTTTTGGTTTTATTATATAATCCTCTCTTTTTCCTTACCCTAACCCTAAAACTAAAAATTCCTCCTTGCAAGTTTGAACTGCAGCAGCTGTCCCCGTTGCCTACCAAGTCCCAGACTCCCAATCTCCCAAGTCCCTCCTTGGTTCCGATTTCATCCAACAAAAGAGGAGCTCCTGCAATACTATTTAAGGAAGAAGGTTTCGCTCTAATCCTAGATGTCACTTTCTCTCTCAGACTCTCTCTCGCTCTCTTTCTCTCTCTCTCTCTCGATGTTTCCTCGGTGCAATCGGTGATAGAAATGGAAGCTTTGAGCTTTTGCTCTTCAGTATTTTCTTCATTGGTGTATCGCTCTCTATACAATTGATGAGCGAGTGAATCTTACTCTCCATGCCTCTAGATCTCGTGCTAATCTTTGATTCTGATACTGATACAATGATACTCAGTGAGTTTTGCACTGCGTCATATTGTGGCTTTTGAATTTTATTGAGGGTCTATTTACTTAGAAACAATGTTTTGGACAGTGATCGGCTTCTAGTTGCTCTTCCCTTTTTGGTTCCAATTGTGGTATGTGATTGAGTGTGTTTTGTAATCTGATTTTGAATTTCTTTTCTTGCTATTTGGTTGTCGAGAAAGTGGAGGAAAAGAGGAGATGCAACACGGTTTACACAACCTTTGTTTTTTATTGTCTTGGAGCTCTACTATAAAGTCTTTGCTTTGAGTCCACTTCAGTGTAAAGTGAGAAAATCTGGAAGAATAAATTTTGTTTCTTTGATTCTAGAGAAATCTTGTAAATATTTGTTTATTTGTGGTAAACTTAGCAAAAGCTATGTTGCTTTGCAAGAATGCAAAAATTAATCCAAATTTAAAAAGCAAATGGGTATATGTAATGACTAATGACTTTGCAATTAAAGAATATGCAAATGAAAAAAGCCCAAATAAAATTGGTTCCAGCTTAAACCTTAAATAAAAAGCCCAAAAGCGAAAAAGCCCACAAAATAACCGATCGGGTTAACCAGTTATCGATATGACCGATAACTTTTGGTATAACGACTTATCGGTCGGTTAACGATTAATAAACGGTTAACCGATAGGTTATCGATCGGTTAATCGATAACCGTATTAATCGGACCGATATGATCGATACCCAGGACTAGGTCGAACCACCCCTTGGAGCCCTAGGGGTGGCTTCGGCCACCCCCAAATGGGTCTTTGGGGGTGGCCAAACCACCCCCTGGGGCCTAGGGGGTGGTTCGGCTACCCCCTAGGCCAAACCTTTTTTTTTGGCCCCAGGGGGTGGCCAACCAACCCCTAGGGCCATGGGTTGGGGGTGGCTTCGACCACCCCCATGGCTGAGCTAGGGTGGCCAGCCATCCCATGGGAGAAAATGGGGTGAACCACCCAATATTTTTTAAAATTTTAATTTATTTTTTAAATATAATTAATATTTTATTATTGTATATTAAGTGGGACACGTGATAAGTTTGGAGCCGTTGAATAAAAACAAAGGCTAAGATTTAAAAAAATTGATGATCAATTTTTTTTAGTATTACTGGAAATCCTGAACCAAAATTTTGATGATTTAAAATGTGAATCTTTCTATTTTTTTCAAAGAGTGTGAATCCTCTTTATACATCAATCAATTTGAAAACTCCTTACCGAACACGTTCACCGACTTTACCCACCCGCTTGGGACGGTGGGCCGGAAATCTGGTGCCGCCGCAGATTCCTCGATAACTACCCTTCAATCTTCATAGCTAGCGAGGATGAGGTTCAGACGAAACAATCAAATCAACAGACGAACTGTCATTCACTCACCAACTACGTTGTCAGGTCAAAGCCAATCCGTCACATGCCACGTCTTTTTTATGGCAGATACATGTCACTCGGGTATATTTATGGGGATTGAGGAACTAGAGAGTTGGTGAGACGGTGACCTAAAAGCACGGTATACTCCTCTGCTCTCGCCCCCATAAACTCTTATCATGTAGCCTCAACACTTTATTATTTTCTGGGGTCCACACGCTTCTTGATCTTCGTGGAGAGCAGTCGAAGGAAGAGTTGTCTGCGTCACTCACCAGTCACCATACAATACATTGCTCGACGCGCATGTATCCTAACTTGTGACGGCGACTCTAATCCCTCTTGCCACATTTGGTGGAGGAAAACAGCTTGGTTGGGCCATGAGAGCGATAGTTCAAAGTGGTCAGGTTACCATCATGCAGTCGTAATATATATATATATATATATATATATACTTTCTATTCACAGTAAATAATTATATCAACAATCATTGTATAAAATGATTATGCTTCCTGCGAATTCAATATTAAATAAAAAAAAAAGATACACTTGTTTCTAAGTCCACTTCACAGTTGGTACGCGTCAGATTTCAACTGAAATAAGTATCAATGGTACAAATTATGTATGAAGAGAGAGGCGAGAAGCACTAGGGAAAAGACACACAACCACCTCAGGAAAACTGTATGGCATGCCATAGGAAACAATGAAAGAAACAACCTTGGAAGCGTTCCTCCTCCTCAGTGTCCTCATGGCGTTTCATCTTCTTCCTCAGATCTCATATAACAATGTCTCAAACACTTTCATATGTTCAGATTGTAGAGCTATTGCAACTGATAAGCTGCCGTCATTGGTTGGACTTGGTATCATGAATGACAACCCCTCATAGGGTATCCCACCTGGTCCCATGAATATGGGCCTGCCCCACCCAAAATCAGCCTCATGAATTGGCAGCCTGATCCAGCTTGTTATGCCAAGATTTGGACACCGAAAAGTATGGGCCCCGCGAACAAGAGCCGATAGATCGGGCTGAAGCTCTAGATAATCAAGGGCCGATCTCAAATAATCGTTATCCATTCGTTTCAATGCGTGGTGGATCCTGCTCGCAGCGTACCATGTTGGTTTAGACTGGAGATCACCCGCCAAGGCCATTGGCGTGGCAGTGAAAATCACGTTACCAAAATACCCGGGCGGGAGTGGAGGACGCAATCTGGACCGTCCGTCGGTTGCGATATACAATTTGGTCTCTTGATCGTCAGGAAGTTCACGTGCCTTGCATGTGCATCTCCACACATGACCTGACAGCATCTCATATGAGCTATAGTTGACTGTGTTGCCATCCTCTTTGCACTTGGCTTTGAGCGCATTTAGCTGGTCTCGGGTTATTCGGAACATCGAGACTATTGTGTTATCGGGACCTGATTTTGTGGATTGGACAGGGGTTTTCATCGGAGGAGCCGGCTCGTATTCGACGTGCCGGAATGCAGGTTTAGGCGGGTCGTGCGCACGGAGTAGGGTCCGGCCGTCTATGAATGGCGGAATGGTAAGATCAAGACCCCGAGACATATCTGACCAAGTGTTCACAAAGTGGAGCCCAGAAAAACCATCTGCTACATGGTGTTGCATACCAACACCAAGTGAGACTCCACCACATTTAAAATATGTTACCTGCAGGCAGAGAATAGATTAATTTTTTTCTCCTAAAGACGCAAATCCATTTTGACCAAATGGTCTTGAATCATTGTAACTTGCATTTGACGCTAAACAAATCAACAAGAAAGCTTGTTTCTTAATGAATTGTTAACCAAACTCAAACAATTAAAATCCAATCCCCTGTAAATGATAAAAGCTTACAGTTTGATAATCAGAATTTAAAGTTCGACCAACTAATGATGTAAATAGTATCAATGTTGGTAAGTTTTATAAAAAAATTAAATAATGTTAGAAGCACAAAAGTCAAAGTTGATAATTATGGTGGGAATGAAGTGCAGTGGTTGTAGTGGTTTATGTTTAGTCAAGGTGATCATAAAAGGAAAGTTTTAAGAGAGAAATAAATGGAGCTAATGTGATCATTATCACTGTTGTCTGATGGTAGTGGAGTGCCACTGGAGAATAAAAAAATACAAAAAAATAGTAATCACATACTATCCAATGAAGATTGGAAGAGAGTTTAACGTTATGTAAGAACTCAGCTCAGTTCAGCTCAGCCCAGCTCATGATAATACACAAACTAATGTGTTTGTTTAAACCCTTATATGAAATGAATGGCTCAGATTTTAGAACAAATCCGATGCTCTCTTATTGTAGTAAAAAGTAATTATTTCGTCTCAACTAATTATAATGATTAATTACAGTAGATTGTTTCGGGGGTGTTGTAAAGTTTAATGTTGAAACAATAAAAGTAGTAGCTTTTGAGTAACACCTAACATAAACTAACCAGTGGAAATGTTGAAATCAAACCCTACTTCAAAAAGTCCCACCAATTGTAGCGGCCACAACAAATCCAAATCAAATTTGTGGTTGTCATTGACACGCCACTACCATAAGGAAAGGCAAGGAAACCGTGATAATTGACCACATGTATTTCTCTCCTTAAAACTTTACTTTTAGGACAACCTTTATTAAACATAAACCACTACACTTGATTCCCACCATAATTAATACCCACAATTATAAAAAAAAAAGTGGATCACGTCAGCATTTACATCGCTCAACAAATGTTTTAACTTCATATGCATAAAAATACTATTTTATTTTTGGCCCATAAAAGTCATCCCATCAATGGGTGGAGCCACAACTATGATTGGGCGTATGACCTCTTACCACCTAGGATTTTTATAGGCCAAAATAGTTTTTTTATTTTTTTTTTATTTTTTATTGCACTATAACATTTCTCTTTAACTTCTACTACTCACTTTTTTAAAGCATTTACTTTCACCTACTTACACCTTTTCATCTAAACTATTCTTTCTTTTTATCTACTTCTCATATTCTCAAAGAAGAGATAATCATATTGATTTTTTTATTAATATGAATTATAAATCAACAAATCTATAACCATTTTGCCGAGTTGGATGTAAAGCATTTTTTAGTTTTTTTTTGCTATATTGCTAGCCAAAATTAGCTATTTTGACTAATCCAAGGTGAGTCTTCTCAGAGAAGAAAAATAATCATATTTATTTATTTTTAATAATTTAACTTATGCACACTGTAGTAGCTAATCAAATCTCTTATCTAAAGTGAATTTTTTTTGGTATTTTTTTGTGTAGCCCAATTCAGGTGTTTATCGTGCTTAGCATTCTTTATCTTGGACAAAATCATACACTAGTTCTTCTTACAAGAAAACCCAGTAACATTTTTCAAGATATTTTAATGAGAATGAATATTTTAATGAGGTGGAGAATGGGAAGAGGGATCGGGATATCCAGTGGGATATCCAGTTAGTTAATTTGGACGGAGAATACTAATTAGTACAGTACCCGAGCAAGAGTATTAAATGATGTTCAAGTTCGATTCCTTTAATTTTTTAGATCCAAGGAGGTGGCCACCAGCCACCCACTTTCCCTTATTTGAATAAAAATAATAATTAGTAATTGGTATGAATGTAAAAAATAACAAAGCACAACATTTATTTTATATATAAAGTGAATAAGTTAATTGAGTAGCTCGAGAATGCGTTTGTATTTTCCGTTTTAAGTTTTGTTATGGTCGATTAGGGTTAACAATTAAGATACACATACATCCATATTTAGACTCATCATTAATTAATATAATTCAAGTTTTATTTATTACGTTATCTTTTTAAATACTTAATTTATCTATTTTTACCCAAATAGCACCCAAAACAAAAACAAAACAAAAAGCGAAAAGCAAAAACTCGCATACCTGCAAGACCAGAAGGGGATAAGATTCAATCCCTTTGGAATAGTCCACAGCAGGAATGAGCTGCCGGAGCTCCAACGTGGGCGCAAAATCGCCGAAATCATCGATGACGGAGGTGGTCTCAGCCTCGACGAAGAGCACCCCCTCGGCATTACAATCGAGCTCGATCCTACCGTCTTCGTCCCGCTTGAGGCGGGCGGCCATCGGGTAGAAGGGCACGAGGGCCTTGCTGAGGCCCTCCTTGAGCACATTCGCATCGAAGAAGTTGGCCGCGCCGGTTGGCCGGTAGAAATACACGCTCGGTGTGTGGAACCGCGGCACCACCAGGTCTATGTTCGAGTTCCACAGCGCTCGCCGGGGTGTCTCCCCGGCCGGCCGCACCATTGTCGAATTCTTCACGTTGATAATCATTTCTGCTTTCCTTTTCTTTGCCGTTCGCTCACCTGAGAGGTCCCACCACTACAACAGATTATAGCATATTGTTAGGCAGGCTGCTGGAATATACAAATTAGCGTACCCATTTTCAGAAATTTCTAGCCAATCACTAACTATCACTGTACAGCCCAGCCCAGCCCAGCCCATATTTCTTTATGAAAGAATTTCAAAACAAACCCTTTTTTAAAAAAATAAATAAATAAATCTCTTTTAATTCAATAATTTCGTTTGCTAAATCGCCGGGGCAACGAATCAGAGGTCCCACAGGAGAAGATCAAAATTCCCTCTCGACTGTCAGATTTCTGTAGGCTTCACAGGCTGCATAAAGTGAAGCAAACCGATTTTTTTTGGGTGTTGAAAAATCGTTTTCCCGCCCACATTCTCATATATTTCTTGTATTTTCCTTTTATCCAATCACTACTTACAAAAAATAGAGGCAGAAGGAGAAGAAAATCAATGAAATAGAAAATGGGAAATGCAGAAAGAAGGAGGAGAAGGAGAAGGGGAGTTACCAGGAAAATGCAGAGAGGGGGGGGGGGCGGTGCTGAGAGAGGTACCCAGTAGAAGACAGATGTTTTGTGTCTTCTAGGTTGAGATTTTGGTGAGGAGTGAGTTTAAAAAGAAAAGAAAACAAGGAAAGGTTAAAATGCCGGTTCTGTCACTTACCTACTACGCCAACTACATTGACCTGAACCAACCAGCAACCGCCACGTAACCGGTTAGAGGGCACTCGCGAATCGCGATCATTTAAGAAAATGTGTATGTGTTATTTGCTCTAGAAGGGTAAAGAAGAGAGACATGCACGGAGCTTTATTTACTTTAATTATTTGTGAGTGCGTGAGGGAGGAAGGAGAGTTGGTGAGATGGTGACCTGTCCTAAAACCATACTCCTCTGCGCTGCCTCCCCACCTATTCTTTTCCTGGAAACTCAACTTTTGGGGCCCACTTTCTTTTTCCATTTTGATTTCTATTATTGGGTCCCACTCACTTGCTGATTAAATTCATACGTTGATATGAAAGAAAAACCATTCATTTTTCTCTCCCTTTCTTTTTCGCATTCTTCAAATTTTCAAAAATTATGCTTTTTTTTTTGGTAAGAACTTCATTAAACAAAGACACAGCCAGAAATATTATAAAAAAAAAAAAAAAGTGGTACAACTGGACAAGGAAAATAAGAAATTGACTACAAACACTTTAAAGCCTTAAAAGAAGAGAAAAGTCACTTGAAAGTACAATTTTTGACGGCTGCAGTCTATTATGAATGGATAAAATTATTGGGAATACAAAAAATTCCTAAAAATTTAGATCTAATTCGACGTATAAAAGAGACAACAAATTAAAGAATAACAACTTAGATCTAATTTAACTTTCAAAGAAACCAAAAAGATTAAGAAGAAGAATAACAACAACGAAAAAAGGATCTCCATCGCAGAGAAAGTTTTTTTTTTTTTTGACATGTCCTCACAAGGGAAGAAAAATGAAGGATTGATTTACGCCCGTTTCGATTAGACGTGATCGATAAATTGAATTCACCCCACATCACAGAGAAAGTTTCTGAAGCCTAAATAATTCGGATTAACCAGATAACAATAGAAACACATAAAAAAAATAAAAATAAAAACTAAGAAATTATGAATTTTTACAACTTTAAGTATATAACAAGTTTAGTCTAAAATAAGTAATCTAGTCATCTAGAGGCTGTTTGTGGGACCCACAACGAAATGATTTTAAGGATGCTTTGAAGTAATACAAAAATACAATAGATATGGTTGCTCGTCGCAGTCGTCACGCATCGTCCATCCCACGTGTGGTGGTCGCCGGTTGGTTGATTCTGGACGTGAGTTGCAGTTGCGGCTGATCAAAACCATCGTGGCGATAGGTTGCGCCCCGTCAACGTCTAGCGACGGTCACGTGGTTGCCGTGGAGGATTTTATCATTCTATCTATTTTTCATATATATTTGGTTTTTTTGTAAATTCATATTAAATATTAGTTAATATTAATCAGATATTATCATTCTAATTAATTACTTTTTTACTTATAAACTTATAAAAATTAACTACTTATTTTGTGTATTATAACGTTGTACACAATCTAATTTCGAGTCTATATAACTTATAAGTATGTTCTATACTTCTATAGCATCTATGTACGACAGAATAAAAATATTTTATTATAAATAGGGATTTATTTTTAAGGATTGATTGTTAATTTGTTAGCATGTTTATTTGTAATCAACAGTAAACCACCTTAAAGTTCTAGTCTTCATCTTATATTTCTTTGTCATTTTATTTTAAGTTTCTTCAACTCACATATAAACACATATTTATATCATAGCTCACAATCACAATGATTTTTTTAACTATATTAGAAAGTTGATTTCTTTTCATCTTTTTAAATAATAATTTTTCAAAAAAACAAAAAAACTTAATGAATTCTCATTTTAAAAAAATCAAAGTGGGGATTTGTAATTTCTTCTCAATAATATCACAGATACAGTTGGGGGTATCACACACCCAAATCTTATCTATGAAAGCGTTAGCTGTCAATTTAGCCAACATATGAGCTGCCATGTTCGCCATACGATTGACGTGGTGACAACTCCAGCTAGAGGTATAGACTGTAGCACAATCCGAATATCCTCAATTATATGTCCATACTTGCTTCAATTCCTTTTAGGAGAATTTACTCCTTTCACAATAGCTTGTGCATCCCCTTCCGGAATAATACACGACAAACCCAATTCCTTGCAAAAGTTCACGGCATGAAACGATGCCAATGCTTCGTGTTGACGTTATCAAATTATAAACAATAAATTTTCAATGATAGCTTAATCAACTAGAGTTTAAAAATTGTACCTCATAAAACGAAGATTACTAGGTCGAATAGATTCACAATTTCCTTCACCCTCACTCATTTTCATCTTCTTATGTAGACATGTAAAACAAAGACGAAACAACATAATAAAAAAAATTTATATATTCATCCTCGTGGCCTAAGTCTTTTTCATATCACTCATTGAGTTTCTAATTTTATCTTTTAGTTTATTCACCCTTATTACTCTCTCTCTCTCTCTCATCTCCAACCCTTGTTTTTCAACCCTTATTCTTAATGTTCTAGGATATGACTTATCAGGATATGGATTGAGTCGATTGACCCATGCATAGAGGCAGAAAATTCAGGATATGGATTGAGTCGATTGACCCATGCATAGAGGCAGAAAATTCAAATAACACATGAAACATAAATTAATCAACCAAAACATATGGCAAATTCCTCTTCAGACACTGACTTGGTAGAAACATTCTTAAAATTCATCTTTAAGATTGAGTCCTCGACTACTATTCTTCTCTTATCTCTACGATTTAACGCCTAATGTTTACTAGTACAGATCCAATCGTGGTTCTTTCCTCCCACGATGCTTGAACAATGAAAATTGAAAATCTACAGAGAGAGAAAGAAGCCTTGTTTATCCTCCACTTGCCGCCGGCGGTTATAACACCAAATGATCCTTTGTCGGAGGAGGAGATGACCAAACTATTGCGAGTTTTTTATTTTTTATTTTAGGTATCTATTTAAAAAAAATATGTACATTTAAGTCAGCATTTTAGTAAACTACCTTTTGTTATTCCATTTGAAATATTTTTGTCATATTTATTAATTCTAAAAAAAATAGAGATATTGAGATTTTTTTTATTATTAATTTAACTTATGCATTGTTAAGCTATGGTATTTGCTACTTAGTCAAATCTTTAATCAAAGGCTTTTTATTTTATGCTAGCTATAAGACTAGCCAAAATGACATGTTGACTATATTTGACTAGCAAGCACAATGCAAGTGCCCAACGGCTACTCTTCAATTTTATTTTATTTTTTTCTCCTTATTACTTAATTTTGTCAATTTTTAAGTTTTTGCCAAAAATATGTTTTAGTCGTTTTTTAGAGCACGTTTGAAATTGCGTTTGAGAAATAGAGTATTTAAGTCAAAAAGAGTTTATGATCAAAAGCTTCATTTTTAAACTTTTGTCAAAAGTGTATTTTGCTCATTTTTAGGTTTTTTGGATCCTTAAAAGTGCTTTTAATTTTTTTTTACTAAATGAACTTTTTGAGTGCTAAACGCACTTTTAAATCTTTCAAACGCACATCCAAAGAGCCCTTAGTACACCATTGAGAGAGGTAGGGTTAGATTTTTCTCCCATGCTAAGAGATCGAGTACTGGATCCTAATATTGGCGTAAAAACATTCATGGAACAAAACAATAACAATTGTAGCATTAAAATATTGAAATTAATTACTCAGCCAAAAGGATGAAACACAGTGATCAAGAAGAAAGCCATTTAGTCAAAAAAATTAGTTAATGGAAAAAGGGGAAATGTAAGATGGACTTCGTCGACTAGAGGTGAAGTATAAACAACAACATGAATTCCTTTCACTAAGAGGATTCTCTTTCAAGCAAAACAAAAAGAAGAAAGAAAAACGAAAGTTGAAAGTTCATTCAGCAGTTGCAAAAATAAAATCAAGATTCACCTCTATTCATTACCAGAAGATCACGCTACATTAGCTTTGATAAATGAAAGGTGGGCATTTGTTGGGAGAAAGGAGAAA
Source organism: Carpinus viminea (assembly GCA_013348765.1). NCBI lineage: Eukaryota > Viridiplantae > Streptophyta > Magnoliopsida > Fagales > Betulaceae > Carpinus > Carpinus viminea. Next base: position 41,222,588 of record CP054667.1, on the reverse strand, counting down.
AACAAAAAAAGTTCATTTAGCAGTTGCAAAAATCAAATCAAGATTCACCTCTATTCATTACCAAAAAAATCACGCTACAACAGCTTTGATAAATGGAAGGTGGACATTTGTCGAGTATATAACATTACTCTGTTAACCGTTATATAACATGCGTATAAATGTATACAATTAAATATGATAAAATGCTTTAAAGGTACATTTCAGAAACATTATATATTGCACCTGAAGATGGATTTTTCTAAACTTTATAGAGCCTCAAATGCCTCAAACCTTTGCCGTCTACTAGGGCCATAAGGTCTTCTAGAATAATACACAACAAACCCAATTCCTTGCAAAAATTCACCGCATGAAACGATGCCAATGCTTCGTGTTGACATTATCATATTAAAAACAATAAATTTTTAATGGATAGTTTATTCGGTTGAAGTCTAGAGATCACGTTTCATGAAGCGAAGATCAATAGGTCGAATAAATTTCCAATTTCCTTCACCCTCACTCATTTCCCTATTATTATGTGGACATGTAAAATAAAAACAAAACAACATAATTAAAACAATTTATATATTCATCCTCGTGGCTCAAGTCTTTTTCATATCACTCATTGAGTTTCTAATTTTATCGTTTAGCTTATTCACCCTTATTACTCTTTCTCGCCCTCATCTCCAACCCTTGTTATTCAACCCTTTTTTTTGTAAGTTGTACGTTTTTCAACCCTTAATCTTCATGCTCTAGGATATGACTTATCAGGATATGGATTGATCCATAGAGGCAGAAAATTCAAATAAACATGGAACATAAAATCAAACCAAAACATATGGCAAATTCCTCTTCAGACACTGACTTGGTAAAAACATTCTTAAAATTCATCTTTAAGATTGAGACCTCAACTACTATTTTTCTATTATCTCTAAGATTTAACGCCGAATTCGTAGAACACAATAACACGTGTAAGTGTTACAGATTTAATAATAATTTTTATATATATATATATATGAACATAAAATATGTAGAAGAATGACTCTAAACACATTGCTAGTTAGTTAGCCATCAATGAGATATCATTTTGAGGAATGATTTTTTCTCAAAATTTTTTTTTTTCTATAATTTATAAAAATAAAATCATTGAAAAGATCGTATTTGTACTTTTTATTATCCTTGTTAACTAGAACAGATCTAATCGTGGTTTTTAATTGAACATTAATAATCAATTGGTTCTAAAACACATCAAGTCATTAAAGTTTTCTAAACAAATTAAGAATTGAAATTTTTCCCTTTTAAGTGACTGCATCCCTCGTAGTTCGTTTGATTAACGATTAATGGCAACATTTTCTATAGGGTATGGCCTTCTTTCCTCCCACGATGCTTGAACAATGAAAATTGAAATTCTAGAGAGAGAAAGAAGACTTGTTTATCCTCCACCACTTGCGGCCATTTGTCGTCAGAGGAGATGACTAACTATTGTGAGTTTTTTATTTTTTATTTTTTATTTTAAGTATCTATTTTTAAAAAATATGTACATTATTTAAGTCAGCATTTTAGTTAACTACTTTTCGTTATTCCATTTAACGAAAAGTAGACTTGTTTATCCTCCGCCACTTGCGGCCATTTGTCATCAGAGGAGATGACTAACTATTGCGAGTTTTTTATTTTTTATTTTTTATTGTAAGTATCCATTTTTAAAAAATATGTACATTATTTAAGTCAGCATTTTAGTTAACTACTTTCGTTATTCCATTTAACGAAAAGTAGACTTGTTTATCCTCCGCCACTTGCAACGGTTATATATAACACCAAATGATCATTTGTTGCCGGAGGAGATGACCAACTATTGTGAGTTTTTTATTTTTTATTTTTTATTTTAAGTATCTATTTTTTAAAAATATGTACATTTAAGTCAGCATTTTAGTTAACTACTTTTCGTTATTCCATTTAACGAAAAGTAGACTTGTTTAACCTCCACCACTTGTGGCCGGTTATAACACAAAATGATCATTTGTCGTCAGAGGAGATGACCAACTATTGCGAGTTTTTTATTTTTTATTTTAAGTATCTATTTTTTAAAAATATGTACATTTAAGTCAGCATTTTAGTTAACTACTTTTTGTTATTCCATTTAAAATAATATTATTTTATTAATTCTAAAAAAAGAGAAATATTGAGAATTTTTTTATTATTAATTTAACTTATGCTTTGTTGAGCTACAGTATTTGCTAGCTAGTCAAATCTTTAATCAAAGGCTTTTTATTGAATACTAGCTATAAGACTAGCCAAAATAACATGTTGACCAACGGCTACTCTTCAATTTTATTTTTTTTTAAATTTATTTTTCTCCTTATTACTTAATTTTGTCAAAAGTTTCATTTTTAAGTTTTTGCTAAAAGTACGTTTTAGTCGTTTTTAAAGCATGTTTGGAATTGCATTTGAGAAATAGAGTTTTTAAGTTAAAAAGAGTTTTTGGTCAAAAGCTTCATTTTTAAACTTTTGTTAGAAGTGCATTTTGCCTATTTTTAGGTTTTTTAAACCCTTAAAAGCACTTTTAATTTCTTTTACTAAATGGACTTTTTCAATGCTAAACGCACTTTTAAATCTCTCAAACGCACATCCAAAGAGGCACTTAATACACCATTGAGAGAGGTAGGGTTAGATTTTTCTCCCATGCTAAGAGATCGAGTACTGGATCCTAATATTGGCGTAAAAACATTCATGAAACAAAACAATAACAATTGTAGCATTAAAATATTGAAATTAATTATTCAGCCAAAAGGATGAAACACAATGATCAAGAAGAAAGCCATTTTGTCCAAAGAATTAGTTAATGGAAAAAGGGGAAATGTAAGATGGACTTCGTCGATTAGAGGTGAAGTATAAACAACGACATGAATTCCTTTCACTAAGAGGATTCTCTTTCAAGCATAGGGGAGAATGGAGGGAAAAAAATAATAATAATAAGGTTCATTCAGTAGTTGCAAAAATCAAATCAAGATTCACCTCTATTCATTGCCAGAAAATCACGCTACATCAGCTTTGATAAATGGAAGGTGGACATTTGTCGGGAGAAAGGAAAAAAAAAAAGGAGTTCATTTAGCAGTTGCAAAAATCAAATCAAGATTCACCTCTATTCATTACCAGAAAATCACGCTACATCAGCTTTGATAAATGGAAGGTGAACATTTGTCGAGAGAAAGGAGAAAAAAAAAAAAAAAAGTTTCATTTAGCAGTTGCAAAAATCAAATCAAGAATCGCCTCTATTCATTACCAGAAAATCACGCTACATCACCTTTAATAAATGGAAGGTGGACATTTGTCAAGAGAAAGGTAAAAAAAAAAAAAAAGAGATTCATTTAGCAGTTGCAAAAATTAAATCAAGATTCACCTCTATTCATTACTAGAAAATCACGCTACATCAGCTTTGATAAATGGAAGGTGGACATTTATCTAGTATATATAGCATTACTCTGTTAACCATTATATAACATGCGTATAAATGTACACAATTAAATATGATAAAATGCCTAAAACCATTTCCAGCAATGTAGCTAAAATGAGAAAAATAGCTATACTTAGCCATTTTTACCATTTTTTTTTTACTCCAATAGAACAATTTAGTATTAGCTATTATACCTTAACTACTAGTACTAGGGTTGTAAATGAACTGACATACTTGACAGCTCGCTCGATAGCCACTCGGCTAAGCTCAACTCGAACTCGAGCTCTACACTGTACAAGTTCGCTCGTTTAACTAATGACACATACCCGACTCGCTCAATTAAGCTCGACGGGGGCTCGTGAGTTCGACTCATTAAGTCGAGCTCGTCCAACTCACCCGGCTCGTTAGCTTAGCTCGTTAGCTCGTTCATAAATCTTATATATATATATATATTACAAAAAAAAGTTATATAAATTTGTATATTAGTAATTAAATCATATATGTTATATAGGTTATTTAATATTTATATGCGTATGTATTAATTAACATACTAATTAGTTAGTTAGCTCGTTCATATATATTGTATATATATTACTTAAATTAATTATATTAATTTATATTATAGATATATATTTAATAGTTATTTTAAAATTCAAACTTAAACTTTGCTCGGATCATATATTAAAGAATTTAATAACTTAGCTCGAACTCGAGTTGAACTCAACTCGACTCGAATAGCATTCTGAACGAACTCGAGTTTGAGCTCGAGCTCGCTCGAATTTTAAATGAGCGAGCTTGAATAGGCATTTAATAGCTCGACTCGAATAAGCATCTTCGTAAATGAGCCAAGCTTAAAATCCTAAAGCTCTACTCGGCTTGGCTCATTTACAGCCCTAACTGCTATAGTGAACTGTAGCACACTAGATAGACTTTTAATATAATATATATTATTTTTAATATTACTTTTTCTTTGATTTGATATTCAATATCCTCATTCTGCAGCTACCATTCAAAAAAGAAATAAAAAATAAAAAAAATCAAGTAGCCATTGGTTGGTGTCCAAGCTGAAACACGACTAGCCAAAAATTCCCTAGTGACCGCTATTGATGACCTGCCAATGCTAGAGATCCGAGCCTAGACCCGCATCGTCGTTGATCCTCCAAACCGGACTGACGGAGACCCACAGGACTGCCGTTCGAAAAAAGCCAAACCTGTAGAGCTACATTGCCAACCCACCACAGCCGAAGACCCAAGCACGTCACAACCCGCCACTACTGGAGCAAGCCTAGCAATCACCGTTGCAGGACAGCCCAGCCACCTACAGAGGTAAGCTTTTCTCTCTCTTTGTTTTTGCCCTTTCAATTACCTTTTACCTTTTCTCTCTCTTTCCATTTTCAATATTGTCTTTTTTTTTTTTTTTTTTGACATATCCGCATAGGAGGGGGGAGGGGGATTCGAACTAGTGACCTCCGGTTCATTAAGCATGGTCCTAGTCAATTGAGCTACCTCTTGTGGACCAATATTGTCTTTTTGTGGGTGTTTTGAAGCGAGAAGAAGGTGGGTAATTTTGTTAAATGTCAGATTATTATTGTGTCCCTGGGTAATTTTGTTTTTCCCTTTAATTAAGTATTAATAATAATATAATAAAAAATGATAAATAATATTTTAAAGCAAGTAGCTAATAGAATAGAGAATCTATTAGAGTTAGCATTAAAAAATGGGTAGCTAAAATAAAAAATTATACTTTTTAATTAGGTATAATAATTATTGCTGCTGGATATGCTCAAGGTATATTTCATAAGCATGATATATTACACCCCAAGATGGATTTTTCTAAACATTTTTTTTTTTTTTTTTGAAAAGATTATGATTTTATTAAGGTAAAAGTCAAAAGCACGAAACTTATACAACTCAAAACAACAAAACTCTGACAAATCTTAACTATAGTCAAGACAAAATTATAGCCAAAATTGCGACTTCATCAACCGACTAACTTATGTGTGACTTCTGATACTAGAACAGATCCGCAACAAGTAGATACTAACAATACATAGGTGTAGAGCCTCAAAGGCCTCAAACCTTTGCCGTCCTACTAGGGCCATAAGGTCATGTTTACATGAGTTGGGATTTTTAAGATTTATTTAAAATACATAAATAAAATTATATTTATTTTGAGTATTTTAAATAATTATGAAAAATATTTTCTATTTAAATTGAAATATCCACATTTTTCCTGTCAATCCAAAATTTTAGAAGAAAACCCAAAATTTGGAAATGTATGAAGAAAAAATGTGAATCGCTTTGGCTAGATACACAGAGAAGTCAATTAATTTATATAATATCATCCTCACTTAACAATAAATTGAGTGATAGCACTTCACACCTGTAAATCGGACCCCATACAAAAACTCGTGAGCCGCAAGAGAACTTCTATCAACCGAGAAGGATTCTTTCCATTGAGGGTATCCATTTAGTGGAAAAGAAAGTGTAATATTGTAAATTTTATCCTTTTAACTTTTTTTTTTTTTTTTCTTAAACGTTTCAAGTTGTTGGAACATATTAATATGCTATAAATATGATCCTTTGGACCAACCATAAACGGTCCTCCTAAGCTAAAGGCTCATAATGATGATCTACTTCCAACTATCACTTTCAAATCAACCCCATCCATATTTCAGTCCCCTTATGGCCTTATTAATTATATGGAGCCCCCAAGCCCAAACGGTCAAAGGCTATTGCCGAACTCGGGTCAAATAGGTTAGGGCTGGCTTAGGTTTACATTCTTTTTTTCAAAAGTTGTATAATTATTGGTCTGGTTAGACGTTAGTGTAAATGAACCATAACTATGTAGCCCTATTCCTAATAGATTGACCCCAAAATAGCATATCCAAATTATAAGAAATCCCATCGAGGCTACAATTGCGGAATTTACACCTTCAAAATTTTTATTTGTTCGAATATGTAAATAAATCGCGAATATGGTCCAAGTAATAAATGCCCAAGTTTCCTTCGGATCCCAATTCCAATATGAGCCCCATGCCTCATTTGCCCATACTGCTCCCGAAAGAATACCTATGGTTAAAAAGATAAACCCTATACCAATAATACGATAACTCCAATGATCCAATACTTGCGTGGTCCTAAAAGATAGTTCAATTGGTTGGATATTCACAATTTATGAACCGAAGGTTACTAATTCGAATTCTCCCGTTCCTTTTACATATATATATGTATATATAATCAATGTGCATATATGTGTACATCAGTCCGTGTATAATAAATATAGAAATACGGTTACAAAATATAATATAGATGTAACACTACTACCCATTAGTCATTGGATCAGCCTTTAGTAGAACATGTAAAAATTTAATGGCAGATGAGCACAATAGAATGAGAATATGATGAAAATTGAGTGTTTAAAATTACTCTAAGACCTTATTTGGTTTGTGGAATGTGTATTCCACTAGGAAAAGGTATAGTTATTACTAGAAATTGAGGATAGTAGAATGGAATAATTATTCATACTCACTTTAACCCAATAAAATGAGAATATAATGAAAATTGAGTATCTAAAATTACTCAAAGACTTCGTTTGATTTGTAGAATGAGTATTCCACTAGAAAAATAAATAATTATTACTAAAAATCACTTTTAAAAAATAGGAATTTATTGTTGGTTTTTTAGTGTCGGTTGTGTTGGTTTAGAGCTAAAAACCGACAATAATTCAATAATGTCGATTTTAAAGAGAAACTAATCATGGGTAGGAAAACTGGATTAGTGTCGGTTTAGGCAAAACCGACACTAATTAGTGTCGGTTTAGGCAAACCGACACTAACTAGTGTCGGTTTTCCTAAACCGACACCTTAGGAAATGTGTTGATTTTAAAAAACTGTCACTAATTAAAATTGTTGGTTCAAAAAAATATATTATATATTTTTTTTAATATATTTTTCCCAGCTTCTTGCATTGTGCAAGGAGATTACCTGATCACAAAGTAAAATTGTCCTTGGACCAAATCCTGATTTGCTAAAATCATAACCTCTGCATGTGCAAAGTTTTTTTTTATAAAAAAAAATGTCAAGCAATGGCTCATTCAAACAGGATTGATATATAAAAATGGTAACTTAAAAATCAAGTGTATCCTATCTCATTACAATATATATAGATCATGACAAAGCTCATAAGCTTCAATAGATTTCAGACAGAAACAAAGAGTAATTATTACCTGCATAACACACATCCACTAATGTCAGCTTCTATGTTTTTGACAATACGGATGCATCTCAAAGTTATTTGTTCTATAGGATCAACCCCAGAAACCCTTCCAGCTGCAACAGCATTTTCATTATGCTCCACAAATTTTTCTTTTAGGAACTTATTCTGGCAATATGTACAGTACAAATCACCACGAGGAATACTAGTTAAACATGCACATTCTGCAGAAGCAAATAAGTATGTACATCAAAATCTATTAAAGCAGACCACCGTTATGTGAAAATTAAAGAGAGGCAACTAATATAGTCGACCAAAATGATGCCACAGATTATGAAAAAAGAACATAAATAATGAGCAAACTTTGAGCAGCGTCATAAAAAATCACCCGCTAGGCAATACTACCTTGGGGAGGAGACTAGGGCATTAAAGAAAGTAACCACATTTTTCTTTTCAAAACAAATTGAAACCCATTACAAATACACATCATAAGCCCATAAATACTTAGAAATTTAGAGGAAGACAACCAAAAGCACAAATGTGATGCATACAGACCATGCATAATATGATAAGGAATTGAACATACAGATTAGACATCCAATTTTGAAGCTAGAGCAGTTGGACTTTATAAAAAATATAAAACAATTTAAGTTAAAATCATGAGTGTGAAGTTGAGTTTTTTTTTTTTTTGGGGGGGGGGGGGTGTTGGTCAGAATTGAACCCAGGATTTCATGTTCCAATGTAACGTGCAAAACACTCCTCATGTTAGAGCAAAGGTCTGATTCCCCCTTCTTCCAACAGGGGCCAAAGAAGAAGTTTATATAAGTTAACAATCAACTAACCACTTAATTCAATATATTACTCATAATTTATATTTCACCTTTGTGGAAGGCCCTTGGGCATCCATCACAAAGCAAAAGATCCCCACCATCTGCACAAATGATGCACAAACACCATCATAAAATTTAAAAGAAAGGGGTTATTCAAGAACCAGGAAAATATCTCACGCACAAACTTACGGTTTCCTGCGAAAGCCCAACCAGCAAGAGCTTCAAATTGTGAGGGGCTGACCTGCACGTTAAACATGAGCAATGTGAAAAATAGTCCATATCCCACACGCACAAAATTCAACAGCTTAGAGAGTCTAACAAGACTTGCATAGCCTAACCTGTGTTTGTTTATCGAGAAATCTATAATCAAATAGAGTATGCTTTCATAGGCAGATTTAGTTCTTTCTCTTCAACTGTTTTCCCAACAACCAAACAGATTAGTTAAAGAAGCAACAGACCAACCCACAAAAATTTCAAAAAACAATAGATTCTATACTTCGAAATAGAAAGTGCGAATTACAGAAACTAACACTGCGAATTACAGGAACACATGAATAGAGAAAAAAAAAAACCCAAAGATTAATTCGTAAACAAACCCCAAACCCCAGCAGGAACAAAAAAAACCCCCAAACCACAAATTGATGATCATCAAGTGAAATCCCTAACCCCAGCATGAAAAATAAAATAAAACAAATCAAATTTCTACATACCAGTACTGTGACAAGGAGGCCCCTGTAGAACCCGTTGAACGTAGAAGGTGTGCGCTGTAGTACCGGTGGAGAGAGATCGAGCTGTGATCGACCGAGGACGACGACTTTGGGGGGGATCGTAGAAGGCCAAACGCAGGTAAGGGTCTGAGCTGGAGGGAAGGGTCTGAGCTAGAGATTGAGCAAGGTGCGGGTAGTCTGAGGGCGGGAGATTGAAATTATTTCAAAAAAGCGGGTAGCTAGATGAGAGATGTGGGGGGTTTTAATTTTTTTCAAGGAGGTGTCAGTTTAATAGTAACCGACACATCTTTTTTAAGGGGGTGTTGGTTTTAGCAAAACCATTAAAACCTAAAACTGACACCACTTAAAAATGGGTGTCAATTTCACTAAAACTGACACTCTTTTTTAAGTGGTTTAGGATTTTAGTGAAACCAACACCCATTTTTAAGTGAGGTTGATTTTGCTAAAACCAAAACTATTGGGCATGTATTAGTGTCGGTTCTTTAAACCGACACTATCAGCCATCACTATTCCTCCATATTTTTGTAGTGAATGGAGGATGATGAAATAGAATAATTAGTCATATTCTTTAGTTTGATGACAACATATATGTTCTAATTGTAATTGAACCAAAATTACTAAAACAAGCCCCCTTTTTATTTTCTTTCAAACTTTAAAAAAAAAATCCTATAAACATTGAATTTGCAATGAGTGGTTGGCCACCCAAAATAGTATATGGGGTTGTTCGCACCACCCCCAATGCATTTGGGGGTGACCTCTAGGGTGGTCACAGACCTCCAATTGCATTGGGGTGAATCGGTGATACGACCACTCCCAAAGACTCTGAAGAGATTTTCTTAGAAAACGTTCTCTATTTAGAATAAAATAAAAAAATAAATAAAATAAAATAAAAAAGGTGTTCCTTTCGGTAAAAAATAGTTATTTCCAATAAACTTGTATCAAATAAAAGACTGATTATTTCTATAGAATAATCATTACAAAAGCTAATTCTTGGGAATCAAATGAACCGTAAGCAAATTAATTAGCTCAATGATATTTGTCCAAGTTTATTCGGAGTCTCGGCCTTTTCCTCAGGACAGAGACTACAAGTGTGGATTGTGTATTATATATTCACGGCTCCATCTTCGGCCTTTGGGCCTTCTTTGCTAGTCATGTGCTTTGCCTTCACTTGTACTTTTACTTTTAGGCTTAACTCTTTTTGTCCATCATCTCTACTGATGATGGCCGGACAAAGAAAGCGAGACCATCATCATAGGATTCACCAGACTGTTAAACTCACTCTCCATTTGTGGATGAAGATCTCGAGTAATAGAGTATAGGATCTGGTGCGTTCATCCAACTTTAATTTGCTGTACTAGCTAGGTTGATGTGTCAATCTTTCATTGGAGAGCACAGAAAACTTAATTTGTGCCAAAATCTCATAGAAACGGTTAACTACTCTTCAACGTCTAAAATTCCTTCCCTCTTGAACACGCACACTGAGTACAACACACTACTAAAAAATTGAGGTTTAGCGACATTAATATTTGGGGTATTTTTGGCCAAAAAAATATGCCCCAATGACTTAACAACACTTTATTAGGAGCACTTAGAAAATGTCAGTTTTTATAGCGACTAGAATATAAATTTGGGACGCTTTTTATTGAAAAATACCTTTAAAATGGGACGTTTAAAACAAAGCATCACCTTTTAAAAAATGGGGCACTTGCCTAAGAAAGCGTCCTATTTTTAAAAAGGAGACACTTGACTAGGAAAGCGCCCTTTTTTAAAAAGGAGGCGTTTACATGCAAATGCCCTCTTTTTAAAAAGGAGATGCTTTCTTAGTCAAGCATCCCCTTTTCAAAAGGGGATGCTTTCAGGTAAAGCATCCATATTTCTATATTTGAAATATATATATATATATATATATATATATTAGATGATTAGCTTTTTTTTTTTTTTTTTGTAAACGATGATTAGCTTTTTTCATTCCACACAAAATTTACAAAGTTCTCTCCAGTGTTAGGCCATCTGCACACATAGTGGGGCTGGAAAAAGATATCCCTGTTTGTTTCACCGAAGAATCCACTCACAGCAAAATAAAAAAAAATATCGATAGAATTTATATATATATATATATATATATATATATGTTACACATTCTACACCAGCATTCTCCCCATTTCAGGTAAAGAGAAAGCATCTCTATAAGATAAAAATTGGGTCTTCAATTAATCTCTTTCCATATCACAGTAAAAAAGTTTGTAACATGTAAGACATGGGTAAATGATGCATGTAAACCAGATAGTTTGTGAATTCGATACGAATTTAAGAAAAAATTGTAAAGTTTATACAAACATGAAAAATAATTGAGATGCTTTACGGTTTAAGGTATAGATGAACGTATAAGCAGTGTAAACTACAGATGATTTAACTTCTAGTGATGGTAGTGTACTCACCAAACCCCCAACGTATTTACAATCTTCCAAGGACTTTTGTGCATTCAAAACTGCAGGCTTAAGTTCAGGCAACCATTTCTCCATGACAGTCTTTTCTTGTTCCGCGGCCAAATTCAAACAATAACTTGTTGTCCTGCAAGATGAAGTCAATGGATATTAACATAGAGAGAGAGAGACAAAGAAAATCACAGATAACATACAATGCATATGTGACCATTCCTGAGTCGAATAGCTCAATCATATAGAACAATTTCCAAGATAGCACAAGAGCTGTGTAGACAGGTCCAGGTAGAACTTCGAAAGTAAAAGAAAGGCAAAGAATTTTAAATAAATAGGCCTTAACTGCATCTCTCAAAAGATACAGATCTCAGAGCCAAAAAAAAAAAAAAATGAAACAAAGCCAGACTGGTAAAAGACCTTGCCACAAGGTCATTGGTGGTTCAAACAATATTCAAGTTCATTGAGAAGACTAATTTCAATGAGGGAGAAACTGCCAGCTAAAAAAAAAAAAAAAAGCTTTTCTCAGCAAGAACACATTTTCAGCTTTACCTGTCATATTCTTGTTGAGCACGGTAAGCATGGTTCAACAATGCGTGACCACTTTCAACAAGTTCTTGCCGTATATGAACCAAATTTATTGCCTTTGCCAACTCCTCCAACACACTAGCCTCAGAACCACGAAGCTTCAAACAGAATTCAAGGGACTCCAACACTGATGCTAAACTAGCATCTGAACCCTCCAAACCTGATTATCAAGTAAAAGTTATTAGTTGATCATAAACCATGATTTGTATCATAAATGGACATAGAGCCATCATGTGGGCATTTAAAGCCCTAAAAATAATCCGTGGATTGAATCTATAAAACCCGTAGTTGGTTTCCCTGTTGAAAAATTGTAAAGTTTATACAAACATGAAAAAATAAATCCCTTTATTCACTAAGCTCTGAAAGAACACTTCTTACAACAATTAGAAACGTTAAAATAGATTTCACTTATGTATATGAATCTCACTAAGCAAATGGTTTCTGCAATTTATAGTCTTACAAGATATACGGCAATTTATAGTCTTACAAGATATACGACCTTTCAGGATTTGGAACTGGATTTAGACTGAAATTCTGTATCATAGGTTGGTGATTCTATTGCAATGAACCTTTTTTATTTAAGATTGACACTAGAGAACTGGGATTTCACTATTGCCTGCAGGGTGTTTCTCAAATCAAAGTTGTAGCCAGCTTGGTTTGCTGAATCAGTGGAAAAGTCTTCTCCAGAAGATTGATAGGAAGGCAACTGTGAATCATAAGTCCTGGAAAATTCGGAGCATAAAGAGGGATTCTCAGGTTGACATTCATACTGTGGAAATCCCATGCAGTGTTCGGTTGCATAAAAGGCAGAAGCTGGTGATTCAAAGCGGCTTATAATGGTGGTGGATGATTTTGTAGGCACACTATATTGCTGCTGTGATCCTCCCTCCATGGGAACACAAGTTCCCATCTGCCAAGGTTGTCTGAATCCAATTAATTGGGAAGAAGAACTACAATCATTGGTGATCACTCCATAGTTCTGATTAACTGGTTCTCTGCAATCTATCTTCTGGGTGTTCATCTACAGATGATGATCAAGGCTAACAATAATAGCAAAAGGGGAGCTGATTTCTACTCAACCTTCCTGTCTACCATCCAAAACTAGATCAATTTTTTTCCTTTTCATATACCTTTCAGAAAGCAAAAGCCACACGCAAAGTATATGCAAAATGGAAAAGTGTAGAAGATGCAGATTAGATGGGTAAACAACAACAACAGTATTGAATTATATTCTGAAAAAACTTGAGGTGTAAGATATGAATATGATTGTATAAAAGCACAATGCAGGGCCTTTATTTATTCCCATAATGGATAGGAATGGAACAATGATCCATTGACATAACCAATGGATCATCATTGACACCACATAATAGTGAAATTCTGTATCTTACTCAAAATTGACACTACACAATTTCAGACAACTAGACAATTACTGGCTGATCATCTCTTTTCTTCTCTCACTCTGCAATACCCTTTTTCTTCTTCTCTCTTGTTCACACGTTTTTGTTGTGCTTGGCTCACAACTTATAGAATCTATAAAATCTATAAAACGTGTGGAGAAAAAGACAGAGAGAGGGAGAGAAGGCAATTGAATTTGAAACTGCTCTGCCTTTTGAGCCTAGACTCCAAGAAAATGCATTTTGAGCTCAAAATAACACTTGTTCCTAAATACACATCACATGAGCATTTATAATAATTTTTTTTTTTTTTTCTGTTTTGCCCATGTATTGTACAAAATACACGCCACAGTAACAACACTAACTACCTGAACTTTCTCAGTAGCATAATATTTCTACACAATCAAAGCGTTCACAAACCGAATTTAACATTAACCAGATAATTGAGTATACAAAGGTAAAAGAAAGTGTACCGCCTCCTTGGAAATGATCGCCAGCTCGCCTGGTTTAAGGCCTTGTTTGGCAAACTCCCTAGCTGCGTATCCCTATTATGTCATTTGTCGACAACGTCAAATTCAGCGTAAAAATTAATTTAGACCAAAATTATTACAGATAAACATATCTAATTTGAGTCTAATTTTCCACTTCTTAGATTACCAAAAGAGAATGGAGATCCAAGGTCTCATACTTCCTTCAGTTCAATTTCAGCCAAATCAAGCTAGGGTTAGAAAGAAAGTTTTCATAAAGGTTGGCCAAGTATATTTACCTGAGGATGGCTGGCCGGTTTCGACTGGAGGAGATGATGGTTGGGGACTGGTGGGGCACTGGGCGATGGAGAGAGAGAGATAGGGAGTCGGAGATGAGAGAGGGGACTGGCGGGGGAGAGGGAAAATATTCAAAATACTGAGGGGATTAAGCGCTGCTTGAGAGGAGGGGAGGCGGGCTGCTTGCTGTGGTGAGCTTTAGGCGTGTGCCGCGTGTTGTTCGGGTTGTGGAGCTTTAGGCGTGATTAATAGATGATCGCGAGTCTCAGCTTCCGGCAAAAAGTTTGGGCGCTTTTCAGCCAAGCGCCCTAAAATTTTTGGGGCGATTTTCAGCATAGCGCCCTTATTTGGAGCGTTTGTTTGTTAGGCCCCTAATTAAGGGCGCCTATTAAAAAGTATCTTTAATTAATTTTATTAAAATTTTATTTAAGGCATTTGACCATTAAGTGCCCCTAATTAAGGGCCCCTAATAGTCAAGCGCCCCGAATTAAAGGCATCTAAATAAAACGTGTCATTAATTAATTTAATTGGATATTATTTAAGAGCGCTTGATTATTAGGCATCCCTAATTAAGGATGTCTGACTAGCAAACACCCCGAATTAAAGGCATCTAAATAAAAAGTGTCCTTAATTAATTTAATTGAGATTTTATTTAAGGGCGCTTGGTACCCTAATTAAGGGCGCGACTAACCCAATAAAAGCGTTTGGATATAAAGTGTCCTTAATTAATTTAATTGGGATCTTATTTAAGGGCGTTTAATTGTTAGGCGCCCCTAATTAAGGACGTCTAACTAGCAAGCGTCCCAATTAAGAGCGCCTCAATAGAAAGTGTCCTTAATTAATTAAATAAGGGCGTTTACACATTAAAACGTCCCTTTATAGAGACATTTTATTAAAATGCCCCAATTCCAAGCGTTATTAAACGTTGTTTTTTTTAGTAGTGACATCAATTCTCTCTCTCACGTTTTTTTGTTTTGACATGTCCACACAAGGGTAGGGGGAGGGGAGATTCGAACTTGTGACTTCCACTTCATAAGGCGTGATTCATAGCCGATTGAACTACCTCTTGAGGACCTCTCACGTTTTCAATGCAGCTGCTTGAGCAGAGATTCAAATGTAAAGGAGAAGGACTTTGAAGAGTTCTTTGGAATGTTTCTTATTTGTGCAAGTGTTAAATCACTGCTTATCTTAAAAGTTTAAACTAATAGTATTGATCTTTAAGCATTTTTTCAATCTTGTACATGGCTTTGATCTTTATCTTTAACATTTCGATGGCTTTGTCTTCCTCAAGCTGCGATATTGAGGCATCTGTCATAGAGCAGCTTGAGACATGATAGAAGTTGAAAAGTGTCATAGAGCGTCTTCTTTATCTTCCTGTGGCTTCGTCTTCATCTAGTCGTCCATCAGGGACGGATCTAGTTTTTTATTTGGGGTGGGACCAAGGGCCAAAAAATTTTTGGGAAGAGACCAATTGGCAAAAAAATAACTTAATTTTTTCTTTTTACCTTAAAACTTTTTTTTCCTTCAATTTTTTTTTTCTTGTAATTTTGGGGGGGACCAAGACCCCTCCCATTCCCTCCATAGATCTGTCTCTGTTGTCCATTAATTTCCTATTATTTTCTTTTTTCTTTTGCTCTGTTTTTTTGGGCAAAAATGTTATAGGTTGAAGCTAAAGAGCAACTTGAGACATCTGAGGTTGTCGTAGTGGAAGAGAAGTAAGAGGGGGGTGAATGATAATGCAGTGCGACTTATTGGGCTGCAAAAAGAACAACAATAAAGAACGGATAGGTATTTTTAGATCTTGGTATTTTTAGAAATCTTCTTTAAACGCTAGATACTCTCTAGGTTTGAAGGAAAATCGTGAAGAAACTCAACTCTAAGACTTCTTATTGAACAAAACTCATATATAATCCAAATCTTTGTTCTATGTTCTATAAAACATGTATTTATAAGCACCCAAACCTTAAACCTAAAAGAAATATGAATTAAAGTCGGAATAGAAATTCTACAATGCCCGTCCAGACAAGACATACCCCCGTTCGGACGGTCATCAATGAGTTTTTGTGAATAAAATGTATATAATCCAAATTTTTGTTCTTTGTTCTATAAAACATATTTATAGGCCCCTAAACCCTAAACCTAAAAGAAGTACGAATTAAAGTTGGAATAAAAATTCTACAATGCACGTCCAGATAGGACATACCCCCATTCAAACAGTCATCAATGAGTTTTTGTGAATAAAATGATGGTAATTACCTTGGAATATACAGCAGCAGTCTTGGTTTAGGGAACACCGTACCTAGAAAATGTGTTGCAAGTGCATTTTTGGCGTTTTCATTACATTTAGGAAAGGGAAGGATTTAAGAAATTTGTTGATAGTGCTCTTATAGGCCAATCACGATAAAAAGGAAATTTGACTGGATAGGGTGAAATTGAGAGATAAGACTGTATTTATAAAAACAAAAAGGGAAAATTTAAGGTAAATCCCTGAGTTAAAGTGCTTTTTAAATAGTACCTCAAAGTTTTTATTTATTTATTTATTTTATTTTTAAGTTTTAACTGCGTAAGTGTGAATTTAAAATTGATTAGTTTTCCCGTCAAATTTGAAAAATCCACTAGTCTCCCATCAACTTTTTTGCCGTAACACATTAAAATAAATTTTATTTTATTTTATTAAAAAAATTAAACAAAAGGGTCTTAGAGTTGCTTGCGAGCCACCCCCTTTAGGGCTGCAGGGCACTTTTTGATGTAGTTGTGCATATATGGGTGATTCTACCACTATAGTACTGGCACGCTGTTGCACTCTATGGGTGTTGCCTCTCCATGTGGGTGGTGTTGTCAACTTGTGGCCGACGTTGCAACCGAAGCGGCAACTATGTAAGGTGTTACTACTATAGAAGAGGTAATGAAAGTAATATTGCCTTGCTGATTTTCATTAATATGATGGGTTTATATACATGAGAAAGCATTTACAAAATAGGAAGAAAATACAAATCAAATATGAATTAAATAAAAGATTTCTAGTCGCTTTGTATTTGTCCGTTTGCATTTATTCTTGTTGATTTGGGTTTCCTTGTTTGGGTTTTAGCCGTTGCTTGAGTTTCCTTGGAGGGAGAGGTGTCTTGTTGATCACGTGTTGGTTCAATACGCCCCCGCAAGCGAGACATGGTGCACATGATGTGGAGCTTGGACCGCATGGTGAAGAAGTGAGGTGAAGCAGTTGGTTTGGTGAAAATGTCAACTAGATTATCCTTGCTAGAGATGAATCGGACGTCGAGAGTCTTGGAGGCGACTTTTGTCACAACAAAATGAAAGTCGATTTCAATGTGTTTGGTTCGAGCATGAAAGGTGGTTGGCGGA
The DNA here is from genome assembly GCA_013348765.1 of Carpinus viminea. Taxonomy (NCBI): domain Eukaryota; kingdom Viridiplantae; phylum Streptophyta; class Magnoliopsida; order Fagales; family Betulaceae; genus Carpinus; species Carpinus viminea. Next base: position 41,204,844 of record CP054667.1, on the reverse strand, counting down.
GAGGTATGTGGCGCCAATGTTGTCACACCATAGAGTGGGAGGTGTGGGAGAAAACGCCAAGTTCATGAGCAGGATTGGAGCCATATTAGCTCGGCGATGGTTGCAAGTGCGATATTCGGATTCGGTGCTGGATCGAGCAACAGTTTTGTTTACGTGAGGACCATGAGATGAGATTAGGGCCAAGAAAGACACAAAATCCCGGTGGATTTTTTTGTCATCGAGACAGCCACCAGTCACGAGTAAGCTTGGAGGGTGCGAGAGGTGACTCGAAGAAGGAGACCAAAGGTGAGTGTAGATTTGAGGTAGCGCAAGATCGTTTAATGCTTGAAGATGGAGAGAGGTAGGTCGGTGCATAAACCGAAACTTTTGTTGACAAAAGAGATGTCGGTCAGTGAGGGAGAGGTATTGTAAGGTGCCGACAAGATCACGATAAGTGGAGGGGTCAAGAAGGGGATCCCCATTGAAGAGTGAGAGAGTGTAGGCGGTGGACATTGGAGTCTTGATAGGTTTGGCTTCGGACATATTGCTCTTTTTAAGGAGGTCAAGGATGTAGCGTTGTTGAGATAAAAGGAGACCATCGGGAGTGGGTATAGCTTCCATACCGAGGAAGAAATGGAGAGGCCCTAAGTCCTTGATGGCGAATTCAGCACGCAGTGAGTTGAGGAGGTCAGTTGTGCCATGAGGTTGGGAGCTGGTGATGAGAATGTCATCAACATAAATGAGGACGTAGGTGGTGCATTGAGGCGTGTGAAGGATGAACAAGGAGGAGTCAGACCGAGATCCGACAAAACCAAGTTCCAAGAGACGATCACTAAGGCGAGAGAACCAGGCACGAGGGGCTTGTTTGAGGCCATAAAGGGCCTTGTGTAATTTGCAGACATGCTGAGGAAATTGAGGATGGATGAAGCCAGGGGGTTGAGCCATGTAGACATCTTCAGAAAGCCAGCCATGGAGGAAGGCATTTTGTACATCAATTTGTCGAATGGGCCAACCGGAGGAGATGGCTAGGGATAGAACAAGACGAATGGTCGTGGGTCGGATCACAGGGCTATAAGTATCACCAAAGTCAATGCCAGGTTGTTGGTGGAATCCTTTTGCAACTAGGCGAGCTTTGTGACGATCAATGGATCCGTCGGCTTTTCGTTTGAGACGAAAAACCCATTTGCAACCAACAATGTTCATTGTGGAGGTTGGAGGAATCAGAGTCCAGGTACCATTGTGGAGGAGGGCATCAAACTCGCTATTCATTGCATCACGCCAGGGGTGCTTGGCCGCTTGGGAGTAACATGTGGGTTCGACCTCATCGGGGTAGCAGTGGCAAGGAGCGCTTTTGGAAGCGGGTAACGAATGAAACCATCCGGCAAAGACTTGGGCTTGAATATGTTGTTCTTGGACCGAGTTTGCATTGCACGTCCTGGTTGAGGCATAGGAGATGCAGAGGTTGGGGTGGGGACAGAAACCTGCAAAGAGTCAGAAAAAGAACCAGTGTTAGTAAGGGTAGGTGTGTGAGAAGTAGGAGGGGATGGTGGGTCGGGAGATGGAGTGGCGCAACACCGGTGTATCGCAGGTGAAGTAGATACTGATTGTTAGAAGAGTTTGTGAAGGGTGGAAAATAGTGGTGTGGGAAGTGGGGAGGGAACTTGGGGAGGGACGATTTGGTGGTGAATGGGTAAATTGACTCATCGAAGATGATGTCGGGAGATGTAGATCCGACCAGTTGATGGATGAAGGCATTTGTAGCCACGGTGAGAGGACTATACCCAATGAAGATGCATGTCGGAGCGAAAATCGAGCTTGTGTTTGTTGTAAGGCGAAGATGAGGCCAACAAGCACATCCAAAACGCGCAAAAACTATAATTGGGTCAGAGAAAAAGTTTTGAAATGGTGATTCATTATTGAGGATGGTGTGGGTAAGCGGTTTATGAGATAGCAAGCGGTTTGAAAAGCCTCACCCAATATGTGAGAGGGCGAGCAATGGGCCAAAAGGGTGAGGCCATTTGACAATGTGGCGGTGTTTATGCTCCATGACCCATTTTGTTGATGGGTGTGTGGGCACGTAATTGATGATGGATTCCATGGATGCAAAATGGTGACGTAATTTTGATATTCGCCACCTCCATCCTGCTTGGATGGATTTGATCTTATGATTAAATTGGCGTTCAACATAAGCCTGAAACTTAGGAAAAATGGAAAAGACATCAGATTTGCATGCAATGGGATAAAACCATGTGAATTTGCTAAAATGATCGACAAAAATAACATAAAAGCGTGCACCATTATTGGATAAAATAGGGAAGGTCCCCAAACATCAGAAAAAACAAGTTCAAGTGGGACACTTGATTTATTTTCAGACATATTAAAAGGAAGCTGATGACTTTTGCCCCGCTGACAGGCCGGGCAAATAGGGAGCTTCTTATTATTGGTAACTGGAAGTTGAAATTTATTGACGACATGATGAACAATGCGATCAGCAGGGTGGCCAAGGCGAGCAATCCACGAAGCTACGCTCGCTTAGAGAAGACACTAGGTGGTGCAGTGTAGGTGAAAACCAATGGTAGAGACCATGTCTACTCGAGCGTGTAGAATTTTCCGGACGTCGATCCTTGACAAAGAAACAAGAGGGGTGAAATTCCATATAAACATTATTATCATAAGTAAATTTTTGGACAGAAAGTAAATTTTTTGTTATGTTAGGAACATGTAAGACATGACGTAAATAAAAATTAGGAGAAAGTTTAGAATTGCCCGTATGTTGAATGGCAAGTCGGGTACCATTGCCCACTTGGATTTCGTCGGGTCCATCGACGCCTCAGTGAAGATTTAAATTGTTGAGGTCGGAGGTGACGTGATGAGTAGCTCCGGTGTCTGGATACCAATTGAGATCCCGAGTTTGGGGCTGAGCAGCAGTGTAGGCAGTGAGATTGGGCCCTGTAGTTTGAAAGGCTTGGTCAAATCTGTGATAACAAGCCATGGCATTATGGCCCAATTTTCCACATATTTGGCAAGTGGGCCGGGGGCCTAAAATAGAGATAGGCCCATGTGATGAGAGATTATGAGAGGGAGACGTGGTATTTCCACGTCCTCTTGTTTTGTATTGCCCAAAAGACTGATTGGCAGAACGATGTTGCCCATTTGAAGAGTGGGTTCTCATGGAACCAAGGTGCCGTCCTCTTCCACGGTGTGAACTTCGGCCGCGTGAAGCAAGATTGGCGGCGACAAGGAAATTATCATTCCGGTGGTGTTGCTCGAGTCTAGTCTCGTGAGCTAGCAAATGGCCGAGCAAATCATCCATGGTGAGAGGCTCAATTCGGGTAGTCACAGACGTGACAAGGGGGTCGTATTCGGGACCCAGTCCGGCAAGAAGAGACGTCGTGAATTCGTAGTCGCTTAGTGGGTGACCGGCGGCAAGGGTGGCAGCGGTCTGTTTGAGCCTCTGAAATATGATGGAGGAATTTCACTTCTTTGCAGTGGCAATTTCGTAATGAAGGGTCATGGTACGGGCTCGGGAGGCAGAAGAGAATGTGCGTGAAAGAGCAGTCCAAAGTTCGTGAGCAGTGCGACATCCAAGGACTTGAGGCAGCAACTCTTCAGAGATGGTGGACATAAGCATGCTTAAAAGAAGCTTGTCCTGGCGAAACCATCGAAGTGTCTCTGGATCGGTGGAAATGTGGAGAGAGCCATCAATGGCAGTGGAGGTATGTGGATGGGGAGGCTTGTTGGTTCCATCCACAAACCCATAGAGATCGTGACCTTGAAGGAAAGTTTGAAGTTGATGGTGCCAGACCAAGTAATTGTTTTGGGTAAGTTTGGAAATAGATTGGGCAAAATTGGAGAGAGACGTAGGTGATGGGTTTGGGTTGTTTTCATTGTGGGTAGGTGGAATGGGGTTGATGACATTCTGGGTGGAGGAGATTGGGTTGTTTTCATTGTGGGTAGGTGGAATAGGAGTGTTGACATCATGGGTAGGGGGGTTGAGTTTGTTTCGGTGGAGGTGGATGAGGCCATTTGTATGCAGTTTGGGTGTTTGATAAAACACTTCAGAGAGAGGACAAGAGGAAAAAAAAAAAACAGGTTGCTCGTTAGAGCTCTGATACCATATAGAAGAGGTAATGAAAATAATATTGCCTTGCTGATTTTCATTAATATGATGGGTTTATATACATGAGAAAGCATTTACAAAATAGGAAGAAAATACAAATCAAATATGAATTAAATAAAAGATTTCTAGTTGTTGCCGCATTTGTCCGTTGCTGCATTTATTCTTGTTGATTTGGGTTTCCTTGTTTGGGTTTTAGCCGTTGCTTGAGTTTCCTTGGAGGGAGAGGTGTCTTGTTGATCACGTGTTGGTTCAATAGCTACCGCCCATGCATGTGCACTTAAGAGAGACAATTTTTAAAAGAGTATGCCATTCTTACAAACTCGATAAGCCCTGCATGTGCGAGTCATACCAAGCAAATAAAACCTTACGTACGTACGTGATATATAAATCTATTATGCTTAATGTGAAATAATATTCAAATCAAACATACACTCATTTCAAAGCCCTACTCAATTTAAAGAGTACTAGATAGGAAAGAAACACAGCCACCTTAATTAGGAAGAACTCCTCAGAATTCATACAACAACTTCTCAAACGCCTTCATATGTTCAGAGTGCAGAGCAATGGCAACCGACAAGCTGCCGTCATTAGTTGGACTTGGTAATATATACGACAACCCCTCGTACTGAATCCCACCAGGTCCCATGAATACAGGCCGACCCCACCCAAAGTCAGCCTCATAGATCGGCAGCCTCGTCCAGCTTGTTATACCAAGATTCGGACATCGATAAGTCTGGGCGCCACGAACAAGCGCCGACACGTCAGGCTGAAGATCTAGATAGTCAAGCGCCGATCTCATATACTCGTCGTCCATCCGCGCCAACGCATGGTGAATCATGCTTGGAGCATACGATGTCGGTTTAGACCGGAGATCGCCTGCTAAAGCTATTGGAGTAGTGATGAAGATGGCATTGCCAAAGTAACCAGGCGGGAGTGGAGGATGCAACCTGGACCGTCCGTCGACTGCAACATACAGTTTGGTCTCTTGATCATCAGGAAGTGCACGTGCCATGGTTACGCATTTCCACAAGTGTCCTGACAGAATCTCATATGTGCTATATCTGACTGTGTTGGTGTTGGTGTCGGTGTTGACATCATCTTTAAACTTGGTTTTCAGCGTGTTTAGTTGGTCCCTGGTTATTTTGAACATCGACACAATTGTTGTACTAGTGTCAACGGATTGAAGAGGGGTTTTCATCGGAGGGGAGGGGTGGTATTCAACGTGCTGGAATGCAGGCTGAGGTGGATTTCGGGCACGGAGGAGGGTCCGGTTGATGAATGGTGGAATGGTTAAATCAAGGCCCCGAGCCATATCTGACCACGTGTTCACAAAGTGGAGCCCAGCTAACCCATCAGCAAGAAGGTGTTGCACACCAAGGCCAAGTGAGACCCCGCCACATTTAAAATATGTTAACTGCATGCATGAGAAAATGTCAAGTCCTAATTTAGCTCGTTTTAGAGCATGTCTGAAATTCCTTTAAGAAAATAGAGGTTTTAGAGATTTTTTTTTTTCAAATACAACAGTTAAAAAAGTATTATTGAAATTTTTTGCCATAACTTTTTATTTTGTACGACTTTAAGTTTTCTATCGGAATCTTAAATAGGTTGTTAATTTAGAAGTTTTACTTTAAAATGTGCTTTGAGTACTTAAAAAACTCTTTCAAGATAAATTTATGTTTTTCAACCAGCATGATGTGACTTATGGGAAGCACATTCCTATGTTCTAATAATGACAATTATTATTATTATTATTATTTTGTAAATACATCCATTCAATCAAAAGAGATTACAGGTATAAGTCCAAAAAAACCACTTCAGACAAACCCCTAGTACCTTAGTGATCTGGAAGGAGACCAAAAAGAAACGTACTAGTCAATGCAGCCGGTCAGGCTGCGGCGCTCTAAGATGGATAAAACCATCTAGAATAAGAAAACCCTTAAAAACTTAAATCGACAAGTTTCCAAAGAGACCATGAAGAGTAAACTTTAAATTAATAGTGGAAAAAATGGTTTCCTTCACAAACACCGGAAGGAGACCAAATAGGTAAAAAAAAAAAGATATCCTATACAGACACAAAGTCTAAAGCCTAATTGATTCCGCTATTTGGGTTAAACAGAAAGCAAACAAAATGACAATTATTGGGCTTGCTTTAGTTGAGGTTACTTTATGCCTTCAAACTTTTTTTAGATGAATGATTTTTATTTATTTATTATTTTATTTTAGAAAAAGCTACACTTACTAATTTTTTTTTCCCAAAAATTAGTTCTCAACATGATGTGTCATGCACAATCCTTTGGGATGATAACACATTTTCAAAAATAATAAATTTCATGATATAATGACACATCATATCATTTAGAATAATTCTAGAAGTTACTATTATATACCTATTGCATCACTCTGAAAATGAGGTGTCTTTTAAAATTATTATTAGATTAAATCATTAATAATGATTAATTACAAGGCCAATAATAATTTTAAAAACCTCTTTATTTTTAGAGTAACACAAAAATGACTTATAGAGTTATCACTTGGAAACCAACTTTTAAAGAAAAATAAAAAATAAATAAAAATATATAGCATTTTCCAATTTTTTTATGCCAAATACAAAAATACAAAGTCCCTCTTTTTTTGTTCTTTTTTCTTTCTTTTTTTCTCGGTACAAAAATATTAACTAACAATTCAAAATACTAAATACTTTTTAAAACACATAAATAATTTTTTTTATCTTTATGTCACATTAGAACATTTTTTTAATAAAAAAATAAAAACAATTTAAAACGCATTAACAAATAAAGCTAAAGATAAAGCTTAAGATCCAATTCATTTCAAATAAAATGACTTACATTAATTGAAAGAACCACATTCCGAGAGAGACCCACCAAAGCAATAATAAATGAATTGGGAATTTCAACAATTTGTAATTTGGGCAACACATTTTAATAATGCCCATATGAGATTTATTTGTCTAAATAAATTTTGAGTTGTCCAAACACTTAGATAAATAGATCTTATATAAAATTTTGGGAAAACTACACTTTACCTCCCAAAGTTTGGAGCGATTTTCAATTCGACCTTCAAAGTTTTAATTTTTACAATGCACCCCAAACTTTTACAATTCGACCATTTAGACTTTTTTTTTTTTGCCAAAATGACCCCATCTTAAGTTTTTTTTAAAAAAAACTAAAAATAAAAATTAAGGTGGCCAGCCACCCTAGTTGGGCCTGGGGGTGGCTTAGACCACCCATTAATTAATTAATTAATTAATTTTTTTAAACTTGGTATGAGGGTATTTTAGGAAAAAAAATGTAAGAATGGTCAAATTGAGAAAATTTAGAAATTTAGAAAGTGCATTGCAAAAATTAAAATATTGAAAGTCAAATTAAAAATTGTCTCAAACTTTAGGGGTAACCTATAATCTTCCCTAAAATTTTTCTGTCCAAATTCCCAAGGCTCATTTGGCAATGGCCTGTTACCGTTTAGTTGCATGTTACTGTAGTAACAATTTGTAAGTTAGTAATGGGCCCAATGGCTGAACTACAACACATGCCCTATAAAAACAATAATAAATTATATATATTCCTTAAGGTTATGTTTGGTAAATAAGTAGACTTAAGGAAGTAATTGGACACCGTAATAAATTTGATAGATATAAAAAAAAAAAAAAAAAGTAAAAATATTTTATATTAAAAAATATAAAATTTTATTTTATAGTGATTTTTTTAATTAAATAATAATAAAAAATGATTAATATGACATAAAAAGTAAAATTATTGAGATTAATTTTGAGAGATTTTTTAAAATTTTGGTTTTAGTTCAATCTACCCCTTTGCCTCATACACCCTAAACTATCACTTCTTAATGTCGACATCCTACCCAAAAATATCCCAAAACGTCAACTTCGGAAGACACAGATTGATCAGTGACTGACTGACTCTAATTCTCCACAAACAATAATAAATATCAAGAGTAATGTATTATTATACGGCTTGTTTGCCAAGAACTATAAAAATGAGGTAGAGATTTACTGTAGACGTGAGGAAAAAAATGCATGAAAAGTAAAAAAAAAATATTTATTTTATTTAAATAATAAAAAAATGATCAATATAATATAAAAAATAAAAATATTATAAGTTAATTTTTGAAAGTAATAATATTAATTTTTTCTTTTTCTTTTTCTTTAGCAAACAGGCACATAGGTACAAAGGGTCCAGGATATTAAGGCACCTTTTGGTAAATAGTTTGGCAAAGGCAAAGGTACAAAATCCCCTCCCCCCTTTTTTCAACATTTTTTTACTTTTTACATCACATTAATTATTTTTATTATTATTTAAATAAAAAAATCACTACAAAATATCTTTATTTTATTTTTCATATCAAATATTTTTACTTTTTTCACATCAATTAATTTTTGATATAGTATCAAACCGAAATCAAAATGAAATCGTTTACCAAAGGAATTCTAAATGAATTATGAATAGGAAAAGCTGGTGTTTCATATTTATAATTTTGTCCTTATACTTTTAAGATTGGCTCTCCTGAATTTATTTAAACTAAAAAAAAAAAAAAAAAGAAGATACAAATTCATAAATATAGGATGGGCCTTTCAAGCACCTTGACTAAAAATGAATAAAAATTTCTCCCAACCTCATCTCAAAGAAATATCTTTTAACCAATCTGGCTTGTAAAACTATAGCATGCATGTTAAAAAATTTAAGGGTGAGAATTTAATTTAATTTTTTTTTTAACATATCCACATAAAAGAAGGAAAAATTCAAACTAGCTAGTGTCTAGTGGCATCCCTTCTTCAGGCATGGTCTATAACTAACTGAGTTACTCCTTGAGATAGGATGGATGGAGATTTAATTAAAATAATTGAAGAGTTAAATCTATCATAATAAATACTAATAAATAAATAAAATAATGGATGAAAGAAATAATGATATTTATTATCACAGATTTGTCATTTGTGCCTTTTAATTATTTTGGTTAAATTCTTACCTCCAATTTTTTAACCGCGTGTACATAAGCTGGATACTTTTTAACCTATTTAAAATAAAATAATATTAAATATCTATAAATATTTAAAAAGTACGTTAAATTCTTAATATTATTAATAACATTTTATTAACCTAAACTAAATTTAATATACATTTTAAATATTTATAGATGGGCACTAGGAAAAATATTTATTTCGAAAAAAAGTTCTGTATACTTGAAAATTTGTATTCAACCCACAACACTAAAGGTAAAAAGAAAAAAAGACAAAACTCGCTACCTGCACGACCACGAGGGGAAAAGACTCGATCCCTTTAGAGTAGTCAACAGCGGGAATGAGCTTCCGGAGCTCCAACGTGGGCGCAAAGTTGCCGAAATCATGAAGGACGGAGTCCATCTCCGCCTCAACAAAGAGCACGCCCTCGGCATTGCAATCAATCTCAATTCTGCAGTCTTCGCCCAGCTTGACTCGGCCGGCCATGGGGTAGAAGGGCACGAGGGCCTTGCTAAGTGCCTCCTTGAGCACCCTCGCATCAAAGAAGTTAGCGGCGCCGGTCGGCCTGTAGAAATAGACGGTCGGGGTGTGAAAGCGGGTGACCACCAGGTCTAAGCTCGAGCTCCACAGCACTCGCTTCGGGGTCTCCCCTGCCGGCCGCACCACTGTAGACTCCTTCACGTTCACCTTCACCTTCACGTCCATTATCATTTCCCAAGCTGGTTTTGGAAATAAATTTCAGAACTTTAATAGAAATTGGAGTCAGTGACAGCCTGTGCGTCCAGTGTCGTGCTTTAATGGTAAGTGTACGTACGGTGTGAGGATGTGATATAATGACGTGTTCTCTTCCTGGCCAGCCGGCTCACAAAGCTGCATCGCTGCCACCAGCCGACCCCACTTGCCCACATGCAAAGTGGGGCGAATCTTGAATATTGCCTGGTTTATAGGTAAATTAAAACATTCTAATATATATATATAATGACGTGGTTCTCTTCCTCACCCTCACCCTTTGTCTTCCTCTTTTTAAAGGTGAAATTAAAATATTCTATATATATATATATATAAAATGACGTGTTCTCTTCCTCACCCTTACCCTATACTACCCCTTTCTAAGTACGGAAAAATGTGCTGTTGAGTAAAGGACGTCAAACTATAAATGTGATGTACAATTTGAGGTCCACAAAATGAATATAGTTAAGCCAGCACGGTGAGCAACGTACTCTATGGTCCGTTTGTTGCCAGGAATAATATTGATTGATGTGAAAGAAAATAATGAGAATATTTTTTTAAAAATAAAAAATAAAAAAAGTAAAAATATTTTGTATAAAAAAAATAATTTTGTAATGATTTTTTTATTTAAATAATAATAAAAAATGATTGATGTGATGTAAAAAATAATAAAATGTTGAAAAAAATAAAAAAGTAGAGTTGTCATGCTTTTGTCATGCCAAAACCATTTATCAAATGGACCCTATCTATCTATTGTACTCTTGTGGGTATTTTTTTTTTTTCCCCCTTTTTACATGTTCACACAAGGTAAAAAACAGCCGAGAAAAGATTCAAATTTGTGATCTCTATTTTATAAAAGATAATTCACAATTGATGGTGGTATTCCTTGAAAACCATACTCTTGAGGTTGTGGGATTATGTTTTACAAGTGGGAAATATGTAAGTGAAAGTTAAAGACTAATTGAGTATATATATATATATATATATATATATATATATGTGACGTAAATGTTGTTGTATGGTGAATTTGTGTTATGCCAAAAAGAGTGTAAACTCAAATGCAAATAATTCCGTGAGAATAATTTGCGTTTTTAAAAGATATAGTAAAACATAATGTGTTTGACATTACGATTTAAAAAGCATTTAATTTGAAATAAGAAAAAATCTGCGATTTTTATAAGTAAGTTAGGGAGTGTTTATTTGAAAAGACTTGAATTTAAACCAAAATTATGATTTTCATAACAAATATTTAGTAAAAAAAGTATTTTTTAACATATTTTACAAAAAACCTTTGCGATTTTAAAAATTAACTATTTAAACAACGCAATTTTTAAAATCACATTTATTGAAATTGCAATCTAAAACAAAACTTTAAAGTTAGGGATCGACTTGGCATTATATTACAGGATTCGGCTTACTATCGTGAATTTTGATCAACTACCGTTAAGTCTACTTCTTCTTCTTCTTCTTCTTCTTTTTCTTTTTCTTTTTTTTCCTTTTTTTTTTTTTTTTTTTGTGAACTCATATTGAAAACAAAAAATATTTGACCTCTTCTTTAATTTTTTTTTTTTAGACAAATATTATCCTTTTCTTCTTCATAATTGGTTTCTTAAACGACTCAAAATATATATATATATATATATATATATATATATATATATCTGTTCTTCCTCTTGAAATTCTGAAAAAGTTCTTTAATTTTCCTTCTCTTCATGTCTTCTAAAAATTTCCTTGAAAAAAAAGTTCTTTATTTCCTCTTCTCTTCATGTCTTCCACCGAAATTCCTCCTTTTCTTGGTAAGTTTCAACAGGAAATTCAGAGTTGGAGAGACCAAAGCTTTCTCTCTTTCTTAAAGGCTGAATTTTGTACTTTCAAAGCCACACATGCCACGCCTAACTTTAAAAAAAAAAAAAAACAAAACCACTCAACATCTTGACACATGACTCTATCATAATATCACTTCTTGACACATGACTCACACACGTCAAATGTTTTGGAGTTTGATAATATAAAAAAATCTTCTTTGCCAACAACTCCGATGAAGATATAAAAATTTAATTTCCAAACTTTCACTATAATCTATACATATTCTCACTTCCTTTTGTTATCTTTCACAACATCTTTCATACTTTGAGATCTATATATCGAAAAACCAATAAAAATTGAATCTTAGTGATTTAAAGTATTATCATATTTACTATTTAACTTCTAAAAGAATGAAAACAATACAAAGCCCTAAAAACAAACCTATCAAGAGAACCTTGAACTTTCTATAGTTGAATGAACTAATGGTCGTCAAATTCACTGGTAAATTAAATGATCATAGTATCTTGAGGACAAATGTAGTTCAAGTTTTCCAGCTTTGAACTACAATCAAATTAATAATGCTTGGAGTCGTTTTAGTCCCAAAAAGAAGAAGATAATATTTGATTCAATTGTGGTTCATAGGTAAAATATAGAAGAAATATCATACTATCATTAACGATAATATGATCATAAATTAATTTGTAGACTTTTTTTTTTTTTTTTTATAATATATATAATTTGTTATTATATAATCAATGATTTAAAACCCTTAGAAGATATCCTGTAGACAAAACTACTGCAGTAAGCCTGTTATATATTACATATTTATAATTATAATTAACTCAATTATAGAAAATCTATTATACTACAAAAAATGAGTGATTAAGTAACGTGTTGAATTTTCAAACGTTAGCGGTTAATTTAATAACGTTTGAATTTTAAAACGTTATATTGGAAATTTAAAAAAAAATTGAAAACGTTTGATGTTATTTGAAATGTCAAACGTTACTAAATGGTAATTTTTATAAGTCAAATTACCATTTATTTGAAAACGTTGAATTTAAAAATTATGATTTTCAAACAAATATTTAAAAAAAAGTATTATATTTTTTTTTATATGTAATTTATTTTTATTTTATTATTTTTTAAAAGAATTGCAAATGGTAACGTTTGAAGAATTTCAAACGTTACCAGTTAGGGATCGCATTTATTATATATTTTAATATTTATTTTTATTTTATAAAGTTGATATATATCTTCTTCTTCTTCTTCTTCTTCTTTTAATTTTTTTTCCATTTTTTTAACTTTTCTATTATATAACAATTTCTTAATTAACTAATAACAAATAATTATTTTCTTCTTCATCTGTTTCCAACTCAAAATAAATTCTAAATCGCCGTTCTAAACTTTATAGTATGGTATTGATATAATTCATTCTATTGCTAATGCTATGTAACTTATATACAATTATAAGAAACTATTATATATTAAATATAATTAATACTAATGCTATATATATGTAATAACTTATATATTATAAAATTAATGTCTTGAAATTCCTCCTTTTGGAATTTGGAAGTTTCAACAGGCAAGTCGGTTAATTAAGCTAACCCTAAATCTTAAAGGCTGAATTAACTATAAAATTATAATATAACCAACGGTATAGGATTAACTTAAAACATCATGCATAGATAATAAAATGTAATTAATGAATTAATTATAAATATATACATAGTTAACTAGTAGTATAGTAACACATAATCATAAATGTATACTTAATTAATATATAATTAATGAATTATGTTATTACTATATAGTTAATTGGTAATATCAATATATAATTAATGATTATTTCACCATTATATAGTTATTACTATCACACCTAATGTCCAACTAACAGATTAAACGAAGCCAAAAAAAAAAAAAAAAATTGAATCTTAGGTAAAGTAAAAAGAAAAGAAAAAAGAATAACTTCTAAAAGTATGAAAACAATACAAAGCCCTAAAACAAACCTATCAAGAGAACCTGAACTTATATAGTTGAACGTGTCAAATTACTGCAAACTTGACGGCATCATACCATTGGTTATTTCTTTTCTTTTCATTTTCCTTCCAAATTAATAATATATAGTCGTTTTAGTCCCAAAAATAATTAAGAACTACTATAATTAGTTCACAAAATTAATAGAAATTAATATGTAATTAACGATATTGACTATAATTAGTATATATATTTTTTTTTTTTTAAATTCATCATTAAGTAGTAGATAATTAATTGCTAGTTTAATTGAGATATTAACTACTATAATGAGTATATAATTAATTTGTACTATAATTAACATATATGAATTACTATCATTAATTAGTACGTTATAATTAATTACAAAGTATATAAGTAATATGTTTTATTAATTACTACTAATTAAAATGAGTAATACATATAATTAATTGGTACCATATAAAAAAAAACTTAGCTAACTAGTAGTATAGGTAAGACATAATTAGTAACGGAATAGTCAAATTTCAAATGAAATGGATAATATCCATTTCAAAGCGTAAAATAAAAGTAGTATTATATAACGTTAAATTTAAGAATTTATTTTTATTTTTTATTATTTTACAAATGGATATTGCAATTTCATTTGAATGAATATCCATTCCATTAGTAATGTATACTTAATTAATATATAATTAATGAATTATTTATTACTATATAGTTAATTGGTAATATTATCAATATATAATTAATGACTACGTATATTTAATTATTACTACAATTAGTATATAATTAATTACTATTGTATACTAATTAACTAGTAACATATTATTGATTACTACTATAAAAGTCCAACTAAAAAAAAGAATGAAATAAAATGAAAGAATAAAACGAAGAGAAAGAAATAACCAATGGTAACGTTATATAATTACCAAAATTCTAACGTTACCATTGGTTACTATATATACAATTATAAAATATATATATTAATTAGTGAATATAATACTAATGCTATATATATTAGTACCTAATTAATTAATAGCATAATTAATATGTAATTAAGTATTACTATAATTAGAATATATATAATTAATATATAGTTAATCATCACTATAAGTAGATAATTAATGATAGTATAATTAAGGTAATTAATAATTATACTACATAATGATTATATAATTAATTTGTACTATAATTAATATAAAGTTAATGAGTACTATAATTAACATATAAGTCAATGCTACTATCATCAATTAGTACGTATAATTAATTACAAATATATAATTAATATGTTTATTAATTACTATAAATTAATGAGCATTATGTTATACATATAATTAATTGGTACTATATAAAGTCAATATATATACGTAGCTAACTAATAGTATAGGTAAGACATAATTAGTAAGTAGTATACTTAATTAATATATAATTAATGAATTATGTTATTACTATATAGTTAATTGGAATATTATCAATAATTAATGACTACTTAAAACTGTTAAACTTAATTACTAGCTTGTAAATAATGTCCAATTAATGTTACAACCAATGGTAACGTGGCACCTTTCCAACGTTATTAAATTGGTAACGCTGCAACTGCAACATTACCATTGGTTGTTCTTTTTCTTTTTTTTTTTCATTTTCCTTCCATTAATATATATATAGTTAATTAGTGAATATAATTAATAACTACTATAATTAGTACCTAATTAATTAATAGTATAATTAATATGTAATTAAGTATTACTATAATTAGTATATATATATAATTAATATATAGTTAATCATCACTACATGTGCCACGTTACCTTTGGTAATTTTTTTTTTTTTTTTTTGCTTTCATTTTTTTGCATCATTTCAATTTTTTTCCTATGATTAATATACACTTCATTAGTACTATAATTAATTAGTAATATTCTTAATATATAGTTAATGACTACTATAATTAGTATATAATTAATTATAACTATAATTAATATGTCATTAAGTACTACTATAATAAGTACTATAATTAATTAGATCTATAATAAATATATAATTAATTATTAATATACTTAATATATATAGTTAATTAGTACTATATAATACAAATAAAAAACAAATAGTAAATTATATAATTAATAAATAAAATATATATAAACGTTTAATTATAGTTCTAATTAAATGTTTAAAGAAAACAAATGAAGAAAAAAAAAAGAAACCAAAAAATAATAAATAAAAATTCTAAGGGTAACGTTTGAAAATTCAAACGTTACCAATTTGGTAACGTTTGACTTTTCAAACGTTACCCTTGGAATTTTTATTTATTATTTTTTTTCATTCATTTGGATTATTATTTTTTATTTCTTTTGCTTCATTTTTTTTGTGTTAGTTGGACATTAGTTATAGTAGTAATTAACTACATATTAATTACAGTACTAATTAGCTATATATTAAGTATAGTACTAATTAATTATATACTAATTATAGTAGTACCTAATTACATATTACTAATATAGTTCTAATTAATTATATACTAACTATAGTAGTAATTAACTACATATTAATTATATTACTAATTAACTATATATTAAGTATAGTTCTAATTAATTATATACTAATTATAGTAGTACCTAATTACATATTACTAATGGTTTTTAATAAATAAATTATAAATTATATAATAAAACTATATATGAAAAAGGGAGAAGAAAATAAATAAATAAATAAGGGAAAAACCATTAGTAACGTTTGAAAATTAAAACGTTACCAATTTAGTAACGTTTCAATTTTATAACGTTACTAATGGTTTTTAATAAATAAATTGGAAAAACCATTGATATTTTTTTTCTTTCTTTTATTTCGTTTTTTTTTTTCTTTGGCTTCATTTAATTTGTTTTAGTTGTCCATTAGTTATAGAAGTAATAAATTATATAATAAAAATATATATGAAAAAGGGAGAAGAAAATAAATAAATAAATAAGGAAAAAACCATTAGTAACGTTTGAAAATTCAAACGTTACCAATTTAGTAACGTTTCAATTTTAGAACGTTACTAATGGTTTTTAATAAATAAATTGGAAAAATCATTGGTATTTTTTTTTATGATAATTTACTAATCTTATATAATATTATTACTAAGTACTAAAATTATTAGAATACTATAAATTATTACTAATTTGTAATTATTTTTAATTATATATTATATATTTTATTTTTTATTTTTAATTATTTTTTAGAAAACTGTTAATAACGTTTGAAAAGTCAAACGTTACCATTTAAATAATGTTTGACTTTTCAAACGTTACAAAAAAAAATAATATATTTTATATTTTTAAATTATATAATTTATTTTTTATTTTTTATTAAAAGTTTTCTCCCTGCACACATTAAAACTAACAAAGCTTTTCCTCCCTCCAAAAATTATTATATATTTATTATTTATATTAGTTTTATAAAATTTTTAACGTTTGAAATATTCAAACGTACAATAAAAAAAAAAAAAAAAATGAAATGAAAGAAAATGGAAAAAAAAAAAAAGTTATTAGCGAACCATTAAAAATACGTTACTAATTTACTTATTAATATATAATTAACAATATTTATAATTTTCTTTTTTATATTTTAATGTTCATTTTAATTATGTTTTTTATTTTTTTGTTTAATAATTACTATTCTTAAAAAAGAATACTAAATAATTAATAAATATATAATAAATTTAATGTTATAATTTATATAAGTACTAATTAAAATAGTTATATTATTTTTATAATAATTAATTATTTTTTTTTTATTTTAAATCAAATTCTAGTTCTAATAAAATTGTAACATATGTTTCTTTATTTGTTTTAGTTGTCCATACTTATAGTAGTAATAAATTGTATAATAAAATAATATGAAAAGATAAAGAAAAAAACAAATAAAAAAGGAAATAATTAAAAAGAAAAAATTAATTAAGTTATTATAGTAATTTTAGCGTTATTCTCCACTAAATACCACCTTGTTATAGATCCAGATTTTGAAGCGGTGACCATGAATAATTCCAATTGCCTTTGGTCACATCTTTGACTATCGTCAGAGGATTTGTTAAGTCCTAATTTTTGCACTTTTGCATTTTAATACGCTCCACCCCATACATCGCCGCGTATACATTTCCAAATTACGTGCTCAATAGTTTCCTCCTCATGCATAAATTGGGCAAGATGTTCTCACAAACCCTCTTCGACAAGTTCACTCTTGTTAGAATGGTTTCTCTCTTCCAAAAAGTGTTGCTCAATGAGGCTTCTATTCCAATTTTTGTATCTCTACAATCGTCAACGACTAAGGAATTTTTCGTAAGTGCATCCTCGTGAGTAGACCGAAAAGAGGAGGGTCCTGTAGCCAACCTGCCTCCCCAAATCCGACACTTTCCCATTCCTATTCTCCATATTGCCCTTGATGCACTAACTATGACCAAATCTCAACCCCATACCACCCTTCGACTTTGACATACCCATCTTCTCCCATTTCATCCATGAATCTTGACGATTTTCTTTGTGACCCCACCGGAATCTTTGCATAAGGCTTGAGCTCCTTACATAAAGACACGGGTAGTTGGAAAACACTCAACCTTCCAATCATTTAACCTACACTTTATCTTTAATTCCTTTGAAAGCTTATCCTCGACTCCCTACCAAGGTAGGCCCCAAATATTTTTCATACTTCGTAGCTTTCAACCTGAACATTGAGTGATTCTCCTTCTAGCTTCACTAGTATTGCGAGAAAAAATAGAGAGGTCTTCTCCTTATTTAATTTCTCCAGAGGGCTGTTTCATACTTCCAAAATTGTGGTGAGTCGCTCCATTCCACGGAGTTTGCCTTGCAAAAAGAAGACTATCTGACTCAACCCATGACCAATTTTATCCACCCAATTGCAAAGCCCATTTTGGTCATTACGCCTCCAAAAACCCCCCCATAAAACCCACCTTGCTCCACATTTTAGTATACATAGAGTGCATAGTCTCATATGCATAAATGTTGTCATATAAGTCTCTGCATGAAAATGCACTGTTTGGGGATATGATTGAGGGAGAACCATTTTGAGTCTATTGGCCAATACTTTTGCAATAATCTTGTATACCACGTTTGTATTTAATTCTGAACTCTACACTATCAGAGTCTTTTTCTTGGGGATCAATGCAATATTAGTGAAATTTATAACTCCATCCATACTAGCATTTTTAAAAAATATAGAGCACTTCACATACCTCATCATGGATTTGGTCAATGTGTTAAAATACTTGGTGTTTCTATCTCCGCTCTTGAGCCACTCCTCTTTTGCACGTTGTTTCCATTTTAATTCTTCTTGCTCCGTGAGCTCATCAATTTCCCCTCTTAAAGCTTTCTTCTTCTTCTTATAACCCTCTTCCTTCTTGTATTTTCTCCAATTTCTTTGTTTTGTTCGATAATCCCTTCCGCTTCTTTGACACTTTTCTTCACCCATATTTGAATGGTTTTTGCATTGCATTTCTTTGACATTTTCCCACTTATCTCTTTTGTAGTTCTAATTCCAACCGTATGGATCACCTCCTTGAAATCTGGTTTGATTGCCCAAGAGGCTTCCATAAATTCCTCAATCTGAATTTTTACCACTCTATCCAACCTTTCTTTGGTGAATTCTCCTCCATACCTTCCATTGCTCCATGTGTATTTGACCCTTTGAATCCCAAATCACATAATGACAATCCTCAAGAGTTCGCCTAAATGCTTCCATCTAATTCCATAATGACAGTAATTTCTACTTCCCGATTGATTAAAATTTCGTTAAAGTCTCATGCAAAGCCAATATAGGAATATTGTAATTGATAATACTAAATTAAGAGCCCAAGTTTCTTTTCTTTTTTCCACAATAATATAAGCCTCCACTACGTCCCACACTATCAACAACAAAAATATAGTCGAACTTGAGTTTATTAAATCCATATTTTTATTACAAATTTTGGTTTAAGAAAAAACCAAATCGGGTCCTTTTCCTTCACCATAGAGTAAGGTCTCAATTGAGGGTTCCCAAGCCCTCAATTAACCTAAAAACTCATTTTGGTGTAATTGCTTGACTATAATGCTATTCTAAATATGTCCTCCTTAGTGGTCTTGTTTTTTTTCCATCTGTCATTTTTAGTAACTTTCTCCTTGCATCTTCCTCTTTATTTGAACCTTCATCCCTTTATAATATCTATAGTATTGAGTCTTGATTTTTCCTAATTGGGTCCTGCTACTTTCTCCTTTTTAATGAATTTAACATAAAATGGGTTTCTACTTCAATTTCTTTCTGTATTGTTTTTGAGGACGACTTAGTTCATTTTATTTGTTTTATGAAATTATTTTTTATGGTTTTATTTGTTTGATATTATTTTTATGGTTTTATTGTGTTTTTATTTTGAAAATTTTATTGAAACAAAAGGTAACGTTTGAAAATTCAAACGTTACCTTTTGTTTATATGATATTATTTTTCTGTTTTTATTTGTTTTATTTGAAAATTTTATTGAAGCAAAAGGTAACGTTTGAATTTTCAAACGTTACCATTTGATGGGTGTTTTGCACGAAAACTAGACCTGCAGGGCCATTATTCTCTTTTGATTTTTTCTCTTCCCCTCTTTTCTCTCATCCCGCCAGAACTCTCTTCTCCTCCCTCTTTATTTATTTAATTTTCCCTCTTTTTCTCTCATCCCTAGACCTCTCATCCTCTCCCTCTCTCTTGTTTATTTAATTTTCCCCTCTTTTTCTCTCATTCCGCCAGACCTCTCATCCTCTCCTCTCTTTATTTATTTAATTTTTTCTTCTCAGCCACACGCAGCGTTTTTTTCTTCTCAGCTTTTTTTTTTCTCTTTTTATCTCCCCAGGTTTTTTTCTTCTCAGCCATACACGCAGCTTTTTTCTTCTCAGCTTTTTTTCTTCTCTGTTTTTTCTCCCCAGCTTTTTTCTTCTCAGTTTTTTTTTTTTTTTTTCTCCTCAACGTTAAAGCTGCCCCACTGCTGCCGGCGTTACCCATTCTCGCCGGAGATCCAAACGCGCGACCCAACACCACCGGAGCTCCAGGCACGCTGATCTGTTCCGCCGTTCACCGCTGAACTTGCAGACCCGCGACACCGCCCAAGGCAACGACCCATTACCGGAGACGTCTCTGGTTTTACTTCCCCTGTTTTTGTCTCTGGTTTTTAAGTTTTCATTAATTGTTTGTCTTCTTTCTGTACATATATATATTTTTTGTTGATTGTACGTGTTGGGTCTGTTAACAGACCGTTGGTTCGGCTGAGTATGGTGACCCACGGTGGTTAGACCCACTGCCGGCGACGCCAGAGATCAAGCAGGAAGAAATGTTAGGGGAAAAAAATGGGGGGAAGAAAGGTGTATGTATGGGGGAAAATGGCCTGCTGCGTGCTGGGTGGGAGAAAGAAAAGAGAGGAAAGGAAAAAAAAACAAAAGAAAAAGCTGGCCGGCTGCTCGTGGTTGGTTGGGGGAGAAAGAAAACAGAGAGAGAGAGAGAGAAAAAAAAGGCCTGCTGCTTCGTACCTGGCTGGGTGGGAGAAAGAAAAGAGAGAGAAAAAAAAAAAAAAAAAAAAAAGCCCCGCTGTGTACGTGGCTGGATGCATGGCGAGGAAAAAAATTATATATCGCCGGCCGGCGAGATAGTGCGTGGCGAGGGAAAAAAATATATTGCCGGCCAGGAAAAAAATAATAAAAAAAAGAAACAAGAAGATAGTGAAACATGTGGTTGGAATTCAAAATTTGAAAATATGGCAGGAGAAAATGTGATGGAATTTTATTTTTTTTTAATTATTATTTAACTTTTAGTAACGTTTGAAAATTTCAAACGTTACCAATGGAGCCGAAATTTTTTTTTTAAAAAAAATTCTAGTGGTAACGTTTCAAAATTTGAAACGTTATCAACGGAGCCGAAAATTAAAAAAAAAAAATTCCAATGGTAACGTTTAAAATTTGAAACGTTACTAACGGAGCTGAAAATTTTTTTTTAAAAAAATTCCAATGGTAACGTTTTAAATTTGAAACGTTATTAATGGAGCCGAAAATCAAAAAAAAAAAAAATCCAATGGTAACGTTTAAAATTTGAAACGTTATTAACGGAGCTGAAATTTTTTTAAAAAAATTTCAATGGTAACGTTTCAACTAATGGAGCCAAAATTTTTTTTTAAAAAAATTCCGATAGTAACGTTTCAAATTTGAAACATTACTAATGGTCTCTAGAAATTAAAAAAAAATAAATTATCATTGATAACATTTCAAAAAGTGGAACGTTACCAATTTGGTAACGTTTCACTGTTGAAACGTTACCAATTTGGTAACGTTTCACTGTTGAAACGTTACCAATTTGGTAACGTTTCACTGTTGAAACGTTACCAATGGTCCATTAGCAACCATTACTTTAGTAACTGACAATTGGTAACGTTTTTAACACGTTATCATCCATTAGTAACGTTTTAATTGTCTCTAAAACATTACTAATGGTCAGTTACTAAAGTGTGGACATGTCAAAAAAAAAAATAGTCAGTTACTAAAAAATAAAATTTTTGTAGTGTATCCTAATTGGAAGATAAAACAATAAAGCATTCATAAAAAAAGTAAAATAAATTGAGTACGATTTCATTAAGAATTTGATTTTGGTAACATGATACAAGATAAATTAAGCACTTATTATAGATTCAAATTCACAATCGAGATTTTATAACTTAAGAGTCCTATATATGATAGTTTTTGTTTTTTGTTTTTAAAAAAAAAATGGTCGAGAGTTCTTCAAGTCTCCGCGTCATTCGTCTTCTCTTTGGACTTTTGTTGACTTGTATTAATTTTCTTTTCTTTTGTTCTGCCAAAAAAAAAAAAAACGACAACTTTCCTTCTGGACTTTTGTTGACTCGTCTTTTCTTGTAGTTGTTGGCCCACATTACCCTTTTATTTATATTTATTTATTTTTTAAGGCCTTTTCTTTCCTTTTAGTTCCTCTTGCTTCTACGATTGGAATAAGGTTGACATCTTTTGCTCTTATTTGTATGTTGGCCTACGTTGTCTAGTGTCCATTTAAAATACGATTTGAAATGGAGAACATGATTTTCCTTGTCTCTCTTAAGCTTTGGGGAACTCTTGTTGCTCTTCCCCCTTTTTTAAAAAAAAAACTAATAATAATAATAGTTTAATTTCATGCTTTTAACTCCAATTATGTTGTTGATTTTCAATATTGTCTTTTTGGTGCCTTAAAATATTTTTTATGTGATATATGGTTGGATCAAGATGATTGATGCTTTCAAATAGAGTCCATAATAAAAAGTTTCTTCATTAGGTGCCTTCAAATAGCATTCAATATTGATAGAACCTTCATGCAAGGTCCATAATAATTGGTGCCTTCATAACATATCATATTAATATATAACCAAAATAATAGCAAAATGACATTATTAATATACTTTTTATAAGCAAGATGTAGAAAACGTACAATCCCATCGACAAGTCATTGGTAGATTAGCAATACAATTACACACAAAATTCATAGTTTTCATTTGATGTATTTGTTAATTTTTATTAACTCATAAAAATTAATCTGTTAGCAAAAAAACGGTACTTCAATTTTATTTTTTCTTATATCATGTTCTACGTAAGATTGGGAGAACGGTAGGACAATATTACGGGGAGAACCCCTAGCAAACCCCAATAATAAAAGAGAATTATCCTTTTGGGCTCTTATCTAGTGATGGATATATGTGTCTAACACCAAATTACTCGTAAATCTATCGTGTTATTTTATCTTTTCTTACACAATACCATGGTATGAGAGCCTTTAGCTAATGCCAATGTTCGATCCCTAATAGTCATGTGGATTCTTGTTTTCTTCATTTTGCTGATGGTGCCTCCCCCTTAGGATTCCTCATTACCGTTCAATAATACTTTTAACATGGATTCATATCTTTCGAAAAATCCTATCATGCTTTTTGACTACATCAATCGAAAGCTCATAGGCCAATCTACACAATGTCGCAAAAATCAACCAATTATATGTGCAAATGCCCACATGCG
Organism: Carpinus viminea; assembly: GCA_013348765.1. NCBI lineage: Eukaryota > Viridiplantae > Streptophyta > Magnoliopsida > Fagales > Betulaceae > Carpinus > Carpinus viminea. Next base: position 41,181,181 of record CP054667.1, on the reverse strand, counting down.
CCACCATAAGTTTATGCTAGTCATGATGGCACCAAGCCGCCACACGCCTCCATTTGCCAATAATTTCATTTTTTTTTTATGTTCTAAACTACAGGTCGTTTAACACCTACGAAAAGAAAAAATTCTACTATGTTCTAAACGACATGTTGTTTGGCTAGCTCAATTGATATGACCTTAAATGATATGATAGGTTGTCTAGCTTCGCCAAAATAAATTAATTAAAAAAAAATTACTTCTTTAATTCTTCTTTGAAAGCCTAAACACCATAAATCGGTTTCTCTTGCTTGACCCATTTAAGATGCACAAAGATGATGAAAATTGTGTACATTTATAGGGTAGAGAGAGGACGGGTTTCTTTATTCTTTTATAACTCAACTTCCCATTAAAGTAAGAGTTAATTCAATAGGAAACAACTTCTCTTAATTAATTAACCAACAATTTATTAAGGATTGAGATTAAATAATCTCATAACTTAAGGAGTTTAATAAATACTCATATGTGCCATGTCATGTGGGAATAGGATCCTGTCCATTTCAAATGAAAATGGAAAATATCTATTTAGTGTAAAATGATGGGTAATATTGTAAAATTAGTTCTTCAACTTTAACGTTAAGACAATACTATTTCTTATTTTACATTCATTGAATTAAATATTTCTTACATTCTCCCACTTGGCCCATATGATTAATATTGTTTTAGACTCAATGAGGTTAACATTAGGTGCACAAAATTTTAATCCATCATTTCTTTAATTTGGTAATCCTAAATACTAAAATTAAACAACCTACTAGTGTGAGTCATGACAGTTGTACATCAAAAGACGAGATAGTCCCTTCCATGTACCACAACACTAGCAACTTGTTTAATCATGGTTCATAAATGAGAAATGTCCAAAAATTGGTCCACAAAAATGTCTTCTTTTAAAGACTATTCCTGTTGTCATTCATCCAATCTTATATGTACGTTCAAAATTTTTCGAATAGGTAGCTTAATCGGATTTGATCACACCTAATGAATTAAAAGTCATTAGTTCGAATCTCTCTCCTCTCTTTTATATGGATATGTCAAAAGAAACAAAAAAAAAAAAGTGCGTACAAAATGGAAAATAGGAAAATTATAAACATATTTAATGAGATCTCAAAAGTGTCTAATAACATAATAAACACTATGCAATCCATAAACATTATGGGCATTATAGGTTACAATCAAGACTCATTATGTTAACATGTTCCTTAATTGTTTTTGTTGGTAACCCTTTTATGGATATGCTTTTATGAGCTCTTTATTAATATGTTATATGAACATGTATTGCTTCTGAGTTTTCTCCTTAATGACAAAATATTTAAGCTTCATATACTTTACAGCATATTTAGAATATTTGTCTATTGTCCCAAGAGGTAACTTAATCGGATAGAATCACACTTAATAAAGTGAAGGTTACTAGTTCGAATCCCCATCCCCCTCTTGTGTAGACATGTTAAAAAAAAAAAGAATATTTGTCTATTGATAAGAAGAAAGGTTGTATCAGTCTGGGGGCCATAATACGTGACTCGGCAAGGAATGTGCTTGCGGCACATGGGATTATTAGAGAAGGACTGGTTGACCCTACCACAGCTGAGGCACTTGGCGCAATTCTAGCCATCCAGCTTGGGCGAGACAGGGGCCTACGTATGATACAGGTGGAAGGGGATGCAAAGCTGATCGTGGAGGCGGTAAACTCGGGAGATGTAGATAGTAGCATGAGGGGTCACTTGATTGCTGATATAAGAGTAATGCTTCAGGATTTTCAAGTTTGAAAAATGGAGCATGTTGGCAGGGAAGGAAATGAGGCCGCTCACATACTGGTGAGGATGGTTGTTAACCAGAATCTTGATAGTGTGTGGATTGATACGATACCTGGCAGTATTAGAGACTTTGTTGTCTCTAAACAATTAGCCCTTCTGCTATGATTTATTGGTCTCATCTTGACTCTCAAAAAACCTAAGGGGGGCGCCAACTTGGGTAGCCTTTGAGGTCGACTCTTATTGGTGCCTGTATTTCATTAGGGAGAGAATGGAGAAGGGACTGGGATTGTTTATTGTTGATTATTCATGTGATTGTAAGGAGCTTTTGCTTCTGGCTTTTTGGAGTAATGAATATGATTATCTTTCTTTCAAAAAAAAAAAAAAAGAATATTTGTCGTTCTTCATTTCAAAAAAAAGAAAAAAATATTTGTCATTTTAAGAGAAAAACATAAATGCTATCCCAATAAATTCTCAACGACCTGGCATTAATGGGCTGGTTACAACTTTTGTGTCCAGTGTCGTACTATAATGTAAGTGTACTTATTGTGGATATTATGTAGCATGCAATGTGTGGATATTAATATAATGGCGTGTTCTCTTCCACACCTTCACCCTCTCTCTACACCTTTCTAAATGTGAAGAATGTGTTGTTGAGGAAGGGACGTCAAACTATAAATGTGATGTACAATTTGAGGTCCACAAAATGAATACATATTTATTATTTAATGATAGATTTAAAAAAAAAAATGGTCGAGAGTTCTTCAAGTCTCCACGTAATTGGTCTTCTCTTTTCTTTTGGACTTTTGTTGACTTGTCTGTCTTGTAGTTGTTGGCCCACATGACCCTTTTTCTTTTCCTTTTTTAGTTTTTAGATCCTCTTGCCTCTAAGCATGAGAGCCTCTCTAGCGTTGGGGCTAATTTAGCTATTCGAAATTTACTCTTTTTTTTTTTTTTTTTTTTAATTTTACAACATATTTTATTTAAATATTATTTTTAATCTATTTTTTATTATTTTTTTACATCATATTTTTCTTGCCCTTCTCTCTCTGCTTGTCAGTAGCTCCCTCTCTTTCAACCTCACTCTCTCAAAACTAAAATTAAAAAAAAAAAAACTTTTGGTAACTAGTAAAAACTTCATAAACCCAACTAACCATGTGATTATAGTATTTTGATGAATGGGTAAATTCCGAGTACTTGAAGCATGTTTAGTTGCAATTTTCAAAAAATGATTATATTATTTTAACATATGCATTTTTTGAGACATCTGGTAAGATTACGGGGCCTTGGTGACTCGGTAAGGTACAAAAGTCAGCCACCATTATTGGGTTGATCGAGTTTGACCTTAAGTAATCCACACCACAAGTGATAGCCACTAGTTGTGACCGACATTCGTACATGATTGCGCTGGTCAATATGGCCAATGAATTCAAGGTATCATAAATCTACCATCTATAGGTCATAGGGTCAAGTTTTATACAAGCAGAAGCCGCAGAATCATCATCCATACAGAGAGCAATACACCTCAATATTTATCTTTCGATCATTGCAAACTGATCAATTGTTTTACCACATAATCATGATCTCTCATTGCTACAAGTTACCATAACCAAATCTACCACTTACCAAAAAACGCTTAGGTGTTACAACACTCACCATTGAACCTTTAAAAGTAATTTGATAAAAAATTCATACGTCATTCAGACAACCTTAAGCATATTTCATGAATAATAAGAGAAAGAAATGTACGTGCAAGCGTTAAAAACGCGCGTGTAGGAAAGAAATAATACATAACCTTCTTCCTCCTCTGCTACTCCTTCTTCATCAGTTTGTAACAAACAGAGAAACCGTACCAATTTGTTTTCATAATGAAATCAGATTGAAATGAATTCACCATTTGTCCCCATTTAAATTAAAAAAAAAATAAATCCACGAGCTTAAGCTTTTGGGATAAACCTTTTCATTGTTCTCTCCATGAACCTTTTTTTCTTCATATAATTATTTGTTCTCTTTGTGAATTGTTTTCAGAAACACCCAAAAATTACAAATAAAACAAACCACCCAAAACTTACAAACAAAATCAACCATAAAAAAAAAAAACTCAACCACAAGCAATTTTGCCACACACAAGTAATACCCAACTTGAGACACTGCAATATTTCTATTACCCATTTTTCCCAATCAAAGCAAAACTTTCTAAGAGAGAAAGTAGAGGGATAAAGGGCACCAAACTTCACCAAAAGGATGGTGGCTTTGGGTAGTAGCCTTTGGAGGTGGCTTTTGGCAGTGGCGCTTGGCTGAGGTGGTAGTGGGTTTTTACTTTTTAGAGCACTAGCGGCAGCTTCCCAATCATTTTCCTAAGTTTAAGAATTCAAACTACTTTTTGCTTCCCTATACAAATATACACCACAATAGATTCCCTTAACCATTCCCTATATCATTAAAATAATATTTTGTACTCTCATTTTTATTATTTGTTTCTCTTTCTTCTTTTTATCTTCCAACTACCACTTTCCAACTACTTTTTACTTTTATTTTTTACCATCTCATTCTTCTTTGATTTAAATTGTTTTCTTTGATTTTATTTTATTAATAAATTTTCATGGAGTAGCCTTTAAAACAAGATTAAATCCCCATATATCAATTGTTGACATAAAAAAAAAAAAAAGTAAATGAAAATTAATATTAATTGTATTTATTATAATAATGATGTATTGGAAGCCAACACCCACCATTTATGAACAAAATCCTCATTTCTTTTATTATTGTCAACGGTATATATTGGATCCTCATATTAATGGCCATCACTCACCATTTATGAACAAAATTCGCATTTATTTTATTGTTGGCAATAGTATATATTGGATCCATATATCAATGGCTAGTACCCACTCATCAATTGGTAAAAATTAAATTTGCATTGAAAATATATTAATGGCCACCAGTATCTACCTATCAACTGGTAAAAATTAAATTTGCATTGAAAATTTATTAATGGCCAACAGTTCTCACCTATCAACGGGTAAAAGTCAAAAAATTTGAGTTGCAAATATATATATATATATATATTGATAATAAAGGCATTCTCATTGAATTCAAATGATTTGTTATTTATCTCTCACGCATGCCTTTGTCTCTCATTTATTTTGTTCTTCTAGAAGAATTTGTTTGAGGAAGAAGTGAAGACTTTTGATTATGATGGAAAAGCTCCATTTGGTAAGCTCCTCATGAGTGTTTTGGAGGAGACATCCAAGTAGGGAGAAATGTAGTGGAGAAAGACATTTGGTTACACCATTTGTTTATTTATTAATTTCACTTTGAGTGCTTAGATTTGGGTGTATTGGGGCTTTTACTCCTCTTTTGTTATTGAATTTCTCAACAATTGGCTCCTCATGAGTGTTTTGGAGGAGACATCCGTAGGGAGAAATGTAGTGGAGAAAGACATTTGTGAAGAGCATCCTTCGTAGAGATACATCATTTGTTTATTTATTGATTTCACTTTTGAGTGCTTATTTTAAGCTTAGAGAATTATAGAGAAGTTTGTTCTCTTTTGTATTTAATTCTCTTTTGTTATGAGTGAGATTTGGGTGTATTGGGGCTTTTGGGTTTGAGTGTCTTTTGGTTTTGTATTTGTACTCCACTTTTGTTAGTGAATTTCTCCTGGATCGTCTCCGCCAGTGGATGTAGGCATGTTATGCCGAACCACTTAAATCTTGGTGTCTTGTGTGGCTGTGTTATTTTTCTATTCTGCACTTTTTTATTTCTTTGTTGATCTTGAATTCGCATTTGTCTAGCAGAACTGCATCCTGACATACGTATGAGCCTTATTAATCTCCCTTGGTAGATAAGTCAATTTCCACCTGTCCACAGCATGCAAAGCAAACTGAATATCTGCCACGAGATGTCCCTAGCAATACCCACCTATCAACTGATAAAAATTAAATCTGCATTGAAAGTATATTAATGGCCAACACCCACCTATCAACCGGTTCCAACATGGCAACACCCAGCATTGAAAACCAACGCTTTTTTTAATAGCTCCCAACATCTTCAAAGCTTCTGTTTTTCCAAGACGTGTCTCTTTGCTCATTGATTGTCATCAATTTTACAAAATATTTTGTGTTCTATTTAGACTCATTGCCTCATTGATTTTCATCTCTTTCAACACCCTTTTCCTTCATGAATCATATTCTTCAACTCGATAGCCTTCTATATGATTCTTCCTCCGATGATGAGTTGAAAATAATTTCAGCTTTAGCTAAGGTAAAAGAACGACTGGATAGCAAAAGAGGATCAACATCACACCATGATTCTGGTTGACGCCGCAATACTATTTGGCGTAATTCTTTGCAAGGTGAACAAAACCTCTTCATGATTATTTTGCTTTGAATTGCGGTGTATCCTCCAAAAAAATTTCGGAGGAGGTTTCGTATGTGCCGTGATCTTTTTATTCGCATTCATGATGCAATAATAGCTCATGACACATATTTTATCCAAAAAAAAATTGCTGCTGGAAGGCTTAGACTCTCTTCCTTACAAAAGATGATTGTAGCAATTAGAATGCTTGCTTATGGAGTAACGGCAGATCTTATGGATGAATACATACAGATTGGAGAAAGAACTGCAATTGATAGTTTTTTACACTTTATTAAAGCAGTAATTTCGATTTTTTCTGCCCAGTACTTGAGGTCACCAAATCCAGATGACATTGCTAGATTGTTAGTAGTTGGTGAAAGCCGTAGATTTTCAGGGATGTTGGGAAGCATCGATTGCATGCATTGGAAGTGGAAAAATTGTCCAAATGCTTGGAAAGGTATGTATTCTGATCATATTCATGAACCAACCGTTATTTTGGAAGTTGTGGCATCCAATGATCTATGGATATGGCATGCATTTTTTGGGTTACCAGGGTCTCATAATGATATTAATGTGTTAGAACGGTCTAATGTATTTGCCAATCTTGTTGAAGGGCGTGCTCCTCCAGTCAACTACTCAATCAATGGTCACGATTATACAATGGGATACTATCTCGCTGATGGTATATATCCTCCGTGGGCAACATTCATAAAAACAATACATGCTCCACTTGGAAATAAGAAAAAAAAATTTACTGCAGTTCAAGAATCGGCAAGAAAAGATGTAGAACGGGCATTTGGATTGCTTCAAGCACAATTTGCTATTGTGCGTGGACCTGTATGATTATACCAACCGGAAACGCTTAAAGAGATTATGATGGCATGCATAATATTGCATAACATGATCGTTGAGGATAAGCGAGATTTATATTTTGGTGCAGATGAATTTAATTATGATCAAATAAATGACATTCCACTTGAACCCCCGTCACACAAGCATACAATTGAACTTGTGGATTTCATACAAAATCATCATCATATTAAAGATCGAGAAACACATTCTCAACTCCAGTTGGACCTCATCGAACATTTATGGCAAATTCATAGTCAATCGTAAGAAGTTGTAATCTCTAAATTTGATATGATCACAATGTTGTTTTAAATGTTGTAAAAGCTGTTGGAGAATCTAAGGCCAGCTGGAAACCTTTTGGGCAGATTGTGGAGGACATAAAGGTAGTGCTTGGATCTCTTCGGTCTTGGAAGATTAATCATGTGAAGAGAGGTGCTAACCAAGCAGCTCATGGTCTAGCAAAAGAGGCAATGGTAACCTCCTTGGAGCATCATTGGATTGAGGAAATTCCCAGCTGTATCTTTAATATTTTGTGAACTTAGAGTTTTTTGCTCTTTCTTCTTAGAATGGCTTGCCTCTCTAGTGTCATGTATCCTGTGATTTGGAATGAAAAGTGTTCGATCTTTATTTTCAAAAAATGGTTGTTCCTTATCCCTATCTCACAAAAAATATGTATTTCTTTCTTTTTTTTTTCTTTTTTTTTTTATATGGAAAATATGTATTCTATTGTTATATATATATATATATATATATTCTGAGGAGTCCTTTGTGTTCATCAACTTTAGTTTTGTTATATATTTTACATGGGTTTTCTTATCAAATATATATATATAACAAAACTAATATGATGAACACGGAGTCCTCAGAATATACATATATATATATATATAATAATAAACAACAAGCATCTCCATAAACAAAGTTACGCAAAACAACAGAATCAAACCACCTTTACATCGTCCAAGGGAAACAAAATTAAAAAAAAAAACACTTCTTAATTGAATATCTCCAAGAAAAATGTGTGTTTGAAGCTGTTCTCATTAAATACACTTCATTAATATACAATCACTAGATCAGTCAAGACAACAAAATAATCTATGATCCATAATGTAGTCTTAATATTTTAAGAGTAAATTTTACATTAAGTCAAGAGTGATAATAGAGGCTTGTCGATTCCTATGAACATGAGAGCAAGTAAAGCTTAAAGAAGCTTAAGATACAAAACATTAACACTTTTGTTCATGCATATCCACAATTTACATTACACAACTCAAAAAACACTACTCAAGGCTCCAAATTTTCAACCATAATACAATTTAGTCGAACCAACAAAATATACCAAAGCTCCCACATATACCTCCCTCCAAATGTAGTCATCATGCACAAAATATACCAAAGCTCCCACATATACCTCCTTCCAAATGTAGTTGAGCCAACCAAAAATACAAAAGCTCCCTCATATACCTCCCTCCAAATGACTAGTTAGTCATACGCTTCTGCATAATTTCCATTTAGAGACATTAAAAATATTCAAGTTGAATTGGTGATAAGTGCCTTGTATCCATCATCATAATTTCCCTTTCTTCTTTCTTTTGTTCCCTTGCCTCTTTCCTAAGTTTAATTTCAATCTTTTGTTTCTCAATACAAATTATCTCTTCCTTTGCCGTATCAATATTTTTCTTTCTCTCCTCATATGATATTTTCTTCACTTCCGTTAATTCAGTCAAAACCTCCATCACAACCCCTTTCTCTCCACAATCTTGGCTCTTTCTTTTTTTTTTTTTTTTTTTTCTCTCTCTTTCGTAGCCTTCTTGCCTATTGTAAGATCCTACCCTAATGGTACACAATATTGTCTACTTTTGGCTCTCCTAAACCAGACTTTCCAGTAGGTCACCCATCCTGGTACTACTCTCGCAGAAGCACGCTTAACTGCAGAGTTCTGATGGGATCGTTACCATCACGGCTTTAAAACGCGTTGTTGTCATTGAGGGTGGAAGTATACATATAAGCACATTCTCATCTCCATACCCACGCGATGTGGGACGTCACAATCACCCCCTCTTAGGACAGCGTCTCATTGTCGGCCTCATGGGATTAGCCCACTCTTGGCATCCGTCCCAGCGAGTCCTCACTGGCGGCCTCATGGGATTAACCCACTCTTGGCATCCGTCCCAGCAAGCGTCCGCTAGCGACCTTCATGGGCTTGTGCACGCTCGCCCTATCTTAGGCTGGGCAATGACTTTGATACCATTTGTAACATCCCACCCCAATGGCACACAATATTGTCCGCTTTTGGCTTTCCCTAAACGGACTTTCGATGGGTCACCATCCCGGTACTACTCTCATGAAGGGCTTAACTCGCAAAGTTTTGATGGGATTATTACCATCACGGTTTTAAAACGCGTTGTTGTTATTGAGGGTGGAAGTATACATATAAGCACATCCCCATCTCCATACCTAGGTGATGTGGGACGTCACACTATAGGCCTCTCCAAGTTTACAATAACATTTTCATCATCATTGTCTTCCCTAGATTTATCACGGCTTCAGAAGAATTACTTGTAGAATGGAATTCTCCCTCGGCACTGTCTTCAATAGGTTCCATTTTGGCACCGTCTTCAACAAGTTCCAACAATGTTCAAATTGAAATTTGACACCTAAGTCTTTTCGGTACATCTCCTTTGCTTCATTAATCTAAAAAAAAGTTATTGAAAATTGAAAATAATTAAAACCTTAAAACCAATTAATAATTAATTTACACTAGTAACAATTCAATTTTACCTTGTCTTGCTCAGTAGCACCACTTGGGTTCCTTGTTTCAACTTGTACCAAGCATCCACAAAATTTGTTGATGAACTTTTGGATTGATGACCACCTATTTGACAAAGAATGAGTAGTACGTTGCACCATGTTTTCATTCTTGTTCTCATGGTAGCTCTCCCAAATTCTCAATGGCGGAGCCAAGTGATTCATATTGGGGGTGCCGCTAAAATTTTTTTTGGCGTCCTACAAATTTTCTCTACCTTAAAAATTTGATAATTCATACAATATATATACATCACAAAATATATATATATATATATATATATATATATATATATATAAGTTCATAAATATGTGCTCAAAAAATTCAAATACAGAAAAATCAACTCGGGCAATATAGCACAGCCTATCCCGAATAGTCAAATCTCGCTTAGTAGTTAGTTCCTATGGGTTTTTTTCATTTCTGGAGAACCAGACTCCATAAATATATACATATAGGTTTACTAACTTTATTCAATTTTCTAGCAACCAAACAGAAAATAAGTAAATGAAAACAACAAACAAATTACAAATAGAAAAGATAAATATGTGTGAATTAATAGTTAGAAAGATCAAATCAAGACCTAATTTGGCAGTTGCATCATTGAGTTTGATTGTTCCCATGCCAAGTGCACCATATAACCTCAAGAAACTGATAAAATAAATCGAAAAATCCAAAATTAAAACTAAGTAAAAGAAAGACATTAATTAGAACAAAAATCTAACACAAAAGCGATCGAGAGTAAAAAGAAAAAAAAGGGGGAGTTACTTTGCTTGGTGATGATGATGGCAGCGTCTAGACACGATATGGGACAAATGATCCTCAACCCACTTTGCTTGACAACCTTATTGAATACCGCAAGGTAGAAATTGTGTGTTGAGAAGAAATGGTAGTACTAGTAATATTGGGGGTGCCATGAAATGGGTAGGTAAAAAGAATTTTTGTTTTTTTATTTTTTATTTTTAGGTGTAAAAATTTTAAAAAAAAATCTTTGAGGGTGCCGTGGCACCCCCAAAGCCTGTTGTGGCTCCGCCACTGCAAATTCTATCCCAAAATTTGCTAACTTTTTTATCATTCCCTTGAATTGGATCCATGCTAGTATTGAGCCAAACCTTTACTAGTATAATGTCTTCTTCAATAGAGAAGTTTGCTTTTTTAGTAGATTTCATTTTAGGTTGAGATGGAGTATCCTTGAAGTCTTGCAACCCGATTGTAAGAGCGTACAAAAACTTTGGTTTTCGTCAAGTGAATCCATGAGAGTAGACTACCAAACACGCTATTACAAAGGCATAATGTATGTGAACTTGATTACAAGATTGCATACTAAGAGACGAAGTCGTGGACATACAACCAAAACAGAATTCCAAAACAGCAAACTAGCAAACCAGCAAACATGACATAGCAAATAATTATAAAGATATTTCTCACATTGATATGGTTAGGTTGATGTGTAGCCTCCTTCTCTATGTGTGTGAGATAATCCCTCACTTTTCTTGTTAATCCTTTGGCTAAAATCTCTACTTTTTCTCACTATAATTCATATTGGCCTCGACATCATAAAAAATTTATTATACAAACCTAATAATTCAGAAAGCCAGACATACAACCAAAACAAAATTCCAAAACAGCAAACTAGCAAACCAACAAACATGACATAGCAAATGATTATAAAGATATTTCTCAAATTGATATGGTTAGGTACATGTGTAACCTCCTTCTCTATGTGAGTGAGAGATAATCCCTCACTTTTCTTGTTAATCCTTTGGCTAAAATCTCTTTTTTTTCTCACTGTAATTCATATTGGCCTCAACATCATAAAAAATTTATTATGCAAACCTAATAATTCAGAAAGCCAGACATACAACCAAAACATAATTCCAAAACGCAAACTAGCAAACCAGCAAACATGACATAGCAAATGATTATAAAGATATTTCTCACATTGATATGGTTGGGTTGATGTGTAACCTCCTTCTCTATGTGAGTGAGAGATAATTCCTCACTTTTCTTGTTAATCCTTTGGCTAAAATCTTTACTTTTTCTCACTGTAATTCATATTGGCCTCAACATCATAAAAAATTTGTTATGCAAACCTAATAATTCAGAAAGCCAAACATACAACCAAAACAAAATTCCAAAATAGCAAACTAGCAAACCAGCAAACATGACATAGCAAATGATTATAAAGATATGTCTCACATTGATATGGTTGGGTTGATGTGGAACCTCCTTCTATATGTGAGTGAGAGATAATTCCTCACTTTTCTTGTTAATCCTTTAGCTAAAATCTCTACTTTTTCTCATTGTAATTCATATTGGCCTCGGCATCATAAAAAATTTATTATGCAAACCTAATAATTGAAAGCAGATTTAATGGCATATGAATAAATATAGAACGATGCATGAATGCCCGTATTTTCCCATCCACTTTAAATCGCACTCTATCTTACTTGCCTATTGATATATATTTCTTTTTCTAAAAAATGTTGCTAGTTTTCTGCTTTGCCGACATTTCAGAAATTTCATAATGGTTTCATAATACAAGTTCTAGAAATGTAAACAGAGAATGTAGAAATGTCAAAAAATCGAGAATCAAAATCTCAAAGGACAGAAAATTTCATGTGAGAGAGAGACCCACCCACAAGCAGTAAATCTAGAAAATGTTTTTGAAGTATTCCTTCAATAATCATGAGTTCCAACAATGTTCAGAAAATCAAAATCAAAGGAGATAAAATTTCATATGAGAGAGAGGCGTGATGACAAGAGAGACCCAACCCAGAAAATCATAAGTGACAAAATCGAGAATCAAAGGGACAAATTTTTTTGACCCATAACTCGTAAAATCAAAGGAGAAAAATTTCATAAAGAGAGAGACGTGATGAGAGGCAGTACCTATGTTTTGGGGATTTTCTCTGCTTGGCCATTGCCCACCGTCGATGATGAACAAGGCGAAGAATACGATCTATTACCTCTCTCTCTCGCTCCCATCGTGCGAATGAAGACTAAAGATGAATTTCTCTTGATGAATGGTCAGGACTTCTTGCCTAGGTAATTTTCATATGGAGGAAAGTGAAAGTTGGGATGGGAAAGCGTGAAGGAGAGAGGAGAGAATTAAATCTTTATAATTTATATCATAGTGTCTCATGTTTCCCAATGCATTGGGAAACATCAGAAACTCTGAGTTCGATTAAAAATAGGGCCGTGAAGGGTTTTTGTGGTTTTTAGATTTTCCTAAACATAGGGAAGGGAATGGGCTATAGGAGTCTGCTTCCTTCATTTAGGAAAAGAGAAAAATCACAAAATCCTCAGAAAAGCCTATTTAACCTTCTTCGTTTTTCATTTAGTAAGATCATGGTTTAATGTTTATTATAATGATAAAATACTCTCCTTTCTCCTCTCTTTCGTAAAAGTAAGGCTTTGACTCTCTCTCCGATTGTCGCTCTTCTCTCTCTTGTCTCGTGTTTATCAGAAGGGTAATGAGAAAATGAGATAAAGTTCATTTTTAATCATAATTTTGATCATTCTCGGAAATGTCTTAGAATGGCTCTTTTGACATTTCCTAATATGGGTTCTTCCATCATTCCCAATCATCACCAACACCGCCATTATATTCTTCTTCTTCTTTCTTTTGTCTTCCCGTCTAGAATCTTGGCTCAACCATCTTGTTCTCAACCAAAGATGGAAATATCTTGTGGGTTTTGTTGGGTTTGAACTTCATATTCCTTAACATTAAGAAAGTCTTGGAGTTACAATTGGATGGTTCAGAGAGGGAAGCGAGAGGTTGAATCTTTCATGGAGAAGAAAGAAAAAAACATTAAAAAGACAAAGTAAAAAATATAAATAATTAATATCAATTATTAAGGAATCTATTGTGGTGTAAATTTGTTTAAACAAAAAGGGTTTGATCTTAAACTTAGGGAAAATGGATTACAAGCATCAAGGCATAAATAGAAGACATTGTGACCGCAATGAATACAGTGTGCCTTTTCCTTATCATTTTTAGTAAGATCCAGTGGTTTAATGTTTATTGTATTTGATGCTTAATTTTGACATAAGAGAGCTTGAAGTACTTAGAATGAAAATTTTGACCTAAGTATTGTTCTTCCATCCACTTATCCAATGATGTTAAAGTTATTTATATATTCCAGTATGGCAGGAAGAAGGTTCCTGCATCTTCTAGTCCCTTGAAAAATCTTGACTATAAACCAAAGATGCTTGAAATATTGAAGCAACATCTTTATTACTGAACTTTAATACTCCTTAACATTCCAAGACAAAAGTCCCTAGGGGATAACTCAATCAGTTGTACACTATGCCTTATGAAGCAGAAGTCATTAGTTCGAATCTTCCTCCCCCTTCCCTTGTATGGACATGTCAAGAAAAAAAAAACATTCCAAGACAAAGGATACCAACTCCACACAAATAAATAATTAATATCAATCACACATAATTAAGCACTTCGACATTTTTTATTTAGTGAGTGGGGCTTTTGCTAAAGCTTTGAAGCTTTAGCAATTACAAAAACAATACCCATTAAGGCATAAATAGAAGGAGCAAATCCCTCCGTGACCGCGATGAATACAGTGTCGAGCACATTCCTTATCGGATTTGCACATAGTTCCCGGTGGTATCTTTTTGCCACCACCTACTTGTACCTTTGATGCTAAACTTTAATAGTCGTCGTTTTTTTTAAAAAAATCAATACAAAGAAGTGTATTATGATTTGAAGTCAAGGAATTGTGAAAGAGCATTCATCCTAGTGAGTAGCATCAAGCTAATTAGTAAACTTTTTTTTTTTTTTTTTGACATGTCCACACAAGGGTACTCATTAGTAAACTTTTAATATGACTTTAGTGGTGGTAAAAAAAACTGAAAAAAATTAAAAGACCTACAAACCAATCGAGAGAGATAGATATATACCAGAAACAGTGATCAAGAGGACAATGAAGAAGATAGATTTGAGAAGAACTTTTTCCATCTTCTTAAGGTTTGTTTGTTGAGTAGGATTTTGGAGTGAGATTGTAGAGTATTTCCTTTGGTTAAATAATGAAAGGATTAAGCCATATTTGTCAAGAAACATAAAAGCCATATTTGTGGCAGATGTTATGATGCAAATATAGTAAGAAACATATTAATGGTGAAATTATTTTGTTTTGTTTTGTTTTTGGTTTTTTTTTTTTTGTTTTTTTAACATATCCACATAAGGGTAGGAGGAGTGTGTGGATTCAAACTAATTTCACCATTAATATTTTTTCCATGGATTCATGTCTTTCAAAAATCCTATCATGCTTTTGACTACATCAGTCGAAAGCTCATAGGCCAATCTACACAATTTCGCAAAAATCAACCAATTCTGATGTGCACATGCCTACACGCGCCACCATCAGTTTTGGCTAGTCATGACACGTGCCTCCCCGAGCCGCCACACACCACCATTTGCCAATAATTTCATTTTTTATGTTCTAAACGACAGGTCGTTTAACACCTACCAAAAGCAAAAATTCTTCTATGTTCTGAAGGACATGTTTGGTTGGCTCAATTGATATGACCTTAAACGATAGGTTGTCTAGCTTCACCAAAATACAAATTGAAAGAAAGGCATAGTGGCTTATATTTAGCCCCTCTTTTGGTCATTTGTTGGTCCAATTATTTACCATTTTTGTTGGTCTAGTTTGATGACTCTGGCCCATTTATTGGCCCAAGTTGTTAGGCATATTGTGGTTAAAGGCCTATATTTGGCCACTATTGCCGGCCACTCCCATCTCTTGCCACGGCCGTCACCCGTCACCGACTCCGGCAATTTTTTGGCCACTGTCGGCCACCTCTATCTCTAGCCGAGCTCATGCTCTAAGTTTCTCTTGGCGGTGCACGTTATTATTACTTATCTGAGGAGTCTTTCATAAACTCAGCTCCTTACTACTTGGGCCTAACTCTCTAATAATCAAACAATAGAAATGGGCTACAATTGTTGGGCCCATTATAGAGAAAAACAAAAAAGGAAGTCGCGCACGTACGTGCATGGCGCGTGCCCTGCCCGGCCCCTGGTTTTTTTCACTCGAAAGTCCAAACTACCATTTCCAACAAAAGCAGGCAGTTGATCAAAAGGCCATCGTTTCTCTCTTTTCTTCTTACCTCGCCTCTCTGAAATCAGTGTGCGGACGCTGAGCCTGCAAAAGAGAGTGTGTCTCGCAAACCCTAGAGGCCTTTAATTCTTTTGTTTTTGTTTTAATTTCTTGATTGAATTCATCGCGAGTGTCTACTTACTCTTATCGAGATTGATCTGAATTTCTTTGCTCATTGATCGACGGAACTTTTTTCTTTTCTCAACTTGAATTTGTTATTTTTGGTTAGACGGTCTGTTTGGTTGCCGAGAAAACATAGGGAAAAATCGAAAAGAAATCACGAATTTTCAATTTCTAAACTCTTGGGATTAGTAAGGTGTGTAGTGATTGGCTACGGCACTCTCCATTTTTCTGATTTGTAATTGCTCTATTTCTTTTTTGTTTTGTGATTGAGAGAATTTATACGGAATTATACTGATCTGATGGTGTGATTGATTTGGTGTAGTGAGGGATGCCTCTTGTAAGCAAATGTTGTCATTTGTTCTTTTTATTTCTTTGGTTGCATAAAAAATCACCTGAAAAGTTCCTCTGTGGTATAGCGCTTGTGTATCCATATGTATGTATGCATGGGACGTGTGTGCTTATGTATATCTTTATTTATTTATACGTGTATAATGCAATTGTGTTGTTGGTGTTTCTTGTCGTTGATGGTACTCGTATGCTTTCGCTTAGAAATTGGAATATATCTCAGCTATGTTGTGCAATAGCTTCTGTGATTGATAGTTTTGACTTTTGATACTGTTCCAGATAGAAATGGGGATATATCTCAGTGCCCCCAAAACTGAAAAAGCATCAGAAGACGGGGAGAATGACAGACTTAGATACGGGTTGTCATCAATGCAAGGGTGGCGTGCAACCATGGAAGATGCTGTGAGTAGTCTGTATTTTTATTGTTCCACTTCTTTTGGTTTTCACACGTTTGCATTTTGTATCCCGTAAAAATTTTCTATCAATGTGTAATCATTATGCCCACTGCTTCTTTATATAGCATTGGCATTTTCTGTTCTTGGGTATACTTTGAAGTTAGAACTAGAAAACCCCAACCCTTATCATTTGAGTGAAATTGGTTTTAGATTCTTAATTTTCTAACTAGTATTTAATATCTTCTTGGTATGACTTTTCATTCACTTGGATTGAGAAATGTGATAAAATAACTATTTGTGGCATATACCTGATTGGATTTGATGACAATACATGTAAGTGAAAAGATAAAGTGAATGTCATCATAAACCAAAATAAGTGTATGTATTGAATGACAGTGTATTATGACTAAGAGCATGCCTAAATGACTGAACAAAGCAATAATACTCCTACAATATGTGGAAGTGAAAAGATAATGTGATCATGAACCAAAATCAGTGTATGTATTGAATGACAGTGTATTATGACTAAGAGCATGTCTAAATGACTCAACAAAGTAATAACGCTCTAACACAATAGAATTATTTTAATATATTGTCTTTGTATTTATGTTGAGAAACCTAACTAAACTATCAAGAGTGAAACTCCTATAAAAACTATAACTTTATACAATAAGCGGCGTTATCCATTGAGAACTTGCCAATAAGATAGTCATGGAGGTAGTCTATTTGGAGTCACATACATAGATTTGCTTGTCATTCTATGTTGTTGTATCTAATATTATCATTTTGAGTGTATGCATCTTATAAACAAAGGAGAAATAATGATGGAAGAAATACTTCAAATGAAAAGTAAATAATTATGGAAGAAATGAATATAAAGAATAGGAATTAGATTTATATTCATACTTTTATGTAATTTGATGTGCCATGATTGTAAATATATCATTTGCCCTTGGTTGTAAGAAGGTGGATTGGTATTGTATAGGTATTACGTTCAAATCTAATCAAGCCAAGAAAGAAATTGCGAAATATATTATATCTTTTCTGAATGGGCCTCATCAAAGCACATTCAATTCTTGCTTAAATGTCATTAATTTTGTTTGGATTCCTTGGACTCAGTAAACTTGCTGAAGGAGGCTGTATAATTGGTCAAAACAGGACAAAAATGTTAATTTTGGAATTTCTAATGTATGGAAAATAACAAAAACTGGTTCCTTTTGTCCCACAAACATCCAAATGTTCAGATGACTGTCATGCATTTTACCTCAGGATGGCTTATCTTCAAAAGGTATCATGCTACATGGATAGAGATGATATGGTTGTCTTTTTAATTGGTCTATTTGGTGGACTTGTAATCTTCATGATCATCTGTTGATTATACTATCTTGCTGATTGTATGCTAAATTTACTGTCTTTTTGTTACAGCATGCAGCTTATCCAGATTTGGACAGTTCCACCTCCTTCTTTGGTGTTTATGATGGCCATGGGGGTTAGAGTTTGACTTTTATAGTTTTTTTTCTTCTTAGTTTTTCATATTTTCTTCCTATTCTATCAGACATGACTTCCATCTAAACTTGGTTTCTGAATTGAAATTGACTGTTCCTTGTTGGCTGCTGTTTGCATCTTTCTGGAATTAGATCTTGTTGCAACATGGTTTACAAGAGTTCATTAGTTATTTGATCCTTTCATACAGTCTTTTTACACAACATGTGCAACCCCATCATTAAGAGAGGCTGAATCTAAATCAACATATAACATTTTCTAAGCACATCAATGCTAAGGTTGGGTTAACAATGCAAATTTCACACAGTTTATTTTTTTTACGCAACATGCACATCTCCACCTTTAAGAGCGGTTGGTCAATTTTGACCTTTGGATTGTAATATCTGGTAACCTTTGTGTTACAGGTATTTCTGTTACGTAGATTACCATAAATGTTGGAATTGTATCGACAATTTCATAGTCATTCAGTCTTTGTTGCGATTATGGGTTGGATGTCTAATTGTCCAGGTGATAACGATAGGATCTTGTACTTGAACCAGTGGCTCACTTTTTCTAAGTACATGAACCTAACAAAACAACTTAACCAAGCTGCAAATTGAGTGCTACTCTTTAGTCCTACGGCCGTAGGCATCAAAATGGAACTCTTAAAGCGTCTTGTTTTGGTTTTGACAGTTGCATGCTTCTTGGTCATGTTTGCATATTCTTTACAAAGCTTCTTTGTAGAGGACATGTTCAATTGAGTAAACAAGACACTCTTCCACGTTTGTTATGAAACATCTTCAGTAATGACACAATTGTCTATATCACTTTTAGATATTTGAATGCAAGAGCTTGAGATTTGGTATAATGCCATGTTTTGGATGCCTTGGTAGTGCTCATCAATATCAAAGCTTAGTATGCCACATATGTCACTTTTAGTCAAATGGGCATATATTGAAAGATGTGGACAGCCTGTAATATGTCTTGGGTCCTTAGTTAGCGTGCCAGAGGTTATGGCTAAAGGGATTCAGGCTGTTGGCTCTGTTTTCCCACCGGTTGTTTTATAGCCCTAGTTATACTTCCTATGTCTTGTTTGGGTCTTTGTTTTTCCCTTTCTTGTTAGGTGATTACCGTGTATACTTCCTGTCTACTTAAGGGCGCCATACACTTTTTAAATTTAAATTATCAAAAAAATGAATTTCAATATGTTGCCCAAGGTTGATCTGGCTAAATATCCAAATTGTCTGGAAAGTATTTGCGTATCTATTTGAGTTGTGTATTTATCAACCATTTCCTAGTTTCCTCTTAACTTTCCTATGTTCCTCTTTCTATGTCTCTCTGTTTGCCTCTCTCTCTCTTCCAGGGGAGAAAGGAAAGGGTGAAGGGGAGGAAGGAGGGTTGCAAATTAGTTCTTCACTCTTCCCTTATTTCTTTTTTCTTTAGGTTGATAATTTCTGGTCTTGTGTTGTCGATGTAAGATACGCTAAGGGAACCTATCTTTGTGTTGGGGGTTAGGGTTTGGAGAATTATCTATAGTCTAGGATTTTGGATGAAATGATTAGTGTTTGTAGAGTGAACTATGGTTTGAAAGAGTGAATTTTGATGGATGAAAGAAGGAAGAAACTAGGAAAACGACTTGGGAGAATTTTCTTAGCAGCAGTAAAAGGTTATGCTTTTAAGGATGTTTAAAGGGACGATGTGCAAGCAGAAGATTGTAAACTTTTAGGTTTATAAGGTTTCAAAAGGTATAGGATAAAGGATTTGATTTGGGGTTGTAACAGAAGAAGGAAAAGAGAAAAGTGCATGGTTGTCCAGGGGTTGTGAATAGTACCAGTGCAAAGTGAAGAAGAAGAAAAAGAAGAGTACATGCTGGCAATCTTGCCTCAACACTGCATACTCGATGTTCCTTTACTTTCTAAGAGTACAATGGAGCATATTATATATGTTCATGGACTCTTAACCTATTAAGATTAGGACTCCTAATTTGGCTGGCAAACTAAAGGCATGATAAAATCTAATTAAGAGTAAATTGGATTCAAAGAAATAAACTGAAGATGCTTCAAAAAATGCTAGGAGGTTTTAGACACGTCTTAATTACCAAAATACCCTAACTCACTAGGCTTACTGGAAATTTCAGGTCCTTACGTACAAAAAAAAAAGTCCATAACTCATAACTTAGTTAAAATTGATCTTAAAAGTAATGTAAGGCCAATCTCAAACCGATGTTGTACATAAGCTCCAGACAAGAAAAGCTTTAAGCTGTCCAAACAGAAAATTGCAGCAACTTGACTTTTCTTCCATGGATGCATCAGTTGTTCATAGTGACGTCCATTTTTTTCAGGTAAAGTAGTTGCTAAGTTCTGTGCCAAGTATCTTCATCAACAGATGCTCAAGCATGAAGTGTATGTTGCTGGAGATTTAGGCTCTTCTGCACAGAAAGCTTTTCTAAGGTAACTTCATTTCTTTATTTCTAGTTTCCAATTTATTATTATTGGCAGATGCCTCTAACGTAATCATAGACCAAGTACAGGGTAACAGGGAAAGTGTCTTTTTTACCTCTAACTAAGGTGTTATGAACAGCTCAGGAATCTGAAGCCTGGCTGTTTCTATTATCACATCGTTTAAAAAGCTTAAATGCTTGAATATATCATCATCAGCCATTGTTCTTTGATTTGTTCGCATTATTCTTATAGGTAGTGCTGTTGTTAGATTTATATATTTTTAGTAATGTTATATACCACACCACTCTCGCATTATTATCCCACTATGCTAACACGGCATTGTCAATCTACCATTAATTTTTTCTTCTTTTAATAAAGGTTGATCTAAAGGTGAATTGACAATGTCACATCAACATAGTGGGGTAGTTGTGGGTCATATAGCATTATTCTTTCTTTCTTTCTTTTCTTTTCTTTTCTTTCTTCTTCTTTTTTTTTTTCATTGAACATATATTTTTGAGCTAATAAAATATTTAAGCAGCATCCTTACTACTAAAAGGAAAAAAATCAAATATGAGGGAAGGAAAAATATTGTAGGTCTTAGCGCCATAGTCATGTTCCGTGCAATGATAATGTTCATGCTTATGGGAGATTTAGTCGTGACATATGGGTTTCTCTGACGAATATTTGCTCACTCTTTTATTTCCATGCTTCCAAATAATGAAGAATGGATGAGATGATGTGTGGGCAAAGAGGATGGAGAGAATTAGCAAGATTGGGGGATAAAATGGACAAGTTCTCTGGTATGATAGAAGGGTTGATATGGTCTCCTAAGGGTGGTGAAGTCAATGACCATATTGATGACTGGCCTTCTGAGGAGGTAATAATAACAGACTGGTTTTTAGGTTTTTATTTTTTATTTTTTTGGTTTCTTTATTGCATGTAGTTCTGGTACTAGTTACCAAAAAAAATGTAGGGCTGGCACAGTATTCTGCCTTTTACCGATCACTACCAGGACACATGCATTTCAGAAATGTTCGGATATCTGAATGGCATTTCACTTTTTATTAAAGTCATGTTCCTTTGAAACCCTGTATGGCTATGGCTGTGAATTTTAATGCCCATGACTGTTAAATTTGACAGAGGCTCTTATATGTGTTTATGAATTGAAGCTAGGATTTTTTCCCAGATTCTTTTTTATTCTTATTTGAAATATTCAGTTTACATACTTGCATTACAAATCACATGTGCCTATTTAAAGTTTATCGCATGGTTCATTGCATAAAAAACCTTATTTTGTATTTGTGAACCATTATGCAAATCTATTTCTAACTTTGACAAAAGTAATTTTTCAGAAATGGAAGTTTTGACTTATGTTTTTCTGGTGCTCGAGTAATTTGATAAATGTCTTAATTATTCATTTTGGTTGAGCCATATGTCTGTTTTTTTTTTTTTTTTTTAATGTGGGGGAGGTATTGGTATGCATATTTTAATCATAGATTCAAGCTTTAAAGTCAATGCCACGGAGGTGTAGGATTCTGAACGTTAAAATTTTTGAGCTACTTAAAATCTGCTTGAACATAACAGAATGCTACATTTGGAAAGCATAATTCTACAAGAAATATATACAGTTTACTGCTTCTAAAACATTTCTGAGTTGTGAAGTTGCTGGCTGAAGTTGTAAATGTTTTTGTCTGTTGCCAACATGGAAAATAACTCTAGTTGACTGTTTTAAAGAATAACCTTTTCTTCCCTTTTGGTGTTAATATTTCAATCTACACTCAAGTACAACAGTAAGCATATTGCATTAGTCAAATAAAAATTGTTTTGCGGAATTTATAGAGTTTTGCGCATTTTTTCTAGTTAAAAGCTTGTTTTGTGGGCTCTATTTGTATACTTCCTGTGTACATGGGTTGCGCCCCTTGCGCTTTTAATATATTGCTTTTTACCGATCAAAAAAAAAAAAAATTGTTGATGGTTTTGACATATTGGTTAAGATGCTTGACTTTTAACAAAATAATCCAGTAGCAATCAGCTTTTTAGCATATAGAAAATAGTAATCACTAATCAGCATAGGTTCAGTACTGTCTAGTAGTTGAGTTTCATGCTCGTTGCCTAGTCTTTGCAACAATTAGTTAGAGCCTTTTGTTTGAAAGGAATAGCTGCTTGTGTGTCGGTGAAGAGCTTCTGGTGCGTAAGTTGAAGATTATTGCATGTGTTTTTGTGGATCCCTTTATCAACTATTATTTTTGTAATTTGCCTGATAATTCACAAATTAAAAATAAATAAAAGGTAAGCCTGCTGTATTCTGAAATGTAAAGCTTCAGGAGATAGCAGGTATGGGTCTGATTTTTTCTAATTGAATTGAAATTTAAGTTTGTTCATGTTGCAAACTAGGGGCCCCACTCTGATTTTCATGGACCAAATTCTGGATGCACAGCTTGTGTGGCAATTATCCGAAACAATCAACTTCTTGTTGCAAATGCTGGTGATTCGCGTTGTGTAATATCCAAGAAGGGTCAGGTATTGTCCCCTCCTTTAGAGTAGTTACAAAATATTTTTCAGTTGAATTCTGTGTAGGAGATTCTTTTTCAAGGCTGCATCATGCTCTTCTTCAATTTATGAACTCAAATTACCAGGATAGTCAGACATCAGATAGTCTATTTTTACATACTTTTATTGATTGTCTGATCCTATATGATAATGCTTAGATATTTTAATAATGACTATTGAACTATTTGCATTCTTTCAAGATATGCACTTGATTTATTATTGAAGGGACGGCAAGGTCTAATTCATTGGAACCTTCATAGTGCATGAAGCATGGACATGTGACATGGAGGAGGTGGTAAGATATGTATTCAACACACCTGTTGTTCAGCAAATACCCATCAGAGAATGTCGAACTATGGAGGGACATTGTTTATTTTACAAGTTTTGTTAAATGCACATGCACATGCACATGCACATGCACACACGTGGGGAATTCCTTCTTGTGATCAAACAAACATAACCTTCTACGCTTATGTCTGGGAGCATTCTTTCCTGCATATCCATGCAAGACGCAATTAGGTGGATTGAGGTTCTGAGGCAGAGGTCTATGGTGGGACACACACATAGACAGCTATATGATGTGCATTTACATATATTATATGCCTAAATGCATTCATGCATATCATTTTGCCCAGAGTATTGAAGGCAAATTGGACAAATTTTTTCAATGTGCTCTGGAGTTTAAGGGATTCTGACATCTACATACTGCCCCCTGCCCCTAATTCTGCTTAACTTTTGCATGAGAATCCATGTAGTGTATGGTAAAATTATCATTCGAAGGGCTTCTTTTTCTTTTTTCTTTTTTCTGTGCAAGGAACCCCTACTACTGGGGTACATTGTTCTTATTTGTGACACCCATATGGTTTGTGTGCTTGTGCGATGCTTTATGAAAGTTTTCATATGCTGCAGGCGTATAATTTGTCTACAGATCACAAACCTAACCTTGAGATTGAGAAAGAAAGGATTCTGAAAGCTGGTGGTTTTATCCAATATGGTCGAGTCAATGGAAGTCTGAACTTGGCAAGAGCTATCGGTACATAAATTTTCTTAATTTTAATCCCAATTCTAAAGGGGAAAAAAAAAAAGTAATTGTTTTGATCTGTTATGCCTATTTCTTCTATTACAATTGTGATGGGACAACACTCTTTTCAAAAAAAAAAATAGGCTCCGTTCTCTCTCCTCATTTTTAGTTGGTCTTTGTTTTCTGCCGAAGAGGTGGCGTGTGGTAGTGCTGCCCATTAGGGCTTGTCCCAGAGGTGTACATGGAATGACGATTCTCAGTTGAAGCTAAAACCTTCAACCTCTTGGCGAAGGAAGGGTTATCAGTTTTTCATATGGAGGAAAGAAGGATGGATTTGTAGGGGTTCTTGTGGATCCCCGCTGTGCTGCCTGGTTGGTGACCTCGGTGGAGGAGGCGGTCTAGTCTCCAATGAGGGATGAATTTGTCAAGTCTTTTCGTGAAGACGAAAAGGTGTTGATGGTTTGCCGGGAGAGAAACAAGGCAGGAAGGTTCCTGGAGGTGGCTGCCTATGCTGAAGGCGGACGGCAAGGGATTATCTAGATTCCAGAGGGTCACGCTGGGCAGGGCTGGCGTCGGTTTGCGAGTGAGTTGCGTTAGATGCTAGTGTTTCAGGCTACTTTTTATGGGTCTTCAAAATCGAAGGTCCCCTTATCAAGTGGGGAAGCAGATTCAGGATGGGAGTTCTTTTGTGGGAGTTCTGCAATCGAACTCTCGTGTTGCAGCGGAGATGGCTGGGTTGAAGCTCCTCTTGTCGCAACTATTGGATCTGTTCCCGATGTTGATTCGCTTTGAGAAGGGGAATGATGGAGTGGAGCAGCGTTTAGCGGCGGACTGCTATGAAATGGAAAGCTCAACTCCATTGTTTCAGCATTGCTTGCAGAATCCTCTTGTGGCGGCTGGTGCAAAGTTGGGAAGGAAGAAGAGGAAGGGTATTTTTGGCAATCGATGGGTGAAGAAGCATCTAGGGATCATTCGTTCTGAGCTAGATCGGATTTTAGGTGGGCTGGCTTTGAAGCCCAAAGGTAATCAAAATAGGGTTGGGCTTATTGGTCCCGTGCATCCAGTCCCCACGTTAGACTTTGGGTTGGGTTCTGGGTTGGATACCGGGTTGGATCCCGGGTTAGATACTGGTCGGTTTTCGCTCCGTTTACTGGTTCGAATTTGGATATGGAACCTGTTTTGGATGCCAGATCAGTTATGGGCTCAGATCACATCTTTGGTCAAGTTTTGGACCCCAACCTGCCTTTTGCATCGAATGTGGAGCCTTCAGCTTCCAAGGGGACTAACCAGGTGCCTTCTTCTTCTTTTGTCTTGGTTCTCCCTTCTTCTACGCCTTCCTCAGGGCCGGTTTTTGTGAAGTTGGACAAAGTTCACAAGCATATTGGTGGTGTTCTAGTCGGGTCCAGTGATATCGGAGGGAGGCTCTGGTCTCAGATGCCAAAGCAGTTTTGAAATATTACCAGAGAGCTAGGGTAGCAAAAGGCAAACTGGCGAGAGAATCCTTAATTTTGGAGGCGGTGGAGGCTCTCAGTGACGGCGGGGTTTTCTTAATCCAAGTTTGAAGCCTAGCTCGTCTAAGGTGCCACATGATCTGCCAAAACCCCAAATTGCCTGGTAGGAGACAATCAATTTGGGGGGATCATTGTGTGGGATAAGGGTGGCGAGCTATTGGGTGGTGGGGATGGTGGAGAAGGTGATTTTCCTATCCCTTTGGATGTATACCATTCATCTAAGGATATGGATGAGTGGGATTATTCTCCCGACTCCCTCGATTAGGATTATGACAAAGAAGAGGATCTGGCCTTGGCACCATTGGATGCCATTGAAGAGGATTTTCATAAGGAAGTTAAAGACACTCGAGTGAAGTATAAAGGTACTAGGGAGCTGCTCAACTTGAAGAGCTCAATTAACTATGGCGATGATATTACTTCCAATCAGCGAGGGAAAGCAAGGTGCAAGGGCAGCAATGCTGAGCCCCTTTATGGGTCTTGGGTTTTGGGTGGGAGGGCTTGTGTCTCAGGGCTTTTGTGTTGTAACGATTTGTGTGGGTTTTGAGGGCTTTTGGGCTTCTCTGGGTGTTTGTTTTTGAAGGTTTTTGGGTGGGTCTGTTGGGTGGTTGTTTTGAGGGATTTTGGGTGGGTCTGTTGGGGTTCTTTTGTGGGTGAGCTTCGGGTTCTTCTGTCTTTATCTTTTTTTAGTTAGGTGTTTTCACTTGTATACTTCCAATGCATGTAGGGGCGCCTTACGCTTTTAATAAAACTTGATTATTACTTATCAAAAAAAAAAAAAAACAATTGTGATGATTGCAGGAGATGTGGAATTCAAGCAGAACAAAGTTTTGCCAGCTGAAAAGCAGATTATTACTGCCCATCCAGACATAACAACTGTATGTAACATATGGATTCTGTAGTTTCTGCATGGATTGGGGTTATGATCTGTGGAATTATATTTTGAAGGATAAAATGCTTAGGTGTACTTTCTTGTGTATTTTTCCTTTTCCTTTTCCTTTTTGTTTGTCTCTTGTATACTCCCGAGCAGTAGGGTATGATCTTTCCATTTTGTCTTGAATGGTTTTTGTTACTTTAAAGGTAAAATGAAAAAAAGGAAAAAGAAAGCCCTTCTATAATTGTAGTCATATTATTTAGATGCATATACTATTGTTAGTTTATATCTTCCATTACTTTGAAGAAAGTGTTGAATTTTGTGGCTGTGAAAATTATCCTACCGCTTATTGCTTACTACCTAGTTTTGGTGACATCATGATTGGTGATTATGTTCTCACTTATGAGATTCTTCTTTTCAAGCTCTACTTGGATTTCTTGTTTCTCCTTGAAATAGGTTGAGCTTTGCGATGATGATGAGTTTTTTGTTCTAGCTTGTGATGGGATTTGGTAAGTTAGTTTCCATATGTAATTATAATTGACTTTCTTTTTAAGAAATTGGTTCAGTTATTGATGTGGTTCTTCTTCCCAAATGGTCTTTCTCACTTCTGATATGTTCTTGATTTCTTATTTTAAAAATCTTTGTAATTTAGAGAAAAGGAATCAAAGTGAAGATTACATTATGAAAAAAAAAAGATAGTAAAAATAATGGGGCAACATGAAATGAGTAATTGTATGAAACACAATAATGTTGGGCCTTAATGCTTTATTCTTTTAATGTATATGTATTATCCATCTACAAAATTCACTATTTAAGAACTGTGGTTGAACGAGGCAAAGAAGCACTAATTACAGGTAAAATACTAGTAAAAAGAGTTTTCTGACAGTTGTTTACAGCTTGTTGGGTTTGTAGACAATATTTACTTAAAATGCTCTTGTATGAATACAAAACTTGCTATGTGGCTCCGATGTCCCCTGCTACTGCTTCAAGTTGGAAGCTACTATCCACAGTTAAATTAAGCCTTTTCTTTTCTTCATATGAATAGATTGTGGGCATAACAATACCTGTGCAATGGTCTCCATGTGAGTAGTACATCAAGCATGATCTGATCCAAACGAATGCTAGAAAAAATTTAATGGAGCCTTGTCTTAGCCATGTTTTAATTAGTTTGGATCAAGCTTAAGTGCTGTAAAAAGAAACTATAGGAGATCTCCTGTAGTTTTTTCGACAGTCCAGAACGTTAAAGAAACTACAGGGGATCTCCTTTCTCTGTCAAAACTAACTCTGATTCTCTCTCTCTCTCTTGCACCAGGGATTGTATGTCAAGCCAACAACTAGTGGATTTTGTACGGGAAGAGTTGAAGACTGTAAGTTTTCTATACTCTTCTCAGATTTTACTGAAATTATCTATTTATCAAAAGAAGAAGTTAAAAGACAGATTTCTGTCAAATTACGCAGGAAAGTAAACTTTCAGTCATCTGCGAGAGAGTGTTTGACAAGTGTTTGGCACCATCTGCTGGTGGCGAGGGATGTGACAACATGACCATGATTTTGGTTCAGTTCAAAAAGCCTGTTGATTTAGATTCTTCTCCTGGGGAGCAGCCTTTGTCTCCTGATCAGCCATCTGAGTCACGGAGTACTGGTAAGAGTTCAGTGGAGACATAATCGAATTAGTTATACTTCCCAACATGGCTACACCTTTTTCTTGCAAGTTGAAGCTCTGGAGAGCACACGAATTCCGGATTCCAATTCATTTAGAAAGCGAATTCTTATGGCACGGCCCTAAATGTTTACTATGTTTCAGGTAGTGGTTCGGCTCTCTGAGTTCTGTATATGTTGCTGATGCCGCTAGATTTTAAGAGACTCCCCCTTCTAACTTTGTCCAAGATCAAGCATAGCAATGTTCTGTTATTATAGGAGTAACAACAGCACAAAATTTACAGTTTTTCAGTCTTTTCCATTGTGCTTGGGATAAGGCAATGAATATACTCGTATTTTGGAACCCTTCTGCTTTGATTATAGGCCAGCAAGAAAGTTCTGTAATCTAGTGCTTGTTCAGTTCTCGTTCACACCCTCCACATGACAGATTTTATCTTGGACCTAGACAAGTATTTTAGGATGTTAGATAATTTTGATACTTTTTTTTTTTTTTTTTTAATTTTGATAATTTTGATACTTGACAATTACTGCAAAACCTCTTAAAAAAATTTTGGATTTTAAATAACGGAGACATTTTTTTTTTTTTTTATAAATATATATATATATATTTGGCAGCTCCCCGTGATTCTCAATATTTGGTTCTGAAAAGTTATTTTTGAGGGGGGAAAAAAAGGTTTCTTCGATATTTCTTGTTGACAGCTTATTTCTTAAATTTTGACAAAAGGCTGTTTGCAAAAAAATCAGTAGTTGAGAATTTGTTAGCCATTGTGAGAATGGGAGATATGAGATTCATTGATTGCTGGAAACCCAAACCCTAAATAATAGGTAACGTTAATCTTCATGTAAGGTTGATGTATCAACTGGCTAAGCCATTGGTTACATCTCAAGTTTGAGAGTGAGACTCATTGATGATGTCTAAAATTTCTTTTGACGAATTTAGAGACTTTGAAATTTGAATAAGGTCGTTAAAAAATGACTTAAAAGAGATTGTTTGTGATTGCATTGGGAAATATCTTATTTCAAGCTTCACTGAAAAAGTGCTTTTGAGTAAAAAAGTTAAAGAAATATCTTTTGGGTATTTTAACAATCAAATCTATTTTTGTTCTAATGTGATTTTTTATGTACTAAAATGATTTGTATTGTCATATGAGCACTATGTATTCATCTCACATTCTACTCTCATACTACTAGGTTGATGTGAAGATCCCTATAAATCTTTTTATATTTCTTTTTTCTAATAAAGATTATTCTTAAGGATGAATAGACATTGCCTATTAATTTAGTGAAATAGGAATGGAATAAGAAATGAATATGCATTATTACTTATTGTTATACCGTGTAAAATGCATGTCAACACCAAATTTAGCTATGACTTAGATATGCTTAAGCTAAATCGTTCAGAAGCTTAGGGCTTAGGCAAAGGGACATCGACCAAATACCCATTGTCTAATAAGAGAGATAATAAAACCATATAAATATATAAATAAAAAGCTTACTTGCTTGGTAAAATTTGGAAGTTTTTTTTTTATTTTTTTTTTTCACTTCTTAAAAGTTGAAAACTATTTTTAAATATTAGTTAACCAATAGAATTTTCAGATGAAGCAACACACTTTTCAAAACAAACCACAAAACTTTTATTGAAAAAAAAAAAAACACCCTACAGTAAAAAGCCAAAAAAACACAGCAATGGTTCTATTGTCGCTCGAGATTTTTGGTGGCTACCATGGTTAGCAACTATCTAGGAGGTACCACAATTGACGCAATCAAAACTAACAACAATCACATAATCCGTAGAGATGTGGCAGCCGCACGTGATTAAGGAATTAAGATCCTCTCTAGTTTATTTAAACTGTATAATATTTAGTTAGTTATAGTAGATGTGTGTTTTTGTTATATCCCTTCATTATAACTAATTGGATAAGAGAGAATTCTTTTCCACGATTAAGAGAGATGGTGGTTGACACCGCTTCAACACTGGCATAAATTTTTTACATTTTTTTTTTTTAAAAAATTATTTTTGTTGGTAAAATTATTTTTCGAAGTCCAAAATGCTCAATACTTTTTTTTTTTTTTTTTAAATTGAACCATCAAATTAATAATTTTCAACTCTTATTCAGAAATCAAAATACCCGGGCGTCGACCATTTCCAAGTAAAATCAGTAGATTGATTCTTTGTATCTGTTAAAATAAAAATAAATAAATAATCAGTAGAATGATTGGACCACCCGTCTCGTGCGGAAAAAGGACAACCAAGGGTTAACCGCTGGGCTGCTGGCTCCTGTGCGTGGAGCCACGTGTCCTTTCCTTTGAGATCTCCTTATCCACTCATTTATAATGACCGTTTTAAACGCTCCGAAAAACCGCACATTATCCAATCTGGTCTCTCGATCATAAAAATAAATAATAATAATAATAATAAAAAACTATTTTCCTTTCCTAAATTAACGTGCCACGAGGTAAATCCGATTTCTCACGGACCGCATCAAAAGTTACCACGTGTTCGTATCCCATCTTTTCAATAAACACATGCCCTCCATTTTTTGCTTATTTATTTTGCTTCCCACAGATTCCATCTTTTACCGCCTTACGCCCAAAATTTTCCCTATCTTTTGTTTGTGTCACATCAATCATCAATGATTCACAAAATAATATATATATTTAATGAATTTAAAATAATAAGATAAATAAAAAAAATAGTATTGTATATTTTATTATAGATTAAAGAATAATGATGAAATTGTAGACATATGTTGTCATGTTGTGTTCCTTTTCTTTAGATTAAGACATATCATCGAGTATAAATATGTCCTTTTGAAGCAATTATTCAATTCCTCTATAAAGTAATTAGTCAAATCTCAATATCATTCAATACTATTTAATTTTTTTAAAAATCTATATTTAAATAAGGCTTTCTTAAACTTAAAGCAATGTTCTAAACGTGTAAGAATATTCTTGATATTATTGTTTTATTGCTATTGGCACGTGCTGAGTTAGGTAAGGGCCATTCACAACTTTAGTTTCAAGAGCACAAACACTTAGCTTTGTAAAGAAAAAAATAATAATAGAAAAGCGTTTGAAATATTGCACGTTAACATGATATGTGCGACATGAATTGACATGTTAATTTGTAATAAATTTATAGTTTTAATAAAAGAAAAATTAAGTACAAAAAATCCAAAAACTTGATAAAGGGTTGATGAACTTATGCCATTCATGTAAATCGAGTGAAAGAAATATAATAAATACAAAAAAAAAGGGTGGGGGACAAAACAAATATCTGATTTCCGATGGGCTAAAATAAAAAACAAAAAATAAATATATATGAAATTAAATTAAATTAAAAAAGGAATCTCCGAGGGGATAAAGGATAAACCCAAAACAAAAGTCTCTCCTGTTCGGTATCTGACTAGGACGAATTGAAAATAAGGGTAAGAACAGATAAGCACAGAACCCTCTCCTCTCCTCCACTGCACCCCCATAAAATACGAAGCTACACGTCACCACAAACCTGAGCCGTTGGATAAGGACATTGCATCCTCACCTCACAATCTTTTCCCTCTATAAATATATCCAAACCCTCCCCTCTTTGAAAAGTCATCCTATTCCTCCTATCCATTATTATTATTATTATTCTATTCTCTTTTTTTTGGTTCATAAACAATCATTCAGTTCCCACAGTTTTCTTCAAATTTGCCGTGCCGGTCTCGGATATTTTCAAAGCGAGATTTTCCTTTTTCTTCTTTTTATATACCCAAAGCTTGAGAGGGGTTGGTATCTGTGGGTTTGAGAGCTTATTAGTTATTACAATGGCTGCTGCCGCTGCTGCTTCTGCTGGGCTTATTGGTGGTAATGGGTCTTCCTCTTCTTCTTGGTTGAAGCTCAAGGAGAGGCAAAGGAAGAAGAAGACGACGGCCAATAGGGTTATGGTTTGTTCTGCTTCTTCTTCGGTGATGGATCCTTACCTGACTTTGAAGATCCAACCCGGTGCCTCTGAATCTGAGGTCAAGAAGGCTTTCCGAAAGCTTGCTTTGCAGGTTCGATTTTAACCTCTCTCTCTCTCTCTCTCTTTTATTATAATATCGGATTTTTCTTTGATTTGATTTGATTCTTCGTATTCTGCCGTTTATTGGATTGCGAAGTTGTATTTTAGATCTGGTGATCTGAAAACTTGTGGCCTTTTTGACTTGCAGCTTACTTCTTTCTTAATTAATGAATATTTATTTATTTTATTTTTGGAAAAATTATAGCTTATTATTGAATCCTCTTGAGTTTTTATTTTTATTTTTTAATTGTTATTATTTTGGGGATCTTTCTGATTGATTGATTGAAATTGTTTATTTGTGTTCAGTATCATCCGGACGTATGCAGAGGAAACAACTGCGGGGTGCAGTTTCACCGAATCAACGAGGCTTACGATGTACTTAATCCTACTCTCTCTAAATTTCTTTATGTTATATTTGCTTTTAATTATCGTTTTTTAAATTCATGGATTTTTGTTAATGTATAAAATTAAATGGATATCAAGTATATTAACATCAGCAACAGATCAATTGATACGATAGCTTTGTTACAATCAGTAATGGAAGATTCTTAAAATCTTCTCCTTAAGCCAATCACAAATCACTCTTAAAAATACAAAAATAATTTATATTTTTATATCTTAACACTTTTTAAGAAAGCACATGCATTATCAATCGGATAATTGGATAAGGATTCACGATAATTATGCTAGCAATTTGATTCGGATAATTGGATAAGAATTTACGATAATTATGCTAGCAATTTGATTCGGATAAGTAATATGAAACTTATCTGCTCTAATAAATAATTGAATAATTCAAAATTTATTTAGACTCAGAATTTTGAGAGAATTGCTTAGTGCTTTTCTCATTGAATATTATTTTATAAATAAATTAAATAATTTGCAGTAGGTATTTAATTTGTAATAATTTTTTTGAGTGTATCCGACAGTGTTGATGGAAGTGCAGTAAAGCTGCCTCCCACCACACACACATATATATTAATTAATTAATTAATTAATTATGTAATTATAATTGTAAGCTGATAATGATTTTAAAAGTGATTAATTAATTTTGTGTGCGATGGGTGTTGTGCTTGTGCAGACTGTGATGAGTAATTTGAGAGGGGAATCGATTGCATCGGAGATGTATGAGTCGTACGATGAAGGTGTTGATGAGTCGATGAGAGGAATGTACGATCCTGATTGGGACATGTGGGAAGAGTGGATGGGATGGGAAGGGGCAGGAATCCGCGACTACACGTCTCATGTTAATCCCTATATTTGAAAAAGTTGAATTGATTTGATTGTGATGTGTGTGTGTATAGCCATCCAATCATCGTCCTCTGTAAATAGCTGAGATAAATGCCTCGGCATCTGCCTAATGAAAAAGTGCAAATTATTTTTCTTTTTAAAGTCACTTAATTGTTGCAAATGGTAGCAATTTCCAATAACATTTACTTGTCGTTTCAAAAAAATAAAATAAAATAACATTTACTTGTATTTATTCTCCCCCTTTTTTTGTTAATAATAATGGAGGTGACTTCTTGTAATTAATTGAGTTTTGTCTTTGAACCATTCTCTCTTATTTAGGTCCGATAAAGCTATTTTCCCCCCAAATTCCCTTGCATTGAAATGGTGGGAGAAGAATTCCTCTTCCTTTTTAATTTATTTGAAAGGTGTAATATTCTATTAGTTATATTTGAAAAGTATTTTTATTTTTTTATTTTTTTTATAAAATAAAAAATACTATTTTAATATAACAAATTAAATCTTATTCGGTTCAAATATGTTAATTCGTTAGCAATTGACTAAACGAGAAACATTTTTAGGTCTCGCCTTTGAACTACTAGATGGGAGAATAATGAGTTCTTAAGCAATATGAAGTCCTCTTTCGTAATTGTCTGGATGCCAATATTAACAAGAGCGGGTGAATTTTGTTCAGAAGAAAAATGCTACACTTTTTAAAAAAAATTTCTTCATAATTTGATTTTTA
This sequence comes from Carpinus viminea, assembly GCA_013348765.1. Taxonomy (NCBI): domain Eukaryota; kingdom Viridiplantae; phylum Streptophyta; class Magnoliopsida; order Fagales; family Betulaceae; genus Carpinus; species Carpinus viminea. The sequence goes on along the minus strand of CP054667.1, from coordinate 41,146,858 downwards.
AATAATGTATCACTATTCTATGAAGTTTATTATTTTGAAAAATGTATTACCATTTAATAAGATGATAACATATCATTTGGAAACTAATTTTTTTAGAGAAAAAATTGTGAAGTGTAACATTCCTCTATTAAGAACAGAAAAATCATGGAATATAATATAAAAAAAAAATATTGAAGGAACAATATAAAATCATAGTTAAAAAGGTAAATTAGATTCAAAATGGAAAGAGACGAAGGAGTATAAATAGTAGAGAAAATATGGAGTTTTTCCCTAAAATTAATTGCTGATGAAAAACATTTTCAAAATTAATAATCCTTTTTGGGTCTTAATTCTTAAATTAATTATATTGCTAAAATTTGCCTTCTACTACATTTGAGGTTTTTTTTTTTTTAGGGATGAATTAAAAAAAAAATGCCATGTAGGGGATCGGAATTTGTTTTTGGTCGGAAAAAAATGTTTGATTTATATATTTTGCTATTTCTCTCGTTTATCTTCCTACAAGAGAAAAATATCCTCCCGGAATGATATTTTATTTTATAAATTTATTATAAGGTTGAAGCTTCCTAGAAGAAAGATAAATGCTATTTAGCAATTGTATGCTTGCCCTTATTTTTTACAAATTCTTAGTAATTCAAAATTTGATTTTTACTATTACGTCATTTCAACGGTCTAACACGCTTATAAATAATATATTAAATAGTAAAATAAAATGAATAATATTATTTAATATATGAAATCAACATTTAGATCAATCAAAGCTTGTAAAAAATTTTTTAAAAAAGTCAATGATTAATATTAATGGCCGGGTTTAGATCTGGTCCTGAATATCATTTATGTTGATAAATAAATTATCTCAAATGATGTAAAGTAGTGTTTTTAGTTGTTTATCATATACCGAAAGAAAAGAAAGAAGCGAAGCACAAGCAGCCGAATTGAAGTGGCAGAACAGAAGAAACCTGTTGCTTGCTGTAGTTGCACATAAATACAGAAAGTCACAAATGATTGCACATATGTTCTTCTAGTCCCAGATTCTGTTGCTTCCTCCACAAAATCTCTACGAATTCTTAGCCTGGTCTAGGGCTTCAGATTTTTGCGAAGCCAATCGGTACGAACCAAGGCGTTGATTCAGCTTGAGACACCACGCCCTCCACCCGGGAAGAACCCCTTAATTCTTCGTTGCAGGATTTTATTATTTGGCACACGGACAGGTAGGGGTAGATTTTGAATCAGACGTTGCGTATGATTCTTGATTTTTTTTTTTTTTTGGGTATTATGCTTATAATGCTTGAATGTGAATTTTTGTGTTTTTTTGGCTCTATGGGTCTACATTTTTTAACATTTCGCGATCAAACAAGCTATCAAACTGGGAATTAACGAAATCATTGTCTTGTACTTGGGAATGGAAGGATTCATTTGCATGTGTTTTGCTCTGGTCATTTTTATCTTATTTTTTGTTGTTGTTGTTATTTTTTTGGGGGAAGTTTGTATTTGAATTTGCTATTCAAAGTTCAATGAGATGGTCTTCGCCCAATTTTATATATTTCTCCTCTCTTTTATGGATGTAGGGAGTGCTGAGTTTAGATTTGTTTGACAATGCTCACTGATGCCGTGTTTGCAATTCCAAGTTTTGGAAATAGGCTTTGGGTTTTGACTACCCGGATAAAATCTTTCAACGTATTAAGTTAGATAATCCATTGCATGATCAAATATGTTAACTATATGAAAACCTCAAAACAAATGCTTTTAGTGAATGAGTGCATCAATATCTAATGTGGGTAAGGCTTACTTGAGATAAGTGAGAGTATCATGTTGGTAGGATTTTTAATCTTTTTTTCTCAAATTGTAACGTTAACCATTCTAGTAAATAATTGGTGCATCTATTTTGCCAGCTGTTTTGTGAGTTGAAGCTCATTGTTAATGGCGGATCTTAAAGAACGCCTGCTTCCTCCAAAACCTCAGTCAGCTGTAAACCTTAGAGATACAGCTTATCGATCTTCAACCTCTGGGCGGCAACCTTTCCAGGGTATGGATGTTTTGGGGCTGAAGAAACGGGGCCAAGGCCTTCGATCTTGGATTCGTGTTGATGCGTCTGGGGATTCCCAAGTCATTGAGGTTGACAAGTTCACTATGATGAGGCGTTGTGATCTTCCTGCCCGTGATCTACGCCTGCTTGATCCCCTATTTGTTTACCCCTCAACAATCCTCGGTAGGGAGAAGGCTATTGTTGTAAATTTGGAGCAGATTCGATGTATTATCACAGCAGATGAGGTTCTGCTCTTAAATTCCCTAGATAGTTATGTATTGCAATATGTGGTGGAGCTACAACGGCGGTTGACGACAAGTGGTGTGAGTGAGGTCTGGCAAACAGATGCTGCTGACTTGTACCGAAGGAGGGGAAGTAGAAATTTTGACAATGCGTTTGGGAGCCCATCACCGGACTATTTACCTTTCGAGTTTAGGGCTCTTGAAGTTGCCCTGGAATCTGCTTGTACATTTCTTGACTCTCAGGTGCGTACACTAGCAAGACTAGATTGTACAATTTACTGCTTGTCTGTCTTTGCTCTCTTCCTTTTTCTTATCTTATTGGGGTAATTATCTTTTGCCCCCATGGATTACAGCGCATTAACACTTTCCCCCATGAATTACCAATTATGACACTTGACTATCAAACTACCATCTTATGATACTTTCCTCCTTCCATCAGTCAAATGGGTTAAATCTAATGGTCAACTATTTTAAATTTTTTTCCTTCCATTTTTGCTCTGACTTCAGATCAATAAAATTACGCTTATACTCTCATAAACTCTAATCCAAAAATCTAAAGTGAAGGCAAAAATAGAAGGAAAAAAATTTAAAATAGCACATGCAAGTCACATGACCGTTGATAATTAGTTTTAACTCCTTTGACTAATAAAAAGGGGAAAAGTGTTATAAGATGGTAGTTTGATAGGGTTAGTGTCATAGTTGTAGTTTATGGGAGGAAAGTGTTAAGACACTGTAGTTAATAGGAGCGAAAGGTAATTACCCCTATCTTATTTGTTTGAATTATGTGTTTACACTTTTGGCCAAGATGAGTGCTTACTACTGTGAGTAAAAGACTTATTTTCTCGAAAATATTTAGCCAATTCATGTATCCTTTATAGACCTTTTTTCATGGGCTGGGTGTAACACCCCCAACCGCTAGGTTAGGTTTGTCAATCTAGAAGCCTCAGATAAATAGGAACAGAAGAGCATTTATGAACAAAATAAATACATGAGTTTAAAAGCCTTTATTAAAGATAAATATGGAAACATAAAGGTCTAAACATGGCATAAAAGTGTCTGAAATTTTTCTTTCTTATGCCCTTTTTATATGAATAATAATAATTTTATGGGGAAATTACCTTTTGCCCCCATAAACTACAAGCAGATTGATATTTTCATGAACTACTATTATGACACTTGACTCATCAAACTACCATCTTATGACACTTTCTCTTCCGTACCAAAGTTAAATCTAACGGTCAACTATTTTAAATTTTTTTCTTTCCATTTTTGCTCTCACCTCAGATCAATAAAATGACGCTTATACCCTTATAAACTCTAATCCAAAAATCTAAAGTGAAGGCAAAAATGGAAGGGAAAAAAAATTAAAATGGCACATGCAAGTCACATGACCGTTGACCGTTAGTTTTAACCCCTTTGACTAACGAAATGGAGGAAAGTGTCATAAAATGGTAGTTTGATAGGGTCAAGTGTTATAGTTGGTAGTTCATGGGGGGAAAGTGTTAAGACACTATAGTTTATGGGGGCAAAAGGTAATTACTCATAATTTTATTGAAAGAAAAGGGCAAAGCCCATACACAAATTTCTTTCTTATACTCTTGGACATGTATTGAAAATATGTTAATAGTAAATCATGAAGTGAAATGAAATCCCCCATCTAAGTTCTATCCGGCCCCCTATTGTGTCTCAGCCTGACCTGGAAATAAGAAAACAAAACTAATGAGCGAAAAAGCTCAGTAATAAGTATTACTCCCAACCAATTTGAAAACTGGTTGGTTAAAAATCTTTTCTTTAAAATCTTTTCCTTGAAAACACTTAATACAGCATAAGAAAGAAGATTTTTAAACTATTCTTCGAAAAACTATGTTTGAAAACAGTGATTTCTACTTTAAAAGAGAAACTCAACATTAATTTCTTCATAAATAGAACTTAAGGAAAATATTTTCTTCATAATACATAACAGTAAAACAAACCTAACCTAGTGGGTTGGGGGTGTTACAATGGGCCAAGCTTCAATCAACTATTAAAACAAACTATAGAAGCCTGAGCCCACCCTTGTGTGGCCTGAAGGTTGAGCCTGCTTTTCAAGCCCAAGCCCAGCCCATAGAAAAAGATAGCTGGAGCTTGTCCACAAGCCCAAAAAAAATTTCCATCCCCAACTTAAACTAAACCCAAAATGTAATTTTTTTTTTAGACTAAAAGGTGATGGGCCAACTTCAATCTAGGCTAAAAGGTGATGGGCCAACTTCAATCTAGGCTTACTTGTTTAGCTGAAGATTAGTGAGGGAAATTGGCTTTTAAATAGGGGAATGGCTCCTCTCTTGACGCCTATGGTTGATGGATACATAGTGGATGAATACACCTCTACTACACTCCTTGGAGATGAAAGACTCTTGAGGAATCCAAGTCCCCCTCACTAGTAAATTTTATATTTTGCTTTTCCTAATGTTTATATATACACTTGAGCAAATCAAATGCAAAATATGTCATTATAGATTTCATTTTGTCAGTAAAGTTGTTCATATCTCAAAGGATAAAGGTTTGTGGTCAGGCCTGGCCAAGCTGTGGTTTAGGCATCTAGCCCAAGCGTGGCCAGAAAAATTAACTTGGCCTAACTTTTATACCCAGGCTGGCAGTTGGGTGTAAAATTGAGCCAAAGCCTGCTTAAATGAGTGCAGAGTTGTGTGGGCTGGGTGGACTGCCGGCCCATGAACAGGTCTAATGCTTTTGTGGAATGCACTTTTAAAGCATTTTGGCGATTTTAAAAGCTCTCCATCAATTGCAGCCAAACTGTCAGAAATGCGCAGAAAGAGCTTTTCATGCTTAAAAAGCACTTTATCCACACTCAACAGCCGGGGGCTCTTATCCATGTGTCGATGTTTCTTCTTTATGACTCGAGCCTTTCATGCATGACTACAACTATAATATCAATCAATATTTTGGTGAGACAATTACGTTTGTTAAAGAAAGATGAATGTTGGTTTTCAGTAATACCCGGGGCAGTTGTACATGAAGGATTTTTACTGATACATGGAGTACTCTTTAAAACCGATTCATCCATTAGAACTTCTACAATCTTGAGGGTACTCATCTTGGTGATAGTCTGACGGATGATACTTGCCTAGGGTGCAAAAAATTATTTTCATACCAATGTTGGCTAGCCTTAAATGATGCTGGGCATTACCACCTTGGTGCTTTGCCTTTCTAAGTGCTTGGAGACTCTTTGAGAATGTTTTAATGGTTGCTGTTCTTTGTTAGAATACACGACGGTTTCTTGGTGAGTTGTATTGGAAAAGTGAACACACATGAGGTTTTAGATACTGTAGAATACCAAGTAGTATGAATTACTAGTGGTTTTTTTATGAATTAAATTTGGGGAGGAACTAGTATCTTGCTGAAGCCACGAGCAAAGATGTCAGATAATTAAGCTATAAAGGGGTTGAATATTGAAGAGGTGAATATTTGATGTGCCATTTGCGTGATTATGCAATTAGTGGATGTCAAATTTCGGGGATGTTCTGACTTGAATATTTTCACTGGCCCAGAAGTTTTCAGTGAACCTGTATGTGAAGATCTACAAAGTTATGGATGATGAGTTCTGCAGGGATTAGTTATAATAGATAAGCTTCTGATCCTTTTACAGTCATAGTACTAAAAACCTGAGCTGAAATATGGCATATTGTTGCTAGGGTTTATTACTTGAGGAATCGTTCATAAATAAGCGGATAAAATTTAAGATATAAACCAGTATCTTTTCTCTTTTCCACTTGAATTTGTTTTGAAGCATTGCCATATAGGCGTGAGAATTACAAAGGGTTTTCTGATAAATGTGCTGAGATTGGTGCTTATTCCTTTCTTAAATTTTGCCCACATATGGGGTGATGTTGGGAAACAAAATTTTGCCCACATACCGAGTATGGACCTGGACCCTTTAGTGTGAATGGAAACAAAGCATTGGTGATCTCATTATGAGACAGCTGGACTGTTGGTAGGAGATATGGAGTTCTTATAGGATTTATTCTGTGAAGCCTATGGGAGTTGAAAGCTACCATATCTAATGCAAATAAGATTTAGGTCTGAAAAAATTAGGCTTTGAAACTTGGCTTTCTTCTACTTCTTTGGAAGGAATTTTTGACATCTTATTCTGACTGTTAGAAGGACAAGTAGTTCTACCAAAGGCATCCTTATAACCACAGGTCTTTTGGTCTGTCGGGGAAAAAAAGAAAAGAAACATGGGTTGAAAACCTGATGGCTCATTAGGTGATTATAGTTATACCTCTCTCTCTCTCTCATGCACACACGGACACACAAACAAAAGCTTAATTAAGGGTAAAAAAAAAAAAGATAATGCACATACATGAAGAATCCTGTCCATTTATCTTCTGGGGCTGCTTGTGCTCTTTGTTAACAGGAAGGCCTCATAGCTTGTTTCATCATGTAGTCACTGGTTACATTTGATTATTTGAGCAAGTTAGTAACACATTTAATATTTTGGAATTTTCCAAAGGCAGCAGAATTGGAAATTGAAGCGTATCCATTACTAGATGAACTGACATCAAAGATCAGTACACTTAATTTGGAGCGTGTGCGTCGATTGAAAAGCAGGCTGGTTGCATTGACTCGGAGAGTTCAGAAGGTACTGTATATTCAGTAGGGCTGTCAATGGGTTAGGTACAGATCTGGCAATATCCCAGTAAAAGTTTGATTATATACTAGAGTTTAAACCCAAATGACCGATTTATAAAAAGATGCAATCAAACTCAAAAAAATCAGAATAAAAGTATAAATATGCACATATAATTCTAGCGTGACTTTAACAATATCTATGTAAAATTTGTCTGAATACTTTTTTGTCCTCGAGCTGCTCGACTTTTAACAATATTTATATGTAATTTTACTCTTTTTATTTTTTGTTAAGAGAAATACTAAATACTATCATTCTATCAAAATTGATGTAGTACTCCCAACTAACCTTTGGATTAATCCTTGTCAAATGAAAAAAATTAAAAAAGAAAAAATTCAATGGTTGATTTAGAGTGTCACGTTAACATTGTTGGACAATTGTTTTTTATCTTTTTTGATAAGTAACATTGCTAGACAATTGTAGGATAAAAATATGGTATTAAGCATTACTCTTTTGTTAAATACAACTGAATTTTTAGCAAAATTACTTATCAAAATATGGTTTGTTATACTTTATATTTTAATCAGATTCAGATCATAACTGGATCAAGTCTGTCCTACTAAATTACTAAAAATAAAATAAAAAAACTATCCTAGTTCAAATTCAATCTGATTATAATCAAATCTTAAGAATTACCAAAATTTGAACTTGTGCTATCCAGTTTGCTTTGATGGTAATCAATCTTGATCAGGTTGGTTTCAGATCCTGATCATACCTATACCTATTGACAGCCCTAATCTTTCTTGTGTTAACCGCTTCTTACATTATACAAGCAGATGGTAGTCATCATTTTCATATTTCTGCCCCCTTCCTTTGCTCTCCTTTTTGAGTTGCATCTATTAGGTTAGGGATGAAATAGAGCAGCTTATGGATGATGATGGAGATATGGCTGAAATGTATCTTACGGAGAAGAAAAGGAGGATGGAAACATCTATTTATGGTGATCAGTCTTTGGTAGCATACAGATCAACTGATGGTGCATCTGTTTCTGCTCCTGTCTCTCCTGTCTCTTCACCCCCCGAAGCCCGGAGACTTGAGAAAAGCTTGAGCATTGCAAGGAGCCGACATGAGAGCATGAGGAGCTCTGAAAGTGCCACAGAAAGTATAGAAGAGCTTGAGATGTTGTTGGAAGCATATTTTGTTGTCATTGATAGCACCCTAAACAAGTTGACATCGGTATTTATAGCACTCATTATGTTTCAATAATTTTTCTCATCTTTCCTCAAGTAGGATGAAGTGACTTAAAATCATTTTCTTGCCTTGTTTCAGTTGAAGGAGTACATTGATGACACAGAAGATTTCATCAACATTCAGCTGGTATGTTAATTCTTTCTTCAATTAATTTTTTGTTCCCTTTCTTGTTGAAGAAGTGTGCTCTAAAATTTAACGAGTCAATCTAAATAGACCGAACATCACGAAATACCCTAATGACATTCATCTTCACCTCAACTAGGCTTGCACTTTTCAATAATGATGCACAGAAGAAAACACAAGTTTGTGCTGGACAGCCTGGACCTTGGCAAATTTATGATGGAAGTCATTGCCCAAGTCTTGAAGCCCAAATGACATCCTTTAATACTAAAAAGAAAAGAAATGAAAAGAAAAAGCATTGAATATTGGAATCTGATGGGAAATTTATGGTTGCAGGATAATGTTCGGAACCAGCTGATCCAATTTGAACTACTACTCACAACAGCAACATTTGTTGTAGCAATCTTTGGGGTGGTAGCAGGGATCTTTGGCATGAATTTTGAAATACCATTATTCGATTACCCTGATGCCTTCAAGTGGGTCCTTATAATCACAGGAGTCACTGGGGCAGTCATATTTAGCGCATTTGTGTGGTTCTTCAAGTACAGAAGGCTAATGCCTCTATAAATTCATGAGGAAACTACAACCAGGAAGTACAGAGGAAAAAATCTTTATTGTCGTTTTTACCTTTTGTCGTCTCTATAGGAGAAATTCAAATAGATAGAGACTCGCTCTATTTTATTGCGATTCTTTTGTTTTAATTTAGACTCAATTGTAAGGAATTCGTAAAATATATAATAATTCTATATATTATTTTGCCTTTTATCGAATGTATATATGATCCTATACACGGGACAAGTAAACTATATGAAGTAAATTTCTTTTACCATGGAAGCTGAGGATTCTTTAAGAGCATTCTCGTCCGGTTGGCTGGCTAGTCAAAATGTTAAAAGAAACCAAAATGAACTACATTTGACTCACCAAAATGATACAATTTCTAGCACACATGGAAAATGTGCAAAACTAGCTGAGTAGGAGCAACATGCCAACAACGTTGGTAACCCCTTCTTCCACTCTTGACAAGGTCTGCCTGCGAAGCTTCCCTCCCCCATTAACCTTGTTATCAAATATCAACCACCTATCTTTGGCAGCCATTTCTGGCATTTCTCACTTGTTCAGTTGGGATTCTTTTGTTATCAAGAGATACACAAAGATAAATCCAAGCAACAATTTTTTAATTAAATAGAAATTCTAGACAGAATCAAATACAGTGCAAAATAAACAAATTATTTTGTTTTATTAGTACCTAATAAAACAAAATATTGCACTCAGCATTTAACACAATCAGATAAATCATCTCAGGTTCAATGTTTAATTGTCTCTTTAGTGTGTTTATTTGATTTTGAACGAATTTAAAAAAACAAAAAACAACCTATAAATACAGTTAATACTCAAATGCAATTGTTTATATGGTTGTGTTATTCTTATTAAAGGTTATTTGAAATTACAGTTTTAAAAAGTGCGATTTTAAAAATTGTATTTTTCAAAAATTGTGTTTTTGAAAGGTTATAAATAAGAATTACTTAGATATTGCATTTTTAGGTTATTATCGTTGAAGAGTGGAGAGAGAGAAAAAAAAAAAAGAGTTAATTCTTAAAGTTATAGTTTTTCTCAAATAAAAAACATACACAGAAGATTTGGAAGAATTACTTAAAGTTGATTTTTTAGGTTGTCATATTTGAAGAGTGGAGAGAAAGACGTGGAAAGAGAAACAAAAAAAATTTTAATCGTGATTGGGAGAAAAAAAAAATTGAAATAATTGGGATATCTTTATTTTGTAGGCCTTATTATTTTGTAGATAATATATTATTAATCAAATTGCTTTTCAATGGTTTATTATTTAGGAAAAAAAAAACAATTCTTCTTTTATAAATTATCTATTATTACATGAACAAAGTATATGTAGAAAAATAACAATAATCATAGGTAATCCCTTAAATGCAAATTAAAATTTAAAATTTGATTTTTATTAAAAATAAAATTTGAATTAAAAATCTAACGCGATTTAAAATTATGTTTTAAGTGTTTGGATAAAATTAATATAATTTGATTTAAAAAAGTGACTAAAAGTTTTTTTTTTTAAAAGTGACTAAAAGTAATAATACATAATAATTTGATCTGTATTATTTATTTTCTTTTGATTTGGACATTAATATAATACTTAATATCATGCATTAAATTTTTGAACTTAATGAAATCATGTACAAAGAAAATTATTGAAATTTAGTTAAACGTTTTAATTAAACCCCATTGGCTACCATATCTGTGAGCCTTTTTCCTTTCATGTGTTGGTAGTTGAGCTTTATTTTATTTTATTTTATTTTTCTTAAGAAACATATTGACGTGGGATCTTATTCCTACTCAAAAAGTGTGAAAAATCAAGAGGTGGAGTATAATCCTTCCCTTTGTTCAATACCACTAATGCTTAGTGAAAGAAAATTCCATCTAATAACATCAGTGACATGGGTCGTAGCTAAAGTTGCTAGTTCGTGTGTTGCTGCATTGGTTGAGTGACATACATGAGAAAACTATGCGAAATTCAACCTCCTCAGTCCCTGCTTCACGTCCTCCACCAGGTGTCCATAGTAATTGCTGCAATTCTTGTCCGAGTTGACCTCCTTCACCACTTGCAGAGCATCTCCTTCAAAAATAACATCTTGGAAATTCTGCTCTTGGCACCAAAGAATAGCATTCATCGCAGCTAACGTCTCAGCAACCACCGGCTCCACTTCAATTCGTTCTTGCTTGCTTACAGCTGCTAAAAAATTCCCCATTCCACTAATTTTCTTAGCAGTGTCCACAGCTGCATCCTAATTAATTTTGATAGAGTTCCTGGAGGCTAGCACCCATTTTTCTTCTTCCGTGATTGAATTGCTGGTCCGTAACTGATTGGTGGAGGAGTTCGATCTTTTAAATTCATCCAATACCGTCTCTACTTCCACTAATAGTTTGTTGGGGGGGTTGAAATCTCCACCAAATACCACCTGGTTTCGTCGCATCCATAATTTCCTTGCAATTACCATGAACAGCTCTACTTCTTCTGAATCACACCGCTTACCCACCTCCAAGAGGATCTGTTGGAAATCACCTCAGTCCCTTCGGCACTCCATACAGTACTTGCTCTCGATACATCGCTAGTGGAAGAGCACTCATATGCTCAACAGTTTCTTCCTCAAGAAAACAGATTGGGCATCGGGCTTCCTCACATACCCCCTCTACGGCGTAAATTCATTCTTGTCGGCAGCAAGTCATGGCAAGCATGCCATATGAATTCTTACCCCCACCACCCCCCCATGTTCTTTCTGCAACCCATAACTCACGAATCCCAAGCATTATTCCTACTAAATCATTTTTTGCGTACAAATGGAAGCACAAATACACCTAGACAATAGCCTAGTTTTGTTGCCGAGAAAACGGCCAGAAATGTAAAAGAAACTTAAAATTTTGATTGCTCGTGTCCCATCTGCTTCCTGAAATATTTTGAATTAAAAGTGATTCTATACAGACCTGAGAAAAATAAAACCTTCATTCTTCAGCGGAGCTACGACAGTAATATCTCACGTCAATTTCAGAAACCAGCATACAAAAAAGGTTGTCAGTAAATTTTCTTTCTCTATCCTCAGTTTTCTCAGCAAACAAACGTCAATTAAAAATGTCAACCCAAGTAGATGGGGGTTTGCTAGCGACGGAGATGGGGTGAAGTCTGGGCGTGGTCTTCGGTGGGATTCGTGGGAAATTTTTCATTGAATTCAAACCCTAAAGGAAACAAACTTGTCGCACTACTACTACGGTTGCAAAAAGAACACCGAGTGGGGGAAGGAAGGGGTTTTGTTCGATCCCACCAAAATGACGTTGTTTGTTCTTTTTTTTTAAAGTCCACTTAACTCCTTTAAACTATCATTCAATGATAATTTATCCTTTAAATTATCAATTGCGACAATTTACCCTCCAAACTACCAAAATAATGACGATGTACCCTCAAATTTTTAAAAATGACGAAATTTTCCTTACCAAAATAAAAACAAAAATACTAAAATTTAATTTCTTTTTGGGTAAAGTCTATATTCTCCCTTTAAACTACCACCCAATTGACAATGTCTTCCTCAAACTTTCAATTGTGATAATGTCCCCCGAAACTATCAAAATATTGTCAATGTCCCTCCTAAGGTAAACAAAAAGATTAAAATACCCCTATATATTTCTTAATAATACAAAAATACCCCTATAAACTAAAAAAAAAATTAAAAACGAAAAATTTTAATTTAAAAAGAAAGATTTTTTTTTAAAAAAATTATTATTTTTAAACGATTATTTTTTAAAATGATTATTTTTTAGAAAACAAAAATAGTTATTTTTTAAAAAACAGAAATTTTTATTTTAAAAAGTTAAAAAAAAAAATCAATTTTTATAAAAAAAATTGAAAGTTTTTCATTTTTTTTCTTATACAAAGGATTTGTTTTTTTAATTTTTAATTTTCCACCCTTTGGATTTTTATTTTTTTAGTTTTATGTTTTTTTAGAAGTTTTAATATTTTTTTTTCTGAGGGTAGTTTTGTCATTGAGGGAACATTGACAATGTTTTGATAGTTTGGGGAGGACATTGTCACAATTGAAAGTTTGGAGGGGACATTGTCAATTTGGTGGTAGTTTAAGGAGGGGTTTGTGGACTTTCCCCTTCTTTTTTAATCTAATAGGGGATTTTCATAACTTTACATACCCAAAACGATGTCGTTTTGGGTTTTTCATCCATTTTCACAGTTACAACTAACAGATGAGGCTTTTATAAGAGATTGGTAATTTAAGGAGCTACTTTATACTAATTGAAAGTTTGGGAGTTAAATTACAAAAGACTGATAGTTTGGGAGGCTATTTTATACTTTTCCTTAATACTTAATATCATGCATTAAATTTTGAACTTAATGAAATCATATATAAAGAAAATTATTGAAATTTAATTAAATGCCTTTAATTAAACTAATTTAATGATTAGATACTATTGAAAAATCGGTTCACTTTTAAAAAATCGATTCAATAATTTGCCTTAAAAAATTGGTTTAACCTTAAAAAAAAATTAAGTTCATGTTACATGTCACAATTCTAGACTATATATATATGGGTAAAATCCACATTTCTCCCTCAAACTACCGCAATTGACAATGTCCCCTCCAAACTATCAAAACACTGTCAATGTCCCCCCTAAGGCTAGCAAAAGATTAAAAAAAAAAAAAAGCCCTTATATATTTCTCAATAAGACAAAAATACCCCTATAAAATTAAAAAAAATAAAATAAAATAAAATTTCTTTAAAAAAAGGAAAAAATTATAATTTAAAATGAACGATTTTTTTTAAAAAAATAATGAAATTTTTATTTAAAAAAGTTATAAAACAAAAAAAAAAATCAATTTTTATTAAAAGAAAATTGAAAATTGAAAAAAAAAAATTCTTATACAAATTATTTTTTTTACTTTTAATTTTCCACCCATTGGATTTTTTTTTTTTTTTTTTAGTTTTATGTTTTTTTTCTAGAAGTTTTAGTGTATATATATATTATTTTACCAAGAGTAGTTTCGTCATTAGGGGAACATCGATAATTTTTGATAATTTGGAGGGAGGGACATTGTCAATTTAGTCAATTTAGTGGATTTGGGGGGAGGGACATTGTCAATTTAGTCAATCCATTTATATATATATATATATATATATATAGGTACAACTTTGGCTATATCTCCGGCAGTATCAGTAAAACTGAGTGACATCTGGTTTGCTTTTATACTTGCGTGCTCTATATATACGTTTCAAATTCTGCATCAAAATGGCACTATGCGTTTGATGACTCATGGCACTTCTCCCCTCAGTTACAAGGAGGCTGCAACGAACACATCCGCACCTTCTCCAAGCTCTCTTCATGCTCCGCCCTATCGCTCTCTCACCTTCTTCTTCTTCTTCTTCTTCTTCACAACACCCATTCCTCCATTGTGTCTCTCACACATTTCATCGAACATGTTTCGTACCCTCTCCACGGGCGCACGGGTTCTCAACCCTCCAACCCTTCTTACCTCGAAACGTCAGCTACCCATTTGACTTCTACAATTACAAATTCCAAACCACCCATGACCCGCACAACCTGGGTCTTCTCCGATTCCTCGAATTGCTCAGAGGAGCCTCCCAGTGTCCCTCAGAGGCAGAGGCCACGGCCTTTCTTGACGACTCAGGCATCGAAGCGGATACAGAAATGGTCTACTCGGCGATTTGGGAAACGAGGGAAGAGTGGAGACTGGCCTTTTTGGCTTTTAAATGGGGAGAGAGATGGAGCTGCAGTGATGAAAAAGCGTGTAATTTGATGATTTGGGTTTTAGGCAATCATAGAAAGTTTAACACTGCATGGTGTTTGATTCGGGACGTGCATATGCTCCGGTCTAAAATGGATACCCGGCAGGCAATGCTTATTATGATTGACAGGTTAGGTTGTGCTCTTCTTTCACAATCTTTGTTTGAGGTTTGGCTATGTATTGTCATAGATCGAAATAAGCATGTTCATGAAATAGCCATATTGCTTTCTAATAGTTAAAAGTGTATGTGGTTACAGAACTAAAGGTTTCAGATATTTACTTCAATTTTCTACCATTTAAAGCTTAAAAATGGTATTCTATATGGTTGTCTAAATTCTGGTTTCGGTGGATCGACACAAGTTGCTTTGAACTTTTAAAAATCATAAAACCAATTTTCTCTTTTTCATTTCCTGCATCTCCACTGCCTTTGGCCCTGGTTCTAGTCGGATGCAAATCCTGTGTCTCCCTTGAAATAGTTTTCTTCTATATTTCTATTTCAGTTTTGTCTAAGTCCATTATAATTGACTGCATCACAACACTTTTATTATCAGAGACAAACTTAATATAGAATAAACAAAAAGAAAAATGCTCAGGAAAAAAAAACAAAAGAAAAAGAACAGAATGACTTAAAAGTGCTTTTATTCTAAATCTTCATCTCACAAAGTTCTATGACTTGATTCTTTGCTTCTCTTTCGTTTTTTAAACATGTAAAATTTCAAGAATTAATTATCCTTGAATTTGTTGAAGCTTCTCTTTTTGATGTTCTTATTTTCATGTTTGATTGAGGATGAATAATAATTAAATATTATGGATGAGAGTACCGTTGAAATATTGTGCTTTCCCTACCTTATACTCACAAATATTAATTCAAGTTATTGTCCTTTCTTTGTTTCAAATTGGGTGATGGTCAGATATGCATGTGCAAATGATCCACGCAAGGTTATTCAGACGTTCCACATCATGGAGAAATTCAGACTGACCCCTGATCAGGAAGCATTCCACAGTGTTCTGAATGCCCTCTGTAGAAATGGAAACATTGAAGAGGCTGAAGAATTTATGTTTGCAAAGAAGAAGTTATTCCCGCTGGAGACTGAGGGGTTTAACATTATTCTCAATGGGTGGTGTAATATATCTCTAGATGCATTAGAAGCAAAGAGAGTTTGGAGAGAAATGTCAAGATGCTGTATTACACCAGATGCAACTTCTTATACCCACATGATTTCCTGTTTCTCAAAGGTTGGGAATCTCTTTGACTCACTTCGACTCTATGATGAAATGAAAAAAAGGAGTTGGGTCCCAAGCCTTGAGGTTTACAATTCTTTAATATATGTACTAACTCGTGAGAATTGCTTTAAGGAAGCTCTCAATATCCTGGACAAAATGAAAGGATTAGGTTTGCAACCAGATTCTGTGACTTACAACTCAATGATACTCCCTCTGTGTGAAGCGAAAAGGTCAGAGGAGGCAATAAATATATTGACCACCATGATGGAGGAGAATCTCAGCCCTACCATGGAGACCTACCATGCATTTCTTGAGGGTGCAGGTTTTGAGGGAACATTTGAGGTTCTTAACCGAATGAGGAAAGTTGGTTTAGGTCCTACAGAGGATACCTTTCTTATACTTCTTGGAAAGTTCTTCAAACTAGAGCAACCTGAGAATGCATTGAAGATTTTCATGGAAATGAAGCAGTATGAAGTAGTGCTGAGTTCCACGCATTACTTGGTGTTGGTACAAGGGCTTGCAACATGTGGCTGGATGATCAAGGCCAGGGAATTCTATGCTGAGATGAGAGCAAATGGATTTTTGGACGATCCAAAGCTTAAGAAGCTCTTAAAGGAACCAGTCCAAGGGAGTACACATAAAGGGAAACGGTGTGTCCAACGGGGCAAGAGATGGGAAGGTGAATCATAGGAAAGGCAGTACAATGAGATGGGCGAATCAGAACCACCAACCAAGAGAGAGGAAGAAATCCATTGAAAAGTCTAATTTGAAACTTTAATTGGATGTAAAAAGCATGGCAGAATATCTGTGCAAGTTAGCAAGACTATGAAGAGCTATAGCTGGTTGTACATATTGAAAGAGTGACTGAAGAAGCTTCTGGTTCTAGAGTCTTGCTTTGGGGAACTTGGCAGTTGGTTCAATAACATAATCCTCTTTGTCTTGGGTTTATGATCTGCCTGCATATTTGGAATGACTTGCTTCTCTGTTTAAGAACTGAGTTTATAGCACAAAAAGAGAACTCTTTGAAAGTTACTAAAAATTTGAGTTACTATTGATCAAGATGCTCAACCCATTTATGGTGAGCCAGTCCTGAAGGTGTCCTGGTTCTCTTATAGTTGTTGAAAAAATCTGCATATGTCACAGATTCTGTAAAGTCCATAATTTTCTGGAACTTATCATATTCCTAATTCCTGACAAAAAAAATGTATCATCTATTTCATAGCATTGAGAATTCAGGGTCTTCGGGGTTACTACTTTTTTTCAATTTATTCAAGGATTTTTCCAATATTTAGCCCTCGGAGGAACATTGGAATCACCCTCACCCCAAAGTGCCTTTTCAATATAGCCTATTTACTGGAGGACTAAGTAGAAGGGCGACTTACTTTGTGCCTCTTTCCTTTTAGAGGGAAGTGATTGTGAAATAGAAATGCTACACACTTTCAATTCTCAAATAATATGTCCAGGCTTTGGCTTGAAAAAAGAAGAGACTTTGCTTGGAGTTGGAGTTCAAGGAGCCAAAAAGCTTCAAGTTTGGGGGTAAGGTAGCTAATCCTAACTTAATTTCTTATGGTTAGTCTATGTGCTAGAATTTTTATTTGGTAAGTATGTGTGTTGGCTTAGATCAATGGGAAGTGGATAAAGTTAAAAAGTTTTTGAGAAAACCTAAAGCATTTAGTAAGAAAGCTTGGAACTTTGAAGGTTGGTTTGTATATTGAAACCTGGATCAGTTCATGAAAGTGCAAGATTAGACATATAAAACATTTTGGGTTGTTTAATGAAAAGGGAAATGAAGCTGAGTAAGAGTGAAAAAATAATCAATCTTCATAATGGAAATATGTGAGGAAATACTTATCTCCTGCTACAGTTGCTTAAGTTTTTAGATTGAAGAACCAAGATTGATGTTGAAGATATCTAAACCCTCACTTTTTTTTTTTTTTTTTAACACTTTAATGGATATAGCTAATTAGCATGCTCGCAGAAAAAGCAATGCCGTGATTATACAACAAATTGAAGTTCAAAAATTGTTCCAACATGGATAAAGCTTTAGAACACTAGCAGTAACTTCCCAATCGTTTTTCCTAAATGTAGGAAATAAAACTACTTTTTGGTTTCTTATGTCAATATATACCACAATAGCTTTCTTTAATGCTTTCCTATATTATTAAAAAAAATTTTTATTTACTTTTTTTATATTTTATTCCTTTAATTTATACTTTCTCTCTCCCACATATTTTTTTCTTTTTTCTTTCCGATGAAGGCTGGCAACAACCCACTTTGTCTTCCGTTTCTTCAACCCATTTCTTCTTCCTTTTCTTCTCCTCCCAGCAAGTAAGTCAATGTCTTCACTCCCGTCCCTGTGATCCTCTTCCACCCAACCACCTCAAATTTCTTCAATTTCCAACACCCCCTCACGATTGCTATCAACCTTATGTCGTCCAAGTCCGCCAAGTTCTTTATCGGCAACGACTCCAGCCCTTCGCACAATGCGACCCCACTCAACTACGACCCAGTTGGTGTGCACACACCTTGACGCCTTGTGTCTTTGATTTGATTTCTGGGTTTCTTTGGTTTGATTTGATTTCTAGGTTTCCAATTTTTGCTATTTTTTAATCAAAGATTTATAAGATTTCTAGGTTTCTTTGGTTTGATCAATTGAAAGTAGGGGTGTCAATGCGGGCGGTTAATAACCGCTAACCGTTATAACCGCCAACCGCCTAACCGCTTAACCACTAACCGCCATAACCGCCTAGTGGCTAGTGGTTATAGGGTTTATTAACCGTAACCGCTAATCGCTTTTTATATACTATATTTTTATAATTATAATTATAATAATATTTATACATATAATATAATCAATTGATCATTAATGATTAAATCACATTTTTGTTTTAGATAATTAAATCACAATTTGGGTATTAATATATTATCACTATAATTTATATAATTATATTACATGATCAATTAATCATAAAATCATTTGATTATAGAATAACAAATTATACATACATATTCATAAGTCATAAGTTATAAGTATGTAAGTTTATATTGATACAATAATGAACAATTAAGTATCTAGAGACTTAGTTCCAATGTATGTTATCAACTTATAAGTCTATATATGTTATAAATTATAATTATATATTATACATATATGCAATTATGCATATTGAATAATATAAATGTAAAAGATCAATACTTAATAATATGATTCAATAAAAATTCAAATACTTATTAAAGTTAATAATATTATTAATGTACAATGATAATGTGATTCGTATAATATTAAATTAATTAATTGACATTGGATTAAACAATGTGTTATTTATAACCACAATTAAAGTATTAATGTATTATCATTATAATTTATATGATTATATAGTGTAGTGACCCAAATTATTAACTAGGCTTAAGTAGCTTAGTTGGGGGAGTTAATTTGAGCTTTGGGTCACTAAGGACACTAGAAGGGTAATTTGGACGTTTGGGTGGATGTATGCTATTGTCTGTAGTGTAGACGTACAGGGACCATCGTTACGTTCTGCAAATCGTACAGGCGGATGTATGTGGGACCACCGACGTACGCTACTTTTTGAATACCCTTTAGATAATACCTGAACGTATGGGGCAGCCATGAAGCCACTAGGCAAGAACCACTAGATATATGCCCATTGGCCGGACGTCCGCTACATTTCTGGGCCTATAAATACCACCCTTCCCTTTGTATTTTGCACAACTTCAGATGCCCCCAGGCTGCCAAAGTGTTCCCAAAGTGTTGTGAGTGTTGCGAGCGTGTGTGTGTGGCGTTTGCGAGTTTCGAAACGTTTGTAGGTGAAACTCTTGCGATTTTGTTTTAAGGAGGTAATGTTCGATCCTTTGCTTTTAAATACATCGTTATGTTGCTTGTTTTGAGTTTAGTTGTAGTTACTAGCTTAGTTATGATTTGAAATATGTTTGAGTTAGCGTTTTTGTTACCTTAACGTTGTTACGTTGCTTGGAGGTTGCAAACTAGACTAGAAGGCTTTAGGATGTTCCTAATAGCCCTAGAGTCAGAGAATAGGTGGATAGTGGAGAAAATGAGGTTTTCCCTAAGAACCCACATAGTGGATGTATGGTATCTTGCCAGACGTACGGTCCCGAGCTTGGACGTACGGTCAATGTGTGGCAGAGAAACCATATTTTCACTAAACATCCCATAGCTCATATTTTCCTTACTTTAGAGTTGTTTTAGTGAAATTAGGACTAATAGAAGATTTTCAGATTTGAAGAACTCGGATCTTTCGGAGTTTTCGGAGACGCTTATCAATCAAGGTGAGTTTTAACTCACATAATGCTCATTGCTATTTTTCCATATACTGCATATTTATTTTGTGTATCGAAAAAATATGCATATTTTACAACTATCACAATTTATACTATTGCACATGAACTCTGTCATTTTGAGAAAAAACGTTGTGCTGAACATGTTAACCAAGTAAGACTTGTAAAATGACATGCATGTAAAATACAAATAAGATAATTGCATTGTATGACATGGTATACCAGTACGTGCGATAATATTGGCCATGGGCTTACTATACATATTAGCTTTATGGTCAAATGTGTGTTATACGAGGCTTTGAATCCATTGGTTTTGTGACCTTAATGCAATCATTCTCAATGGTTCAGTTACTATAGGACGAGTGTCATTAGTTGGTGTGAGCCACTCGAGGTCAGACTCGATCACGCCATTAATGTTACATACGATGTGTTATGCAATGGCTGAGGCACTAGTATTGTATTATAGGTCCTCGGGATAGCATCAACCTTGCTAAAAATGGGTAATATCTTGGGTTATTTACATATATATATTATATATATAAAAATAGCTGTCATGATAGAACTGCTTTTGCTTATTAAACATCTGAGTTTATTTATGTTTTTCCTCATTATTACAAATAATTACGCAGTTTAGTTGCCCTAAACAAGGATGCCGTCGGAGACTACTTGGGTGATTGCTCAGGACCTGATATGGGTGATTTTTGAAGATATGGATCCCATGTGACTTAGGGCGACGTGGGAAGATGGAGGATCTGCTTGTGCATACATGATTGAGATTCTAATCTCATTAGCTCTACTTAAACTTAAGTCTAGGCTTTTGATCTGTTGATCTTTTGTGAACTATGTTGACAGTTATCTATTTTGGGTTGTATCTATTTTTCTGCTGATGGTTTGATGACCAGTACATTTGGTGAATATTTATAATATTGATGATGTAGTATTTTATAGGGCCGACAATTTTGACACGACCCGTGAACTCGACACGAACACAACACGAAATTAGCGGGTTTGGGTTTACCGTAAACGGGTTTGGGTCGTAAATGGGTTGACCCGTTTATCTTATAAGCGGTGGTGCGTGTAAATGTGACCCTTGAGACGCGTTTATGTTTTTTTTTTTTTTTTAAGGAAAAAGGATTAAAAAAAAAAAAACCGGAGGAATAAGAAATAAGAATAGTCTAGAAAACAAAAAGAAGCGTACACGCAGAAAGAGGTCAACAAAAAAATGTTGTACACGCAGAAAGAGGTCAACAAAAAAATATAAAAAAAAAATCTAACTTTTTTTTTTTTCTTCACACTTCACGGCTTCGGTCTTCACACTTCAGTTCAGCACCGCGCCGCCGCCCACCCCTTCTTCAAAAATGCCCGTTCGCCACTTAGCTCTCAGCCTCTCAGTCTCTTTCCTGCAGCCCCGCTTGTCGCTCAGTCTCACTCCCGCTCGTCGACCGCCGCTCTCTCTCCCGCTCGCCAACTATCGTTCTCTCTCACCTTGTTGGCCGCTCTCTCCCTCTCTCGGCCTCGGCTCTACTGCGTTGCGCTCTTTGCCTATCCCCTCTCTCGATCTTGCTCTCTCTCTCTCTCAGCAATTTGTAGGTCGAGCAGTAAAAGGTTTTGACTTTTGATAATAAACATCAAGCTTTTACAGGGGATTTTTTTTTTTTTTTTTTTCTAATCAAGCTTTTATAGGGGGATTAAATTAACCAAATACTTCTGCTTTGTGAGTGCTTGGCTATACTTTGCATTGTTTCCTGAATGGCTGAATCTTGATTTTTTTCCTGAGTGCTTAGCCTCTTTTTATCAGTTTTTGTTTCTCATAGGCACAAAACAGACGGGTTGTGCCGGGTCGTGTGGACCCGTTAGACCTGTTTAACATAAACGGGTTCACGGGTTCGTGTCGGGTGACCCGTGAATTTTCACTTCTACCGTAGATCCGTTATTTAAACAAAGTTGTGCGGGTTTATGTTAAACAGGTCGCGGGTCATCCAGGTCATAAACGGGTCGTGCCGGGTGACCCGTTTTGCCAGCCCTAGTATTTTATCTCTGGTATTACTGTGTGATGTTTCAATTACTGTCTCTTAATCTCCATAGTCTTGGTAAAGTCTTCCGCTGCAGTTTTCTCGTTATGACGAGGAAAATGATTTCTCGAAAGTCGTGTCTTGAAAGGGCATGGCTGAGATGGCACGCTGTGGGATCAATTATTAGTTAATTGATTTATCCATCGGACATGACGTCACATATAATAACAAATCATACATATATAATATTTATATATGATATTTTTGTAACTATGTAATAATATATGATATGTTATGTAATAATATTTATATATATATATATATATATGTGTGTGTGTGTGATATACATTAGCAACAAGTAATATAAACTACATAAGTAACATAATTATTAATTAGTTTGTAATTACATATTAACTAGTTTTGTAAGTACTTATATCATATATTCTTATTTTAATATTTTGTAATTTAGTATATATTAAGTAATTATGCATATTGCATATATGTTGTGTTGTATTTTTTTTATTTTTTATTTTTAAAGTTAACCTGTTATAATTTAATATTTAAGGATTTTTTTTAAAGTACAAGTAAATATAAATTTGGGGTCAAATTTTTTGATTTTTCAATATGGGCTTTTTTATAGCAATTGAGACAAAAATACACTAAAAATACAAAAAAAATGATGTAAAAGGCCAAAAAACCCAATTTTAAAAAAGTGGTTAGTGGTGATTACTTATTTCACTAATTGCTAACCAGCAGTTAATGGTTGCGGTTAATGAAATATACTAACCACGAAAGGCAATTACGGTTAGTGAAATCTACTAATTACTAAGGCAGTTACTGCATTGACACCCCTAGTTGAAAGTTTAAACAAATCTCTAATTTGGTTTGAAATCTCTGGTTTGGTCGGTCTAGGTTTCTGAGTTTCTTTGGTTTGAATGCCTTTGATGCTAGTTAGGTGGTGCAAGAGAGAGAGAGAGAGGCAGAGAGAGAGACGTGAGACTTGAGAGGAGATAGGAGAGATAATTGTTTTTTCTATTTTAATATTTATAAGGATTGCTATAGTAGAACCCAATACTTAGGGTTCTACTGTAGCGATCCTCATGTTTCTACAGATTTAAGAACTCTGCTGTGGTTATTTTTTGGTGATTTTTTTTGACATTTTCCCTAAATGAATGGAATAGAACCACGTATAGGGAGTATGTTGCTAGTACTCTTAAATGAGTGTTCCATTTTTGAGTTCCACATACTATTTATACTTGCACTTTTTGTTTTTGTTTTTTCTATTAGAAAAACATAGGCAGAGTAGATTAATTGTAGTTATAGATTAATTGTAGCTATTCTATTTGATCATGATTATAATAATATGTCTGTTGGGAGCCGCATATGAGTAACACTTCTCCCAGTTCGACTAAATTGTAGCATGATCAACTCTATTAACACATCAATTAAATTAAACACGAATAATATTTATATGATTGAGAATTTTTATTTCCGGTGTCAGAACTTTCACTCAATTGCATATCCGACCACTTTAAGGCTTTTCTTAATGCTACTAAACCACCACCTCTAATGACTATTAAACTTGCACTTTATTCATTTATTTTTTTCTCTGGTTTTCTGCTTTAATTCAAATCTTGCAACAAGCTTTTATTGACAGATACGCATGTGACACTACCTGCAGAGGGACCACCATTTCAAATTTTCTTGGACCTCTCTGTCGATGTTTTATCGAGAACAGTCAAAAGGAAGTAAACCAGCTCCCACTCTCTTTTGATTTTGGGTAACCAGCTCTCAATCTCAATCAATCCATAAAGAAAAGCCACCAACCATGTCCAGCTCAACCCACCTCATCTTTTCCCTCCTCCTCTTCTCCGCCGCTGCAACCCTTTCTCCCATCCTTGCCACCGACCACATCGTCAAACCGCGGCTGGAACCCCGGCATGAACTACACCCTTTGGGCCAACAACCAGACCTTCTATGTTGGCGACCTCATCTGTAACTGATCTTTCTCTCTAGTCTCTATCTATCTATCTATTTCTCTGTCTTCTTGTATATATTCTGGATCTGTTTCTAGACTCAACATTCAAAACCCACAAAAAATATAAATATAATTTTTTTTTCCCATTTTTGGTTGTGTGTGTAGCTTCTGGAATTTGTTTTTGCTGCAGCGTTTAGGTACCAAAAGAACCAGTACAATGTGTTTGAGGTAAACCAAACAGGGTATGACAACTGCACGACAGAATTTGCGACCGGGAACTGGAGCAGTGGCAAAGATTTCATACCCCTGAATGAGGCGAAGAGGTATTACTTCATTTGTGGCAATGGGCAGTGCTTTAGTGGGATGAAGGTCTCTGTACTTGTCCATCCTCTCTCGCAGCCCCCATCGGCTGCTGCGGGTGACGTTGAGCATTCCCCAACGAGTTCCGCTGCCCCAGTGGGTGTGCAGAGGAGGGGCTTCGGGGCTCTGGTTGTATCTTTTGCTGTGATTTGTTTTGGATTTGGGAGGATGTAGTGCCGGAGGCTCTGGTTTTTGCTTTGCACTTGATCTAGCTGAGAGCCTGAGAGGGAAGTGTATTATTCGTTTGTGTAATTTTCTTTGGGTGAAAAACTTGGAAGTAATTTATCGGAACATGTGATTTAAATGGCATTGCATATGGTTATTTTTATTATATTTTTTTCAATAATTCAACAATGTGTCATGTCAAACTAATCAATGATGTAATGTCTCATAAGTTACATTATTATTATATTAAAGAAAGAAAAAGAAAAAAAAAAAACATTATTTAACAACAATTCAAATCAAAGGAAGACGAAAATAAAGACTTACAACCCGGCAGAAATCTTCACTAGAATACCCATTGAATGACTCTAATTAGGTTGATGCACTCAAGGAAATTAGGGACTACTCGTGTACTCAGCCTCCAAGGGCCATTAAGACCCAACTATTGAGAAATCACCCACTAACTAGAATTCCCGTGGGCTAACCGATACTTAAGTTGGCCTAGAGAATTGTACCCAGTCTCACTAGACCCATATGGCCCATCTACCCTATAGCTCCTTGGGCCCAAATGCAACCAAATCCTCTTTGCTCACCGATGATTCCCTTTGTCGAAGGGTCTGACAGCCTATCAAAATAGACCAAGTTCAACATGCCAGGGGAAGAGGGTCGTTGGTCAGACCCAAGACCAATCCTCTTCTGGAACTAGGATGCTCTTGTACCTCAATGAGATGCACCTCAGTCAATTCTCCCTCTTGCCAGGTCAGATTTTCCTAACCCAAAAACCTCTCCCAATATTCGAGAAAAGGGAATTGTTTGTGCTCTCAACATCATCTATTTCCTCAACAGTACTCAAGCAGGTGACACCCCAACCCTAGCGAGGGAAAGTGGGAACAACAAACCTATATAAGGAGGAAAGACCCTTTGACCAAGTACGCATTCATACAGTCAATTTGTTTTCTTTTCTACTGATTCTAGAATAATATTACAAGTCTCTCTTAGATCCCTCTAATAATGATATAGTTATTAAAATTACTATTAGACTTATAATTGATCATTATTTAATTTTAATAGTCATATTCTTTTTGAGGGACTCAAAAAGAACACAAAAAAGACTTCTATAATTACTCACTCATTCTAACTTAAGTATTAGATGTACTTCGACTAAGTCTTTGGTGAACTTTTCAAACTTTTTGATCTCCTTTCAGCTTATTTCTTGTGCTTTGCCATCACTATATCAACACGTACAATACAATAACGATAACAATCTTGTGGATATTAATCAACATTTTCCTGTCTCTACAGAACTCAGACTCATATTAAATGCAGATAGATGCCTTGCGCGTAAAAAGGTCAGAGTCAACATTATATACATATATATAACGCGTTTTAAGCCTAGAAACCCTTGTTTTCAACGTTCTTCTGTATTTGCCCTTAAAGCTGAGTCCCATGGTGTTGTGTGGTGACCCATGGTAGTTGTGGCGCTAAGAGCGCAATAATTTCATGGCACTGTCAATTGTTGAGAACATCGATCTGGCCATCTGGGTTGTTTAGGGGATGCTATATAATGAATGTTGATTGGCTTCAACACCTGATAAAGTGGTCAGTCTCCTATTCTCAGCCACTCAGCGGTGACTGAATGTTGCCTATTGATGAAGCATTTGCTTTTCTTTGCCTTGAAATCATACCATTTATTTCTTTCAGGAAAAAAAGGAGACAACAGTAATGAAGTGGCTGAATTGTCTATGAAAAAATACATTAATTTATAACAAACATCAAGCAAGCCAGTCTTGGTCCCTCGTGGCCTGATGATGCACACTATAACAGTGAGTAGCTTTACCAAAAAATTTACTGAATTTACAGCCAAATGTTGAAGCACTTTCAATAGTTTGAAGCGGGCTGATGATATTTGGGCTGACTAAAAATCTGCTGGTGGACTCTCCTTTACAAGAAGGTTGCTGTTTCAAAGTAAGGAGTGTAAAGAAAATATATATATATATATATATATATATATCACAGCTCCCTCTGGTTAAATATCTGCTTTTGATGTTCCAAGAGTGCAGCTAAGAGTAGTAAAAATGACATTGAACTTAAAACCACCACCAAAGGCAAGCTTATAGAAAGATGAACAGAAGTAACTTCTGAATGATGAGAACTATAATGATCCATGCGCTTCAGTTCACACCAAACAAAAGCACCAGACAACTTAAATTTTTGAAGAAATCCCTTTCAAAGGTTCACATGCAGAGAGCCATTTCTCCCCAGACTAAGGTAAAGTCAAAAAAGGGGGAAAAAAAATATTTATTTTATTTTATTTTTGCATTTTGACGAAGAAGAGAAAACTTTGAAGCAACTTGTAGCAGCTACCGTGTATACAAAGCTTGCTTAATGAGTTAGCCAGACTAAAGATGAGCAGGCCACGATTTTAAATAAAATTAGCACTTCGAGAAGTTACACGGGCTGCACAGGCAGAACATGTACTTGAGCCATGAGCCATCAATATTTGCATTCACCAAGTGGCAAAGAAAGAAAAATCATTAATCTAATTTACATACAACAACATATTTCTCACAGTACACACCTTCATCCCCCTGAATCCGTTCTCTGATAGTAGCTACCAATCACCACTCCTTTATATTACACTCAGTATGACATCGTGAAGAGAAGTAAAACAACATTATGATCCAAAGGCTAATAGGCTACTCTCCATTTGTCTTCTGTTTTCTCCTTGCCCTGCTGTATATTTTGGAAGAAGGAGAGGGAGAGAACTCAAGTTGGAGTGGTGGGAGATCCATCTCCCCTTTCAATATCTTGACGATTTCCCCGATATCCGGCCGCAACTCTGGCAATTTCTGTAAGCAAATGAGTGCCAGGTTGATACACAAGCTTGCCTGGTCCTTATTGTAATCATCTTTTAGCCTCTCATCCACAAGTTCTAAGATATTTCCAGCTTGAGCCAAGTGCCGACACCAGCTTATTAAGTTTGCTTTCTCAAGCTTCATAGGAGAGGCAAGAACATGTAATGGCCTTCGACCGGAAACAATCACTAGAATCAAAACCCCTAGACTGTAAATATCAGCCTTCTCCATTAAGAACCCACATCCACCATATTCTGGTGCGACATAGCACAAAGTCCCTCTCATACTTGTGGTACTACTGAGCTCGCGACTAAAAAGATCTCCACTCCACATGTCACTGCCAACAGACCGAGTGCTCTTTTTCTTCCATCCCCTTCTAAAACTGAACTCCCCATTTACATCACACTCATTCTGATTTTGCTCCACTAAGTTCTTTCGTCTAAAGTGAAACCGTCTTCCAAGACCAAAATGTGGCATTTTGAATCCTCTTCTCCACTTGGTTTCAAGATTTTTAAGCTTACTACCCTTCCTGCTAATCTCAGCAAGGTGCTCTTCCTTCCACCACTCTTGCATCTTCCTCTGTTTCTTCTTACGATTTTTTTTTCCCCTTGACACATTCTTCTCATACCCTTTATCAAGATTTTGATCAAATCCAACTTCTTGGAATTGGGGTTCAGTCGCATCTTCCAATTTATCCAAGGGAGTTGAATTATCCAGGTTATTTTGCTCAGGAGCAGTACTCTTCTTTTCTTCATCCCAGTCAGGATTCGTTGATGGGCAAATCTGACTCCCTATCCATTCCATAACATAATCCTTGCTACACAATTCACCACTCCCATCCTGCTTCCACCACCAATTCTTTCCCCATTGTTTTGTATCCACTTCCTCATCAGCAGTCGACGAAGCATTAAAATTCAACTCCTTACTATGATCAATGCTCGAAAACTCCTCATCATAAGGCACAAACCTATTGGTCCAATCATCCCCACCGACGTCTATGACCGAAACTTCCTTCCCCTTCGCATTACTACTCTTAACATCACTCTCACTTGCCATGTTAGCATTATAATTCAGAGAATTCATATTCAAAGCTTTAGCATTATAAGATATCCTACTATTTTTTGAAGAAGTAGAAGCCTGTAAAGCAAGAGCAAAATCTACCTCATGAGTACTCTCCACCGGGGTACCGATTGCCGGAGTCTCCATTGCCAAATTCCCTGAAAGGTCTTGGCTCTTCCACAGGTCCTGACTCTTCCCCAAGTCCTGGCTAAACAAATCCACCCCAAATTCACCTTCCACCTTAATCCTCGACAAACCAAAATCGGAAATCCTTGCCCGGTAGTCCGAATCGAGCAAGACATTGCTGGGCTTAACATCCCCATGAATCACGGGCGGATCACATCCAAGATGCAAGAATTCAAGAGCTCTAGCAACGTCCAAGATTATGTCAAACCTCCTTTCCCAGCTCAAACAAAAACACCCTTCTCCAAAAAGCGATTCTTGCAGGCTGTTATTGGGTATATACTCATAAACCAGGACCCTCTTGTTCTTTTCCACGCAGTATCCCAACAGAGCAACCAAAAACGGTGACCTTAGGCCACCAAGAATCTGCAGCTCATTCTGAAACTCCCTCTCTGTCTGCAGAGAAAGAGTGTCCAGACGCTTGATTGCAATGAGTTTTCCATCTTTGAGTATTCCTCTAAACACAGTGCCCGACCCGCCTTTGCCAATGATGTTGGCAGTGTCAAAGCCATTGGTGGCTTGCTTTAGCTCTCTGTACGAGTATCTCTGGAGCTTGAGAGGAGCACTGGAGTCAAAGGGAATGGTTTTAGCTCTGTGCACAAGGGATTGCCAGATGTGATACAGAAAGTAGAGGATTGAGAGGAAAATAATTATGGAAGCAGAGATGGTGAGGGCCAAGAACAAGACCCTGGTTTTTGTGAAGAAACTTGGCCCTGGAGGAGCTAAGGGTCTTGAAGGCATGTTGCGTTTGTTTGTTGGTGCTCCTGGGTCTTCAGGGTATGAGAGTTTAGTCAGAGAGAACTGAAGAAGAAAAGCAAATGCGCATGGATCTTCAGTTGTGTATATCAGTATCCAATGTGGGTTTGCTTTACAGTTGGATAACCATATGCCATTGTTAATTCTAGCTTACCACTAATGATATTTAGTGATGACTGGTGATATAAGTGTCTCTTAGTTTTCATCTTCTCAATTTTTCTTTTTCTTTTTTTAAATATATCCATATAAGAGAAGGTGACTAGGATTTGAATTCAGTTATCTATAATCAATTAAACTATCCCTTGAGATCTAAATAATGCTATTTAAATCAATACTCGTTAAAAAAAGAGTTAGATGATAATTATATATATCATCTTTTAAATAATAATACTCTTAGCGAATAATTAAGTATCTCATTAGTTTTTTTTTTTTTTTCATGAGTCATTTTGGGTTTTGGTTTAATTAGCTAATAAGTTTTTTTTTTTTTTTTTTTTAAAAAAAGGTACTTTATAAAATGAGGTTAGTGATTGGGAAATTAGGAAATGTGGAGGGAGGGTCCCAAGGTGATAAAAAGATGTCTGCAGACAAAGTCTTATAAGGGAGGAAAAAGCATAGAATAGCTACTACTACTAGCTATAATAAATCTAGACTGGAGGAGGAGCGGAAGGTTGGGTTGGGTTGGGTTGGGTTACAGTTGTGATTTTTTTTTTTTTATAAAAAAAAGACAGGGCTGTTCTGTCTTACGCGCCATGATTACCGGTAGGGCACGTGTGCTAGCTGGTTTGGACTTTTGGACAATTCGTGTTTTAATTATTTAATTAGACTAAAAGTATTAAGAGGAGGTTCACACGCGGAGTGAAGGTGAATCCTGAGACATTCTTTTAGTCAAAAAAAGACTTTTGAGAGAAGTGAATCAGTGATGGTATGTTTATTTATAGGAGGATCCAGCTCTTAATCTTAGTGTGCATCCACAATGAACAAAAATTCAACACCCTGACGTAACAACTACTTGCTTTCTGGATTTCTTATTAATCCTTAACTCTTCAATCATATAATTAATAACACAATTGGATTTTTTTTTTAATTAATTAATATGTTTCTTAAATTTACGTATGATTTTCTAGAAACAACTGAGGTTTGAACCAATAAAATAAAATCTTGATAGTAAAATACATCCGCTTATTTGAAAAAAGAGAGCTATTTTAAATAGATTGAGAGCGCCTTTGACACTATGATTAATTTCACTGACAAAAAGTATGATTCTAAACCAAATCATAAAAAATAAATTGTTTGAGATTGAGTTTTTAAAAAAATTACAATTTGAAAACATTGGTAGTTATGAAGGTGTATTTTTTTAAAACGCACAATTTTGTAAAGGTCAAATTATGATTTTGCCAAATGCTTGGTTTTATTTTTAAAAATTACGTTTTTAAAACACACTTTTTGAAATCACAAACTCAAATGAAACCTAAGTGTAAACCAAGTCATTTATGACTTTCGGTAATCATCTACCTAAAAGAAAGTTGTTATTTGAAAAATGCTTATTTACATTATGGTGTTTATCTTGCGTACTTTTTTTTTTTTGTCAGCTTAATATGGGAAGGTACATTCTATATATATATTATCTAGGTCAAATCTTTTTTTTTGTAGAAATAGCTTTTGCATCAATGATAATGACCAATGTATAATAATTATAGAACAAATGTAAGATAAGATACATAGAATATTAAATAAATTATAACTTGAGCTTTTTTTTTTTTTTTTTTACATGTCCACATAATAGAAGAATGAGAGATTCAAACTTGAGCTATTCTTTGGTTGGCTGTGATGGAAATACTTATGAGAGATGAAAACTACATCAACTTAAAATTTATTAATCATTACCTAATTAACGGATACAAAAATGGTAAGTGCTTTTGCCCTTCATATATGGGCAAGGACAATGGACGTACGAGACTGATTACCAAAAAATGGACAAAAATTTCTTACAAATTAGTTTGAAGGAAATTTTCTTTAATCTGGTCATTTAAAATAGAAAATGCTAGGGGTTCTCTTCTTAGTGTTCTCTTAGCGTTCTATTAGTCTTATGTAAAACATGATTTAAAAAAAAAAAAATTGTAGTTGCCTCCATCACTAGTTTTTTTAAACATTAGCACCAAATTTGAGGCATTAGCATTCAATTTAAGATGATCAAATCCATTTTGGATGATACCATCCCTAAATGGTTAACCTTCCACCCTTAGGTTTTAATTTTGAATCAAAAAACAAGTTTTAAAGCATTAGAATCTAAATATTAATTCATAAAAATTAATCTATTGGCAAAAAAAAGTACTACAATTTTATTTTTTCTTAAATCATGTTATACGTAAGATTGAGAGAACGCTAGAAGAACACTACGGGGAGAACCCCTAGTAAACCTCATTTAAAATAGTGCCAAGTATCTATAAACATTTAAAATATACATTAAATTTAGTTTAAATTTAGTCTAAGTTAGTAAATGACGGTTATTAATGACGTTAAGAATTTAATGTGCATATGCCCTTGTTTGGAGGAAACTTTTTTTTAGGAAACTTCACTTTAACCCCTTGAACTTCCATACGATTTGACAAACCCCCAAATGTTCCTCACTTTGGACCCTTAAACTTTCAATTGCTCTCAATGTAGACCCCTTAGTCAAATTTTAAACGTTACTTGACGTTTATACTCATGACTTTTATATAAAATTTCAACTTTTAAAACGTTTTTTTTTTTTAATTTTAAAAAAATAAAAAAAATGGATATTTTGATCTTTTTTGTATTATTAACAGCTAAAATTAACAGAATGGTTCTAATTGAGAGCAATTCAAAGTCCAAGGGTTCAAAGTGAGAGATTTTAAAGTTTAGAGGGTGTTTGTCAAATCATGTGAAAGTTCAGGAGAGCAAAGTGAATTTTTTTTTTTTCAAGGACTCTACTTGGTAAAATATCCTAAAAAGGTAGAAGATTTGCATGCTCTCGCTAAATAAATAAATTTGTTTAAGGGTCTTTGGGTCACAAAACTGTAGTTGAAAAGGCTCCATATGTTAACCTTTTAGGCTCCAAATGTTAACCTTTTTTATTTACTTTCCAATCGGGAATCTTAAGAGAAGTAATTAGGATTAATTAATATGCTTCATAGTTCATCCTAATAGGTTTGCTAAAAACAAGTCCTACAAAAAAGCCGACAAAAGACGAAAGAGAATTGATGGAAATCAATCAGGTTCTGTTAATGAAACAAATTTAATTGTTTTTAAGATTGATGATAAAGTCTGGTAAGTGAAAATCATAACCTTAGGTGGAGGTTTGTTTACCAGATTAACTAATCCGATGGCTTAACTTAAAGTCTAATATCTTACAATTAATTAACTTTTAGGGAAAACTTCAAAAAGCCCCATGAACTTTTAGTCTTTTACACAAAACACTTCTACATTTTCAAAACTCTCACTTATTCCATATTCTTATTAGGGTGATTTAACATGGCATCGATCAGAATAAAGTCTAAGTTTGAACATTAATTATATATCTCCATCATTTACTTCCAATTTTAATTAAGTGCCGGTCTGCCGAGTCCCACACATGAAGGGAAGACTTAAAATATTAAGTAAATAATTTATCATTTTTTTTTAAATAAGCTTTTGTAATAATTAGTAATTTAATTATAATTTTCGAAGAAATTTTGAGAAACAGAAACATGTCAGAAATTCTTCATTTACTTTGACAAGATTTTTTAAATGGTGTTTCTTAGTTTACAATGGCAAAAAACCAAATAAACAAATAAACAAACTTATCAATTGAAAATCCAAGGAGAGGTAGAAAGGACTACATAAAACTTTAGCCAGACAGCATCATAATGAAGCAACTTCCCAAAAAGATTAATTAACTTAAACTTGAACTTGGATGGATTAATTGGGTTAAATCAAATTATAGTATCTTGCTTGCTGGGGCATGACAATCCTTATCTGAATATGTGGAGCCCCAAAGGCACATCCTCTACAAGTCTAAAACAACCTTTTTTCTTAACATTACACGTGCAAGGAGGACATGTTTTATTGTTGGAAAGAAGAAAAGAAAATGAGGTTGATTATCTGGTTATGGGTGCACTGTAATTTGGTCTTGTGATAAGGAAAGTGTCCACTCCATGTCTGCACACATGACATGAGTTTGCTTTCATGTGCGCAGAAGAACATGGATTCTGGTGGGTTGTGGGGGCCTGTCCACCAACAGGGTCTCAGATTTTTGTTTTTCTTTTTGGGTTTTGTTATATTATGAATATAATGTATGTTTCTTGCTCTGGTTTTTTTTTTTTTTTTTGGTTGTGGCCTTGTTTCTTTGTTTATATTATTGCTTGTACATTTACGAGGAAATATTTTATGCTCTACTAACAACCCAACGAGGAGAAACCTGACAAATTAGGCTCAGAGTCGGGAAAAAGAAGAGGAGGAGAAAAAAAAAAAAAAAACAGGAAGACAGGGCTGAGAGGAGAGAGAGATTGGACCATATGACCATTGGATTCACATGGATTCTGTTATATATATATTCTATATTAAGTTGAATAGTTGATATCAAAAATATACTCTATTTAAGGGTTGATTATAATTAGATTAATAAATTTTGATTATAATATTTGTATTTACTCATTAATCAAATTAATAGCCTCATAGGTTGGCCAAATCTGAAGATTTGGGAAAGGTTCGAAGAAGATGCCATAGAAAAATGAGGTGTAATTTTGACCCAAAACCAACATGCGCGCATGAAGATGCATCAACGTCACGTCCTATCCAGGCCAACAAAAAGACAAAAAATATTTTTAATTTTTTGTAATCAAACAAAAATACTCTTATAAATTCACAAAAAAAAAAAAAACTCAAAAAGGGGTGGCCGAATGGAGAGTGATCCAGCCACCACCATATAGGATTGCGTTACCCTTTACGCATAGACTCCGGCCACACATTGTCCTTTTTTTATTTTTTCTTTCTTTTTTCTTTTCCAGACGGGCAAAATTGTTAATAATTATCTTTTATTTCTCTTCATATTATTATCCATTTCAAACGGACAAATAAGTTAATGATTATAATATAGTCCTCAAGGTAACTCAAACTGGTAGACGTAGGTGTCTATTTTGCTTCCAATGTATTAATTTTTTTATTTTGCTTCCGCTGTTATTCCCATAACAACTAATAAAAAGAGTAAACATTTATTACTTTAACATCTCCTCAAATTCATGGTGAAAATTTAAGTTTGAAAAAGAAGAAGAAGAAAGAGAGAAAACCTACTGTGAAGTTTAACAATTCATTTTTCGCTACTGTCGGAGTTCACTGAAATCCGCCTCTCACCACATCGGGTTTTACCAGAATTTACTTTCAGTCGCCATTGAAGTCCACCACAGGTCGCTAGAGTTTGCTGGAATCCTCTATCATCCACTGCCAGTCGCCAAAGTTCGCTTCCAACTGTCAGAGTTTGATGGAATTCGCCTCTAGCCACCTGTTGCCACCAGCGGAGGTTGTCGGAATCCACTACTGTGTTTGTCAGAAGTCGCTGATCATTTTATATAGTACGAGCCAAATGACAACAAATATATTGTTTAAAATAAATCCTAAAAATATTTTCCAACAAAAAAGTAAATTCAATACCTTCCATTAACAGAAGTGTTTAAAATAATTCCCACAAAGAGAAATTATGCTTTAGAAAAAAGATAACATAATCAATTCATTAAAAGTAGGCCATCGGTGGAGGATAAATTTTCAAGTTCCATATCTTTAGATCAATAATGAAGGAGCAATTCAACAAAACTCAAGTGGAGTGGTCTATGAATTAGGGAAATATTAAGGTGTTTTTTTAATGTTCTTTTGGTATTCTCCTAATTGTGATATACCTTTTAAAATCATTACTAAATAAAAGTTAATAATGATAATTTCAAATTCAACGGTGATTTTAAAGTCACATCACAGTCAAGAGTACACTAGAAGAATATTAGAAGAATACCTAGCATTTTCCTATAAATTAGGAATCTCTTGGGTTGTTAGTAGAAATGATCGATCGATTGAATACTTAATAAAGTAGAGGATTATTAGTTTGAATCTCTTTCCCCTTTCGCGGATGTCAAAAAAAAAAGATTCTCTTGAATTCATTTGAATTGAAAAATATTTAGAAGGATATTTTTATTTTCTTAAAAAGTAAAAAAACAATAATACTCATCAAATATAACTAACTAAATACTTTGCAATTCATTTCAAATAGAAAAGATTCTATTTCATGGTCTATGACGTATGAAATTTTACTTTAATAAAGCCAAAGGAAACATGACATGTTAATTTATGCAATTGAAATCCCTTATTGTCAACTGCAGTGAAAATGTGGACTACTTTTGACTTAAATCATAATAACTAGCCATGATGTCCCCTATATATATATATATATATATATATATATATATATATAATGCAAATTATTTTGATGAAAATTTGATACATGTGCTCAAACATGATTGCGTTCAAATGGAATCTGATATTAACCCAAGTAAAGGCATAGAGTGATCAGGACTAAAACTCAATTAGAGGAATAGGATCCTCTTCATTTCAAATGAACAGAATAATATTCAGTTAGTTATAACATTAACATATGAGTATTTTGTTTTTCATTTTTAAATTGGTAAAAATACCATTATAACTAATTGGATATTTCATTTGAAATTGAGAGGATCTTAATTTTAATTCGGGCTCCTTTGTTAATGTTTTTGAGGACTTTTTTCAAGTAAAAAAATAAAAACATTAAAAAACGCTTACAAGATACTTCAAACTACTTTTCTTTTTTATGTCACGATATAACAAAAATGCAAATTATAAAAATTTAGCAAACGAGCCCAAAATTGGTATATTTATCTACTTTTTCTTGCTTTTTCACCACTTTCTCTTCTTATGCTTAAAAGCCAATTTCTATGCTGCTTTGTAGATATTATCATGATGATTCTTATCTTTCGGTGGAACAATAAAAAATGCATTTCAAATAGTATTTCTTTGTACATAGCCATTAGCCACACACTGTTTGCCTGCTAATATATTGCCAATCCTTGTATTTTTCACTATCTTTCTTTTTATATAAAGAATTTTGGTAATGGCTTGATGACACAATTAGAAGGCTAATTGGTACCACTAATACAAAAAACTGAAATTAATAAAAAAAAAATTAATGAATTTAATCATTTAATTACTATTTTAACAAAAATAAGACAAGTGAAAGACTGTGATAGCGGTTGAGCTAACCAACCTACTCCCTTGACACGGTGAAATCTCAACCCTACATGTGTCTCTTTCATGATCTCATTGCTTGTATATCTATATGAAGAGAAATGCTATATAACACATTTTCAAAATTATTTTACAATGCCGACATGGCAATTCCAACTAATATTTGAATTTTTTTTTTTTTAGTAAGAATTGATATATGAGTTAGGGCCTGTTTAGGAGTGTGATTTTAATAAGTTTTATTTTGAAATCGCCACTTTTTAAAATCACAAAGGCGTTTAGTAAAACATGTTAAAAAGTATTTTTTTTTTATTAATCAAGTATTTGGGTAAAATTAGCATATAATTGCGATTTTAGACCAAATATGTAAATATTGCCTTAAGTATTTTTTAAATGAAATCGTGATTTTGGTTTAAATTCGCACTTTTTCAAATAAGCATCATCCAATCAACTTATTGAAATTGTAGATTTTTCCACGATTTTAAAATTTGCATTTTTTAAATTGCAATCCCAAACACTCCAAAATTGTGATTTAGTTTAAAATCACATATTATTTTTTAAAAAACGCACTCTCAAACGGAACCTTAGTTGAGACTGTCATATTTGTGAAAATATTTAAGTATTTCTTACATTACTCTTTTATCTGAAAATGTTGTCAAATTCATTTGTTGGGGAAATAATATATATATATATATATATATATATATATATATTGGCCTTTTTTGTTCACAACTTTGCAACTCTCCTTACTTTGTCAATGTTTTTGACTTAAAAAAAAAAAGGTTTGAGCATTAGTCAGATCTGGCTTTGAAAAGAAAAGAAAAGAATAATTATTAGGCCCATTCTGATTACACCTTACAAAGCTAGGCCTAGTAGTCATCTTGTGATATTTATTAGTAGGCCCATTAATGAGTCTAAGCTAAATCTGGTTCAGTCCAAGCCCAGACCATTTGGATGAGGCCTGCTCGTGGATCCCAATCCGATTCCTAGTTAGTTTTTTAAAGCAAACAAAAATAGAAAAAGCAAAGTAATTAAGAGGTGGCCTGATCACTCCTTCGATTTACAATCTAGCCGCCCTCAATCAATCTCAGGGGTGGCCGGCTATCTTCTTATGGATAAGGAGTGGTCGGTCACCCTATTAAACCTTTTGAAGTGATCGGAGACCACTCATCTTGAACTAGATCCAGTGGATGCGACTACCTTAATTTGGTGCAAAACAAACCACACCAGATCTGGCATGCACCATGTATATGGTGGTCAGAACCACCTTCCTACATGGTAGTTGGAGGTGGCACTGATCATCCAGGAGGACGAGGAAGAGGGTTAGGGTTTCAAAATCTCAGAATTTCGTAAATGAATGAGGAAGAGGAGACATCTGTTTGTACAAAATATACATGGTAGTGCATGAGACTAATACGTAAATATGTATGTTTAGCATTTGTCATTAAAGTTTAGGAAGGCAACGGTTTTAAAATTACTTTCTCATTTTCAAAATTTAAAATATAATTGTCTTACGATCACTAACAAATAATTCAAAATACTTTTTTTAATGATTAAAACATTTTTGAAGTAATTCAAATTACTTTTTTAAAAAGAACTTTCTAACATTTATATTAACATCAAAACATTTTTTTAAATCAAAACTAAAAAAAAAATTAAAATT
Organism: Carpinus viminea; assembly: GCA_013348765.1. Classification (NCBI taxonomy): domain Eukaryota; kingdom Viridiplantae; phylum Streptophyta; class Magnoliopsida; order Fagales; family Betulaceae; genus Carpinus; species Carpinus viminea. The sequence goes on along the minus strand of CP054667.1, from coordinate 41,108,447 downwards.
AATTCATTTTTGAAAAGTACTTTCGCATAACCGTAATAACGGTCTGACTCTCCTCAATTTCCTCAAACAAGGCTCTCTCTCTCTTTCTCGAACCACATGAACAAATTATGCAGAATCAAGACCTTATGATTACCATTGTAAGTTTTTCCTTTCTTTTTTGTTTTTGTTTTGTTTTCATTTGTTCTTTCTGTGGTTTAGATATATCTTCGATCAACAATTAGATTTACTTTTTGTTATTATTTCCATGCAAAAAAATCATCTAATATTCATTGGTTTCATTGCTTGTGAGGAAATGGGCAAGGGTTATGCATGGGCTTCTCGTTGCATGAGGATATGCTTGTTAATATGAACATAAATAAACAACGTAAGCCAATAAAAAAAACCCAGAAAGAAAATGTTAATCAGGTTGGTTTGAAAATTTAAGATTAAACCCACATTTTGTTAATTTGTGTCGCATTCGAAGCCATAGGAATGTTGTGACATGGTTGTGGCATTGTTCTTAGGCTGGTATAAAATGGTAAATAAAAGTTAATTTGCAGTGGGTCTGTAATTAAGTTATCAAATTTTAACACCAAGAACGAATCCTCGGAGAAAAGAGCAATGATAAAGAATATTGGAGAAGGATTCTGATTGACAAGGATCAAGCAATTGTCATTTTTGGAAAAACTAATAAAAAACATTTAATGAATTTCTCTTGGTCTATCTATTATTTTAAAAGACCCCAAATACCAGATTTTTTTCCAGCATGTGCTAGTCTTAACAAAGCAATGCTATTGGTTTTGTTGGATATCAAACTACATATATAGATAGCTTAGAGACAGAATGATACTTTATGAACACAGAGCTTTGTTATGTACTATAATTTTAATTATAGCACCTGACTTCATTTTCATGCAGAGCATGCAGTAATTTTGATTGATCAAATTTGACATTTCCATAGACCCCATTTAGTGATTGACACGAGTTTGCCTGGGAATCCTAGCTTTCCAGTCTGATATCTATGTACTTCATTCTACAAAATGTTTGACTATGGTTACAAGTCGCAGTACATTGGTGGCCAGAAGGAGAAATTTGTGAGGTACAGAATGTACAACATATACATGTTCCTTGAAATAAATGATTTCCATTCTCTTCCTATTAATTTTATAGATTAGTATTGTTCTTTATAGATACATTGCTCTTTTTTGAGACTTGTAAATTAGATTAACAAGGAAAAGTTCTTGAGTGAACACAATCTTATGTAAAACAAGGCCAATGGATTTTGTTGCTTTTGACATTAGGGAAGGCAAACTCTTTTGATATTTGTTGCTATATATTCTACTGTTTATTTGTTCGTTGGCTTCCTGATTAGTTTATTGATTAACAGTATTTTGTTTCCCTTCAGAAGATTACTTATGGAGATGGTCGTTGAACTATCTCAAAGTAGTGTCTATTGGTTTTGCGTTCTTCGCCCTTAGAGGGTAGTCATAGAAATACATGATAATAATTCTTCAAGTTTTTCTCATTTTGTGATGAATTGTGTTTTATTACAAAAGTTGGATTGCTAATTGTTTACAAGTGGATTTTTTTTTCCCCTCTCATCTAGTAAAGTTATAAGTTTGGAACTATGATTTATTCCTTTTTCAATTGTAATCTATTGGGTATGAATGATTTTTGTGACTAAGATATATGCAATGGTGAATATATGGCTGAAATCTCTGAAACCTCGTAGGACTTAAACCATTGAAATTGTTGACTAATATCATTGCATAACAAGACATAACTTAAGATGAACTTTTGAGAACTCTAATTTTTCAGAGATTGAGATCATTTTCATTGTATTTTATATTTTATCCTGCATAATATACAGAAGCACTAGTGATTGATTTCAATGTTGTTGGCACTTTGTAGGTTGGATGAATTGGATTCTACATTATCGATGCCTTCTAGTACAAGTGGAATAAAACGATGCAGATTTAATTTGGAGAACTTAAATTTTCCTGGTCGTGCAAAGAAAAACCCATCAAAATCTTTTAGATACAGTGTGAAAATCGGATCAGATGGACTAAAGACATTTGGACGATCACTCCGATCTGGCGTCAGCCGGGCAGTGTTCCCAGAAGATCTTAAAGTATCTGAGAAAAAGATATTTGACCCTCAAGATAAATCCCTCCTGTTATGGAATAGACTTTTTGTCATATCTTGTATTCTTGCAGTATCTATTGATCCTTTGTTTTTCTATCTTCCTGTCTTCAATCATGCCTCAAATTGCCTTGGTATGGATACAAAGTTAGCCGTCACAACGACAACTCTGCGGACATTTCTTGATGTTTTCTATCTTATTCGTATAGCTCTTCAGTTCCGCACAGCTTATATTGCACCATCCTCTAGGGTTTTTGGTCGAGGAGAGCTTGTGATCGAACCTGCACAGATAGCTAAGCGATATCTACAGCGTTATTTCATTGTTGATTTGCTTTCTGTGCTACCCCTACCACAGGTTTGAGAAACCATGCTAACCTCTTTGCTCTACTAATCTGTATACCTAGTTAAATCTAGAGCTTTCTGCCTATTAACAATGCTGAACTCTTTGCTCTACTAGCTTTTGCAGCCTTAGAACTGACACAGAAGCATTTTAACTGATACTCATAGAATCAACTATTTTTAGTTCTGTATATTTGTCATCTTTCTGGATTGGTACATGTTTTGCAGTAGGAAGGAAAGCATTCTTTGATTATATTTTATTCTCATTGTCTGCAGATTGTGGTGTGGAAATTCCTTCAGAGATCAAAGGGTTCAGAAGTATTGGCTACAAAACAGGAATTGCTACATGTTGTCTTATTTCAATATATTCCAAGATTTGCCCGCTTTTTTCCTTTGAATGCAGAACTTAAGAAGACTGCTGGTGTTTTTGCTGAAAGTGCTTTGGTTGGTGCTGCATACTATTTGCTTTGGTATATGCTTTCCAGCCATGTAAGCATTTCTGTCATGTTGGATAAGATTTCTGTTTCTTGGTAGTTCTGTTTCTCATGTTAGAAAAAGATTCACAGAGTTTAAGGAACATGATATGAAGAATGGAACATGTGAAGTTTTGAATGGCTGATTATTCTGTCACCCTTTTATTGTAATGATCCCTAGATATCTTTGGTTACTGTACACAAACATTTATTTACTGGGATTGCTAAAAATGTTACCATATTGTGCATGAACAATGGAGAGACAACGTTTGGCACCTCAGCATCATATCAATTGTCCTTGGTTCCTATGCCGCTTATGATCTGCTTTAAAAGAGTTTCTCATATCTGATCGTGTCAAAGTTCCGCTTCTTGGTCTTGAACCCAATTTTCACTATGAATAATTATTATAGATGGACTTTTACAGATAGCCGGGGCTTTCTGGTACTTATTTGCTGTTGAGCGTAATGACACTTGCTGGCGGAAAGCATGTACTGATAGCGGGAAGTGTAACATAAATTATTTGTATTGCGGGAATAAGCATATGGAAGGCTATAATAATTGGAAAAAGATCAGCGAGGGTGTTCTTGGTAGTAAGTGCTCTGTTGTTGATGAGAATCCAGCCTTCAATTATGGAATCTACACGCAAGCTATATCATCTGGCATAGTTTCATCCAGGGCTTTTTTCTCTAAATTCTGCTACTGTTTGTGGTGGGGGCTGCAAAATTTGAGGTATCTTACTTTTGGCTAGTTGATATGTTTACAACTTTGGCTTCTGTACCAGCTATTATGCAGTAAGAAAGCATTAGTCTTCAATTCAAATCCTAATCCTTAAATTTATCTCGCATTTCAGTTGAGTATCCTAAGTATTGGACCTCACTTGTTCAGAAAACGTTTGAGCCTACATGTGAGGAGAAATATTAAAATATTAATTAAAAGATTAAGCTTTTAAGTACCTACCTTGCATTTCAGGCACGATCACTTGTTAATGCAAATTGCATAATTTTTAAATATGCTGTATTACTTGCTAAGATGACATGTAATGATTTGAGGATTCTTTCAAATATACCCACAAAATGCATCATGCATATAGTGTTGTATGCTTTATTACTCATGGTTGAAGTTTAGTTTTGAAAATGGTAATTTGCTTAGTCTATTAGCTCCCAAAGTCTCCTTAACTAAAGCACATTGCTATTTCAATTTTTACAGTACCCTTGGCCAGGGGCTTCTAACTAGTACCTATCCTGGAGAGGTTCTCTTTTCCATATTAATAGCAATTTCTGGGCTCCTACTCTTTGCGCTTCTGATTGGCAATATGCAGGTGAGTTTTATACTTCATTTTACCAGTGCTTCATAAAGTTTACTTGTTTCCTCCTAAGGAGTATTTTTGGTTTGTAGAGCGAGGATATTTCACTCTTATTCCCGTACTATCTGATATGGCTTTTAAAATTACCATGCACATCTCATGCTTTTAAGGAAGTATAAAGGCTTTACAATAACGGTAACCTTTAAAATGTCTTGTGATTGCAACAGACCTACCTCCAGTCTCTTACAGTTCATGTTGAGGAGATGAGGATCAAACGGCGTGACTCTGAACAGTGGATGCATCACCGCTTGCTTCCTCAGGATCTTAGGGAGCGAGTTAGGCGCTATGATCAGTACAAGTGGCTGGAAACACGGGGAGTAGATGAAGAGAGCTTAGTCCAGAGTTTACCAAAAGATCTCAGGAGAGATATCAAACGGCATCTTTGTTTGAATTTAGTGAGAAGGGTAAGTATCTATAATTACTTTGTGATAATTTTACGTTTTTATCAGTATAATCATGTGCGGCTATATAGGGTGGAAAAGTATTAAATCCCATTACCAGTGGTCTTGTGAATTTTCCACATCTCAAGCTACTGGCAGAAATGGGAATAGCCCCTTCAATGGGATAATGATACTAACCTTATTTGACATCCGATTCCATACTCGACGTGGTGATCGACTCCGATATCAAATGATACTATCCTTGAGTTAATACCAAATGATACAAACCCTTAAAACTAGCTTACAAAGGGAGAGTGTCTAAGAGCCTATACACATATAATTAAGATTGTACTTGAGCAATGTGGAACACTTAGGATCATAACAATAACACTTCGACTTCAATCTTATATCAGGCAGAGCTCTATATCTTGAAGACATTTAGAAGTGACAATTTTATGTGATGGTGTATGCAGGTTCCTTTGTTTGCCAATATGGATGAGCGGCTGCTCGATGCCATTTGTGAGCGACTGAAGCCAACTTTATACACAGAGAAAACCTACATAGTCCGGGAAGGAGACCCCGTGGATGAGATGCTCTTTATCATACGAGGCCGCCTGGAGAGTGTCACCACAGATGGTGGGAGGAGTGGATTTTTCAACAGAGGTCTGCTTAAAGAAGGGGACTTCTGTGGAGAGGAGCTCTTAACATGGGCATTGGACCCTAAAGCTGGTTCCAACTTACCATCATCTACTCGGACAGTGAAGGCTTTAACAGAGGTGGAAGCCTTTGCCTTGGAAGCAGAGGAGATGAGGTTTGTTGCCAGCCAGTTTAGGCGCCTTCATAGCAGGCAGGTTCAGCACACCTTCCGTTTCTACTCACAGCAGTGGAGGACATGGGCTGCCTGCTTTATCCAGGCAACTTGGCGCCGGTATGCCAAGAGGAAATCCGCGAACGCCGCCGCCAAGAAGAGGCAGGAGAAGAAGAAGAAGTATACTACTACGAAGAATTAGGTGATGATGTAAGGACAATAGTTTCACGAAGTAATAGTGCATCAAGGTTTGCTGCAACTATCTTAGCTTCCCGCTTTGCAGCTAATGCTCTCCGTGGTCATAGGCTTCGCAACCCCAGTGGCAGGGGCTTGGTGAGGTTGCCGAAGCCTCCTGAGCCTGACTTCACTGCTTATGATGCAGAGAGTTAGTGTGTTTTATATCAGATGTCGAAAACCAAACAGCTTTTTAGCTAGCTAATGCTGTAGACTATGTACCTTGCTCACACCACCATCTCAGCTGCAAAATGTGCTATTAGCAGTAATGAATTGTTAGATGCCAAAGAGTGTATTGTTATTGTTATTATTATTATTATTTTTTTCCAATAATGAATTGGTACTGGTCTCTGTATTTCATGTTTGAAAATTGCGTAAATAGTTGTATGTTTTTCAATTTTTATTTTTTATTTTCGGTCAATTTTGTCCAAGGTTCAACATATTGTTAAGGCTCTACATGCACAACAATTATTCATGAAACATTAGAGGGAATAAATCACTTCTCCAGCAGAATGAACTTATTTTCTTTCTATCTTTTCTTATACTCTCCACAATCAAAATGGGTACCAAAAGGATTAGATTTCTTCTTCTCCTGACAGAGTTAAATCACTTACAAGCAACCGAGAAAACAATAATCACATTAAATGAGAACAAAATAAAAAATTAAAGCAAAGAAAAAAAGAAACTGAAGCCTTATGCCTTGATCTTGTTGAATATTGTGGGGTTGAGTGCCCCTAACAATTGGAACTTCAACGTCTATTTCTTTCAATAAGTTTCCGCAGGTGTTTACGTTGCTCTTGCTGCTTAACTGCGCCAAGCAGAAGATGCTTCCATTTCAACATCTTCTTCCCACCAAGTGGAAGCCTGCGATATTAGATCATATAACTGAGAGATATTCAAATCAACATTTTAAACAACCAAGAGGAAAATATATATATATATATATATATATATATATATATTAATAATAATAACAGGGAAACTGCCAATTTTTGAAGGCACATACCAAGAGATCACATAAACAAGATAGAAAACTTAAGTAACCCTTATGATTGACTTGACTTTAATTCAATTATGGTTGTCATTTACATCCAATCACAATCGATAGCTAAAAAGCTAAGGTTTTTTGGCACAGAAGATATCCAAGTAAGATCTTTAATTCTAAACTGATGATATCTATGATTTTTATGGAATAAGACGGATAAAATGCACATTATGAGACTAGAAAAAAGTATACAGGGATTAGGCTCCAGCAACTTAGGAAGAAGAAAAAGAAGAAGGTTCCTACACTTTACTAATTACGGTTTGTTCTATCCTTTACTCAGTTGTACTATAGCAATGTACCGAGTCTGACAGCACAATGGGCATCAAAACTGAAGTCATTCTCTGGAAATGGGAAACCTATATCATAATAATTTGAATCCATCACTTTGTTGAACAAGAAAGAATGATGATGGGAAGGTAAACTGATGATGGTGATGTGAAGGGGAAAAAAGGAAAATAGAAGGGAGAATTAGTTTACATTGAGAGAACCTGCCGATACTAAGAAACTAATAATATTTCTAAGAGGGTATAACTATGTACAAATGAAAGAGAGAAACTACTTAGATAAGCAGAGGAACCTTGTAGCCTCTGCGAAGAAATTCTAGTGAGCTGCCTTCTTCCTCTTGCAGTCCCAGCACCCTCAACAGTTCTTCTTTGGTCTAGAGGAATCCAAATAATAAGTATAAAAACATATTCAATTATTTCTAACAACCACAAAAAGAAATGGGGCTTGGAGTTTAAAAACGATATATACTTCACCCAGCGTGAAGCGTGTTGAACTCTCAGCAATGCAAGCATAAGAACCATCCGCTTGTTTAAGCATCACCTGCCAAGGCCCTGCACCATTTCTAAGAAGGATAAGGGACCAAACACCACGTGATGGATCAGTCACACATTGATATTGAAGAAAATAAAGGATTTTTCAGAAGAAGAAAAAATGCACAATTGCAAGAAATAGGAGTTAAACAATCACCAATAAGCTGATGGAGCAGATACAACATGGCTGCATAATCAGATATATATGGAAACCAAATCTATAGGCTCTGCTTCATCCTTGATCAGCTATTTTCAAATAAGGCTCCGTTTACTTCAACGTAAAATGGTTTTCATCGAAAAATATTTTCAAGAAAGTCATTTTCTTTGAAAATATTTTCTGCCGAAAAAATTTTACAGCGTTTACCGCGCACACGAAAAATCTTTTTTTTTTTTTTTGAACATTTTTATTTAACTATATTAACTTATAAAATATAATTTTTATTGACAATATAAAATACATTTAAACCACCTACACAAGTTCCATCTGAATTCTTATCTCTTTAATCCTTGAAAGTTTCAGAATAAGATAGAAAAAAAAAGGAATGTATTATATTTATACGCACCGACATATATGCATATTATATAATGTACTAAACAGGCAATAAAATCAAAATTTCGTTTTCAGCAACCAAACAGGCAATAAAACCCAAAAGTTCAAACTATTACCAGCCATTTGGTTTTCCCCTAATTTCTTAGTGACCAAACAGGCACAAAGCAAACTTTCACTCTTAGCTCTCTATCCAATGCAGCGTTTTGTAGTTCAATGAGAACAAGATCAGAAGCGGAACTACTGAAAACTTCAGAGTCAGTCTGAAAACAGAGCGAAACAGAGTGATTTTTTTATTTATTTTTTTCTCTTAAAGATTTGTTATAGAGATCTTTAAAACATATCATTTATAAAGGCATAAGAATACAGGCATATAAGAGGGAAGAAAATCAACAAAATAATTTAATACTGAAAGAGATCAAATTTAAGACAAGCATTGACACATACACACAGGAAAAGAGAGGGCAAAATTATTTCTTCACAGAAAAGGAATGGCTGAAATAGAGAACTTTTTGGCATAAATCCAACAGCAATCACAATGACAAAACTCTAAACCCTGCAATTCCACAATCCAACGAACGCCACTCCCCCAAAACAACTAACAGTCACCAACTATGAAAAGCACAGCAAAAGCAATTCAGAAACTTATGGGTTTCGAGCTTGACCACCACGGACTTGAGCCTTATCGGCGAGCTGGATGAAGAGGCGATCGACGAAGGGACTCGTGGCGATTAGGAAGTGGTGGCTGATGCACTCGGAGTGGGGACGCGGTCGACTGAAAGAGTGTGTTTGAGAGTGAAGGAGAGAAGACACGGGTTGGTGAGGGTGTCTCAAAGAGTCGGGGGAAAATGGTTTACGGAATTAAAAAGTGTAAACCATTTTCCTAAAAATGTAAAGGCATTTTGGTCAAACCGAAAATGATTTCGGTTTGACCACTATTTTACGTCGTAGTAAACACCGTAAAATATGAAAATTATTTTCTGAAAACTATTTTACGTCGAAGTAAACGGAGCCTAAGAGTGCACCCATTATTTGATGCTTGAATTGAGTCTAGGATTGAAGTTTCTGTGTTGATTAAATTGACAAAAGACAAACTATTTGCTTTTTGCGAAAGTGGCTTTCTTTTTGCTATGTTTGGTTGAGTGCTCCAATGGTGGAGGCGACTCATGCAGGGCAACTTACAGAGTCTGACAATGGCAAATTAGGACCATGGGAATTATCTTGATGGATCTTTGTAATTTTTAATTTTTCAGAAATAGAAGCTCTAGTTTGTTATTTGGTTTTAAGTTTTTTATATTTGTAAGTTAGTTGATTAGTTTTGAGAATATTTTAAGAGATTTAAGCAAATATCAGTAGTTTTCACTTTCTTTACAGTTTTAGAGTTTCTAGACGTATCCACTAATTTATAAATACAACTCAACATAATTAAGCCTTAATCCCTACTAACTATTGAGTCAAAAAAAAAAATCCCTTCTAACTGTAGTCAACATGGATCCTTTCAAGCCTCTAGAAAGGAATGCCGCAATGTGTACATCACTAGATCCATATCCATAAGATGCAACAAAAATTTTACACTGGCTGTCAACTGCCATATCAGCTTGAAACCAACCGTGCAGAAGGATATGACAATAATGTATGATATAGAGTTTCCACTAAATTATAAACAGAGCTGTCCTTTGAAGACATTGTTTTCATCATAATATTTCCTGTGGTTTTTACTTCATCTTCCTTGTATATTCAAGTACTTCCTAGCGGATTCTAGGGCTTTATGGAGTTATTGTTCTTGATTCTCTTACTTCCATTCAGGTCACACAATTATGTCACGCCAGGAGATTGGTGAGTCCTTCCTATTAGGTCTAAGCCTTATCCATCAGATACAGGATTGATGACCTTTGCAAACTTAGCCCTACACTCTGCTGACCACAAAGTGTAATTGTAGTTCTCAAGAGATGCAAGACTGGATCAGCATCACAAGAAAAACATTTTTCTCCTAAACTATCCGTGAACTTGGATTTATATCATAACTGAGTTCCCCAATTGGCTTAAAGCGTCATCATTCTTTTCATTCTGTGTTCATCAAGAACCGGCTGTGCAAAACTACATAATATAAGGTATATGTTCTAATTGACACATAAAAAAGGATATAAAACCTGGAAGAAAGATATAAAGTACTTAAACAGTAAATAAATTTAAAAGTAGGACTATCAACCAATTTTAGTTCTCAGAGAAATATTTGGAATACCAGGGTATTGGCGAAACAGTGCTCCATTGTAATTCACAATGTATGGTTCTACCGCTACTGTCTTCAAATTAAAAATCAAAGGATTACACAAAACTTGAATTGAGAAAACCATTAATGAAATAAGAAGGATGACAAAAAGCAGAGGTACCTTTGAGTACTCTCTTATTCGAATATAGAACACTGGAATGAATTGAGAAAGAAATCGGTAGTGCAAATCTTTTGTTGGAAATCCCAGAATGCCCAAGTCAGCACTGCCAATTAACAACTTGATTCCATAATGAAAAGAGTAGCTAGTAATAAAGAATTAAGTTCAATTAAACCACATAAGGCAGAATGCGGACCGCAATGTGTCAAGTTCCAGATTAAAGAGAAGTGTAGGAGTTGACTGAGCAAATGCTTCCTGCATATCCAAAACAGAGTCACTAAATAAACAGAAACGCCACCTCCTATAATGTCTTGGTGATATGCAAAAAAGGACATGAGAAAGCATCATAAATATCTAGATCACCATCGTGATCAACATGTGCATTAGAACTTAACACTGCCAACAACTCCAAACTATGCTGACAGTAGGATGCCTCCAGACCAAATTCGAATTGCAACTAGTAACTTTGTGAACTAAAGCTACAAGCTATGGTGAAAAACACCCAATAATTGTGTTATTCCCACTGGCTAAAGAATGAAGAAGTGTGCGTGCAATACATTAATATTTCTGACCTTGTAAATTTGGAAATTAATCTTGAAATAGGTTGACAAAGTTCAATTGAATAAATAAATTTGTCTAAACACATACATTTTTAAATTCAAATACACATGCATATAGTTTAATTACACATACATTTTTAAATTCAAATGCACGTGCATATAGTTTAATTATGTTTTCTTCCAATTTCTTCAAAATTATATGGAAGTGTGATTGCCAGTGTTCAATCATGCATGGCATTTAACTCATCAACTCATATATTCAAGAGTTACTAATCTTACTCTTAAATCAAAATCAATAGAGTTTAATCAAGTTGTGATTCCATAGTTAATATGATCATCAAGGAAAAGACCAATATGAATAGATTTGTTTTTTGTTTTTTTTATAAGTAAACGCAACTTACAACCCAAGTACATAAGAAGTATACAAGAGAAACACTAAACTAGAAGAAAATGAATAAATATGCTATCGACAGGTGGATGGAGGTTTGCTTATATTCTTTTTTCCCCCTTTACGCTAGGATGCTGGTATGTGTACTCATAAAGTGATATTGAGATTAAATTTTCATGTCAATAATTAAAAAGCAAGTGAGAGAATATTCTAACAGCAAAGATGTCATTTTTTTTTTTTTTTGGATAAGTTCTAACAGCAAAGATGTCATACCACATACTTCTCTATGGATGCAAGTTCTCGCGTGCTACAATTAATAAATATGTAGAGTGATGGAGGCTCATTAGACTGCCAACGACCTGCATTTATAAGAGATGACAGGCCAAAAGTTAACCAAAGATTGTTCATGCACATGATGCCAAAATAATGCAATTAGCGTAACATCATAAAAATATTACCCAAGACACATAGAACCTTTTAAAACAACAAAGCAACACCTTATAGCTTTGAAAAAACACGACTTCTATCTTCTATCATTTTTTGAACTCCTCTTTTTTTCTTTTTCTTTTTTCTATTTCTTTTGGCAAAGTGAATCTTTTTTAACAAGATTAATACTAAAGGTATAGAAGGAAAGGGTTCAGAGATTATGGCTAGCAGTAGTTTTTAAATCTGACCTACAGTTTTTTTTTTTTTGTCCATAATACCTCATTGCTTTGCAGATACTGATTAAAAACACAAAAACTCATGCACACACACATATATATATATATATATTCCTTTATCTTATTGCATCAATGTCAGCAAAGAATTCAGAAGCAATCCACTGGTAAAAGCCCTTCAAAAAATTTGGACCAATGTATGAAACTTCTTTAAAAAAAAATTAATAGTCAACATCATTTAATTTTCTAGAGCAATACCTTCATTGTCATCTTCAAAATCAAAATCAAGAGTATTCCTAATAGAACTGAAGAATTTGGAGACAGGACCACTTGGTATGTCATCCAGGGAACCTATGCTTATTCCATCGATCTGAAAGAAAAGATTCCATTGTTAAAATCAGATAAATGTCCAAGGACTTTAATATCAAAGTTTCTCCAGTTACTAGAGATTTCCCATAGCAAAAGGACATCAATAAGAGGTCATAAATTAAGTATTCCTAAACAAATATATACTTATTACTAAATTGGCATACTACCAATTTGTAAAGTGTTTAGTTTGTTGGTATAAAATGATCTCTTATTCATCAAAAAATAAATAAATTGGTGATAAACATTAAATTTCATCACTTTTTTGGGTATTTAAATTTTAATTATGATGTTAATTTAAATATGTGTATCACCATTTGTCAATCAAAATTTATTCTTGTATTCTTAGTCTTTTCTTAGTACATTGTCTTGACCACCAAACCCATTAGTAATGCTATATCACTCCAAGAATAATGTAGCTTCTAAAATCACCATTAGGCTTGAGATTAATCATTATTAAATTTTGATTAACTGGTGATTTTAAAAGCCACTTCATTGTAAGAGTGACACAAGAGGGACAAATGAGTGACTTCTAGAATTACTCTCAAACCCATACCCCAACTCACAGAATGGGGAGGCACAACTAATGAGCATTTTCCCTTGTGGGGTCAACACCAAGTTTAAACCAAAAATCAGCCCTCAAGACCAATTGACCCTACCAAAATACCATGGCAGAACAAAACAACTGGTAGTTCATGATGAGTAATTTTATTACCGAGTCAAGAGCTGCTTTAAAAAGCTGAGACGACCTGCGCTTTTCTGGCTTATCAGGAAACACCTAAAATCAGAAATAAAATTTTAAGAAATTTTCAAGTCAAAGATATACATGCTATATGGAAAGAAGTTCTTTCTTACAATGCATGCCCTGGTTTCCTTTCTTTCTTGGAGCTTCCTCACAACAGCCAAGGCTAATTGAATGTTTGCATCAATGAACTCATCTGAAGATCCCTTTACATATTTAGGAATTTGAGAAAATCATGTATTATGTATTCAGATTAATTTGTTTCATTAACAAGCCACATCAAGTCCAATAATAAGATTGCATCAAAGAACAACATTGATAGTGCAATATCATACAGTATTATTATGAAATTATTTATACAATTGGTTCTCCAAGATTAAGATACCAGAAGGGAAAAATTGAATAACCAAAAAATCATTAAGGCTGCAAAAAATCAGTGAGTTTTTCAATGATTGTTAAAGAAAACAACTTTACATGAGCAGTGTGTGCATGACAAGCCAGTGACTTAATCACCTAAGAAAAATGAGAGCAGCAGGATGTACCTTATAGGAAGAAATGTTGCTAGGCAAGGGCCTGACCGCACAACCAACAAAAAAAATACGCAGAAAACAAACCAAATATTAGCATAGAAAATGGTCAGGAAGCCTATATAATAAGGTGCAAAGGATAACGAAATAACTGAACATTTTTTTCTCATAGAAAAACCGTTTTTTTCTCATAGGCGGGTGAGGAACATCCTTGGTTTTATTTGTCACTAAGATCATATAAGCCCATTTAATTACACACAATGAGTGTTCGATAAATTTTGAAGAATGTCATGCACTCTAATCAGAGCACTTGCAGAGCTTCCACGTGCACAAAATAACTTGCGTGAAACATGTAATTTCCAGACATTACAAAATTCAGCTTTCTAACTTCCCTAATGAGAATTTCCGAAGGCCTTGCCAAATTTACTTATTGCCACAGGCATCAAAATTTTTCCTTCATCAACCAAACGACATTATAACACCAAGAACACAATTTTAATAAAAGCAAATAAGAAAAATAAGAAGATAAAGACATAAGGAAGAAAAAAAAAACCAATAAATCAAATAACTAAAACAGGTTTGTTCTAAAACAAAAACACAAACAACATGCTCAAGATCACAATTTAGGATAGGAGTATTGCCAATAACCCAATTTCAAGCTAAAATAATAGAAAGGGTCTCAAAATTTACAATTAAAACAGTAGTTTTCATCCCCCCCCCCCCCCCCCCCCCCAAAAAAAAAAAACAGAACAAAAACAGAGCCGAAAGACCCAATGGCAAAAAATGTGCCGCTTTGAATTTCTTTCTCACATATTTTCCTCAATTTTGACAAACACAGACGAATTTCATGAATTGAGACTGAGAAATTTCAAAAATAAGATAAAGAAAGAGACTCACGGGAAATCGATCTCCAAGCGGGTCTTGCCGTCGTCAAGAGCATAAGCAAGACAATTCGCAGCATCAGTGACCAAAACTTCGTAGGACTTTGGCTTGTAGACTGAGACTCCGACCTTGGGATCGGAGATCCGGGATGGCGGGACTTCTTCTTTCTTAATGCATTGGATTTTGGTAGTGGGTGGGAGCTTAGGGAAAGCATGAGAGATAGAAAAGAGTGGGAATTGTTGAAGAAGGTGAGAGGTATGAGAAGTGAAGAGGGTTGGTGAGAGAGAAGGGTGGCAGGGTGAGCGGAGGAGGGAGTGAGTGTATGGTGGAGATGAGAAGACCATGAATGCCGGCATGGCCGTGTCCAAGGTTGGTGGGTGGGAGCGAGAGAGTGTGAGGGGAAGTGAGGGAGGGAAAGTGATCCAAAATGGATTAGATGATAGCGAACCTGAACGATGTACCGCTGATCTTACCGTTGGGTGCTTTGCTTTTTGGAGAATCTTAGTTTCACCCCGCTAAACTTGGGTTAATTACTTTTGAGCTTCCGAAAACCGACACAACCTTTCCGAATCCTGAAAGAGCAAAACCACACGTTTATTACTCTTGTTCCTAAGAAATTAGGGGCATCTTCAGTACACCATTTTCGTCCCATTAGCTTATGCAATGTCATCTACAAAATCATCTCTAAAATTTTGGCGAACAGGTTCAAAGGCTTGCTTCATCACTTCATTTCTCCATTCCAATCTGCATTTGTACCCTCAAGAACTATTCAAGATAATACCATTCTCGTCCATGAGTTGTTCAATTCAATAAAATCGAAAAGGGTCGAGGTGGACTGATGGCAGTGAAAATTGACATGGAGAAAGCTTTTGACCGTATGGAATGGAGTTTTATTTTCACCATCTTAACAAAGTTGGGGTTTGATCCTATGTGGATTAATTGGATTCGTATCTGCATCACATCGCCATCATTCTCCATTCTTATCAATGGAAGTCCTTTTGGTCATTTTTGCCCAGAGCGTGGTTTAAGGCAGGGAGATCCTTTATCTCCTTTTCTCTTCATACTTGGTACTGAGGTACTATCTCGTCTTCTATTACGCTCGGAATCCCAATATCTCCTGAAAGGCATCAAGATAGCAAAAAATTGCTCTCCTATTTCTCACCTTCTTTTTGCTGATGATCTCATTCTCTTTGCAAAGGCTACATCCTCGGAGGCTAATATTCTTAGATCGGTTCTGAATTGTTATTGTTCTTGGTCAGGTCAAGCTATAAATGAGTCGAAATCCTCGATTCATTTCAGTAGAATTTTTCCGTATAAGAGGACTTCGAATTTTTCAAAGTATCTTGGTTTGCCTCTCTTTTTCAGTAAATCTAAAGTGGGAGCTTTTGAAGATATTTTGGAAAAAGTTTCTGGGAAAATTGAAGGATGGCATGCTAAAACTCTCTCCCAGGCAGAATGTTTAAAAAATTTTGGTGGGGATTTCCTAAGGATAAAGCACGAAATCTCTCTTTGAAGTCATGGAACTCTATCTGTCTTCCAAAACATGAAGGAGGCCTAGGGTTTCGCCGAATGCATGAGTTTAATTTATCCCTGATTACCAAGCTGGGTTGGAAGATGATTACTCATACGGATTGTCTATGGGTCAACCAGCTTCAAAAAAAGTATATTAGGTACGGGGACTTCTTATCTTCTCCGATTTCATCTTCTGCTTCCTGGTTGTGGAAAGGAATCCAGAAGATTAAACCAATTCTTTTAGCTGGTGCCTGCCACAGAGTCTCTAGGAGTTCGGCTGCCCCAATTTGGACTTCAAACTGGGTTCCCACTATTCCTTCATTTAAACGTGGCCCAAAATTTCCACTCAACAAACATCTCCATGCGCTTCTTGTGAGGGATTTGATTGATCCAACTCTTCATATCTGGAAAAGCTCAGTTATTCATAATTTATTTGACTCTATTTCGGCTAAAGAAATTCTCAAGATCCGCATCTCAGATGAAATTGGTACAAATTATCTTTGGACTCCATCCACAACTGGAAAATTCACGGTTTCTTCAGCCTATCGTTTTCTCACTGAGATATCCTCCAATAATGCTTCTTCTTCAGCCTTTCCTCAATTCTGGTAGTCTCTCTGGAAATTAAATCTTAATGATCGACTAAGATTGTTTCTTTGGAAAATAGCTTGGAACATTCTACCAACAAAGGAGCGCCTTAGTCAGATTCGCATCACCATTGATGAAACTGAATGTCCTCTTTGTAAGGCTTGGCACTCATCTTCCTCAACACTGGAGGACACCTGGAACCCTCCCCCAACAAACTGGGTCAAGATCAATTTTGATACAGCTATTCGCGACTCTTTCTCTGCGCAAGCAGCTATTTGCAGAGATGATAAGGGGCATATTCTTCAAGCTATATCTCAAATAAGCAACTCTTGTTCGCCAAATGAAGGTGAAGCATTGGCAACACAACTGGCTATCTCACTGGCACTTTCTCTAAAAAAGGAACGTTTCATTATTGAAGGTGACTCGGAAGTGGTGGTTTTTTCTCTCAAAAATCCAAATTTTATTAGAGATTGGAAGATCTTTGCTATTATTCTTAACTCTATAGAATCTATTCCTTCTACTTCCTCATGGGAGGTTAGGAAGATCTCAAGAAGTGCAAACTTCTGTGCCCACTCTATGGCACGTTGGGCTGCAGCCGGATCCTACTTTGGCAGCATTCCCATGTCAACTTTTCCTACTTTTATTCATGCTTCATCTACTACAGGTCCTCCCTACTACTTCTCAATTATGTAATTTATTTGGTGTTTTGTAGTTTCACAAGGTACTTAAAAAAAAACAAAAGATCTAACTTATTTCTCACCGCCTTGCACCGCACTTAGAAAGGCTCCACTTGTTTATGATATCATAAATGAACCATTATCTATACTTTGTTACTATTTTTGAATATGTACCATATATATCTTGACATGTTTGTAGAAGATGGAGGAAATAGGATTCGAATTAGTGATCTTTATTTCATTAGATATGGTCTTAACTAATTGAGTTATCTCTTAAGGACCTGTATTATAATTTTTGTTTGGGCTTTATTATTGGGGTGTCCACCCCTTTATTATTGTTCGATCCTATTTAACCTATTCCCTTATTTGAATAGAAAAAAATCAACTTATATTCGCACAAAAAAAAAAAAAAACAAACAAACAAACAAAAGATCAACTTATCATTTAAAAAAAATTCAACAAATCACTTACAAGAAAGATATATATGCGAAATGCTAGGGTGATAGGGTCAACAAGCTCCATATATTTGGTTATATTCTTGTACAAATTCAATAGATCAATTATTAGATTTATGATTATATAAGTTCACAAATTCAATGGTTGATTTGGTAAAGTGGGATGGACAAAATATGAAGAAAATATTGAATCATAACATTTTTTTTAAATCGGCGGCAATAATAAACATGTAATAATATTTTAGAGAAATATTAGGAGTCAATATATATATATTTTATATTTTTGCCCCTATCATCTTATATATTAATAATTGGATTTGTGGACTTATGTGAACCTACAAAATCTAATAGTTAATAATTAATATATTAAATTAAAAAAAAATATGAGCCAAATATAAAAATTTATTAACCATTAGCATTTCTCAATTCTCAATATTTTATTATTCTTATGTGGTGGTACCGGATATGGACAAAAGTAGTAAAACAGTAAACAACGAAGGCACAAGGACTATTTTTGTTACTTTTGAAAATTCATTTGATAAAAACGCAAAGCATATTGACCAAAAATAATTTACATTTTAAAAAATATTACAAATATAAAGTGTTCGGCATTACAATTTAAAAATCACTTAATTTAAAATAAAATAAAATAAAAATATGCAATTTCTATAAACATGCTAGAGGTACTTATTTGAAAAAACACAAATTAAACCAAAATTACGATTTTACATAACAAATATTTTTTAATATGTTTCAATTTTACCAAATGTCTTTGCAATTTTAAAGAATAGCGATTTCAAAAAAACAATATTTAAAAACGTAAATTTAAAATTACATTTATTAAAACAAATCTCAAACGAACCCTTAAATCCTTAACTAATTCCAAATTTGTTGTCCTCTTTGTTTGTTTTTTAGTTTTTTTTAATCATATCATAACTGATGCAGCATCAACAACCCTATTACACATGATCCATAACATATTAGTACGGAAGACATCGTAACATACATGTACATTATCTATTGCACAATAAGGGGTTAGCACATACCGAACCTATTATAAGTGATTATATTTTACACTCACTATCTTATAAATAGGAACTTTTGTATTATAGACAAAACAATTAATAAGTACAATGTAGTTCTTAGGGCTATTTAAAGTGGTGGATGTATATGTCTAACATCGAACCACCTGTAAATTTCTTGTGTTATTTTCTGGCTTCTATTATTATTTATGTTATTTAATTTTCCCCACAAACTTCAACATATTACATATGTAACATCAAAGCTTCATCATATTTCAATATGGTATCAAAAAGTTTCATCATTATTTTAACAAAGACAATTGTAATTCATATAAAAACCCTCATTGGATGCCCATAAATCTCATACCGCCTCTTCATTCAAGATAGTCATAAATTTCACCTTCGTACTTTTAACATTAATTTCCATAACTTTCCATTTATAAAACATGCTTGATAAATCAAACATAATTCAGCTGTTGAAATATAATAAGGGCTCACATCATGTTGAAAATCATATCATTTCATGCTTGAAGAAAATTGCTAGTTTTCATTTGTAATATCATGCAGCAAAGGTTTTTTTATCTACTTCTGAAGTGAGCTTATTTACGTAGAACGCTCAAATCCAACCTTAAACATACTGAAAATCTAACTCCATGTTTTGTAAATTCAAAACTTAATATTAGCCTAAACAACTAAACACAAACCCTAAAACACACTTACAAAAATCTTAAATATACTTAAGAAAATCATAATTTAAGGATTCTAAACTATGATGATCAATCTTGGGAGAACATGGATCAATCATGGGCTGATAATGATCATCCTTATTCAAAGAACTTCATTGATATCTTCTTTTTATAAAGTAAATTGATTTCGATTCTTGAATAATCCACATCACTTCTTGGTTGTATGGGATCAATCTTGGTATGAACTAGTACCTATTTTGGGTCTTCCTAAACCCCCTAGCACTCGATCTAATCAATTCCAAATGTCCCAAACAGTCGTATAACTTCCCAAAAGCAATGAAGAGAGCACATCTAGATTCTAGAGATCAAGGTTTTACATTTTATACAAAAACCTAATGAGAGAGTGTGAGTTTTGGCTATATATATATAGGATCAAACAAAGTTTCTTCCCATCCAACCTCCTAGATTTCTACGTTGTAATTAGACATCAGACAAAGAAAATACCAAGATTCCCTGCTTGTTCATTTTAATCTGCTGAAAATGGTAAAAGGTTTCATAATGCGCTCCACATCACATCTCCACTCCAACCTGGGAAAAAGCGTTCACCTCCACATCACAGTACAAAGTATAAACTAAGATTATATATATATATATATATATATATATGACAAAACCTGCTCCACTGCTCAGATAAAAAGAAGAAAAGAAAAGCTGCCCCAATGCTCAGAGAAAATAAAAAACAGAAAAGAAAAGCTGATTTGATCTAAAAAGAGAAAGCTGCCCACTCCTACTTCTTTCTTTTCCTTTTCTTTTCTCTCTCTCTCTTTTATTTTTATTTTTATTATTTTATTTATTTATTTTTTTGTGGTTAGAAGCTAGAGCAATTACAGAGCCCAAAGCATTTGTATTTTGTACTTTGTAGGTTGGGGCTTCAAGGATTAAATGAAATCGGAGTTGTCAAAAGTTATTTTCAAATTTATAAATTTAAGTTGTTCATTTATGTGTCTAAACTTCAATATTTGATAAAAAAACATAACTTATTAAATTTTTAAGGGTAATTATCTCATTAAATATTAAAACATAACTTATTTTTTCAAAATAACAAAAGAGGTGGCCGTCTTAATTTTTTTAAAAAATAAAAATGAATTATAAAACATGTGATTGGCACTGACATGATATTTTGTTAAGTTTTAGATGAAATTTTAATGAAAATATTATTTTTATCTTTATAAAAATTACATATATCTTTTATGATAACAATAAAAACTTAGAGACAAAAAATAAAAACTTCAAACTTTAAGGGTTATTTTTAGTATTTAACTCTTTTATTTATCCTTTCAGTTTTTGCTAAGCAGCCTAAGTATGCCACGTGTTAAACATAAATGTTTGTGTTCTTGACTTTTCAAAAACAAACTTGCTGGCACTATAAATGAGCATTGACGGGGGAAGAAGGGAGCGGAGTCGGAAGCTCTGTTTCAGTTACCTTTGCTCTTTGCAGGGCAAACTTCAAACGATCCATGGACGGCTTCACGGCTCTAATTTGCCCTAATTCCCCATCCGTACGTTCTCGCATTCCCTTTCTCACTTCCTGACGCACTCTATTTCTTTCTTCCTTTCTTTCTCTAATTCCTTCATGACGTACGTTTGGTACCCGAGAAAATTTAGCCAAGTGTTTAAGAAAGATTTTTATTGGAAATTGAACGGCGAATTCCTGTACTTTATTTCTTCTGTGAAGCTGTTTGGTAGCCGGGACAATTTTGAAGAAGAGAAAAGAGAATTGACCAGACTAACTCCGCCTCTGAAATATTTGGTCTAATTGAACCTCAGCTTTACCTCCGTTTCGTTGCTGAGAAAATTTTGAGGGAAAGAAAATAAAATTAACTAAATGTCGAATTTCTTAATGTCTTTTATTTTCCCTCATTTTCTTGGGTAGCCAAACGGAAAATGTTGAAAATTTTGAGGAAAAGAAATTGAAAAGTAACTGAAACTTTGAATTTGTTGGTTTCTTTACACGTTCTCTTGGTTTCCAAGAACATGAACGAGCTGTTATCTCAGTATACCAAATTTTGACGTTATGCTTAGTTGAGTGCAGTTTTATGCTTTTAACGGGTTTAAATTTTGAATATGTTTTATTTTCCTTCATTCTCAGCAGCCAAATAGAGCGTTGTCACAATTTATGTCTTTCTTACTTTCATTGAAACTGTTCCTGGACTCTGTTTTCAATTTAGATATTGTTAAACTGCTTATATATATAAATATAAAAGCTTAAGGAAATTATGTAGCGAAAAACGGTATAAGTGATTTTTTTGAACAAGGCCTCTACCCCTCTTCCGCCACTCCTTTATGCTGCCACCACCATCTTCCTCCACCCATTTCTCATATTGCCACCATCATTTCCCTCCCTTTTCTCCTCACCGCCACCACCATCACCATCACTGCCCTCGCCCTTCTCCCGCCAACAATGCCACCACAACTACCATTGTCTACCTAGTTTTTGTGGGTTTTTGTTGGTCTGGAGATAGAGATTTTCGATGCAACATAAAACTGTAAAAGTAAAGGGTCTCAAACTAAATAACAGAAAACGAATCATTCTTTTCAAAAAAAAAAAAAAGGAAAAAAAAAGAAGGAAAGAAAACGAATCATTCCCCGAAAGTCTATTGAAAATGTTTTACGTCAAGACTAATGGAGCCTAAGCTATTTTTCTTTTTGAACTGTGTTGGATCCTGAGAAAAAGAAGTTGCTTCACCGAGGTCAGACTAAATGGCTTTGTTGGGGTGAAAATTTTTTCCATTTTCAATAATTTCATTTTATTTCACTTTTCTTTTCTGCAGTTCTCTTAATTACCGAATAGATGGTCTCTACTGTGAGTAATTCTAGAAGTCCCTCTCGTGTCACTCTAGTGTCCCTAAAAAAATGACGTGGCTCTTAAAATTACCATTCGATCAAAATCCTATAATAATTAATCACAAGTCCAATGGTGATTTAAGAGTCACATCATTCTTGGAGGGACACAAGAGTGACACAAGAGGGACTTGCAACATCACTCCTCTACTGTTGCAATGAATTTATTATTTTCTTTTCTCACTCTATTGGTGTTTCACTGAATTATTTGTGGCAACATATCTGGACTCTGTTTTTTCCTTTAATATTTATGAAGACAAAATAAACTGGATTCTTTTTTGTTATAAACTTTGCAAATCTGTTTGGTTGCACAAAAATCTGCAAAAGAAAAAAAACGTAGACTTAAGCAATACTGCGGCTGATGCAATTTACTGGCTTAGTTGGGTTTTTCATTTTTCATAATTTAAAATGAGATTGATTGTGTAATATGACAAAGAATTAAAAGTAAAAGGGAATAGATTCTGATCATAAATTGATATTTTCCTTTCTGGTTTCCAGGTATGGGATGGAAATCAACTATCCGACTGTTTCACCAACATATATCCTTATAGTTCGAGGGCTTAGTCATTAGTGTTAATTTACTTTGACGCAAAAAAAATAGTTGATGTTTTGACAAATTGCATTTCCTTAATGATGCATACGGTTTTAGGTTTTGGAGTGAATTCGGTGACTGTTGTTATGATTTCTGTCATCATACTTACTCAGAGGAGGGCCAGACAAAGATGGAGGGTGGGTCCTAAGTTATATATGCTCATTTTTGTTGCTTAGAGGGCAACAAAAACCTAAATCTATATTGAGTTAAAGTTTCCAAGATTTATTTATTTTGTTTGTTTCTTTGTCTCAACTAGAATCTGATTCGATACTTAAGTGATATCAGAAAATGAAAAGAAACAATGAACCAGATGACTGTCAACTGGTTACACTCTCTCTTTTACTCCTTTGCCTCAGATCTCAATGGTTACGTTGTTAACTCTTCTTGGGAACTTCTATGCATAAAATAAACTGGCATGCACACAACTGGATAGAGAGTAGCACACATTTTCTATTTGTCCATGCTAATTTTGTCCCCTAGGAATTTCTTTCATTCTTAACTCATTCAATGTGTACACAATAACTTATTCATTTTATTCTTTACACTATTATGCACTCTAATTATCTGCATATGTCACAACTAGCGTCCTGTTATCTATAGTGTTTGTAGTATTTTTGGCTTTTGGCTCGTGTATTGTAAAAGGGATTATTTGCAATATGTGGTATACTCATAAACGATATGATATCTATCAAGCTTCTTTATTTACTTCTGAACTGTGTAGAGCACAGTTTTTGGTTTCTTAGTTGATTCTAATTTACATAGGAAGCTGGGTTCTCTGTTGTTTGTGTCAGTGTATTGTTGTTTTTCAAATTTCATGTGAAGAAGTTGTTAGGTACACTAAGCTTTCAGAAGATCATGCAGATAAACGCACAAGAAAAGTTCTTCTTGCATTATTTTCCTGCTTTTGGAGCGTGTTTGTCTTTTTTGGACATGGTTTTGCTTTTAAAGAAAGCACTTCATGGAGATTTTATTGTTCATCATGAATGGTTTTTCAGATGTTCTCAGTTTGCAGTCTGGGTAAGCTTTTCAACGTCTAGTCATTGCTACATTGTTTTTAATCTATTTATTTATTTATTCATTTTTTTTTATATTAACTTTATGTTCGTGTTCTTAGTTTTTGCTTTTACAAATATGTAGACAACTATCATACTCTTTTCAAGTTTGGCCAACTATCAGTACGTGTTTTGCAACTCGGTGCTTTGTTTCTGGTGGATTGTAAAACCACTACTAGGCATCCTCTATTTGCTAGCTACATTTTCTTCGTTGGAGGTACTATTTCTCTCTTAGAAGTTTCTTCTTGCCATGTTCTGTTGTCTGCCGTGGTCTTCTCTGTTGGTAAATTTTCCATTTCTGGATGGGACATTACATTGCCTATTCCTACTTAAGAAATGTCTGCCTGTTTTACTTATCAAAAAAAAGGAAATGTCTGCCTGTTTTATTTGCTTCACTACACATAGTTCAGATCTCAATAGTTGCATAGCTTGGTCACAAACATACATGCTAAGTTATCTTCTGTGGTGAAGAAGGCTTAAATCATTTCTCTAAACCTTCAACACCTGGGATGATTTTATTGTTGTAAAATGCTTCATTGGTTTTTACTTTTCATGAAAATAAAAAGGTGTCAGGATGACCAGATGTGGGACGATTGCAACTAGTGCTACCTCTTCATATTTTTTCTATGTCCTATATATCTGTATATGCATATGCATCTTTTTTTTTTTTTTCTTTTTTTCTTTCAAGAATTTATCATTAGCACAAAGAGGCACAACGAATGGAGATCATCAACCTGAAATATGAAAAGGAAATATATAAGAAGGGCTAAATATGATAGAGATATAACTGAATAATGATCTTAAAAAAGTAGCTTGACTGTGTGCAAAGGTAACTAAATACACTCCATTGTCTGACAGCTCCTCCAAACCAGAGTCTATAAGGCTTAATATGACCACTCTAAAAACTGAAACACTATAGTGATGCCAAATAGGTGATGAGATTACTTAAGTTCTTATTTCAGTAA
The DNA here is from genome assembly GCA_013348765.1 of Carpinus viminea. Lineage (NCBI taxonomy): Eukaryota > Viridiplantae > Streptophyta > Magnoliopsida > Fagales > Betulaceae > Carpinus > Carpinus viminea. The sequence continues at coordinate 41,083,364 of CP054667.1, read as the reverse complement.
TGAGGTTTTTATACAATCTTAGAGTACTTGGAAGATTATATCTTTTAGCCAGAAAGCCATTTAGGTTGTGATTAAAATTCCTCATCTTGAGGACATTTTAAAGTTTTTCCAACTCTTTGGCACATTGTATTAAATTCTGAATTGCTTAGGTACAGTAAAATCTTGCGGCATCTGAAATATTTTGCTAGATGGAATCACAATTCATTACTAGTTTCATTTGACAGATTTTGAGATGTCTTAAAGAGAGCTGTGCTGTTTTGTTGGATATGGTGTTTGGCATATCTATTAACATTATCAGAATAAAGCTGACATCTTCCAAGAGCAGGTATTATTGGGTTAATTATTCTCTTCTAATCCTGTTCTTTCTGGATCATAGTCACATCTAGAAAATTATAGTGGAGAATTCAGGTGGCACTGTGATTGGTATTGGCTTTGGAAAAAAACTTATGTCTCTGACACTTTGTCCTAATCAATATTGGACTTTTAAGTGTAATTTATGTGTAGAGATGTAACACTTTGTCCTAATCAATATCATATTAATGTGATCCATTGACGATACTGTCTTGCCCAAATTGTAGTACATTGGAAGAGTCCCTGATGTCCTCTGACATGAACCTTGAGGAAGGTGGTCATAGGGATTCTGTAAGTAATATGCAATCATCTTATTTTTCATTTTGTTGAATTATTTCGTTGCTTAAATTCTCGATTTCTGAATATATTTGGTGATAAAATTCAACCAAGGTAAGAAGTTACATGTATTCATCCATTGGGAAATCTATGTTCCAAAGGAATTCCTATGCACGCCCAGTCCTAAAGTTTTTATTTCACTTCTAACCTTTTAAGTTTCATTCCTAGGCAATCGTTGCCAAAGAAAATTGTCCTATGAGGAAAATGTATTTTCCATTGAGCATGTTTACAAAGTGGATGTAGATGTCTATGGGAAAATTTCTAGCCAACACTTTAGGAAGCACTTAAAGGCATATGGGGAAATTTATTAATTTGATTGGAATCCTTTTGGAAACGCTTGGGAACTTGTTTTCACTATTGCAATATGTTGCTTCTTTATGTTTCCTTAGTCTTCCATAAGGTGATTCTCAAACATCTTTTATAAGTTGCTTTTATAAGTTCCTCTTAACTTGTTCTTTTTATTTTTTGGGGAGGAAGGTAATATGGATTTCTTTTTGCCCTTTTGCTTTCCATGATTTATCCTGTTTCTGCTTGCATTTCAGGAGTACGAATGATGAAATTCTTACATTTTAAGACACCCAAGATCTTGATTATTTCCACTGTCCAAGAATTATCTTAATTCAATGTACTTGTATGCTCTAGTCTTTTGTAAAAGAAAATCTGAACCAATGTAAATGAAGTGGGGCTCTACGCTCTACAGAAACAAGCATGCTTCCAAAAGAGACCTTGTGTCATTCTTCCAAAAGAGTAAAAGAACCATTTTTTTTTTTTTTTCAAGATTGTTAAATCACCACTTATCATAAAAGCTTAAGTTGATAGGAAATGACAAATTAATTATTTAATTAATATTTTAACACACACTCTTTCACGTGTGGACTCAAATTCTTTCTCAACAAGTGAGGCCCAACATGTAAAATAATGAACTGAAATGTGAAATAAACTGTGAAGTTAGTATTCGAACTAAGGACTTCTGCTCTGATATCATATTAATCACTACTTATCCAAAAAGCTTAAGTTAGTTGATATGAAATAATAAATTTAATCGTTTAATTAATACTTTAACAGGGATAATGTTCCACTCTGTTCTTTTATTTATAATTTTGAAGCTTTCTATAATTTCATTCAGAAATGCTGCTCTGGGTATTTAGCCTCTATCAGAGGAGCATGACCTCATAATGATTAGCAGGTCAGTTAGGACATGGTCTTACATGGCATGCCTAATCAAGCATATATCTAGTTTTGCAGGTCAGTTAAGACATGGCCTTAAATGGCATGCCTAATCAAGCATATATCTAGTTTGACCGATGCCTAGAAGCTGTAATAAACTTTCCCTACAAGGACATTTAGTGAAATTTTTGTTGTTTGATCAGTTCTCCACTACCTTATTGGTGAACTGTTATAGTGTTGTCATCCACAATCCCAGTTAAGCTCCCCACCCCCCTTTTTTTTTCTTTTCTAATAAAGAATATAATGTCACTCTTTACTTTCTAGAGGAATCCTTTACCATGAAGAGTACAATTTCACTTATGTAATCATTGCATATAAATCATAGCAATTGAGGCTTAAAATCCTAATGAGACTACCACTCTTGAATGCTGTCTATTTTAATTCTTCTCTGCCCCTTTCCCGAAAGCTGACAAATTTGTACCAATTGTAATTTGATTGTCAAAGGGAGAAACACAGAGCTTCTGGGATCTTATGACATTTAAATCTATCACTCCTGTGTTGAATCGTGGTGTGATAAAGCAGCTGGACTTTGAAGATTTGCTTCAGCTACCTGCTGATATGGATCCATCTTCCTGTCATAATACATTGTTAAGCTGTTGGCGAGATCAGTGGATTAGTAATCGCTTTAATCCCTCCTTGTTTAGAGCAATCTGTTGTGCATATGGGTGGCCATATGTTCGCCTAGGTTTGTTAAAGGTATTTCTAGCTTTGTAGATGGTTTAGTTTTTATTTTGATGATGCTGCCTCTGATTCCTGCTCTGTCTATTTAAGATAGAGAAGAAAAACATGTAGCATATAGTTTTGTTCTTTTTGGTTTGTTTACTTTTTAAATAAATTTACATAATATTTTTTGGCAGATTTCAATTAATAATAATGAAATTGTATTGACATATTGCTAGGTGCTTAATGATTGTATTGGTTTTGCGGGACCATTGCTTCTCAATAAGCTGATTCGATTTCTTCAACAAGGTTTTGCTGCAAATGATCACTTCTTAGTTGTGATTCTTCCAATGTTTAAAAGCAATTATAATATGATCCATTACATCACTGCATGAGTCATTTCCATTGTTTTTCTGGAAAATTCTTTCTAATTTGCGTGAAACCTCAATTTAATTTTAAATTTTCTTCTAAGCCAGTAATTGTTGGCCAAATTTTTTGAATTTTGTCGGTCTTGTGGATATAGGTCATAGACTAAACCACGTAAATCTTTTGTATTTATTTTCTTTATTCTCTTTAATTTCCTTACCTGACCCAAGCCCTATACACCGGATGCTGCTATGTTTATGCAGGGCTGGCTAGACCACTAGGTGAGTGAGGCGCTTGCCTAGGGCCCTCGGATTAATAAGGCCCCCCAAAAAAAAATTGCCCAATTTTTATTTTTTTATTTTTTAATTTTTTTTATATATATTTATGGCCCATTTTTTTAATAAGGCCCCAATTTTATTTATTTTTAATAAAAACATAAGGCCTCTAATCATGATAAGTAAGTAATTTAAAAAAGGTCTAAATTTAATTAATAAGCCCCAATATAATAAGCCTACGGTAAAATAAGACCAATTAATCCATAAAAGCAAATATCCTTATACTCAAAAAGGTGTATGGGTTTTTTCTTGTGGGTTTTTTGACAATTTTTTTAGTGGGTATTGATTGAAATAGGTTTATTAATGAGGTAAGGATTCATAAAAGAAATTGATTTTTTTTTTTTGGTGGGTTTTGATTAAAAAATAAAATAAGGCCCCATTTAAGAGTTTCGCCCTAAGGCCCCATAAAACATTGAGTCAGTCCTGTGTTTATGCATTTCTTCAGTAATAACTTCATTAAAGAGAACAGGAAAATAAAAACAGGTTATAGAAGTCATTGGACACCTAAGGGGTATTAATATACAAAAGTCACTCATGGAGTACAGGGGTTGGTCGTACATATGGGTACACATGCATATCATGAGTGATGTTGCCAAAAAATATTGGATACATATGCCCATTTTGGGATATTACCTACGTATACTAAAAATGAGGTTACCAAATTATGATCTATCACTAAGAGGGGTGAGCAAAACATAAGCAGTTTGGTTAGCAACTGGTTTGGCTGGGGAGAAGTTCTCAAAGAACTCTTGCATTTAATTCAGTTTTCAGTTTTACAGCATTAGGAGGCTGACTCTGCATTACTGTTTCACTGATTTTTCTTAGTCATGACTTCTTTATGAAGTTTTAATTGGTTTTATTCCTCTTATTATGGAATTTGTTACTGCTTTCTTTTATCAGGTTCTGGGCATTTGGATGGCTATGTTCTTGCAATATCCTTGGGGCTCACATCTGTCTTTAAGTAACTCCCTTGAACTTTTAATGATTGTTTTATATCTTTTTATTTTCCCTTTTCTTGTGTTCCACATTTCCATGTATTGCTTTTCTCTCTTAAACAATGTAGAAGAGAAACAGGAGTAACTCTGCCTACAATAAGTTTAGGAAAAGAACAAAATATTCGTGATAATTTTAGTCAAGTAATAATTTTGAAAGTCATTCAATTAAAATGGTTATAACAACATCAACTGGAAACCTGATATATTACATTCACAAGATTCCTTTTTTTTTTTTTTTAAAATATATGGTCAATTCTGGAATACTTGATATCATTGTATGATGTCAGCCTTCTATAAACCTGGTTTTTGGTGTTCATAGCAGTGTTATTGTGGTTCACTACTCTACTTGACCATGTCACATTTAGCAATGATTGAATGCATTAGTTATTATTCTTAACACAATATCAACCATTGACTTATCAAAAAAAAAAAAAAAAAAACAATATCAACCATTTAAAAAATATTATTTCATTTTCCTTTGTAATCTTTTTTGTGTACCTAGATTATGTTTGTAACAGACATGATTGGAGGATGACTATTGTATGTATGGGACTGGCATATGGTTTCTTTTACCTTCACAGCCTATTTTAATTTATACAATCTTTCTCTCTCTCTCCCTGAGAGACATTTACTTTAATTCTGCTGTCAAATACTGTTCTTAATGCTGTTTACTACTAACAGTAATATTTTTTAATGGTTGTCCCAATTGCGCAGATCCTTTTTAGATACACAATACAGTTTCCGTCTTTCCAAGCTGAAGCTAAAGTTACGATCTGGTATCATGACTGTAATCTACCAGAAGGTATGTCTTCTCCGTATTCTGTTTGAAGTGTATGAATATCAATTCATTCAACTTACTGGAGATGACATAATTGTGGACCATCCATAGACCTTTTGTAACATATGGCTGGTAAAATGAGCAAAATCAAGCCCATTCCTTCTCAAGCCCCGAAGTGTTGTGGGACTTTCTAACAGAAACTTTTTGACCAGAACTTCTGGAAATCGCACAGCTAGAACAAATAGACCATAATAGACTCCCACAAGGAGATGGAGATTGCCCATAGAGAACAAAATAAATTACATCAGAATTTCCCATGATTTGAACACAGGACTAAACAGAAAACTTGAACTTCAATACTATGTTAGAAAACCCACTGCCTCAAAAGCTTAAGCAGTTCTAAAGTGAGTGAACACATGCTGCTTCTAAAGAGCAAGAACTGTTAATATATAATGCATAGGTGTTTATAATTGACCTCACCAATCTAGTTATGTAAGAACTTGTACCATCAAAAAGGATGCCTTAAATGCAATTTCATTTAATATATTTTGAAGGTCAAAACTGATACAGCTCTTTGATGAAGCAGCTTATACCAGTCAATTCTTTCCATTCCCCCCCCCCACCCCCAAGTTTTGTGATTTTAAGAATCAGTAGAACTCAATATTCATCATCTGGTCCCCAAGATTATGTATGACAACCTTTTCCTGCTCAATTATTTCCTTGTCAAGCTTCACCTTCATTTGACTTTTGTCAAGCTAGTTTTTTGCCATTGCTAGTGTAGAAACAATTTTTTTTTGGTCTTTTCTTTTTGTTAAATTACCAGTTGTCCTAAAAGCTTAAGCTGATAGGAAGAGATAAATTTAATCATTTAATCAACATTTTAATACTCCCTTTTATGTGTGGGCTTAAATTCTTTTTTAATAAGTGAGACCCAATACGTGGAATATTTAATTTAAATGAGGGTAATTTGATGGAGCCAAGGTTCGATCCCAGAATCTTTGGCTCTAATACCATATTAAATTACCAGTCTTTCTAAAAAACTTAAGCTGATAGGAAGATGTAAATTTAATCACTTAATCAACACTTTAACACTTTTAAAGTGATCAGAGTGAACAAATATCAGCATTTCAGCATGGCCATGTTGTCAAAGTGAAAACTTTCCATCAGAATGCCCAAAATTTTATATTTCTTAGGACCCTAAGATTCAGTGATAAAATCAAGCCCATTCCTTCATATATATATATATATATGTCCCGTTCCTTCTCCCCTTCCCTTTGAATTAATAGGCCCCTAGTTTACCTGGCAAGAACTCACATGATTACTTTATTTGAAGTTTTATTCTTTCTTACAGTGTCTATGCATCAGCCTAGCAGAGCGGTCGAAATTTTCTGAGGGGGAAATTCAGACATTCATGTCCATAGATGCTGATAGAACTGTCAACTTGTGTAACAGTTTCCATGATATGTGGAGGTAATTGCTCTTGCTTTATTACTCCTTTCCTTTTGTAATTGAGTAAATTGACTATCATTAGTTTTGGTTAATTATTCTTATGCAAATGAATTGCATATTTTTCCCACTTTTCCTGTGTGTTCTAAATGCAGAAGTAGAGATCATTGCTACATCTGAAAAATTATTGACCTTTTTGGAGGAGCTTTTTGCTTTTTAACAAAAAAGCAAAAGCATTAACAAACAACTTCAAACAGAATATACTCACAAACACTCAAAACTACTTTTATGTTTATGTCACATGAGAACACTTTTTCAACTAAAAAGCAAAAATTACCTCCCAAAAAGTTTTATCAAATGAACCCAATATTGTTTTTCAGTTTTTAGGTCTTCTTCTCATGTGATGAAGTTCAAGGTGACCATGTCAAAGGATGCCCCTTATTTTTTGGCACTTTGCATACACATCTTAACCTTCTCAATTTTGCAAATCTGGTAACGGAAATTAAATATATAGCAGATACTTTTGTTAGTGTAGATATTTTATTGAGTATCGACTAGGCTCCCTGTCGAATATGTGCAAGACTCACCTCAAAAGTTTTCAACTTTTCCCTGGGCATTAGTTCATAATACATAATTTTGAATGTATGCACTCAGGTTGCATACTGATCTCTCAGAAGTGGAAGTGATCACTGTAAATTATTGAAAAACACCAGTTGAATGAGTCTGTTTCCAGCCAACCTTTCCTTGAACAATTTTGGCACAACTATGGCTAATTCCTGGTTTATGTTATAGATGAGTATTCTGAAAAGTATGTTATAGACGAGTATTTTGAAAAGCATTGAGAAGCATATGGCATAGAGGCTTCCTCAGTTGAGCAATGAGTTGTCAAAATGCTGTATATGTCTATTAGTTTGTATGAGAGAAAAGAACAGAAGAAGAGTAGAGGAAGAATAGAAGAAGAATAGGGAGGCTGTGTATTCTCACAACCGCGCCTCTCCTCTCAAACATATATATATATATATATATATAAGTCCAACATAGAATACAAAGACCAAAATACCCATAACCTATTAACCCTAGTACACCTTTCTAACACTCCCCCTCAAGCTGGAGCATATATATCATATAAGTCTAGCTTGGAACAAATAAGCTCTAACTTCTTCCGACATAAGGGTTTTGTAAGCATATCAACTAGCCGATCTTCAACCTTCACGAATGATGTAGACATATCTCCACTAAGTAACTTGTCTCAAACAAAATGACAATCGACCTCAATATGCTTGGTTATACAAAGTTGGACGCAAATATTCTTGAATCAACACAAATGTACCCAGGATTTGATTAGCCTGGCTGGTCTTCAGGATTCTTCTTCGGTGGATACTCCTATGGAGGCAATGTGAAATTTCGAAGCGAAGAGGGTGATCTTCTTCTCGATCCCTCGTGTTGACGGTTGGTAAGCTGAACTACATGACTATTACTCGGCCTGATATTTCCTTCGCTGCCAGTTAGCTAGTTTATGCAAACTCCACACCATCTTCATTTAGCTGCTGTTTGCCGTATTATTTGATATCTTCGGGGGTCATCTGGCCGTGGGTTGTTCTTCCCAACTGGCTCTTCTCTTCGCCTTGCTGCTTATAGTGATGCAGATTGGACCGGATGTCCTGATACTCGACGGTCTGTCACGGGTTGGTGCATGTTTCTTGGTGATTCTTTGATTTCTTGGAAAAGTAAGAAACAAGCTCGCGTTTCTAAATCATCTACTGAATCCGAATACCTGGCAATGTCCGCTACTTGTTCTGAGATTGTCTGGCTTCATGGGCTTTTGGTTGAGCTTGGTTTTTCTCAATCTGATTCTACTCCTCTTCATGCTGATAATACTAGTGCCATTCAAATAGCTACTAATCTTGTTTACCATGAACGTATGAAGCATATTGAGGTCGACTGTCATTCTATTCGGGAAGCCTTGGACAATCATGTTATCTCTCTTCCTCATGTTTCCACTAATCTCCAGATAGCTGACGTGTTCATGAAAGCCATGACACGACAGCGTCATCAGTTTCTTGTGGGCAAATTGATGCTTCTTGATCGACCAGCATCAATTTGAGGGGGGATGTTACGGCATATATATATTTAGCCATAATTAGTCTCTCTAGTTATAGCATGTTTTTGTATTATAGCTATAGTATTTTGTAATTAATAGGTAGATTATAGTTGCCTTATTTGTTCTCTTAGTTTGCTGTAATTGTGGAGATACAGCCATGTAATTAGCTGTACAAAGTCTATATAATATGAGAAACCCTCACTTTGAGAGGTATTCAGTTCAATTGACAAGAATGAACTAACTCAAAAGGACGAGAAACCCAACTAACAATTCTTGACGGAAAAAGAACACGATGATGCTTACTAAGCTGACAAGCTTCGCAAGACACAGACAACTCATGACGAAGACTCGGGACCTGATGTTTCAACGTAGGAAGGAAAGGATGACCAAGATGACAATGCCACTGAAGAGCGGAGGTTGATCGACTGCAAAGCATAAGGGGCAATTGAACGTATGCGAGATCTAGATAATATAAGCCACCAACTTTATGCCCCATACCAATCATCCTCCGCGTCTTGAGATCCTGAAAAATGCACAAAGAAGGGTAAAAACTAACAGAATAATTAAGGACTTTGGTAATTTTACTAATGGATAATAAATTAAAAGGAAAACCAGGAACATGTAGAACAGACAACAACTTAATATCTGGACTCAAATGTGTGTAGCTGGAGCCGGCTACGATGGAAAGGGAACCATTAGCTAGGGTGACATTGTGGGGTGTATCAACAAGATGATAATCAGAGAGAGAAGTAGCCGAACCAGTCATATGTTCATTGGCGCCAGAGTCAATAATCCATGAGTTGCTAGAGGAGGATAAAAGACAATGAGATGTAATACCTGACTGAGCAAGAGTAGCCGTGGAAGTGGAAGTGGCTTGCTTATAGGCTAAGAATTGAGCATACTCATCTTTTGAAATGGAGATGAGATCATAATCTGGAACAAGCGTTGAACTAGCAGGGGCCATAATCTCAATCAACAAAGAAGCCAAAAAACAAACTCCTCCACAGAAATTAAGCAAATAAATAACCTTAACCAAATGCAACAATGCTGGAAAAAGGGCAAAAGCCAGCTCAAACCAACGCCAATCAGTAAAATAATGGGAAAGAGGAAAAAAAAAAAAAGTGGAACTACAGTTGAAAATACCCAACCGGAGCTTCGCCGGAGACTACCAAACTCGTCGGAACCAGACTGACGACGCCGAAAATATCAAAACCAATGACCACAGACCCAATCAACAATCACAAGGCAGTGATTTAACATCAACTCAGCTGCTGCCCAAACAAACCAGGTTCTCCGGCAGCCACTTATGTCACCTCCGGCAGCCACATACAGCACCAAATGCCACAGACCAGGCCGACCAAACAGCAGGGCCGACCACCATCTACCCTCAATCATGATTTGTGGGCATGAAGCCCATTTTCTGGACTGCCGTAGAACAAATAACAAGAAAATAAAAGAAAAAAAAATGTTGGAGTGGGTATATGAATAATGTTATGGTTCTGATACCATGTTAGTTTGTATGAGAGAAAAGAATAGAAGAAGAGTAGAGGAAGAATAGAAGAAGAATAGGGAGGCTGCGTATTCTCACTACCACGCCTCTCCTCTCAAACATATATATATAAGTCCAACATAGAATACAAAGACCAAAATACCCATAACCTATTAACCCTAGTACACCTTTCTAACAATGTCAAACAACATATTTGAAGTTTTAGGTGATGCCAATTAACCAGTGAGCAAAAGCATCTGTCCATCTTCACAGCTGAAGAAAGAAAGAACCTGAATTCAAACAATTAATTAATGTTTAAATAATAATTTTGCAATATTAGAAAGGGGGAAAAAATCTAACCAATGATTCAGGCCACCTCTAGTGACTTGGCATAGTTGATGTCAGTATTGAGAGTGAAATTGGGCTGAAACATTTAAGTCTGTCCAAGACAATAGACCTATAGATGTATTATGTTCCATTGGTTAGATGGCCTTCTTGATCAATTTCTCAAAAGTGGCAATAGTATTTCTGTGGGGCTCTGCTACCATGTTACAAGCAAGAAGTGAAAATGTTGTAAGTGTGTTTTACAGTTGAGGCACAACCAATTATATCTGTGAAATGGTAATGAGCAATGTAAGTGTTATAGGCTACCTACAGTAAGAATGGTGTATATATTTCTATTTTTTCTAACATAATTACATTTCGTAAAGCCCCTTGGTCTACATGGAGATAGTGGTATTGACTATTAAGATAATGTCAATGAGGCATAACCAATAGGAAGCTTTCGTATTCCGTTTTTCTTTTTTATTTCTTTAGGTGTCATTTTATACAAATTTTTATGTGTCAATATATGCAGCTCAAGATCCCATTTCCCTTACATTTATGATAATATTGGCCATAGAGTAAAAAGGTTGAAGTAGTACTGTTAATATGTAAATAGTTTCTTCAGCATTCTGTCTGTTTCTTAGAATCTAAATTCTGAGCTTGTTTGTGCCTTGGTCTTTTGTAATAGTTTTTTGAACCACTCTGGTTTGGTGATTGTTTCAGCTTGCCGTTGCAAATAGGAGTGGCTTTGTGTCTTTTGTATATGCAAGTCAGATTTGCTTTTGTCTCTGGAATTGCAATAACCATCTTATTGATACCAGGTATGTATATGCAGTGTCCTAATTCTCAAATGACATGGATAATAAGCAACCATGTATTTTTCTATTATCGGATTCAATACTAGGGAAACATGCCTTTCATGACCCAGAACCAAACTTCTCAATGACAAATCTGAAACTGTTTGGGTACAATGACATGTATTAGACTCTTTACGTATCTTAATAAGGCCAGAAATATAAATAAACTCCTTATTTGACTATTAAAATAAATCAAAGGTCATTTATAAGCCCAATAACTAAATAAGGTTCACATACTAAAAGATTAAGATCGATGGTCCACAATTATGCTCTCATGTCCAACAATGATTAGAATGACTAGAAATACCCTTGACTCACAAATCTATTGATGCATCTATGAATACTTTTGCTATCTCAAAAGTATCCTTGAATATTTCTATAGAACTCCCACCAACATGTTTTGATACCTTAAAATGAGTATTCGTTGTTTATGTTGTTGACATGCCGATAATACGTTTGATGCTTCTAATTTCATAATGTGTATGAATGTCGGTGAGATCTGCCCATTGTCAATATATATCAGTGTTTTCATTTCCTTATTGGTGGGTTCACTGGTGATTATCTGCCAGTTTAATTCTCTTCATTTGTGGACAGATCATTCTCTGGTGTACATTTCTAAATTGTTGCAACTTACTTTTTAGGAACAGTATTTCATTTTGTGATTGAATTTTCTCATGTGCAGTCAATAAATGGATTTCTAAATTGATTGCGAGGGCTACTGAAAAAATGATGAAGCAAAAGGATGAGAGGTAGAAAGATCTTTTATCTCATTCTCCTTAGGACTACTGAAGTTTTTAAGAAAAGAAATAATTGTATTTGTCTATGATACATGCAATAGATATGTTGTCCAGTTGAAGTATTGTGTAATAGTATGCAATTTGCGAATTCGAGTCCCTACCAACTGTATTAAAACCTCTTTCCAATTTGGGGTAAATTTTGCTTTATCAGTTGGATTGAGATTTACCTCATTTTTTTTCTTTTTTTTTTTGGTTTTCCATAAATTTGTTCCTTTTTTTTTTTTATGGGGGAGGGGGTGTTTCTTATCACTTATGTATATGTTAGAGAACATTTGTCCACGAACAAGCTGTAAGAACACAGAAAGTGCCATTCTTGAATTAATGTCTTCTTCGCAAGAAAACCCTTTGTATTCAAGAAGAGCTTGTGAAGTTTAAAGTTTTCTGGTGGAATTTGAGTTCAAGTGGTTTGTATAAGTTAGAAAAGTGGGTATAGTACATACCTAAAGAGCCTTAGGAAAGAACGAGGGGAATGCTTGCTTTTGGTCCTTTCGATCTTTCTGTTGTAGGTATAATATTTATCTTTATCATGGAAGTTTTCTGTACACGTGTATTCTTGCCTGATGGTGTGTATCCATTCTCTTTGAAACCTTCTTCCGCTGAAGTCAATTCATATGCTTTTATTTTCTGTTTTGCTCAAAGAGGTACATTGTCTATTAGTTTGTGTAGTTTTTAACCATGTTTGGCTATTCCAAATGTAATCTTACTTTTTAGTAATCAGATATTCTTTCCTTTTCTTTTCTTTTTGTAGTCATAACCCTTAATTTATGACAAATTCAAAGCAGGTTAAATCATACATCTGTCTTTTTTATTTGGCCTGCACGTGAGGGAGGGAGGGAGGTGAAATCATACAAATTCATAGCCTACCATAAAATGAATGGGGCTCACATTACTTACTCCGTGACAAGGACCAGGAAAAATATTGGTTTGCACGTGAGAGAGGGTGTTGAGGAATAATCTCACATTGTTTGTGAACAAGATCTTGAGCATGTTTATAAGGAGTGGGCAATCCCCTCTTATTGAACTAGTTTTATGAAATGAGTTAGTCCCATGAATTTCTTCATAGTATCAGAGTCAAAGAATCGAACCTTAACTCCATCAATTCACCCCTCATTTAAATTAAATATTTTACGTGTGGGCTTGCCTATTAAAAAAGAGTTTGAGTTTATACGTGAGGGGGAGTGTTAAAGGTATGATTAAGTAATTAAATTTACATCTTCCTATCAGCTTAAGCTTTTGGGATAAGTGGCAATTTAACATTTTTTTTAATTTATATTTAATTTTGTTTTTTTCCCTTCTAGTTCTTAGTATTGTATTAGCCACAAGGAATAGCCAATAGGTGACACATTTCTAGCAAAACATAGTTTTTCTTGTTCTTGTTTTGCAACATTATGGTTATCTTTCTCTAGTGGTTTAATGATTGTTCAAAATTTATCCCTTTTTATGCTCATGATCAAAGGAAAGCTGTTGCTTGCATATCTAGGAAGAGATTAATAACCTAATGCTTCGTCCTGGACATGGAATTTTATAGCTTTATTTGGGTTGGTAGCCTCAAGTAGCTGGGATGAGTTGGCAACAACTTGAACATCAACAATTGCAAAGGATAGCAGTTGCAACTATAGAATCGATTATAATGTCTTTTAGATATATTTTATTGTTTAGAATATTTACATTCAAATAGTTTGATACATAATAGGATAAGAAGGACCGGTGAACTTTTGAGGCATATTCGCACTTTGAAGATGTATGGCTGGGAGCTTCTTTTTTCTAGCTGGTTGATGGAAACGAGATCTTCAGAAGTGACCCATCTAACTGTATGATTTGTACTTGTGCTCTTTGAGTACCCGAAATTTTATGCAATGGATTAGACAACTTCCATCTTCCCATGCCTAAACAAGTCCTGAATTTGATTGCATTTTTGTTAGACGCGGAAGTACCTAGATGCGTGGTGTGTATTCTTTTGGGCCACAACACCCACTCTTTTCTCCCTGTTCACATTTGGACTCTTTACACTCATGGGACATCAGCTTGATGCTGCAACGGTATGCTAACTGTTTTTCAAGCACTTGTGACAACTTAGTGACACAGTATTGTTTCCTTTTTTTTTTCCTTCTTCTTTTTTCTTCCTTTTATGTGCATCTCCTTTTATCAATGTAGTTATTATCAATAAAGTTGATCTCTCTGAAAACCCTTAATTGCAGGTCTTCACTTGTCTTGCTCTGTTTAATACCTTGATATCTCCTCTAAATTCATTTCCATGGGTCATTAATGGACTCATTGATGTGAGTTCTCCACGTCCCATTAGTTTTGAAGCAGAACTCTATTGTGCTTGGTGGTTATTGATTGATTTCTTCATGCCAGGCCATAATATCTACTAGACGATTGAGCAGGTTCCTCGCTTGCACTGAGCGCAAACCTGAGGTGGAACAGACAGCTGATTCTCCTTCGCCAATTTCTTTGGATGAACAGTCTGAAGCTACCTTTAGAAATATGGCTATTGTTATCCAAGATGCATGTTGTAATTGGTCAAGCAGTGATGAAAAAGAATTGAATATGGTTTTGAATCATGTGACTCTAGACCTCCCAAAGTGTTCCTTTGTTGCGGTAATTGGAGAGGTCAGATCTGTAACTGAAGTTTTTCAAAATTTTGTTCATCCATTACTACATATATAGTCTCGGTATTTTGGTAACATAGTCCTGAACTATTTTAGTTATGTGCTTAAAAGGTTGACAATAATTTTTATGTGTTACCAATCCCCCAAACCTAAACTAATAAAAAATGGTGAATATATCATTTCATCAATATTCTAGCTCTCTCAATTGTGAGTCTAGACTTCCAGTGATTTAGGCTCAACATGTGGAATTTTTAAATTTTCAAATGGGACACCTGCTTTCATACCATGGTAGATTGCAACTTCTCCCAAAAGTCTAAGGAAATGATGAATTTAATCATAAACTAGAATGCTCTAACAAAATTTCATAGTGCCTTATTTCAATTTTCCACCTATCTGGCTTTAAGTTCATTATATGTCAAGTCTAGGTAACAGTTTTTATAGATGTGTCATCACAATGTTAAATCCAATTGTAGAATTTGTTAATGAAAGTCTCTGAATGTTTTGCATGGTCTGTCAATTGTTTGCAACCACCCATATCCTTTGTTCCTGGCTTGTGAAAGATTATTAAAATCTTTAAGTGCAATATATATGCAATTAGGAATACTACTTTCAGGCAGTTGGCGCCTCTCATTTTGAGAGGCAGTTGGTGCCTCTTATCTTGGTTTTGGAAAAGTCGAGAAGCTGCTTGGCCACTAGTCTGAAATTGCTTGGCCAAGATTTTCTAGAGCAACATCTGGAGCATTAGAAATGATAATATTAACTTAAGCTTTTCTATTAGTTGTATATGTAGATAAATGAAAATGGAGATTAGCACTCTAATAAGTAATAATCTTTGAAGTATGAATCTCATTTGCTGTAAATTCCATATCAAGATTTACTACAATATCCTTCACCCACCTAACCACATGTATTCAGGTTGGTTCAGGTAAATCATCCTTATTAAATTCAATTTTGGGAGAAATGCACCTTCTTCATGGATTAATACATTCAAGTGGATCTATAGCATATGTACCACAGGTTCAAAGCTTCTCTGCACATTGGTTTACCATACTTACTGTCAAAATGAAAGTTTCTTATGTTGTCCTTTGCTGTTTGCAACTGTAGGTACCATGGATTCTATCTGGAACGATACGTGATAATATATTATTTGGAAAGGATTATGATCCCAGAAGGTGTTATTCTGTCAACAATAATAAATATTTTGATCATGAATTTCTTGATATATATAATTTTTTTTTTTTAATAAGTACTTCACTCTAAATCGAGACCCCAAATGAGTGTAATCTTAGTACACGGGAAGTATACAAGAGAAACCCCCTATTAGGGAGAAAAAGAAAAAGAAAATTCTAAAAAGTCAAAAAAACTAGAGAAAAGCAGACTATTGTATGTTGCTATCCTTGTGTAAGGGGGTTTGAAGATAACATTCTTTAGGTCTACTACCGAAATCTTGCAATCTTCAAAACTCCTTGCATTTCGCTCTCTCCAAATACACCACATTAAGTACAAAGGTGCCATCCTCCAAATTTCTATATTACATTGAAGATTTCCCTTAAGGAGCTACATGTGATCCGCCACCCTCGCGATTTTACAACACGCAATACTAAACAAGTCCAGAAAAGTTGCCTTCAGGGGTTGGTATGCACCCACAAATCATGCCAAAACTTGATCTTGGATCCATCTCTTACCTCCTATCTAACAAAACTCCCCACCCCCAGCTTATATATTTCCACCCTCACTCCGAAGGGCACCACTACCTTCTTGGAACACCAATCTCCCTTTATGCTATCATATTTAGTTTTCACAACCTATCTCTACAAAGCCTCCATTTCTGTAGTGTAACGCCATAACCATTTTTTCAGGAGAGTTTTGTTAAACTGAATCATAATTCTTACCCTAAACCACTGGATAGCATCGAAGAAAAAATCTCGACCAATTAACTAAGTGGAACTTAAACTCATTTCCACCCCATAAAAAGTCACTTTGAAGCATTTCAATCTGATTAGCCACACCTACAGGAATGGTGAAAATGGACAAATAATAAGTAGGTAAATTGGAAAGAGTGCTTTTTATCAAAGCCAACCTACCTCCCTTAGACAAATAAAGCTTCTTCCAATCAGCCAAGCGACGTTCCATTTTTTCAACAATACGATTCCAAATAGATGTAGCCTTATACGAAGCTCCCAAAGGAAGATCTAAATACTGTTACGGCATATATATATTTAGCCTTATTTGTTCTCTCTTATTATGGCATGTTTTGTATTATAGCTATAGTATTTTGTAATTAATAGGTAGATTATAGTTGCCTTATTTGTTCTATTAGTTTGCTGTAAATTGCGGAAAGACAGTCATGTAATTAGCTGTACAAAGTCTATATAATATGAGAAACCCTCACGGAGAGGCATTCAGTTCAATTGACATGGTATCGAGCCTAAATCATCTAAATTAGGGTTGTGATTCGAGTTTTTGAGTTGGGTCCTTTTGGTGTCGGTAACTTGGGGGAAGTTGTCGATAATTTTGGTGAGGGTTCTAAAGCTATTCGCGCTTCATGAGTGTAGGGTAGCAGCAGTTATAAGGGTAAGGGATTCATTCTTACCGGAAGTTCTTCTTAGTGGCTGCGGACTCTGTGGAGGTTGTCGTAGGTCCTGTGGGCTTGTTTTTTTCTTGCCAAAGCAGTCTTGCAGTGGCTGTCGGTGATTTCTGGAGGCTTTGGGGCTGTCGGCGACTTCTGGAGGATTTGGGGCTGTCGGCGTGATTTGGTGGTTCCCAATGACTGGCTGTCGTGGTTTTGGATTGTCGGCAATTTCTGGGGACTTGGGGCTGTCGGGCGTGAGGGATTTAGTGCAATTTGGTGAATCTGAAGGCCGTGGTGTGTAGTAGTGGCTGTGCACTGGTTCTAGTGTAGCTGCTGGGATTGGGCTTGCTGGGCTTGCTGTGTGGACTTGCTATTGGGTGGGCTGCTGCGTGGGCTTGCTTGGCTTGGGCCTGGTTATTTTTGGCTGCTGTTTGAGTGTTTGTGTTGCAGTTTGAGCTTGGGCTTGGTTGCTGTGTGGGCTGCTGGTAGCTATTTGGTGCTGTTTGACTTGTGTGGACTTGGGCTTGCTGTCCAACAGATTTGGTGGGCCTGTTACACCTTATCGGTTATATAATTTGTTGATTTTATTTTTTCTTGATTTCATCATGTCTTCTAGCGAGTCTTTTGGGGTCCGCTTTGGAGAAAAAATTATGCTGCTTGGGAATTTCAATTTAAATTGTTTGTTATGGGAAAAGAGTTGTGGGGTCATATTGACGGTAGTGATCCAGCTCTCACGGAGACTAAGGATTTGGCTAAGTGGAATGTCAAGGATGCACGTGTGATGTCTTGGATTTTAGGGTCTCGATCCTCTTATTGTGCTCAATTTGAGGCCCTATAAGTCTGCGAAGACTATGTGGGAGTATTTGTTGAAGGTTTATCAGTGGATAATCGCACGTCGTTTTCGATTGGAATATGAGATTGCAAACTACACTCAAGGCAATCTCTCCATTCAGGAGTATTTTTCGTTTTTAAATTTGTGGGGAGAATTTTCTGATATGGTTTATGCGAAGGTGCTCACGCTGCATCTCTCTCGATGTTCAGTTCATGAGCAGAGCAAGAGATCAATTCTGATGAAATTACGCCATGAATTTGAGGTTACTGCGAACTTAATGAACCGGATCCTTCTCCATCTTTGGATGTTTGTTTTGGAGAATTACTCGTGAGGAACAACGCCTTCTCACACAAGCTACGTTCCAGCAAGATTCCAATCAATCCGAGCCTATGCAGCCTATGGGAAAGGGAAAGGTAAGGATATGCGAAAGTCCGTGTTTTAGGCAAAGGAGTATGGGCATATTGCCGCTAATGTACAAGAAATCTTGTAACCATAAGAAACATGGCCACTTTATCAAAGAATGTCCGATTCGCCTCAATCGTCAAGCTACCGCCCTATCGGGCTGCAGGTGAATACATCTTCGCTCAGTGATGTCCTCACTTCATCTTCAGAGGCGGATCATCTATTCTTACTCTGAAATGGTTCAACAGATGATTATGTCACCTTTTCCGCCTTTAGGGCTCCAAGGTAATGGTACTACTTCATATAAGTCTTGGCTTATTGATTCTGCTGCATCCAATCATATGACCGAACATCGATACTCTTTGCAATGTTCGTCCATATCATGGTTCATCCCACATTCAAGTAGCTAATGGGAGTCATTTAGCTATTAATGCAGATATCAATCCTTCATTCAAAGATGTTTATGTATCTCCGGACTTTCTAATAGTCTTCTTTCGGTTGGTCATTAGTTGAAAATAAGCATGATGTACATTTTCTCGTGATGGTTGTCTTGTGCGGATCGTGTGTCGGGGAAGATACTGCGAAGGGGCCTAAAGTTGGCGACTATTTCGTTGCACTTTTCAATTCCTAGTTGTTTATCTTTTGCTTGTGAGATTAATACTCATAATGAAGCACAAACGCTTGGGTCATCCAAACTCGTTGTTACATCTCATATGTTAAATTCGGTTTGTTAGGCAATAAAGAACACGTTTCTAAAAATTTGTCATTTGACTGTTCTGTATGCAAACTTGGTAAGAGTAAGACTCTTTCGTTCTCTTCTCATGGGAGTCGTGCCGAAAAATGCTTTGATATTGTGCATAGTGATGTATGGGGCATTTCTCCTGTTATTTCTCATGCTCGATATAAATATTTTGTGACATTCATCGATGATTTTAGTCGGTATACTTGGGTCTATTTTCTTCGGTCCAAATCTGAGGTCTTGTCTGTTTTTCAGATCTTTGTAGCATATGTTGAGACCCAATTTGCTACAGGTATTAAGATTTTGAGGTCTGATTCTGGTGGGGAATACATGTCCCACGAGTTTCATGATTTCTTACATCACAAAGGAATTGTCTCTCAACGCTCTTGTCCTTATACCCCTCAGCAAAATGGGGTGGCTGAACGAAAGAATCGACATCTCTTGGACGTTGTTCGCACCTTATTGCTTGAGTCCTCTGTTCCTTCTAAATTCTGGGTTGAGGCATTATCTACTGCAGTTTACTTAATTAATAGACTGCCATCTCAGGTCTTGAATTTTGATTCTCCTTATTATCGTTTGTATCATCAGCATCCTAGCTACCTTAATCTGCATACTTTTGGATGTGTTTGTTTTGTTCATTTACCTCCTCATGAACGCCATAAACTATCCGCTCAATCATTAAATGTGCCTTTATGGGCTATAGTATTTCTCACAAAGGTTATGTTTGCTATGATCCTTGTTCTAACAAATGTCGTATATCTCGTAATGTTGTTTTCTTTGAGAATCAATCTTTCTTCTCTACACATGTTGAGTCATTGCCTGAGATTAGTATTCTACCTTGTTTTGATGAATTGTCTCTCCGCTGAACGGTTCAAACTCGAATGGTGTATACCGACGTCAACCAACTTTGCCCTTCCCGAGACCTGACCTTCATCTGAGACTGTTCGACCACTTCTCTTGAGATTGACCCACCTTCCGAGACAATTCCTGCATTTGGTCCTCGACGATCCGCCGAGTTTCACGCCCTCCCCGATCGGTATGGTTTTTCCCACACTTCTTTAATACTACTTTATCTTCTACTTCCATCCCTACATGCTTTTCCGGTATTTGTTAAATATGAATGTTGGCGAAAAGCAATGGATGAGGAACTTCAGGCTCTTCAGGACAATCATACATGGGACGTGGTTCCTTGCCCCTCTAATGTTAAAGCCATCGGTTGTAAATGGGTTTACTCAGTTAAGCTCCGCTCTGATGGGACTCTAGATCGGTATAAGGCACGATTGGTTGCTCTTGGGAACAGGCAAGAATATGGGGTGGACTATGAGGAGACATTTGCTCCGGTAGCGAAGATGACCACAGTGCGTACGGTTATTTCTATTGCCGCCTCTCAAGGCTGGCCACTTCACCAGATGGATGTTAAAAATGCTTTTCTTCATGGTGATCTCAAAGAGGATATTTACATGACTCCTCCTCCGGGTTTGTTTTCTTCTCCATCTTCCGCTGTGTGTAAGTTAAAGCGGTCTCTTTATGGCTTAAAACAGGCTCCTCGGGCATGGTTCGAAAAATTCAGGTCAACTCTGCTTCGCTTCTCCTTTGTCCAAAGCCAATATGACTCCTCTTTGTTCCTTTGCAAGACTCCTGCTGGTCTCGTTCTTTTACTTGTGTATGTGGATGATATTGTTATTACTGGCACCGACTCCAGTTTGATTGAACATCTCAAGCAGAATCTTCAAGCTTCTTTTCATATGAAAGATCTGGGTCCTCTTACGTATTTTTTGGGGTTAGAGGTGCACACCGATTCTTCAGGTATATTCTTGAATCAACACAAATATACCCAGGATTTGATTAGCCTGGCTGGTCTTCAGGATTCTTCTTCGGTGGATACTCCTATGGAGGTCAATGTGAAATTTCGAAGCGAAGAGGGTGATCTTCTTTCTGATCCTACTATGTTCCGACAGTTGGTAGGCAGCCTGAACTACTTGACTATTACTCGGCCTGATATTTCCTTCGCTGTCCAGCAGGTTAGCCAGTTTATGCAAACTCCACGCCATCTTCATTTAGCTGCTGTTCGCCGTATCATTCGATATCTTCGGGGGTCATCTGGCCGTGGGTTGTTCTTCCCAACCGGCTCTTCTCTTCGCTTCTTGTTGCTTATAGTGATGCGGATTGGGACGGATGTCTGTCACGGGTTGGTGCATGTTTCTTGGTGATTCTTTGATTTCTTGGAAGAGTAAGAAACAAGCTCGAGTTTCTAAATCTTCTACTGAATCCGAATACCGGGCAATGTCCGCTGCTTGTTCTGAGATTGTTTGGCTTCGTGGGCTTCTGGCTGAGCTTGGTTTTTCTCAATCTGATTCTACTCCTCTTCATGCTGATAATACTAGTGCCATTCAAATAGCTACTAATCCTGCCACCATGAACGATTTAAACATATTGAGGTAGATCGTCATTCTATTCGGGAAGCCTTGGACAATCGTGTTATCTCTCTTCCTCATGTTTCCACTACTCTTGATAGTGACGTGTTCACGAAGGCTATGACACGACAACGTCATCAATTTCTTGGGGCAAATTGATGCTTCTTGATCGACCGACATCAATTTGAGGGGATATTCACGGCATATATATATTTAGCCTTATTTGTTCTCTCTTATTATGGCATGTTTTGTATTATAGCTATAGTATTTTGTAATTAATAGGTAGATTATAGTTGCCTTATTTGTTCTATTAGTTTGCTGTAAATTGCGGAAAGACAGTCATGTAATTAGCTGTACAAAGTCTATATAATATGAGAAACCCTCACTGGGAGAGGCATTCAGTTCAATTGACAAATACTTCATTGTCAAAGATGCCACTCTACAACCAAGAATACAAGCCAAACCTTATACAACACCCACATCTCTAATGAGAACTAATGAATGTTTGGATGGCCAAATTTTCGTGATATATTGACTACACTGATAGACTTTATTAAAATTATTCTGATTCTATCAACAATACAGGTTTTCTTTTTCCTCACCATTTAATCTTATCATTTTTATTTACGAATCTTATTTTCTCATCTTCGATTGTTCCAAGTCCTAAAAAATCAGAAATCTTGAAAATTGTAGTTCTCCACATTAACAACTATGGATACATGAATATTTTTCTTCTTTGAGCAGATACTCAGATACTTTACAGGCATGTGCACTGGATGTTGATATTTCGTTAATGGTTGGGGGAGACATGTCTTATATTGGAGAAAAAGGAGTGAACATATCAGGTGGACAAAGAGCTCGTCTTGCTTTGGCGAGGTTATAGCATCTTCCATGCCCATTGTGGCTAGCTTCCAATCTACCTTATTCATTTTTCTTTGAAACTTCATATGGGATTCTTATCAAACTACAACTTGTAACTTTGTGCTATGAGCAGGGCTATTTATCATGGCTCCGATATTTTTATGCTTGATGATGTCCTCAGTGCAGTTGATGCTCAGGTTGCTCATTGGATTTTATGTAATGCAATTCTGGGTCCTCTTATGAAGCAGCACACACGTGTACTTTGTACGCATAATGTTCAGGTGATTCCCTTTAAACGTTATGGTTTTCTCAAGGTATCTACATGAGTTAAGTAAACATTTTATTTAGACTGATGTTCAGCTGGTGGATAAGAGGAATATTTTATGAGAGAAATTTATTGTATTTTCTTAGAACATATTGTTAGTTGTGAAATATATATATTTATATATAAAATACACACATGCACATTACTCCCCTCAAACTAGCATTTGTAACACTTGATCCCTCTCCAACTACCATTTGGGTACAAAGAGATCATTTATTTTCTCTGATTTTAGTTTTCACAAGTTAATCTCACTGAGAATTTATGGTTTGTGGCAGTCATTATGTAAATGAATTTTGTTTTGTGTTTCTTCACCCCCCAGGCAATATCTTGTGCTGATTTGGTGGTTGTATTGGAAAAAGGACATGTGAAGTGGGTGGGGAGTTCAGCTGACTTGTCAGCTTCTTCATATTCAGCATTCTCTCCACTAAATGAATTTGATACATATTTGCACATTCAAAGACAAGATTCCAGCGTGGATACTAATTCTGAAGTCCAACTAAATATCCTAGAAAAAATTACTGTTGGTGTTTCGGAGGAAGCACAAGAGATAATTGAAGTTGAGCAACGAAAAGAGGGCAGCGTTGAACTTACTGTATATAAGTGAGTAAAATTATTTTCTCCTGCTTATAGGACATAACAGCATCTTGAAACTGCACTTTGTTAGGGCTTTTCTCTTGATAAATTTCTCCCTGAACATTTTATTGATACCATAAAATTTGTTCATTATTATCTCTTTCAGGAATTATGCTGCATTTTCTGGTTGGGTTATTACTGTTGTAATATGCTTGTCAGCAATTTTAATGCAAGCTTCTCGTAATGGAAATGACTTGTGGCTGTCATTTTGGGTTGATACAACAACAGGAAGTGGTCAGTCAGAATACTCCACCTCCTTTTATCTGGTATTCAACTTCTGCACTTTTCCATTTAATTGCAATTTGACAAGGGTCCCTAGATTAAACTGTCTGCATTTTATGTGGATGTTTTTGGCAGATGTTGTGTCAGATTTTACCTTGTCCTTATCACAATATGAGATCCAAAGCAAATAGTTATTAAAACATGAATAAACAGAAGAATGACAGGGTGTATTATGGAATGCAAATGGGAACCAAGTCTTATTTATGTGTATTATATAAGGGGCCTCCACTGCATAGGGCAGGCTGCAGAATATCTCCCTAGGATTGTCTTGGGGGCCTTTCTTTTCGTTCTGAATTGTTGTATATTGTTTTTAGGATTTTTAAATTTGTTCTCGTCTGGGAAATTTGTGAAATGAGTAATGAAGCTATGTATGATTGTGTTGAACAAAGAAACTTCCCAAATGGGTGATATGCGTTGTCCTTTACTTGTTCTTTGTCTTGTGCCAAAGTGTGGCAAACAACAACCGCTGGTTGATGAATCTCCTACTAATGAGTTATATGAGCCACTGCCAGTGGAGGAGCTGAGAATTTACTGCAGATGCCAAAAATGTAAGGCTATTCCTGATGCTACTTGCCGAACATCTGACCTTGACTTAGCTAATAGTACTTCTACCCTTGATTTAAATTCTTCAATACTTGTTATCGATGATATGAATTTTCCTGTTGCTCGGTGTAAAGGTGTTAGATCTTGTACTCAACATCCTATATCTAAGTTTGTATTTGTTAAAGTATTGATTAAATGATTAAATTTATCATTTCCTATTAGCTTAAGCTTTTAGTACAAGTGGTGATTTAACATGGTATCAAAGCCAAAAGTCACGAGTTTGAACATTGTCTTAGTTATTTACCCTCATTTCAATTAAATATTCCACGTATTAGGCATCATCTATTAAAAAAGAGTTTGAGCTTACACGTGAAGGAGGATGCTAGAGTATTTATTAAATGATTAAATTTACCCCTTCTGATCAGCTTAAGCTTTCAGGATAAGTGGTGATTTAACAGTATACTATCAACATCTTTCACCCTTATATCATTCTTTTATATCCAAATTGCCTTTTAGTCTATTCCCCAAAATTTACAAGATGCAATTAGTGATCCAAAATAGTGGGAAGTGATGCAGAAAGAGATGAGACCTCTACATAAGAATAAAACTTGAGAACTGGTTGAGACCTCTACATAAGAATAACATAAGGCGAATTGGTGGCAAAAGGCTTTTCTCAAACTTGTGGGATAGACTACGAGGAGACGTTTACCCTTATAGCAAATATGAATTCTATCTGAGTTCTACTTTATTTGTTAGCAAACTTAGATTGGCCACATCAAGCACTTCAACAACTTGATGTGAAGAATGCATTCCTTCATGGAGATCTAGATGAAGAAGTATACGTGGAACTTCCTCGTAGTCCTCCATTCTCCTCAGCTAAGGGTAAAGTATGTAAATTGAAGAAAGCCCTATAGGAACTAAAGAAATCTCCAAGGGCGTGGTTTGGAAGATTCTCCTGAGCTATGCAAAGATTTGGCTATAAACAAAGTCAGTGGATCATACATTGTTCCTCAAACATACGTCACAGGGAAAGGTAATTTCTTTACATGTTGACTGGAAATGATAATGATGAAATAAAGAGGTTAAGGATATTTGGCCAGTGAATTTGAGATAAAAGACTTGGGCCATATAAAATATTTTCTGGGTGTTGAAGTTGCAAGATTGAGGCATGGTATTTTCCTTTCCTAACGAAAATATGTTCTTGATCTATTCAATGAAACATGGATGCTTGGTTGTAACGCTATTGACAATCCAGTAGAGCATAATAGAAAGTTAGAAGAAAGTGATGAGAGCCTTCTGGTGGATAAAGACATGTATCAATGCTTGGTTGGGAAGTTAATATATTTGTTGCACACTTGTCCAGACATAGCCTGTGCAGTTAGTTTATGCATTCACCCCAAGAGTCTCATATGGAAGTAGTTTATTGAATACTTAGATATTTAAAATTTTCACCAGGGAAACGGTTGTTGTTCGCTGAACATGATCACCTGAAAGTAGAAACTTGTACAGATGCAGATTCAGTTGGGTCAGTCACGGATCGAAGATCTACTTTGATTTATTGCACTCTTGTGGGAGGAAATCTTGTTACCTAGCGTAGTAAGAAACAATCAATAGTTGTTTGATCTAGTGTAGAAGCTGAATTTCGAGCCACGAACCATATCTGAGTTATTATGGTTGAAGATTCTACAGAAAGAACTTGGATTTGATTTTCAAGAGCCTGAGACTATACTGTGACAACAAGGTCACGATTAGTATTTCTCAAAGTCCAATCCAGCATGATCGTACTAAATACATTGAAATTGACAGGAGAGCAACTAGCAGATATTTTCATGGACTGTCCAATAGGTTTTTTCATTCCACCTTGTGTAAGTTGTACATGCGAGACATCTTCGCCTCAACTTGATGGGGAGTGTTGGAGAACGAAACTTCCCAAACGGCTGATTTGATTTGATTTCCATGTTTTTTTCTTTCATTGATTATATTCTATATTAGATTATATCACTTCTCTATGCAAACGGTGTAACAGAAGCGATTAATAATAAAGTAAAATAAGACTATGTTTCCCTTTTCTTTCAACTGATTGTACAAGTAAATGTCAGAACTAAAGCTTGAACAGAGTTTAAGAAGACAGCTAAGAAATGATAAATCTGATGGCTTTTCTAGAAATGCAGTCAAAATATAAACGGATGATTTGGCGGAAGATGCTAATCTCAGTCAACAGACCTTTAAGCTGCAGTTCCTTGAGATTCTGCAAATGGAGATCATTGATCTTTATTTTGGGAGTTTTTATGTGATTATGTGTGTTATTTTTCAATAGATCGGGACTTGGGAGTGGAAGGAACAGTGTGTTGCTGATACAAAGTCTAGACATTGCCACATATCTTCTTTTCCCTTCACCATAATATTTCGTTGTTGAAAAGATCATGCGAATTAGATTTCTGGGGAACTTGTAATTGAAATGTTTGTTTTGCTGTTTTAATTTTGGTCTAGTAATTGTTTTTGCAGGTTATACTCTCCATATTTTGTATCATAAACTCCTTTCTTACATTGGTGAGGGCATTCTCATTTGCATTTGGGGGATTAAGAGCTGCAGTAAAGGTGCATAACACACTGCTTCATAAGCTTATCAATGCACCTGTCCAGTTCTTTGATCAGACACCAGGCGGAAGGATACTCAACAGGTTAGAATAACATGCCTCCAGGAGATGATTCTAGTAATTTATGTATCCCACCCCCATAAGGTTTTTTTTTTTCTAAAAAAAAAAAATTTTTTGGTTTTATTTCTAGGTTGTCTTCCGATCTCTATACAATTGATGACTCTCTTCCTTTCATTCTCAACATTCTATTGGCCAATTTTATTGGCTTGCTGGGGATTGCTGTAGTTTTGTCATATGTACAGGTACACGTAAAATTTGTCCACTTTGCTTGTCTCTTCTGAAAATCCATTTTTAACTATCTTTCACGATTATGATGTTATTCAATGGTTTGATGTATAAATGTAGGTCTACTTCTTGCTCTTGCTGTTGCCGTTTTGGTATATCTACAGCAAGCTTCAGGTAGGTCTCTATATTATTAAAAAGCTTGAACTCATGTCATATAGGTGCGCACACCCTTGCTCAAAAACACCCATAATTAGCTTTTTAATCTTTATCAAAATTCTCTGTAGTCTCATTGCTCAAATATACCCCATATAGGTGCGGACATTCTGATTTAATAACACCTTTTCAATATATGAGATTATGACAATATGCAATGCATTCTAAAGTTGCTTTCTTATGTAATCATGCTGGTCGCTGATTCAAAAATGAGAACTTATTGAGGATGACAATGTTGTATAGCGTATTTTGAATACTTAGGAATTGATTCCGATGCTTTTGTGAACTTTATGATATTAATGTTGGCTGTCCACACAAGGAAAGAATAAAACTTGGACTAGCTAACTGTCTACTTACTAGAAGTTCTTCAGTTCTTCTACAGGTCAACATCAAGGGAACTACGAAGGCTGGACAGTGTTTCTCGTTCTCCCATATATGCATCCTTCACAGAAACACTGGATGGATCATCAACTATAAGGGCATTCAAGTCTGAGGTAGATATTTGTATTTTGTTTTTCGAAGTATGTCTAATGACATTATGTGGTGAAAAAATAGTCACATGGAAGGAACCAAATAAAGAAAAAGAAAAGAAGTAAAACACACTTGGAGGCACAAATACGTTTTATATGCTCAAAAAATGCATGTATAATTCTTCAAACCCTGGATTCTTTTCAAGAAGTTCAATAGAGGATCGTGGATTAGTTTTTAGTGTTCAAACTACAGATTCAAAAACTAGAGCAATTTATATATTATGGTAAATGTCCCTTCAAATTTTTCAAATGAATAGCTTTATATTTACTACGTCTAATAGTGGCACCGAAGGCTTAAAAATGTAAAGTAATTTACATTCAACATGCTAAAATCTGAGTGTTTGTAGGATATGGTGGTGGTCTGTCACAGCCATTACTGGGGCTGCCTCGGTGGTGGGCATGGTTGGCACCTTGCAACTATGCTATCCACAAGACCATGGCATGAGGGAGCCATGCCAGGGGCCGAATGGTTGCTGCATATTGGTGCACATAGCAGGCAGCAAGTGGTATTGCTGCCTCGTGTTGATTTATTGTGGCTTCCCTACTCAAGGGCTACTCTTGGCAGGCTGTGGGCCTGCACATGCATGGCTGCATGCACACTTAGTGTTGGCTGGCATTATGTTAGCATGACCGTGGACTTGAGTATGCTATGGTTTGACGATATGGATGGTGATGATGTTGTGAACTGAATCAAACAAAATCAGGAGATGGTATTGGCATTGGGGCAAGTACTCATTTGTGCGGGACAAAAGCAGCCAGCGAGCAAGTGTTGGGCTGTTCATGTATTGACTAAATGCCATGGACCATTGGAAGGCTTTGCTAGCTTAGGGAGCAGGCACTGCACAAGTGGGTGTATTGTCTTGCTAGTATGCAGGAAGCAATCGTGAAGGCATGCAAGTGGATGAGGGTTGCTTGCTGTTACGAAATTGTTCTGATAATGAGGACTGAAACCCTCTGCATGGACTGGTACGTGCATGTGGACTAGTTGAGTATAGCAGTGAATCAACAGCGCTGCTACAATGTGAGACTGCTGGGGGCTTGTGATAGATAGTGGCAGTAAGCAAGCACTAGGTGGCTTTCATGCTGGTGTGTTGCTTGAAGCATTAGAGAGAGTTTATTTAGGTGCTATTTTGTACAAGGAAAAATAGGGGTTGTTGTCTGTGTTGTAAGCACTGAAAGATTTCCTTGTAGGCCTTTGTGGCCATGTGCTTGACTAAGTGTACCGTGGGGTATCAATTAAGGGAGTTAGTTATTTTTCAACTTTCTCGGTTTGAGTGTAAAGATTGAGAGATTTTTCTTCCATAGAAATATTTATGCTGTGTTTTGTGCGTGCTTGTTGTGCTTTAACCTCTTTTTGGTTGCTTGGTGTGTTGCTGGCTGAGACTAAGCACACGAAACTTAGTGTCATCACAAGTCGTATTTTTGCTTTGCAAGATCTCTCTTCATTACGCATAATACTCTACACATTCCTCAAGGTGGAGAATGGATATCTATCATGCCTAGCTTGTTGCAAAAGAAAAAATGAGATCCTCACTAAGAGCCTTATATAAATAGATCTCCTAATTGATCACAAGACTTGACATGCAAGATAACAACCTGTTTTTGCATAACCATATTTCAAATCAAGTGATAGTCCACCTCCATCCTTTGTCCTCGGGAAACATAGGGTTGCTAGCAATGTACATCATAGCTTGGTTATCGCAAAACATCTTCATAGGCTTATCAATAAAAATCCCAATTATTTTACAAGAGATTTCACACAATTAATTTCATATGCTATAAGAGCCATAGCTCGATACTCAACTTCAACGCTAGATCATGCCACCACGTTCTGCTCCAGGTTACCAAATTACTACCAATACAAGTACAAAAAGCTGGCACAGATCGTTTGTGAAGATGATCTCCACACCAATCTGCTTTACAGATTCCAACAACTTCATAGTTGTTAGAAGGTTAAAAAACCAATTCTTTGCCTGAAGCTCCTTTCAAGTACCTTAATATGTGACATACTGTCACATACTCATGAGTTGGCAGCTACATAGAGTGAGTAGAAAAGTGGCAGACAGTTATATTGTCACATACGGAGGAGCTGGCAGGCAGTTATACTCACCCACATGCAGAATGTAGTTAATTCTGTTTAGTTGTTAATTGGTTGTAATGCTGTTGTAAGGGGTTAGTTGAATAAACACCTATAAGTAGTTCAATTTTCATTGTAAGAGGTAGCTTGTGATTTGTAGAGTTCGTACTGAACTGGAGATTGGGCATCTCGAATTGCCTTAGGAGGTTGAGCACCCTCGAAGTGTTCTTTGATTCAATAAAAGTTCTTCTACTCTTTTCTTCTTCCATTTTCTTCCTTTCTTTCTTCCATTCTTTCCTTATTTCTTTCTATATTACAGTGATTTCCTAACAGCACTGTTACACATACAATCTTCCAATGATCTCTAATCAATGCTGCATGATTATACAGAGTCTGTACGACAAATCTCGTTAATACTTGCTTTGACTTATTTGGGGTAGTGAAAGTTTTAGGGTTTGGAAAGAGAAACATGAGAAAATTGAAGAGAAAAGGAAATAAGATGAGGAAAAAAAATAATGACTTTAGGGTTAGGGTTTTGGATTGGTGTTTTGATACCATGTGGCATTGACAACTAGAGAAAAAGAAAACATGTTAACAAAGAATGAGAAAGATGGAGAGAAAAGATGAACTCGATGAACTGAATTTGTAATGAATGAATCTTATTCATGAATGAAGCTCATCCAAGTATATATACTACAAGTAGTCGCAGCAACTTACAGCCAAAAGAAAGAATACATGTGCAAAGAATCTTCTTAACTAACTCTAACCTTCTAACCATCTAACCGAAAGCTTAACTTACATTGACTAAGAATCACAGCTGTTAATACAGCTGTGATATAAAATATATACACTTAATACACCCCCTCAAGCTGAATGGAATAAGTTAATGACATTGAGCTTGGCCAACAAGTTCTGAAAAACAGTACGAGGAAGGGGCTTTGTAAGAATATCAGCTAGTTGGTGCTGAGATTGCACATGCAAAGTCTTGATGACACCTTCTAAGATTTTGTCATGAACAAATTGGCAGTCAATCTCAGTGTGTTTTGTTCTCTCATGAAACACAGGATTGGCTGCAATATGGATAGCAGACTGACTATCACAGAAACCATTGCAGGCTGTTTGTGGAAGAGTTGAAAATCCATGAGAAGTTATTTCAGCCAAGATATCTCACAAGTCACTGCTGCCATAGATCGATATTCTGCTTCTGCTGATGACCTTAACACAGTGTGTTGCTTCTTAGACTTCCAAGATATCAAGGAATCTCCTAGGAAAACACAAAATCCAGTCACTGATCTCCTTGAATCAGGGCAACCAGTCCAATCTGAATCACAAAAGGCCTTTAGATGCAAGGTGGAAGCTGCAGAGAAGAAGATCCCCTGGCCTGGTGAAGACTTGAGATATCTTAAAACCTTGTATGCTGCATCCAAGTGAGGCTTGCGAGGAGTATCCATAAATTGACTGAGTAATTGGACAGAAAATGAAATGTCTGGTCTAGTGATGGTTAAGTAGACTAATCTGCCTATCATCCTTCAATAGCTGGTTGGATCAGTGAGTAACTCACCATCATCTCTAGAAAGCTTGACATTAGGTTCCATAGGAACTAGGGCTGGTTTGGCTGCCACGACACCACAATCATCCAAAATCTCCAAGGCATACTTTCTCTGTGAAACAGAGATGCCTTTGGAGCTGTGTGCAATTTCAAGACCAAGAAAAAATTTAAGAGGACCAAGGTCTTTTAATTGAAATGCAGAATTGAGATAAGAAGTCAAGTTTGAAATGGCTTTAGGATCATTGCTTGCTATAACAATGTCATCAACATAAACTAATAAAGCCAAGAAAGCAAAATCCTGAGTCTTTGTAAACAAAGAATAATCAGATTTGGATTGTGTAAAACCATGCTTAATCAAGGTTGAAGAAACTTTGAAAACCACTGTCGTGAGGCCTGTTTAAGACCATAGAGGGACTTTTGAAGTTTACAAACTTGATGCTTCTTTTCAACCTCAAAACCAGGAGGTAGCTTCATATATCTCTTTATCCAAACTACCATGCAAAAAAGCATTGTTGACATCTAGCTGATGAAGGTGCCATCCCTTAACTGAAGCAAGAGCAAGTAAAACTCTCACTGTGGTGAGCTTAGCCACAGGAGAGAAAGTGTCTGAATAATCCGAACCCTCTCTTTGGGTGTATCCCTTAGCCACCAGCCTAGCCTTATACCTTTCCACATCACCATTGGCTTTATGTTTGATCTTATACACCCACTTACACCCAATAGGATGCATTCCTAATGGAAGATCAGTCACTGTCCAGGTATGATTCTTCTCTAGGGCATGAATTTCTGTAGCCATAGCTTCCATTGAGGAGAACTAACTGCTTGATGGTAAAATTTAGGTTCTATGTGGGAAGAGACTGAAAGACTGAAATGTTTATAAGCAGGGGACAGCATGTTGTAATCAAGGAAAGAAGAAAGACTATAGTGTTTACCTGATTCAAAAGATGCACTTGAAATGGCAACTGGAGAGGAGGATTGAGTGGCTAAGTTGCAGTGATAATGCTACAAGCAACCTGGTTTACATTTGGTCCTAGTTGATCTTCTAGGAGGAATAGAAATGGGAATGGAAATAGGAGATGTCAAATTTGGTGAATTTGACAGATTAGGAGAATTTGACAGATTAAGAGTAACTTCAGAATTGATTGAAATTTGATTAAAAACATTATCAACGGCTAAATCTGTTTGAGTAGTATGGACAGGAAAGGACTCATTGAAATGTATATCAAGTAATGGTTTAGGTATAACTAAACAACCATTTGAATCAACTTTGAATTTAGGACTTGAAAAAGGAAAGATATGTTCATGAAAAACAACATGTCTGGAAATGAAAACTGAATTATTGGAAAGATTTAGTAATTTGTAACCTTTGATACCATAAGGGTATCCAAGAAACAGACAAGGAACTTCTCTAGGATCAAATTTTGTTTTGTTCCTAAGCAGGGTTGAAGAAAAACAAAGGCATCCAAAAACCTTTAGATGATCATAAGAAGGAGGTTTTGAAAACAGAAGTTCAAAAGGGGATTTATTTGACAGATTTGGAGTTGGAATTCTGTTGATAATATGTGCAGAAGTAAGAATGCAATCACCCCAAAACTTGAAAGGTAAATGAGCTTGGAACCTAAGGGCACGGGCTACATTTTGTCAATTGAACTGAAATGCCTCTCTCAGTGAGGGTTTCTCATATTATATAGACTTTGTACAGCTAATTACATGACTGTCTTTCCACAATTTACAGCAAACTAATAGAACAAATAAGGCAACTATAATCTACCTATTAATTACAAAATACTATAGCTATAATACAAAACATGCCATAATAAGAGAGAACAAATAAGGCTAAATATATATATGCCGTAATATCCCCTCAAATTGATGTCGGTCGATCAAGAAGCATCAATTTGCCCACAAGAAATTGATGACGTTGTCGTGTCATAGCCTTCGTGAACACGCTACTATCTCAAGAGTAGTGGAAACATGAGGAAGAGAGATAACACGATTGTCCAAGGCTTCCCAATAGAATGACATCACCTCAATATGTTTCAGACGCTCATGGTAAATGTGATTAGTAGCTATTTGAATGGCACTAGTATTATCGCATGAAGAGGAGTAGAATCAGATTGAGAAAACCAAGCTCACCTAAGCCCACGAAGCCAAACAATCTCGTAACAAGCAATGGACATTGCCCGATTCGATTCAAGAGAAGATTTAGAAACTCGAGCTTGTTTCTTACTCTTCCAAGAAATCAAAGAATCACCAAGAAACATGCACCAACCCGTGATGTAATCACGAGTATCGTGACATCCGCCCAATCCGCATCACTATAAGCAACAAGGCGAAGAGAAGAGCCTTTGGGAAGAACAACCCACGCCGATGACCCAAGATATCGAATGATACGCTAACAGCATCTAAATGAAGATGGCGGAGTTTATAATCGCTAACTCCTGGACAGCGAAGGAAATATCGCCGAGTAATAGTCAAGTAGTTCAGGCCTACCAACCGCTTGGAACATAGTAGGATCGAAAGAAGATCACCCTCTTCGCTCGAAATTTCACATTGACCTCCATAGGAGTATCCACCGAAGAAGAATCCTGAAGACCAGCCAGGCTAATCAAATCCTGGGTATATTTGTGTTGATTCAAGAATATACCTGAAGAATCGGTGTGCACCTCTAACCCCAAAAAATACGTAAGAGGACCCAGATCTTTCATATGAAAAGAAGCTTGAAGATTCGCTGAGATGTTCAATCAAACCGAGTCGGTGCCGAATAACAATATCATCCACATACACAAGTAAAAGAATGAGACCAGCAGGAGTCTTGCAAAGGAACAAAGAGGAGTCATATTGGCTTTGGACAAAGGAGAAGCGAAGCAGAGTTGACCTGAATTTTTCGAACCATGCCCGAGGAGCTTGTTTTAAGCCATAAAGAGACCGCTTTAACTTACACACGGAAGATGGAGAAGAAAACAAACCCGGAGGAGGAGTCATGTAAATATCCTCTTTGAGATCACCATGAAGAAAAGCATTTTTAACGTCCATCTGGTGAAGTGGCCAGCCTTGGGAGGCGGCAACAGAAATAACCGTACGCACTGTGGTCATCTTCGCTACCGGAGCAAATGTCTCCTCATAGTCCACCCCATATTCTTGCCTGTTCCCAAGAGCAACCAATCGTGCCTTATACCGATCTAGAGTCCCATCAGAGTGAGCTTAATCGAGTAAACCCATTTACAACCGATGGCTTTAACATTAGAGGGCAAGGAACCACGCCCCATGTATGATTGTCCAAGAGCCTGAAGTTCTCATCCATCGCCGCCAACATTCATATTTAATTTCTAAAAGCATGTAGGGATGGAAGTAGAAGATAAAGTAGTATTAAAAGAAGTGTGGGAAAACCATACCGATCAGAGGACGGAAACTCGGCAGATCGTCGAGGACCAAATGCAGGAATTGTCTCGTAAGGTGGGTCAATCTCAAGAGAAGTGGTCGAATCCCTCGATGAAGGGTCACTTTAGAAGGGGCAAAGTTGGTTGACGCTTAGTATACACCATTCCGTGTTTGAACTGCTCAGCAGAGGAGACAATTCATCAAAACAAGGTAGAATACTAATCTCAGGCAATGACTCAACATGTGTAGAGAAGAAAGATTGATTCTCAAAGAAAACAACATTACGAGATATACGACATTTGTTAGAACAAGGATCATAGCAAACATAACCTTTGTGAGAAATACTATAGCCCATAAAGGCACATTTAATGATTGAGCAGATAGTTTATGACGCTCATGAGGAGGTAAATGAACAAAACAAACACATCCAAAAGTATGCATTAAGGTAGCTAGGATGATGATACAAACGATAATAAGGAGAATCAAAATTCAAGACGAGATGGCAGTCTATTAATTAAGTAAACCGCAGAGATAATGCCTCAACCTGAATTTAGAAGGAACAGAGGACTCAAGCAATAAGGTGCGAACAACGCCCAAGAGATGTCGATTCTTTCGTTCACCACCCCATTTTCTTAGGGGTATAAGGACAAGAGCGTTGAGAGACAATTCCTTTGTGATGTAAGAAATCATGAAACTCATGGGACATGTATTCCCACCGTAATCGAGACCTCAAAATCTTAATACTGTAGCAAATTGGGTCTCAACATATGCTACAAAGATCTGAAAAATGACAAGACCTCGATTTGGACAAGAAAATAGACCCAAGTATACCGACTAAAATCGCCAATGAATGTCACAAAATATTTATATCGAGCATGAGAAATAACAGAGAAATGCCCCATACATCACTATGCACAATATCAAAGCATTTTCGACGACTCCCATGAGAAGAGAACGAAGAGTCTTACTCTTACCAAGTTTGCATACGTAATACAAATGACAAATTTTTAGAAACGTGTTCTTTATTGCCTAACAAACCAGAATTTAACATATGAGACAGAACAACAGAGTTTGGATGACCCAAACGTTTGTGCCAGACTTCATTATGAGTATTAACTGTCTCACAAGCAAAAGATAAACAACTAGGAATTGAAAAGTGCAACGGAAATAGTCTGCCAACTTTAGGCCCCTTCGCGAGTATCTTCCCCGACACCTGATCCTGCACAAGACAACCATCACGAGAAAAATGTACATCACAGTTATTTTCAACTAACTGACCAACTGAAAGAAGACTATTAGAAAGTCCAGGAGATACATAAACATCTTTGAATGAAGGATTGATATCCCCTACTGCATTAATAGCTAAATGACTCCCATTAGCTACTTGAATGTGGGATGAACCATGATATGGACGAACATTGCAAAGAGTATCAGATGTTCTGGTCATATGATTGGATGCAGCAGAATCAATAAGCCAAGACTTATATGAAGTAGTACCATTACCTTGGAGCCCTAAGGCGGAAAAGGCTGACATAATCATCTGTTGAACCATTTCAGGAGTAAGAACAGATGATCCGCCTACAGAAGATGAAGCTGAGGACATCATCGAGCGTAAGATGTGTTCACTGCACCGATAGGCGGTAGCTTGACATTCCGAGGTCAATCGGACATTCTTTGATAAAGTGGCCATGTTTCTTACAAGAGTTACAAGATTTCTGGCACAAGATTAGCGCAATATGCCCATACTCCTTGCGCCTAAAACATCGGACTTTGCATATCCTTACCTTTCCCTTTCCCATAGGCTGCATAGGCTACTGGATTCAGATTGGAATCTTGCTGGAACGTAGCTTGTGTGAGAAGACGTTGTTCCTCACGAAGTAATTCTCCAAAACAAACATCCAAAGATGGAGAAGGATCCCGGTTCATTAAGTTCGAGCGAGTAACCTCAAATTCATGGCGTAATTTCATCAGGAATTGATCTCTCTTGCTCTGCTCATGAACAAATGAACATCAGAGAGAGATGCAGCAGGCACCTTCGCATAAACCATATCAGAAAATTCTCCCCACAAATTCTGAAAACCAGAAAAATACTCCTGAATGGAGAGATTGCCTTGAGTGTAGTTTGCAATCTCATATTCCAACTGAAAACGACGTGCAGTATTATCCTGGTGATAAACCTTCAACAAATACTCCCACATAGTCTGCAGACTTATAGGGCCTCAAATTGAGCACAATAAGAGGATCGATGACCCTAAAATCCAAGACATCACACGCATCCTTGACATTCCACTTAGCCAAATCCTTAGTCTCCGTAGGAGCTGGATCACTACCGTCAATATGACCCCACAACTCTTTTCCCATAACAAACAATTTAAATTGAAATTCCCAAGCAGCATAATTTTTTCCAGTAAAGCGGACCCCAAAAGACTCGCTAGAAGACATGATGAAATCAAGAAAAAAATAAAATCAACAAATTATATAACCTGATAAGGTGTAACAGGCCCACCAAATCTGTTGGACAGCAAGCCCAAGTCCACACAAGTCAAACAGCACCAAATAGCTACCAGCAGCCCACACAGCAACCAAGCCCAAGCTCAAACTGCAACACAAACACTCAAATAGCAGCCAAAAAATAACCAGGCCCAAGCCAAGCAAGCCCACGCAGCAGCCCACCCGAATAGCAAGTCCACACAGCAAGCCCAGCAAGCCCAATCCCAGCAGCTACACTAGAACCAGTCGCACAGCCGCACTACACACCACGCGGCCTTCAGATTCACCAAATTGCACTAAATACCTCACGCCGACAGCCCCAAGTCCCCCAGAAATTGCCGACAATCCAAAACCACGACAGCCCAGTCGCTGGGAACCACCCAAATCCACGCCGACAGCCCCAAATCCTCCAGAAGTCGCCGACAGCCCCAAAGCCTCCAAGCCGACAGCCCCAAAGCCTCCAGAAATTACCGACAGCCACTGCAAGACTGCTTTGGCAAGAAAAACAAGCCACAGGACCTACCGACAACCTCCACAGAGTCCGCCGGCAGCCACTAAGAAGAACTTCCGGTAAGAATGAATCCCTTACCCTTAACAGAACTGCTGCTACCCTACACTCAACAGAAACTGCCGAATAGCAGTTTAGAACCCTCACCAAAATTATCGACAACTTCCCCTGAAGTTACCGACAGCCAAAAGGACCCAACTCAAAAAACTCGAATCACAACCCTAATTTAGATGATTTAGGCTCTGATACCATGTCAATTGAACTGAAATGCCTCTCTCAGTGAGGGTTTCTCATATTATATAGACTTTGTACAGCTAATTACATGACTGTCTTTCCACAATTTACAGCAAACTAATAGAACAAATAAGGCAACTATAATCTACCTATTAATTACAAAATACTATAGCTATAATACAAAACATGCCATAATAAGAGAGAACAAATAAGGCTAAATATATATATGCCGTAACACATTTAACAAGTGTTGATGTTTTCTCTCCACAACAAAGTTTTATTGTGGAGTTTCAACACAACTCATTTGATGTAAGATTCCTTTTGATTGGTAGAAATCAGGCATGAGGAATTCAGGACCCTGATCAGACCTAACAACTTTTATATTTACCTCAAACTGAGTTTGAATTAAAGTATAGAAAGTTTGAAGTAGTTGTCTGGTTTGAGACTTTGAATGCAGTAAATAAATCCAAGTATAATGACTAAAATCATCCACAATAGTGAGAAAGTAGCTGCTACCATTTATTGATTCAATAGAAAAGGGACCCCAAATGTCACAATGAATCATATCAAAGATAGATTCTGACTTTGAAGTACTAACAGGAAAAGAAAGTCTGCGTTGCTTAGCTAAGGGGCAAATAGTACATGTAGAGTGTTGTTTACATTCAATGGAAGGAACAAGAGAATGTAAAAGACTTATTCTGGAATGAGAAACGTGGCCTAACTGATAATGCCATACATCAGCTGAAACATCTTTGACAGAAAAAGGAATTGATGCATTAACAATGGCAGTTATTGAAGGAAAATTCAAACCAGAATCATCTTGCGGCATAAGATGAAACAAGCCACCCTTCTCTCTACCTAATCCAATCGTCTACCAAGTGAGCAAGTTCTGAATAAAGCAAAAACCAGCAAGGAAGATTAAACAACATTTTACATTTCTGGTAAGCTTACTTGCAGAGATTAGGTTAAAAGAAAAAGAGGGAACACAAAGGACATTTGTAAGGGTAAATTTTGCTGAAATCTTAACAGTTCCTATATGAGTCACTTCAGCAAATGATCTATTAGGTAATTTTACTTTCTTAGAAACCGTAGCAGTTATAGATGTGAAGAAAGTAATGGAACTGACCATGTGATCAGTGGCTCCAGTGTCAATGATCCAAACACCATTATGACATGAATTATGTAGATTATGTGTTTGTGAAGCAGAAAAAACAGAATGTTGTGAATTTAAAGGAAAACAAGGGGAATATGTAGGTAATAAGTTACCTGCCATATTGGAAAACATGTGATCTTGAGTGGATGTGCTAGTTGCTGGATTATGAAGAGATTTAGGCTGAATCAAAGCAAGTAATTTCTTACATTGTTCTTGAGAGATGGATAGTGGAATCTCTGAAAACTCTTGCACTTGATAAGCAGCATGACCTTGAGGATAGCTAGTAAACTGAGTAGGAGGAACAGCAGCAGTTCTAGCTCTATTGGTCTTGTATCTAGGAGTATATCCAGGAGGATATCCATTCAGTTTGTAGCACTTCTCAACCACATGTCCAAGCAAACCACAGTGTGTACATGTGGGCCTTTCTCTACGAAAATTAGGTTGTTGCCTATAGGCTTTTCCTTGTGATGGCACCTCTGTCTTAGAGACTATTGCAGTAGTCTCAACAGGCATAGCAATAGGCATAATAGCCGGCATAGAGTAAGAGGTAGCAACCTCTCTCTGCCTCTCCTCTTAGATAACCAAGGAAAAAACCTTATTGATTCCAGGAAATGGATCAATTAAGAGGACCTGTCCTCTTATTTGAGCAAAAGACTCATGCAATCCCATGAGAAAGTGATAAACATATTCCTAATTATGAAAATCTAGGAGCACTTTCAGACCTCTACAAGTGCACTCAGGAATAGGACGAAAGCTTGAAAGTTCATCCCACAGACTCTTAAGCTATGTGTAATAAACACTTACAGAATTTGCTCCTTGTGTAAGACGTGAGATAGACTTTTGGAGTTGAAAGACCCTTGGGCCATTGCTTTGAGAATATCTTTCATGGAGATCCTTCCACATATCAGCAGCATTGTCAATGAAGACGATGCTGTTGGCAGTATCTTTTGACACAGAGTTGAGCATTCAGGAAAGCAACATGTTGTTGCATCGCACCCAACCATGCAGGGAAGGATCACCAGCTGAAGGTTTCACAATACTTCCATCAACAAATCCAAATTTATTCTCAGCAACTAGTGCCATCATCATGGAATGCCTCCAAGTGATGAAGTTATCACCATGAAGAGGACTAGAGACAATCACAGATCCTGGATTGTCTGCATGACGAAGGAAGAAAGGATTTGAGGAAGTATCGGATGGAGGTGAATTGCTCATATTGTTGTTCATCGAAGCTGCAGAAGATTCAGGTGTGATAATCACCATTTGAAAATGAAGCAGGAGATTAAGAGAAGAGAAGAAGCTTAAGCTTTGAGAGATAAGCTCAAGATGATTTAATGGCAGAAACTAGAAAGAGCTCGATGGCTTTGATACCATAACAGAGAATGAGAAAGATGGAGAGAAAAGATGAACTTGATGAACTGAATTTGTAATGAATGAATCTTATTCATGAATGAAGCTCATCCAAGTATATATACTACAAGTAGTCGCAGCAACTTACAGCCAAAAGAAAGAATACACGTGCTAAGAATCTTCTTAACTAACTCTAACCTTCTAACCATCTAACCGAAAGCTTAACTTACATTGACTAAGAATCACAGCTGTTAATACAGCTGTGATATAAAATATATACACTTAATACATGTGAAAAAGATCATGAGAGCTCAACCCTTGAGTGGCAGGCTTCTCTGTTTTTATCATATTAACGGTAAAATTATAAAAATTCCCTTATACATATTACTCTTACAATTATAAAAAATAAAATAAAAAAAAAAAAAAATTAAAAAAATTGTTATCATAGGTATGCGAAATTTATTGTATTGCTCTAGTTTACCAATGCAAATAGTACTTAATGTTCTGAATGTTCCTTTTTATTAAAACAAAAAGTTTCCCCTATTTTATTGAGCTACTCTGCCAATCTTGTTTTCTCATTTATTTGTATTGATTATGATCGGCAATTTTTTCTGATAATCACATCTATAAATCTTGGAATTAATCAATGCTTGTTTTGGGCAGGACTTTTTCTTCACCACATTCACTCAGCATGTTACGTTGTACCAGCAAACTTCTTACACAGAATTGACAGCAAGTTTGTGGCTTTCCCTGCGTCTTCAGGTATATCACAAGAATTGAAATGACTTCATGATAGTTTTTTACTGACATCTAATATAATAAAACTTTTTTTACTCTGAAGTTCGATTCATTAGGCTGGTTCGATGATCTGAAGCTTTGTTCTAGACAATACTCTGTGCCTCATAGAGATCATCCTCTTTGAGGAAATCAATAATCTAGGTCTGTTTTGCAGGCCTAGGTTTTTTTTGGGGGGATTAGGGCTCTCTTAACAAGGTCATTTTGTGGCCTAATGTTGGTTTTCCTGTGTACTTAGGGCGCCTTATACTTTTTGATATATACAATATTACTTATCAAAAAAAAAAAAAAGAGGCCAATAATCTATGGAGGTTGTAATAAATGTCTTGAAACTGGCTAATTCTACTGCACCTTTTAATACTACCCTTCCAGTGCTTAACTTAAGAATGGTTAAACATTAAGGTAAGGAGTCATTTAGAGAAAAATATGTGCTTTATAGTGTAGGGTGATAGTTATATAACTTGGTATTGACTTTTCAAAATGGAGGATTGTGATCAGACACTTAAAGGACAACTTTTATGCCATATGCTTAGTGGTTTAGGATAATACTTGTTGCCTTCTGTGACTACTATGGTGACCAGTCATCTTCTTCCAGTTGTTAGCAGCATTTATCATCTCATTTATTGCCCTGATGGCTATTATTGGATCTCGTGGTGGTTTACCAGTTAGTTTCGGCACCCCAGGATTGGTATGTTATTCTGCTCTTTGTATATCTTTGACTGCAATTATGCATTTCAATTCCTTCTACCTATAATATTCTGATTACTAGATAGAAGTCTAAATTTTTATTGTACTTGAATTATTTGCGTACTTTGTGAAACCTGGAAGACAATGGAAACTGCTGTATTCTTTTACAGGTAGGATTAGCTCTTTCCTATGCCGCCCCAATTGTGACTTTGCTGGGCAGCTTTTTATCAAGTTTTACTGAAACAGAGAAGGAAATGGTTTCTGTTGAGAGAGCTCTTCAGGTACTATGATAGACTTCCATAATACTTCCTTTTCTGATTTCTTACATTTGATTATGTTCTCTCTAGTATATGGACATTCCTCAAGAAGAACAGCATGGATGCCAATCCTTGGATCCAGATTGGCCAACTCGAGGACTGATTGAATTTCAAAATGTTACTTTGAGATACATGCCATCTTTGTCAGATGCACTTCATGAAATTTCTTTTACGATTGTGGAAGGGATGCAGGTAGGTGCATATAATTAGCTAGATCATGATTATTCAGTTTTGTGCAGGATTCACATTTATTGATTAAATTCAGTTAAGGCCTCAAATGTTTTACTTGGATTATTCTTACCACATCATTGGCATTTTTCCCTTCATCATTTTTCAGGTTGGAATCATTGGAAGAACAGGTGCAGGAAAATCTAGTGTTTTGAATGTCCTTTTCCGCCTTACACCAATATGTGGTGGATGTATTTTGGTGGATGGGATAAACATAGCTGATGTTCCTGTTAGAGATCTCCGTTCGCATTTCTCCGTTGTCCCTCAGAGTCCATGCTTATTTGACGGTTCATTAAGGTAATCCATGTAAATGTTTTTTATACTTTTCATGCAATTTTGTTGATTATATGTTCATCAGATATAATTTCTTGGCTATTGTGCCTTTTTCAGATATATCAGTGTTATTTATGTTATGGTTTCATTATCATATGATTACATTGACTGTGTTCTTTCAAATTCCTAGGGATAATCTAGATCCATTCCGGGTTAGTGACAACTTTAAGATTTGGAAGGTTCTGGAGAAATGTCATGTCAAAGATGAAGTAGAAGCAGCTGGAGGGCTAGATGTTCACATAAAGGAAGCTGGGATGTCATTTTCTGTTGGGCAACGGCAGCTGCTTTGCCTTGCACGTGCACTCCTCAAGTCTACGAAGGTCATGTTTTTCTGATTAGACGCCAACAGTATCTAAATACTAAAGTTTCAAGCAGAAAGTTCTAGGATGAATTCATCCAAGCACAAAAAGCACTTAATATTAAATTTATTGATAGTGTTGTAATAGACTATTTA
This sequence comes from Carpinus viminea, assembly GCA_013348765.1. NCBI lineage: Eukaryota > Viridiplantae > Streptophyta > Magnoliopsida > Fagales > Betulaceae > Carpinus > Carpinus viminea. The sequence goes on along the minus strand of CP054667.1, from coordinate 41,039,906 downwards.
GGGAAATAAACTCTTCAAACTTCCTAGCAATAAATTCATTCTTGCATGATTTAAAGTAAATATAAAGAACCAAATTCACTTTTCCATGGATCCTAGATGCCTATCCCTACTCGGTTTTGCAACAGAAATCCGGCATACCTTTCTAGCCTGGTTCCAGAGATGTTAGTCCTTTTCTTTTTTGACAACATTCTACTTAAAATAATTTATGTATGCTTGAGTGTCATGGCAAATTTATGTCAGTTGTCTTCATTAGTACATCCTAATCACTCTCCTATGGGGGTGCATTTGGAGTTCACAGACTGCATTGGTTTTTTATTTTATATGTTCCTATTCTCTTTGTCATCCATGAGAAATTGAAATAGATTATGATTTTTAGCAAAACAATTGATGCAATGCGACTTAGTGGGTTGCAGCGAAGAACAATAAATATGAAGCGGATATGTAATTCTAGACCTAGAGTCTATCAATGATCTAGAATTCTTCTCAAAATCTAGAGTCTTATCTATGATTTCAAGAGAAAGAAAACTCATCCATGAGTAATTCTTATTCAACAAAATCAATAATAATCAACAACTGTCTTGTCTAAGGCTATAAACATGTACTTATAGTCCCTAGAACCTTATTACTTGGAAAATACGAAATAACAACTCCAAAACCCTAACCCTAGTCCAACAAGGACAAGGAAATCGCCTAACTACCAAAACAGGACTGGGTGTCCAGACAGGACATCAGGCTGTCTGGACAGGGGTGTTTTGACCCCCTCTCAGGAAAAAGGGTCCGGACAGGCTGAAGAGCCGTCCGGACGGGCCTATGCTAAATAAGGCCGATCTGCATCAACAATGAGGAGAGAAAGAAAGGTGATAAACAAATGGAAAAGATAACAAGAGGGTTGTGGTGTATGTTGTATACAAAGTAGTTTATTAGAAATTATTGTTTTTGTGTATTGCTGCTGCTTTTTTTGGGACGGTGGAGGGGGGTTATAATATGAGAGAAATAGAGAGTACTGACGGTATTATGATTTCAGGTACTGTGTTTGGATGAGTGCACAGCTAATGTTGATGCTCAAACCGCTTCAGTAATACAAAATACCATATCTACTGAATGCAGAGGCATGACAGTGATCACAATTGCTCACCGCATTTCCATGGTCTTGAACATGGACAATATCCTCATTCTTGACCATGGGATCCTGGTACGCTTATCTTGGTGTGCTTCTGTATGCGTTTGTGTGTGCTATGCGTGTATGCCTTTTGTTATTGATTCATTGTTTCCTCCCCAGCTATTATATTCTAAAAAGGAGAAGAAATCTGTTATAAATTTTGATAATATTAAATATCTTGTGGTGTGGACAATGGTACGGCTAACAGATGATGAGAATGAGCCTAATAAGTTAGGATGACTAGGACTACATTCTTGAATCTAATGAATTGATTTCAAGGAAATAATCAAATGATTAAATTCATAATTTTCTATAAACTTAAGTTTTTGGAACAAGTAGTAATTTAATACTTTATTCTTATCATATTTGGTTTATTAATTAATTTTCTGGGCTAATTTTGTTTAGATTCATATATAATCATTGATTTAAGTGGATGGACCATATGCGGACATAAATCCCTTGCCCATCAACAATATTTACACTGGTTTTATGTAGAATTTTGAATGTCCAGAGCAGCATAAGCATTTTTCAATGAAATATTCTATCAAGAAGTTGTAGTACAGGTATTAGGTCGCTGGAACTTGTACATAACAAATGGTATACAAATTTGTTCGTATTATGCCCTAATATCTTAGATGGTAATGCCTATGAACAATCTCATAGCTTCTCCAAGTTGAGCGCACAATGCTGCATTGCCACTACCATCCAGCTTTATTTGATAAGAATAAACTGGAGCCTGACGTGAATGTCAACTGCTTTCTTAAATAAATTGCTGGTCAAGTCTATGGACCTGTCTCTTTGTTCTTGAGCACATTTGAGACCTGATATATCTAGTGTCTGTATGCACTTTACATTGGTAAAGAAAGAAAAAGAGGTACATTCAAGTCATTTATGAATTTGAGTATTTCTATAAATTGTTATCCAATGTTTTATTCTAATTGGTAGTCACTGCATAGATGTTTCCTTGCCATTTTATATTGTATTAACCTCTTAAAATCTGTTCCCTTTGTAGGTTGAACAGGGTAACCCGCAGGCTCTCCTTCAAGACGAGTTCTCTAGATTTTCAGGTTTTGCTAAAGCTTCTACAATGTGAATACTCAACAAGTACAACCACACTCAAAGCTGACAACATGCTCTGTGAGTGTTTTGCCTTACACTGCAGATCTGATTTTTCATTATAACTCACCTCAATTCTAACAGGCAACTACATTGGTTTTTAAAGCTCACCATTTGCCACATCTGAGAACTATAGTGGATTTGTGTATGAATTTTCTGATATGATTCTGTAAGCTGCTCTGCTTAGTAGTAGAAACCAAGACCTGAAACCAGATGTAACAATTATATTGAATTTCTACAACATGCTAACTCATTTCATATGTGACCATTAGAAACTATTATCATTTCAACCTGGGGTTCGCGGCCTCATCGTGAACTCATTGTAAAAAGGTTCTGATCTTTCCAAAACTGTCCGATTACGTATTTTTGAGATATTAGACTATCATGGTTGAAAATTTGAAATTTGAGATTAAACTGACGTAAATCATTCCATCTAAGGAAGCAATATGGGTATATAGGCAAATGGTAAAATGCTCCCCTTCCCCCAATCAACTGAAGCGACACATTGTATGGTAGCAACCCATAATTGTTGCCCTACATGTGAGGCTCTCAGAATAGGGGAGGATTGTGTTTAAACGATTTGCTTGATCAGAATCAACTAAATGTTCTTGAAGAATAACCCCTTTTTGCGGATCACCTTCCAAAGACGAATCGAACATCCGTTATGGATGAAGATTGCTTTTCAGCAGAAGCGTGGAATGTTTTGATGAAAGTAAAGGTTTCTTTACCATTATTTTAGCTTAACGTGCTAGAACAGGATCAGTTTTAGGCTACATTTTGGAATTATAGAGTGGTCCTGAAGTTCTTTTAGTAGATTATTTATGAATACTTCCCAGGCATCAAGGAGAAAGCCACCACCTCTGCTTTCGTGGGAGTAGTGATTGAATTTTTTGGAGGATGGATTCAGATTTCAGATCAACATCAAAGCGTATTAGGCGAAAAACCAACCAAAGTGCAGCTCCATCGTGCCAATCAACTTGATATTCCAATTAATATAATGTGTCATTAAGGAATCAGAATCACAATTATTTTACCTACCAGTAGTAGGTGCTTGTGCTTCCAAGCAGGAGATTGTCCAACATCCATTGTGTGTCTCAATTCTCATGCACATTTTTTTTTTTGTTTCTTCTAATGAATAAGCATCATTTTACTTAAAAACAATCTGATTACAAGACACCCTCCAAAGTTAACTGGAGGCTACATAAACCAGCAGCTAAACACAATCTCTACACCTCTACCAAGAGAAATACAAAAACTAACTAGTGAACCACAAATCCACTCAGCAATCTGCCATTTCGGTTCACCATTTTGGTTTGTCCGTCCGTTTGCGGGTGAAAAAGCACTAGAAAATTTGAGCTTTGTTCCTATCAGCATAGAAATTTCACATAGATTAGGGATACCATGTGAATGGACCACCTATGAAAAAGAATAATGTTACATACACTCTTACACTTACTCTCTTACGTATCTTTAAAATTACCATTGAATTTTAAATGATTTATTATTGGATTTTGATCCAATTGTAATTTTAAAAGCTATGCGAAGAAATATTGAAATGAGATTGTGAGAATGAAAGTGTGTGTAGCATTTAGTCTCTTACATCAGAACAAATACAAAACCATAAATTATTTATAGAGTATTCGATCTTGAAATTCCCATCTGCAACATGGAGCTTCAAGTGGGAAGTAGAAACCAGCACTCAAAAATGTTTCATTCTAGAATGCAAAATCTCTTTCCTAGATGGCAGTTTGTTGGTATAAAGAAATGCTATTTACTCGACTCGCATCTCACTTCATGCAATTATTATCCACATATGTGCGGTTAATACAGATGTTATCCGTTATCTGCATTTGAGGTATGATTGTTTTAGACCTTGACATTGTAATTCACTAATTATTGCTTCTGGTAAATAAATAAAAGACATATTTATAGTTGAACACTGTTATTCATATCACACTTGTTAACCATTTTGCCAATAAATTTTCATCACATATATTCTTTAATATTTAGCTTCCAATAAATCTATAGTTGGTGACAAGAAAAAACATTTTTTAAAAAAAAAAAAAATATTAAATGAAGAATGTATAAGGCAATTAATCAAAACAATTCACAAGAGCTTTCTAAAAGTGAAATCCAACAACATTACAAATCCAGCAAATATAAGAAACATAAATTACAAATTTGATAAGCATAAATTAAAAAATATTAAATATAATATATATATGTATATGTATAAAAAAAAAATAATATATATTAAATATATAAAGGGATGTGGATGCAGATATTATCTGTATCCTCATACTCTAAAACCGCTATATGCATTTGCGGATATTAGTTTCTACTATCTAAATCCACATTTGCATATGGTGTGATTAGCATTACCCGCCCACCTTTTCATCTCTAATGATCCCCTTGGTCTATTAATAGTTCCATTAGTGAAACAAATTGTTGTTATTTTCTCTCTCTATATATATATATATATATATATATATATATGTAAAATAAGAAGAAATGAGAAAATGGGTTGCACCTGCATATGCCTTTCTTTCCATGGATATTTTGACACGTGTTCGATACGGCATCGATAGTGGAGCTTAAAGTCGACACATTGCCACATTCTGGGTATTAATTATTTAACATGATTAATTAATTAATATTGTGTAGATTAATTTGCTTGCTAATTTATTTTTATATGATTCTAATTAATCACAGTTAATTAATTGGTTCTATCGATTCTTTAGCCGAAAGGGCAGATCATAAGCGAGTGGGGACCTACGACTGAATCATTCTGTCATTACACGTTTATACATTTATATTAAGCCTCTAATTAATTAACAAGTGTTAATTACTAATTTTAGGTTCTATTACTTTATCTAGTGGAGCTATATTTATATGTGTACATCTGTACGTGGCTGCATCCATACATTATTGTGCTTTATATGCTACTTGCTAACACGTGCATATACATCCACGCAGGGCGGGTCTCTTCTCTCTCGTTTCTTTATTTATTTAAAAATAATGAAATATCCAACTCATATCAAAAGAGAAAATTATATTGACGTCACAATAGGGGGATGATTTGAACTAGTGACCTCAGTTTTATTAGGCGTGGTCTCAGCCAATTGAACTACCTCTTGAGGACATATCCTCAAGGTACTAATCTCAACTAAATAAGCTAATTAGATCTTTTGTTAAAACAAAACAAAAAACAAAAATAGGTTAAAAGTTGCAATTAAACACAACTTTTTTTTTTTTTTGGAAAACTTTATTTATTAGTTCCGATCTTGTATCATTTTTGTAATCATACCCTTAAACTTTAAAAAGTGTCAATTCAGATAAATTATCTGTTAGAAGTTTGTAATGTCAACCCTCCCGTTCACATTCAACGTTCAATCCCAACGGAAAAAGTGAAATTCTCAAAATACCATTGTCCAAATTTAAGGTATTTTTGTAATTTTACAAATATCTTAGGGGTATTTTGGAGATTTAACTCATCAACCTTTAATCAAACTCTAAACTAACACTTTTTTAAAGTTTAAAGGTATGGTTACGAAAGTGATAAAAGATCATAAGTAGTATAAGTGAAGTTTTTTTCCAACCTCGGAGTGCATGCAATTTTTGCATTTCAGAGTTGCAAGTGCAATTTTTGCAAAGAAAAAAATAATGAAAGAAATAATAAATAAACAATCTAAGATTGAGAAGTACACATCTTTTGCCGGATGTTGGACAAAAAGGATAATGAATTTGAAGGTAACCTAGCTAGCTATATATATACTTGTTGCATACGCTAGCTAATTAATTAAATATATGCTATATGTCCTTGGAGGAAATCTTTTTTTCTCCTCTTAATTAATTATTTATTCCACAGTTTAACAATTATTGGATTAAGCACTTAGACCATCGGATTAATTATATAATTAAATTAAATTAAATAAAGTAGGTTAATTTATAAAGCTGCATGGGAACTCGCATAAGTTCATATTCTTATACTCCCACCACATTAAACTTCATTAGCTGTTTGAAGGATCTTTTAATTCTATGTATATATCATCCTCTATATATATATTTATATAATATTGACGTCAGCAATTAAGAATATAGTCAACATAATCATTTCTAATGAACCTAATTAAGAAGAGAATATTTACTGTAATTAAGTAGCTAGCCACTATTAATTACAAGGACAAAAAGAAAGAAGCTCTTGGCACCTATCAATCTTAATGGACAATAGGAATGAGAAAAGATAATACCAGGCAGATTCTATGTTGAACTTTATACCGTTATAAATGAGGGTGAAAAAAGAAGAAGAAGAAATCTCAAAAGGGAGATGAAAAGAAGAGTATGATCGAATCATATTTTCCAAAGATCATCTAAAAGATCATTCTTATACCAATTAATACAATAATATTGTTGAAATATTAGAATATGCTTGACCATATAATCTATCTTATCTTGTATGCACCTGCCCATGCATGCACCATTATTTGCATATGTAAGCTGACGGACCGGAGTCGGGATTTTTTATTCGGAGGGCCCAAAGTATGAACGATAGGTTAAGTTTAATTTTTAAGCCTAAAAATGCATATGTATTTAACTTAATAGAAAAAAAAAATTACCCCACTCCTTAGTTAACGTGAATGATGGAAGATTTGTTGGTGAGGATTAATGGAATTGGAATTAAAAATTATCCCACTTAATTAAGGTGGGAGTCACTAGCGCACACGAGGTGCTTGATAATATGTCTCACTGACTCTCTGGCCCTTCTTCTTACAAAATAGGTACGCACGTAGTTAATTAAAGAACATACACTTGTTTCATTACAAACGTCATTCCAATTAAGAACATATACATCAGCTTAGAATTAGAATCATTTGGTCTTCAAACTAATTAATTACACGATTTATCACAATTAATTTGTAAGCATAAAGAAACAAATTGATGGTGGAAAACGTATATATATGCATTGGATATGATTTGCAATCATCATCCATACAAGACCATTCACATGTTCACCAAAGACGTGGTCTACCACAACGTCATCTCATTCCCCAGCAATAATTGGTGAAGAGAAAGTAACTAATATATTGTCTCTGAGATTAAGGAATTCGGCTACATACATTGCCATCATCATTGCAGGTGTCGGCCGGACCAATTACTGTCCACTACTACTGCATGCCAGGCCATCAATTTATAATCCAATTGGGTGTAAATATAATTTCTTTTTCTTTTTTTTAATCAATTAAATAATACATGTATTGGACCTTATATTTTAATAGAAAGTTCGAACACCCATATAAAAATAAGTATTACTTAAATTTATCTCTTCTAAAAAACTTAAACTTTTAAGATAATTAAGCGTATCTTTATTAGCGTTTGGTATTGTAATTAAATTTCGACCAAGAACTGCCATGCATATATATAAAGTATAAAACTACTGCATGCCGTCATCGATCGTTCTCATCATTGTACACACGATAATAACTTTGACATTACACATGATATGTATGTTAAAATATATATATAAAAAATATAAAATTAAAAAAAAAAAAAAAACCTAAAATACATAAGGAAAGAAATAAAACATTGCAAATTAAATAAGGAAAATTATATATTGTAACAAAGGAAATAATATATTTATATATAATTAACTTTGGTTTTGTAGTCGTCCTTTTTTTTGTCTTTTGTACGTTTGATTTATATATAGACATAATATATATTACTAAAATTAAATAAATAAAAAATCAAGCGATAATTGAAAAGGATATCTGGTTATGGGGCGCCAATGATATGATATAATAGTATATTCACCTTTCATCTTTCTTGTTAGACTATTGAAATGGATGGAGAGAATGTGAAATTATATATATAATTGGTGTAACAATATTGCTTCAATTTAAAAGGTCCACTCAAAGCTGGTGGAGTTGCCACGTCAGCCGGCCCCTTGTGCTATATATACAAGTAGATAGAGATTGGAGAGCTAGCTAGCACCCCCCTGCAGATAGCACAAACAAACTAGCTAGGGTTTAAGATATATATAATTTCTACGATATATCTATACATACATATATTCACTCTATATATAATATTTACATATATTGGGGTATATATGTCGGTGAAGATAGCTGCCGAGCACGTGCCAAAATTGGTGGCGGTGAGGGAATATGATGATGAGAGAGATAAGGTGGCGGTGGAAGAGCTGGAGAGGCGGTCTGAAGAAGGGCAGAAGGGCAAGCATGCGCTTGTCACCGACCAAATGGGCGATCCCATATGCCGCGTCCGTCCATTCCCAATACACATCATGCTGGTAATTATATATTTATTTCATTTCTAATAATTACGTAATTAATTCAACGCCACGTTATAAGTTTAGGTTCTTTTGGGATTGCAGTTTTTCAATGTGATTTTAAAATTAAATGCGATTTTAAAATTTGCGTTTTTCAAATTCCTACTTTTAAAAAAAAAAAAATCGGAAAGGCGTTTGGTAAAATATTTATTATACGAAATCTCGCAATGTCAAACACTTTATGTTTTGCAATATATTTTAAAAATATAAATTATTCTTGTAAAATCGCAATCTCAAATACATCCTTATTGTATTTCAAAGAAAAAAACTGTGTAATGTGATATATATATATATAGTTGTTTTGTGTTTTGCAGTTGTTTTAAGTTTTGCATTAATTTGGTTTCACTGATGATGTTTGTACAGGTTGCCGAGTATGGAAAGGGAGAGATTGTGGGGACGATAAGAGGGTGTGTAAAAACTGTGACACTTGGGAATTCCGTTTATGTAAAGTTGGCTTATATTCTGGGGCTACGGGTCTCCCCTACGCACAGGTCCCTCTCTTTCTATCTGTGTGTTTGTGTGCTTTATAGATTCTAATCCAATGGCCACCCCACAATAAAAAAGAAAGGGGACAGGATTAGATTCGGCAAGAACATGAGGATGGTAATGTTAATTCCTCGGATCATGGAAATGAGCCAGGTTTTCTAATGAAGAATCTCTACATAAGTTGTCTTAAATGTTTATTGATGTTTTATTGGGGTTATGTCAGGCTATGCCGATATGACTCAATCAGACTTGAGAAAGTGTCCACGATCTGTTGCTCTATAATCATGTCCAAATAAGATAATTATAATTGGTCTTTTCGGCCTTTTTTTTCCAAAAAAAAAAAAAAAGAAGAAGAAGAAGAAAGAGCTATAGCATGTCATTGACACACGTATCCACCATCATGTGTACGTGCACTTCTGTCAGGAAATGTTCCAAAGGATGCATGTCTCATTCTCTTCTTGTACGTGTGTGTGTGTATATATATATATATATATATATATATATGTCATGAGTCCACTATTAGGTTGTTCTTCTTTGGTATTAAAATATTATCATCTTTTGAGAAGGAGGAGGAAAAAAGAGAATTGCTTTATCTAGTACGGACAACAAATGATTTATTAAAAGTCCTAGTCTATGGTGTGTGTGTCCTAAATAATTGCCCTTTCTTAATTAACTAAGATTTTCTCCTTCAATTACACTGTGTTAGATATGTCACCAGGCGCAGCCTAGCTCCCGTACTGAGACCACCATTTCTTATGTTATATGATCTATATCTCCTAAAATGTTCCTTGCTTTTCCCCCCCTAATAAAGCCCCTTTATAAAGTACTTCACATTTATTCCATTCCACCTGTTTTTAATCATATATATATATATATATTAGCTAGGTAGGTAGGTACCATTTGCTTTTCCTTTTTTTTTTTGGCTTGCTGTTTTAATTTTAATATAAACTTAATTATTGGCTTACAGAAGGCTTGGAATCGGCACAAAACTGGTACAAAAATTAGAAGAATGGTGCAAGCAAAAGGGTGCGGAGTATGCATACATGGCCACGGATTGCAAGAACGTGGCCTCCATTAATTTATTTACCAAAAAATGTCCGTACAAGAAATTCCGCACGCCTGCCATGTTGGTGCAACCGGTCTACGCTCACTACAAACCAATTGGCTCCGGCATTAACATCGTCCCACTCACCCCAAAACTCTCTGAGTCAATTTATCGTCGGATCTTTGCTAACTCCGAGCTCTTCCCAAGTGACATAGACAACATTTTAAGCAACAAGCACAATTATGGCACTTTCATGGCCTACCCAAAGAAGTTTTCTTGGGATCCAAGCGCCGAAATAGTAACTACTCTTCCTTCAAGTTACGCAATCCTAAGCGTGTGGAACACAAAGGAAGTGTTCAAGTTTCAGGTGAAGGGCGTGTCGGCATTAGCATACGCCGGCTGCATGGGGACGAGGTTGTTGGACGAATGTATGCCGTGGCTGAGGCTGCCGTCGTTTCCCGACGTTTTCCGACAGTTCGGGGTGTACGTTTTGTACGGGTTACACATGGAAGGTCAACATGCATCGCGCCTCATGAAGTCCCTATGCGCAAAGGCGCATAATCTGGCTCTAGACGACGGCGGATGCGGGGTCGTGGTGGCCGAGGTGGGACAGCGGGACCCGGTTCGAGAGGCGATCCCACATTGGAAGACATTCTCGTGGGATGATATGTGGTGCATTAAGAGGCTTGGAGATGCAAGTGAAAAATGTGAGCCGTCTGATTGGATGAATGATGACCAATCATCCTCATCCGTGATTTTTGTTGATCCACGTGGTTTCTGATGACGACACCGTTTTGTTGTTTTAGCTTGAATATTGACTCACGTGTAACTCATGTTTTCTCAAAGAAAACAGAAGATGATCAAAGTTTAATTTGTAGTGTCTTAAGGTGGAAGCATCTAATGAAAGACAACAAAATCATGTTCCTTTTGCTAATGATCATGCATGGTTCTCCTTAATTGTTTGATTATGTGATTGTAAATTAAGCAAATCAAGTCTAATAATCAGGTTCACCACCCTATGAACTCATGATGTCCTTGATTATCCTTATGGATCTGGCTTTTTCTCTCCAGCCTATTAAAAGTTTCTAAAAGTAAGATAATTTTGAAATTCAATCTTAATCGTTGCATAAACTGCAACATATGATGTTATTTTAATAACAGCATGTAAGTCGATCCTATCCTTATATGCTCAAACCACACTACAAGTCAAGGTTCAACTCCTCAAAGACCAATTTGGTCGGATCTTTACAAAATCATCAACTTCTTGTTCGACTTAATTAATTCCCAAGTTCCATCTTTTAAAGAGTAAATTGTTGTAAGACATAAAGGTAGAAACTAAAATTAAGTATAAGTCTATGACTTAGTAAGTAAATAACATATGAAAGACAATTATCAATGGAGTAAATCCATTATTTAATGAAAAATATTTCATAATAAAATCAATATCGTGTAAAATAGCTTTTGACATAGTATCAAAGCAAATGATGAAAGTGCATTATACATATAGTATATGTTATAGAAAAATGTAAAGTCATAGCTAAACTCTACATGGTTTATATATACCATTAAACCTCTTAATGTGAGATTTGTGCATCTCAAAGGACCTTTGGTACAACATTGGTGTCCCAATAAAATCCAACTAGTAGTTCAATGTTGCTCTGTCGTGATAACCATCCGTAAATGGTTGCATTGGTCATTTATCTAACCCATTGGATCTAAGTGGGCCCCAGGGCAGGCTCAACCCTTAGGCGGGTTAGACGGTTGCCTAGGGTCCTCAATTTAATAAGGCTCTCAATTAGTAAATTTTAAAAAAATAAAAATAATTAAGTCATTATTACCGTTCATATTCTTTAATTAAGGCCCCCTAATACCCTAATCATGGTAATAAAATAATTGTAAAAAGGCATCCAATTTAATAAGGCCCCTAATTAATGAATTCTAATAAAAAAAATTCATAAAATAAAATAAAAACAAAACAAAATTAAAGACCTAATTGCCATCAATATATACGCTTTGATATATAATTAAGGCCATCTACTTAATTTTATAAAAACCATTAATATCATTTGATTTTGGAAAATGCTAAGAGTTCTTCCCGTAGGTTCTCCTGGCATTCTCTCAGTCTCATATAAAACATGATTTAAGAAAAAATAAAATTGTAGTGGCCTCCACCACCGGTTTTTTTAGGCATTAACACCAAATTTGAGGTATTAGCACCAAATTTGTGAAGCATTGCACCAAAATTGAGACATTAGCATCAAATTTAGGATGATCAAATTCATTTTGGGTGATACCATCTTTAAAGGGTTAACCTTCCACTCTTAAGTTTTAGTTTTGAATCAAAAAACAAGTTTTAAAGAATTAGAACATAACTATTAACTCATAAAAATTAATTTGTTAGCAAAAAAATGGTATTACAGTTTTATTTTTTCTTAAATCATGTTCTACGTAAGACTGAGAGAACGCTAGAAGAACACTACGGGGAGAACCACTAGCAAAAATAGGATTTTCACATTTTAATGAAATGATATATCAAATAAAATATTCAACCCTAATTATGTTAAACGTTTAAAATCAAATGGGAAAAATAAATAAATAAATGCTTGATGGAAATTTTCTAAAATATTTTATTTTGTAATTAATCAGTAATTTTGCATCCCAAAAAGTGAGAAGAATAATTTTTAAATAAAAATATAATAATACTATTAAAATAAATATTATTTAATAAATATTTAAATATTAAAAAAAAGGGCCCCACTTAAATTTTTTACCTTAGACCTTAAAATATATTGTGTCAAGCTTGTTAGAGCATTCCTAATAGCGTCACCAAATTTTACTCACCAAAATAACTTTTAGTTATTTTAACACTTTTTTAGAGCACCCTACCAATCTTACTATTTTAAGGAAAATGCTAGGGGTTCTCCCGTAAGTTCTCCTGATATTCTCCCAATCTTACATAAAACATGATTTAATAAAAAATAAAATTGTAATGGCCTCCACTACTAATTTTTTTAGGCATTAGCACCAAATTTGAGACATTAACACCAAATTTGTGAGGCATTAGCACCAAAATTGAGGCATTAGCGTCAAATTTAGGATGATCAAATCCATTTTGAGTAATATCAATATCCCTAAAGGGTTAACCTTCCACCCTTAGGTTTTAGTTTTGAATCCAAAAACAAGTTTTAAAGCATTAGAATTTAACTATTAACTCATAAAAATTAATCTATTAGCAAAAAAACGGTATTACAATTTTATTTTTCTTAAATCATGTTCTATATAAGACTGGGAGAACGTCAGGAGAACACTACTGGGAGAACCCCTAGCAAACCCCCTATTTTAACAATCTAATTTTATTATTTCATTTAAATATTATTTTTCAAAGATTTGTTTATTCTTTTTTTTTTTAACTATTAAAGGAAGAGAGAGAAATGAAAAGCAAAAGGGAAGAGAGAGAAATAAGTTATTTAATGAATATGTGAGTGAATAGTAATTTTTAAATTTGGTGAGTACAGTTCACCTCACTGCTTTTTTTTTTGTTAAAGACTTAAAGTAGTGGGGCTAAAAAGTAGACATTTAAGCATTCCTAGCAACCTTACCAAATTTTACTTACCAAAATAATCAAAAGTACACTTTTAGTTATTTTGACAACTTTTTTTTTAGAGCACCCCGACAACCTCACTATTTTAACAAGAATTTAACTTCAATGCGGATGAGTTACAAAACCCAACTTTTGCAGCACCCAATCCCTAGCTGACAACTCAATTTAAGCTAAAAAATTGCACAAAAATAACATAGGCCCAAATACACTAGATTTCTTTCAATTTTTTTTTTATTTTTCTTTCTTTCTTTTCTTTTCTTTTCTTTTCTCTCCACGCCTGCCGACACCATCATCAGTCTCAATTTTCTTTTTCTTCCTTCTCTCCACGCCACACCTTCTTCTTCTTCCTTCTTTGTTTTTTCTTTTCTTCTTCAAGCTGCATTAGGATTGCCATGGAGGTTCATTCTCTTTTTTCTTTTCTTCTTCTTCCTTCTCTCGCCGTAAGTCATCTTCTTAGGCGATTTTCCGATGCTGGAGCCATTTTTTCTGGCTTTTAGGGTGATAAAATCCTTTAAGGGGTTAACTTTTCCTCTAGGTTTTAAATTTGAATCCAAAAACGAGTTTTGAGGCATTAGAAATGGATTTTAGGCATTAGAATCGAGTTTTGAGGCGGATTTCGATGGGTCACTGCAGGTTTGGAGTCGGGTCACAATAGGTTTGAGACGGGGCATGAGGCTGCACACCACGGCGTGGTTCTCGTGGGCCGTGGAGGTCTCGCGGGTCTTTCTTTGGTTGTGGGTCTGCTGGTATGGGTCTGTGGCCGTGGTTCTCTAGTATGTGGGTCTTTCTTTGGTTGTTTGTTTGGGTTTATTTGGTGATTTGAGCTTATTCTGTCAAAATAAGCTTGATGATGTGTCACCATGTGGTTGGATGCTGCAAAAGACCTCTTTTACAGATGAACCACATGGTAGGGGCTCTCTTTTAACAATTTACTTTCACTATTCCATTTAAATATTCTTTTTCAAAGATTTGTTTATTCATTTTTTAACTATTAAAGGAAGAGAGAGAAATGAAAAGCAAAAAGGAAGAGAGAGAAATGAGTTGTTTAATGAATAGGTGAGTGAATAGTAAATTTTAAATTTGAGGAGTACTGTTCATCTCACTACTTTTTTTTATTGGATCCGGCTTACATACTGTTATTAAAATAACAGCATGTATATTGTAGTAAAAGCAACTGTTAAGACTAAATCTCTTAAAATCTTTTTATTTTTTATTTTTTTATTTTCTTTCTTCTACTAAAAGCTTTTAAAAGTAAGTCAACTTCATAATTCAATTTCAACAATTGTTTTTATTACAGCATACATGCTGTTATTAAAATAACAGCATGTAAGTTAGATCCTTTTTTATTATAGTATTGAGGTTGAAAAGTGGACATTTAGGTCATTTTGGTTAAATTATCTCACCAAAATAACAAAAAATTGGTTTTGGTGAGGCTATAAGAAGGTGAACAATACTCACCAAATTTAAAAATTACTATTTACTCACATATGGATTAAACAACTCATTTCTCTCTCTTCTCTTTTGTTTTTCGTTTCTCTCTTCCTTTAATTGTTAAAAAAAATAATAATAAACAAATAATTGAAAAATAATATTTAAATGAAATAGTGAAAGTGAATTGTTAAAATAGTACAGTGGCAAAGGTGTTCTAAAAAATGAATTGTTAAAAAAAATAAAAAATGTGGTGAGTGAAATTTGATAAAGCTACTAAGAATATTCTAAGTGGCAAAAATAAAAACATAAATTTGAACCATAGAGTCAAAGCCAGTATAATGGTAAGCCCATGGCCGTCATGCATACATGGAAGTCATATCATATGGTACACTTTGCCTTTTACATGCATGGAATGGTAAATACTTAGATGACATTCCATACCTTTTCCAATACTTCATGTTCACAAATTTAATTTAATTCGTTTACAAAATATTTTCATGCAAGTAGTAAACATGTTTAATACATAAAATCATATGCCAACAAAAACACATAATAGTATCCATGTGAATTTCACTCGCTTTGATCGTTGAAATTACCTTGGAAACTATCCCCAAACTCGATTTTATCGGAACAAATACCTACTCTAAGAACCAAAAGACTAATAAAAGAGGATGTTGAACACAGGAATTATCAATCACAGTGGTTTGTTTATCGATCCTAAAGCCTACTAATCGATCCCAAGAGACTGCTGATCAATCCCAAAGGCTGCTGATCATCATCAATCCCAACTTATCTTTAAGCAATAATTTTTAGCTTTTAGTTTTTATCTAAAATATATATATTTATAATTTTTTCATTTTATGTATATTTTTTATTATGGATCGATGACATGAGTCATTATATAATTTAGATTTATACGTAGCATACTAATCAGTCAAGAATTTAGACAAGATTTGATAGTAAAGATTTATTTGTTAGTTTTGCATAGTACATGAAGCTTTCAGAATATTTTTATTGCATAAAGAATTTATTGCAAATTAGTGTACTACAAGTACTAATTTTATAATTTTTCCAATAACAAAAGCAAAATTCGCGTGCCACCATAGCAATGTATGATTTATCACATATATGCCCTGGCCCAATACATGCCTATGCCAGAAAGCTTTGCTTTAAGCCCAGTATCCAAAAACCAAAGCCTGGGCAAGTGTCGCTCTCTCTCTCTCTCTCAGACACTCAAACAAATGGGGATAGCAGCAGCGGTTGGGGTTTTGGTGCCGTTCCCATTTTACTACTTGCTTTGGAGTAGACCGCAGTCGTGGGTGGACCTGTGTGGGAAGGGGCGGGACCCATCAAAGGTGATGGCCCACGTCTCCCATTTGCTGAAGGTGGTTCAGTTGCTCTCACTCTTCTCTGTGTCCTCCCTCTCTTGGCCTCCCCCTCTCTACTTCTGGCCCCTCCTCGCCTTTGGCCAGTTCCTCAACTTCAGGTCCGTCCATTCCTGTCTTTATGCAATATTCATGTGCGTGCGTGTGTTTGTGTGTGAGATGGGATATTGGGATGTTGTTAGGTGCACCTGTCAAATTTTGGTTCTGGGATTAACTTAGAATTATGAATGTGTTATTTTTGGACAATATTTATGTCCTCCCTTTGACGTCTCTTTAGAAAATCATCTTAAGTTTGCTGTGTAATTCTTGTCCTTATGGTGCCTTGTATTTTTGAAGAATAGAAATGTCACTAAGTGTAATGATTATATCATACGCTTGTACCTTGTTAATTGTTTTGCATGCTTTCATTAAGTCCATTAGTTTATTAATGAAGATGTCAGTAGCATCAGTGAAAGATTTAAAGCTTTAAAAGATTGGGAGGGGCATGCCACAAGGCTCATATGTGTTTATAACATCCAAAAAATGATTTCTGTACTTGGAGCTTTTTGAAAGAACGGCGTATCTCTAATAGGGCTTACCAGATTCTTGTTTGGATAATTGGTGTGTCAACTAGCCATTGGGATGATCTCCTTTTCCAGCACATATGGTTTTTGATCAAATGATTTACTTTACTTAGTACTGATCCATAAACTGTTTTTACCATAGACCTAAAGGTTCAGAGCAAATGCAGCCATGCTCCTGTAGAATGTATGTCATACTGTTACAATTCCCAGGCTCTAATTGAATTGCCCTTCTAATTTGAGAAATGGTACTGATGTTAGCTTCATGTTGATGCCTCAAGTGCACACATTAATTTCTTCAAACACCGGCATGTGTGTTAGCATCCTTGTCAATTAGACTCAGCAATATGGAATGGAGAAAAATTTATGGAGAATAATAAGCTCCTTGGACATAACATCTTGTAACTTCTCAAAAACTTGAAGTATAGACTCCAGGACAAAACAAGAAAAGAAAGAACTTTAACGAAGGGATTTGGTTGGAGGGAGCAGAAGTCCAAGACATGCCTGCAAGGTAATTTGATAGGAACCTAATCCTATGTACTAGATAAGATGAAGATAAGGAGGCTAGAGTGTTAGTCCAATTGGGTTTCTTATTGTTGTTAGTGATAAGGGGTGTTAGTTTACTTGGTGTCCTATTATATATATTCAATAGGTTAAGATAATATGTGCTCTATTTTGTTATAATCAAAACAGAGAGTCGGATGAGGTTGTTAGGATTTGTTCTTTTTATTTGAGTTATCGTCAAGTAGTTGAATATGGATCGGGTGAATTTTTTATATAAAGAATTGCCCTTGATCTGTTTGATCATTTTATCAAAAACATTGATTGTGGTTTTGTCTCCCACTAGGTGAAGCACTTTCTTCAGTCAGTTAACTTGATTGTCACGTGGGTTTCCATCATAGAGTTGGTTCTTCATCCCCTTGTCTGAGAACTATGTGTGTGGGGCTTAGGGTTTGAATCCTCTGAATCCCAGCTGAGAATGCAATAGTTACAGTTATGTGATCCCAGGTACTGAAAAAGCTCACAAGATTTTTTTTTTTTAAAAAAAAACAAAAAAGTTTAGGAGAAGGGGAAGAACCTGTAGGTCGCCAGGTTTGGCAGTGCTTCAATTTGAAGAGCAGAAGTAGCATTTATTGGTTGTAAATTTTATGAATTACTAGATAGTTTCTGGAGCAAATACTTGTTTTCTTTGTAGGGTGCAGGAAATTCCATCTTGGGGGACTGAGAATTGAGGCGGGTTTAAAATTTCAAAATGCAAAGCCAGCCTTTGGCTGGGGATTGTGGCTATTGAGCTGTGTAATAAGAATGACTGAGGATTATAAGGGTGAATCACCTTTAAACCATAGCCACATCTATGTATTAGGGTTGAGGATTCCCTTCCTAGATTGCTAAAGGAAATTTGCAATAGTCAAAGAAGCTTTTTGACGACGTCTTTTCCTATCTTCTTTGCCTCATATCAGAAGTTTGTGGCATCTTATGTAGCAGTGGGTCATTTGCTTCCCATGATGATTATGGTTTGAAGAACTGGCAGAATGAGTTTGTTAATAGGAGCATATTGAAAACACTGCATTAATCTTATTTATCAGAAAACAAAATTGCACTAATCTTAACAGATATAACTTAGAAGTCTGCGTGAGCATGGTAGGCTCCACAGTTCTCTGGCTACTGTTGTTTGTTGGAAACTGAGCTTCATTAAAAAATAGTTTCTCTAAAGTTTAATTTGTTTCAACCAGAAGTAAAACTAGACAAGAAAACCATGAGAGCTGTTGGATCATGCTTGTAACTCCTACGAAGAATTTAATGCCTGTTTGGATGTGCATTTGACTCATTTGAGGGGCATAAAAGTGTGTTTTAAAACTCAAAAAGTTCATTTGAAGAAAAAATACCTGTTTAGTAAAAAAATTGAAAGTGCTTTTAAGGGTTTAAAATGTCTAAAAATGGTCAAAACGCACTTTTGGCAAAAGCTTAAAAATGAAGCTTTTGCCAAAGTGTGTTTTTGGACTTAAAAGCTCTATTTCTCAAATACAATCCCAAACATGCTCTTAATTTCTTTGTTCTTTTAGCTTTCACTAAGTGTTACATACCATGGAATGACCAGAGCATGCATGCTGGCTATTTTCTAGAAACTCGTACTCGCAACAGTAAAATGAAAAAAAAGAAAAGATGCTGTGTCTTGATTTTGGAGGACCACTGTTTACTTTCAGATAAAATATCAATTGCTTATGCTCCAGTGGTGACATCTCAAATATTTTCTAAACTACTTAGAAATTTAGCTGGTAATTTATGTGCTTTCCATGAATAAATTTGTGGTCGGACTATTGCCTTTGTTTGCTGTGCTGTGTTTTACTTTCTATCTCTTAATTGTTTTACTAAAACTGTCAAATTACAGGGTGTATCAGTTGCTTGGTGAATCTGGAATTTACTATGGAGTTCGCTTTGGAAAGAACATTCCCTGGGTGACAGAATTCCCTTTTGGGGTTATTAGAGATCCTCAGTACGCAGGAAGCGTTATGAGTCTTCTTGCATGTCTTTCTTGGGTTCCCTTACAATACATTCTCCTCTGGTCACTCGGCTATGCCTTCATGATATATCTAGAATCAAAGGAAGATCCAGCCACTCGGGCAAAGCTTGTCTCATGATTTGATAATGGAAGAACTAACCGTGCCTCAGATTGTCCAAGGTAGATTGTCTAGAGGTGTTTCTTTTCTTTCAGTTCTTTGCTTCTCTTTCTTTTTCTTCTTAATAAAAAGAGAACAGTTTTGCTCCATCGAGCCGACACCTAATATTTTGGACTTTTCTTCCTTAACAGGGGATTTCTCTTATATACTTTTTGTGTACTCAGGGTTGAATCCCTATATATATAACACAACAGAGTCGTACAAGCCGTTGTGACTTTCGTCAATTTATCCAGAGTTAGCCTTTTGGTGTCCTAGTCCTCCTTGTGGTGTTCATTATCCTGGTCATAACAGTTTGGCATTTCATTCATTTAAACTTGATTGTCCATAGTCTACTGAATCCCTGGCATATCATGCAGCGACACGAGAGAAAACTCCATAGTTCCTATATGGCTTCGACTTAGCTCGATTGCAGTCCCAAGGAGGGAACTGCAGCTATCTCACCAATTGAGAATGACGACGGAAATGTCCTGAAACCTTGACACAAATAGGAAATCTCAAATTTCTAACGTGCACCATTAGAAGAATCTGTCATCGTTGTGGATTAGGTGCCATCAGAGTGACCCTAAACCCAACATCAATAATTGCAATGGCTTCCATTGCCATATCCCTGGCTTTTGTTTGTTTTTTTTTCTTGGTAACAAACTATCATTCAACGTTACAAAACAAGCCTTGACAGCTTAGACATGAAGCTAAAACAAGCTTAGACAGGATAACCCATCCTGTACAAACTACTAGCACCTTTGATGAAGGAGAAAGTGGAGGTTACTTACGAATGCAAGCTATGAAAGCCGCGGCGCAATATGATGAATACTACCATCTGAAGTATGAATACCCCTATCAAACATCTAAACAAACTTTTAAAAAAGCTTAGAGATTTAGATGCAAATAAACAATGCAAAAAAGGTTTCCTTCATAGGTTGTGAGTCTGAAGTCCAATTGGTTAGGGTTATCAAAATCTTCATCCAGACAAACCATTAGCACCTCAAAAAACTAGGAGAACAAAAAGAAGAAAAAGATCCACTTCACAGACAAAGTCTAAAGCCCAACTAGATTAGGTTAAACACTAAACAATATAACAGAAAATTACAAAAAATAACAAGAAAAACTCAAAAAACATCAGTTGCGGTTAGGGGTGCCAATGCGGTTAGTAAATTTATTAATCAAGAACTGCTAACCTAGCGTTAACAGTTAGCGGTTATGAGCTTAGCGGTTAGTGAAATAGATAACCGCCCGCTAACCGCTTTTTCAAAATTAGGCTTTTTTGGGCTTTTCTTTGGGCTTTTTCAATGTCTCTTTGGTCTCAATTACTATAAAAAGAGCCCATATTAAAAAATAAAAAAATATTTGACTTCAAATTTATATTTACTTGTACTTTTCCAACAAGGACAAAGAAAAAAAAATCAAATAAAAGAAAAATAAACCAAAAAAATAATGGATTGGGTATGCTTGCAGCTCCAGTGACCAGTACTCTTACTGGATCCTTCTCTATGTTTAGAAAGCTCTACATATATCTAACAAGCTTCTAATGACCAGTACTCTTACATTATGATTATATTTACTTAATCAAGTTTGAGATCTTTTAATCTTAATACTTCAATTATTGTTATATGTATCACATTGTTGAATCTAATATCAATTACTTAATTTGATATTATATAGTCATATGATCTTAATAATTAAATTAGATATTACGATTAACGATTTATATTGTGATAATATTTACTTAATCAAGTTTGAGATCCTTTAATCTTAATACTTAAATTATTGTTATAAGTATCACATTGTTGAATCTAATATCAATTACTTAATTTGATATTATATAGTTATATGATCTTAATAATTAAATTAGATATTACGATTAACGATTTACATTATGATAATATTTACTTAATCAAGTTTGATATCCTTTAATCTTAATGCTTCAATTATTGTTATAAGTATCACATTGTTGAATCTAATATCAGAATCTAATATCAATTACTTAATTTGATATTATATAGTCATATGATCTTAATAATTAAATTAGATATTGCGATTAATGATTTACATTATGATCATATTTACTTAATCAAGTTTGAGATCCTTTAATCTTAATACTTCAATTATTGTTATAAGTATCACATTGTTGAATTTAATATCAATTACTTAATTTGATATTATATAGTCATATGATATTATGATCTTAATAATTAAATTAGATAGATTTTGTTTACCTCTCTCTTTGATTGAGAATTGAGATAGATTTTGCTACTATTTTAACTTATATTAGTATGAACTTGCATAGTTATAACTTATTACCTATGAATATGTATGTATAATTTATTATTATATAATCAAATGATTTTATGATTAATTGATCATGTAATATAATCATATAAATTATAATGATAATATATTAATACTCAAAGTATGATTTAATTATCTAAAACAAAAATGTGATTTAATCATTAATGATCAATTGATTATGTAATATGTATAAATATTATTATAATTATAATTATAAAAATATAGTTTATAAAAAGCGGTTAGTGGTAGCGGTTAATAGACCCTATAGCTAACGCTAAATATGATTAGCGGTTAGGCGGTTAGACGGTTAGACGGTTATAGCGGTTAGGCGGTTAAGCGGTTAACGGTTATAACGGTTAGCGGTTGGCGGGCGGTTATTAACCGCCCGCATTGACACCCCTAGTTGCGGTGGAGGAAGGCATCGGAAGGAAGCTGCTTAGTGAATGGGACCCACACGCCAGCGCATTAAATCCACTTGTAGAGCATGTAGTCCACGCGCTGGCGCATGGGGGTCGGGAGGGGCTGCAAAAAGCTACCAAGGAGTTGGGACGCCGATAACGTTGGAGGAGGGGTGCGTTCCAAATTGTGGCTAATAGAGAGAATGACATCTAAGTTTGAAAAAGTTGATCTTCAAAGGCTACACATATCCGATGAGTAAAGCATCAGAGGAGGCGATCCACAAGGAGAATGAAGTGGACAGAAAGGCATGAATGTTGCAACTATTGTTTCATGAGAGTTAAGGATAAATTGTCATAAATGATGGATAGATTTAGAGAAAACTCTAGAGAGTAAGGAGTGCTCTCATGAAAAGAGAAACTCGAAAGGAGAGGAAGAAAAATATGGAAGCTAAGGGTGGTGGGAGGACCCTCCTCCTCAAGCTTAGTCGTTTGGGCTGTATTTAGGAGAGAGAAAAGAGAGTTTTTCTTTTTGAGAATAGTGCTAGAGCTTTTATTTTTTTATTTTTTTAATTCTTTTACCATCAAAAACAATGATTTTCATCCCTCATTAGTTAAATTTGTGGCCTTCGGAAACCCTCGAGGAATGTGCAGGTATTTCAACAACAAATATTTATCTTTTCATGGAAAAAAATATAAAATTTGTACATTTAGTGGTTTACATAAAGTTAATGACGTTATATTATTTAAACTTTTTAAAAGATGTGTTATTATTAATTTTATGTATACAGTTAAATATATAAATTTTAAATTTTAATCATAAAATAAATATTATCAATTTCAGTAGAAGAAATTAGAAATTGAGAAGATACTTGTCACTTCAACGAGGCTTTTGTGAAGAAACATTTGGGTCTAGCAATTGTGGCAACATGCATTGCCAAGAGGGCTGACTTCAAATTTAGTTTATTTCTTGTAAAAGCTCCCGAAGATAGACTAAACTGTGTCAAATAAATTCTCTGTGATAAATTTGGAGACAGGTCTGTTTAGCCAGAACCATTTGCAGAAAAATTGATATTCTTCTATACAATTAAATTGAAACAAATCCAAAATAGCAGCAACAATAACAAAAACCAAAAAAAAAAAAAAGGAATTGTCCCTCTTCTCCTTCTAGGCTAGAGCTAGGGACACATCAAAAATTTGAAGTACTTTCTTAACAGCTTGAATGTCGATGTCTATTAATTTTCCTGTCTTGGAGGAAACAATGACACATTTCTTCTCTTCTGCATTTGGAACAAATAGTTTCCCCTTTTCTTCGGAGCAAAACAAAGCGATGCTGCAGCAAATATGTGTAACCACTTCAAACTTATGCCTTTTTAAGTTCTATCTAAACTTATCTGAGTTTATTTGCCAGAAGAAATTAATTACCTGGGTTTTTCCCGTGCATTTGCTAGTTGGATAGCTGCTGTGTTCGTAGCGATAACCCCAGCTGAGTCATTGATAAGGGCTGCCAACTGAAGCAGAGAAAACCCCAGCAGAATCAAGATTGGAACTTGGAAATGCTCCATGTTTTTAATCATCTAGCATTATCATTCTTCATCTTTTCGTAGAAAATTTATACTATTGTTGTATGCTCTAAACATAAGATGTAAAATAAGTTAAATTAATAACCATGAAGAGAAATGTTACATGTACTTCTAACTTCTAAGTGCTTACTCCTTGACGTGGGAGTGAAAACCACCATTGAATTTTAGACGGGTTAATCTGTATATGAGATTTTCTACACAAGAATAAGTGAAAGAAGGAAAAGTTACCTGGCCAGGAGTTGTGATGAACACAATGCTTGCATCATCTCCAACAAGTTCTTCCACCTCCTCCCTTTCTTTCTCATGTGGAATAACAAAAACTGGCCTAGGTCCCCTGTTAACAAATACAATCTCATGTCAATGCTTCCACATGAGAGTGTCTTTTTAACTCTTTTTTTGGCTGAATAGCAGAATTATGTCTGGTCTCTGCATTTCAAACAGCAGTTTTTTATTTTCTTCCCTATTCTTTTTTCTATAATGAACTCAGTACCTTATAGAATCTGCTATTTCAGCCCACACTTCAATTGGTAGCAAGCTATCAGTATCCCCCTTAGACTGCATTGAGGCCTTGGAATCCGATTTTATCCCATGAATTACAACATATCTTCCTTTCTCTGCACCTGCTTTCCTATATTTTGCCTCTACAACTGCCTTCAGCTTCCTTGAAATGGCTACTCTGAGAGGAAGCACATGTTGCCTCGGCACGCTTCGAAATGGTTTCCCCAACCAATCAATCATCTGATGATACCTAATCAAACAAAACCATGTTAATACTTTGCCAAAATCATAACATAGTAAATCTCTCTGTACTTTTTCTTTTCCTGCAGAACAAAATTGTGTTCATAAAGGACAATGTTACTAGTGCTGTAAAGGGGCGTCTATGTTAACTAAACATTGAAGTACCTTAAATCATCTGTCGTGTATTGTAAACTCACATGTTATATCCTCCATCAGAGAGATTGGTACTATCTGGAGCAAATGTTTGGGAGAGAAGTAATCCTGCCCCTGCAGAATTGACATTTGGGTAAATGTAGCTAACTCTATCTCGAGCTGTTGTCATGAACAAGAATGCCGCATGCCCTAGCCCTGCTAGTCTGGTTGACAACACCATGTCATAGTACCTATTCTGCAACAACAATTGAACCCACCTGAATAATCACTTGTTCTATATAAAGTTGCAAAGAGAAACTATAGCTACTGTGTAAAAGCTTATTAGATAGTGGAGAACTAAATTATTTATTTAACCCTTTATTTTTTACCTTGTAGTTGAGAGGTGACAAATTGTTAAAAGAAGAAAGGTAAAAGATATTGGAGGCACCGACCTTAAGAAGTCCAACCATGTCGGTGTACTCGGCTGGCTCGGGATAATCGTCATCAGGATCATAAACATTAGCCCACCTCACATTCTTGTTCATCTCATACGTCTGCTTCCCTCTCGCCGACGCCAACACGTCCACCTGAACACCCGGGTATCTGTCCTTGATCAGCTGAATCACCGGAAAGAAGAGCAAGTTCTCATACACGCCCCCGGAGACCATGCAGCAGCACCTCCTCACGTCGCCTCTAAGTTTCAACCCCAAGGACGCGATTTCCACGTTATAACCCGCCGGGAACTTCAGGAACCCGTATGGGCTGTTGGGGTTATCCGGCGGCCGATCGTCCTCTTCTTGCTTCCCGTCGGAGAACAATTCTCCGTACTCCATCTCCGGGTCCTCTCCGTCGTCGAAGGGGTCGAGCCAGGAGTTCTTCTTCTTGTGTTGGGCGTTGAGGCTGCTGATTGGTCTCTTGCCGCAATGAGGGTGGTCTGGTGGGTTCAGGAAGGAGAGTTTGGTGGAGTGGAGTGAGGAAAACGAAGCTGGGTTTGTGAGAAAGGGTGAGAGGGGTACTTTGGGGATTAGAGAAGTTGTAGCCATGGATGAGGACTGAGGTGGAGTGAATAGTACTACTGATCATGAGCGCTTCTTCTGCTTCAGTTTCTGGTTTTATTATTAAGGGATATGAATGAGTGGATGATGGTTGGATAAGTGGGCCACCTTCTTTTTCTTTTTTATAATTTTTGGGGTAATTTGCTAGCATTTTTTAGATTTTTTTTTCCTTTAAGTTAAAAAATATATATAGATTATTATCAAATAACTCATTAACACAAAATATTTAAAAATATTTTGATTTTAAAAAAAGAAGAAGATGTTTTTAATTAAAAAATAAGAGTTACTGTTTATTCATATTATCCTAATTAATATTATCAAACTATCGTTTTATGCTTTTCTCGATCGAATGGGTTAAAAATAACGGTCAATAATAAATCATGACTTGCATGTACCATTTTAATTTTTTTTCCTTCCATTTTTGCCCTCACATCCTAAACACATGAAAATATGTGGAGGGTATAAGCATCATTTTATTGATTTAAAGTGGGCAAAAATGGAAGGAAAAAAAAATTAAAATGGCATGTTCAAGTCACATGACCGTTAACTGTTAGATTTAACCCCTTTGACTGACAAAAGGGGGGGAGAAATGTCATAAAATGGTAGTTGATAATCAAATGTAAATTAATGAATCGTGAGAAAAGTGCCGAGACACTATAGTTCATCAAAGGCAAAAGGTAATTACTCCAAAAAAAAAAAAAAGAAAGGGGAGGAAATTAGCTTCCCCACAAACTACCACACGCCGACTATTTTCCCTCATAAACTACCAATTTTACATTACACCCCTCATGAACTATCCTTTCATTACCAAAGACCCCCTACCATCAGTTAAAGACGTTAAATCAAACAGTTAACTGTATTGTTTACGACACTATTCCGTCAGTCAACAACACTATTCACTATACTGTTCACGCACGTGACACATTGACCATCATGTTTAACGTCCTTAACTAACGGTAAGGGGTTGTTGGTAACGAAATGAAAGTTCATGAGGAGTGTAATATAAAATTAGTAGTTCATGGAAGCAAATGATCCGCGCTTGGTAGTTTGTGGGGAAAAAACTAATTTTCCCAACAAAAAAAATAAAAATAAAGTTCCTAATTAAGTTTAAATCTTGTCTCTCCTCCTACCCCAATGAAATCGGCTGTGGGTGTGTTGTGTGTGTCACAGACTCACAGTAGGAAGGGAGTGTGCATGAATAGGTGTGAGGTGTTGAGCCGTGTGTTTTGTGTGGTGCTCTTTGATGGCCAACAACTTAAGGAATGTTACGGGTCAAATGGCTTTTAGAATTTTGTGGGTTTAAAAGTGGGCTTATTTGGAATCACTTGTATTTTTGTATGCAGAGAGAGGTCTTTTCGGACTTTGACCCCCCTCTCCTCTCCTGTTTCAAGATTAATTGAAAATGTTCAAGCTAGGTTCAGACCTTAGTTTATTATTGTTCATGTTATCTTGTTATTCAATAATATTGCAGATTGAAAATGAGGGAAATTATTGATCGATGATTTGTTTGGTGAGAGAAATTAAGCACCTGCTTCCAATGTAGTGCACTGTTGAAAAATCATTCATCTCAACAGTCAAGCCAGTATATTGTTACCCAGATTTCAAATAAAATGAATAATGTTTAATATTTATTTTTAAAAAATTAGAAAATATGATATCAGACATACAGTTAGATAAACAAAACTTTAAATCTTAACCATGAAATGGAATTTTCTTTAGCGTGTTCCAATACCCTATCGCCAAGTCCCAAAAATGAACTTGGATATTCGCAAATATTACACTTTTTTTTTTTAATTTATCAAATGGCAAAATTAAGGAACACAACATAACATTCCTCAGTACTGTCAATTCTTGATCATAGTCAGATTGAATGAGATTGAATGGAACATATATATATATAGCTGGTTGGTTTATACATAACTTGTTTCTTGGTCGTCTGAGGTTAAGGCTTCCAACATTTGTAGAATTAGTTCAACTCATTTCACAAGGGTTGAGCCTTACAGAAAAGAAAGAACCAAAAAGGTTGCAGGACTGAGACCAGCAGTTTTCCATTGTTAACTTATCTATGTTTAAGAAATCCATACTAGGAGGGATGTGAAGCGATATTGCACCAGAACCAGATTCTTCAAGTGTGTTAAAACCAGGAATATGAATTCCATTAATGGCTCAACCGAGCTTGAAGAAGTTCAACAATTATATGTTCCTAGATCTTCTTTCCCTTTTCCCAATGTTGTATTTACATAAACATCCTAATCCTCTAAATACCCCCAACAAAGCTATTTCAATACATCATACTCCATAATTTCTTCACCATTTTTCTGTTGGATTTTGGTGTAGAATTCTTCCCGAAATGGCTGCGGCAAGAGCTGCCGTGAAATTGGGATCTTTCGTCAAGGAAGAAGCCATCTGCTCCACCAAGAACTGTCTCACTTCCGGGGAATCCATTCTGGGTTTTGATTGCTTGGCAATATCACTGCTGGGTTTCGCTTTTATCAAGTCAAGAGCTGTGAGGGTTGTTGTTCCACCCGAGTTGAGAGGCTCCGAGCAAGGGACTGAACCGATGGTCACGCAGCGGTTCGAGCCAGATGTTGCCTCAACCTGACCAGGGTTGGGATGGTTGTGCTCCCCTTCGTAGGTTGCAACCAACAAAGATTGGTCTTCCACGCTTCTTTGCACCTGAAGATCCAAAATATGAGCACAAATTTCTTAGCATATTCGTTCCAATTAAAGAAGAGTTTGTAGTGGGGGTAATTCTATTTAGGCAGTGGAAATTGAACCATGAATTGGTTCATTTTCTTCATGCTATATATGTAAACTACAATGAACTGAAAGACAACGTCTGCCACAAAACATTTGAAGTTCACTGACCTTCTTTTTAACGGGGCAGCTTGGAGCAAAAGAACATTTGAAGTAAGCTCTAGGACAGGGATTGTCTCTGGTGACCTTCTGACCATATTTCCTCCATTGATATCCATCCTTCACAACCTGCAAAGCAAAACCATGTCATTTTATGCCCACCCACACAAACAGACAGACACACAGAGAGAGAGAGAGAGAGAGAGAGAGAGATTGGTAGAGACTTACAAGGCTGGAATCGGATGCTTCAGTCCTGACATAAGCCTTGGAAATCTTAGCCTTAATGGTTTCTTCTCTGGGTTTCTTGGATGGCAATTCCTCATCAGTTGAGCTGCTCTCTGAATTTCCATTAACTCCATTGACATTATTGGTGTTACTGCTTTCGGACTTCCTTTTCCTTGATGCGCTAATCTCCTTCTCAGAGTTCTTGCTCATATACTCCGTCAATTGGCTCCTCAGAGCATTGTAATTCTCGCACATCACCGTTAACATTTCCGTCAGCTTCTTATTCTCTGCGTTCACGCGGTTCATCTCCTCCACTAAAGCACCACTCTGAACATATCCGAACACCACAAAATCTCAGCACCCATGTAATCAAGAAAAAAGAAGAAAAGAAAAGGAGAAAGAGAAAGAGAAAGAGAAAGAGAAAATTAATCAACACCCACCTCTTCTTTTACAGAAACCTTCCTTCCAAAGCCTACAAAATTATTGCTTTCCTCCTCTTTGTTCTGAAATGGAATAAAAAACACAGAAAAGATCTTCTTAGTTAATTTCATTACATCAATTCAAGTGACCAATATTTGGAGCTTCGATCTGGGGACGATGGATGGATGAAAAGATTAAATTTCCACGTACGTACCGAAGAATCCTCGAGAACTCGGACGGGATTGGCATTAAGATCCAAGCGCGTGCTTCTCCATGAAGAAAAATCCATAGCCAAGCAAAACCCAATTGTTTCAAGCGGCTCAAAGCAGTCTCAGATTGACCAATTAATTAAGCTGAAACAAAGAACAAAAAAAGCAGCACTGGCTTCTCTATCAATTGTTCGTTGAATTGGGCGTGAATATATATATATATAGAGAGAGGAGAGAGAAAAAAAAAAGAATAAGAAGCACAAGTTGTGAGGAAACTTGGTGGAAATGGAGAAAAATTCAAGTGGGGTAGACAGTAAAGATAAGAGATTTTTAGAGTAGTGCATGGTTTCTGGTTGTGTTGGGTAAACATTAAAGAATGTGATGGGTGGGAACGTGTCGGTTGCATTGAAATTCCAATTTCCAGGTACAAAAAATTCAAAGTCAAGCACGCCATCAAATGAATAAAACAATGGATGGGGAAGGAGAAGTTCCATCTTGACCCGCTGCTTTCTCTTTCATTATCTGCTTTTCATTTATGGGGTTATGTTATGTATGGGCCGACTTTACTTTCTTCTCTTGTCCCGTTCTCGGGCATTTTCCACGTTCCATGCATTTACTTTATTATTATTTTATTTTATAATATTTGAAAAAAATAAAAGAATTATCACTTTTTATTATTATTATTATTATTGGTACAAAGGGAATTTTTTATTCAGCTGCCTCAAACCATTTTCTCTCCGCGCTTCACACTGCACGGTTTCCATGCTTTATTTTACCAGTTTTTAAAATTATTATTTAATCAAAATTTACTAATAATTTGTTATAAGCTCAACGTGCTAAAAAAAAAATTAAAAATTAAAAATTGGATTGAAAAATCTGGAGAAAAATGTTAGACTCTTATGTATATATAATGCCTCATTTTGGTAGAATTAAATTGAGTTATTAAAATTTATAAAAAAAATTAACCCTATTCTCCTTTTTTATAAAGGGAATTTTGGAAAACATAAAAAATCATTCCTACAAGATTAATGAGAATTTGAGAATAAGATGAGCCTGCGGTAAACTTTCACATTCTTACATGTCTTATCAAATTTATAATCCAATCAAAATATAGGCACCACTAGTGCCACTGATTTAGTGGTGTCAAAGCATATGACATATAGTTGGACAAGCATTAGGAAGTGAGTTTAAAATCCAAATTGAGAATTATTCATTCCTAATTAGTGTTAGCTATCTTGAATTTCAA
This sequence comes from Carpinus viminea, assembly GCA_013348765.1. Taxonomy (NCBI): domain Eukaryota; kingdom Viridiplantae; phylum Streptophyta; class Magnoliopsida; order Fagales; family Betulaceae; genus Carpinus; species Carpinus viminea. Next base: position 41,008,957 of record CP054667.1, on the reverse strand, counting down.
TAATGCCTTGGTATGACTGAGTCAAGTTAAGATTTATTTTGACAAAACCCATAAGCTTATTTCTCACGTATGATGTTGATTTTTACTTAAATAAAAAATAAAAATAAAAAAGCCGTGTGCCCAGCCACCATTAATGGAGGAAAAGGGTAATCATGCGACAACCTCTATTATATTAATGTAGCCCTGCAACCAATCCTGTCCTATTGGGGTAGTCATGCAATCAACCTAAACCTTTGATGGGGTAGTCTGACTATCCTTGTTTTGTAATGGTTGTTATACAACTACCTTTGATCAAGACAAAGGTCGGGTTCTCGTAGCCACCCTTCTTCTCTGTTCATAATAGGGGTAGTCAGACAACAACCACTCTCCTTAGTTAGAGGTTGTTGTGCGACCACCTCTTAGCTGCGCAACAATCCCTAAACAAAGTAATTAAATGTGTGTCGAGCGGCCAACCTCTCCTTCATTGAGAGTGATCGCGCTGTCACTTCTTTTTTTTTAATTGTTTTATTCAATTTTTCTAAGGAATATTTCAACTTTTCACACGTGAAACAAAATAAAGTATTTTCTTTTCTTAAAATATTCGTTTAAGAAGTCTTGGGAGGTCTTGAAAAATGTGTTGGCTTTTTCTTCCTTCTTCCCTTCATGTGCCTGGCGTACGGTATACTTTTCGTTATTAAAATAAATAAATAAAAATCTTGATTAAGGAAAAATGTGGATACTCCCTCGCTCAAGGTTAATTGTGGTTAATTTCCTAGAGTATCTTTTGTTATAATATTAGATGTTATTGATTTGAACATCCACATCATCAACTCATGAGTCATAATTGTGTAAATAAAGTTAAAGCCATTTATAAAGAAAAACAATTATAATAATTTATAATTCTCCATTGTTTGTAAATAAAATACCAAAAAAAAAAAAAAGAAATAAGAAAAGAAAAAGAAACCTACCCATTACGGTCTCCATCCATAGTAAAAACGGAAAGTTTCTCTAAGAAGACAGAGAAAGAGAGTGTGTCTGTGTGTGTGTTGGCAGGTTTATTTATATAGCACGAGTTTCGCATGCTAAAAAGGTGGTTCGATCCACTTACGAGTGATTAATAAATTGACACGTTTTAAAAATGCTCGATCTTTTGCCTCTTTTTTGTTTGTTTGGGCTAACTTAAAACCTTGAAGACACACTCGATTCTATCTCCAAATGGGCGGTGCCATGCATTATATTCGTCACAGCATTGAGGTCATGGCCTTCCTCACTTAATAAATAAATAAATAAAATGTTTCAAAAATAGAGCCATAGACCATGACCAAATTTTTAATATTAATGCTTTTCCAAGTATTTATCATTATTATTATTTTCAGTTCATTGAATTGGAACCATAATTAATATGGTTTTCTGTCCTTTAAAATAATTAGAGGAGGAGGAGGAGGAGGAGGCCAGGGAGGAAAATAACAAGTTGTACGTAGGGCCGGGGGTCATGTAAATGTTTCTCCGCACATGTTTGACAAAAGAGAGAAGACGGTCCAATTCAACCAGAAAAGGTTGTTTGGGCAGCTAGACAGCTGAACTACATGGACTTTCCCTGCCAGCCTTGCTTCTAACAGTGGGCGTCAATCAAGCAAAAAGTGAATTGGGAGGGGACTAAACACGCGGGAAAAGCAGAGACACAAAGTCATTAAAAAAAAAAAAAATTATAAAAAAATCGACTTTACTTTTCACACTTTTTTTTTTTTTTCGATCATATAATATGTTTTAAGTGATTTTTTATGTTAATTTCTTTTTCTTTAAGGAAAAAAAATAATTTCAGTTAGGTTGTAGTGTAAATTGAGTGTTTTGCTTCTTTCAATAAAAGCAGATTTAAAATACCAAAAAATAATATAACTCTTCAAACCAAATAATTTCATTTCTTTTGACAAAATACCTTAGCATTAGCAACATACACCTTATAACTTATTCCATTTCTTATATATAGGGAAAATTTCAACCAAAAACAATTTTAAAAAAAAACCACAAAAGGGTACCTGCAGCAGCTTCCTTAAACATTGGGAATGTTACGGTACTACCTAATGCATGTGTAGGGAAGCAAAATAAATGTGGTTCCCACTTCCTACACATTATTTTAATGTAAATATTTCTCTTTCCTCTCTCTCCTCTTTCATCTTTTTGTCTTTTATTGAGAATTATGTTGGAGTTTTGTATGAAAAATGGAGGGTAAGTATGAAATTTGTATTTTGTAAAATATATATATATATATTTTAATGGTATATGGAAAAGTCCAGGAAGCTATTGTAAAGTATATTTGGATATGAAAGCAAAAAATAGTTTTGTTCCCTAAATTTAGGAAAAATTAAAGGGAAGTTGTTGCTAGACAAAATACACATTAATAAAACTACTAAATCCACCGTCTTGGTTGGTTTTGGAAACTCTGATGTTGAGGCCTCGGAGGCAGGTGGGGATTCAATAGTGAGTGATGGGTGTTGGGTTAAAACTAATAGAAAAGTTTATGTAATTATTTGAATTAAGATACAACGTATTCATCTTTATTATATTTTGTGTTTTTACTTAATGTGTCAAATTTTTATTGGAGACCGTAAAAAGTAGTTTTACACCACATTCCAATAAAAGTGACTCTAAAAAATAATAAAAAAAAAAAACACTTAAAACTTGTTATTATCAAATGGGTGTAAAAAATAGTGTTAAGCTTAATAAATATGTGACCTTATCCTCCCAAATATTTTTTTTTAAAACAATATTAAATGTTTTTAATAAAGATATTAATTAAGCTTAAATATCGGCCTAAAGATTTTAAAAAGAAAGAATGAATACATATGTGGGATATGTCAAAACTCTTCAAAGCTTTCGATATGATTAATTTGCTTACTTTTGAATACTTAATTTGAGCCTGTTAATGAATCATTATCTGTGTTCCTTATTTTGAGAACTAATTAGGTTGAACCATATGGATTATGGACAAATTAAACCACAACAGTTGAATTATCATATCCATCCCATCCTTTCCCTAAATAAAAAGTCTTGGCTACCTTCTTACCCTCCATGCCATTTTTCATCCAACATGCTAATTAAGTATACAACCATTCCGACAAAATACTTTGCAAGTAATGTTATTTCTTACATTTATTTATTATATTCATTTTATATTGCAAGTAATATTATTCTTTATATTTATTTTTTACATTTATTTATTATATTCATTTTCTATCGACTTATGTAAAAAAAATTTAAGCAACTTTTCTTTTATGTTTTTTAAGTGGTTCACATAAAAAGTTATTTAAAATACAATGTAAACCAATATAAAATTAATGTAAATAATAACATTACTCTCTCGATATTTTGGCGAAATTGGCGCCCACCGCTCAAAAAAGAAGCGACAAGAATGCCTAAAAAAAAATAAAAAACCAAAGGCTAAAGCGACAAGCATGGACTACGAGATTCTTTAATTTGTCGTCTTCTTATGTCGGCTGATAAAATTGACATAGAATTTAGGATGCTTTTTGGAATTGCAATCCTCTTTTTCATTTATGTTTTTTCAAATTACCAAAGACATCTAATTAACGTTGCCAAAGTGAGGACTGTGAAGCTATGAACACTCTAGATTAGTACTGATATTCCACTCATCTTCTTGTGTTGGCCGGCAATAAAATGAACCTAATTAATTAGATATATGCTTCTTGTTTGGGAAAAAAGAATATTACTTTTACACAAATTCGTTTTCCTTTTCTTCATTTTTCACTTTTTCATATAGTATTTGATATTTATTGAATAATAATGGTAGAAACCGTATTTTTATCTTACAATACTAACGTGACAATTCCGGCCAATGATTCGATCAACCTTTATTAATAACAAAAAAAATCAAAAATAAAAAATGGATTAATTAGAACAATTAGCATTGTGAAATTTAGATGGCATTTAAACTCTCTAGATTTGACCTAGAATATTTATGTTGGAAAAGTCTTCTATGACTCAGGATGAAACTAGAATTTTTAATTTGACGGGTCACAGGGCCAATGAAGATTCAAGCCTAATTTTGATAAGGACTAAGCCTAATTTTAAAACAAAAAAATGCACATATATAATATATTTTATTTAACAACATTTTTAAAAAAAGAAAATGTGAAAAATATAGGTCCATGGCCTCTCTCTGTCTATAACTAGAAAAATCCTCATTACATGTATAAGCAAGTGTGGATTGGCGGACCCCTCAAAAGAGGGTGGCCATCCCCAATAGTGTGGTGTGGGTAGCTTTTGCAGCCATCCCATCCCTAGCGAAGAGGGTGGCTCGTGTTGCTATCCCTCAGCAAGGGGGTGATTGGTGTGGCCACTCGAACCAAAAGGTGTGGCTTGTGCAGCCACTCCAAATATAGATGATATCTTGCACGACTGCTTCAAGTTAATTGGTGATTCACAAGGAAACCCTTAATTGATGGTAGCTTGTATGACCGCCCCAAACATAATGGATGGCTCGCACGCACAATTACACTGCCCGGCCCCTCCCACCTTTTATATATATATATGATTAAATCGCACAAAAACTAAGAAGTTTAAACCCAAATTTTCTTACTTTTAATGGGCAATAATTAATTTATAAACGAACCAATGTTGATCGGTTATTAATTTACATTATATAGTCGAATCCGTAAGTCTATGAGGTGGGGTAATCACAAATCAGAGAATCGTATTAGTTTTGAATTGTATACATAATCACAAACGTCAAGGAGGCTCATATCACATGCATTATGCAACTTTATTCTTGGCGGGCTAAATGTGTATTAGGTGAATTGTCAGAGTTTTTGTTATTTATTTAATTTAATTTCCAAAATTAAATTAAATATAGTTGATTATATTATATATATTCACCCTCCCTTAAATGTAGCATGACCGTGACCACCGGCTTTATGACATATAAAGAGTCAAAGATTGGTTGAATTCAAGCAAGCAAAAGCCAATCGTAGGTAGAAGCCACCTCTGACCAATTCACGACGGCTGCCTGGCTGGCTTGTGTTATTTTCACACATCACCACCAACCCTTCACCTTGGAAACTTTGACACTTCATCTCTACTACCTTTCTTAATTGGCTTCCAAACCTCGGCACCAGATTCATAACAATTTAGACAATAACTATAAGAAAAGGTCTCATCCAAATAAAATTTTGAATTATCCGCCCATCGTTCATCTTGTATGCAACCTAGTTTCACTTTTAAGTGACCTTCTTGTTAATAATTTGGATAGTTAATTATCGTCGGAGAATGATGCCATGCATGAGATAAGCAACCTGACACATTTATTTTATTGTTCATCAACTTGTCAATTTGCTGGGGAGAGTTCAGCAATTTGTCATTTCATGGTTTGTTGGAATTATATGATTGGTCAACAATCTTGTATTCTTGGTCCAATTTAACAACTCGTGTTGGTGTCTTCTACTTGCAACTTGTAAGTGACAATCTTTGTCTTGTTTATTTATTATCAATTTAACAAATATTTCCAAAACATTTGAATTGCTTGAAACTGTTGGAGGATCACCTGCTACAATGCGCTAGCCGAAATAGGAACAGTAATTGCTAATTATTTGTTTGATTTTATTCACAGAAAAAGTAAAAAATTCAAAAAAATATTTATTCGGTGTGAGAATTTCGGAGTGTAGTCTAGTGGGAGTTGACGAGAGGAGTCGTAGTAAAACGCGTGCATTGACATCGTGAGTCGCACGCTGCACGTGTTAAATTATTATGGACTGGATAAGAGCGCATGTGGGCCTGTGGCCAATTACACCATCGGGTTTGACTTGGCGATCCTATCTACTCTCCTCCTTTTTTCACCCATTCGCTCACGTTTGCATGTCGTCTTTAAAGTATGTTCAGATTACGTTTGAAAAATAAAAATTTTAAGTTAAAAAAGGTTTTTAGGCAAAATATTCATTAACCTTTTGATAAAAGTGAGTTTTGACTATTTTTAATTTTTTTTTAAATCTTCAAAAACGTTTTTAATTTTTTTTATCAAACGAGTTTTTTGAGTGTTAAAAGCACTTTTAAGCTTATCAAATGCAATCCCAAATATGTCATGTAAATGAATGTAAATGCTTTGAGATGCTATGACCATTGCACCCGATATAAGTTTTATTTTATTTGGACCCTTCAATTTAAATAAATGACTTAGATTATGACATCAAATAAATTTTTTTTAGAAAAAAAAAGTGGTTTGGTTGGCTGTTGAGCTTGCACGAAGCATTTTAGGGTAGTTTGACAACTTCTAAATAAGTCATTGAAGGTGATTCAATCCTTTTAAATCAGCTATCAAGATTTAAGGATGACCAAACTATTCTATATATGGTTAAGTAGATGGTTTGGCCGTCAGAGATGACTGAGCCATTTTATGACCATTGATTTAATTGCTTTCAAATTGACTATTAGAGGTGATGGGTGACCGAACCTCTCCTTTAAGCTAAAGAGGCGGTTTTATCACCCCCTTAAACCAACTATCGAGAGTTTCATTTAAAATTTTTTTTTCTTGAAAAACAACAACAACAACTATTGGGCTTATCTTGTGCCTAAAAACGGGTTTTTACATCATATCTCAATTCAATGTAAACCATCTTATTTGTCTGGAGTTTATTATATTGGGATGCATGATGTTTTCGTAGTTTTTCTTATTAATTTGTGGGTTCCCCTTTGAAGTAATCCCATACATATCATATTTAATAATACTTTCCTGGTTTGGTTTTGTAGGTCTCTTGTAGTTGTACTTATATATATAAAATACATTTACCTTAAATAAAGGCAGATTAATGGTTTGATAATGATTTTAAAAACACTTTCTTATTTTCAATTTTTTTTAAAAAAAAAACTGTTAAGAAACAATTCAAACACACAAAAAGAAAAATCCGTATGGACCCTACCGGAAAACAATTCTCATCCTTTCAAACAATTCAAACACAACTAAACAACTAATTTTTTTTTTTAAAAAAAAAAAAACTATTATCAAACTATATTATATATATATATTTGGTTATCTCATGTCTCCAAAGTTACATCATGACTTTTTCATTTTCTGTTTGCATGGATTGAACTTGGTCTTGATTAGAGCTCCAATTAGGCTTGTGTAAATTATTTTTCCTGCCCAAATTAACTGACACCTGCCTAAATTCATTATTTACTGTTATGTTCGTTGTTCATTATTTATTAATTAATGAACCTCAGCCATAACAATAAATAAATAGCCCATCAGATTTTCCCAGAAAATAAACGTTTCCTCTTTATAAAAGTCAATTTCATTCGTACGACTAAGATGTTCAAAATTGGAAGGTGGGGTGGGGTGGGGTGTGGTGCCTCACGGGAATGACGTCACGGACTACATCACTTAAGCGCCAAAAAAAAAACAAAAAGTCGTCCCAAAAAAAAAAAAAAAAAAAGGGTACAACAAGAAGGAGACTCAACCATTGACTGGTGCCACGACCGACTAATTAGGTAATTAATAGTCTTTCAAAAAAAAAAAAGGGTAATTAATAGTCAATCCAATGAACCTGTAAAACTAAAGTCTCTGCATGTTCACATTCATGAACCCTATTTTTCATCACGTCCACGTCCAATTAATTATCCCGACCAAAACAAAAATCCCCAATTCTAGTCCAACGCAATGATCACTACCAATTCAAATAATTTGGTCTTTCTTCTACCCACATGTTTGAGAAGATTTTCGATTCCCTTGAGGTTCATTGGCACCGTGTTACGTAAGTCGAGGTGAAGTAGACATAATCGTAGTAGTAATAGTATATCTAATCATATAATAGGAAAATGTGAAAAGTATTAACACAATTTTTCTTTTTAAATTGATTTGGAAGAAATTTTCTTCTTCAACTTATTCTAATAAGTGACGAGTATTATCAAGACTTTCTGGTTTCTAAAAAATTAATGTTTGGTTTCTAAATTAGTGAAAATTCAGTGGCGGATCTAGAAATCCATTATACCGGAAGTCAATTTCAAATTTTTTTTTCTTACCGAGGGTTAATTCCAGTTTTTTTTTTTGCTTGAATTTTGCTTCTTTTTTTACTAGGGGCACCCGCCCCTAGGGTGCCCCCCTTTAAATCCGCCCTTGAGTGGAATGACAATAAATAACTCTTAAAATATTAAAGAAAATATGTGAGAGATAACACTTGCACTTATTAGACTAGGTTGAAGAAAATTTCCTCCAAACCAGTCCCTAATAAAATAAAATATTCTACAAATAAAATCTTATTATAAAATTGACAATCAGCAAGAATGGTGACAATCTTTCATTTTCTACTTCCATTGTTTGAAAACGTGTAAAATTCTGATTAAGCAGCGTTACTTTAATATTATTTTTGATTTTTTTCTTATTTTCGGTTTTTACCAAAAATATAGGTAAATATCGTCCTAAGTACATCAATCAGGCTTATCAGCTTTAATCCATCAATTTAGTCCTAAATGTTACGTGTTGAGTATGTGTATAACACTATATAAATCAATCTTAACCCGACTTATTTAATTAAATTAGTCCAGCTCTCCAACCCTAACTCTATAATTTTAGGTGAAATTGTGTATCGTATCTATAATTCTTGACATTATCCTAGTCGTCAAACTATTCGGATGACATACCAATAAAAATCTAGATTCATTTGAAAAAAATGACTGTTAATGGTAGATTCAGCCCCCGACGTTAACAATCACTCTAGCTTGATTGTTAATGAAATCTCAAGACTTTCAAAGTTGGGTGAACGTTGGGGGGTCCATGCCATTCCCCGTTTAATACAAGTTGCAGATATCAAACAAGCAAGTGGCCGTAGGGGGGGCAAACACGAGATTTGACTTTTAATTCCTGGATATTCTTTTCAACATCTTTTGTTGTTCCAATGACCAATGAAATACGAGGATTCTTTTCTTGATCCTATTTTAAGATTCTATATGTATATCTGTGTTGCACCTAACACCTAACACCTAACACTTCAGATTAAACATGGCTCGATCTGTTTTTAATTAATTATATATTAATGTATTTTGAGGGAATGTTTGTTGATTTTTGTTTTAAAAAAAGTACTTTAATTTGATATAAAAGTGAATTTTTTTTGTTTTTCTTTTGAGCTATTTGTTAATATTTTTATTGTAAGAATATAAAACAAAAATTTTAACGAACGAAACGAATAGTCATGGAGAATTCAATTGACCATTCAACCATATAGTTTACAATATAGTCTACACATTTTTTTTTTCTTTTTTCCTTTTTTTGGTAGGAAAAATAGTTAGCCAAAGACTTTGATAGACTTTACAACAAATATCACTTAATTGATAAAAAAAATATCATAAAATTAGCTATTTGATTCGTTTTTTTATAATTAATTTTTACCATAATATTTTAATTAACATCACAAAAAGTATTTTTCGACAATTATGAAATATAATAGTTATTAAGGGACAAAATAGGCGTCCACAATCAGTTAGAAACTCATATTTATTTTTGTTGAAAAGCCTAGTTTTTAAGAATATTCATGGCCAAAAAATGTTGTTTAGTAGTTGTAATAGAAACAAGAAGAGTTTATTCGCACAATTTAGATACATTTGACAACCCCTAGAAGTCTAACTATTGAATTACAATATGCTATTAATGCTAAAGTTCTATTTTCAATTATTCTTTTTCTTTAAAAGTTTTGTAAATAAAACTTGTTTATCAGTCGACAAATATTATCGATTTTGATATACATTTAGTCCAAGTTCATATGGGAACACTTTCTTTTTATGCCGTATGAGACCAACTTATTAGCTTGTGTACGTACTTAACTTTTTAGACCGGCTTTTAAAGGGCCGGCGAGTGACCAATCTAAATTTTTTTTGGCCCAAAGATATATACTAAGAGCTTTTTTGGGATTTTCATTTGAAAAATAGTGTTTTTAAGTCAAAAGAGCTTTTGAGTAAAAGTTTAATTTTTAAGCTTTTTTCCAAAAGTGATTTTTGGTCATTTTTAGACTCTTAAAAGTACTTTTAATTTTTTTACCAAACGAGTACTTTTTTCTTTAAACGAACTTTTTGAATATTAAAAGCACTTTTAAGCCTCTCAAACGCAATCCCAAACAGGTCTTAAACCCTTCTAGAGTAGAGGGGTCGAGGCCATGACATATGCTAGCTATGGAACAAAATCCTCTCTATTTCAAATGAATTAGATAATATTCAGTAGTTATAATATAAGGGTATTTTTGTCTTTTCATTTTTTGAGAGAACAAAAATATTATTCCTTTATATAACTAATTGGATATTATCTCATTTATTTGAAATGGAGATAATTCTAATTCATATGGTAGTCCCCCTACGCCCGTCAGCAGTTGATGGATTAGTACTCATGCATGCATTCAAAGTTTCAAACCATGATGAGAAAGTCTTGATTAGGTCAAATTGAAGATAAACCCTTCTAGATTCTCTAGATTCCCTCATAAACGAAAGGTCATCAAGACTCAAGAGTAACAATGCATTCTTTTTTTTCTCTCAGGTTGGTGGATCAACATGAACATAATAAAGCCCTCATTGAAAGGGATGCCCACACGATCGAGAAGAGTCCAAGTAACACAAACTTTGACGAATTGAGGTTGCATTTTCGACATATTATTCTCTGCTTTTTTTTTTTTTTGTCTTTTTGATTGGCATTCGTGATGTTGAATTGTCTGTTTGTTTGATAATAATAATAATAATAATAAATAAAAAATATAGGATTTTATTTTTCAAAAATCAGAGAGAAGGCTAGGGCCCAATCCACCTTCCACAATATCAGTCCAACACAACCCAGTTGAGGAGGGAAAAATGCTGAGAGGCCCAAAAAAAACAAGACTACAAATTGGTGTTGCTTTCTCCAAGGTCTCTTATTTGAGGCCCACTTTCCCATTTAGGGATGGGATAAGGAGGAAGGTTTGGGCCAATTCTCTTTACATCTCTCTCTTTTATATTTAGAGCGATAATTTTTAACACGGTCTACGAATTTGACACGAACTCAACACGAAAATAACTTATTAGAATTTAGTAAAACATAATTGAGGTCAAACCACGTCGACCCGATTAGATACAATTAATAAACCGATAAACGAGTTAGTTTTGGGTCAACTTGCTTAACCTACCGGTAACATGTATAACTCATATATATATATATTAATTAATTAATTAATTTCTTTTTCAATTTTTACCATTAAAAACCTGGAGTCTTAAGACCCAAAAAAAAAACCATTAATCTCATCCCTAGTGGCAAAGACATAACTATTGTAGTGTAATTTATTTTCATTTTCATAATTGATAATTATTATCTTTGTATAAAATGGTGTTTTCATGCTCAGTAATTGGAAATGTTAATTAAATGGGTTATGTGAGTCAGGTTGGGTCAGTAACCCGCCTATTTAAATGAATCGTGCTATGGTTGTGGGTATTAAACCGTTTAATTAAATAAGTTGAGTTTGGATTAACACATGTAAATACTCATGCTTAGACTCATATACATAAATTGCCACACGTATGGCGTATATTTGCCTCAAACTTGTCACCCCTAAAAACCTATAATCCTCGTCCCTGCCTTGGTTAGTATGGAAATTTTTAATTCTTGTAAGGTTAATTAGATCCTCTTAAGTTTAGAATTAGTGATGGCTTTGTGGTGTTCATAATAATATTTGGCGTTGTGGTGTTCATAATAATATTTTTGGTTTTTCATTCTTTATTTATTTATTTTTTTGGTTTTGGATGCAAAAAAATTTGTATGAATTGGTAGAACAACAGGCACCTCATGTAGCAATTAGCAAACGTTCCTTAGTACTTTAACAAAGCCTTTAAATTTACCAAAAAGAAAAGAAAAAAAGAAAAGGAAATTTTGCAATTTTAAATGCATTAGAGTTAGCCCATTCCTTCCCTATGTTTTGGAAAAAAAATTAAAAATTAAAAAAATCACCCACATAGAAGCCCCATATTTAACAAACATCAAAGGGAATGCATTATTTTAGGGGTTTGTTAGGGCTTCTCCTTATAATGTTCTTCTAAGTTCTCCCATATTTACGTAAAACATGATTTAAGAAAAAATAAAATTGTAGTACCGTTTTTTTGCCAACAGATTAATTTTTATAAATTAATATGTAGGTTCTAATGCTTTAAAACTTGTTTTTTTAAGGTTAACCCTTTAGGGATGATATCATTCAAAATTGATTTGATCATTCTAAATTTAGTATTAATGCCTCAATTTTGTTGTTAATGCCTCAAATTTGGTGTTAATAAAAAAAAAACCATGGTGAGTACTATAATTTTATTTTTCTTAAATTATGTTTCGTAAGTAATAGAGAAAACCCAATATCATTATTTTAATCCTAAAATAACACTACCCCTCACGTTTCCCACTCCCATCTTCCCACCCCTTCTCTGCTTCTCTGTGCTTTAGTATAGGGCCATCATCCTTCTGCTCCATTAATTCTCAACCTTGAGTATTTCTATGAGCATTGCCATGGCCATATATGAACTTTGTTGTTCCTTCTATATACACATGTGTCTCGTTGTCGAACCTGTCAATGGTTCTCTCCACAAAAAATTAGTTTTGATACGAGTTCCTAACTGCTTTGCTCAATGTGGATGCCGATGAGAATGTTTTCCCATCAAGATATTTGTTCTACCCTTTGATCCTCTGTTCTCCCCATAATACATAGAACAAAATGGTCTTGATGAACGATGAAACACAAAATCCTCAAAAAGCATAAATCACAAATCCACAAAATCTTCAACCCAAAAACATCGAATATTCCACCACTCAAGATCAACAGAAATCAGCAAACAAAAAATACTAGAAATCAACGAAGATGACATTAAGAGACACAGATGAGAGAGAGAGTTTCAGAGACGGGGACGAGAGAGTGAAGGCGCCGATCTGAGAGAGAGATTGAGAAATAAAGAAGAAAGATTCAGAGAAGGAGATGAGAAAGAGGGAACCGAGTCAGAGATGAGAGAGAGAGAAGAGGTGAGATGGAGAAGAGAGAGATGGGGGAGAAAATACACTTTTTTTTTTTTTTTTAATTCTAGAATAAAAAAAAAAAAAGTAAAAATAAATAAAATTTATTTTAATGATATAAAAAAATTTATGAAATCTATTGTGAAGTGTTTTTTTTATAGGAAATTAAAAAGTAACTTTATTTCTTAAATGCAGGAAAAATAGTTAGGAAGTTGCTACAAGGGAGATAGTAGCTATATATAATTATTTTTGCCATTTTTTTTGTTCCAACATAAACTATTATACCTTAATTGCTACAATTAATAGCAATTTATAGTTATTCACTGTAACACACTAGACTGAATTTTTAATATTATTTAATTTAATATTATTTTCAATATAATATAATATTGTTTTCAATATTGCTTTTTTTTTTTTTTGGTATTCGATCTCCTCCTTTTTCCTTAAACCCTTTTCTTCGAAAAAAAATCTTCTCAATTTCAAAATCCCCCAATTTCCTTTATTTAGTGCATTTTAAAAGGATAGTGCATTTAATGCATTACTATCATTAAAACTTTTAGACAACACTATCCTTCAAAATGGGGCTGCTCCTATGGACCTTGAAGCAGAATGGGTTCTAAAAGATGATATCCATGGGCTTCTAGAGCAATAAGAATTAAAGTGGAAACAAAGGGCAAAGGAAGACCAGCTTCGCCATGGTGACCAAAAAACTAATGTGCATTGCAATGGAAGTGTGGAAATACTACGTCGGCAGTTATGGATGGCTGTGGGAGGAGTTGTGGCACACAAGCAGAGATAGATGGTGCTTTTGCATCCTACTACAGAGATCTGCTCAAGTCAGAGGGGGCCCACAATGTTGAAAGTTGCATATATGCTGTAAAGAAGAAAATTTCACCTAATATGGCAACTGGTATGTTGGCTAAATTCACTAAGGAGGAGGTCCAAGCAGCCCTCCAAGACATGCCACCCAATAAGGCGCTTGGACCTGATGGGTATACAGCTGATTTCTATCAACTCCAATAGGACTCGTTGGGTAGTGAGGTTTGTGATGCAGCCCTTCATTTTTTTTAATTCATCATGTTTGGATGGCTCTATTAATGCTACTAATATTACTTTGATTCCTAAAAATTGCAACCCTTGCAATGTCTCTGATTTTAGGCCTATAAGCCTTTGTAATGTACTTTACAAGATTTTTTTGAAAGTGTTGGCTAACCGTATAAGAGTGGTGCTCCCTCATGTAATCTTTCCGAATCAAAGTGCTTTCATCCTAGGTAGGTTGATTACGGATGATATATTGGCCGCCTATCAATACTAGCATTGAGAAAAGGGAAGAGATGTCTCAGTTTTCGAGGCTAAAGGAAACAGAGTGATATGAAAGTATTTAGGTTTGTCGACGTTGGTGGGTAAGTCGTGAATAAAGGCTTTCAAAAGTATCAAAGATAGGGTTTGAAATCGTCTTCAAAGTTGGAAAGTTAAATTTTTATCCCAAGCGGGAAAGGAAATTTTGCTAAAGGTCGTGGTCCAAGCCATCCTTACTTATTGTATGAGTGCGTTTCTCTTTCCAAAAAATTTATGCAAGGAGATCAATAGTTTGATGCAAAAATTTTGGTGGGGGTACAAGGAGAACAATGCTAAGATACATTGGATGAGGACTTCAAAAAATAAGGGAGGGTTGGGATTTAGGGATTTGGTTTTGTTTAACAAAGCTCTCATAGCTAAGCAAGTTTGGAGGCTTTTGCAACAACCGGATTCATTGATGGCTAGAATCTTCAAAGCAAAATACCACTCTTCTAGCCCAATCCTAGAGGCCACTATGGGAAAAAAATTGTTTCTAGTATGGAGTAGTTTGATAGCTGCCCAAGATGTTGTTAAAAGGGGGGCAATAAGGAGGGTAGGGGATGGAAAAAGCATCAAGGTTTGGGGGGATAGCTAGCTTCCAACACCAACAACGTTCTCAATACAATCCCCATGAAATCATCTTTCGGCTAACACCTATGTCTCCGATCTCATTGACCAAGACACAAGGGGATGGAATGTGGCTCTTCTAGTAGAAGAATTCGGAAAGGAGGAGGCTGAGGTGATCTAGAACATTCCACTTAGCCTCTCCAACCCAAGGACCAACTGATTTGGTGGTGTACTCCTAATGGAGTCTTTACCGTACGTAGTGCATACCACATGGTGGTTGAAAGGCATTTTAGGATGCGGGGGGAAAGCTAAAATCCAAGAAAAGAGGAAGAAGCTTGGAAGGTATGTTGGCAACTCAAAATTCCTAATGCTTTTAAAATGTTCCTTTGGCGGGCTTGTCACAACCTTCTCCCAACAAAAGATAATTTGTTGCGAAAGGGTGTTGTCAAAGAGCATATGCCCTATATGTTTGGGGGAGAATGAGACTATTGAACACATTCTATGGAAGTGCCCATTGGCCGCTGACATTTGGGGATGTGGGCCGGTTAGTCTGTAGAAAAGCCAAGTTAATGGTTTGGGGTTTTTGGATATGTTTGTAATTGATAGAGATAGGTGTTCAAGAAGAAAGGTGGAGCTTTTTGCAGTCACAGCTAGACGGGTATGGCTATGTAGAAATGATGTTGTTTATGGGGGTATTTTGACTCACCCTTCACAGTTCAAGGCCGAAGCTTCTAAGTAGGGATGTTAACCCGGTCCGATTTTTAGCCAAAACCAGAACTGGGCGGGACCCGGTTTCTTGGCGTTCGCTTTGCAGTCCGATAGAACGGTTTTTAAGAAAATTACTTTTTGAGCTTATTTTAGGTATTAGGCCTAAAATAAGCCCATTTTTTACATAGAGTTGGCCCATTTTTTTAAAAAATCTATTAGCCTTTTAGTTTAAATTAAAAGGGCTTTGTTGTAATTATTCCAAATAATTTTAAAAAACAACCTAAAGAAGCCCAAAAATCCTAAAAAAAATAATGTTTTTGCCTTATTGGCCTTAGAAAACATTGAAACAATAAAAACAATTATTTAAACAAAGCATGAATCCAACATGCACAAGAAATACCCCTTAGTCCCTTACTACAAAAAAAAAATAAAAAATAAAAAATAAAAAGTATTTAAATAATCTACCAACCAAAATAAATACCCTTTACAATAAAAATAGTTCATAAACATATTACAAACACAATATTACGTAAGCTTAAAAAATCATCAAATCATCCAAATAAGTGAAATTAAGAACTAAGGAAGAGATAAGAAAATAAAAAATTCCAAAATGGAGAAGGAAGGAGGAGGCAGTGTGCGTGAGTGAGAGTTGTGTTTAGGAGAACTAAAGTAAAAAAACATAAACCTATGTGCCTAAAATAATAATATATAATTTTAATAAAATATAAATATTATTAAATAGTATGGGTACCCCAGTTCCCGGCAAAAACGGGTAAAAAAAACCAAGTACTGGAATTGGGGTACCCTATTTTTGAATTTTTCAAACCGGAATTGGAACCGGATCCTCGGTTTCCCGGTTTCCGGTTTCCCCTTTCCCGGTTTGGTTCCGGTTTCCCAATAATTTTTGATACCCCTACTTCTAAGGCTTTGGAAGACTATCAAAGGGCGAATGGAGAACAAACAAATAAGAGGCGGCAAGTGTTTGTATCAGATGATGAGAGGTGGATGCATCATGAGGTAATTCAATCGGCTGGGACCACGCTTAATGAAGTGGTGGTACTAGTTCAAATCGCCTCTCCCCCCTCTTGTGTGGACATGTCAAAAAAAAAAAAAAGAGCAGATGATGAGAGGTGGATGCCTTGCTAGGGAAACATGATTAAGATCAATTGGGACGCGGCCCTGGATTCTAAGAAAGGTGTAGTGGGAGTAGGGGTTATCGCCAGAGATGCACATGGCCGCTTCTTAAGTGCGTATGGTATGACAGAAAGACTGAAGGTATCCCTTGCTACTACTGAAGCTTTAGCTGCCCTTCATGCCATGATTTTCGCAAGAGAGAAGGAGTTCACAGGGGTTGTCTTTGAAGGTGAAGCAACAAATATTGTTGACGCAATGAACTCAAACAACCCATGTGACTATAGCTATGGGCACTTTGTAGAGGACATTAAACCAGGGTTGGGATCAATGGAAAATTGCAGTTTTGTTCATGTAAAAAGGGAAGCTAACCTGGCAGCCCATACAATAGCTAAAGCTGCTTGTAATCATGTCACAGGATCATTTTGGTGGCATTGTACTCCATCTTTTTTAAATGGTATTATCAGGAAGGAGGGTAAGTCTCTTTTTGTGTATTTTTGCTCTTTATGAGCTCAATAATATTTCTTCAAATTCCCAAAAAATAAAAAAATAAAAAGCATTTTCTTCTTCCTTGCATTTATTTATTCTCTTCCCCTTCCCGAATAAGTTTCTCATGAGTATACCTCTTGATTTGTTGAGTTCATTCAAAGGCATTTGAGCATTAAAGACCATCAAATTCATTATTAGCTACAATCTAACTTGGTGGAACACATATGGGAATCACATGGCCAATCTTAAGAATTATTATTTTATTTTATTTTTGACATGTCCACACAAGTGAAGGAGGAGTGGGGATTTGAACTTGTGACCTCCATGTAAGATGAATGCTCCTCATATATGTTTATTTTGTTTTTATTAATGATTTATATATATGTGATTTTTTTTTCCTTTAATTAAGTGTTGGCAATAATATAATAATAAAAAAAGAACGAGAAATAATATTTTAAAGCAAGTAGGTAATGGAATAAATAATCTGTTGGAGTTGATATTAAAAAATGGATAGCTAAAATAAAGAATTGTATTTTTTGACTAGGTAGAATACCTCTTATTGCTAGAGATGCTCTTAGATGCACATAATTCTCAACAACAAACCTAACGGCACTCTAGCTCCAATATGCATATCTATGTATCTTCTTCAAACTATTACCCAATTGATAATATTCTTTTTAAATTTTCAATTATGATAATGCCTTTTCCTAAACTATAAAAAATTGTCAATGTCTCCCTTAATGACAAAAATATCCTTAATAATTTTTTTTTAAAAAAAAAATACTAAAAACTAAAAATTAAGGAAAAAAAATTAAAAGGGGAGTGAGATTTTTTTTTTCTTTCAAATTTATAGAAGTATTTTGTTTTATTAACAAAAATTTAAGGTTATTTTTGTCTTTTTATTGCGTCAAAGAGTCAATTTTTTAGTAGTTTAAGAAATATATTATTTTAGTTAAAAATTTTAAAAAATATTATTAATTGAGTTATATTTTGAGGGGAAGTGCTAAACTTCTCCCAATTATATTTTACTACTTCACAAGGATTTGGACTTATGTGAATTCTTGAATGATATTTTGTGGTGCTCGGGAACTAGAAGCGTCCTACTCAGTGCTTGGATTGAGCTTATCCATTGAAGTTGTACTGCCCCCTCACAACCTCTGGCAAAGAGCTCAAACTCCTAGGTTGCAGGAAGCAGCAGTGTCAGTTGTGGACCATAAAAACAAAAAGAAAATTAAACTGTGTGGTCGGATTGATTTAGGCAGGATTCGGGTCCATTGTTTTCATACTTCTGAGTGGTCTGAATCTGCAGCTGGATACTTCCTTGGCAAAGCCCCAACAGGAAGGTTCACAGAGCATATTTGTCCTTTTTCTCCGCCAAATATGCTCTGAATTACACCAAGTATTTCAAGCAAAGTACTTGTACAATATAAAAGAGAAAGAGAGCTCTATTTATGGAAAAGGTGAGACAAAATGTCTAAATTGTTACGGACCCATAGATTTCAACGAGGCCCCAACCCAATTGGGCCACCTTTTTCCAATTATAAAAATTACCAGATATTTCTACTGTCCTATCATTTCTATGTGCCTTGCCGCTCCTTCCAGACCACACTCTCCGACAGCCCAAACTATGTCCTCCAATGGTTATATGCCAACCCGCTCTTCCCACAGTTTCTGCGTTCTCTTAATTATCTCCTTTATTTCCCTGCCACGAGTCACCACCTTTTTCCTCCAAACCTGATCCAATTCAGCACCACCAATCTTGTAATCACTGACAAGTGACCACCAATCCCCCAATTCTCTCAGAAAAATGAAATCCCATTTTTTCCTTTATGCTGTACGACCATCTTCACCTTTACAAAATGCTCCTCTTTTAACTCATTTCTGACCCGATTTTCCGGAAAAATTCCATTTTTTTCTCATCTGGGTCATGCCCATTTTTACCATATCAAAATGTTTCTTGGCCTGATTTGAGTCAATTTCCCAGAAACTCAACATCTCCTCTTCCTCTGTTTTTGTTGAGATGGAAGAACCCAGTGTTGTTCAACAAACCTGCAATCTCAATTCCTCGAGACACATAATCTTCGAAAAGTACGAGATGGGGAGGTTGTTAGGGCAAGGCACGTTTGCCAAGGTGTACTATGGGAAGACCCTCATCACCAACGAAAGCGTTGCCATCAAGGTCATCAACAAGGACAACGTCAAGAAAGAAGGCCTGATCGAGCAAATCAAGCGCGAGATCTCCGTCATGCGCATGGTTCGCCACCCAAATGTTGTTGAGTTGAAGGAAGTGATGGCCACCAAAGCAAAGATATTCTTCGTGATGGAATATGTCAAAGGGGGCGAATTGTTCGCGAAGGTAGCCAAGGGAAAGCTCAAGGAAGATTTGGCGAGGAAGTATTTCCAGCAGTTGGTGAGCGCGATCGATTTCTGTCACAGCCGTGGCGTTTCGCACCGAGACTTGAAGCCCGAAAATCTCCTCCTCGATGATAACGAGGACTTGAAAGTTTCCGATTTCGGCTTGTCAGCGCTGCCCGAGCAGCTCTGGAATGACGGGTTGCTACACACGCAGTGCGGCACGCCGGCATATGTGGCGCCGGAGGTGTTGAGGAAGAAGGGGTATGATGGAGCCAAGGCTGATATCTGGTCTTGTGGAGTAATTCTCTTCGTTTTGCTTGCTGGGTATCTTCCATTTCAAGCCGATAACCTCATGAAAATGTACAGGAAGGTTTTCAAGGCCGAATTCGAGTTTCCTCAATGGTTTTCCACCGACGCAAAGCAGTTGATATCCCAGCTCCTTGTTTCCGACCCGGCAAAGAGAATTTCAATCCCGGAGATAATGCAAAATCCCTGGTTTCAAAAGGGGTTTGTAAAGCCAGTTCCGCTCTCAATCCAAGAACCGGTCGGAGATCAGAACGACGAGAAGGATGAAAAGTCCATGTCACCGCGTTTTTACAACGCTTTCGAACTCATTTCCTCGATGTCGTCCGGGTTCGACTTGTCGAGCTTGTTCGAATGCAAGAAGAAATCCGGGTCCATGTTCACCTCCAAGTGCTCGGCTTCGGCGATCGTGACGAAGCTTCAGGCGGTGGCGAGCAGGCTGAATTTCAGCGTGACGAGCGTAAAAGATTTCAAGGTGAAAATGGAGGGGAAAATGGATGGTAGGAAAGGAAAGTTGGCAGTGACGGCGGAGGTGTTCGAGGTGGCGCCGGAGGTGGCGGTGGTCGAGTTGTCCAAGTCGGCCGGGGACACCCTTGAGTACAAGAAGTTGTGTGAGGAGGAGGTGAGGCCTGCGCTGAAAGACATTGTTTGGAGCTGGCAGGGTGAGAGCAACTGCCACCAATCGTAATGTGGACATGTTTATTGTTTAGCTTTAGAATCCTTAAAAAAAGCCTAATTAGAGTTTGATTCAATTCTTTTGCTTTGAAGAGTGATGCAGTGTTTTGTAATCTGTGTTACAAATATTTTTATGATGTCTAATTAGTTTATGTATATAGTGAATGTGTGATGGGGGTGGTGATTAGAATTTGTGTTGGATGAATTGCTATGGGGTTGGTGATTAGAACTTGTACAATACTTTGATACGTGGAAAGTGGATTGACTAGTTGGTTTTGTTTTGGTCCCCCTGTAGTTAGTTTAGATTCTATCCTTATCTATATTGTTAGATGGTGTACGTGGATGAATTGTTTAGCAATTGACTTATTGTTGAGGCAAATAGACGGGGCCCCCAAAGAGGCTCAACAGTGAGGGAGAGACTGCAATAATTGTGGGATAAGTTCAACCCCCATGACGGAATCATGGCCCAAGCTCAAGGAATTTCCCTTTCAAGTGACCCAAGAGCATTTCTTGGCAAACAAACCAAGTCAGCAAGCTGCAATAGTTTCAATTTTCAAGGATTCATAAGATCCTTTTGATCTTGACAATATGTAAAAAGCTGAAAAGTAAACGGTAAACAAAGATTTAAAGCTCCGATACCCTATTGGATAGGGTTGAGTATCGGTTAAATCGATGATGATAATGATATTTTTGCTCACTGAAGATAGATTAGTTAAACAAATGTTTATTAAACATGTTTTTGACGTAAACAGTAATGCAAAAAATCTATTGAGGGCTTAAGTTGGTTCAGTTAACAGATGAAATAAAAATTCTACCGCTACCGAACTAAACCGACATCGAAATAATTTTTTATTCGACTACTAATTACTAGAAGTTGGTAGACGGTCAATTGAATATTCTACCCACCCCTATTAATATTAGAATATATCCAACATACAATTGAATGTAAAATTGTCTCTCATTTCACTTTTTATGTAGACCTTTTCATTCATGTAAATAAAGGCATGCATAAACAACAATTATTGCTATACAGTAAAGACAACCACACCGCACTACTTTGACATTAACAATTATCTATAACATGCAGTTGCAATTTGAAGAATATATATATATACCAGCTAAAACCTTATGGGAGTAAAAACCCTTTTAAATTTACAGCAATAAAATAAGTTTCACCAAAAATAAAAGAGCCAAATGTTCTTTAATGGAATTGATTATGGATTGCTAAGAAAACTCTTCATCTCTTTCAAAGATCCAGGAAATGGGGAAAGACTCCCTGAGTTTTTGTTGGATTATTATTATTATTTTGGTTTTGTTTTGTTTGTTTGAAAGGTTAGGGGTTTGGGGTGTTTATGAGTTGCTCTATTCAAAGGTCATGATCATCATACGACACATAAAAGGGAGGGAGCTCAATTACTACACGACCCTTCACCACTGCGAAGGGTTTAGGTATTTTATCGATTGTTGGCTTGGAATATTGGAATATTATCTGTAAAGTTATCTTTCATAGCAACTTAAAATTTAGGATGTGTTCTTTCTACTTGCAAGCAGTGACGGATTCAGGAATTTATTTTACCAGGGACATTGATAAAATAATAAAATATAATAATAAAATATTTTTTTCTCTTTATATATTATATTTTTATTATAATATGGTAAATACAATGATCCAAAAAGGGTACACTCACAGCTGATCTCAATGCAAATTTAAATATATTTTTTCTAATTTTTGTCATAACTAAATTTCTCGGTCGGAAATAAAACAAAGAAAGAAGAGGATGATTGTCCTTGCTCAAAGACAAAAAAAAAAAAAAAAAAAGAAGCCAAAATACTGTTGTGGATCTTGTGCAACAATAAAAAGTAAAATACAATCCTCAAGGTTCAATTTTCATTCTTTCTCACTTTCTGTTTTTTTTTTTTTTGTGGGAGGGTAGAAGAAATCTACACCATTCTTTCTCACTTTTGATATTTCCTAGGAGGCTAGGAACCGAATATCCTAAACAGTAGGAAAAAAAAAAAGAGGCTAAAGAGCAAGTTAACCATCCATACTTAAGAATGTTACACTCCAAACACTCAACAGAATTCAAACAAGAAAACTAATGAATTTTTGGAATGAACTTCAGAACTTTTATTCAGACAATATGTAGATTTAAACAATGATTCATTTGAGATGATCAATCTCCTTGCTACAACTACTCAACTACAGAATCTACCTTAGCTATGAGAGACTACCCTTACTCAATCACAATACAATTGCCAAAAGTCCATTCGAGATGATCAATCTCCTTGCTACAACTACTCAACTACAGAATCTACCTTAGTTATGAGAGACTACCCTTACTCAATCACAATACAATTGCCAAAAGTCTAAATGTTATTACAAGGGTAGGCCTTGGCCTTTTATATGAAACAAAACTTTACCATAAGCCCATCCACAGAGGAATACATCTTGTTATAATCAACCCAACCATTTAAAGGCCCACCCATAAAACAGCTAAGCTCATTAATTGTTCTCAACAGCTTAGCCCACATGTCCAATATCTGACTTGCACACTTACTGAACTCGACAACTCATCTTCTTCTACCTTCTCCTACCTCCAGCACATAAACCCCTCAAAAGAACTGTAACAAAGAATTAAGAGGAGATTCAGATACCCACTCACAGCGCACAGGCAAACGTCAACGACTCCACTCAGCTTCTCGTGATTCTTCCAGCAAGTCAAGGACAACTGGACAAGTTCGATGGAAGTATTGCAGAGGATTTGTGTTTGAAACTGTGAGCTGCAGCCTGCAAGATAGGTTAGAGTCTGGAAGAGCCAAAGATGTGTTAGGGATTTGGGGGTAAGATTTTATTTTATTTAGTGTTTCGTGTTGTCGTGTTGGTGCTGGAGGTCGAGACTTTCAAGATTTTTATTTTATTTTATTTTATTTTTTTTACCGGGGACGCTTGCCCCTGGGTCGCCCCCCTTTATCTCCGCCCCTGCTTGCAAGGTCATTGTCTCATCGATCTCCACTTATTGGAAGAATATTTGCATGTAATGATGCAGAATATATAATTTGAATAGCTTTGGACAAGAATATTTGTTGTTTAGAGTAATATTTGGAATGGAGTGGATGTTTGTTGTTTATGTTTATATTATCTCTATGGATGTTCTTGCTTTGTAGTGTCTGGTGGTGGAAAAATTCCTTTTATCCTTTTTGTTGGAATTAAGAATTTGTCTTATAATATAATTTAGACATTAATGGTGGGTAAGAGTGTTTGGGTACTCAATTATATATGGTGTAACACTAGCTATAGCAACTATGTTTTTGTCTAATTAATAACTATCTCATAATATTGATACAACAGTTTCAATCAACAATTTTGATCATTTCTTGTTAAAGAAAAAAAGAAAATCAAATGATTTGTTAGAACTATCACGTTAGTATTACGGGATAGTTGTAAGATAAAAGTGTCATTTTTGGCATTATTATCTAATCCATCCCACTCCTCCCTTCTTCCCTTCCCCCACTTTGAATAGAAGAAAAAAAAAAAGAAAACCCTCCCATCCCACTCCCTCCCACCCGTACGTACCCATCGGCCCATGGATAAACCTTTATATATATATATATATATATATATATTATAAAAGGATATTTGTATCTTCTATTGAGAGGATGACACACATTAGTATAAAACAAAAATAATGAATGTTATGAAAACATTAAATCTTTAACATCTTCTATCCATCGTCAACGAAAAATGCCTAATTACCTTTTCTTTACCACTTCTCTTGAAAAAATAAAAAGGTCGCCAATATATGCTATCTTGTCTATGTAAAAACAAGACAAGAACAAACCATTAAACGCATAGACAATTGGAGTAACATACCTCGGATTGACACGTAAATGATTAATTGAATAAATAACAAATAAACAAAGTAGCACATCCATGTTAATCAATTACATAATAATAATAATAATAATAATAATAATAATAATAATAATAATAATAATAATAATTCTTCCTTTTAATTGTTAGGGGAAATTATCTTTTTCCTCGTGAACTATCATTTGATTATCATATACTCTAACAAAATGTCAATTTTACATTATGACCCCGTCAAATTACAATTTCGTTACCAAAACCCTCATTCTGTCAATCAAGGTCATTAAGTTAGATGGTTAATCCATCACGTACACGTAAAGTTAGTAGTTGATAGGGATATATGATAATCGAGTAATAGTTCATAGGAAAAAATGATAATTACCAAAAAAAGGAGAGAAAAAAGCATACGCATTTACGGCATGTGACGTGCACGTGATATGTTGATTGTCCGACTTTTTAACAACCTTGACTGACGAAAATGGGGTTTTGGTAACGAAATAGTAGTTTGATGAACTTGTAAATGTAAAGTTGATAGTTAATGAAAGTATATAATAATCAAGTGATAATTCATGGAGGGAAATGATAATTATCCTTAATTGTCAACAACAAAGTTTTCAAAGAGGTAGATCAATCGGTTAGGACCACGTCTAATGAAGTGGATGTCACTAGTCGGAATTTCCCTTTTCTTCTTGTAAGGGCATGTAAAAAAAAAACTAAAACAAAAACCCTAAAAAAATGAAAAAGGATTAGATGAAATGACATAAAAGCCAATATGCAAGATCCATATTCAACGATGAACATCATCACATTAACCTAATACTTAATAAAAAGGGGTAATTTCACTAACCCCCCTCAAACTTTAGTCACTTTTGCAGACACTCTAACATTAAAAACTCACTTACCTTTCAACTTTCAAAATTCTCACTTACCCCATCCATACAAATTAAGACCAAAATACCCTATTTTCATTTTAAAAAAAAAAAACATTTTGAAGTTGACATTTTAAATAGTGAATTTTAAACAGTGATTTTGTATAAAATTTCAACTTCCGATATTTTTTATTCTTTAAAATAAAAACAGAGGGTATTTTTCTTTTAAAAATTGTGCCCTAATTTATGCGGATGTGGGGTAAGTGAAAATTTAAAGATTTGAAGATATGAGAGTTTTTGAATGTTAGGGTGTTTGCAAAAGTGACTTAAGTTTGAGGGGGTTAGTGAAATTATCCCTAATAAAAAATGTATTAGACATATAATATAACAAATAAATGTGAAGAATAGTTATCTCACAGAATATAATACCAAATCGACCAAATTCAATGCCAATTTCACCGGCTCCAATTGTCTTGGGCCCTACAGAACTTGCTGATTGCTGTGTGCGAACGACGACACAGTCACACACGGCTGTGCGTCCAGCTGTACATATCTTCGGCCAATCAAAGTGCGTGGCTTACGTGGCATACGTTCCACCTTAGATGGTGACATGGTGCAACCAATCGGATCACCCTTCCCAGTACAATACAAAGAACCTTGAAAGAGTCCTCCTTTTGAGTGCCACGTATTCTCAGCCGTGCATCCAGCTGCCTCAGCAGCCACATCACCGAATCTCAACCGTTCGTACATATCTTGGGCCCTACATGACAAAGGGTACATCTGTAGCTGTTGCTGTCCTCTACAGTGAAACCTCAGACCTAATCAAACTCATACCACCCCACTACTGTTCCCTTCTGAGTTCTGAACACATGTGTTCATTA
This sequence comes from Carpinus viminea, assembly GCA_013348765.1. Taxonomy (NCBI): domain Eukaryota; kingdom Viridiplantae; phylum Streptophyta; class Magnoliopsida; order Fagales; family Betulaceae; genus Carpinus; species Carpinus viminea. The sequence continues at coordinate 40,982,797 of CP054667.1, read as the reverse complement.
CATCCCTGGCCCTACAAAATCTTTTAGCCTCCTTAATTTACTTTATAAAATGTTAAAGAAATGCCTATTTTGTATTTTTCTGTGCTTTTTCCGTTCAATCTTTTTAAAAATCAGTTGTTAGATCCGTTAGACTTATATATAATAACTGATTTTTAAAAAACTTGAATGAGAAAAAGACAAAAAATAAATAAAAATACACAGAATGGACTTAGTTTCTCAAAATGTTATTGGTATATTTGCTGTCATTTTGTCATAATAAGAAAAGGAGAATTTTTTTTTTCAAAACAGTTTAGAGGAAATAATTTCAAATCTATTTAAAATACTGTTAAGTATTTGTAAACCTTTAAAACGTTAATCTATGTTAGTAAATTGATATTAATGATTTCAAAAATTTAATATGCGTTTTAAATGTTTATAGATATTTGACACTATTTTAAATGGGTTGAATAATATTTTTTCTAGATTGGTTTGGAGAAAATTTTTGTCCATAAAACAATGATGAATTTTTCATATTAACACTTTCTTTTCCTTTTTTTAAATTTGCTACTATTATACAATTTAATATTCTCTAATAAACTTCTAAAATAAAAACATTCAATATAATTGAATGATACTATTTTTCACACCCATGATTTATTTTAAATAATTTATAATATTAATTACTTTGAAAATATATATGATTCACATTAATGCAAATTAATAAATTAATTATTAAATTTGTGAGATTTATTATTGAATTTATGTGAAGTTTACAAATTTAATAGTTTATTTATAAAATGAGATGGCATAAATATGGAAAAAATATTAATATAAATCATTTCTTAATATATATGTTAAATTCTCTTTAGACGTGATTTTGAGTTGATTGAACTTGATTTTGAGTTGATCTGTTAAAGATAATATACGTGTTAAGTTAAAGCTTACATATGAGCGTGATAAATAAGGGTGAAAAGTCAAAACATAAACTCTGTCAAATTATGTGTTCTCATGAAGTCAAACATTGTTATCTTTAGGGAGCTAGTTTCAGAGAGAAAGACACTGCACGTGCGTTTTGGAGAAGAAAAAAAATAAGGAAAGAAAAAAAAAAAAAACCGCAATCTCCAGTTCCTTCCGTCAAGAAACGAATAAGAAAAGAAGAGATGCTCAGGGAAAAATAGGAGAGAGAAAGACAGAGGTGCGATAAATACGTGAGTTGGGACAAATGAACTGGAGTAGCAGTTTGTTTGAGTCTTAACTCTTAAGGACAGCCACAGAGAGACAGATATTCAACGTTGTTGTTTAAGCACGTCTTCTGGAAATTCAAGGTTTGTGAAACATCTGTCAAATCATTCTCGTAACCCCGTTGTTTGATTGCCAAGACAACACAGAAAGGCAACCCAAAATTGTATTTTGCATCTGTTTTAGAATTTCCCATCTTCTCAAATCCAACGTTTCAAATCCTTGTCTTGTCGGCACATTTGAGCCAAGGCGGGGTTTCCATTTTTTTTTTTGAGGTTCATAAATATGTTTTCACTGCTGAAATTATGCACCAGCTGAACTGTTATGTGAATATGATTTACCGATTGAAGTTTGCCGTTTTGTTGCTCTAGCCGTGTTGTGCAGAAGAAGAGAGATGGCTATAACAGGTGCGACTTCTGGGCAGCAGCCACAGTTCATTGCCAGCACTGGAAACCGGAGTTTTTCAAATGAGCCACTGATTGAGAACTCGGAGGCCGAGCAGATTGTTGTTCCTGATGTGAGTTTGATTAGTTACTTGTCAAATAATTATCAGGACTTTGACATTATATTATTGTTTTTGCACAAAATTAATGGAAAAAAAAAAAAGGCTTATTGATATATTGAGCCTGAAAGATTAAGGGAGAATAAACACAAACACCTGGGGAGGATTAAGTAAAGTGAGCTATCAATATAACATGTTGGGATACTACCATAACTCAAAAGCTTAAATTTATGTCAGGCATATACAGATCTAACTTATTAATGTTAAATATGTAGCATCACTTAGGTGGATTGTTTAAGGCTTGTAATGGCGGTGCCCTGTAGTTTTCTCAATGCCAGAAAAAAAATTGTCAAGTGTAGGAGCTGAAATACTGTAGTGAACGTACGGATGATAACTATATGATTAGAGATTTAGAGTGCCTTTGGTCTTCGGTGCATCTTAACTTGGAGCTGACCTAGTTTAAACACAGATTGACTGTTTACACTTTATGATGTGAATGAGTTAATGAACTTTGTAGACCTCTAAAGCAAATGTGCCTCTCCTAAAATATAGCTGTTCATTGTGAACAGTGCTTGTGAGACAATCTTAATGTGCCGTTGTCTCGCAGCTTTGAGCAAGATATGCCTCACCGATGGTGCTCAGCTTTGCAGAAATTGTTGCCTTTGATTTTTTTTTTTTCCTTTCTTTCTGAAGGTTGTTTATGTGTAAATTTGCTTGATGATTAGATTGTGGGGTTTACAATAGGAACTCCTGTGGAAATTATTAAAAATTTAATGGAAATTGATTATTTTGTGGCTCTTTGTATCTCTTTTTGGCAGAGGAGAAGTTGGAGAAACTTGTTTGCATACATGGGTCCTGGGTTTCTTGTTTCTATTGCATATATTGATCCTGGGAATTGTAAGATTGTAATTTCTCTTCTCCTTACGTGCCACCATAAATTATGTGCTAACAAACATGTGTACCATACTTGTAATTTGCTGTACTCGCAGTTGAAACGGATCTGCAGGCGGGAGCAAAATTCAAGTATGAGGTGTGTATGTCATATTCTTATGTAGTTGATTTCCCTTTGAAATTTAGTAGAATTTTGTGTTTCCGAAGAAGAGGTGACTGGTGTCGTGAAATATCCTCTGTTAGAAGGGGCATGCCAAGTAAAGTTTGGAACTATTTCCACCTTAAAAATGCCATACATTAAAAAGTATGATAGCTATCTTGCTATGGGCCTTTTTGTGCATATCTTCCATGTGAAACCAAAATGAGGACATGGAATTAATGGCAATACATTTGTTGTAGCTGATATATGCCTCATTGGAGATCCTAGATAGACCCATTTTAAAAATCAATTCCACAAGTCTGAAGTTTCTCTAAGATGTACCCCTGTACAAATCATGGTACCTAATTGGGGCATGCCTGCATGCTTTGTTGGGTATTCACTCTTATAGCTTTACATGCGTTTTGTTTTGTAAAATTCACAGAATATACTCTTCCTTGGGGAATTCTCTATCCGTCTCTCTGTTTGTGTATGTGTGTGTATATCTGATTGTTTTATTTTTCAATGTTCTGTTATTTATTGTTTAATATTGTTTATCACTGATTTTTCTCAGCTACTTTGGATCATATTGGTGGCTTCTTGTGCTGCTCTTATTATTCAATCCCTAGCAGCCAATCTTGGGGTTGTCACAGGCAAGTGATATGTTAGTCTACTTTTTACTGTACGTAACCCCCCTCCCGTTATCTGCTTATTGGGCTTCTCTTTTTTATTATTATTATTTTTTAATGTGTTGGTTTGCTATTTTAGGAAAGCATTTAGCGGAGCACTGTAGAGCTGAATATGCTAGGGTGCCAAACTTCATCCTCTGGGTTCTTGCTGAAATTGCTATTGTTGCGTGTGACATTCCTGAAGGTAAGGGTGCCTCTTACTTTGAAATCGAATGCAGGATATCAAAAGCAATGTGCTATTAAACTCATAAAAATTAAAAGCAGCTAATAACTGAAGTTATGCTGATTAGAAGCTTAACTATGTAAATTAGAGCTTCCACTAATTTAAAGAAATAATTTGTATTTATTTATTTATTTTATAAGTAAACTAATTTAAACTAGCTAAGCTGTCCCAAACAACTAAGAGACAACCTAGATTTCTTTAGTATCATGATTACTGTTTGTGTCCACAAACTGGAGCTCTTACAAGTTTGTTGTTTTTGCATATTATCTATATCATGAGCCTAATAAATGGTTCAAAATGCATTGCTCTGATGTTCTAGTGCCACCAAAAATTGGTGTTTTGCTAAATCAGATGAGCTTTTGGGCCTGCATTTTAAATTTTTAATGACATCACTTCTGTCATCTATATCTGAACTTTTCACACATTAACATGTCAACTCCTTTTGGTTAATTTTTTAAAATTTGTTTATGCCAGTAATTATTTTTATTGGTAAGTTATACAAGCAGCTGGTGGGTCTTGAATCTATGGGTTCACCCTTTACATTGTTTTATTGGGGGAGGAGATGCCATTTAAGCTATTTTTTCAGGTCAATACATACAACCTTTTGGCTTTAAAGTACCTGTGGATGAGTTGACTAGGATATAGGAGGTCCATTTTCTTTCTCTTTCCTGGTCCCATTTTTAAGCTTTACTAAGAATAATGAGCTTCCAGTTTCGGTGAAAAATTTAAGACAGCACTAGAATTAAGGGGCATATTAAAATATTTAATGCAGATACCTAAATTGACATGTTCTTTTGAGTTTTGCCCAATTCTCAATTGATGCATTCATAAAGAACTCGGGATGGTCAGATTAAAGGTTGAGCTTTGTTGCCAAACGACAATATTAGCCTCATTTTATCATACAGGATGATGATATTTATGAGTAGGAAGAATAGAAATTAGAATTTTGGACTCAATGCATCTGGAAAATATATATACTGAAACAAAGTTTAGTGGACTAAGATGGGTTATGTTGTTGCAAGAAAGACCATTTGCTGGACAAGTTGGGTGCATATTTATTCAAATTGGAAACTTTTCAAAGTAGATGAGTCTTAAACGGCTAGGGACAAATAAAAGGAACTTGGTTGAACTAGTGAGATTGAGAACATGTTATTCCATACAATTTATGCAGAAAACCCAAAAGTGAGATTTATTTTTTGATAAGTAATTTAATCTCATTTAAAAAGCACAAAAGGGCACAACCCTAGTGTATACATGAAGTAAACAAGAGAACCCTAAAATGAGATAAATAAATACGACTTATGATGTTTGGCCCTGAAGGGTTTGGTTAGGCTTTGAGGTTACTGCATTATTTTTCATTTTATTCCATCATATTTTCCCTAGAATATGTTCCTTTTGTATATGGATCTGAGGACTTTTGATTAGCCTTATTGACTACTCAAACAGAGTTTTGAGGAATTCTAACTTTGATTGATTATTTTACACCTTCGCCATCCACATATAACCTCTTAATTTATTTGTTTGCTAAATATAGGTTATTTTCATATTGTATCAGTCAATCAGACAACTTTTGTTTTTGTGATCCTTCCAAAAGAGGATAATGATAGTAATTAAGAGAAATCTGGTGGTAAGAGTTCTGTCATGGTACATTTCTTTCGGATGTTTTCTTTGGTGTTATAAGACTGTAGGATTGAGAAATATTAACATAAAAAGGAAATGCTTCCTTTTGATTTTTTCTTGGTTGGTTTACATGCTAGACGTAGTAGCCATGTTAATCTCATGCTATACATTTTTTCATTGTAACATTTCATTATCATTATTAATCATATCACAACAACAACATTGATGTATCTACCTTTCCTAGAAGTTTGTGTTAAATGCAAACGGACTTGGCTAATATTTTCTTAGAGATAGACAGACTTTGTGGAAGCACTTCCAATGTATATATTGTTGATTATTCCAAATCTTGATGTATGTATGTGTGCATGTGTTTTTATGCATATTTCTTTAGTCATTGAACCGTTTAAGATGTGCAGAAATATGAGGTGTATTAAATCCATGAAGCTTTGCTTTATTAATTTCACTCAAATTATAGCTGTCCAAATCATTCTGACTCTGCTTCTTCCTATTTCCAGTGATTGGTACAGCCTTCGCATTGAATATGCTCTTCAGCATTCCCATATGGTGTGGTGTTCTTCTGACAGGGCTTAGTACATTGATTCTTCTAGCGTTACAGCAATATGGGGTATCTTGATATCCTTTCAATAGTCTATATATACTGTTTTAGAACTTTGGAATACTATATACCTTATGTATTTGACCCAAAGAGATATATGGGAATAACAGTAATTGATGCAGATAAATTTTAGGTAAAAGCAAATCATGCTTTAAGATTTCTCTTTTATTTATTTATTTATTTTCCGTTGTTTACAGGTCAGGAAACTTGAATTCTTGATCGCATTTCTTGTAATGACAATTGCTGCATGCTTTTTTGCTGAGCTTGGCTATGCAAAGCCTGCAGCGACGGAAGTCTTAAATGGTCTTTTTGTTCCCCAACTCAAAGGAAATGGTGCTACAGGCCTTGCAATTTCACTCCTCGGTGCGATGGTTATGCCGTACGTTTCTCATATCTTCCAGAAATTCTACATCCATCCCCCAAGTATTTCTCATTTTCATTGAATTTTGTATACTCACTGCAGGCACAATCTCTTCCTTCATTCAGCATTGGTGCTCTCTAGGAAGATACCACGATCTGTTCGAGGCATCAAAGTAAATGTTTTACCTTAGACAAGTTCTTAACTTTCCTCTTTCTGTTTTTATTTTTATATAAAGCTGTGCTCAAGATATCACCATACTGTACATTAATGTTTAAAACTCAATCAAGCATTTAATATTCAGGCTAGTCTCCTTACAAATGTAAAATAATCTAAAATTGTCATAATCAAATGATATGGCTCTTTTGACACTCCTAAGTCTCTTTGTTTAGCCATATATTATTAGAGGCATTTATTTTTGTTACCATATAGCCTCTGTATAAAGAGATTTGTTGGTTGGAAAATTTAATCAGATTAATCATTTAGTTCTGTTGTGTGTGTTCTTGTTTGAGGGACCGGCATGATATGGTGTTCACCTGGGTAATATACTCACGTTTCTACAAATAATAGTCTAATGATTCATTTGTATGCTGAAACCGCTCTTCCTTCTTTTAATGCTTCCATCATTGTTACTTTATCTGGATAGAAATGTGTTTTAATGCCATAAAACTTTATAAATTTTCCTTCCCTTCTCTCTTTCCCTTTTTGTATAGAAGCCATACAACTGTAATTAGGAAGCATACTTGAATCAAACCAGCTCTTTAAGGCTCATTTAGAGGCAATTATATACTTAATGGAGATACTTATCATTTTGGTTCTTACAAATAGAATTCTGGAAATATGGTAGACCAGCATCTGATGACATAATATTTCACAGGAGGCTTGCAGATTCTATCTGATAGAGAGTGCCTTTGCGCTAATGGTGGCTTTCCTCATTAATGTATCCATTATTTCCGTCAGTGGCTCAGTTTGTAATTCCTCAAATTTGAATGCGGAAGATCAGAAGAGCTGCGAGGACTTGGATTTGAACAAAGCCTCATTTTTACTAAGGGTATGTGACCTAGCCAGATTTGCTAGCCAATTGTTGTTCTCAATCCTGGCTTTTGGTTTTTCACAGAAAATGCTGATGCTTATGTAATCTCAGTTTTCATATTGTAGTTTCAATTTTTTTCACTGAATCACTATTAATGCAGATGATTTGTAATCCTGGTCTTTATTTATTGCTTACAGAATGTCTTAGGTAGTTGGAGTTCAAAACTTTTTGCAATTGCTTTGCTGGCATCAGGTCAGAGTTCTACTATAACAGGAACATATGCAGGACAATATGTAATGCAGGTATTCAGCTAATTGATTATATATAGTTTGTAGTCTGAGAATACTTTCATTCTCCTATTTTTCCAAAGGATAATATTAAATTTTGGACCTCAAAGAGCTCTCCGTGTTGGAATTTGAAGTTAAAATATGAAGTTGGTTTTATTTCATCTAGCCTTATATCTTAATATCAGATGATACAGATACACTCTGTCAGATTCCTCTCATAGAATGTAGCACCGGCGAAGAAGAAAACTATATTTTTAACCATCCTTTACTATGTTTTAGTAACATAAATCGTGGATATTTGCTTCATGGTTGACATTCCTGATCTGTAATTTAGAATTTGGATTCTTATTAGTAAAATTTCTGTGTCAAATTCAGCTTATAAGTCTTGCAAGAATTAATGCTTCAGTAAGATAGATGCTTTTCAGCAATTACTTTATAACTGCTGTTTATTTACAGCTTCTACCTAAATTGGTTGAGTTCCCTGATCATGACTAGTTATTTTGGCATGGCTCATCTTATTTTTGTAGGGATTTCTCGATTTAAGACTGGAGCCATGGCTTCGAAACCTGTTAACTCGTTCCTTGGCTATAGTCCCTAGTTTAATTGTTGCTTTAATTGGTGGCTCTAGTGGGGCTGGACAGCTAATAATCATTGCATCAGTAAGATACTCTCAACTGTCATTTCTCTTTTACTTCCGAAATATGGGATCATTATTCTGAACTGAATTGATTTCACTTGGAAACATCTTGAGCCTTGTATCGGTATGGTATCTTGTACCTAATATTAAAAGCTAGTAAGACATTTGTTTATAAGAATATATTTCTGAATCACAGTAATTGAATTAGAGTTAATCTTTGACTTAGTTTCAAATGCATAGATAATGCTTCTATATAAATGATACTACATATTTCAATATTTCTGGTAAATGAAAAATATTCTATTGTTGATTGCTGTCCATAACTGTCCTAGGCTTCTTTGATGTGCTTTTACATCCCATGAAAGTTTGAACTGCTTCCCTGATGTTGCATGCATCATTTTCATCTCATATTCATCTTTTGAAATTTCTTGTAAAAAGATAATTCCAGCCATCTTGCAAATGATAAGTAAAATAATGAAGCGGTATTATTTCAGGAGACTTTTAACATGAACATATGCCAATTCTTACATGTCTCTCATTACTTCAATAGCCTGATTCATTATGGCTTATTTTTGTCTTTGGATGCCATTTATAAGAAATTGGACCATCCAATATTCAAATGTAGCCTAGGCTTTTTCCCCCATGTATGCAAATGTTTCAGTGACCTTTTAGAATTAGAAAAGTGTATTTTCTAAGTCAAAGATAGAAACCATTCTGCTTAAAATTTTCTGTGGCAAATAAATTGATGTGAAACTTGTTTAGTTCACCAGTATGGTTTCTTGCTATACCACATAGAACTTAAGCCCCACATAGGGGTGGGCAAATTAACCGTTACCGATTAACTGACCGATTACCGACATTAACCGAACCGATATAACCGTTACCGATAATTAACCGATCGGTAATCGGTTAAAAAATTTATACCGGTAACCTTATCGGTCGGTAATCGGTCAGTTAAAATTTTCATATCGGTTAACCAATATGACCGATAAATATTTTTAATTTTTATAAATATTTTTAATTTTATACTTTTTACTCTTTTAATTTTTATTTTATAATATAAAAAAGATGTAACGGATCAATATAAAAAAAGATTCAATAAACATTTTTAGCCATATATATATTTAGGCCCCCAAAAGGGGCAAAACAACTAATTTTTAATAAGTTATTTTAGGTTTTAGCCAAATAAAAAGTATTTGAACTCTCAAAATAATTAATTTTTGGCCTAATTAACAACTAGTAAAAAACTCAATAAAAAGTTAACAAAAACCGGTTAACCGATTAACCGGCTAGTTTAACCGATTACCGATATGACCGATTAACCGATTAACTGATAGCTTATCGGTCGGTAATCGGTCAAGAATCGGTTAACCGATAACTTATCGGTCAATAACCGATAACTCTATTAACCGGACCGATATGACCGATACCCAACCCTAGCCCCACACCGTTAGAGACTTTCCTTACTTTAAAACATTAGAAGTTATCCAATTTCTGGTTAAAAGTGACATCATAATTTCACTTTTCAACATGCAATTATTCACAAAATGGAATTCCGTTCTTATTCGTATTGTCTAGTTCATGCTGCAGCTTGACTTTGTTGTGTGTTTTTAGATGATTTTATCATTTGAGCTCCCGTTTGCTCTCATTCCGCTTCTCAAGTTCACCAGCAGTAAGACCAAGATGGGGACGCATGCAAACTCTAAAACGGTATGATTTATATGAGTGCCAACTTGTTTCTATTCCCTTACATACTTGATCCATGCATTAGATCTGAAATATTTGAGTTTTTAAAAAAATTGCTTGATTACTAACTAAATGCACATTGCTAGTTCTTCTAATTGGGAAAATTGTTGAGACAAATGACTAAATTGGTATATTGTACGTAAAATTTGCATGTATTTTCTTCATTTTGATTTTGAAAATTTCTTTGAACTTTCTTTTGTCATATTTTCTTCCTGCAACTAATAAAATGCATTGGTTACCAAAAACTTGAAATTAGTAACTTCTTTCTATTTGTGAGAGTTGAGATGTTAACATCTTGAAGAGTCTTTTATTGAGAGCCAAAAGACTAGATTATTAGGTTTAAACCCAATAATATCATACCACTGATTTTTATCACTATTATCTATTGTATGATTTGGCCACTTAACCAATCGCATCACTCACATGTGAACATTCCAATAGAAATCTTTTGGGGATCTTTCAAGTAGTTCTCTTGCTGTCCAAAATTAGAAATCTGGCCTATTTGTGTAAGGATTTCCAAAAAAGTGTTTTATGCAGAGAGAGAGAGAGGGATATATTTATGACAAATTAGACATTTTGTGTTATGAAAGTAGAATTCTATAGCAGGTGGAGGACATTGGCATGACAGGAGAGCACTCACAAGCATGTATCCCATGAAGCTCCTAGAGTAGTAGTAGATTAATTAAACTATGAGAGTTATCTTTTGTTAGAAGATAGATTAAGTGATTAAATTTGTCAGATTAAATAATTAAATTTATCAATTCCTATCAGTTTAAGCGCTTAGGATAAGTGATGATTAACATGGTATCAAAGCCAAATGTCTTAGGTTCAAACTCTAACTCCACAATTCATCCCCCATTTCAGTTAAATATTTTACGTGTTGGGCTTCACTTGTTAAAAGGGAGTTTAAATATAGATTAAATGATTAAATTCATCAATTCCTATCAACTTAAGCTTTTCAAGTGATGATTTAACACCATTTGTTCTAAAAGCTTAAACTTTTTGGGATAAGTAATGTTTTAACTTGATACCAAAACAGATTATGAGAGAAAAGTGTTATGAAATTTATACCCTCCAACCCATATATACAACTTTCATCGAATACAACTTTCTGCAGAATCCTATATGTATCTATGAGCTCAAGTATGGAATTCTATTTACTCACTTTAAATTGAGCATTTGTTTCGAAGATCTTGAATTCGAATCTTGACTACATCGTTTAGCTCTCATTTCAATTAAATATTTCACGTATTAGGACTCACTAATTAATGGGGATTTTGAACCCGCAAGTGAGGAGGAGTGTTAGAATATAAACTAAACAATTAAATTATACACTTTCTATCAGTTTAAGCATTTTTGGATAAGTGGTGTTTTACCATAAAGATGGTATGCAGAAAATTACCTTCAAACCTTGTGTTTGTCAAAAGCTCTAGATTTTCTCAGAACCTAATAATGCATCCCGTTATGTGTTATCCACGTAACATTGTGACATGTTCTCCAACTCCTAAAAAGTGATCAGGCCAGGAGGGCTTCCATTTCTGCATTTTATCAGTATATTTTCATTAATTTTGTGTCATCTTCTATTGCAGATTTCAGCTGTCACTTGGTTCGTTGGTTCCCTGATCATGGCCATAAATATATACTATCTCGTGAGCGGGTTCATCAAGTTGCTTCTGCATAGCCACTTCAAAGTTGTGGTTGCTGTGTTTCTTGGAATATTTGGATTTGCAGGAATAGGAATTTATTTGGCTGGAATTGCATATTTGGTATTCCGCACTAACAAGGAGTCTACGCACCTTCTGACATTAACAACTCCTGAAAGTAGACAAATGGGGAATGAGGCAGGTAATGCTTCAATGTACTCTCTACAAAGAGAAGATATAGTGAGCATGCAGTTGCCTCAGAGAAGAAATACAGAAGATCTTGACTGATGGTTAGTTGGGTAGGCTAGATTAACAAGGCTGAAACTCTAGGACTTATAGTTTTTACTTCAAGGGATGCACCTCAATGTTGCTAATTTCTACTGATGAAAACTATGTTACAATAAAGGTGACAATAAATTTGAAGTTTTTTTTCTTTTTGTGTGTAAATTAGCTTCCACTATAAATCTTCCTTTGATAATGAATTGTATGACTTACTGCATCCTGTCATAACTGATGATGAGAACTCAATCTTAGCCTTGACCCAATTAAGCCCTACTAAATCCCCAGACCCTGATGGTTGACCACTTGACCTGTTCCACAGGATTTATAGGCCTATTAGTTTAGAAGAAGTAGCTTTAATCTCCCAAATTCACGCCCTTTTACTTAGACATTTTCTTCAACCTTTGGACACCCACGCTTATAACATGAATAATTCTATAAGTCTCTCTTGTGTCCCTAAAAAAATGAAGTATTTAAAATTATCATTTGATCAAAATTCAATAGTAGTCCATCACAAGTTCAATAATAATTTTAAAAGACATTATTCTTGGAGGGACATAAAAGGAACTTTTAGCATTATTCTCATAACACCGCTCATCCTATGGTGGCTCTATTGTAAGCGACCACAGCAAATCTGTGCTGGCAAGGCACATATTATAGGCCATGGCAGCACCATTGAATGGTGCAGATGGAGCTACTGTATGTGAGGACCGATGGGTCGTCGTACATCCACGCCATGACCCGTCAACTCAACAGCACCAACAAGGGCACCGACGGCGCTTGTGCTTCGGACCTCTTGTCACACACTACAGCTCTAGCAAGGCACATAAAACGGTTTTTGTTTTGGGTGAACCATCGCATGAAATTCAACCTACCAACTCATGGAGGAGCAACGATTTGCTCAGAAGAACAAAGTTTCATGCTTTGGTTCAATTAAAACACAAAGACCAATGATTACTACAGAAAACACCGAGACAATATATAGTTTCATGCTTTTTATAATTACACATTTAAATCCATAATCAAAACACTTAAAAATTGAATAATAATAACTCATGCAACTGAGAATCAACAGCGAAACTTAATGCTGAACAAAGTAGCATAAAGGAGTAGCTCTAATACCACATGTTTGCATACAAAAAAAAAATTATTTTGCAAAAATATGCAGTGAAAAAGAGATTAAGAATTACGGCCAACCATGCTTGCTAAAGTGAATCAAAGAACCTTATAAACAATAGAAAACCTTAGACCCAAATTCATGGAATACAATGGCTCTTTATTTATGGCGAGATAAGCGATCTTCAATCAAAATTATACTTAATTTATTCCTCCCATCAAGGAATAAGAATTAGAATAAAATTTAATTTCACAAATAATTCTTTATTTATTATAAATTATGGAGCACCCATAACTATGTTTAATTCAAATTACAAGGAATATTATGTGGCATATCGGCATATGGCCACACTTCACTGAGAATTTCTTACAAGAAGCAGAAGAACCTGCCAAACAAAGGACCCCCTTTTAGACTTTTAGTAAAAAAGACTAAAAACTAGAAATTAAAGGCTACAAGCCTTAGCCATGTCCTTTAGCTTAAAAGTAGTCAAGCTGTAACTCTTAGTCAAAAAGACTAAAAGGTTAGGTTTTAACTTTTTAATGGGTGTCGGGATTGGAAGGAAACCCATTCTTGCAAGGAATATCTTGGTGGTCTCATATGGGCATTGCTTCACGAAGCCCAAATGCTTTAGCTTTTGGTTAGTGAACTTGTAGGGTTTTGCTCTTGGGTTCTTTTCATCCGAACACCTGCATCACATTTCAGATACTTATTTAACTTTGAGAATAAGAACAAGTATTTCCAAAATGTAAACAAATTAAAGTTTACTAGTGAACTTATTTGCCAAAAAGAAAAACATCAAGAAAGATATTGTTAGGGTTTTAGTGTTGGCAAAGTCGGTGTTAAAACATGTTTGGTTGTAAGTTTTAAGTCTTGGGTTAAGTATGTTGAGTGGACATAGGCCTCTTTCAACTCTAAAAAATAGCTCAAGAACTGAGACTTTCTCTCACACTTATAAAGTAACCACTAGCCTTTTCTACAATCGATGTAAGATAACCCCAACAATTTTCTCCCTCACACATTTGGCTCTGGGTCGGAGCAGAGACAACCTGTTTCTTTCGTGGACTATTGGGCTGAGACTTGTTGGTTGAACCTAGGCTTTTATACTAGTGTTGGATGGTCGTAGGCCAGACTTCTCTCAACGCTAAAAGCTAGCTAAAGAGATGAGGCTTTCCTTTACATTTATAAACCGACCATCAATCCCTTTCACAACTGATATGAGATAATCCCAATAAAGTAGGTAAAAAGGTTGATCCAAGACATGAGTATTCAAGTTTGTGTATGGTATCCAACATAGATCTAGCCGAGTGAAGGCAAACTTGATGGTACCAAAATTTTACAAGTCACTCTTGAAGGTACTAAAACTGTTAAAAACTCAAAACTTCATATGTTAACTTCTAAATTTGAGATTAGGATGAAAGATAATGAGATTAATGTTTGGAGAATTTTATGCTAAATTGAAATGCTCTCGAGAATTCCCGACTCTAAGAATGTGAGGAAAATCTTGAGGTTTTTGCATGAAAGATTAAGACCGAAAGTAGCTGCCAAAGAAGAGAGCGAGGACCTAGATTTCATGAAAGTATAGTAGAGGAACTTGTAGGATCTCTAAAAACTTATGAGTTGTCTCTGCCTCAGCCCAAAAGAAAGAACTTGGCCTTAAAGACCATTAAGGAAAGGTAATCCTCTGATGAGGACTCCTCTGAAGATGAGGACTTTGCTTTACTTGTAAAAGCTTTTAGGAAGTTCCTAAGGATGAAGAAATAAAACAAGGGAAACAAGGTTTCCAAATTTCTTGAATTATGGAGCCACCCAAGGAAAGACGTGGGGAAGGGGCCCAAATTAATTTGTCATTTCTCATGGAAAGAGGGAGATGGATGTTGAGAATTTGGGAGGCTTACAAAATGGTCGGGGATCCTATCTATAAGGTCTGAAACATTGAGGTTGGGGGGGGCTGAATGCAAAATCTAAAACCTCTGTCAAAATATGAAATGGATTGTGTTATATAGCCTCATTTAATATAATTTGCATGTTCGTATATATATATATATATAGCTACGTACATTTAACCCAAATAGTCAATAAGCATGAGAATATATATATTAGACATTCATAAAAATAAAATATATGCTAAAACCTCAAAGTCTCTCACAGTTTTTTTTTTTTTTTTTTTTTCTACTCAAAGTCTCTCACCGTTATTTCTTAACCTTCACAACATTAATTTATATATATAACTTAATATTAATGCTGCCATTGTCGACCGGAGCGAGCACGTATGCCCCAGCTTATCATCATCATCACTGAATTCGGATTGATTCTTCTTGCTGTGTCGTCGGGATTGGAAGGACACCCGTGTGAACTCTTTCTGGTTCGAGAACTTGATCACATTTATTCCATCCAGATTCTAATTATTCAACTTTTAGAATAACACCAAAAAAATAAAATAAAATTAATAAATAAATAAACATTTCTACTTTGAACCATCCATTTGAGGAGCAAAATGGGTAATAGTAGCTAAATTTAGCATCTGTCGGAGACACTAAAAAACCAGTCCCTTAAGTTCGGCCATAGCAGAGAATCCAGTTCCAAACAACCACTTAAACATCATCGGAGTTATCTGTGTCAACGCACCGACAAGGCCCTACATTGTCTCATTTTTTGCAGGTGCAATTTGATCAAGATTTTGGCATTAAAAATGTGCTAGCTCCAACAGGTCTCACTACTTGCACCAACTTTGCTGCAGACGTGGCAATGGAACAAGGGTCGTACGTTTGACAGAGACACAAGCATTTATTTATTTATTGTGCAAAAAAAAGCATTTATTTACTGAAAATTAGGAATTTGATATTCAAGTAGTGGGGTTTCAATCAAATCTGACGGAAATATTCGGGTAAGGTTCTTTAGCTCCACATATATATCTATATATATAATTATATATATATATATATATTGAATTTAATATTAAAGCTCAGTTCAATAAATTTTAGGTGGATCGCATAAAAAAAGTCAAAGTAGGTATACCTACTACTACGTATACCCCACCTGAACAAAAAGATTCACATTTCCTACTGCTATTCTACTCCACGTCCACAAATTTATAGTCCTCCTTATTCCTTCTACTTTCAATATATATATATATTAATCTTTTAATAGTAATTCTTAGCCTCATAATTCTCCGTCTTATTATGTCAGATCATCTAGCTCTCTGATTTTTCCTTTTTTATTATTTTTGTGGAAGACTATATATAGAGTTTGGAGAGTGTTTAATTAGGTGAGAAAATCTAGCATGATTTCCTTTGTTTTATCACTTTCAAGCTTTCATTAATTTCACTACTTTTTTTTAACTAAAAACCAACAACCACCTAATTAAATAACTTTGAAAGAATTATTCAAAATCAAAAATCAAAAAAAAAAAATAGAAAAGAAAGAAAAGTCAGATTTTCCAGAATGCACTAAAAAGATTAGCATGCAGTGGACCCAGCTAGAGACATTTCAAATCGTTGAAGGATCTGCAATTTATTAGTCCCAATTCTATTTTTTAATGAATAGAACTCTAATAGTATGATTGAGATAATATGAAATTAAAAATTAAACATTAAATTCTTTTTTTACAAGCCCTTAAATGGATTGGAGCACAAATCTAGTTCAATGTAGGAAACATTATGGGCAAGCCACTTGCAATTAATTAATCTGACCAAATGCATAGGATATACAAGACTCCAAAACGTAGGTATACCTATGCAACAAGTATGTGCAACTTGGTCAACTATATATGTTTAGTTGCTTCATTGTACGAGTTGCTTAAAAAAATAAAACTATGCACATAACAGTCAACCTGATTAAACACAGA
The DNA here is from genome assembly GCA_013348765.1 of Carpinus viminea. Taxonomy (NCBI): domain Eukaryota; kingdom Viridiplantae; phylum Streptophyta; class Magnoliopsida; order Fagales; family Betulaceae; genus Carpinus; species Carpinus viminea. Next base: position 40,965,958 of record CP054667.1, on the reverse strand, counting down.
AATAATAATAATGTTTTAGTGATATCATAATTAATATAATGCGTATTTTTCACATGTTAATGGGCTCACAATAATAAAAAAATAAAAGACCTTACTTGGTGGGAATAGGATACTCTGGAAAGAGCTTGGCAAGAATCTGGACAACGTCTCCACGGTGAAGCACACTCTCGGCACAAAGGTAGCGGCCGGAGGCAGAGGGAGTCTCGAGAACGAGGATGTGGGCAAGTGCAACGTCCCTAACATGTACATAGGCTTGGACGGAGTTGGCATATGTCTTGGCAGAGCCGGTTAGGTATTTGAGGACGTGGACAACGCTGGCATTGACATTTGGCTGCAACAACGGTCCAAGCACCAAAACTGGGTTCACCACCACCAAATCCACCGCTTTCTCTTTCGCAACCTCCCATGCTGCCTGCTCAGCCACTGCCTTCCCATAGCAATACCAATTCTGCAATATTTTTGCTTTCAATTGCCATTCAAATATTCACAGTATATGTACGTGCACCCAAACCCCCCCTTATTTAACGGTGTACATAATTTTATATTATTTAAAATTTTTAAATAATATTTAAGGAAAAATACACTTTACCTCTCAACTATTCACCAATTTGTACTTTGACCTTCGATGTTTAAAACGTGACACTTGACCCTTAAAACTTTCAAATTGTTGCAATTCGACCTTTTTTTTTTCCAAAATACCCCCATCCTAAATTAAAAAATAAAAAATAAAAGATTAAGGGTGGACGGCCACTCCAGTTGGGCCTGGGGATGGCTCCAGCCACACCAGACCAGCCATATACTCCTTAATTTTCTTTTTTTTTAAAAAAAAGTCAAAATGGTCAAATTGTAATAATTTGAAAGTTTAGAGGGCCAAGTGTTACGTTTTAAACATTGGTGATTAAAGTACAAATGGATGAATAGTTCAAGGGTAAAATGTATTTTCCCATAATATCTTTTTTTTAAAAAAAAAATTTTGAGGGAGGGTCAAAGGGTTTTTATTTTTTTTAATTTTTTTAAAGACCTGAAATATTTTGTGAAAAGGCAACCTCCAACCGGGGTAAGGTCTGTCATTGGTCTCAATAAGATGCATATGTGTCAACCTCCACCTTTAATTCCTCCTATCATTGTGGCTTACAATTGAAAGACTTTTATTCTTTTTTTTTTTTTTTGAAAAGAAAAGACTTTTATCCTAACAACACGTCAAGTGTCTATATATATATATATATATATATATATATATTGAATATGATTGCTCTGCTTGTTTTGTTTTGTTTTTTTTTTCTTTCTTTTAGTTTGACTTTTTAAAATAAAAATATGAGTAGTAATAAACATACAACTGACGTACATAATAATAACACTAATAACGCTAGTTATATGGACCAATATTAATTAATATAAAATAATATTAAAAAAAATAATAAATAGTAATTTTTGAAAAAATTAATATTTATCCGTATAACCAACATGTTACTGTTTATGCACGTTTTTTTTTTGACATTTTTTTTACTGTTTATGCACGTTGACTGTAAGTTTATCACTACTCTACAAATATTAAACAAAAATTACCTCCCAAAAAATACATTTAACAAACCTAATAATATTTTTCTTAATTTCTTGTCGTGATATTTTATAATTCAATGTCCATTTGGTTTAATAATTTAGCGGTTGTAAAATGTACGGGCTAAAAAAAATAGCAATTTCAAAATGCATGCAACATTATAAAGATTTGGGAAAATCATATATAACTCGCCCTTTAAAATTATGATTTAACTTCTAAAAAACAAAACAAGGAAAACAATGTGTAACCTTGGTGTTCTTGCAGAACTCGAGGTCACTCCAACACGACTCATCCACCACCACTTCTGGGCCCCGGTTAGGGTCCATGTACACCGCACCGATCGACGACGTAAACACTACACGCCGTACGTTGGTCTCCGCCGCGGCAATGATCACATTCTTCGTTCCGTCCACGGCCGGCTCCACCATTAGTTCCTTCAAATCACACCCACAACCACTGTCAATTCTTTTTCTAACAAAGACACCACAAATAAAATAAAATAAAATAAATAGACACAAAATAAAGAAAATATTAAATATTAAAAATGGCTGTCAAAATCACGTTTGGTCATGAGTAATTCTCACGTGGACATTCCTACTTTTAGTCTACACAAGTGGGGCCCACTAACCACCATCCTCCACCACAAAACATATTTTTGACAAGCTACTGACATATTTATGATGTCAACTAGGTTTTTGTTTTTTCTTTTGTTCTAATCCACTGAGCATTAATTAATTTCCTTTTGCTTTTCTTTTTTCTTAATTTGCTGCAATAATCAAAAAGAGAGAAATTAAGGGTGACAGATTAATGAAGGAATAACTCACGGGATCATCAGTCACGGGTGAGGCGGTGTGAATGACACCATCACAGCCATCAATGGCTGCCTTAAGGCTCTCATAATCAAGAAGATCAGTTTTCCACAAACTTAATCTCTCCCTAGCTCCTTCCAGCTCTTTCAAATGGGCATTCTTCGGATCATCTGCACAAATCCATGCAAAGTATATATATATATTATTAATAAATGAAAAGAGAGAGAACATTAATGGTTTATTATTTGTCAAACTTATTAATCAATTACCTGGATTCCTTAGAGTCCCTTTCACAGTGTAGCCTTTTTCCAGGAGAAGTTTTACGATCCATGAGGCAATGAAGCCGCCGGCGCCGGTGACGCAAACAGTCTGGCCGGAAGCTGATGGCATCTTGGCTTAGCTTTCTCCGGTGAGATAGATATCTTTGGGGGTTGGTTGGGAAAGGATAGGGGAAAAGAAAAGTACTCTGTCTGGAGTGGAAGAAACGAGAGGTCAGGCTTGAGGAGAATGTGGACAATTGCCTGGCTTTTATAAGCAAATAATTACCACTCACCAACTACGGGTAAATAGCTCAGAGAAATCGAGAAAAAAAGAACGCCAACCTCTCACTTCCACGTGTCCCTGTCAATAATCAATATATAGGTGCTGCATTTAAAAAAAAAAAAAAAAAAAGGATTACAACCTCTCATTTTTTTTAAGTACGCATATTAGAAATATAATATGTGGTTACTTTGATATGGTTTATGAACCTAAAATTTTAAAGTTAATTATGATCCCGTAAGAGATAATTAAAGTTTATAAATATTAAACAATAAAATAAGTAATTATACGAATAATAAAGTTTATCATATATATGTATTAAATAAAGAATTTTTTTTTTTTTTACCATACATATGCATTAATTTTCGACATTATTAAAGTTTATTATACACAGTTGCATCTTTGATTTTTTATTTTTGGGGTGCTGTGGGTAGGGCAAAAAAAAATTAAAATCTTTATGGGTACACCTGCAAAGGCCTATGTGGCTCCGTCATTGGAGATTAACCAACCGTTCAAAATTCAATGATAATTTTCATATCAAATCATAAAGCATAACTACACATGTTATTTAGGTTTAGAGAGTCCTAAACACCTAAACTATTTCTATAAATACCCGAGCACAAGGGGTAGAATCAAGATTTTTCGTATGGAGGGTGTGCACGTTTACGAGAAATAAAAGTAGACAAGTATTAAACTTAATTTCATATTAATTTATAAGTCAAACTTTCCTTCTAAAAAATGTCTCGTTGGATTCGCACGCCATCCCTACCATTCAAAGGACAACCCACAAAATCTATCCCTTGTACATAAAAAATTTCAAAATTACAATTAGAAGATCACAAGTGTAATTAAGTAAAGTTTTCCCTAACCATTTTTAAGTAATTAGCTTGTAAATTATTTATTTTTATCTGATAACTTAAGCAAAATCCTTCTGGCACGTTTTAGCGAACACCCACCGGACACGCTAAGCTCCCAACTAAAACATCATCACCCACCACATGTCACGTCGTTAAGTGTCTCCTGCTTTGAATTTGTTACGTATGCTTTCTGAATTATTCCCAAGATGCCACCTTCCGATCAAACTAGCTAGAAACCAACGCAAACCAATTTCTGATGTCGACGGATTACTTACATGTTGGAAAATGGGCATGCGTGATTAGGGAATTACATTCATTGTCTTCTAATTATTGTTCGGTAAATTCAGTTAAATAATTTTTGTTTGTTGCCTGAGCCTTGCTATGCGGCTGCCATGTTGCAGCAGCCCAACACTTTTTTTTTTTTTTTTTGGAAGACCAGCGTGATCTTTTCTCTTCTTTTTTTTTTAAAAAATAAAAAATAAAAAAAAACAGATTTTTTTGTCTTTTGCATTCTATATGTTTGATGAAATGTTTTGAATTGTATTTTGAGATATTTGAGTAATATTAGCAAAATTTTCATAAGCTAATATTTTGGTTATAATATCTCAAAACTTATTTCTGGATTTAAAATTAAAACTTAAGAATGAAAGGTTAACCTTTTGGGATAATATAACCTAAAAAGGATTTGGTCATCATAAATTTGGTATTAATGTCTCAAAACTCGTTTCTAAATTCAAAACTAAAACCTAGTAGGTGAAAAGTTAACACTTTAAAAATGGTATGACCCTAAAGGGATTTGGTCATCTTAAATTTGGTGCTAATGCCCTAAAACACTATCTCAGTTTTATATAGTTTTGCTGTTACCAATTTCTGATTAGTGTTTCATGGAAGCCAATGAATTTGATATATAATTTAATCAATTTTGATAAATGATTTTCAATTTTAAATTTGGCAGGCACTTTCCCCTTTAACCTCTTTCCTATTCAATTAAAAATAAAAAAAAGCATTGCAAACACTAGGCTGCCTCTTGGTAGCAGAAAAGCTCTACTTTTGTTGCCTTGGTGAGAGGGTGGTAGAAAATGCCAATAGTTAGGTTTATTCTTTTTTACTGCCTCTTGGTAGCCGAAAAGCTCTACTTTTGTTGCCTTGGTGAGAGGGTGGTAGAAAATGCCAATAGTTAGGTTTATTCTTTTTTACTGCCTCTTGGTAGCCGAAAAGCTCTACTTTTGTTGCCTTGACGAGAGGGTGGTAGCAAACGCCAATAGTCCGGTTTATTCTTTTTTACCAACTATTGATGGTCGTGTTGTGTTGGCAACTCTTTAGGGTTTTATTCCATTTACAAAACATTGTCATATTTAACTGTTTCTTTTGACCATATCGGTTCGGTTGATGGGTCAACCCAATATTTATTTTGACATATTTTCAAATGTTCTTAAGAAACCTTTGTGGCATTCTTGTTTGTTTTCTCATAATTTTCCTTTCCCCTCTCCTCACATAGTATACAAGAAAAAAAAAAAAAAAGAAATTGCTAATAGTTTTTTCAAATACAAATTAACAGGGATCCCCATTGGCCTACGTACTGCCACTAAATTTTCTCACGAGTGAAGAATATTATATATATATATATATATAGCTCAATGTTTTATAGGGCTTTATGCGAAACTTTTAAATGGAGCCTTATTTTTTTAATCAAAACCCACCAAAAAAATTGACAAAAACCCATACAAAACCCACAAGAAAAATCAAGCACAAAAATAACCATTACAAAAAAAAATCAATTTTTATTTATTTTTTTATGGATCCTTACCCCATTGATACACCTATTTCAAACAATACCCACAAAAAAATTGTCAAAAAACTTATAAAAACCTACAAGAAAAAACCCATACACCTTTTTTTTTTTTTGTACTTTCCCATACCCATTTTTAAGTATAAGGATATTTGCTTTTATGGGTTAATTAGTCTTATTTTACCGTAAACTTATTATATTGGGGCTTATTAATTAAATTTAGGCATTTTTTTAATTACTTACTTATCATGTTTAGAGGCTTTAAGCTTTTATTAAAAAAAAAGGGCCATAAATAAATAAATAAAATTATTAAAAAATATTTTTGGGCAATATATATTTTTTTTGGCCTTATTAATCCGGGGCCTAGGCAAGCGTCTCACTCGCCTAGTAATCTAACCAGCCCTATTAATATATATATATAAAAAGAAAAAAAAGTTCGGTAAGAAAATGTGACAATGTTTGGCGGTGTTCTTAATTAGTTTGTATCCAAAGCACATTCGCAAAGAGAAAAAGGGTGGTCGGTGTTTCTTATATAGCTAGCTAGGGGGCTTGGGTGTTCTTGATAGATCTGTGAAGACTAAAATATAAAAAAGCTGAGAATGGGATCTATATATAGGGGTCCATGCATGCACGGCCAAATGGCTTTGAAAGTATAGGGTACGTTTTGTTTTCTTTTTCTTATAGGAAAAGAATTTTGAGTCTAGGAGTTTGTTTGGCATTGCCATGTTAGAAGTTCATTTTTAAGTAAAATTGCTTTTTTTTTGTTTGGGAGTGCATTTTTCAAAATTGCAGTTTGAAAACGTATAAAACTATGCATTTTTAAGAGCTTGTTTAGGATTGTGTTTGATAAATATAGCTTTTTTATGATTTTTTTATTTTTATAAAAGCTTCATTTTTAAGTTTTTGTTAAAATGTGTTTTGATCATTTTTAGAATTAAAAAAAAAAGTCAAAAATACTTTTAAAATTTTTTACCAAACATGTTAGCTTTTTAAGCTTTCTAATGCAATTTCAAATAGGTCCTAAATTGCAAACAATGTGTGTTTTTAAAAACGCATTATCTAAATTGTAATTTTAAAGACCAAATCGTGATTTTATTAGAAACTTATTTGCATTTTAAAAATCACGTTTTGAAACCTCAAATCCAAAGAGACCATAAAATTTCATTTGAAGAAAAAATTGTGACAAAAATACCTGTAGGGGATGCAGGTAGGGCAGACCTTTTTTTTTTTTTGGTTGTTGTTGTTGTTGTTGTTTAATGTAATTTGGTAATGTTACCAATCTATATTTAGGGTTACAATCTCGTCCTTTTGCCATCAAAATGACGAAAATACCCTGCATAAAAATGAAAAAAAGAAAAGAAACAATTTTTTTAAAAATAAAAAAAATTCAAAGTAGAACAAAGTGATGCCTTCTTTCTTTTTTAAAATTTTTAATTTTTAATCTTATGCATGATCTTTTTTTCATTTTAGATTGCAGAAGTGGGCATCATAACTTGAATGGTAGATTAGTATGGTACATTAATTAACTACATTTAAAGATTAAGGGAACATTTCAAAAAGGGATATAGATTAAGAGAATCATAGGTTCTCCAATAATTAATTGAGAACAAGTTTCAGTTGTACATCTCTTTCATATAAGCCTCATGTAAAACTTACCATTAAAAATCAAGAATAACTTCTCTTCGGTCGTGGCAGAAAACATGAGTTTTCTGCCACCCAATAGAAGAAAGACACCTCAGCAAAAGAATAAAAATTACACAAAAATTGCTTACAACAAAAGCACTAGATTTTGAGCTTCAACAAGAACACCCTCCACCCAAACGGGCCTTCTCCACCCGGCCCAAAATTTTCCACCTCCCAGGGACGTGGCCCCCTTGACCGACTCAGGCATGCCCACGCCGCCCACCTAGCTCCACCAAGCACACGCCGCTCCCACCGCCCAGATTTGATCCCCACGCCCACCTGATTCACCATCGTTGCCCTGATTGAGGAATCAGAAAAAATCCTCCATCGCTGCTCCGGCCAAGATATGACGGGAGGCCGACCGGCCATGTGGTGGATTGGGGTGGCATGCACCACTCCGCCAGGGTGGCCCAGCACTCGGCCTAGATTTGTGCGCCACTCCCAAACAGATTTGTGGTCACACCACCCTCAGGTTGCTTGTTGGCCACCCCAGCTCCTCCACTTGTGGTTGCTCTCGTGGCCCAACTCTTTCCCTTCACCTGCTCTCATATATGGTTGGGTGTTTTGTTTGTACTTTAAGTTTTTGCATTTTTTCTTAGTGAATGACGTGTCACGTGTTGATTGGTGGGCAACAAACCCTTGATTTTTGCCAAGACTATATAGCAGCTGCTCCCTTAAAAATCAGCTTACTATGCGAAGTTACCCAATAACTTATATTACACGATTAACATATCACTATGCTCTACAACTGGGTTGACGGAGGGGGTTCAAATTGATTGCAATTGAAAGTTTAGGGATCCAAATTGAGAGGTTTTGAAATATATGGAAAAACTTGTTGAATCACGTGATAATTTAAGAGTCTGAAGTAGAAGTTACCCCTATAAATTATTTGGTGGCCACCAGTTTAGTTTGTGACCAATGGCATAAGTCTATTGTAAGTTACTTTCTAAATGGGTTAGTATGTACGTGGTCAATTAATAGGGAACGCAAGAAATGAAAGATATCACTTTCGTGAGGAGAAAAGAAAGAAGATACAAAGTACTTGCATTGCACTTAATTTGGAGAAGAAACTAATATTGGTTGTGGCCATAATTTTGAGATCATCCTCACATACTCAAAACTAACAAGGAGATTGACAATGATAATAGAAGGCACCAAACTTTGAAAATATGCAACCGTACAGTCTTAACTGCTGGCAGCCGACACCAAAAAAAAAAAAAATTGTTGAGAACTTTCGATATTTGGGTAGGTGACTGACGTCAGACTATCGTCAGCCATACAACTAAAAAAAAAAAAAGACCAAAAAAAAAAAAAAAAAAAGAATAATAATGGGATATGCAGCATGAGCATTGAGCATGTGTCTTAGTCCTAGCTACTCCCAGTTCCCGACCAATAAAGGGTGTCCACTCGATCTCGACCAAAATTCACGGTTGCGGGTCCTATACCACCAATCTTTGAAATTATTAAAACATGATATCTTATGCTCACTTTCTTGGTTTCTAAAAGATTTGGTAAGTTTGATGAATAGCGTGATGTTTGGTTGAAGGTAAATCTGAAGAGATATTATGTTGTGTTTGGTAGCATTTAAGTGTCTTTGTGAATTCCCTTGTGAAGTGAAGAGGGAAACAGATCCCTCTCTTCTTCAACTAGTATATGTTTATGTTTTGGAAATGAAAGAAAACCCACAATTTATGGTAATAGTTTTTCTTCCGTGGCCACTCTCGGTTGGCAGAATTCTCTATATTATTAGATAAAAATATATTACACGGGAGCAGCTGCTATATGGTCAAGGCAGAAAACTCAAATGCTGCTACTTCACCTATTGCATTTTTAGAAAATAAGAACAAAACACAAGATTCACTCCCAATGTTCTCTTTCTTACACACGCAGCACCCTGGTTTTTTTTTTGTCTTAGTTTTTGGGCAACCAGGCCAATGTGGGTCTCAAATCGCCGGAGACCCACCCACCCAACCGCTATGGGTCACGGCCGGCCAAGCCAAACCTAGCTATGAGTCTGGCCATGACCCAGGGTGGTGCTCCCCAAGAACCATCCTCACCATTAGTGGTCACATTCTCCAGCCACTTTCTCACTGAACCTAGCCACAAAATTCGTTTTTAATGCATTAAACTCCGTTTCTGATGCCTCAAAACTTGATTCTAATGCCTAAAAAATCTTTTTTGGATTCAAAATTAAAACATAGATTTTGAAAGTTAACCCTAAAGGGGTTCGGAATCCGCTGGAGAAGATGAACGAGGGTCACGCCAGACCCATGGCTAGGTTTGGTTGGTAGGGATGGGTGGTGTAGCTGGGCAGGGCGTCTATGGGTCAGGGGTGGCGGGTGGGCTTCGCTGGAGTCACCGTTTTGATTTGGTTCTGTTTGCAGATCTAGTACCGTGGTGGGTGGGCATGGGCCGAAATGGCAGCGTTGGGTGGGAGGGTGTTGCCAGTGGGTGGGCAGCGTCGGGTCAGGGGTGGCTGCACTGGGTGGCCTCATCCTTTCTTAATATTTTGTTGTTAAACCTAATATAATCAGGTATTTCTAGTTTTATTTTCTTATCATGCTCTATGTTGAGGTGTCTTATTTTCATTGGTGGGCAACATGTAGGGTTTTTGTCACGACTGTATTGCAGATATTCTCATATCACACATCATTCTCTCAATCATTTCTTTTTGCAAATATAATAGATCCACTACACTTATGTGAATCTCACACAAAGTCAATGATGAATTTGCCTATTCAAACATATAAAAATGTTTGAAAGATTGAGTGGAGAATGATTTTATCATTTCTCTATTAGATATGACGAATGTACTCACGTCGTGGCAAACAATCAATGATTGTTTGGAGTTGTCATCATCTCAGCACATATCAAAAGAAACCCTCAAATGGGATATTTACGTGGCTTAATGTCAGCCTTTAGATTGACTCAAGTCGACTTGACACGTTTGAGACCCTAAATTAGAAACAAACTAGAGACTTGAAGAGAAGAGAAGAGAAGGTAAGCAAGAACAGAAGATAGGAGAGTTGGAAAACAAAACCCAGTCTTTTTTTTATAAGGCAAAAAAAACCATCCTATGCTTGCCTCTGCAACTACATGAGTCTGAGAAACAAAAGAAAGAGACTAAAACAAAAGAAAAAGACCATCCTATGCTTCCCCTGTACTAAACAAACCCAAAATTATAAGCCTACCACCCTGTGTCTGTCACTACACATCTCTATACACAATCTTGTTTCTACTCAGGCAAACAAAAACTACCTCCCTTTCTCATATTTACCCACCCATTAAGTTAAAGGAAACCCTTGGGCAAGGTTATAGTCCTAGGCAAGCTGTGCTTTGAGCTACTACCAGTCTTTAGTCTCCCAATACTCAACTTGACACTAGATTTTTGGCGGCCGTAATCCTTTGATCCATCATCGGCTGTCCTAGATGGGTTATAAACAGTAACAGGCTTATCAAGCTTCGGATTATCTGCAGAATTACCGCCAGATTTTGAACGACCGAGTTTGGATATGCTGGCTGAATCTCCATTCCTGGAAAGCCATGAGAATTTTCAGTTCGGAGGCCAAATTTAACTAAAGAAAGATTCAAATATTAATGAGGGTACGATGTAAGCCAACCTCTTTGAAGAAGAATTAGTCTTTTCTTGTTTGGCTGGCCTTGACTTTGCTTTTGTTTTCCTCTTTTGTGGTCTGCTCAAAATGCACAATCCCAAAGATGTTTATATCAGATCAAACAAACACACGGAAAGAGCATGCATGAGACAATCACCATAGCAACAATGAACATGACACATACTGGCTCGTCAACAGTAACAAATAGATTGTATGCATGAAATTAATTGTTTGAAAATGCGTGCTTTCTTACATATGCAAGAATTAATTTGCAAACCCTCTGATGCAACATTAATCCATTTAAAAACCTGCTCTTAAAGATGAAATTTCCTTTGCATTATTACATTGGCCAAACTACAGGAAACCAATATATATACATGATAATTCCAAATTTTTGGCATTTAAAGGATCCAATTAGTGACTTCATTCTGCAAGTAAATATTGTTAAATATACCAAAAACATTTTCCCAGGATAGTGAAAATTGTCCACTTGCTTCATATACTTGTGAGGTAATGGCCAAAAGTAGTCAATTTTGCAACAAAAGAAAAAATAGTACAATTACAACTAACAAAATTTGGTTGCTATATACACCCTAGCAAACTAAAAGACTATTCTGAAAGGACACAGCCAATAAAAATATCAGTACTTACACATCAGTCGAAGCATCTGGTTCTGGAAGATCAGTCTCCTGTCCCTGTTAATAGTATTAGCACAATAACAGTATATAGGAGTTACTAATATTTTTTTCTTTTTGTAAAATAAGATGGGAGTGAAAAAAAAAAAGAAAAAAAAAAAGTAAAATACAAAATAAGGCAAAACACGCACTCCTGGTAAAGCAATATCCCCAACCAGCTCCCACTGTTCCTTTTGGAGGTTTAAGATTTCTTCATCACCATCAGCATATAACACCTGTCATGACAGAAAAATTTAACTAAAACATGCAGAAACAAAGAAATGAAAGTTTGCAAAAGGTTAGATGGTGGGGGTCATGACACAGAGACCACTGATTTTGTCGAGGGAGGGTTGTTTGGTTCATCTTGATGTTACAGCAAGGACAAGAGGAGAATCAGAAAGAGCATGGTCAAAAGGTCCAAGCCTGAGAAAACACAAAATGGACTGCAATTTAACGGGAGAGTGGCCACAAATAGGTATGTGACACGGAGGATGCACAGAGCCAAGCCCAAGTATTTGGAAGAGGATACCCCCCCCCAAAAAAAAAGAACAAAATATCACCTGGTGCTTCTTTTTCAAAGGGTCATAAAAATTGACAACGCCTTCATAAAACCTGCAAAATAATAACTAACATATAAGAAACAAAAACAGAACCTTTAATTGAGTGCCAGACATGTCACTGGGGAAAAATATAAAAAAATGCAATTAGTACATGGCTCAGTCAATACTGAGAACCATGTCCAAAAGGTGGTCATATATCCCGCTATCACATATTTAGGATCCTTAGGACAGCTTGGAAAGCCATAACTTTCAGCCAAAGAACAGCATTGACAATACAACAAGGTAACTAAACATGGAAAGCTCCAGGCTGGTCAAGTTATGTTGCAAAGATGGAGGCTTTTCGTGCAAGGTAGACTTCAGACATAGAATTGATTCCTGAACGAAACTATTCAAGCTAAAAATACAGCAAATAAAGAGCTTCCACATTCCCCATCTTGCTCAAAAACCTTGGATCCAAGAGAGAGCTTTAATGGTAACATTTAAGTCCTGAAATACTATTCGCAGAATCAAGGTCAAGGTCAGTAATAAGTGGACCCACTCAAGAAGTAGTCCTATTCTGCTAAATCTACCTAAAAACTCTTTTAGCAGCAAGAAGAAAGCTGCAGTGAAACACAATATCCATCTTCTCCATTTCACCCAAAAAGCATTTCAGCCATGGTATAAAGAAAGAAAACTGAATCCGTGTCTTTTGACACAACCATCAAATCAATCAAGATAATCAGAGATGGCCCAATAGAACAGCCCTCTATGTACTGCAAGAAGCCAACGTAATAATGTCATTAATGCTTCAAAGAAAGACTAACTGAATGTCATCGCATCTCCCTTTCTCCTTTTCATTCCTCATTTCCTCCAGGTTTGCAACACTTAGTAGTAGCATCATACTCGTGCCTGTCCTCTTTCTAACAGTAACAAGATGGTCCTACCAAAGAATAAGCTCCACCATCCTTCCCAAACCTACACAAGTATATCCGTCTCCATTCCGACACCATAGTACCCAACAAATGAGTCAAATCCCCCTCCCACCCACACAGAAAATTACATTTAGTAATAGGAACAACATTGGCCTCAACCACATTTAAAAAATATTAAGAATAAGATGGGCCAACCAAACACTAGACTCCACCATCCTTATGTAATCCAAACAGGTATAACTATCTCAATCCCAACATCAAAGCCCATAAATGCTTTGTATTTGTTTCCATCCCTCCACCGACAGATAGACTTAATCGTAGCCGTAATCAAGGATTCAATTTTATATCAAGCCAGTCCCGACAGACGCATGCCTGCTTCAAGTGACATAAAACTGTGGAAGAAGCACACAGAAGGATCTCCAGACATAGCCACCCAATCTCATCAGCCTCACCAGGTGTCATGTTACTCTCTCCCTCTTGTACCGAAATATATATCCGAAGTTGACCGCCAATAGTAAGTTACTTGCTTCTCTCTATCTCACCATTGAATGAAACCAATGCTTTAGAGTTCAGTTGCCCCATCTTTGCCAAAGTCCACATCCTCTGTAACAGTCCCTCTACTTTTGATCCCTGCCCTGGGTTTATCCTCTGATGAATCAATGTTGACTTCCTCATGCTATATGCTTCCTAGGTCCTTTTGCTTGCCTATAGTTATCTTACAGTTTTGGCTTTGATTTCTCCAGTTAATCGCATCTTCTAGTTGAATTTCAATGTTGATAGACATAACAAAGTTCAACAAAGACCTGATCCTCACAATTGGAGGACTATAAACTTAAGAGGCATTATCACTCTTGATCTAACATGCCTTAAGATTGGGATATGTCAAAATAAAAATATTAATTGCAACCTGCAATATTAGTCACCAAAAGGCAAAGCCTTTTAACATATCATCTTAAAAACATTACAGAGCCCTAATGTTTATCAAGGTCTAGAAGGATTAAGTGAAAATTTGAATCTAGTACCACAATGAATTTGAAAAGCCTGACTGAACAAGAAAATTAAGTATTACAAGAATATTACAGAATGAAAGATTATATTAGAGGTCCTTAAGTACTCACATCTTGTCCAATGGCCACAAAACTTTTATTCTGCTACCAACCAATCGGGCGCCAGGATCAGGCTTTACAGAAGACTACATTAAAAATATAAGCCAAAGATAAAATTGATGGGGTTAAAAGTTATAAAATATGACATATAACTAGAAAGAGGAGGCTTTAGACATGGTACAGATAATTCAAAGCCTCAATATCCGAATAAGCCTTTGCCAAAGCTTTTCAATAGCAAGTACAGAAAACACACAAAACCTTAATAAAAGCTTCTCTTTTGTGATGTTAAATTTAGTTATCTTTGCATTTGTTGAATTTGGCACTTCAACCACTAATGCTTACTAATAGATAACAATAGTTTCCAGATGATGGAGGTTTGATTTGTGATTTCTTTTTTTCTTTTTCTTTTTCTCTTTTATTTTTTATAAGTAAATGGAATTCATTAAAAAGTGCAACAACACAACCCAAATACATAGAAAGTATACAAGAGAAACACCCAACATAATTCTTCTAAGTCTAGTTGAAAGTAAAGTCCAAAGACATTATCTGGACTAATATACATAAATTATATCAACAATCAGGAATATATGTATGTATATATGTAAGTATATTCTTACTTCTTTCCTTTCTTTTGTATGTTAAAATTCAATTGCCAAATTGACAAGAAAAATTATTAAAAAGAGCTAGAACAAAAATTCCACATTCTAGGGAGATCTTTACAATTCATCATGTCAATATAGCCAAGTAACGAGCTTGTATTGATGTTGCTAGCATAAACTTCTATTGGCATTGACAATCTTCACAATGATCTTTTTTTGTTTTTTTGTTTTTGGACATGTCCACACAAAAGGGAGGAGGGGGGATTCAAGCTAGTGACCGCTTCATGAGGTGTGATCTCTAACTAATTGAACTACCCCTCGGGGACACAATCTTCAGAATGCTTATCCTCAATGCAGATGTCAACCACTAACAATTTCAACTAAATATTAACACAATGACCATACCATCAACAAAATTTTCTGCACACCAGAGTATAAGTCAATATCAACTTCTATCCCTATACTAATTTCATTGGACATATTAATTTTGTGAAATTGATCCAATAGTGAAGTTGGTTGTTGCTAAATAAAAGTTAAAAGTAGATATAGAAGATCTTCCACATTTTTCAGAATTTTGTTGAGGTCTTCACCATTCAATTTGAGCAAAGGTATTACATTACTGCTTTTGTTCTGTTGGTTCCTCATGATTCTGCTTTATCCTACTATTTATCTACTTGGCAAGATTCTAACATACAACCTCAGGTGCTTTCGCTTTTCTCCATTATTTGCTGTTGAAAATGCAATTAGCTCATATGCTAGATGACTCTATTGATTACTATATTACGTAATTGTTAGAACCAAGAAATGAATACCATTTTACTTATGCACATCCTAGAAAAAAAAAAAATAATGTCTGAATCTGGTAATCCAGATTTCCATGTGACCATTAATTTACAATATTAGGAATCTAGTTTGTTTAGCTAAGCTTGCTGTTTCCTTTACAGGGACATGACAATGATGAAGTAGAAGTATACTCAATTCAAAGAGTACACCTGGTTCAATAAAAGGTATATAAATGAACTAATATTGCCTCTATCCATTACAAGTACCAAATTTACCATAAACCAGGACCATATGGTAACATTTTCAGTTACTCATGGAAAATAAATAGTTCAAACAAACCTAAAAACTTTCCAAAGATTTTCTTCTTCTAAAGATCAACATTAAAAATAAAGCAATACTTGGGATTTATTCTATAAGAGAATGCAATCCAAAGGATAATTAAAATATGTCACCCTTTCACGAACCAGACACAAGTTACACTACAAAGCTGATTACATACTCATACCTCTTCCTTTGCAGTGGCGTGCTTCCTCCTGACTTTTGTTTTAGGGGTTTCTTCCAAGAAACTTTTATTTCTATTATTTAATTTAGTTTCAGACTTAGAAATCATCTACAAAATGGAGAGAAGAGGGAGGGAAACCCATCAACCAAAGGAGAAAAAAGGAAAGAAAAACCAAGGAAAGAGAGGATCAATACTTGGTTGTTTAACATACATGAGCTGTATTAGAATTGAAAAGGAATACATACCCTACCACCAGATGCTCCAGTACCATCTTTTTCAGAAGTAGCATCGTCCCCCCTCTTCCTTTTCTTGATATTTGTTTGGATTGACAACCTGTCATTGATATTCATCGTCCCTACATTCATATCTGATGGCTGCAGTGGTTTCTCCTCAGGAAGACAGGGGAAAGAAGATTCCTTCTCTGAAACTACTCCAGGAGCTAGAGTCATCTCCTCATTGGTCTTTGTAGTAATTCGAATTTTTCTTGAGCGCCCCTGAGGTTTTGAATCGGAGTTTCTGGTAACTTCAGATTCTTTTTTCAAAGTCAGGTCTGCAGATTGTGCTGCTTTCTCCTCAACCGGAGCATTCAAGGACCCTCCCTTTGACCTTGAGAGGGAATTAGGATGAGTCACCATGTTCCCTTTTCTTTTTGGACGGCCCCTTCTAGAATGGTTTGCATCAGGAAGTGAATGATTTGGGGACGGAGAACCAGCAGTGATCTCATTATTTTTAGGTTGAAAAACTGAGGGCTTAGTCACTTTTGCAAGCGTTGATAAAGTGGCCCTCTTGGGATCCAGGTTTTCAGAAGGTGAATCATCAAATCCCCTGTCATGAGACTTCCTTCGACGCGTGTTTGGAGTTTTCCTTCCTGTACAAATCCAAGAATGGTCATAGCCTTCCTCAGGATTCATTAAAGAATTAGGTTTCCTACCCCTTTTCTTTGGAACAGAGATTGGCTCAATTTCTGATTTGGCTGCCTTCTTAGAGCCTATGTTGCCAGGTTCAGCATTGCTTCTTGCACCAATACTTTTGGAACGCTTGGTAAGATGACGATGATGTAATCTTTTTGAAGAGTTCTCACTTTTGAAAGTGTCATCATTCCTAGTGCCATTACTCATCACTGACTTGAAAGTACCATCCACAGCTTGGCCAACTTTGGTAGGAGAAACAGTATCTGGAGCCAGTCCTTTGTTCAACTGATCAACAAGTTCAATTTTGTTAAGTATCAAGTAATCAAAACAAATAATAGGAAATTAAAAACAAACTTCAGTTGACAACGACATGGAGATGGCAAGGGCAATTACATACCTGGCATGAATCATTTGGATCTGTCCTTGTTGGCTCATATGAGTCTGTCATTTTTCCCAACTTGTTCTCATCAGCCTGAAGCACACGTATGGAATCAAACAGAACTTCTAGCCTAAGATCTTAATGCCATTCACAGACAATAGACTCATTCAGCATGATACTGATGCCAAAAGATAGACCATATATCAACTTGAAGAGGAATATTGCGTAAATATGCATTAAGAAAGTACTGGCAGCATCTCAGTCATTACAACCAGAATGAGAAATAGATACTAAAAAGTATTAGCAACTAGATTGGACATTTAACTCATGGCCAACTACTCAATCACATCTATTTCTAATAATCTGCCAATTTTTCCAGATAGTTGACTTCACAGTACAGCAATCCTGATCGAATATAATTTCTTCTCATGCAGAAACTTTATCAGGAGCATAATCACACGGTAATAATACCTATAATATAAACTAAAATAAAATAAATGCCTGGTTACATCAATGTGATGTGGAAGTCTTCAGGTTGATGTTCAGTCTGTAGTTTTTTTTCTACCAATTTCCAGAAAAATGTAACCTTTATTCCAATGTTATTAGGTCAATGCCTGTTTCAATAGTTTTTGAGCCCTTCTTTGAGAAGGACATGGCCCCACTGTGTCAAAACAACTATAATAACTTAAGATCTTTTTAAGGTAATTAATTGTGTATTGGGAGTGAGATTTTTCCCATTTTTTCCTGATTTTGTGCATATTCGAAGCACTGAACGCGTAGAAATTGTTATTCATTACTAAAACAGAGCTATAATGTGACTTTCTCATATAATGTTCCGTATTCAATTTTGTGTTTCCATTTGATTCTGGTAATTGCCCCATGGCTATTAAGGACAACTACGCATTGTTTTCAGAATCGTGGTTTCTAGTCAAAAGGAAGAAAAGTCAAAGACCACAGGAAAAAGACTGCAGTAAAGTGAGTCCTGAAGCAACAGGTGAGCCAAAACTTAAAAGAACTGGCACTAAATGTTGACTGTCTCTCATTTGAATCTCAAAAAGAGAGCAGTACGGGGTCCTAACTCATGTTGACAAATAAAATGAAGAAAAGGGAAATTTATTTTTGATAAGTAATCGAAATATCATTAAAAACCCAGGTATACAGGAAGCTAGAAGAAGAAATGAAGAAAAAGAAAAATTAATAGGGTCTAGATTCAGCTATAAAAGAAAAATACTCCGTATAGCTTCCCCAGGCATGCACAAAAATGATAGTATAGATAAGGATACCAGTCAACTTGAAATAGTTTCATAAATGAGAATTTGAACGCACCAAATGCTCCACATAGCCATTGACATGTTCATGTTTCAAGGGATCAGATCCACTTTGGCATATAGAAGTGACTATATGAGAATAGTCATCCAAAGCAATACCCATAGACTGCACTGCTTCCTTGAGATCATTTTTAAGCTTAACAGCACAATTAGTAATAACTTTCTCCCCCAGTTTCCAGGAAATAGGTGAAACATTCTGAAAAAACAAGTAAACCCAATAGATAAGATCCAATTGACAAAAGAAAACAAGATGAAGCAAATGTTAAGCAAATGAGATTACCTGATTTTCCTTTTTTACACTTGCTAAAAGAGGACTGAGAAGATCCAAGGAAATTTCTTCACTTTCATCTATGATCAATGTCATAATCATTTCCATCGCTGAAAATACAGCATGTGGGTGGTTGGACCTTGAGTTGGGCAAGAACAAACACTCCGTTGTTAGTCATTTGCAGAATGTGAATAAAGTTACAGAAAACTGACATACAACATTCCAAAACATGAGATGTTAATCACTTGCAGGAGGTACAAGCAATAACATACCCAATATCCTAAATTACACCATCTTCAGCACTTTGCTGACAAATTTAAAGTGTTACCTTCAACATCATTATCAAAAGTAAAATTTAAGACATTTGACACCCTAGGAGAAACTCAAATCTTTTTTTCTGTTCTTTTCTTTTTTTTTTATTATTTTTTTATATATATAAGTAAACGCAATTTATTAAAAAGCGCAAAAAGGCACAACCCAACTACAACGGAAGTATACAAGATAAACACCTCACTAGTAGAAGAAAAAAAACAAGAAAAACATGAAAGCTAGACATAATGAAGTCAGAGGGGGTTTTTGGATTGAGGGCTGTTGGTATTTTGTGGTTTTCAGGTTTGAGTGTTGTTCGGGTTTGACGGCTTTCAGGTTTTGTGGGTTCCTTCTTTTTTTGTTTGGGTTTTTACTGTGCTCTTTCTTGTTAGGTGATTCCTATGTATACTCCTTGTATACTTGGGGGCGTCTTACGCTTTTTATAAATTTAAATCTTATCAGAAAAAGGCAATTGTCCAGTGGTAAAGATTTACAAAAAAATCCTTTAGGTCCAGCACCATCCATTTGCAATTTTCAAAACACTAATCATTTCTTTCCCTCCAAAGACACCACATAATGCAAAATGGAACAGAACATGATTTGGTAGACCTGGATGACGAGCATGATAAGTGTATTGCACTCACTAAACTTTTGTTCCTTTTCAAATACTTTTCGTTACTTTCCAACTGTAAATTTTTCAGTTATCGGTAGGAATACTCAGAATCGCTGTATCATGTGGTTAACACATGAATAGTAAAGGTTAACATGCTAAAAAACTTAAACAAGTGAGGGCTTTAGCACAGTGCCCACTATATAGGTAACACACAAGACACATCACACCAAAAGACCCCAAGGTCAACAAACAGCCAATTTATTTATTATCCCTTCAGTAAAATGATTTGGTTTTGGCACCCTGGAAAGAGAGGTAGCTTCTTAAACGGGCAGTCCTGAACCAAATGACAATCTCTACAATGAAGTCAAGAGTACAAATACCAAGCTAAGAAAGTTCACCATCTCTAAAATCCCAATATAATGAATGAGGGGCTCAACTCGGCGAGAATTGCCCCAACATGTCCATTGATAAAAACAAAATTCATGCAGCTAGGCACTTTTTGGAGTCTTATTGAACCATTATCCTGAAACCCCCAACAAACAAGCACCAGAGCTTACAACCATCTTGAAATCAGCTTGGTGTCAGCTACCTACACTAATGGATCTAAACCAGAGCTATAACTTCTCTTATAGTCATATCACTCCTCACTAGCCATATCTAACGTATGGCTTATAGTCATCAACTTATCCACTTAACAATTTAATTTTTTTCTTTATTTATAACGAGGAAGCTCTCCAAGGCAGGGCCACTTTGTGTACCCACCCTTGTCAAGTAAACCTCTAATCCATGCAAAGCGCCGCCTTCACACAGATCGGATAATACTCCGGCTTCATTGGTGGGTTGGCCCAAGAAATTGTTTGCACCCAAAGGGAAAATACTCTCTGTTGTTTCTGCCGGTAGTCATCATTGTAGTCAATCAAAAACTAACTTCTCTAGCATTCAGATTATGCTTCACTACTCCTGCTGATCACTATCTTGCATCAGCTTAATTGTTTACAGAATGCTAAACAAATTCTGTTGTTTCTGCTGGAAAAATCAAGGCTATGCTTGGTAAGCTTTTTAAAAAGTCTTCTCTCTTGTCAAACTCACAAAAACACTTTTTTTGGTTGTGATGTGACAGAAAGATGAAAGTAGTTTTGAGTGGTTTACATGTTAATTTGTTTGTTAATGCTTTTGTTTTTTACTAAAACAATCCTAAAAAGCATTAGCAAATGAGCCCTATATGTTTATTCATGACATGCTCAACACATAAATTTGTGACAAGGAAACCCCTACAATTTAAATCAACATATCAAACTCCATTTAAGTGCTGCACTTCTGTCACTCTGTAAGTAGGTTTATAGAAGTTTCTGTGCAAATTTCAGTCACTCTAGACACAATATGATATTACAAGAGTATATGGAAGTTCACAAAACTTTCAATCACCAAGACAACCAAAACAACTTTTCAGCTAAGTATTAGCAAGAGTACAGCACTAGGAAAATAATAAAAACCATTGATAAGGCTCTTACCTAATGACTTTTAAGAAATTTTGGAACATTTCAACAACTAGCGCATCACACTCTAGGTCCAGCATCACCAAACATGACCTGACCTTTGCAACAGTATCAAGAATGGAAACTGCCTTCGTATAACAGCGACCAGACACATGAGATAATTTTTCAAATGCTGCTACAGTCAGCTGAAAAATTTCCTGTGCATAAATGAATTGGAGAAGCAATCTAAGTAAGGACCCCAAAGAGAGGAAAAAGAAGAAGAAGAAGAAGAAGAAGAAGAAGAAAGAAACCATTAATACTGATGAATGTTTATCGTCTTCAAAATTGTTTTCATATGAGATTCCAATGTTAATCTGAGAATATTTGGAACTGTAATGACCTTCATTTGCTGATCATTATAAGGGGCATCTGGTGCTGCTATCCTTGTCATCTCAGTGATGCAAGATGCAACTGAAACCTTCACATCCATTTCAGCATGCCTCAAAAGTTCATTAGTGATCAGTGCCTTCATTGAGGGCAAAAGAGCATCTTTCATTGATTCAGATGGTGCTTGCTCCACATTTGCTAACAAATTCTCGACTTTCTAAAAGCAGAATGAAACAACTCAACTAAGTCTTAGCCCAATTAAACGCAAAATCAAACAAGAGGATGAGAATTGAGTCATGCCAACCATCAAAACAATTGAAGGGAAATCAACAATTATAACCAGAAAAGTTTTCAGAACCTTGAAATGAATTGTCTTGAAAAGAACTCAAGACAAAGCTCGAGCATTTCCAAGTTAAGACAGGTTAAAACAATTATGCTACAACAGATGAATTGGCTCTTATCAGACTGAAGGAAGTCATGAAACAACTAAGGCTTTTAGACCAAAAAAAAAAAAAACTAAAAAACAAAGAAGATAATAGAAAAGGTGAAGTAACTTTATGCCTATCATCAAGGATGAACAGTTGCAATTCTGACTACCTTATTTACATGTCATATGTGAAAGAGCAACACAAAAGAAAAAATAGGACTTGACCATATAGAAATGAAAGTACAAACTGTTAGTAAGATACGGCATATATATTATGTATATTTAGCCATAATTAGTCTCTCTAGTTATGGCATGTTTTTGTCTTGTAATTCATAGGTAGATTTTAGTTGCCTTATTTACTACTGAATCCGAATATCAGGCAATGTCTACTGCTTGTTCTAAGATTGTTTGGTTTCTTGGGCTTTTGGTTGAGCTTGGTTTTTCTCAATCTGATTCTACTCCTCTTCATGCTAATAATACTCTTGCCATTCAAATCGCCGCTAATCTTGTTTACCATGAACGTACGAAGCATATTGAGGTAGACTGTCATTTTATTCGGGAAGCCTTGGACAATCGTGTTACATCTCTTCCTCATGTTTCCATTGATCTTCAGATAGCTGATGTATTCACGAAGACCATGACACGACAGCGTCATCAGTTTCTTGTGGGCAAATTGATGCTTCTTGATCGACCAGCATCAATTTGAGGGGGGATGTCAGTCAGATATGGCATATATATTATGTATATTTAGCCATAATTAGTCTTTCTAGTTATGGCATGTTTTTGTCTTGTAATTCATAGGTAGATTTTAGTTGCCTTATTTATCCTTGTAATTGGCTGTACGATTTCTATATAATATGAGGAACCCTCACATTGAGAGATATTCAATACAATTGACACAAACTAGACAAAAATACCATTATGTGTGCATCATAAGTTCACAATAATGTCCTAAGCAAATTGAAATCCTTGCAAACCTACCTGCTTTATTTTTTTGGTCACCAATAAAACTTTAGCAGCTTCTATAAGAATCGGAATTTATGGTTTTGAATATAATACCTAGAGATCAAGGGAAGGCTCCCACTCTTTTGCTACTTCCATAGATCCTATTCAATTTACAATATTCCCAGATTTAAGTGAGAGTATATGTTACAAATAATACACTCCCTCTGTCCATTGAATATAGTCCATGTTTCCTTTTCTAGATGTCCCAAAATAATTGTTCATGCAAAAAAGTCAAAAGAAACTTATTGTTTATTTTTCTAAAATCACCTTTTGTTTTTGCACTAAATACAAGTTACTTAATGTGTTTTTCCACTTTCAAATCAAAGATTAAGGACAAAACTGGAAAACTAGAATAAAACAAGGGCATTTATTCCTATTTTCTTACAGCTTGTGCTTTTGGCAAGGGGAATGTTGTTGTGGGGCAAGAGTGATATTCTAACAAAAATCAATAACACAAAGAGACCGCATGATAAAACTAGGAAGATCTCAGAGGATATCATTCAACTTTTGCACACTTGTAAAGGAATAGTTTCACGAAAATGGAGACCAACCGGAATAACGTCCAATCTAGTTTCTAGATTGAGTAGAAAAGTGATATATGAAGTTTGTTCCTGCTTTTTATTGTTATATGGGACATTTTCAACCTTCTATTACCATATCAATGGGGATGGTAGACAAATGGAAAAAAGTGGCTGCCAAAACAAATATCATGTAGATCAGAAACACTTGAAAAAGCAAAATCTTTCATCACAAGAAGCAAAAATAAAAGTCTTGCTCATGCTGATACCAAGTAGTTAGTGTATATGAACAACCTTAGAGGATTAGCTAATTTTAGTCTAATGAGTAAATAGAACAGCAAAAGGTTCCAACAATACTGTGATAAAAAATCATCTTGAAGATAATTAACTATATTTATTTAACAGAGAAAATTTCATACTCAATACAAAAATATTCCAAACAGGAGCTAGATACAACCAAGCATTTTCTAAATGTAATCTAAACTAAAAAATATAGTGGTCAGTCCGGATACCACCGCAATGAGTATGCATTTGTATAATATTATGTAGGTAGGACATAACTAGTCTACGGTACCATATAAGTAGATCACTTCAAGTGAGGTTTTTTCAGATTTTTATGAAGAAATCCAGTGACAGTATTTAAGAAGTCTCTAGACAATGTCAATGGGTAAATATTGGTACAAATTAACAGTCGTGGAAAACCTACTTGTTATCAAATAGACCCTACTGCAATAAAGTCGGCTTCTTTGGTGTTTCCTGCAGTGACCATGAGTAGCATACAGTTTTGATGCTGTTAGATGATTTTAGAGTACTTCAAGTTGCTTCCTTTAGAGGAGAAAAAGAAGACTATACATGTGCAAATATTGTTATTGAGAAAATCTTAAGAAACATCCTTTCTAACTAATCCGAACCAGGATATTTTTCAAGTCCTCCGATCTCTATTTGAAGCTTCTTATCAATGTGGGAAGAGAGAGCCACCAGTCAAGTTTTAGCATGAGAATCCGTGAATGTATGAAGGACATTCATTCAAAATATTACAGAAGCCTATTTCTAAACTATGATTTTCTCTTCCTCGTAACCAACCAGTTTTCAATGCACAAGATGAACCTTGGCCAATTACTAGATACACCGAAAGTGGTACTTTGGATGTCAAAAAAGAATATATCTTACCATCATGCAAGGAGATATGCAGCTTATTTGGAGCAAGCAATTGCCAGGCAAAATAGCCAGATGTGGAACTGTGGAATATAAGATGGAACTCTAAACCCCATCTAGCCTGCCTTTTACATGAAACAAAATAGACAGAAAGGAAAAAAGTTTCTAGCAATTATAAAAACCCTCAAATCCATTAGAAAGCTCCAAAATGAAGATCGGGAAAGAATTATGTTAACAATAGCCTCAATGTCCAACTCTAATTCATCAAAAAAAATCTTTGACTGATGAAAAGCCCAAAGAGCACTCCAATGCAGATGATCCTCCAAAACCTTAACTCTAGAAAGATAATAAGTCCAGAACTCCTCGGACTACTGGGCATAACCTAGAAAATGCCCAACTTGGAGAATAATTTCAGCCCACAATAAATGAGAGACAGTATTATCCTATAAGATATTGTGTGATTGTGATCGAATGTTTCCTTAGAACATTTCCGTGGGACATGGGGTGCTAGACAGAGACCATGCTTCTTTGCAATTCCTAATGAAGACCGTGCCAACATCATTATCTAAGGTGGGAAAAGGACTGGCAAACTAACAGAGGCTTCCAATAAGCTTCTCTTATAGAACTTGACATTTCATATATGAAGTAAATGGATGTTATGGATAGGATGATGGGAAAGTGGATTTCCTTGCTGACATACTCAATGTTTCTTGACACATTGTTGTTTCTTCTTGTCCCATAAGCATCTTTTTGTTTTGCTGAATAGATATCTCATCCTTCTTTAGCTTTTCATTCTTCCCTTGCAAATTCTTTTTCCAAGAATTCCAATTTAATTAAAAGACCAAATATGCAAGCAAAACTCAAACAACAGAAAAAGAACATGATGGATATCTAACTTGTAAAAAAGAAAATCACAATCCATTGACCAAGAGGAGAAGAATTTTTTTTTTTTTTTTTTTTATAAGTAATCGACACATATCATTAAAAGCTTAAGGCGCTCCTAACTACACATGAAGCATACAAGAAGAAGCCACTAGCTAGAAGGAGCAAAAAAAAAAAAAAACCAAGGAAATCACTATAAACATAAGCAATGGTCCAAAGATACAAAGTTTTGAAAAATAAAGACTTAATTTCCTCAAGTGTCCTCTCCCGGTCCTCAAAACTTCTGTCATTCCTTTTCCTCCAAATACCTATTTTTCTTGTCTGCAGACATACCATATAATTGATTCCAAAAAAAAAAAAAAAAAATCACCATGGTGTAACATCAACGAATGAAAAATCTTAACATTGATTTGATAAACAAACGTGAACCTACTTAAAATAAACAATATATACAACCAATTAGAAGGGGAGAAAAAAAAACAACATTAACAATCTTAAATTTATTGGGAGCACAACATTGGTTTCCTCAATCAATTATCAATTATCAATTATACAGTATCCTTATTTCACTGAATCCACATTCCAATAATTTGTGTATTTGTGGATATACTCGTTTGAAATACCAAACGTCACAGTAGGCAATCAGGAAAAGAAAAACCCTATACCAACACCAACCAATCCACCAAAATCATAACATTGATTACATAAGTAATCATCAAGCCGTACCAAGTCATCATTGACACCACATTGCTATGAACAAAACCCTTGCATCACTGAATTCATTAATACGTGTTTGCATATGCCCAGTTAAAGATTAAACATGAAAACAAGCACTTGGGAAAGGAAAACCCATTTACCAACACCAACAAATTGATTCAATAATGGCTCCGAAACCCATAAAAACTCACAATCAGACCAACATTCCAACACAGTCATGCAACAAAAAGAACCCAAGAAGCTAATATTCATATAAGGGAAAAGGGTCATTACATCAAGAAGATTGAGGAGCTCATCAACGGGGAAGGGGTCAAGAAGCTTATTCCCAGCCTCCTTAAGCTGCTCCTCAAGGTCTGTATCAGAGGAAGACATTTTCAGCTCAAAGCCCCAGAAAGCTCTTGCAGAATTGCACTGAAACAGAGACCATATAAAGCCCCAGGAGGCTCAGTGACCAAAGAAAATGGCGGAGAGTGAGTGCTAACAACTCAGCACCGCTGAGTTTAGGGATTTAAAGCTAAGTGTTGAGCATGCAAGCGAGACTAACAAATAAGGTTGTTTCGGATTCCGCTCATTTTATCCATTTTGGCTGAATTTTGGGTATCAAATCCGGTACTGGGTTTCTGATTTTCTCTTCACACACGGGCTTTTATTTTGAGAGTGCTTGAGAAAGACTCTGGTCATCTCCCTTGTGAAATTTCGTTCCTGCCCCTTTGCATTTGAATGTTGAACAAGTTTAGTAAGATGCTGCTGCTATGGTAATGTCCAATCCTGCCTTTTGGAGCACAACTTTACATGCCATATACTTGTCCAAAGCACTAATGGTAGCCATATTGAAGCCTTCTTGGTTTTCCTTGGGCCTTTTTTTTACACTTTTTGCCTGGATGTGTGATTTTGGATCATAAAACTTGATGAAGGTTTGGCACTCATATTTTCCTGTCATTAAGAGCTCCCCCTAAGACTTCTCTTAAACCTTGTATGTCTCCTCGGCTAGCTTAATCAAGGGCTCGGGACAGGGTTTGAAAGCAAAAGCAATTTGCTTAGCTTTAAATTCATCCCAAGGAGGCCTATGAGGTTATATTAATTGGGGATACCGTGGCCTTCTAGTTGAAAAACAACGTTGATGATGATGTGGCTTTCATCGTTGATTTCTTTTTTTCTTTCTCCTTCGAGAACACGGCTAGGCTAGGGTTATTGAACCGCTAAATATTCTCTCTAATGACCGATAAGTGACCAAGCCTGTGGACTCTTTAAGTTTTGTGTCAACTCATGCAAGGCCTCTAAGAATTAATTAACTGATAATTAATTTTTGATTCATCTCTATGTCTAATTCCCTAAAAAAAACTAAGACCAATAGATTGTCTAACATTGTTGCTGTTTGTGAGTCCACATGTGCTCTCTATCTCCTAATGCCAACTGCAATCTAACATCTGCCAAGTCCTTCAAAGACAAGGATATCCGGGCAAAAGCCTATGACTTTGCGAGATCCAACGGTGAACAATTGCCCAAAATAAAAATCACATGAAAGTCCGAGGACCTTTATTTTATTAACTACCTTTTCACCCCTATTTAGAATCTCCACATGTATGATAAGCTTATCCTTAACCAAAATCAATAGAGTATTGCTACATAAACTCTCATTTTCAATATCTTATGCCACTTTTAAAATTATTGTTATATCAAAATTCAATAATAATTTATCATAAATTTAATAATAATTTTAAAAGTTACGTCAATGTTCGTATGAGAGATTAGGGAGACGACATGATTACAAGTTGCAGTCAATTTGCAGTGATGTAATTGCAACATTTAGGCCAACATTTTGTAGTATTTACCAAAAAAAAAAAATCCAATCCCCAACCTTAGGGAAAAGCAATAGTCCATTTCTTGTTATATTCCAATTTCACATCAATCCCTATTTGAGGGAAGCCCTAGATATGCAAATGGGGGAGACGACAGATTAATGCTTGGACCTCAGGTTTGGCCTTTCTCCTCTAAATTAGGACCAATTGCCCGCTTTGTCTTCACTCCATCCATCATCAATGGAGGCCACATCCGAGTTCCTTTGTTGTTTTTCTTGCTAAGAAAAATCCACCCAAAAAGACAAATTACAAGGCTAAACCCCTTAAAATTGAAGGTGAAATGGTGATGGGTTGTAGAGGACCTCTTTTTTGTCTCGTAAAAAAAAAAAAGATTTAAATTTGGACCGTTCAAAAAATTACACCACATCAGTTGGGTCTCATTTGTTAATCTTTCAACTTTAGAAAACACTCAATCTGTTTCCAAGAGATAAGTCAATCGACTAGAGACCCGCCTCATGAAGTAAAGGTCGCTAGTTCGAATCCTCACTCCCCTCTCTTGTGTGAACATGTCCAAAAAAAAAAAAAAAAATTTGGATGTATTGAAGCCCAAGTGGTGTGAGCACATAATAGGCTAGAGTTCTATGTCTCACGACCAAGAGAGAGAAGTGGGTAAAAAAAGTAGGTGTGACGGTTCGTGTTTACGTGTCAAATTTAGGTCGTATTGAAAAATGGGTATTATGTAGGTCAACCATAATTGTAGTTCTCAAACCTGTCATAGTATTCAGGTTGATTATTCTCATTGAAGTTTCAGATTTTGTGCTTGATTGTAATCAGGTTATGAATGGGATATTGGTCATTTCTCTGGGGCTCAACGTCCTTCTGTAGACTGCTTTAGGAGCACTTCATTTGGTCTATCCTCGAATCCTCGACAGAGGTACGGTCAATAAACAAAAACTTCTTCTCCTTTCCTTTTATCCTATTTGGTGTATCTATTTTTTTCACAAAGAGATCCAATTAGAAGGTACACCTGAATTTTATAAATGCCAAAAAAAGCAATGCATCAAAAATTTAAACGAATTCAAGTAATTAATTACAATTATGATATACTCAATTTGGAGGTCACCCTTTAAACCTAAGAATATAATGCTCTAAAATGTCTCTTTCTAGGTCATTGTAGCCTTACCATCTCTTCTTCCCATCCTTTGAATGTTGTTTTTTCCTTTCTTGGGCTTGATTCTTGCTAGATCCCACTTAAAACTAGTTGCATAGATGCAGTTGAGCAATACCATTTGCAGAAACCATAGCAAAGAGCAAGTCATGTACCTCTTTCCACTCTTCCCTCCTTGTTTTATTCTGTACAAGCAATTGAAATTCCGATACTAGTAGAAATCGTACTCAAACCTTCTTTGATGTCAAAAATTGAATTACTGTATAATTCATTAATTAGTATTAGGAGATTGAGGATGGCGTTATCTGTAGAATTGAAGTAGGGTGGAGAATGCAGATGATAAGAAGCTCACAAAATAATTATATTGAGGATCAAAATTCTTAAAAAAATATGGTCTAATATCGATGTGGGGCCTAATCGGTACCCTCCTTAGGGCATATTTGCCACTATTGTGGTACTACTTTTATGTTTATTTGAGTTCGGAGGTTGCTGATTTTTTTCTTGATTTTATGGAAAAGACTAGGTGTTTCCCATTATCTAAAGATCGAAGGTCCTGCCGAATGGGTTGGGAATTTGTTCGTGTTTGATTCGCGTCTTTCTCTCCCACCATCTACCTACAAGCCTGGAGCCATTGTTAATGCAGCCAGGAGTGAACAAGTTTCTCAGTGTGATACTTGGTTCTCAAGTCTCCGAGTTAAGGCATCGGAATTGCGCAAATCTCGACTGCAACCCGCTTTTTCTGTAATCTTCTTTCTCCTTATCCTCCTCACCTAAAGTTCCCAAACTTACATGAATGTAAAAAGCTCCAATGAACCAGGAATACTTTTCTTATGTATATTTTAATTTCTAATGTGACGAGGAATACTTTCCTTTCAAATCACCAGACATGGTAAACATATTCTGAATACCCTAATGAATTCACTTTGTTGAGGTATAGGGCCATAATTTTGCCTTGATTATCACTTTGTTTTTCTGTGATCATTTTGGGTGATGACCCTTTTGTAATCTCTTCACTCGGAAGCTGGCCTGATTTGATCTTTTCCATTACTGTGCCCAATGCTTCCATCTTTCTTCCAGTATAAATCTTTTGTCTTGTATTTTTATTTAATATAACAATCCACTTGAATCATGTGTACATGTCTCTTTTTAGATGCTGTATAGACTGTGTGAAGGATTTAAGAGGATGTTGTTGTGTAAATTGCATTACTGCCCCTCGACTAAGACCCGTGCTGCCTGGGCATCAAAGATACGCAAAATGGCACTTATATTGAGATTTGGAATGCAAAGCAAGTTGACGGCTGGATCAAACGTTTATGGATTTGGCTTAGGTGTGTAGATTTTTCAACAGTTCAGATTTAATTCCAAATTTTTCACGAGAAAGAGAGAGCGAGGGAAATAGATCTAGACGGTTGAAAAAGTACAACATATATGCTATATTTATTTTACAACACCCAAGCCAAATCCGGCGCAGCCACTAGTGAAGATTTGATTTTTTTTTTTATTAAAAAAAAAACCAAAAAAAAAAACCTGGAAAATGGAGTGCAGCTTTTGCATCAACAGAGTATTGGTGAAGGTAAAGTCTAATTCAGATGAGAAATCTAGCATAGCAATCTCTATTAAGGAGTATTAACATTTAGAATAAATGCCTGCCAAAAATAAAGCTACTACACATTTGCAAATGCCAAAACAAAGGGAATAGGATCCTCTCCATTTCAAATGAAATGAAGAATATCCATTTAGTTTAAAATGAGGAGTAATATTATAAATTTAGTCCTTTAATTTTAATTTTAAGACAATACTACCCCTTATTTTACACTAAATGGATATTATCCATTTCATTTGAAATAGAGAGGATCCTGTTCCCAAACAAAGCAGCTACCATATGATAATTTTAAAAATGCTTCAGATATTATAGTTTTTATTATAATTTTCTTATAAACTCATATGGTAATAGTCTATATTTAATGAGAATGAGTGATTCGTGATAGTTCATATTTTAGTAGCTAACATGATGTTACTAAATTGCTATGTCAATTTATAAACATTGTAAATGTCACGCTAATTGTTTTACTAAGAGGTTTCTTAAATGATTTATTATACAATGGGGTCCGGACTTCAAAAGCTACATGGTGTTGATTTAAGAGTATAGATTAAACCTTTATAAAAGCTAAGTCTAACCAAATCATTACAATTTATTTTTTAGGGGAAACTTCATTTTGGCCTCCTCTGAACTTCCATGCAATTTTACAAACTTCCCTCAAACTTTAAAATCTCACTTTGGATCCTTGAACTTTTAATTGCTTTCAATGTGAACCCCTCCATCAGATTTTAAACATTACATTACATTTATACCATTGATTTTTGTATAAAATTTCAACTTCCAAAACGTTTTTTTATTTAAAAAAATTAAAATCAATGATATTTTGATTTTGATTTTTTTTTTGGCTAAAATTAACAAAAGGGATTTAATGGAGAGCAATTCAAAGTTCAAGGGTCAAAAGTGAAATTTTAAAGTTTAGGGGAAGTTTGTAAAATTGTGTAAAAGTTCAAGGGACCAAAGTGGAATTTTCTTTTTTTATTATGGGGTTTTTTAAAACAATACATTTCTAAAATAACATCCAACCAAAAACTGACATTTAGAGAGTGGATAGTTGATGATTGAGAAAATCACTCGGCATTGAACTCTTTAATTTTTTTTAAAAAAATTGAACTTTAAAAATGTTTTTATTTTATTTTATTTAGCTAGCCACTTTTTTAAACGGTCAAATATCAAACTCTTTAAATATTTTTTTTTACTTTAAGTAAATATTATATTTACTGAAAACTTTCTTCTCCGAGTAATTACATAAATAAATAACTGAGCTGCAGTGTACATATGGAAAAATCACCACTTTCTCTCTTTCCCCCCTAATATGAAGCATAATTCACCCCTTCAAAGGCCAGATCAAGACCATCCTAGCATCCCAAATGATCTAGAAAATTGGATGGTTCCAAAAGCTTAAAGTTATTGTCTTGTGACTGGCTTAGGGTTCTTATCAAGAAAAACCATGGCTTAGAGAAAGTGTGTTGAAATACAACTTTTGCACAGAGGGTAGCAGATTATAAAGTCACAGGAACCATCATTCTTCACTAGCAATGGCTGACTTGGAATGCCTGAAGCTCTCACAACCAGGGCAATTATGCAAGCTCTCATGAATGTAAATGTCACAATCAAGGCAGAAGTGTTGTTTGCATTTTTGGCAAGCAACGCGAAGGCTAGGTTTGTTTCCTGTGTCAAAATCAGTTCAAAAAGCAATGGGTAAGTGGGCATATATCACATGGACATGGATATAGTACATTCAAAGTCATTAGAAGAGAAGAGAAACAAGAAGAGACTTTTAGAACTTCAATAGCTGACCCAACTTTTCTAAGATTCCTGCAGCTAGTTATATTGGATATATCAGCTCTTTCTTTTCTTTCTTTTCTCATCATTGTATCACAAATACAAAATTGGTCTCATAAGTCATTCCATCCTAGTTCTTGCTTCTATACAGCCACTGGCCTGACCCTGCAGCCTATTGTCTTCGATGTTATTCCCAGGGCTGACTGCTACAACACTTCGCCTAAGGGTGCCAAATCATCTAGACTTTCCCAGATCCTTTATGAATTTTGTGTGTGGATAGTACACCTTATAATTGTTTAAAATAAATTTTTTTTCTTCAAGATTTTTGGTTTTCAAAGTACCAAAGTTAGAGGCTAGCCCCCAATTCAAAATATCAAAATACTTGAACTAGGTTGCAACACAAAGAGAGTATAGAGTAAATATGAGTCAGCTGCATATTTTATGTAGATGTGTTGCAATTGCCTCGTGTGGACACACTAGAATATGATCCGGGATGAGAAGAGATAAGACTTTTTTCTACAGCGGGCTTCTCTTGCGTAATGTGTGTATACATGTATGTGTGTGTGTATACACGCACTTATTACCAAATGCAATTTTAGCATATTAATCATAGAAGATCAATAGGCAGGCCAAATTGGAATTGCATACACACCCTAAAAAACTACTTACCAGGATTTAGAAGAGGTTGTTGGCATCCAAAACATGATCTTGGTAATCTGTTGTGTGGATCATTCAGAAGTGATGTAGACACCTCATCGAATGGTACTATTGGAAAGAGATGATGATATGACCTTGCCAAATGGGGTGAGGAAATAAGTGTCAATCCACATATTCGACATTCCGTAGGTAACTCACATACACATGCTTTGCATCTTGGACAAGTGTAACCCCCTCCAACCTTAACCTCTTTGTGACAAGAACAAATAGCTATAGAACTCTCTGCTGCTCTTTGGGGGAAACCCATCTTTATCAAATTAGCAATGGCAAATTCTGCTATTGCTGGAGGTGGGGGAGCATGTTCCAGTATTAACTCTTTGAAGTGGCCCTGAATAAAATATATAAATGAACATGGTAAAAATGTAGTAAGGAGCATTCAAACACCACTAATTCTCATCATAACTTCACTTTCTTGAACCGCTTTAGACCAAGGTGGATTTCTATGAAAACCACTACTTTTGTTTACTCAGTCTAACTTGCCATTTTAAAAATTCTAGTGATTATTATTTCATCTAGAAAGCAGCTTTAGCTCAAATTCCTTGAGTAAAATGAAGTCATTTAAGTTGTGATCGCTAAACACCCAGTAGTTGATTGATCTCACCTCATCCAATGCAACAGAGTATGAACCACCAGTTTCTTGGCAGAGATGTTTGCATATAAAAATTTCTGCAGAGAGACCAATAACTGAACACCTAATTTTCGACTTCTTGCATTTCTGGATAGTCTCCATTATATCTCCCGGATCACAAGTACTGAGAGCAGAATATAAGACGAGAACTTCCCGATGACCATATGATGGAATCTGATTTAGATACCCATGAACAAGATCCAGGGCATTTTGTAGGGAGGATTCACCAGAGCACTCCAGTTTACCCATCAAAGCTTTAAGATGGGACTCAGGACTGCCACCAAGATCCGTTAAGCAAAGAGCAACCCCATCTTTTATAGTCACAAGAGCAAGTTGACTAAGCGGATTCTGGTCAAAGAACTCTCTAATAAAAGCCTCCACATGTTTCGCAACCACAACCATTTGGCTTGGTCGATAATCCATCTCTGCAGCTGCCTAAACACATGAAAAGCAGGCAAATGAAAAGAGAATAAACAACGCATAATAATAAATCAAAAGAACTTCCAAAACTTATAAACCCATGTCTTCTAACCTATCATTGCCATAATTGGTCGAAGGCAATTCCCCAATTATAAGCCATATTTTTGGTGCTTTTAGGAGGTAGAACTGCCTGCTTTCCATATGTTTAGGCAATTCCCCAATGCTTAAGCCTAAAAGGCACATCCAATTATAACCATCATTCAGCTCACAATTAACCCATGTATAGTTGTAGGCTTCAAAGTTATAATGCTTTAACCATTTCCGGTTCTGTGAAGAGGTTTGCAGACACTTTCATCAGAATTTTTAAAGGGTACGAAAGATACAGTCATTAGCCAAAGCAAAAGAAATGCCAACCACAAAATTCATGTAAATCTCACAATTTAAGTCAATATTCACCACAGAGACTACATATTAGCTACTGCTATTTTGATTTCTCAATCCGGGGAATAGGAACCAATGCATCATTCCTAGCAGATCATATTAACAAGATGTTTACATTATTGAAAAATGAATTACATTTATATGAAACAGGTGTCAAGTTATGAATATGATACCTTTGAGAGGTTGACAACAATGCAAAGATAGCAAATGAGGCCCTTCTGGATACAAGCAGTAGTTGCCAAGGAGGAAAGGGAGCGAATGCTACATGTTACTGGGCATGGTAAAGGGTGTTATCAGGAGAGAGCCTCCATGACCTCTCATCCGCATAAGCTCTCTCCCAAGCCTCAAGGTCTTCATTTCCCTCCTCCTCCTCATCATCTTCTTCGGCCTCTCCATTCACTCGTCTCCTATCACCATTGTTCATGTCCCCCCCTAAACCAAGGAAGCAAAATGTTTCTGAGATTGAGACCCAGCAGCCATGACATAAAATTCTGTTGACTTGTTATAACACAAACCATCACTGACACAGTTTTTTTTTTTGATAAGTACTAAGGAGTTTTATTAAGGAGAAAAGGCCCTAAAAATACAATAGGGAAAGCCAAAGCTTACCCAAAGCAAACCCAACAAGACCCAAACTTTTCCCAACCCAAACTACCCCACAAAAGCCTTGCCCAACCAACTTTCAAATACAGCCACCCAACAAGACCCAACATCAAAAAGCTAAAAAAATATCCATTGAGATAAAAGCACAAAATATTTCCGAGCAAATGGTTGATATAAAAACAAATGAAGCCAAAAGAGTCAATAAATGTTAAACATGAGAACAAAATTGCAGTAGTTATCTAGAGAAAGAGGAATTTACACTTTTATTTTTGTTTATTCTATTTTTGAAGTCCTATATATTGCAGAGAACGCCTAACCACTTACCATGATTAGGCGAGGATCCCATAAAATACCCGTAAAATCGTATAATTAATCAGTAACTCTAAATCCTAATGGAATACAACTCAATCTCAACCTATGAAGATTGAGTTGAGATTGAGACCCAACAGCCATGACATAAAATTCTGTTGACTTGTTATAACACAAACCATCTCTTGAGATTTGGTTGAATGTGCATGGATTGCCTGTCTTGATCTTTAAACTTCAGTAATTTCGTTATCATCTTAGAGATTATCATAGTTGCTAAGTCAGTTGTCTGAATTTTTTGTTTGTAACAGTACATCAAAAAAGTACTTATATTACTTGAAAGCTGAAAACAAACTTATACAGCTAAATATGAGTTACTTTGATATGTTCAGTTTGGTTTTGCTTCAGATGCTGGGTATGGTTCCATGGGATTGGTTCTAGGTTGTAATTTAGGAAAGCAACCTTGGCCAGTTTGGTTGGATCAAACCATCCCAAACTAAGGTGCACCATGCAGGCCTAATTGTCACAGCATTTGTTTTTCTGTATTGGTTAAACATCCCAGTAAGTCTTATTTGAAGTCTCGTGATAGTGGGAATATTCATCTTTACATGTCTGTTCAAGGGCTTGAATATTCTATAAATCGATAGTTGTTCTTAGGATGGTTCTTTATATCTTTATGTATATGGATCTTTGTGGATTTTTTAAAGATTGTATCGATTGATAAGTGTTCCTAGCTGGCAGATGGTGGTAAATGAGTAGCTTAAATGCATATATTTCTCAATACAGGGTAAAAGGGTGATATTGGATCTCTTTACTCTCTGTCCTGATGCAAAGACCGCAACTGAGGTCACTCCAGAGGAGATTGAAAAGATTATAAAAACACTAGGTCTACAAAGGAAGAGGGCAGCAATGATACAGCGCCTCTCTCAGGAGTACTTGTGGGAAAGCTGGACCCACGTGCCTCAGCTGCATGGTGTTGGCAAGCAAATTGACTAATCTTTCATCTCCTTCCTGTTGATTGCTTAAGAATCTTTCTGTGGATAGAAAATTTTTAATTACTTCTTAGTGGAATCTAAATAATTTTCTTTTTATTTTATGATAGGTATGCAGCTGATGCATACGCAATATTCAAGGAAGAACTTGTTCTAGTCAAAACTCCTATTTTAAACTTGTACAGATTTAGGATCAAGAATATCTGAGTAGAGATAGCTAAAAGCTGAACCCATCTCCTATATTTTGCTCTGCATCCACCCGTTATCAATCACCTGTATATGCATTCTTTTTTCTTTGTCCCTTTTCTTATTTTTCTAGTTAATGTTATTTTCATTTGGTTGATGCAAAATTGTGGTTTGATCTCCTTTTATTTTATATTTGCTTCTTGCAAGTTTAGAAAGGCGTGTGCTTGGCTTTTCCATGTAAAAGCAGATGGGAAATGATATCCTACCATCTCCAACTCTAGTAGGAGTTAAACTATGACACAGTTGGTATACAGGATGGTTATTTCTTTAAGAGTAGAAATCGGTATTACTGGAAATATGAGAGGTTCGAATGGAAAGACCATTCTTATTCTTTTTATTTGGTGAAGAACAAAAAGGCCGCCTTTCTGAATGTGGTAATTAAAATAGAGAATTATACTTTTCTGAATGGCTAAGAAAGCTAACCTTTCCGTTTTCTGTAGCTTTCAGAATAAGGTTAAACCAGAAAATAAAGAAAGACGACAACATGAAAGAGGTGTTCATCAATCACAAAGAAAAACTCACTGGTTACTAGGAGATTTATTCTAAATATATCATCAACTTCAACCTCTTTCCAAGTTCAAAGGTAAGGACAGAAAACTCCATATCCAGAGCAATCATGCATCTTCGAGTGCTGCTTGAATTGGGTTTGATTGTGTGTTAGCTTGCTGATATTGTCCTCTAGAAAGGTGGTGGTGCCACCTGCATTGATTTGTGAGAGGTGCAGGTATTGGGGTTCAAGCCCAAAATGAGGAGGTTGCAACTTGCAGGGGGCTTTGAGCAACAAGATTTGATAGGAGTTCAAATTTCTTTTCTGTGAGCTTCGAGAAGGGCATGTGTGCTGAAAAATAGTGGATAAAGTAGGGAGTCGAGTAGAAGTGGATGAAGTAGCTAGTGATGGTGATGGTGATGGTGATTAAAAGAAATCTAATGATGGAGAAGCTTGAAAGGACCAGGATGAGTACCGGGAGAAGTTTCTATATGGTAATGCTCATCCTTTTCCATCCTATGCAGTATTTGCAATCAATTGGTGGTTACCAAAAAAAAAAGGAAGGGTAACATTGCATACCAAAAAAAAAAAAAAAGGAAGGCTAGATTGAGGTCATATGTGTCATATGAATGCTTAACCACGGGTGGAAGACTTGCACATACAAAACACAAGACGAACTTGCAGTTGGTGGTGGCACACATAAATGAGTGACTGCTTGCTTGAAAACAACAAGCACTGCATTTTCCATATGAAACCAGAGGGAGTGTTGTTGACCTTCATGTTTAAGGGCATTTGAGGCTGTAAAACATTGAAGGTCAAAGTTGTAGTAGGGTCACATTTGTAGGTGAAGCCATGGCGACAATAGTTGCAAGCATTACATTCAAAAAGATTACATTTGGAAGTTACATGTGAGACGAGGGTAAGCACGTGATGGTGAAGTCGATGCTGCTTAATTATAGGTAGTTTAGCACATATTTCATGTAAAAAGAAGTCGCAGTCCACACAACTATAAAAAGGGGCTAAGGTAATTAATAGCATACATCCGTTACAAAGCAAATCATACCTAAGTTCCTCTTCTTTTAGCAAAGAAACGTACGATTTCTTTTTCTCCTGCTCCAATGATCATCTCCTTGACCGAATGAAGCAGCGACTTATCCGCCATCTTCTCTTCAAAGTGATTGCTGCAGTTTAAGTGGGCAATATAACTACAATCTCGACAATAATAAGTTGCATATTTCGTATTCACGTTTTTATAACAAAGTTTACAGAATACCTGTAATCGCCATGCTTCTTCATGATTTGACGAACAAAAATAGATGTGTCTCAACCAAGAGAAGACAAATGCCACATTATATGCAGGACCCAATACTGATTTCTCCCACCCCGAGCAAATTTCTTCCTTCTTGAGGTAAGTTTCCAGCTCTTCTATGAGCATCAATGGATGCTTGTGGCTGAAATGTTCAATCTTCATCTCTCTCAGATCTCTCTCTGCTACATGCACACACACAATAGCTAGCTAGCCTAGCTTCTACAACTCGAAGAGAAATGGAGACAAGTAGCCTTAGTTATATAGTACTCCAAGTCTCCAAGACTCCAACCAGAGACGAAACCGGTGAAGAAAGCAAAGAATTTGGAAAGCTCACACCACTGATGATCACCATCATAAACACTCAAGCATATTTCTTTCCGGCCTCCACCATTTCACTTTGAATGATTTCACCTAGTTTGCCCCTTTGTTTTTGAACAAAATTTTGTGTTGAAAAATATTTTTGGCTGAAATCATTTTTCGTCATTTGCCTCAAACGAAAAATTAACAAATATTAACTATTTTATGCCCCATGAATGTTATTTTTCTTGGTTGACTGAAAACATTTTTAGGTTAACTCTTTAATTTTGTCTTATGCAAAGGATTTTTTTTTTAAACTTATAATTAACTTGTGTTGAGTTATCAAGTGGTAACTCAATCGATTGTGAACCATGCCTCATAAAGCGTATGTCACTAGTTCGAATCTCCCCTTCCTCTTCCCTTGTGTATACATGTTAAAAAAACAAAAAAACAAAAAAAAAAAAAAACAAACAAACAAAAAAAATTGTATCGAGGGACTAGAATCTACTAAATAAATTTGTGATTCTTTCTTTCTATACAGTATTTTATGTGATTCAATATACAATCTTAAAGTGAGCGCAACGTTGAAAAGCAAGAAGGAAATTGTATGTGCCACCAAGAGAGATTAATGACATGCATCCCTAGTTCATTGTTGCCATAGTTTGACAAACATCTTTCGAGAGGTTAATTGTAATACCCTTTTCATAGAAGACTATTCAAGCAACCAAAAAGCTCTACTATAAGGTGGCACGGGTATGATCAACAAGCATCCAATACCCTTTTCATAATTGTACCTATTTTAGTTTTAATAATTCCAACTCTTCGTCTAAGATTTTCTTCTTTTGCATCAATAGATGCAAAGAGAGTTTTCTTCCCCCTTGGTCGAATTGGACCTTCACCTGTTTCATTCCATTGATAACGATTTGCCCATCTAATTTCAGTGAAATTAAAAAGTGCAGTTCAGTAAATATTGTCATAATAGTTCAATAAATAATCTAATTTCTTTGCTTTATGAAAAAGATATCATTCTCTAGCAGGAACACAGCCTAAATGTTACTCTCTCATGGTCATCAAGAGTGATAATGAAGCTCATTTCTTTCCTTTACGAGCAAAACATGGATAAAAATAAGGGTAAAAACACTTGCCAAGTCAATAAATGGAAATGACAAACTGTGGTCAAAACAGAACATATTTAATGGATACATAAGTAGTCTTACAGTAGAAAACAATCACAGATAACACATGGAATTTTAAACAAGAACATAATAACAGTTTATGATAATCACATTCTGAAATCCTCAATCAAGAGGTAACATTCAAGAACTTAAAATATCATTCTCTGGCCCCAAAAGCCTTTTGACCTAAATCACTAGCATCAACATGACCTTAAAGCAATTCCAACAGAGCCCCAACAACATGCATAGAGATCCACCATGACCAAC
This sequence comes from Carpinus viminea, assembly GCA_013348765.1. Lineage (NCBI taxonomy): Eukaryota > Viridiplantae > Streptophyta > Magnoliopsida > Fagales > Betulaceae > Carpinus > Carpinus viminea. The sequence continues at coordinate 40,925,362 of CP054667.1, read as the reverse complement.
AAGATTTTGTTAAAGAAGCATAGCATAATATTATTGGGATACTTTCACTCCCAATGACCATAAAAGCAATAATATTAACACCAAGCTCATTATCCCAAAGGTAAATCCATCCCTATATTTTCAGTTAGCTCCTCAACCCTGACATTCAAACCACATCAACTGTTTTATAGATCATTCTGCAAATCCCTTTTTATTTTATAATTTTTTATTTGTTTTTAAGCAAAAAACATTAATTCTGTTCCAAGAGAGAACATTGGCATGAATAATATCTGAAAGTATCCAGAACTGCTTGCATCATCCCCCTAAAACTAACATCACACGTGACTCAGTACCAAGAGGAAGCTTAACCAGATAGTCCAACTAATAATTATTGATTGCATACACCTTACAATCTAAAAACAACTAGCCTCTTGACCAGCACTTACACATACCATAGGCTCTTAAAAGATATAAAAGAGATGAGAGAAACTATGGATAAGGGAGAGAAAAGAAAAGAAAATAAATTGAAATAGAGAAAAATGAGAGGAAAGAGAGAGAAAAATGGATTATGCTGGATTTAACTCTTGTTACACAAATTCTTCCTTATTTCAGCAGAAACAAGACTAAAAGCTCAAAATTCTTATATCAGTTTATACTTGAATGGTAATGGCACCTTGTTTATAAAGGCAAGGACAATTAAAAGTCATGTTCTTGAAGGAGAAAAGGTAATGGAACTAACTGCTAATTTCATGCAACCTCTCTTCTTTCTCTGAGGTCCTACAACCAATTCCTGAGGTCATATAAGCACAGTATCCACCCTTTTGCTTGGAATGTATAACAGAAATATAATACAACAGACGTAATAATGGTGAAACAAGTTCATAGGTTACAAAAACAAAAGGCCCCCTGGTTAAAAATGCTAAACTGTTATAACTATCTGAACTAGAAATAATTTGCTCATAGAATATTCATATAGAGGTGTTCAATGAATCATAAAGCAAGAGATCAAAACAACCATATGACATAATGTTGATCAACTCAACAAGCAGAAATTTATCACTACCCTAACTTCATGCCCATGCATCCCTTGTTTAAATTGGAACATCAATTTTGCCTAATGAACACAAACCATAATGTTGATCAACTCAACAATTAAGAAAGTAGTTACCATTAAACAACTTTCAGAATATTATTGCAGAAACAAGGGTACAACTGCACATATAATTCTGAAATATTTTCATTCAAATCTTTTCTAATGAAGAGATTTAGTTTTTCTAGATCATCATAAAAGAAAGCAATATAATTTTTTTGATAAGTAATAAAAGTTTTATTAAAAAGCATTAAGGTGCTCCTACGTATACAGGAAATATACACAAGAATCACTCACCAAAAAGGCAAAAACCCAAAGGAAAAAAAAAAACAAAACAAAAACCCAAAAAGCCCGACAAGCACACCAACCCAAAGCCCACAAAAACTAAAAGCCCCCAAACCCAACTCCCCTGTGAAGCACTCAAACTTTCACGACTAGAAAGGGTCATAAAAGAAAGCAATATAATTAAGGCTGCATTACAGCTAGAAAGGGAAAACTTTCACGACTGTATCCACATTAGGATCAATACGATCTTACACAAGCAAGAACAGATACCAACCAAAAACCCTTAAGCAAGAAATCAAAATTATCATAATAAATCCTATTTGCAAACCCTTAATGTACAAGTAATCCAAGAACATCATTAGCATTGGCATCATAAATTATCAATAACGTTTACATGTTGACAGATGCAAAATTGATATCTTAATTAAATGAAAAAAAAAATACAGCATCGAGTTCCATCTATTAGCTTAAAAGTCAGCATACAAAAAACTCTTCCTCCACTGGATGATCAAAGCAGTATCCAGCCTTAACAGATCTAGCGCTGAATATTAAGCATAGCCTTAGCCTCACTTTGCTCCTCTAACAACCCCTCACTTACATACTTACTCAACAGCTCCATCTTCTTCTTCTCCAACACCATCCTCTCTATTTCCTTCTCATCTGGCAATGGCACGTGTGCCACAAATTCCCTCCTCCCCTCCCTCTCCATCTCCTCCTTCTCCGCCTTCTCCCTATTCCTCCTTTCCTCCTCTTCCACCTCCTCCTCTATTCCTTCAAACAACACCTCCTTTGCCACACTCACCACCTCCCCACTCTTCACGGCCTTCCTTGCCTCCCTCCTCACCTCCTCCACTCTCCTCCACTCCTCCACTGCCTCCGCTCTCATCCTCTCCTCTGCCGGCCCCTCTACCCTCTCCAACACCCCATCCTCCTCATCCCTATACCCATAATAACTCGCGTCAATCCTCTTATATATATCATACCGAGTCCTCCTTTTTCGCAACTCTGGAGGTTTTTCAAACAGTTCCCTCACTCCCGGCAACTTCTTTGCTGCCCCAAAGTATCGGTATCCAGGCCCACGTCCACTAGGGTTAGGAACATCCACTATGTTTCCTTCTAGGTCTGTCATTTTAGCAGAATGTTTGGCATAATTGGGCCCACCAAGCTCGACAATGCGTCGTTCCCAATGAGATTTTTCCCGTATGAGTTTGTTAATCTCGTCATTGAGGTCACGGAGGCGGTGCTCACCAAGGCCTTCGTTTTGGATTTCAGCAACCTTGCGGCCGATCTCGCGCATGATTTGCTGGCGCCACCTGTCAGCCTCAGCGAGGTCGCGGCATTCAGAGGCAAGGTAGGGACGACGCTCTTTTGGCTTCTTTTTTTCCTCGGCTTTGAGCGCAATGAATCTGTTCAGCATTGACTGCGCTTTCTCTTCGTTACGAGCCATCTTTCAATATTGTTTGTCAGAATTTATTTTTGTTACAGAAGCTGAAAAGAAAAGTCCATTGTAAATACCAAACTGTTAAAATCAAAACCAACCATTTCCACTACCTGTATCACTTTAAGAATAGCTTGGGAATTTAAAATGATTCGTCAAGAAGTCAAAATACTAAACATGAACAGGATATAATAACTGTACCAAACAAATTAGAAGTTCAAACCGAGCATAAATAGATAAAATTTACTAGAATATATATATTTTATAAGTAATGTTGTATATATCAAAAAGCGCAAAGCGCCTCAGAGTATACATAGGGAACCCAACCAACAGCCCAACAAAAAACACCTTATAATCATCCTAAAACAGCACCCCAACAACCAACAAAAACCCAAGGAAATCACCCAGCAAAAATACAATAAACTCCCAAAACAATACCCCAGCACCCCAACAATCCTAATGAACTTCAGGGGGAAATGAAATAACATTTTTAGACCCAACTCTTCCTCTCCTATTCTAGCTAAATTTACTAGAATATTTCATATTCATAATTCTTATGATCTAGTACAAATTCGGCCATTATTTATAAAAATACTTATCTTGAACCACATTGATACATAAAATATTTCAGGTTGAAGTAATATCATTGTATCAATTACTTTAACATTCTGATTAAATGCATGCCCTAGCATTCATGATTTTCTTTGCAACCAAACTGAGACTAAGAGCTTACTGATTCAAATATGGGTGTAAACGAGCTGAGCTTGGCTTGTCCGGGCTCTGCTCGTTTACTTTGAGACCAGGCTTAAGCTCGAGCTCGAGCTTGAGAGCCTAGAAATGTTGCTAGAGCTGGGCTCGATAGGGTTGGAACCCTGTTCAAGCTTGTCTATTTTGGTTGAGCTTGAGCTCAAGCTCGATTAATTTTGGGATGTATATGTACATGCATTTGGCAAAAATGATTCAATCCTAGAATTCAATATTATGTGAAAGACCAACACCCATATGTTTCATAACACGAAGATATTTTTTGAATGCAGATTTTGTTATAGAATTTGGAAGTTTTGTATGACTAGATGCAAAGTGGCTAATCCCCCTATATATGGGAGGATATTCTTCAGCTGGGATGTAGTTCTTGGAGGTGTAACACTCTTAAAGGCTTGCTGTGTAGAATTGCTTTGGGTTCTACAGTAAATAACATTTGGTGCACTATAAATGAAATAAAGCATGCAGGCCATCCAAGCACTGAGGAGCAGATTTTGAAGAAAGTTTCGTGGAAGTTCGAGCTAGAGTTGAAGGAAAGGAAAGTTCCCAAGGACTAGGGAGAATATTTTACTCTGCTTATGGAACTTGTCTGAAATTCTGCTTTGTTGATGAGTTGCTACAGGTTTTTGTGGTTTGGTTTTCTGGTTTGAGGATTATTTTTTCCTCTGTAAGGGTTTGTTGCAGGTTTATATGTGGCCTGTAGAGGATAGGGTGTTTGTCCTTTGTTTTTGTTTTGTAGCTGATTCTGTATTGAGGATTCTGTTTAGTCCTCTGTAAGGATTGGATTTAGATGGGTTTTGGCTCGTTGCTTGGAGTTTTTCTGATTGATGTGGCCTCTGTGTAGGTTTTTTCAGTCTGTTTTTCCAGTCTTGTATGAGGGGTTGATGTGTTTTATGGTTTGTTAATAAAGGTACTTATTCATCCAAAAAAAAGAAGATACTTTTTCTACTCTAATTTCATCAAACACAAACCATAATTCAGTAAAAAACAGAAACCCCAATAGCTATACAAAAATATTTACACATTTTTCTGGGCAACCAAACAAACACATCAAACGGCCAAACCCCAAACCACCCACCACCCAAGAAGAAACGGAGGAAAAAAAAAACCAAAAAGAAAAGAAAAACCCACAAATCTTATTACCTCCTCCGCCTCCGATACGCGGTGTACTGCGAGAGCTGAACGACCTCCGAGAGCGGCGTGGACAGGGGGTCGGCAGCGGCGAGTTCCTGCAAACCGGGCACGAGCCGTTCAGCTTCAGCCAGGCGTCGAGGTGTGTGGTTGCTGCGGTGGTGGTGGTGGTTGCTGTTGGGGGCACTGGGAGAGTGGTGGGAGCGGCAACAGAGATAGGAGGCGAGGAGGACGGTGGAGAATGTGAGGGGAGAATCGAGAGAATGGAGGGATTAGATAAATTTAGGTTAAGGCTCCGTTTGATAAACCCGTTTCGCATAGGCACTGTGCGCGTTGGATGGAAGGTGGACAAAGACGATTTTACCCTCACATTTATTGTTTTCGGTCCAGACGACCAGAAGACTTCAACTACAAACCAAACGCTTTTACCAAGCTTCAGGTCTGAACTAGAGAAAGAAAGAGAGAGTTCAACTGCTCGAGTAATCGGTTCAACTTTCCAACATCGGCGATTATTTCGGCATTTGAACCAAACGAAGAGGTGGAGGCGGCGGCAGAGGCAAAGTTCTTCGAAAACGTTATCGTTGGGCGTGACTACACCGCTGATCTTCCCGACGAGTGCTTGGCGAGCATTTTTCATTTCCTCGGTTCCGGTGACCAGAAGCAATGCTCGCTGAACACCATCCTCGACCACTGCACGGCGCTCGAGGAGCTCTCCGTTAAGCGGCTCAGAGGGCTCAACGATTCCGCCAATCCAATTGGCCCCGGCGCAGCGGGTTCCTCGCTCAAATCCATCTGCTTGAAGGAGCTCATCAATGGCCAGTGCTTCGGACCCCTCATAGTCGGTTCTGTGGTGGGCGGAGGAGTTTGGTTTTTGGGTAGAGAAAGAGATGGGTCGTTGTGCCTAAAACATCGTTCGATTAAAAATTTGTTTTAGAGGGGTATTTCGGTAATTTAGCATGATAAGTTTGATATTGTTTATAAATTTATTTTTTTTTTTTAAAAAGACAAAAAATATATATATACAATATCTACTCAAACAGTACCGATGCCAACCCTATTCTCAAACACCCCTAAATTTGGTTCTCTAATTTTTAACAGTTGGATTTGGAAAAATAATTAAATTTTAAATATTAATAGTTTGATTCATTTTATCAAAAACTTACCCTATGCGGCTATTTCTACTTAGATATGGTGTGCTTGTTTAATATGATCCATTGATTATGTATACATTTTCAACATTTTGGGCTCGTTTGGAAATACGATTTTAATAAGTGTGGTTTTGAAAAATACGTTTTTAAAATCACTACATTTTAAAATTGCATAAGTGTTTAGTAAAACATGTTAAAAAGTTTTTTATTATTATCAATTGGGTGTTTGGATAACATTAACATATAATTGTGTTTTATGACCAAATTACCAATAATGACATTTATTTATAACAGTAAATTACCAATAAATAATAGTCTATAAGCCTCCATTTTTAACACTTATGCAAACAAAGTATGATCTATAATTTGACAATAATTTTGAGTTTTCTACTTAGGCAATTATATATTAGTATATTACTTGTTTCTATATGCTTTTTTTTTTCTTTGTGTTTTTTTTTTTCTTGAAACATATTCCAAGCAGACATATAATAAAAAATAGAAGAACAATTCATCAAATTAAACTAATAATGTTTATCAAATTTAATTGTTACATAATTCACCAATAATTTAAATTAGTACTTGATAAATCATTGAAAAATCTTAAAGGACATTAAAAATTAGCCTAAAACATAAATAATAAAGCATTGTTTATAGCCTACAAACGGATCGAGCTATATTGTCACGAACCACTTTCATCTCCTCGTCATGTATATTGTCGATGTTTTCCTGACTGGTACTCTTTGCATCATCATCATTATTGAAGTTATCTTTCATCCTACTTAAACCCTTTATCCTTTCTGTCATGTATTCTAATAAAATTATGAAGAACCGTGATGAGTGCCAAATAGTATTTATTTAGACCCCTTAATTTATGTTCGTTAGGCTCTTAGCTTAGTTAATTTCTAATGTTTTTTGTTTATTTTAGTGTTTTATAGTGTTGCAGGTCCTTACATTTAAATTGTGGTTAAAAGGGTGAAAAAGGGCAAACAAGTGAAGTTCTAGCTCCTGCCAATGTGCTCGAGTCCAAGGGGAGCAATTGAGCACATGCCTCACCAGCCCGTGTTTTCCACGTCGCCCTAGCCGTCATCGCTTCACACTTGCAATGGGATTTTCAAAGCAATTACATGCGCCGAGCGATCGCCTTACGATCGAGCGCCGCATCACACATTAGTTTTGTTTATAAATAAGACCTTTATTTTTTTGTAAAACCTATGTTTTTGGGAGGCACCTTTGGAGCTAGAAACCCTCTGTTCTTCACTGTGTATCCCTTCTAAACGTCATTTAATTTTTTATGCATTTATTGTTTTATATTTGTCTCTTATTTACATGAGAGGCTAAATCTTCAACTAAGGTTGAAGATAAAGCCTCACCATGGGTTTATTTACATATGTTCATAATTAGTTTGTACTTTAATCCGTCATTAAATTGTCATGTATGTTTGTTTCGATTCAATTTCGTGACAAAGTTGTATCGATTGTGCCGTAATTGGATATTCGTAGTGTTTTGTCCGATGGATAGATTTCATCTTTTGATTTAAGTTTATTTATCCATTGTCTTTTGTGTTAACCACATTCACATTGGATCATTTGAACTAGATTGGATATGTTTTGTCTTTTGTCAAATGGACGATGCTTTGAGTATTTCAATAGGCACAATAGGACATGCATAGGGCGTAAGGGTATATGAACTAGCGTGACACTAGAACATGCATCATTTTTAATCGATAAGATGAATATATGAACTAGTTTATTAATGTGGTGAGGTGGATTCTAGACCTTAGTGCTTTTTATTTATTTGTTTTTAAGCATTTATATTAGTTTTTTTATTTTCTGCACACCATATGTTCGATATTTGGAACTAGGTTTAAATAAATTTAGTTTAGACATTTAAATTAGTTTTTAAACAAAACTCGATTCTCTGTGTGGTTCGACCTAGCACTTACACACCGTTACACTGCAAAAACGATTTGTGCTATTGCGAGTACTATTTTTGTATGACCAAACCACAGTAGTAACTACAATGAGCATTTGGTCATTAATATCATAAGATGGCATTTGCCTTAAAATATGCCACCTATTCTTCCACACACCAAAAGTTCACTCAATAACACTTTTAAGTGATGAGTGAACATAGTTAAACTTATATCCAATTTCTTTAGAATTTCTACAAGGTTGTTTATCAATGTATTTAATGGCATATGTTGTAAAGCCCCCAAAATTAGCCTTGGCTAATATGGCAGAATTAATGTCAATTACCCCAAATAAGCCAACTTGTGACATAATGGAGAATTGCCCCTTTAGCATCATCAAAGTAAATGCAAAGAAATGTGAGATAAATATGAGATAATTATATATCATCAAAAAAAAAAAGACATGGAGCAACTATATAATAATGATCACAAACATTAATTATTAAGCAAGTCCTAAGCTAATTGGGTAGCAACAACTATGCCACTCCCAGAGTGTAGAGTTAAATTCCCTAAGAGAGTAGCAACAACATAAGTCTAAAAACTTAGTAAGTAAACTTTACAACATAGGTATGACATAAGTCTCAATTAAACAAAAGTAAACGTGCAATTTGAGTAAGAATCAAAGAGGGCCATTATCTTCCGTTAATATACCATTGGATCCAAAGCCCCCACATAACACACATTTGACCTATAGTATGAAGTCTATATAGTAAGCTTATGGCTATTTATACCGCACTTATCGTTGTACCATGTCATTCAATGTATCTTAACAATCAATTTACAATGCAATTATCAAGTATTTACAAAGTAAGCATGCCCATATCATACTCATGATCAGTCAACTGATATATCCCACGTTTTAAGTATAAAGGATTGTAAATGTCAACTTACCTTGCACATTCGAGCGATTCCTCCGACATAGATAAATCATGTTATAATGGATACAAGACACCATTATTCTAAGCCTTATTTAACCTAAAACTATGGTTAAGACTAATGCGTACACGTGCGAAACTTAAAATCGGTGCTTTGCCCATTGACTGTACATCCAGCCCTGATGGCGTACATCCGCTCAGTGAGTTAAGCACATTGCTTAAGATTTGAATGGTACATGATTCCTAGGGTATTTCTAGGCTTCTACACCTTCTCTAAGCTAGAAAATAAGCACATGCAACGTCGAAATATTAATAACATGAAACTAAAAAAGCTCATTTTGAAAACATTAACACTTTTAAGGAAATGTTTAATAAACTCTTTGGAAGACTCGTTAAAAACAATCAATTTATAATGCAATTACCAAGTATTTACAAAAGTAGGCATGCTCATATCATACTCATGGTCAGTAACCATATCCCACGTTTTAAGTAAAAAGGGTTGTAAGTGTCCACTTACCTTGCACATTTGAGCAATTCCTTTGACATAGTTAAATCTTATTATAACGATTACAAGACACCATTATTTTAAGCCTTATTTAACCCAAAACTATGGATAAGCTAAAGTGTACACTTGCAAAACTTAAAACTGGTGCTGCTCAATGACCATACGTCCAACCTCGATGGCGTACATCCGTCAGTGAGTTAAGCACATTGCTTAAGATTCGAACAATACATGATTCCTAGGGTATTTCTAGCTTCTACACCTCCTCTAAGCTAGAAAATAAGCACATGCAACATAGATGTAACACCTCAAAATTAGCCTCGTTAGTCCGATGGAGTTACTGGTAATTCACCCAATTGAGCCAACTTGGTAATCACCCTTATAAAATGTCAGAGTAAATGCAAAAGAAGGTGAATAAATTTGAGTCTCTATAATTCATCAATTACGAACATGGAGCAACTAAGTAATAAAAACGAACTTGTAATTATAAGTAAAGCATAACCAATCAGGTAGTAGCAATTCTTGCCACTTCCATAGCTGTGAATTAGGTTACCTAAAGAATAATAACCACGTAAGTCTAATGACTTAGTAAGTAAACATCACACTTAGGTATGACATGAGCCCATTTAGTAAAGGTAAACGTGCACTTTGAGTAATAACAAAAAGGGCATTACCTCCGCTAATACACCATATAATAGGTTTTAGGATTTTCAAAGCTTTGTGGTGTAGAATTGGCGATAATTGCCTAATTGTTTTAATGCAGGAAAGTCTAATGCTTATAAGTCAAAACTCCTATACATGGTCTACCCGAGATATTACCCTTTCTCAGGTTGATGCTGTCCCGAAGGACCTATAATACAATGTCAATGCCCCAGCCAGTGCATAACATACCGTACGTAACATTAGTGACATGATCGAGTCTAACCTTGAGTGACCCACACCAACTAATGACATCTGTCCTGTAATGACCGAACCATTGGAAATGGTTGCATCAAGGTCACGAAACCAATGGATCCAAAGCCCCGTATAATGTACACATTTGACCATAATATACAGTTTATATAGTAAGCTTATGGTCGTTTATACTGTACGTACCAGCGTACCATGTCTTATGATGCATCTTAACAGTTTATTTAATAACATAGTTATCGGTTAATTATAGAAATAGACATGCTCATATCATACGTGTAGTCAGTCAACTAATATATCCTACGTTTTACGTAAAAATGGTGTAAGTGTTTACTTACCTCGCACACTCGAGTGAATCCTCCGACCAAGCTACTTCCTGTTATAACGGATACAAGACACCATTATTCTAAGCCTTATGAAACTTATAAATGGAGCCAAGTCTGAGCATACATGTGAAACTTAAGAACATGTGCTCTACCCATTGACTGTACGTTCGGCCTCGATGACGTACGTCCACTCAATGTGTTAAGCACACTGTTTCAAGATTCGGATAATGCATGTTCCTAATGGCATTCATAGACCTCTAAACCTCTCATAAGCTAGAAAAATATTACATGCAATGTAAGGAATCACAGAACCACAATTATTTGAGAAAACCCTTTGAAAACATCATTATCTTTAGGAAAATGTTTAGTGAAGACTTGAAAACCATTATCAAGGCAGGAACACAAAATAAGGTAGTGTTAAATACAAAGGAACAAAGCTTACCCCAAAGCTAAGCACGGACATGGTCTCCTCCCTTGGAAACTCCTCTTTGAAGCTCAACCTCACAGATTTCTCACTCAAAATGCTAAGAAAGGGTTTTGGCAGCCTAGAGGCACACCAAGGGAAGGAAGAATGTGTGAGAAATGAAAGGAAGGGCGGACTATTTATAGGGAAAGTTCGCCACCAACTCTCTAACAAAGTAGCGGACGTCCGGCAACCCTAGTGTATGTCCGATGGTCTTTACACATTGATCTAAAAGGTGTCTCGTACGTCTAGGTATTACCCAATGGGTATCCCAAAAAGTAGCGTACGTTCGGTGGTCCCATATCGTCTGTGCAGAGCGTTCGGTGGTCCCCTATGTCGGCTTCTATCCTCTAAAGTCCAAAGTGAGTTTTATGCTAACGCTAAGGGTTTTGGGTCTTGTTAAACACTTTTGTTGAAAACCTTTGTTGATTGTTCCTATGGAAAAGATTTTGTCTAATTGGCTTTTATCGAGGTATTACACTCTCCCCTCCTTATAGAAATTTCATCCTCGAAATTTAGAGCTCTCAAACCAAGGGTAAAATGTCCATTTTTGAAAAAGTTTTGCAATTCGAAACTTGGAAAGAGAAAATAAATCATGCTAAAAACTTTTGCAATTCGAAAATGGCAAGAAAACGTACTAGATAACATGTTACAGCACTTTAAAAGTAAAACGGATCAACATGCATCCTATCAGCCATCAAACATAAGTAGTCATAAATATACACATGCCAAAATTGCCACCCTAAAAATGGTGGACTTAAGCTAGCAAAATACATCCCAAAATTGTCATTGCCTCGGTGGACTTAATTGAAAAGAAAAATAAACGCCTAGTAAATCAACACTAAACTACGAGCGGGGTTGTCTCCTCGGAGTCGGCTCGTAGATGCTTGCATCGGCGTCCCTCTCGCACTTGGGCTGCCTCTCGTGTCTAGGCTCCCACGAGCACTAGGACTCCTTCTCGCCCTAGGGCTCCCTTCCTTTGTTGAAACTGGAGCTATGGATGCCATAGTCTCAAACATCCAAAGGCCCCATGTGGTGCTTACATAGTGTCCAAGATGACATGATCCTCAACTCTAACCCTCTACAATGCCTGTAGAGTCTCTTGCATCTCTCGGTGTGAAGCCTCAGAGCGGTCCATGTGCTCTTCTAACCTAGCAAGTGTCCCGCCAACTCGGTGCTTTCTCGGTCACTGTGCTCTCGATTCTTGCTCTGCCTCCTGCAAGTGAGCCTGACTTGTGTTGAGGAAGCATGCTCCCCATAGCCCTTCTTGGCTAAATCTCCTCACCCCATCATGTCCACCTTCAGTGTCCACAATTTGAGTGATCAGGCCCCATGATGGCAAGAAACCCTTGTCTAGAGTCGATACATCATGGTGGAAGTGACCACGGAGTTGTAGTCGATGGGAGCCTCGGTCAACAGGGCATATAGGCAACGTGCCCTCTCTATAGTGATCATCGTGTGGCTGATGACCGGAAGTACTCGGCTAGCTAGGAAATGGTAGATGCAATAGACGTCGTTGCTGAAGTCACTCATCTAGAAGCTACCCTCTCCCTCGAGCTCCATCCGATGAGGGTGCCCCTCGGTGAAACATGCCACTAGGTCGACACTAACGGGGAGATGATCGACTAGATATGGGCAAGCTAGGTCACGTACGCGAGGTGCTCGGTGATCTCGCTGATGAGCGTAGGGGTCACCTCTATCGCTCTCCCCCTGAGCCATGTATGAACGAGTCACCGCATCTCTGGTGGAGGTTTGTATAGAACTCCCACACAATGGCCTCGACCACAGGCGTGATCCTATGCCATGTCAGTCACCTGGGCATCCAGCATTGTCTGTACCCTTGGTGCACGCTCATCAAACTCCTCTATGGTGGCTCCCCTCTCTATAATGATCATGCGCCCATGGTAGTAATGAAAGTATCGGTGCTTGACCTTATCCCTCCAAAAACGGGTGGTCATATACCAGCTCAAAGTCCTCCTCGTCCATGGCGGTACTGGCCTCTAATCGACTCTCCAGGAACTGGCCTATCTCTGGCGGCATTGTCACTCTCAACATCCTCCATCATGACCTCTGGCTCAGATTCAGTGTCCTGAGCCTCCTGTAACTCGTGGTCACTGACGTGAAGCAAATGAAGAAGCGGCCTCACTGGCATGTGTGCATACCATCGTCCTGCACGAAAAATTCCTATCAATATCGACTCTCAAAATTCCATGCAAAACCCTACCTGTGCAAAGGTCCTAATTCTTCATGCCCTAAAATGCAGGTATAGGAAAAAGGAAAATAGAGTTGTATTGATGGGTTCAAACTTATGTGGCTTTTCAATGATGCCGAAAGGTTAAGGCAGTTTGGGGATATCAAAATATCCGAGACTTGGTTAGCTAGTTATAAAATACCTAGCAATGATTTTAGGCATATTAAAATTCAGTAAGTTTAAAAGGTCAAAATTGCCCCTTCTAGGAGAGGAAGGGTATTTTGGTAATTTGAAGTAAATCAAAAACAACAAGGGTCATAGTTAACTAGGTGGCATTAGATCCCATGGTAATCAATTGGGACCTAATTGAATAGGTTATGTGGTAAAAGACAAGAATGCCCCTTCTAAGAGAGGAAGGGCATTTTAGTAATTCTTCAAAATTAATCAAGTGTCAAAATCATAAATAGAACTAGGGTTTGAGTTAGTCAAATTGGTCAATGGGTTTTGGTTCAATCTCAAAAATGACAAACAACACATCAAGTTTGGGTTTCAAGGGGATTGTAAGAGGTTTCCTCGGATTTAGGGTGAAAAACCCTATCATTTGTATGTGAAGGGCATTTTGGTAATTTTTTAACTTGATGAAAAATTCAAATCCGAATGGTCCAAATCATAGGTTGAACTCCAAGGTACAAGTCTTGAGTTCTAGGTGCTCCAAATGACACCAAATCCACAAGTTTGATCAAAAATCCGAAACCCCCAATTCTCAAAACTAGGTTTTTGACCCAAAATTTTTTTGAGAAATTTTGGGCAAAGGATGAATGGGTTTTGTTCCTAGATCGTAATGGAAGGGTTTAGGCCTTATTTCATGCACCAATTGCATGAAGAGATCAACAAATTTCAAGAAACTCAGATTTAGGGCAAAAATCCCCCAAATCCGAATGGGCATGATTTCAACGAAGATGATGCAAGAAAATGGTTTCATACTCTCAAATGCATGATCCTAGTTCACAACCAAGCCAGCTAAATGCAAAATATGCAAGAAAATATCAAGATTTAAATCAAAACCCTAAAGTTGAAAACTTGAAAAATTTGGGAAAAATCTTCATACCTCGATTTAATCTTGAGAATGAGATGGGAATCCTTTAAAACCTTGAGAGACTTGGCCAAAAATCATTGTGGGAGTGCTTGGGTAGAGAGAAAATAGGAGAAAATCCAAATGAATATGGTTTGAGGACATTCGGCCGTTTTATAAAACGCTGGGTTGTGGCGTACGTCCAGCATCGGGGCGTATGTCCACTTAACCCTAAAAATGATTTTTTTTTTTTTTTGAAAACTTTTAGAAAATTTCCAAGGCACATAAAAGTTGGAAATAACAAGGTAGGTCAAAATGATTTTATTTCTGAAATTTAGGGTACAATGAAAATTCTTTTTGTGCTCTACAATCAACCCCAGATGTCCAAACACCAAAACTCACCACTACTAAGGGTGAGGAAAAACCTAGCTATCTAACATCTAAAGATTACTACCCCAAGACCTATCACTCTTTAGACGGGTCTTCCTCATCCTTGACAAGTGCCTCGTAGTCCTTGTTGATACTGGATAGAAATGCAATCCTTTGACGATCAGATCCTTCTGGTAATGCTCCTGTCTTCAGCAGTCAAATTTCTTCTTGCTCCATTCGGGCGTATTCATCTGAAATCTGAGTTGCCTGAGTGTGCATGGCTCACTTCTGTTCATCACAGAGATAAGGGTTAGACCTTTTGAGGATAGGTGAAAAATCTCGGCACGGCAGACCTCTTCTTAGTTACTAAGCGCATCTCCTTTCCTTCATCTAGCTTAGGGACAAGTGAAGACTTCGGCTCTTGGTTCACCTGGGTAGAAACCCTGCATTTACTAGAGTGAGCTTGGTATCCAGGTGCGTATGGTCTGAACTCAGCTGGCCATTGCAAATAGTTAGTAGGCGTCTACAACCATCACGCATTTGAGTATGAAGCAGGATTAGGTGCCTGTAATACAGAACAGGCAATCCCATTCATCCCAAGTCAAACAATCAAATAGGCCGTTACTGTGGCCCACACCCGCAAACAATGGAACTAAACCTATCCTATGCTCCAGTTCTGTAAGATCAAACCTAGATACTACGTCCTATTGCTCAGATTTACATCTACGATTGGCAAGATAATATGCTTTGATACCATACTGTAACGCCCCAAAATTAGCCTTGGCTAGTTCGGTAGAGTTACTAGTAGTTCACCTAGTTAAGCCAACTTGTGACCAAATGGGTAATCACTTTTATAAAAATGTCAGAGTAAATGCAAAGGAAGGTGAATAAATCCGAGTCCCTATAATTCATCAATTAAGAACATGGAGCTGCTAAGTAATAAAGATGAACCTATAATTATAAGTAAAGCATAACCAGTCAGGTAGTAGCAACTTTTGCCACTTCCATAATTGTGAATTAGGTTACCTAAAGAATAATAACCGCAGTAAGTCTAATGACTTAGTAAGTAAACCTCACACTTAGGTATGACATGAGCCCATTTAGTAAAGCTAAATGTGCACTTTGAATAATAACCGAAAAGGGGAGCATTACCTCCGCTAATACACCATATAATAGGTTTTAGGGTTTTCAAAGCTCTATGGTGTCAAACCGGCGATAATTGTCTAATTGTTTTAATGCAGGAAAGTATAATGCTTTATAGGTCATAACTCCCATACATGGTCTACCGAGATATTATCCCTTCTCAGCAGGGTTGATGCTGTCCCGAATGACCTATAATACAATGCCAGTACCTCAGTCATTGCACAATATACTGTACGTAACATTAGTGGCATGATCGAGTTCAATCTTGAGTGGCCCACACCAACTAATGACGTTCGTCTTGTAGTGACCGAACCATTGGGAATAGTTACATCAAGGTCACAAAACCAGTGGATCCAAAGCCTCGTATAACGCACACATTTGACCATAATATAGTTTATATAGTAAGCCCATGGCCGTTTATACTGCATGTAATGGCGTACCATGTCTTACGATGCATCTTAACAGTTTATTTAATAACACAGCTACCGATTAATTATGGAAATAGACATGCTCATATCATACATGGTTGGTCAACTGATATATCCCACGTTTTACGTAAAAATGGTATAAGTGTTTACTTACCTCATACACTCAAGTGAATCCTCCGACCAAGCTACTTCCTGTTATAACGGATACAAGACACCGTTATTCTAAGCCTTACAAAACCTAGAAATGTAGCCAAGCCTGAGCATACATGTGTGAAACTTAAGAACAGGTGCTTGCCCATTAACCGTACATCCGGCCTCGATGGCGTATGTCCACTCAATGTGTTAAGCACATCATTTCAAGATTTGGACAGTGCATGTTCCTAATGGCATTCATAGACCTTTAAACCTTTCCTAAGCTAGCAAATATTACATGCAACGTAAAGAATCACAGAACCATGATTCTTTGAGAAAACCCTTTGAAAACATCATTATCTTTAGGAAAACGTTTAGTGAAGACTTGAAAACCATTATCAAGGCAAGAACACAAAATAAGACAATGTTAAATACAAAGGAACAGAGCTTACCCCACATGGTCTCCTTCCTCAGAAACTCCTCTTGAGGCTCAACGTCACAAATTTCTCACTCAAAATGCTAAGAAAGGGTTCTGGCAGCCTAGAGACACACTAGGGAAGGAATAAGGCATGAGAAATGAGAGGAGGGGCGGGCTATTTATAGGAAAAGTTTGCCACTAAATCTCTACGAGCGACATCGGCAACCTAGCGTATGTCCAACAACCTAGCGTCGTCGATAACGATGTCGATGGTCTTTACACATTGGTCTAAAGGGTGTCTTGTACGTTTATGTACTACCAAAAGGTATCCCAAAAAATAGTGTACATCCGGTGGTCCCACATATATCCATTGTACTATTTACAGAGCGTACGTCGGATGGTCCCCCCTCCCGTACGTCCACACAATAGACAGAGGCGTATGTTCGTCAAACTTAGCGTACATCCGGCTCTAAGGGTTAGTGTTTGGCTTTTATCCTCTAAAGATACAAAGGGTGTTTTATACTGACGCTAAGGGTTTTGGGTCTCATTAAACACTTTTGTTGAAAACCTTTGTTGATTGCTCCTATAGAAAAGATTTTGTCCAATAAAAAGGTTGGCTTTTATCGGGGTATTATAGTATAAATATTAACAACATGAAACTAAAAAGGCTCCTTTTGAAAATATTAACACTTTTAAGGAAATTCTTAATAAACTATTTGGAAAAGTCATTAAAACATATGTTAGGAATGAAACAATGCTAAAAAGGCAGATTAGGTAGGGGTTACCTCAAAACTAAGCAAAGACATGGGCTCCTCCTCACAAAACTCATTCAAACTCACAACTCTCAAGAACACACTTTCACTAGATTCTACAGCCTAAGGGCGTGCCAGTAAACTGAAATGGGATGGGAGAACAAGTAGGGTTGATGGGTATTTATAAGGGAAGGTTGCCACCAACTCTCTGAAAAAGCAGCAGACGTCCGCCAACCCTAACATACATTCGATACTATTTATACAGTAGTCTAAAGGGTGCATTGTATGTCTAGGTATTATCCAAATGGTATTTCAAAAAGTTAGCATACATCCGTATGGTCCGCATATGTCCATGTACTATTTGCAAAATCGTCGTGGTTACTCCGTGCGTCCGCACTAGAAAGAGGGGCGAATGTTTGCTCACCCTAGCGTACGTCCACTCTAAAGAGTTAGTGTTTTGACTTCTATTTTCTAAGGAATTTTAAGGTTTGCTAGGTTACTATTAAGGGCATGGGTCCTTGTTTAAAACAAATTTTCAAAAACTCCTTAACCATTTTTGTAAAGAGGAATTATTAGAAAATACAAGAGTTATTTTTATCGAGTATTGCATACGTCACTACTACAAGACATCTAGCAAAATCAAGATGGCAAAATTCATCATCACTATCATCATCATCATTCCCGTCATTATCATGAAAATGATCATCATTACCATAATCCATATAATCATCATAGTCAATATGTGTGATACCTAAAAAATATTACCAATTAATCAAATAAAACACATAAAACTATCTTTTAAAGAAATTGTTCAACAATCACAATTATCAAAATTGCATTATTCAAATATAAAATAACATAAGTCATATCAAGTGGAGAAACTAAAATCACATTGTCCAAATGTAATAATAATAATAATAATAAACATAGTTCAAACATCACAACACTGAAAATTTTATCCACTTGCTAATCAAGTAAAGAAATGGCAGTTGTCTATCGATTTCGTTTCATCTTTTAGAAACATAAGCTGCAAATGTGGTTTTTCCAACATAGCGAACACCTCTCTCTTTTCTTTATTATGAAAAATACAAGCTACCATATGATGGAAATCAGAACCCTCCTCAACACCATCCAAGGTGCACACGCGCTTCAAGATATCACGAATATTGTTACTTGAATTTGCTTGACTTGTGGCCTTTAACTCTATAGCATTTCTTATTTTGCTAAGCTTGTTTAATAGCTTTGATGCAATTCCTGCTTTCTTTCCTTTACTTTGCATGGCGGTACCTACACGCTTCTTTCTCATTTCTTGGGGAGGCTATGTAGGATTAGGTGGTTGTACAAGATTAGTTGTTTGTGTAGGATTAGGTGTCTATGTAAGACTAAGTCTCTCAATATAATCATCATTATATTGAGAACCCAACTCACTAGATGAGTCACCTGACACATCTATAGGTGTCTTAAAATTAGTAGGTAAACCACTTGAAGAGGGAGTCCATGCACTTTCTCCAATAGCCGCAATGTCCCTAAACATGATGTTTAATAAATGAAGGTCATCTAAACCTTTTCCAGAAATTTTGAAGCCTTGGGAACCTTCTACATAATTAAAATGCTTATATTAATAACTAGAGAAAAATCCACTTCACCCCCTTGAAGTTTTAGGGGTTTTTCAATTAAACCCAAAGTTTTAAAATTAGCAATTTACCTCCATGAAGTTTCAAAAAGTTTCAATTTAAACCCTCCGTTAATATTTTATGTCAATTTGACAGAAATCTGTGAAATTACGTAACTACCCTTAGGCTTTTTTTTTTTAAAAAAAAAAATCATCCATGTAGACGGAAAATATTAACGAAGGGTTTAAATTGAAACTTTTAAACTTCAATTTTGAAACTTTGAGGTTCAACTATTATTAAAAATCATATTATTTGATGATGAGAGTTCTTTCAATTTGTTCCAAGCAATTCAATCTTTTTTCAATGTGTCCCACTTATTCTTGAACTTACGATATTCCCAGGACTTATCAGTTTTATTTCTAAATGCTACCTTAATATTCTTCCAACCATGTTTTGTATAGTGAGTATTTGGTCGATTGCCTAGAAACATCTCATCCACACAAAGTTCACAAAAGATTGTTGTAAATTGTGATGTCCAAAGAGCTCTAGCATTTGAGCTACTTTGTTTTATTTCAGCAAGGTTAGGATTTGATATTGTATTTTGCTTATCCATCTACAAAATTATATTTTTAAAAATATGGTAAGACTCTAATATTTTAAACATCTCATATTTCAATGAAAACTAAAAGAATTATTAGCATAAAAGTCTAGCATTCAAAAATATATAGACCATCAAAACTTTATTATGTTTTTATTGTCATCGTTTTATAGATTATAAGTTACAATATGTTGCTTAGACATTAGTGTAATAAATGCAATATATATATATGTGTGTGTATATATATTTGCATTTATTTTGCACTAATGTCTAACTTATAAACATGCGAAGTCGATGAAATATTACATACTTTACATCAAATTGACTAATCATGCTTTTCAAAAAAAAATGACTAATCTTGAAAACAAACATCATATTGTAAAAAAAATGTCATTTTTTACACTTACATATCAAATTACAGATCCGTCAAAATATTTTTTACCGTACACAGGTACACTTACATATCAAGTTACAAATCGGATGTTTACTATATATATATATATATAGAGAGAGAGAGAGAGAAATATAAAAAAGCCTCCCAAACTACTAGCTATTTACAATATAGCCCTCAATGTTTAAAAAGTAATAAGACATTTACAATATAGTTAATGTTCAAAAAGTAATAAGGTAGAGTTTCAAAATCAAAAATAAAAAGGTTACTTATTTTTTATATATTCCTATAATATTTTATTCTTTTAACAAATAAAATAATAAAATAATTGTAAAAAAACTAAACAATTTTTAAAAAATACAAAAAAACCAATGGGCTAATAAATACCAAAAAAAAAAAAATGTTTTTTGGAATAAATAAATATTTGCCTATTGATTTTTATTTTGTTGGGTTTTTTTACAATTATTTTTTTATTTTATTTGTTAAAAGAATATGGGTATTATAGGAATATAAAAAAATAAGGACCTTTTTCATGACATTTTGATAGTTTGGAGAGCTAATTTATTACTTTTTGAATATTTTAGGGTTATAATGTAAACAACTGGTAGTTTGGAGGGCTTTTTTATATTTCTCACATATATATGTGTATCGATGTGCATTGTGCAGTGCGCAGTGACAAATCATTGCACTGTGCACATATTACAAATCATCTCAAACAATTCAAACTTACAAAAAACAACATCTACTAAAGCAAAAGAGTTCTATAAGATGAGATGCTTACTTGACGAAGGGGTGGAGAGAGGATAATAATAGCTACACGAGAATCAGCCAAGGACGGAAAGAGGATGAAGGGGTAGAGAGAGGATGAAGAAAAAGAAGAGAAACGAAGGGTTTTAATATATTTATGTGGGTATTCTTGTAATTTTTTTTCATTCCCTCAAAAATAGGTAAATATTGTGCCAAATTTTTTTTAAAGTGAAATCATGATTTTTGTTTAAATTCATACTTTTTCAAATTAGTACCCTCTAGTCTAGTCAACTTATCAAAATCACTAATTTTTCTATGATTTTAAAATTTATGTTTTTAAAATCACAATCCCAAACATTCAAAAATTGCAATTTGGTTTAAAAATTCAGATTATTTTTTGAAAACACACTCCCAAACGTACCATTAATATTACTCGTTAGATTAGATCAAACAAGGCAAGCTTACGGTGTCTTTGTTACACCATATATATACTTCTTAGTAAATGCTTGAAAGTTGTCATCCATTGATATCATCCAACGGCTATTAGATCATCAAACCATTTTGGATGGCGAGAATCAACAAAAAGCTCACATATTACGGAATTAATCCTGGAATATATTCTCCTAAATTAATCCTTTGTGTGCCTTTGATGGTAAGACCGGTTCCATGTAAGCATAGTAGATGCTCTAGACCGTTTATTAGGATCTTGACTTTCTTATTCAATTGAGAACATTAGATTAATGAGCTTATTATGTCAAGTGGAGCACCGTATAATTATCACTTTCAAAATGGTTTACACTTATATAACATAGATTAAATCCAACGCCAAGATTAAATTCAATTAAATTGGACGGCTACGATTAAATTTAATCAAAATTCAAAATTCAAAATTTAGGAATTAGGAATAAAAATTGTGTTATGTAGTATTATTTAGGGTCAGTTTGTTATTTAAATTTCAATAATAACGATTCTAAAATTTGTACTTTTTTCAATCGCATATATATATTTTTTAAATTTTAGATTAAGTATTTTTTAAATCACAATGTCAAACGCTTTATGTCACACACATTAATCACTATTATCATACTACATATTGCATTATTTAGTTAATATGTTAAAATGTTAATGCTTAGCTTGGGTCAAATATATAATGTCAATATTAATACATATTGTATCTGATATGTAAACATTTATATGCTTATGTGATTGTATCATTATATGGGCCAATATTAATTGTTATATACTTATATTTTATGATCCCGTAATCACGATTCATAACATATGATTTAAATTTAAATTGTTAAGTTTTTACTTACTGCAAATTGTGATTATAATATATAAATTATAAGAAACACATTAGTTACTTAATTATTAATCATTTGATTTTAATCTAATGGTAATGCTCAAACTTTAAGTCCTAAATTCTTCATAATCTAATATGAAGAATTGTTTATGTAACAATTTGCGGGAAGTAAAAATTGTTAAGTTTTTACTTACTGCAAATTGTGATTATAATGTATAAATTATAAAAAACACATTAGTTATTTAATTATTAATAATTTAATTTTAATTTAATGGTAATGCTGAAACTCTAAGTCTTAAATTCCTCATAATTTAATAGTCATACACTCATACTTAAATTATATGATCATATTATCTCATAATTTATATTAATACTATCTTAGATCTAAGATTATGTGATTTACGTTTTCTAATAATAAAGTATCTAATTATAATACATTGATTAAATAGCACAATAACTTATGCAGTTGTACCATATGATTATGAGAAAACCTACAATACGGTACATCTGTAAAAAGAGGTTTTTGCAGCACCCAATAAAACAATGACACCTCACATAATTCAAAATAAATGCAAAAAAAAAACCTACAGCCTAATGCACTAGATTAAAAACTCAAAGAAGAAAGAAAAGTTGAAATCGAGCAGCAGGTTTGATCTTTCGGACCCATAGTCGGAAATCATCTAAAAATAAATGAAAATCGGCGGCAGTTTTAGACCCACGGCGAAAAATAAATCAAAACTGAAATCATTGGAAATCAACAAGTTGAAATCATCTACATCTAAATCGTGACAAGTTGAAATCGTCTCAGACCCATGGTCGCCTTAGTAACACGAGACCAATTTGTCTACTTGACGATATCTCTTTGAAATCTTTGGATGGGTCTTGCTCGATGAGGATGATTTTTGTTTTTCTTTGGTTTTTCATGGGTTTTCTTTCCATTTCTTCTTCTCTCCCATTTGGTGTTTTGAGGTATTAGGATCCTTTTAGGGTGATAAAATTCTAAAGGGTTAACCTTCTCCTCTAGATTTAGTTTTGAATCAAAAAAATAAATTTTTAGGCATTAGAATCGATTTTTGAGGTTGGGTTTACATTTACGAATTAGAATCGATTTTTGAGGTTGTATTTAAATTTTGAGGCATTAGAGGTTGGATTTGTGTTTTTGGTATTTTTCTTAGATTTAAATGAACCATAGATAGTTTGGCGGAGATGGTGACCTGGTGAGTCACGACTAGACCCGTCCTCACTGGTTTCAAGGTGGTGGCTTGATTATTTGGTGTTTTGAGCTTATTTTGTCAAAATAAGTTTGTTGATGTGTCACCTTGTGGTTGGATGCTACAAAAGGTCCTCTTTGCAGATGGACCGTATAGTAGGGTCTCCCTATGATTATATAATGATTAATGATTATGTGATATAAAATTCTAATTTAAAAAGTATAAACTATTTAGTGATAATATTTTTAGTAAATGACACAATAACTTGTACCATATGATTATATCATATGATAAAATGATTAATGATAATATCAAATATTTCTTATTTACTCTATATGTATATATAAACACATATGCATAAATAACAAAAAACAAATGTATATAGTATATTTGTTATTATTGAGTAATGTTTACTATATATTGTTATTTGTTATTTATTAAAAAAACTATATGAGCCGTGCTGAGCTCGCAAGTGAACGGCTTGATCTCTAAACACCCCTAGATTTTGAGCAAGAGAGGAAAAACCTTAATTAAACTGATCATAATACAACTATTTGGCTCCAACGACATGTTCGTCTTCTTCAGTCTCTAAAACCTGAACATAGCATAAACCATGAGAAGAGCCAAAATAAAATTAAAAAAGCTCATACTCTATCAAATTTTCTCGAAACCTAACAAACCTAAATTAAAATCTAAATAGCAATCAAAAGTAGCTAATCAAAATTTAAACATAATATATATAATGAAGTTAACCCATAAGTAAAAACCTAAAATACAACTCAAGCCTAATGAAGCAAACAAAAGGCCAAAAGAAATCAATGAAGTAGTACACGATGATCAAAAGTTGAAATGATGGCGTACCTGGAGCGGGAGACGAGCTCACAAAAGCTATTAGCTGCTTAGATGGAGAGAGTCTGAGACCGAAATTCTCAGGTGCATTGTGAAGTTCGCAGTGACAAATCTCACTAAGTGCAAGGCATGTTGACTGACTTATTGATTAGCATAAATCACTGTGCACAACCCAGTAGTGATCCGTCATTGTTCACAATCCAGTTGCACAATAATCGAACATCAACTTTGAAAAAAAAAAAGACAACTTTTATTCATAAAACCGTATCAAATGATTTAAACTACATAAGCTTGTATATAGCAGGCACAAAAAAAAGTAAACCACAAAAAACAACATCCACATAAACATCAAACAATGGAGAGATCTACAAAAGCAAAAGAGTTTTATAAGATGAGATGCTTACTTGATGAAGGGCTAGAAAGGATAATAACAGCTATACGAGAATTAGCCAAGGGATGGAAAGAGGATGAAGGGGCGGAGAGAGGATGAAGAAAATGAAGAGAAACGAAGGGTTTTAATATACTTATATAGGTATTCTTATAATTTTCTTCATTCTCGCTTAAAATAGGTAAATATTGCACCAAATTTGAGCGAATCTTATCCATTTCAAACTTCTAATTGGAGTGGGAAATTGACCTTGAATTATCTGGGTTTACTAGGGCTTCTAGGACTTCGTTAAGCCTATAAATAGACCTCTTTGCATCCAAGCCTAAAAAAAAAAAAAAAAGCTTGGAGACAACAATTCATAGCCTCTTTAATTTAGCTTTTCTGTAGTTTAGGTTTTAGTTTTTATATTCATGTGGAGCTAAATCCCCAACTAAGGTTGAGATAAAGCCTCACAGTTGAAGAACAACATTGTTGTTATGTAAGTTTTTATTGATCTGATTTTATAGAATTTATTATTTCAATTGTTTTACTCCTAATTAATTATGTGGAGTGATTTTGGATATCTCTTGTGATTCAAGGATACATGTGATGATTTGAGATAATTTCATATAATTGATTGCTTAGTTTTTAACTCATAAAAATTAGATATCCCTTGTGATTTGATCAATGAATGGATATATTGGATGGTTTTGATTAATTTTTTGAAGTGTAGTAAAACATATCTAAGAATTTAATTGTGAGAACTTCAAATTGATATTAATGAGCATAGAGTATGTTGTTATGAAGTAGTGAGTGTGAATTCCCAAACCTTAGTAACTTTATCTTTTATTTTATTTTATTTATGTTTAGTCTTTCAAAATTTTCAAAAACCCAATTCAAAACCATTTTGGAACTAGATTAGGATTTAATTAGTTTGGATATAAAATTGATTTTCAAAAATACAATTTCTATGAGTTCGACCTCGCACTTGCACACCATTATATTACATACGACTTGTGCGCTTATGAGTACATTTAATTTGTACACCAATATATATATAAGAATATTATAAATTGAAACAAATGTTACGAAATAAAAAGAGTGGCTAGTTCAAATTATTAGCATACATATTGTTAGTGCAATTTTTAGTCACCAAGGGAAAGGAGTTTGGAGACCCTATTATAGTGTCGTTTTAGAGAATTTACAGGAAGAGAGAGAGAGAGAGAACGGAGCATTTAGAGAGTTTTTTTATTGTAAAATCCTCTATCTTCATTAACTGTGGACACACAATTTATATGAGTGCATCAATAGTTACAGTAATGATTATAGTGCTTAGAACAAGCATGTACATTGACATATATCCCTGTAGAGGATGGTGGATATCTCATGTCTGACATTGTATGAGAACAGGTTAACCATCCTCACCATTTGCCTTGTACGAATGGCTTTGAGACTGTACTGATGTGACTTTGCCTTGCTATGGACGTGTCTTTGTACACGGAGAGGGGTGGCCCATACTCTGGGTGCAGAAGAGATGTGGCTGAACCAAGTTCGCAAGTGGCAGGTTTCGTGAACAGGGGAGATGCCTAGTATTGCTGCATGTATGGTGAGACCTCCATATGTATGCGCTCTACTACAAGGAGCAAGGGAGGATGTGTGACATCTCGTGTCTTTGGCGGGTTGATTTTTTTACCTAAAAGTTACCCTTCAAATTCGCGCTTTGAGACTTGTTGGACTTCGAGGGGAAAAATGTGGGAATTTTTGAATTTCGAATGTCTAACAATCCACTCGTGTTTTAGGCAGTACTATTCGTGGGGCATTCAACCGCCCATCTGTTCATGGGTAAGCCCAACAAATGCAACTTTTGCCATTAATACCAGCCAATGATTGTATTTCACCAATAGAAGAAGACAAATTATCATCATTCTGAGGCGCCTATATATAGAGACAAACTTTGGATGCAGGCTTTTTACTTTAGTTACCCTAGAGAATCATGAGCCCTAGTCTCTTCTCGCTCCTATCTGCATGATTTCTTCCCCTTCTTCTTTAACAAAGTGATTTACCTAGTCACCAATGTTACTTCTATCCTGGAATATGACCGGTCTGTTGGTTCTTCTAGCCTTATCTTTCATCTTCTGGACTTCCTCTTTCCTTTTCTTCAACCTGCTATTTTGCGTTTGCACTTAAGCGTTGCTCACTATTTGCTTCATTCTGGTACCATTTATTTGCCCATAGAGTTAGTGTCGGAGATTATTTTTCCGATGGGTAAGAAAAAGCCAGAACAAATCGAGGCTTTGCGAAAGAAGAAGGGAGATCAAGTCGAGGACTCCACTAAGAGAAGCGTCTCTGATGCTTACCTCGGTTGGCGAACCATTCTTTCTGACAAGGACGTCTCATGCTTACGCAAGGCATACACCATCCCCGACGAGGTGATCATTCGCATCTTTGGCAAGAATGAGGGAGCCACTCCATCTGGCTACAATCGTGAGGTTGCAGTGTACAAGGCGATGTTTAAGGCTGGGTTATGTCTCCCGCTGCCCCGAATCATCCATGAACTTCTCACGGAGTTGAATCTAGCTCCCAGTTAGATAAAACCTAATGGGTGGGTATTATTGGTGTCCTTTAGCATATTGTGGAAAATGGCTCTGGGACTCAACGAATACCTATCAGTTAAGGAATTCTTGGCCTTCTATAGATTGGCAAAGTTCGCCAGTTGGAGTTTTCAAGGGTGCACCTAGTTCATCATATTGTAGGATAAGTGGCATCCGGGGAATAACAACGAGTGGGGCTTCTTTTTCATTTCTAGCACTCACTTGGAGCTGAGTGTGAAGGAGAGATATCTTAACACTCCGCCACCATCAGTTCCTGCGGCAGCCACGCAAAAGCCACCTTGATGCTCCTCCGCCTCTCAGCTATTCAGAGTAGTTCGCTGTCGAAGGGTCCATAAATAGGTGAAGGACCATCTAGACAAGCTTCATGTGGATCGGCTTATTACCAAGGAAAAGTTGGAGTTTTATTTGGGGTATCCTCAAGGCAAATGGCCATTAGTACCTTGCGATCCTCCTGCAATTTGGGATCTTGTGCGTGAAGATCTTTCGGCAAAATCATCTCTGATAGGCTAAAAAGAGGAAAACAAGAGACAAATGAGATGAGACTTCGTCAAAGAGGTCTCACCATGAGTCTCATGCAAGTACCTTTGGAGAGATCCTAGCACAGGGGCAGAGTTTAAACTTTGCTACCCCCCGTCCTCGTGCTCAACTAAAGCGGCTTCATCTAGTGAAGCCAAAAAGAAAATGCTTTCACAAGGTGGGGTATAGCGAGTAGAGGGTCCGTTCATTGAGGTCTAGCATAAATCGCCAAAGCAGAACGAGGTTGATCGAAAGGCATCCTTTTAGGGCAAAGCTGAAAAGGGAAAGACTTCGCGAGGTGGAGTGTTGGCCTTGCGCGAAGTGAAGAGCCAACCTGCGAGGTGTGGCTGGTACATCTAGGGCAGCAAACCTCGATTCCCCTTCTAAAGAGAAGGAGATTGAAGTGAATGCAAAGCTTCGTTTGTAGTAGGAAGCTTCCATGATTGATGTTACCCCTATTTCCTTCGTCGCCCCTACTGGCAATCTCTTGGCGTTGACTTGGAAAGAGGGGGAGACACCATCCAACAAGGGTGTCATTGAGTCCTAGCGAGAAGCTAAAGATTCTTCTACTTCGGCCCAAGATAATTTTGTGGCGGCAATGGAATCACTTTCTCCCTGGTTGAGGAGATTGTTTCTCGGCCAATCCTATTCAGGAGGCTCTACAGTGGAAGTCACTCGCGGGCAGGGAGGAGGAGTGGTGATGCATAAACATCTTCGCTAGGAAAGGGTGAAAACGCTGAAGAGTAGGGTGGCATGTCTTCCTGGTGGGCTAGGAAGGGTTTTCTAGCGACTCCTACGTAGCCTTAGCTTCCATTCTTCCCTAGGAAGTTCTTACTCCTTCAAAGGAGATGGGGATTCCTTGGAAACTTAGTGGAAGCAGTACTTTAGTGGTAAAATGCCTCATTTTCACACTTCTCTTTCTCTGTTTGAGATTGTCTTAACGGGTTCACTTCCTGTTCACAGCAAGCTATGGAGTTGTCTCGCGTCCTTTCGACTCATGGTTGCCATCTGTCTCCTGATATCTCTAAGGTTAAGGGGCTTAAGTTTGAACTCACGAGCTCCAAAGGAAAATAAGCGTTTATGGGGAACACATAGCCGAGTTAGAAAGGGGACATGTTGATTCTCGTGAGGAGGTGTTGCACTTGAAGTAGGAGTTACGAGAAGCCATTGCCTCCGAGTTTTGCCTTAATATGAAGAACGAAAGGCTAAAGGGTGCACAAGTATTGGTGGAGGATCAACTAGAGAAGGTGCGTTCTTTTCTGGTAGAGGTGGAGAAGGCATGGGCAACAGCTGCGGCGGAGGTTTTAGAGAAAACCAGTGCAATGGCGAAGCTTTAGCAGGATTACAAGGCGGACTTTGCTCGCAGCGCCGAGAAAGAGAAAGAGAAAGAGATTTTGTCGCAAATAGAGTCTGAGTTGGCCAGAAAAGCGGCGAGTGAGAAAGCAATGGAAAGTACCAAGAAGCTCTATAAGGCCAAATTATTGGGCGAAAGCGGGTATACACCAAGGTACAAGAAATCTTGGAGCAAGCCTTGGCGGAGGAATTGTTCAAGGCTGAAGCCCTTCGCTTAGAGGAGGTCTCCAAGGTCACAAATATGGAGAAAGCCTTGGCTAAAGCAGGCTGCATGTGCCGAGATGATCATCACCATATCTGAAAGGGATCAAGTGATATCGGGGCTGCGGGCAAACTTGGTGAAGTCTAAAAGTGCATGGAAGAGAGCCACCACTCATGGAGACCTCCACTATGACGCACACCAATAGAACTTATCAAAAGATCATGCATCGAAATGAAGGAGAGCGATCTTATCACTATACTTTGCATGCAGCTATGAACCGAGAGGAGGATGTTGAGGAAGCTTCGCGCCCAACTTCACTGAATGGTCATAGTGTGTAACCGTGCTTGGTATTGTGGTTACGTTTGTGGCTTTGAGATGTTCAGGTCTCTTATGTTGGATGATGAGCAACATGCCAATTTCAAGAAAATGCACATTAACGATGTATTAGTGGACACCTCCGCCATAGATGAGCTTACGGCGATGGGAAAAGAGGAACTTCCTGATGTTCCCAATTTGGACAGCAAGCAACTTGTTGGTAAACCTTCGCTACCGAAATTGGAGCCCGCGGATGACAAGGACGAGCTTTAGGGGGAACTTGCTGATATATTAGTTTATTTTCCTGCACACTTTAGTGATATATATGTATTGGCAAAGAAAAATGATATGGGAATTGAATAAAGTACCTGGAATTCACAGGAGATTTTTGCTCAAACTTGTCGCCTCCTTTCTCATTCTTTCTTTTCCTATCCGTTATTCTTTCGAATGCTTATCTCTGTGCAACAGTGCATTGATTCCTTTGAGTTACTTGTTAATTGTGAGCTTAAAGCTAATCTCTAGTCATGGCAAGGGTTTGCTGTTGCAGCAATCTTATGCCATGACTAGATGGGATCTAGCAAGGCTTGAAGGGTCTTATCATTGCGGCAAAGGTATGCTCTTGCGGTAGTCTTATGCTATGACGAGATGGAATTCAGCCTCTAGCTTGGCTCTTTTTCTTCTTGGTGAAATGCTTTCGCGATCCTTCTGAGTAGCGCATAATCTATCTTGTTTGTGTACCTGCACTTCATTAGCGAGGATATATATCTATGCTCGTATGTCAACATTTAGAGATAACCATGTTATCGTTAGCTTAGAAACATAAGCGACAAGGCGCTTGTCATAGTTTGCTAACATATTACAAACATAAAACATAGAAAGCAAAGATATAAAGGAAAACATTGGGGTCATTGGTAGAATTTCTTCATATGCTAAGCATTCCATGGGTGAGGTAAGAGCTTTCCTTCAGCATTCTCGAGATGATAAGCTTCGGGCTTGTGATTTCCAACCACCTTGGATGGCTTTCCCACTTTGGGGCCAGTTTTCCTGTGGGATCTCTAGTGGCCGTTGTTACCTTGCGTAGCACCTAGTCTCCAACTACAAACTTTCGGGGATGCACCTTGTTGAAATATTTGAAGACTTTTTGCTGGTAGGCGGCCATGGTCAGGCTACTTTCTCCCTTCTTTCCTATATTAAATCAAGGGATAGCTTGAGACCCTCATCAATCTTCGTGGGGTCATAGTACCGTACGCGAGTGCTCATCGACCCAATCTCCATTAGAATAACTGCCTCATTTTCAAAGGCCAAACCATATGGAGTGTCACCGTAGTTCACGGTGATACGCCCTACATGCTTCATACCTCAACTTCTTCTTTATGATTGTGAAAAGGGTCTTGTTCGTGATCTCCACTCTGTTCATTGGCCTGGGGGTGGCTTGGAGAGGAGTAGAAATTTGAATCTTCAATTTTTTGCACCAATCCCTAAATGGTTGACAGTCGAACTGCTTCCCATTATCGGTGACAAAGGCGTGCAAGATGCCAAATTTGAGATTATTGATTTCCATAGGAATCACGTGACATTCTGGGTGGTTATGCTTGTCAGGGCTTCTGCTTTCGCCCATTTGGTGAAATAATCCACTGCCATTATTGCAAACTTCACTCCTCATTTTCCAATTGGAAGGGGACCTACAATATCCACCCCCTATTGCGCGAATGGCCATGGTAAGGATATGAGAGTGAGTTCTTCCGGGGGAATACTAGGAACATAAGCGAACTGCTGGCATTTCTTGCATTTTTGAACTACCTCTACGGATCCTGCATACATTCTTAGCCAGTAGTAACCCATTCTCACTGCCTTGTGAGCCAAGACTCTTCCCCTTGCATGGTTGCCACAAACACCTACATGAATTTCACTCAATATGTAAGCTCCATATTCTATAGAGACACATTTGAGCAAAGGCAAGTTTTGCCCACTTGTAGAGTGTTCCATAGATGAGCGTGAATCTCGCTACTTTCATGTGAAGCTTCTTGGCTTCTTTTCGATCTTCCAGTAAGATCCCTTCCTCTAAGAATCGAACAATACCTTTATCCCAATCCGGCCTCACCTCTACTCGCACCACCTCTCTGGTTGGTGCAATTTATGATTTGGGGACTAGGTGAATTTGTTCCTACAATGAGTGCAACTCTTCTTCTGAAGCTGTTGCTAAGTGGGCTAACTAATCTGCCGCACTATTTTGGGCTTGCAGCACCTTCTTAATCACAAATTGCTTAAGTTTCATTGTGAGCTCCCTGACTTTTGTGAGGTACTTCTACATCCTTTCTTCTTTTGCTTTGTACTCGCTAACTTGTCCTACTATCACATTGGAGTCACTCCTTATCTCTTCATTTTGCGCTCTCAACTCTATTGCTATCACCAATCCCGCCAATCCTGCCTTATATTCTACTTCATTGTTGGTGGCCTTAAACCCCATCCTGATAGCATATTTGAGCTCTTGGCCTATTGGAGATTTGACTACCACTCCAGCTCCGTTACTCCGCTTGTTCGCTGAGCCATCTACATCAATGGTCCAAAAGTCAGCCTCCCATGCCCTTCTTCTGTAGCGATGCTTGTGAATTCTGCTATAAAATATGCTATCGCCTCTTCAATGAAGGCCTAGGAGGTATTCTAGGTTGAACTCTCCAAGCTCTATTGCCCATTTAACTAGGCGACCTGAAGTCTCAAGCTTGTGCAAGATTTGTTTAAGTGGGAAATCAGTTAGCACTTTGATCGTGTAAGCTTGGAAGTAAGGTCGCAATCTCCTGACGGCCACTACCAATGCGAACACCAATTGCTTTGGCCGCGGGTATCTAGTTTTAGCTCCACAAAGAGCTCTGCAAGAATAATACACATGCCGTTGCACTCTTGAATCTTCTCTCACTAGGGTGGAACTAATTGCAGATGTTGACACCGCCAAGTAAAGATGTAGCAGTTCTCCTTCTCAAGGTCTGCTAAGGAGTGGTGGACTCGACAAGTACTTCTTTAATTGCTTAAAAGCCTTATCATAGTCTTCCCACGAAAAAGCCTTTCGCAGGATTTTGAAGAAAGGCAAGCACTAATCCATCGCCTTGACATAAACCTATTGAGGGCCGCAACGTGACTTGTGAGCTGCTGAAGCTACTTGGTTTTAGTTGGGGGCTACATATCCATTATAGCCTGTATTTTTTTTTTATTTCTTCAATTCCTCTTTGGGACACAATGGATCCCAAGAATTTCCCAGAGGAGACTTAAAAAGCGCATTTTACTGGGTTCAACTTCATGGAGTAATGCCTCAGTGTTTGGAAAGTTTCTTCAAGATCTTTTTCGTGGCAACCCGATACCTTGCTTTTCACCAGCATATTATCTACATAGACTTCTACGTTCTTTCCGATTTGATCCCTAGACATATGGTTCATCAATCTCTGGTAAGTCACCTCAACATTCTTTAGCCCAAAGGTCATAACTTCATAACAATATAACCCACGATTTGTAATGAACGCTATCTTCTCTACATCCAATGAATCCATTAGAATTTGGTTGTACCCTAAGAATGCATCTAGGTAGCGGGAAACTATCTTTAGGGTAGGCTTTGTTTAAATTGGTGAAGTCTACACATTCTCCACCTTCCATCGTGTTTTCTAACCATGACAACATTGGATACCCAAGAAGGGAATCTCACATCTTTAACAAACTTTGCTTGTTTGAGCTTTTAACTTCCGCTGCTATAGCCTTGCTCGCTTTGCCAAAATGAATCTAGGTTTTTGCTTCACCGGTTTAGCGGGATCCACATTCAACCTGTGAGTTATCACAACGGGATCAATCCTCGGCATATCCTAATGCGTCCTTGCGAAGACATCTGAATTTTTCTCTAGTAGTTATGCGTGAGGCTAGCCTTCACCTCGTAGATCAAGTGCGACTCTATCGTCATAGTTTTGCTTGAATTGCTTAACTACAATTCTTCCAATTCTTTTGCGGGTTCTCTCTAACACAACTTGTCCTCATCGCGTACCTCCATAGCAACCGTAAGTGTTTCTTTCACTTGAGGTTCCTTTGGTGTTGTAATAGAATCGCACCACTTTTGACTTCCTCGACCACCCCAATCCCCAACTCCATAGGAAACTTCATGGCGAGATGGGGTGTTGATACTACTGCTCTCAACACATTCAACACTGGTCTTCCGATGATGGCATGGTACACAGAGGGCTTATTGACGATGATAAAGTCAATCATGACAATTGCTTGGACTAGTTCAAATCCTGTGGTAACAAGGAGTGAAATTGCCCCCACCGGGCAAACCTTTGCGCCACTAAAGCCTACTAATGGGGTGGTCATTAGAAGTATCCTTCCTTTATCTATGGCCATTTTCTTAAAGGCGCTCATAAAGATGATGTCAGCTTAACTACCAGTATCCATTTGAACCTTATGAACATTGTAGTTAGAAATAATGAGAGTTACCACAAGAGCATCGTCGTGGGGGAACACAACTCCCTGAAAGTCATCATCTATGAATACAATCGACTGAGTCTTTCTCTTCTGCAACTTCGCCTACCTTGTCGTCGAGAATACTTCCCCTAAAGAGAGGCTTCTAACATGGGGTTGGATTCACCACCCCTCTACGAACCCTCCAGCTATGGTGTTTATATCCCCAATAGCTCTATTACGGATTATAATGCGGTTCTTTGGATGTCGCCTCTGTTCTGTTTCTTGGCTACCATCGTTTCCTCTGATTGCGAGGGGGAAAGGTTGTTCCTCTTATGATTCTTCATCTTCGTAAGTGAGATCTTCTCGTGGGTGTATCCTGGTCACCTTTTTTTGTGAACTTCAGACAATGTCCGACTCCCTAACCAAGCGGTCTCTATTTGGATCACCTTCCACCTTCTGAGCTCTATTATCACGACCATGAGGCCAAAGTTGGGGCCTCTTTCCTTCTTACCTTCGCTGCCCGCCTACGAATGGGACTAGTCGCCCCTGGTCTACCACGAACCTGGCTAGCTTACCACTTCTAATAAGCCTCTCTATCTCTATCTTCAAGGAAATACAATCTTCCATATCATGTTCATGATCTTGGTGATACTCACAATACTTGTTCACACTTCTTTTGTTAGGAGGGGCCCGTATAGGAGGAAGGTGTCTCACTTCCAGAATCGCCATGACTTCTCACAAAACATCAACTTGGCTGCCATTCAAAGGAGTGAGGCTAAGCTCTCGGGGTAGCCTGCTTCCCTTTTTCACCCTTTCTACTGAATAGTCCTTTCTTTGGCAGCAAGTTGACCTTAGGGGATTCCTTTTCAAGGTTCCCGTCGCGGCTTGCCTCAAGGCTATTAAGGCTCGAATGGATTCTTCACCATTTATAAATTCAGCTACCTTCTCCATGAACTCCTATAAGTTAGTTAGAGGTTTGCAGGCCACTTTTAGGGCTAATGGATTCGAGGATGGATCCCGTTTAGGAGGGCCATAAGTATCAGGTTTCTGAGAGCCATAACAAGGGTAAGCCTTTCCTTCTGGAAGCGCTCGATATAGTCTTGTAGGGATTCCGAATCTTTCTGTTGAACTATCATTAAGTAGGAGAGACATCTTCCACATGTGTGTGGATATAAAATGGGTTAAGAAATGCTTGGCGAGGTTTGTGAAGTTGTCTATTGTGTTCTGGAGGAATGCTGGTGAACCATTCATGAGCCAAGCCTATCAAAGTGAGGGGGAATGCTCTACACGATCTCATTAGGTTCTCCTCGAAAGGCCACATAAGCTCGAAACAGCTCAAGATGATCCAAATAATTGGTAGTTCCATCGTAAGGGCAGATGGAACTTTGAATTTGGACGGCATCGGGTAGCTCAACACCACGTAAAAGGCAAGTTCATGCTCTGAAGCACACTCTCCATTATCGTGGGCTTTCCCTTCATCTGACGGGCCATGGTCCTACATTCATCTTTCAATTCACTGTACATGGTGTGCCAGTCTTCTTAGTTCGGTGCAACTTCCGGCTGCTTGTTGCAGCCCTAAAACCTCTTGTCCGTGTCTCGTATATCTCACCCTTACGCTCCAATTTCTTCCTTAGGCGAAATATAACTCTTGTAATTCCCACGTTCATGCATCATTCCTTTGTCATAAGGAAGGGCTTACATTAGGTGGTAAGGAGTAGGTTCGACGATTCCATGTTTTCCAAATATCCTCCGCCGTACGGATCATAAATCCTTTCACCTTGAAACGGGCTATTTACACGAAAGAGGACTTTTGGGGCACCATGGTAATGGTACTTGTACTCATGGTAGCCATCATCATCATAGCCAACACTATCTTGGAACCCATAGTTATCTTGCAAATTAGTGCCATACTCTCGCAAGTGAAGCTGTCGTAATACTTCTCCCTAGGGGAGTTGTCTCATAGCTATCATATCTGCCACTGGTAGTACATTTCATGTATGGCCCCACTAGACTCGTAATGGTGTTCATGGCCCTGCCACTGCATCCCTCTGTCCGGGTAGTTCTACAGGAACTCTCTGATATGGGCTTGGTGGGAAAGTTCTTCGTTTTGCTGCATGAGCTCTCAAATGCGCCTCTCTCTAACTCCAACTAAGAGGCAAGATAACTAGCCCGAGAATCATTGGCTTCAGGGGCTTTAATGCCTTCTCCTTGCCTGGTCCCAACAACAGGCTCGGCTTGAGTGAAGCCTACATCAAAGGACGTTAACCAGGTGTAGGCATTAGTAGTTTTAGGTTAAAGGATCGATGACGAAATGGGGTGCTCCACATCACTCATTTGTCCTCCGGTGGTTATATTATTATACATTTTCCCTATACTTTAAATTCAAAATTTTAGGAAAAATAATCTCTAGTTTCTAGAAAGACTCTCCTCCTTATCTCTAAAAGAGTAAGGGCTAGCCACCTCCTCTTGTGAGGTTTCTCCACCACCTTCGGTGGTTTTTCAAGGGAGGAGGAATGGATTTTTGTCTTTTCCTCCTTTTCCCCTTTGCTCTTCTTCTTCTTTTGCTTTTTTACTTGTTGCTTTTGTCTCCCTCTATTGTTGCTGTTTTTGTTTCCTCCAAAACACACCAATTTCGGCTATTCTCTGCCCCTGGCCCATTGCCGTCATGCTACCCACCACCGGCCGTTTCTTGGGTTCTGAAGTGGCTCATAGATCCGATTCTTTCAAGGCCCTATCTATGAGCTCCTGCCAGTCCTGCCCTCAAACGCGCCCCACCATCGTGCTCCAAGACCTCCCTGCCTCTCGTCGTTCGTCTCTAAGCTACCATCTGGTCACCACATGTAGGCGCATGGCCAGCATGCGCCTGCTCATGGATCTCACTTGCTCATGAGTGTCCTCGAAGCGCAGGTGCGTTTATGCCCCTCAACGGGGCGTGGCCTCTCTAAATAGTGGCTCCACCACCCTTCTCCGCTACAACAGCTGTTACTTGGTGTCTAGTTGTATTTCCATTGTTTTTAAAATGTATTTCCGTTTCTTTGCTTGTGTTTTCTATTGGTTTTTTGTGGGTTTTTTCATTAGTGAGCATCCTTCAACGGATCCGACTGAGTTATTTGTAGTGCTTGCTCGGCAACAACGTGTTTGTTGCTTTTACAGACTCTTCTTCGAGTTCATTTGCATTTATAACCGCCTAGTGCAGCCTTGGAATAGGCCCAACTCTTATGCCATTGCCTACTGTTTGGTCCTTTTGGACCAGATCCAGAATTTTGCTCCTAATTTTATGCTGCTTTTTTTTTGAAAAAAATAGTAGACATTCTCATTAATCATGAATCAAAGAGGAAGCCAAAATTGGTCTCCTCCCATACATCTCGTAAATATCAAAGAAGCCCAAAACTCCATCTTCGCCTAATAGATAACAGACAGACGGTAAGCGCCACCACAAAGGTGCACCAAACGCTGCCCCTATTAGGTTTTTTGAAGTTAGAGTTTGAACTATCTAAACACGATGATAAAATCAACTAGTAAAATTAGGTTCCTCCAAGCCCAACAGGTTATGGATACCATCAGGTGGGACCACAAACCACATCTCGTCCATTTCTCTCGCCGTAGCCATCCTTGCCAGTTCATGTCTGGTATGTTTGTAATCCTACTGCTGTGTGCTATTCTCCATTCGGAAAAGTCCTGCAAGTATGTGTACAGGTCCTAAAGGATTGGGTTTTGTAAACTCAACCTTGCCTCTCTGTTATTTATAGCATCGACAACCCCTTTCGCATCATCTATGAACAGCACCTTATCAATTCCCCATGAATGGCAAGTCTGAGTAGCTTGAACTGCTGCCAGTGCTTCCGCCTCAACTAGACCCAAATATCCTTTCCACGTGAGGCTTTTGGCCATAATCATCTTGCCGGTATGGTCCCTCA
Organism: Carpinus viminea; assembly: GCA_013348765.1. Lineage (NCBI taxonomy): Eukaryota > Viridiplantae > Streptophyta > Magnoliopsida > Fagales > Betulaceae > Carpinus > Carpinus viminea. Next base: position 40,887,552 of record CP054667.1, on the reverse strand, counting down.
GCAGCACTCCAATTCCCACCCATCCTTTCTCTTTTTTTGGCCATAATTTTATGCTGCATTTACTTCTTGGGCCTTGTTGTTGGGATGCCCATCCCTTTTGTGGTAATATTAGTCATGTAACCCACTTTCCCTCATTTGTTTAGAAACCAAAAAAAAAAACCTTTCAAAATTTAGGTTAATGAATGACAACGTTAAAGTTAAAAACTATTTATTCAAAAGAAAAGAATTTGACATTCTAAAAAGTAATATAACATTGGATTTTAATGATAAAACTTCAAATCTCAAAGAGTGATCTCTTAAATCTCTAAGGGTTGCAGTTAAAGAACATCATTCTAAGATACTAATTGTGGAAACCTAACGGTTGCAAGTGAAAACATTTATTTTCTATTTTAAATTATGTTTATTATATTTTTAATTTGGCCCCTACAATTGTAAATTTCTGGCTCCGCCATTGTAGTGACATTTGCATAATGACATTTTCAAAATGCCCTTAAACATAGTGACTAAATTAAAAATTGGAGACATTTCAACAATGAAAATGTCAGTTCAAGGCAACATTTTAAACCCAAATGTACTTTTTGGAAGGCAACGTGTGAAAAATGTGCTTTGAATTGGAAAAATATGTGAAGATCAGAAGCTAAGATGAAGACCAAGTGTGTTTTTTTTTTTTAATTAATAAAATTATTAAAAATGTATTGTTTTAAGATGATTTGGAAAAAAGGTTGAAAATTAAATGCAACAAATTGATAAATACAAAATTCGAGTACCCCAAGCCCAGCCCATTAGCTGTGCTGGACCGTAATATTCTAAAGGGCAATTCCGTAAATTGGGAAGCCAGAGGTAGGATTTTAGGGTTTGCAATATAAGGCCGTCGTTTTACTCTCTACTTCGTTTAGCTTCGCCAACGCAGCCATCTTCTTGTTCAAGGTCATCTTCTCTACAATGCATGTATTACTGTTTTAACTGATTCGTGGGTTTCTTTGTTATTCTCCTTCGTTGTTGTTGGATTTGTACCATGAAAACTCTCAAACAGTGAGCTGTTATTATTTCGGATCTGATTTTGTTTTTAAATTTATATCTCTATTTTGTTCAGGGACGAGAAGTAATTTCTAAGCATCAACAATGTCAGGGTATGTAATCATTTCTAGTAATTAACGATTTTTTAGTGGTTGGGCTTGTAAGATTATGATATAAGAAGGCAAATTTGCTTTGAGTGCGAGTTTTGTTGAGAAGTTTGCTTCAAACATGCTATGGATAATGAATAATCTTTCTTATATGTATTTTTATTTGACAAATAATGAATAATATTGTGCTGGTGCCATATGGGATTTGGTTGCGCTACAGTCTTTTGAAAGCAAGTAATTTTATTTATTTATTTATTTTCTGGGTTTCCGATCTTGGGATTTTGTTGCACTAGAAATTGCATAAGACTAGTAGACTACTGAAGTATGTTGTAGGAATTAAAGATTTGGGTTAGGCTACTGTTTGGTGTAATTTAGAATTGCACAGTGAATTGGTAGTCTTTGGCATTAGTCTGGATTTTTATTTTTTTTTGAAAAATGGAGGTTTGGATATTCCTTTTGACAGGAAAAGGGGAAAAGGACTATGTTAAATATTTTCTATCAAAGGAACTTGTAAAAGTTCAGTAGGATGATATGCAGTGCGCGTTTGTGAGAAGGGGTGTTGACAGATGGACTTGCATTTTTGGCTTACTCACTAATTTCAATCATTATCTTGAGCAGTGATGAGGCTCCTGTGCCGGCTGAGACAGTTGCAGCCCCTCTTCCAGGGGAGGCCATGGACATCATGACTGCCTTGCAGCTCGTGCTGAGAAAGTCGCTTGCTCATGGTGGGCTTGCTCGAGGCCTTCATGAAGGTGCAAAAGTGATTGAGAAGCATGCTGCCCAGCTTTGTGTACTGGCGGAGGACTGCAATCAGCCTGATTATCTCAAACTGGTTAAAGCTCTCTGTGCTGACCACAGCGTAAACTTGATGACAGTTCCTAGTGCAAAGTCCCTTGGCGAGTGGGCTGGTGTAAGTACCATTCGTTAGGAATTTTCTTGATACTATGTAACCATTCTTGAATGCTTCTATTCTCTGTTATAGTAAAATGGTTGTTGTGTGTCTTCCTTATTTAAAATTTTCCCAAGTTATAGTATGATCATATACTCAATATTAGCTAGAAATTGAAAACCAAATTGAAAGATCTGGTAATTGTTCTTGTAACCTCATTTTACATAAAGATGTAACCTTGACTTTGTGCACAAAAGATTACCATGGTTAACAAAGATGTATAGGGTTCATTGCAAGATGATCTGACTTTATTCCAGCCATGCATCTGTCATTGATTGTTCAAGTTGGTAAGAGACCAAACTGGAGGTAACGGAAGAAATATGGAGTATTTACATCTCGAATACAGTTGAATGAAGAAAGTTTCCTCCTATGGAAGTAACATCTAATAACTAGTTTAATGTAATAGATGTCACTGCATATGGTTTCTAGTTTCCACTGTTTGACTTACCAGCTCCTATTGTGTGGTTAACTCCTATTATATTGCTTACCCCATCAAACTACCATTTTATGACACTTCTCCCCCTTTTGTTAGTCAAATGGATAGTCAGAGAGAGAAATTTTTGTTTTCCATTTTGCCCCTACTTTAAATCACTAAAATGACACTTATACCCTTTAAAGTGGGGCAAAATGGAAAAAATTATCTCTCCGTTGACTGTCCATTTGACTAACAAAAGAAAATCGTAAATGATAGTTTAATGAAGTCCAAATCTCTAGATTGAAGTTCATGGAGGAAAGTCAAAGCACCGTAGTCATAGAACAAAAAGTAATTACTCTTATTTTCTGTGTAAAATGGTTCCTATTATTAATTGCTCATAGATTTGCATTATTGCGTTGATTTTAGATTATTATATTTTGGCCGTGAAGTGTCATTAAACCTGATTGCTTCTAAAGGTCTGGAATCTGTACTGTAATTCTCCATAACATGGGTTGATTGGTGCATTTTCTATGCAGTTGTGCAAGATTGACTCAGAGGGGAAGGCTAGAAAAGTAGTTGGCTGCTCTTGTGTCGTTGTGAAGGTAAGAATCTTAAAGAGTTGTACATTTTATGTTTTTTTGTTGTCTATCAAATGGAGTCCATGAATTTTCTCCTACTTATGTTGACAGGATTTTGGTGAGGATCATGAAGCTCTTCATATTATTCGGGAGCATGTCAAGTCTCACTGAGTAGCTCTCTTCATATGATTTGGTGGAGTCTCCCCCTAGGGGTTTTGTCGAGTGTTTATTAGTTATTACAACAACTTCCATGTTTCTCACTGTTTGCTTTGAACACTGTATTTAATGCATGCTACTGCTTATTTATTTTTATTGTTATTTTCTCGTAGTTCACATAAGCAACCGAGAGAGAATCTATTCGAATATTACAAGCCAGTTCATGAGTAACTGAGAGGAAGCACAATTGACACTAGTGATTCTCTAAATACTAGGGCTGTCAAATTGGGTTGGCGTGTCGGGTTCGGGTCCAACTCGATTATGACCCGACATGATTAAGCTTGACACAACAAGACATGATTAGTTAAATGTGTGGAACCTCCTGACCCAAATACAACACAGTCCATAAACGGGTAACAAACATGAAACCCATTTATATAAACATGTCGTGTCACGACCCGTTTAAGCTAATACGTTCAAACATGACCCGATTACGACACAAACCCGATTATGATCCGAATGTAAATTTATTTTTTTGATCATTTACACTTTTAATGTTTAAACATTTATTTATTTATTTTAAATAAAGCTAAACGTGTCAACCCATGACTTGGCGGTTTAACTCGACACAACACGATTATAAACGGTTATGAACGAGTCAAACCAAATCTGATTAAGTTTAACCTTAACACGGATTTTGCGTGTCGTGTTTGTGTTCGTGTTAGGTTTGCGTGTTACATGTTAAATTGCTAGTCCTATTAAATACAAGGAAAATGGTCTTTCCCTCTCCAAAATCCCAGTAGAAAATTTGAGGGAATGGAACCAAACACGGTTAGATGCAATTCAAGACATCTTAGAAGCAATTGAGCTGAAATCAAGACATCTTAGAAGCAATTGAGCTGAAATATATGAGCAATTTTTCCTGTATGTCTAATATGATAGTAGAGATACTACAGTCCCAAAAAGTGGGGCTTTGTTGAGAGCCAAGATGGTGGCAGGAGCAGAACTAAAATTTTAGGTAAGGGGGAGGACAAAACTTATAAGAAAAACTTTTTGGAGAGTAAAATTTTTAAAGATAATTATCTTTTGTCTTTAGGAACTACGGTGCCTACTTTTTCCTATAAACTATCAATTATGATACTTGACTCAATCAAACAACAATCTTATGACACTTTATCTCTTATCCTGTCAATTAAGTGAGTTAAAATTAACGGTTAATGGTCATATGACTTGTATGTGCCATTTAATTTTTTTTTTCTTTCATGTTTGCCCTCATTTTAAGAGAGTATAAGTGTCATTTTATTGATATGAAGTAAGGGTGAAAAGTGAGGGAAGCATCTTGCGAACAAGCTCGGGTTCGAGCTCGAGTCAATTTTACTCTTGCATCTCTCCTTTTTTGTTCCCTCACTATTATCATTAATACAACACCATAGATCTTACAATAAAATAATAATAATAAGGAAAATGATAAAGTTATAATTTAAATTCAACTAAGACCCAACTTTTCTCATTAAGTGACAATTTTTTTTTTTTTTTTAAAAAAAATTGCCAATGGAAGAGAGAATCTTAAACTAGAAATTGGGTCTTAAAATTAGGTCCTAGTTGGATTTAAATTGTGGTTGTATCACACCCCTAATAATAATACAACACCATAGCATGTAAATACATTATCTATTGTTAAATTTACAAACCAATACATTAATAAACATTTAAACTACAACCACAAAATTATGATAATCTCTAGTTTAAATAATATCCATTAGTTATATTGTAGAAATATTTTTGTTTATTCAAAAATAAAAAGACAACAACACCCGTCAAATATAACTTCAAATGAACTGGAGAAGATCTGTTCCACAACCACAATACCTTGGCACAATGACCACAAAAGCCCGTAATTACCTTTAGCCTTCCCTATGGGTACTGTCGCTGTTAATCTTTAATAAAACATGTAAGTTCAGTAGTTCACGACTATTAATGGCATAATAGCATGGAGAGATCTATAAAATGTCCTATTAATAGCTAAGACGAACAACATTTAAGAACAACGTTGCGTCCATCATAATTGATTCTTTAGGATAATAGATGTTAATTGAATTGTAGGCTTTTGCCATTCTCTTTCCTCTTTATAATCAAGTAAGGTTTCAATCTCTTTGAGAATGTATGTTTTTGTCAATATACTATTATTATTATTATTATTATTATTATTATTATTTAACAAATTCCAAATAATAGAGGACTTAACCAATGCTATTCTGTAACGTACATCTCATAAACTTGTATGCAATGTGATATCCCATTCCCATTAAAAAAAGAATTGTAAAACTAATTAAAGATTTCATAATTCAATTTATTCCACTCATTTAGGAGTAGCAATACTTCCTCAGATTTTTCTCCCTTTGAATTCTAATTGCATACCTGCCACCATTTCTTAATGCTTCGAGCCTCTGCCTCTTGAGGGTGTCACTGCATTTCAATATTACCAAAAGAATATCATAAAAATATATGGGTGGTTACAAATTAAAAGTGCAATTTTAAATCCAATCATAAATTATTTGAAGCTTAGAAAAAACTATAATTGCAAGAGATGCATTTAAAAAAATTTACTTGCGATTTTGATAAACCCTTAGCTGCAGGTTCACAATTTTAAACATGATATGCAAAGCAAAGCTGATACAAACCTAATACAAAATTAAAGGGTTAGGGTTGAAAAGTCTAACCGTTTAATTAAATAAGTCGAATTAGAATTGACTTATATAGTTTATATCTATACTTTAACACAACCTGAACTCGACATGCAATACAAACCCAATACAAAATTAAAGGGTGAGTTAGCGTTTTTAATTAAATTGATTGGATTAGGGTTAACTTATATCATCTTACACACATGCTTGGAAATGACACTACCTGAACCCGACATGCATTGGGGAAAGCGAATTTTTTAAAATTACAATTTTAATTCGTACATTTTCAAATAGAATTATTTTTAAACCACAAATGAAATCGAATAACTTACGGGAGTCAACAATGAATCGAGTCCGTATGGGCATCTTCGATGCCGCAACTGAAACGGCCTTTCTGGCAATATTTTCGGCGACTCCGCCCATTTCATAAAGGATTTTGCCCGGTTGAACTACAGCAACGCTATATTTGACACCTCCTTTCCCTCTCCCCATACGCGTCTCGGCGGGTTTTCCTGAAACAGTCTTGTGGGCGAATGTACGCGCCCATACTTTTCCGCCGCCGCGGTGCACGTTCCGCGTCATTGCCCGCCGTCCTGCTTCTATCTGTTTCGCTGTTAACCACGCCGGTTCAAGGGCCTGTAGAGCGTATCGGCCGAAGCAAACGCCCTCGCCTGCCTCGGATATTCCCTTCATTCTTCCTCTGCGTTGTTTCAGCCACCCAAAAGCCATTTTGAGCCCAGATTTGTCCATCTTGTTTGCTTACAACAACCACCAGAAATGTCAATCTCAAAACAACAAGAAAATAGATTGCTTCAGCTTCATCAAAATACCCAAGCCTTTTTTCTCTCGGAAGATCTGATGCGTACCTTGTAAGAACTGGAGTAGATTGGTGGAACAGCCGTTCTTCTTGTCAATAGTATTTGATCTAGGACACCATAGCAATAAAGAGTGAGGTAGATATAAGAAAGAGAAAGATGATGGGCGGGTTTTATATGGAGGGTTTGACCAGTAGGGTTTCGGCCCATGGGTTATAGTGGCAGATGAACCCGTGGGCCGAGACATGATATGGTTGTGGGCGATAAAGCATTTGAAAAGTAACATGTATTCTTTAAGCATTACGTTATAAAAAAAAAAAAAAAATTGTAAGAAGTAAATGTTTTTAGAAATATGTTACATATTAGAGGCTGGATGACTGGGCGCTACCATGACAACCTAATTGAATGGAACTTGAATGGATTATGTTTAAGAAATAGAATTTTTAAGTCAAAAAGAGTTTTTGAGCAAAAACTTTATTTTTTAAGTTTTTGTCAAAAGTACGTTTTCGTCATTTTAGGTTTTTTAGACCTTTAAAAGCGTTTCTAATTTTTTTTACCAAACAAATACTTTTTTCTTCAAATGAATTTTTTGACAATTAAAACATTTTTAGACCTATCAAATACAATACCAAACAGACCATAAATAAAATTTCTCTTTGTTTAGACTTTTCTTCTTTTACTTCAAAAGTTGGACATAAATATTCAGCATGGATATTTAACATTGAAGCTTTTATCAGGTGGTTATTCAAATGTCACATTTTGCCTTTTTCTATTTGTTAAAGCAGATTTTTGGACAGTCAGGACGAGTCTCATACAAAACAAAGAAAATGGTCTTCGAAAACGTTCGGTCCCTAAGTATTGAGAATACTCTGATACTTTAGTCGGAAAACCTGTTTAAAATTTAGATAAAGTTTAAATAATTATAAATCTAGAGACCAAATGTCCCATTTGTACTCTTGAGATGGAAACATTGGATCACATTATTTGGAGTTGTCCTTCTGCTGTGGACGTGTGGTCTGAATGGTCAAAACACTCTAACAAGTGTTCTTTTGTTCCACTCTCTTTTACCCATTCGCTTGAATTTCTTATGCAAGGGTTGGAGGTTGATGATTTACAATTCTTTGTTGTGGTGGCTAGACAGATTTGGTTGAGAAGAAATTCTTTTGTTTTCGGTGGTGATTTCATTTCTCCATCTACAGTAATTTGTCAGGCTAAAGATCCGATGAAAGCTTTTCTTCTTGCTGAACAAATGCGTCTTAGTGGGAGACTCTGTCCGCGGCAGCCTCAACGTGACTTGTTTTGGGTTCCTCCTTTGTATGGTGTTACTAAAATAAACTGGGATGCGGCAATCTGCAAGCGTGAGGAAAAAATGGGAATGGGTTTTATTGCTCGAGATTATTCTGGGCGTGTACTTGTCTCTTTTTGTGCATCCAAGCCATATATTTTGGATCCTGGGATTGCAGAAGTTGTCTCTGCTTGGAAAATGATAGAGATTGTTTCTTCCGCGGGCTATAACTCTGTCCTGTCTGAGGGGGATTCTTTGGAAATTGTCAAACCTTTGAAGATAGAAGGGTGCCGTTTAGGTCGTTATGGTCAGGTTGGTAATGAGGCAAAACTCTGCTTGAGCCTCTTTAATTCTTGGGAAATTTGTCATGTTAAAGGAAGCACAGAGAAGATCAAAAAGAAAAAGAAACCTATTCTTAACACACCCAACTCGTAGAACTACTACTCAGAAGACACATCCAGAAAGAAAGAAAGAGATGGCTGCATCTAAGGGCTTCTTATTGGGTAACATATTCGATGAATTTCAGAAGAATTTAACAATCAAAATATGATTCTTCATGTTGAGCAACACGAACCCCATTTTCTCATACCTTTTTCAGCAAGGTAATCTAAGAGAAGAGATTGATGAGTAGAATTTACAGTTTGCAGTTGCCAGTTGGCTTAGCAATCTAGAGAAAAATATAGAACAAATGGGAAATGACAGACAAGAGCAGAGAGGAGAGAAACCTGGGATTGGCCGTCGGCACGACGGTGGCAGAGAGAGAGGAGCAGTCTCCGCCGGTGAGAGGGATAGGAGTGGCGAGCTGCGTGTGGCGAGAGTGAGAGAGCGTTGGGTCTGGGATGGGAGTCACGGCAGCTGGGTGAAAAAAAATGAGGAAGCACTCGAATAGGATAGAAATCTAGGGTTCTTCTTTTTTTTTTTTGTAAAAAGCTTGTGGGTGGGTCGGTTCGGGTACCCGTCCTTACAACAATTAAACCAGCAAACCGACCCGACCCGATACGTACGGATTTGGTGTTTTTCAACCCCGTAACCGCAAAAATAACACTAAAAACCAACGATTTTGGGCGGATCGAGTTGGGCGGGTTTTTGCCCACCCCTATCTGTGTGTATTGAGCAGTTGTGGATTGATGAGTCTCCAAGTTGTATTCAACAAATTGCAACTTTTGAGCAACAGCTTGGTTGATTTATAATATGCTGGATATTTTTTATTCAAAAAAAAAAAAAAAAAATCTAGAGACCGAATTGAAGCCGTACAAAATCTTAAGAAATAGACTTGAAAAAAAAAGAAGTTAAATTCTCAATTTTCACATGGGGAATAAATTTAGTAAAAAAAAAAAAGACATTGAGGGTAGAGAAGTGCTAGAAATCCAAACAAATGAAACCAGAAAAATTTTCAAACTGATGTGGTAAACGTTTTTAAATTTTTTAAAAATGTAATTCTCTCTATTGTCTATCATGTCAATTTGAAAATTTTTCTGGATCCATTTGTTTTGCTTTCTCTAACACTTCTCGATAGAGTGCCGTCAACATTGATAAAATCCTCTCCATTTTCAGGATTTGGATCCTCTTAGTTTTTTTTAACATTTGAGATTCTCATATTTTAAAATTTGAGCCATCCATTTTATCTAGCGGTCTAAACAAATTTAGAAGTTTGTGTTACCGAGACAAGTGAGTTTGACATGTTAAAAACTAAATTAATTACCTCGTAACACATAAACTTTTAAATTTGTTTAGACTGTTAGATGAAATGGACTCAAGTTTTAAAATTTAAAAATATCATATTTTAGAAAGTTTGAGAGAATCTCAATCCCCATTTCAAACACTATAAAACAGTGCTACACATTATTACTTATCATGACCCTTTTGATTTTGGCCACTACAAATGGTAAAAAATAATGAAAAAGAGTGAATGAACTTTAGCTTTATTATTTTAACGAACGAGTTACACACACCAAAAAAAAAACCCTAAAATCATTGTGCAGGGAGCAGAAAGTGGAGTTTGGATAATTGAAATTCAGAAGAAAAATGAGCAATTTTGGTCGTTGAGAACCCAGACCACTTCCAAGCATGTGCATTGTGGAAGCATAGCTTGTACAATGGGTATGGAGAACCCATAGCCATTACTTTTCTCTTGTGAGTGGAAATTTGACTTTGATAAATGCTGGAAGCCTGGAACTCATAATAATTTGTAGGGACTTTTCTCCTGTTAAAGCTTCATTCTGACCTTTATCTACACTCTTCATGTATGCATATATGCATGAGAAGCCTCATATTATTATATATAGCATTTCATTTTCACACCCACCAACTTTCAAGCCTAGCTCATATGGTGTATCGTATAATAAATTCCTTTGGAGTAGGCCTTCTCTTATTATTAGACCGGCTCACTTTCGATACGACCTTAAGCAGGGTTCATTGAAAACAAAACCTACAAGTCGGCTTGACGTCGTCTATGTTTGGCCGACCAAGCTTGAACTAATTTAGGATGGCCGAACCTAACTTGATTAGGTTGGCCGGACTAGGCTTATCATGAATAACAAGGTTTAGGGGGCATTAATTAAGAAGAGTTGAATCCATGGTATCCTAGTCCTCGTCGCCTTGATTATTAGCATTCCATTACAATTAGAGAATGATGGAAGCATGAGCTAAGAAAGTGAGGATTATAAAATCAAATTTTGTTAGCTCCAAACACCTCTCTCAATGTAGTACGTGCACAAAACGCTCTATAAAAATAAAGGGGCTGAATCGTTGAGAGTTGCATTCATTTTTTCTCTTTGCCAAACATTTTTACTTTCCTTCTCAGGTCCATTAGTAACTTAAGCATTAGAGTGACCTTCACTGGTGGTCTCCACTTTGACCTTTATGTATTACTTACCTTGGAGACATTGTCAATCTAAAGCTTAGTGAGTGATCAACTAACGTTTTCATTCTCCAAGACCTTGGGCTAAAAAATTTCCATGGAAAATATCAAAGAATCCATAAACGTCAGTGCTGGACAAAATGATACAAAAAGCCACCAAAGGTTTGACCCCAGGAGTTTCATTTAACTGTACGACATCATATATCAACATCGAATGCATTGCATCTCTTTAAGTCCTTTGTTGTGAGGGTGACTTTTGGCTTAAATATATCACTAACCTTTTTGGTCCTTTTCTTCATACGCAAGCAAGATTGTACTAAGAGTAATGCTATATACTAAACTAATTTTGTCCCACCTTTATCTCACTGGACTGATGTAGCAATGTCTATCGGTCCAATCCCGGTCTTATATCCCATGCACATACCCACAAGGAAAGATGGATTGACAAGACTGGGAGAATCAACAAAAGAGTGGTGATTTCGATTTTAGTTCACTAATCCTAGAGAACAAGATTAGGGTATTTAAAGTAATCACAATTGCTGATGAGATACTTGCGTTTATGACCATCTACCTATCCAACTCTTTACCAATCTTTGAGCATATATACTAACTTCCTAAAACAGAAGTCTACAAACATCTATACTGATTGTGTATCAGTCATTTTTTTAACTCAAAACAGAAGGAATCAACTGAATATGAAAGGAGAGTACGTAGAAATTCACAATAAAGTAGATAGATGGAAGTAGAGAAAGAGAAACACGTAAAATTAAATGATTTAGCCATAAGCCTACATCAACTGGTGAAAGCAGTAGAGGCTACATCTTTTCTTGATTTATTTAATTGTGTACAATATGCTCTATTTATAGAATGTTATAAGTGGTTTGAATAATTTCCAATGTAAACAAATCCCTTAATTGAAGGTAAGCATTTAGGCCATCTATTACAAAGGATATGACAATATGAATTCTTATTATATATGCTCCTTAGATGAACAGTCTTGAAATATTGAATGGCTAAATTGGAACATCGGCTGCTCTGTCTGTAAGTTGGCCATTGGGGTGACTATGCTAGGTTGATAATTTTGGTTGTGGTTGAAGATGTGAAACCCATGAAAAAAAAGGGCACAAAATCAATGTTACTCGCATGACATTTTTTATAAAAATTTATAATAAAGAGATGAAAGTAGAAAAAAGGGATCCGGAAATTACGTGGGCCTATATCTAAAAGTGAAACCCTTAAAGACACATATTTTCATAATTTATTTGATTGTGTGCAAGACTCTATTTATAAAGCTTTACAAGTGATTCAAATAATTTCAAATGTAAACAAACTTCTTAATTGAGGGCAAACAAATCAGCAAACCATTATCAAATCAAATTAAATCAGAGCAAATAAATCAAAGAGTATATATGCCTTGAGAGTCAAAAGAGAAGAGAGAGGGATTTCTATTTGAGGGTAGACAAACCAAATCATTTTATTTATGTCCTTATAAGAGCCACAAAAAAGGAGAGAGAGCACATTCTTGTATGAAAAAAGAGTATATATGCCCCTGCCCCCAATAGTTATTATTCTTCTTGAATGAAACCTTTAGGGTGTTTGATTTTTCGGTTTATAAAAAATGTACTTTCCAACAATATTCTTAACTTGCTCAAAGCCAAAGGTATCCAACCTTAAAAGGCAATTATTCGGTCTTGAATCCAAAAGCACCAATAAACCCTAGCAATATTGGCAAGCCACAGAATGCCATTGCGCCACCAACTTTCCTTCTACCACGCTCACTTAAAAAATAATTTTTTTTTTTTTTTCTAAAAAAAAAGTGACTACTCATTTAGTGGTGTTTGAATAGTGATACTTGGTAAAAGACCCTAAATATAGGGTATGAAATTAGGAATAGTGTTGTTTACTGTACAAACAACACTATTCTAGAAGATGACGTTTGAACAATGGCATGTGACATGTCACCTTTTAGTATCGTTTGAATTGTGCAAGCAAGATTAAATTTTTTTTTTTTGAAAAAAAAAAAAAAAACAGGGGGGTGGCTCGTTGCCACCCTCGGCCCATGGGGGTGGCGTTCACCCCTCCCCCAGGGGGTGGTTGCCACCCCCTCTTTCATTTGACTCTGCCAGTCTCCTATAAACCAAATCATTTTATTTATATCCTTATAAGAGCCACAAAAGAGGAGAGAGAGCACATTCTTGCATGAAAAAAGAGTATATATGCCCCTGCCCCCAATAGTTATTGTTCTTCTTGAATGAAACCTTTAGGGTGCTTGATTTTTCAGTTTATTAAATATAGTTTCCAACAATATTCTTAACTTGCTCAAAAGTATCCAACCTTAAAAAGCAACTATTCGGTCTTGAATCCAAAAGCACCAATAAACCCTAGCAATATTGGCAAGTCATACCACGCTCACTAAAAAACAAAAAAAAAAAAAAAAAAAATTAGTGAGATGTGAATAATGACTCCATGACCCAAAAAAGAAGAAAAAAAAAAAAGGAAGTAACTATTCATTTAGTGATGTTTGAATAGTGATACTTGGTAAAAAAACCCCTAAATATAGGGTATGAAATTAGGAATAGTGTCGTTTACTGTACAAATGACATTATTCCAGAAGGTGACATTTGAACAGTGGCATGTGACATGTCACCTTTTAGCGTTGTTTGAACAGTGCAAGCAACATTAATTTTTTTAAAATAATTAAAAAAATAAAAAATAAAGGGGTGGCTAGTGAGGAACCCCATAGGTGGCTGGGGGTGGCTCGCTCCCACCCTCGGTCCATGGCGGTGGTGTGCGGCCAGCCACCCCTCCCCCAAAGGGTGGTTCCACCCCCTCTACTTTTATTTATTTTTTTTTAAAAAAGATAATTTTTCTGGATCAAAGTTTTTGATTTTAATCTCTAATATTGGGAGATGTGTCCCACTTATAAGGGCAATTTCAAGCGCCAAATTTTCAAAATTTTGTTAGTGTTGTTTAAATAGTAACACACTAACTATTCAAACGACACATTCTGACATGCGAACAATGTCATTTGAACAATAAAAAGACACCTTTTAGTAACATTTTCCCCAAACCTCACAATCACAAACGTCATAAACACCAACCCCCTCTCCTTTTTTCCAGGGAATATTACCTCATCACATCAATACATATGCAACCATTACTTTGCTGTAGGTTTTCTCATGAAGAAACTATTTGACAGACACCAATTGGGTTTTTCCCACCGCCCAAATATATTTCTTTACAGTGAAGAACATATTCTGAGGTAACATGAGTATTCCCGCAAGCCCATAGCCACACCCTTGAGTGCATTTTTATTCATATATATCCATTTGCGGAAAAGCATAATTGGAAAGAGCATTTAGTTTTTTGTAAAGCTGTAGTAGCATCATACAGAAATATTACAAAAAATTGCAAGACATTTAACATCTTTGGCGATAATATTTTGTACAGAAGTACTGTTTTTAAGTATACTTTTCTGTATGTGAGAAAGTTGAGCATTTCCTCTCGACAAGAATCACAATTTTCAGTAACAGCTTTTATGTATGATGCATGCATAATGTTTTGTACTCTATTCAAAGAATAACAGCAAAGAAAACAAAAATCTTACAAGTATTTTATAAACATCTTCCGAGTATTTTGACGATTTCATCATCAACCGATTTGATTTAATGTTTAACTTTAAGAGGAGGGTTGTCGTTGAAAACTTCTGAAGACAAATACTTTTTAAAGTTTAATCGTATGATTGCAAGAGTGATAAAAGATAAGAAATTATAAGTGAAGTTTTTCCATAAATAAGGGAGAAAAAAAGAAGCAGTCATCTAATCTGGCATCACCCAAATATGACTTTCTTCCACCTGCAACCAATATACCTACCATCCAATACACACTGATCATCCAATGATTGCTTTTATATCAGAAGGAAAGGGTTAAAAATGTTACTTAGTAATTTACCTACCATGATTGCGTCTCTCTATTGTTTTATGGGCACACATATCAACACAATTAAATAGGGACTTCATTATTGGGTGAACACATTGAATAGAGCAAAAAATTAAAAAAAAAAATAAAAACAAAAGTAGGATCATTCTGTTACTGTAGAATGGACAGGAAATCCATAATTCACGTCCCATGTTAAAAGCCTCTTTCCAAAATTCCAAATTCAAGACTCTCTGCATTCTGCAATGTCCCACCGTCCACTTCCCACAGGCCAAAGTTACAGCTACTTTCTTTCCTTATCTCCAGCACTTTCAACCACTAACTTTTTCTCTCTTGTGATTCCCTAAGTCAACCACCTTTGCCACTATAAATATCAGACACCTCAGTACTCTCTTCGAAGCAAAGGGACAAAGAAGTGGAACTGATAATTCAAAGCTTCTCTCTCTCTCTCTCTCGAGCTTTGGTTCTTAGTATTATTTTAACCATTTTCAGTAGTTTTGCTTTGGAGTGATGGAAAATGAGGAAGTTCCATCAGCACCTTCAACGCCTGCAACACCAGGGACACCAGGAGCTCCACTCTTTGGTGGGTTCAAGGCAGAGAGAAGTGGGAATGGTAGGAGATCCCTTCTCAAAAACTGCAAGTGCTTCGGCGTTGAAGAATTGGCCTTTGAAGAAGGTACCTTGCCCAGAGTCTCTTGCTCTTTGCCACCTCCTCCTATTCCACTTGCAAAAAAGGTAAGGCTATATGTCACACAAACACACTTTATCTCAGCATTTATTTGAACAGACGGATGATTTCACATTGACTCTCTCACAAAATTTATGGGTTATTGTTCACATCTTGATGCATAAACCAGATTGGAGCTGAGTTCATAGGCACTCTCATACTGATCTTTGCTGGGACAGCCACGGCCATTGTGAACCAAAAGACACAAGGCTCAGAAGGCCTCCTTGGCTGTGCTGCTTCATCTGGCCTTGCTGTTATGGTTGTCATTCTCTCCACCGGACATATCTCAGGGGCCCATCTCAACCCAGCTCTCACCATTGCCTTTGCTGCCATAAAGCACTTCCCATGGAAACATGTATTAAAAAAATTTCATTTGTCTCTTTCCATGAAATATCTCTAAAGAAAGATCAATGTCATTTAGTAAAAAGAATGATCCAATTTTACTGCCACGTTATTTTGGTCATATAATTATCGTATAGAAGTCTAATAAATATCATTGTTTATTTCTAAAAGTCCCTACACTAACAGTAGGTTTTGCTTTGTTACTTTTGCAGGTGCCTATGTATATTGGAGCACAGGTTGTGGCATCTTTGTGTGCTGCATTTGCACTAAAGGGGATTTTCCACCCCATAATGGGAGGGGGAGTCACTGTTCCTTCAGGGTCATATGGCCAAGCTTTTGCTTTGGAGTTCATCATTAGTTTCAACCTCATGTTTGTTGTCACAGCCGTGGCCACTGACACAAGAGCTGTACGTGATTTCTTTAAACCTTTTAGTGTCAACCCTCTTGAGAAAAGAGCAAATTATAGTAAAATAAATTTTGGTATATACTATATTTCCTTTCATTTCAAGCTTATTTTATTGAATTAATTCTTATTAAAAAACTATATATAATAAAAAATTATAACAATTTCAGAAGTAAATATACAACAGATTAATCAGAATGACTTCTTCAACAGATTAATCCTCTCAATTATTTTCACCATGTCAAACTGTGTATTGAAGAGACTTATGATAAGTGACAAAATAATCATTTTCTTTTCCTTTCTATTGAAAATAGAAATCTACTCATCACACTTTGGATTGTGGTTTCCCTCATAAAACAACATATTATTTCTCATTTTTATTTTATTTTTAATTCCTATTTTGATCTTTAAGCTCACTTCCCAGAAATTTTCCACGAGAGGTACTTCTCTTTTCTAAAAATTTTATAATTTGTAAAAGTCAAAGAGACAAGAGTCAGTAAGTAGTTGGCCAGCAGGTTCCATTTTGTATTTCCCATAAATATAATATAGTACAAACTAGTTGTCGAATTCACCAGGCTCAAGCCTCAAATTAAGGTAGAAAACATGCAGAAAAATAAAATAATTAAGGAACATTAACTATAATATTCAGGTTCATAGATATAATATTATGAACACCTCATAATAATTCAAAGCTAAGCACTTTTTCCTAAGTGCTTATCTTCAATATCAGAAGAAGGAATTAAACAGAAAGTTAATTTTTGATAATTAATGGAAAGTAGCCTGCAGACAAGCAATTTGCACTTTATTGAAAGCAGAGTGTTCTTATAAAGAAATTGGCATTTTGCAAAGAAATTAAGGTGAACATAACGTGACACTAATGATAAAATATTATGCATCATGCAGGTGGGAGAGTTGGCGGGAATCGCGGTAGGAGCAACTGTCATGCTCAACATCCTCATAGCCGGGTATGTCAGAACTCCACTTGCTCTCAACTAAAGAACTTGGAACAAATAATAATGAGTAAGCAAACCACATAACATGGGTAGTGTCCCCGGCTCAGGATTCTAAACAATTTGTTGTCCTCATGTGAGAGAGTTTTTATGAAGTCCTATTGTTAAAATAAGAGACGGGTTGTTCGAGATTTGTTTGAACAAGTAAAGCTTTCTCATATTTACTGTTCAAATTAATAGCAATTCATGCAACAAAATTGCTAAGATCTCCATGCTATGTCCACCTGCTTTGCATTTTAAAGGTTATCAATGACATAATCATGTGGACTAGTAGGCTTGACTGATATTAAAATGTAAAAGTTTTTGCCTATTTGCTGATCACTCAAATGGCACATTCTCCCATGAAAATGGCCAGAGGATGAGGTCCTGAATTCAAGACTGTTGACTGCCTGTAAAACTTACCAACAAAAGAAATTGAAAGCTCAAACCACTTCAACAAACCATCATAGATTCATTTTAGTTTTTGATGTGAAAAAAGGATTGGGTAATCAAATTTCAAGCACAATACTCTGGAAGATCTATTGAATTGTTCTGTGCTATCTTATAGGCCAACAACAGGAGCTTCAATGAATCCGGTGAGAACACTAGGGCCAGCCGTTGCTGCAAACAACTATAAAGCAATATGGGTGTACCTCACTGCTCCCATCCTCGGGGCACTGTGTGGGGCAGGAATCTACTCTGCTGTCAAGCTGCCAGAAGAAGATGGTGGCATCCATGAAAAGCCTTCAACAACAAGGAGCTTCAGAAGGTGACGGGCCGACCAACACCATCATCACACCTACATTAATAACATCGAAACTACATCAGATTATAATGTGAGGCTGGATAAAAATGAGTATGACAACAAGATGGGAAACAGTTTCACAATGAGTCGCATGGGTACATATATATCACACTACTAATAAAATAGAGTAATGCTATTTAGTAAACTGTTAAAATCAACTTTAAATCAGATTTTATACAGTTGTATAGTAGTATACTAAATAACTTTACTTAATACGATATATATCATCGATCAGCAGTATCAATAATACATATATAACAATCTAGCTATATTTTCCCCCATAAGAGGGCAAGATAATTATAGAGTATGAGGATTGAGGGTTCACTTTCATCTTCAAGTTTATATTGATAACAGGTAATGGAGATATATATATATAGTAGTTTAAAGCATTATCATTCAGGCCTCTCTTTTTGATCATGTAAAAAGATTGTATCTTTATGTGATATTTCCTCTTCTTTATGAATCTGTGAGCTCATTTTGCAAGTACCACAACAGTACAAAGATGGTTTAGTATTAATCTTATGGTAGATTGGAAATTATTCAAATAAGATTTAGCTTTTAGGACTTTCTTACATTCTTTCTGGTATGAGATTTGAAGACATCTAAATTTTGAAATAAATGCCTCCTAAATCTTCCCACTAATGACACTCATTCTGTTTTGTTTTATGGAACACCTATGTTGAGGTTCGAGACCAATCCTAGCCTCCTATGGTCACATGCATCCACCTATAATATTGCATTTCAGGCACTATTTGTCTTGAAGTAAAATGTTTTCTATATCTTTCGGTGTTTCGGTGTTTGATACGGTGAAATTTAGGAAAATAGAAGAAAAACTTGAACTTTGAGTAACCTTTATTGGACTAATAAAATATAACAAAACTATGTTCTTGGGTCCCTATAACATTATTTATAGGCCCCAATTATAAACTTTTAAACCTAGTCAAAATAAAATAAGTCGGTTACAACATTTAGTTGCAGTTAGTTTGAACTTACTTACCAATTCGAATTGGTAAAAAATAACAAGCTGTTCTAAGCTCGGTTCAAGCTGAACTTGGGATGGAAGAATCTCTTTACTGTCAATCTTGTCACTCCAAGTTTAGTTCGAACTAAGCTAGGGACAGACGCTTTTGTCTGCTCTCGATCTTTGCCATTCCATGTTCAGCTTGAACTGAACTCAGGATGGATACTTTTGGGCTACTACTGATCCTGTTGATCCAAGTGTAGTTCAAACTGACACTTCGGATAGCAGATAATAGGTTGGTGTTTCAATTGCAGTTCGAACAATATGTTAGGACTCTGCCTACTTCTTTTATGGCTCATTCTTAAGGTTCGAAAGGGTGCTAGACCAAGTTCAAAGCCAACACTCTGATATGCTCTAGATGTCTTTAGATACTTAAATGTTGCTTGATCTACATCTCTTCCCAGGTTAGAGAAAAATTTGTCCTCAAATTCACGTCCTCATTTGAAGAATCTCTTGTGAATGGAACAAGATACTTGACATTAAATACATTAAAGGTCTTGATGTGGCTTGGAAGCGTCAAGTTAGAATCAATCTTCTCAATGATTTCCAAAGGTTCAATCTTACGAGTAACTAGCTTGTTGTATTCTCCCATGAGAAATCTATCTTTACTCAAGATGACCCATACAAAATCTCCATCTTCAAATTCCACAGGTCACTTGTCAAATGCACTAAATGCCTCTCATTGTGAGGGTTCCTCATACTATATAGAAATTGTCCAACTAATTACAAGGCTGAATGTCAACAATTGCAACAATCAAGGATAGACTAAATAAGGAAACTATATCATCCTTTTAATTACAAGATATCTACAGCTATAATACAAAATCATGCCATAAATAGAGAAACTAATTATGGCTAAATATATATGATGTATCTGACTGACATCCCCCTCAAATTGATATTGGGTGATCAATAAGCATCAATTTGCCCACAAGGAACTGATGGTGCTATAGCGTCATGGCCTTCAAAAACACGCTAGCTTTTTGGAGATCAGTGGAAACATGAGGAAGAGAAATAACACGACTGTCCAAGGTTTTCCGAATAGAATGACAGTCTACCTCAATATGCTTTGTATGCTCATGGTAAACGGGATTAACAGCTATCTAAATGGCACTGGTGTTATCAGCATGAAGAGGAGTAGGATCAGATTGAGAAAAACCAAGCTCAGCTAGAAGCCCACGAAGCTAGACAATCTCAAAACAAGCAACAGACACTGCACGGTATTCGAATTCAGTAGAAGATTTGAAAACGCGAACTTGTTTCTTACTCTTCCAAGAGATCAAAGAATTGTCAAGAAACATGCACAAACCCGTGACAGACCGCCGAGTATCAGGACATCCAGTCCAATCCACATCACTATAAGCAACAAGGCAAAGAGGAGAACCGGTTGGAAAGAACAACCCATAGCTAGGTGACTCTCGAAGATATTGAATGATACGACGCACAATAGCTAAATGGAGATGGCGTAGAGTTTGCATAAATTGGCTAACATGCTGGACAACTAAGGAAATATCAGGCCAAGTAATAGTCAAATAGTTCAAGCTGCTTACCAACTGTCGAAGTACAGTAGGATCAGAAAGAAGATCACCCTCCTCACTAAGATATTTTACATTGACCTCCATAGGAGTATCCACCAAAGAAGAATCCTGAAGACCAGCTAGGCTAATCAAATCCTGAGTATATTTGTGTTGATTCAAGAATATACCAAAGAATCTGTGTGCACCTCTAACCCTAAAAAATATGTAAGAGGGCCAGGGTCCTTCATATGAAAAGAAGCTTGAAGATGCTGTTGAAGGTGAGTAATCAAGGTGGAGTTAGTGCCAGTAATGACAATATCATCCATATACACAAGTAAGAGAATGGGACTAGTCGGAGTCTTGGAAAGAAACAAAAAGGAATCATATTGGCTTAGGACAAAGGAGAAGCGAAGTAGAGTAGACATGAACTTTTCAAACCATGCCCGGGGAGCCTCTTTAAGCCGTAGAGAGATTGCTTCAACTTACACACAGCGAAAGACGGAGAAGTAAACAAACCCAGAGTAGGAGTCATGTAAATATCCTCTTTGAGATCACCATGAAGAAAATCATTTTTTACGTCCATCTAGTGAAGTGGCCAGCCTTGGGAAGTGGCAATAGAAATAACCATACGCATTGTAGTCATCTTCGCCATTGGAGCAAATGTCTCCTCATAGTCCACCCCATATTCTTGCCTGTTCCCAAGGGCAACTAATCGTGCCTTATATCAGTCTAGAATTCAGAGTGGAGCTTAATCGAGTAAACTCATTTACAACTGATGGCTTTAACATTAGAGGGGCAAGGAACCATGTCCTATGTATGGTTACCCTAAAGAGCTCAAAATTCCTCATCCATCACTTTCCACCAACATTCATGTTTAACAACCTCGAAAAAGCATGTAAGGATAGGAGTAGAAGTCAAAGTAGAATTAAAACCATACTAATTACGAGGACGTGATACTCGGGCAGATCATCGAGGACCAGGCTCAGAAGGCATGTCAGGCTCGAGAGAACTGATTGGAACTATCTCAAATGGCAGGTCGATCTTAGGAGAAGTCATCGGAATAGTCTCATATGAAGGGTCAGTCTCGGGAATGGACAAAGTCGGTAGACATCGAGCATACACAATTCCAAGTTCAAACCGTTCAAGGAGAGGAGTCAATTCATCAAAACAAGGTAGAATACTAATCTTAGGCAATGACTTAACATGTGTAGAAAAGAAACATTAATTCTCAAAGAAAACAACATTACGAGATATACTTGTTAGAACAAGGATCATAGCAAACATAACCTTTGTGGAAAATATTATAACCCATAAAAGCACATTTAACAAAGCAGAAAGTTTGTGACGTTTATGAAGAGGTAAATGAACAAAACAAACACATCCAAAAGTTTGCAGATTAAGATAGCTAAAGTGCTGATGATACAAACGATAATAAGGAGATTCAAAATTCAAGACTTGAGAGGGCAATCTATTAATTAAGTAAACTGCAGTAGATAATGCCTCAACCCAAAATTTAGAAGGAATAGAGGACTCAAGTAATAAGGTGCGAACAACGTCCAAGAGATGTAGGTTCTTTTGTTCTGTCGCACCATTTTGTTGAGGGGTATAAGGACAAAAGCACTGAGAGATCCTTCCTTTGTGGTGTAAGAAATCATGAAACTCATGGGACATGTATTCTCTACCATAATCAGACCTCAAAATCTTAATACCTATAGAAAATTGGGTCTCAATATATGTTACAAAGATCTGAAAAACAAACAAGACCTTAGATTTGGACCGAAGAAAATAAACCCAAGTATATCAACTGAAATTATCGATAAATGTCACAAAATATTTATATCGAGCATGAGAAATAATAGGATAAATGCCTCATACATCACTATGCACAATATCAAAGCATTTTGAAGCACGACTACCATGAGAAGGGAACGAAAGAGTCTTACTCTTACCAAGTATGGGACCGAAGAAAATAAACACAAGTATATCAATTGAAATTATAGATAAATGTCACAAAATATTTATATCAAGCATGAGAAATAATAAGAGAAATGCCCCATACATCATTACGCACAATATCAAAGCATTTTGAAGCACGACTACCATGAGAAGGGAACAAAAGAGTCTTACTCTTACCAAGTATGCATATAGAACAATCAAATTACAGATTTTTAGAAACTTGTTCTTTATTGCCTAACAAATCAGAATTTAACATATGAGACAGAACAACAGAGTTTGGATGACCCAAACGTTTGTACTATACTTCACTCTGAGTGTTAATTGTCATGCCAAAGATAAACAACCAGGAATTGAAAATGCAATGGAAATAGTCTACCAACTTTTGGGAGATAAAACGGTTATGGAGTTTTTTTTACCAAGAGTACATTAATATATATAGTTGAACACAACTTTAACCCAAAAGCCTAAACTAATGGGCTAAGGTCCACTTAGGTATATTAAGTACTCTTTTCTTTTATATTTTCTCAATGTGGGATACAACATTTACAAGTGCACTTACAATAATCTTTTTCTCACTTGTGAGTCTCTTCATCACATTGACCCAACTCTCTCTTGCTTGTGAGTCTTTTTTCATTTCCGAGAGTGTCTTATGTTAAGAGTTGCAGATGGAGACACAACTCTAAGCCCGACACATCCAGATATCTGTCCCAGAAAGGTAACCATGGCTTTGATGCCATGTCAATTGCATTGAATGCCTCTCATTGTGAGGGTTCCTTGTATTATATAGAAACTGTCCAACTAATTACAAGGCTAAATGTCAGCGATTACAACAATCAATGAGAAACTAAAGAAGGAAACTATGATCGTCCTACTAATTACAAGATATCTACAACTATAATACAAAATCATACCATAACTAGAGAGACTAATTATGGCTAAATATATATGTTGTACTTGACCAATAGTTTTCTTATTCGCATTCGCCTTGTACAGTTGTACTTCACCATTGACTCTTGCATATTTTGAGTAGTCATCATGTGGATCTCTTGGATTTGAGCAAACAATTCCCTATCTTTAACATGTACCCTCTTCCAGTCAAGAACATATGCTATATCCAACTGTGCATGAGGATTAACCTCATAAACAATTTTGAACGGACTACGCACGACAAAAAATCATTGAGTTTGTGACGTGTGAATAGCGAGTCACCAAAAAAAAAAAAATGACATTACTTAAGAGGCTCGCTAGTCGACTTATTGTAGGCAAATTCAGCTTGATATAATTTATAATCCCATGACTTTAGTGGCTCGCTAACCAAGCTCCGAAGCAAATCTCCTGACAGCTTATTTATAGAAGCTGTTGAAATTGAGCTTTGTCACTCCATGAGAACCATATCCTACCTTTATGCATTCTGTAATTGGTTTCATTATTGTATTGGAGTTATGGATAAAACGCGAATAAAACAACATCAAGTCATGAAAACCCCTCACTTCATGCAGTGTGGTAGGGATGAGCCATTCTTTGACAGCCACAACTTTAGACTCATCCACCAAGAGGCCATTCTTCGACACCACATAGCCAAGAAAAAGAACAGAGTTGGAAATCCCTACGATCAAGATGGTATGTGTTAATTGTAATGACAATGATCAAGTGGCCATGGCTTCATCAAAGTCTTGGATCTTGGTTTTATCATTTGAAACTAAATAATGTTAAAGAATGCTTCCAATAGAAGTAATATTTGAATCCAAGTAAAGAAGAGTTGGAGATAAAAAAAATAAAAATACAACGTGTATAATTTTTCCTTAATAGAATAGCAAGACGGTTCCGCTCCGTAATTGTCAACCCATATTAACCGACCCGCCCAACGGAAGAAATTGCCAGCTGTCAAGGAGGGTTTTATCATCTGTAGTCCGTTCCATACAATTCTTGTACTTGTTTAGCTGTTATCATGCTCAAGATGCTTGTACATTTAGGACCTTTGCGGGCATTTGTAGATCCAAAGTTACAACTTCCTAAAGCAAGTTGTGAGTAAACGGGAAGGATACAGGCTGTAGACAATCAAGTCCTCTGTAAATGTATTTGCATTAAGGAGCACGCAATCGCCAAGTTGGCCCGATCGCCAAATTGCCGTTGAGAAAAGCAGACGATCTGTCCTCGTCGCCAAACGACCCCTAAAATCTGAACCTCTAACATCAAGAAGAAGAAGAAAAAAAAAATAGGAGGCGGAGAAAGTCCGAGAGTTTGCCAGAGAGAAGACGAATTGGAAGAGCGATGGATGTTCCGAGCTCATGGGACGCCCTTCGCAAACAGGTCCGGTTTTGTCTCCTCTGATTTTTTTTCTCTTAGATTCTGTTTGCTTGCTGGGAATGTATCGGAGGCGATAAGGAACTCGGAATTCGATGATAGCCGATGTTACAGATTTTCTTTTTGTTTTCTTCGGGTTGTCGGCAGCCGGAATTGGATGTTCTTCTCGGTGGAAAATATGGATTTCGGAGATCAGCTTTTAATTTCTTATATTTTGCTTAGATTTTTGGTTCATTTATGGATTTGTGTTGCGTTATTTGTGATTTGATGCATGCAACGAAGAATTTAATTTTGTTCAAGGTGCGACGTAATTCTTTGAATAAAATTGTGATGGAAACTATTTCTGAATTTTTATTAGTTTTAGTTATTTGCTGAGAATGATCCGTAATTCGGGAAAGTTCATTTCTGATAGCTCATTATGGAGGTAATGAGAGATGCTAGCTGATTCTAAATGAACTTATGAATTTCAGACAGCGCTCATTTTTTTTTTTTTTTTTTTTTAAAGGATAAGCTTACGAGGTGTTTGTTTGAGCATTTTTATATTGGCCGTTCATTTATCCTAGTTTTCCATCTCTGTCTTTGTCTTCAGAACTTTTAGAGGTTTCAAAGATTTGTTCCGTTTTTTAGATTCTTTAGTGTACGACCTTTATCTTTGATTTGTGCCTTCAAATTGGTATCCTTTAGTGCATTACTTATTTGAAAAAAAGAAAACCAAGTAGAAAAGTGGTTTATCCTCAACTTCAGTCCCACAATCAGTAGAGGCCTTGATAAAGAAAATAAATTTCTTAAGCAACTGGAGTATCACACAGATGTATTTGCCCCTCTAGGGAATCTACCTGGCCAACTATGAAAATCAGCAAGGCGGTGATATATATTAGCCTATCTTGTAATTGTCATTGCTAAGAACATCTTGTGATGAATTCCATCATGAAGCTTTTGTATACGTTGAGCCGACCCCTCAGCCATGGTGATGATTCATGCCTCACTAGGCAAAGAACAAGGGCAACAGGATGACAGGGCAGAATTCTATTGTCTAGAATGAGGGCATCCTGTGGTTAAGACTCGCTGAATGGTCAAAAGCATATTCATACACATGGTCTAAGTACTTACCGAGGATGGTACTGACGTAGGAGCCAGACCAATAGACAATAGTAGAAGACTTGTTGCACCTCCCTTCTTCAGAATATTTTCCATTTCTCTATTTGTTTGCCATGAGTTACCTAGAAACTTAGATTTTTGGTTCATGAATAGCATGGTCATTCTGTTGCCAACTTATTCATAAATAAAAAATTGGTCATTCTGTTACCAACTTAATCCTATAGATCAAAAGCTTAAGTAAAGATAGCCTTTAGCTGGCCTAGATTGGTTCTGTACTTCTAACTGTTGCAATCATTGAGCATATAACTATATAAATGAAATCAGCCTCTCAGATATTAGAAAAAAAGGTAAGATCAATAAATGGATTCAGAAATCTTGTTAAAATTTCATTGTCTACCAACCTCTTTGACTTAATTTTTGTTTAATGATTTAGCTCGTTTCTCCATTTAAATTTGAACATAAGTAATTTAGAATATTAGATCTCAGATGATAGGACCTCATCATTCTAACAGCTTATATGCCATTTTGCATGTCTTGAAAATGGCATTCATCACAGATGTTTTGTGTGCATTTTCGTTTCTTACTTGATGATCCTTGCAAGCTAGAAAATATTTTTCTTCTCATGAACATTTTATCTATCTATACTTTCCAGGCTCGGAAGCTTGAAGCTCAGTTGGATGAGCAGATGAATTCATATCGTAAGGTGGTTTCTACAAAAGTCACTACAAAAAATGATACTTTAGAGAATGATATTGAATCTGGGATAGAACGACTGTTGAAACAGCTCCAGCAAGTAAATTTGCAGATGCAAGCTTGGGTATCATCAGGGGGATCAGAAATGGTTTCTCATACCTTGACTAGGCATCAGGAGATTCTTCAAGATCTCACTCAGGTACTGTGGCTTCTTAATTAATGTTTAGCAGCATTTTGCAAAATGAATTTGAATTAAACTTCATAGTACGGCCTTCTGGCCTTGTGTAAGGGGCCATGCATATTTATTTCCCCTTTTCAAATAGGTAGTCAATCATGTTGGGCCTTCAACGCTTATGTCTCATGAACTCTCTCTTTTTTTTTTTTTTTTTGTTAACTTCATTTAGCCATCCTGAAATGTCGTGCCTTTTGTAAACACCTATTCAATGTTTAAAGTCTTTCACTTTGGTATATTGAACTTTCATTTTATTCCAGTTACCACCCCTCCATTAGGATTTTCTGTTAAATCCTAACGAGGGGATGCGAAATTTTAGGGGTATAAAGGTCTTTTTACTATTTCTACCGTCTTATTTAACCCCAATATCTAACAGAAAGAGGGGTAACTAGAATGAAATGAAAGTTCAATACACCAAAGTGAGAGACTTTAAACATTGGAGGAGTGTTTGCAAAAGGTGCGATATTTCAGAGGAGCTAAGTGAAATTACCTCCCCTTTTTTAAAAAAAATTTTAAGATCATGTTTTAGGTAGATGATAATGTGACTCATCCAAATTAATAGAGCTTTAAAAGCTCCCATCCTTACCCAAATTAACAACAAAAAAGAAGACTAAAAACTCCTAGGACCTATTTTTGGTTTTATTTTATTGCTTGTCTTTATCCCTGCTGTATTTCTTTGTTAGAGAAAAGGAAAGAAAAATTAGACATTCTTCATTCTGGTTTTACTGCAAAGTGAAAATTCGTGGTTATTGAAGCATCAAATATGGATGATCAATTGAACCTTATTAATCCTCATCCTGAACCATTCCTTTTTATTTTTTAATTTTATTTTTTGGTTTAAGACTTCGAGCTTTGGCCGCATGCTACAGGGGCCAGTGAAGCTGCTTTTCTAATTCCTTTTTTTTTTTTTTCCCTGGTGTAAATGTTCTTATCACATCTGCATTCTTTTTCGTAATGGTTATTTAGTAAGATTGTGTCTATAAGACACCAACTTCTTGTTAGACATGATTGAAGTGCAGGAGTTTTATCGTCTTCGGTCCAGCCTCAGAGCTAAGCAAGAACATGCTTCACTCCTTGAGGATTTCAGAGAGTTTGATCGAACAAGATTAGACTTGGAAGAGGGTGTTGGTTCTCCAGAGCAAGCCCTCCTAAAAGAGCATGCATCTATTAGCCGAAGTACAGGACAGGTATGCTAAGTACAAATGACAACTCTTTGTGTGTGTGTGTATCCTTAATTGGATGCTTTAAGTTCTAGTGATGTGGAGACTTGGAGTTAATCAGTAATTAATCTGATAGTTTCTCTGAGAATGAGGAACTGACAGAGGAGCAATCACATTGTATAATATCTTGATCACTTTACAAATGGACTATATATAATTTTATAGAGGCCTCTCTTCAGTTCTCTTTTCTCTTTTCCATGCCGCAATTCCCTGACTTTCCGTATATGCTGTTTCATTTTAGAATGAATGATCACATTCCTTATATGTGTTCATGCCAGAATTTACATATATCCTGTTTATTTGGACTATACTGTTGCACCTTGTGTATGTGTGGTTGATTCCCCGAATTTATAAATGCCATTGTACTTATTAGTTGTTGTATTTCTTAGATGTATGTCTAGATGCTTATGGTTACTATATTGGAGGTGGCTCATTTTATATTGGGTCTTTAGTTCAACAAGCAGTCCTTTTTCTTTATTTAAGGTGCACAACAATGACAGGAGAGGAATATGACTGTTCACACTTAATACAATTCCCTCTCCTCCTTTTTTTTTTTCTTTTTTTTTCCCAAACTTTTAATTTTTTATTAAAATGAACTTTTAGATGACCTATTTCACAAGCTCTGTTTATCACTTACCTTAACTACTTCTTTTGTGTGACATTAGACTAATAAGCTTTGAACTTTTAGATGATCAATTGATTGATTGATCAGTCAATTACTTCTTCGGAATACTGAAAAGAGGTTATGTGATTATCTTTTTATTAATATAGGCCTATTCTCTTTTTCTGGAAAGCTTGTGCTATGTCGTTCTAAATAAGTTTATGATAGGTAATGCACAAGTTCAGAATCCTAGAATGTCTCGTACTTTTTTTTTTTTTGATAAGTAATGTTGTATATATCAAAAAGCACAATGCGTCTCTAGGTACACAAGAAAGTTGCGAAGTGCCTTGAAGTATACATAGGAAGCCCAACCGAAAGCCCCAAAAGAAAACACCCTAAAAAACACCCTGCAAAAAACACCCAGCAATCAACAACCCAAGGGAAACACCCAGCAACCCAGCACCCCTAATGAACTTCAGGGGGAAAGGAAAAATCATTTTTAAACTCAACTATCCCCCGCCTACGCTGACTCTTCACCGGAGATATGGAGCAATCCAAATTCTTAAGCTCTCTCATCCCCTTAGCCTTCTGCTCACTGGCAGAGAGCAGATCCAACATCTTGTTGTCATCCCCTCCCCAAGTCATCCCCACCATAGAGGCCACATTCATCACATTGTGCACCTCTTTGGAGTATTCCTCCACCCTCTCCCCTGGATTGACCGCCACAACCTTGGCCAGCATCTCCTTGTTTTTAATCAGCTGCTTGGCAACCTTTTCCTTCACTCTTTTCTTTAAATATTTTTAGTATTTTTAATTAGGTTGGATTCAAGTAGAGTACTTGTTTTTGTTCTTTCCTATTTATATGTTAGAGTTAGTGTCCTAAAAGCTAATTTAAAACTTGAAATTATCGAAGTAAAATTGTTTTATTTGTAGAATATGATATTTGGGCATTTATAATTTATAAGATGAATTGAAGTTCTTAAGTTATATTGTATGTAATTCGGGTGCACTGAAACTGACTCATCTAAATAAAAAATTCCTTATAACTTGTAAAATTGAGTTCATAGTCTTTGATAAAATTGGGTATTTTATCTAATAAAACTATGACATATTGACTACTATATGATAGAATGACCTATCTTGGTCATTGAAGTGGTAGAAGCCCATTCATTGATCAGGTTCTTGAGCAAAGCCTGTTGATTGTAAAAGGGCTGTCTATGATAAAATTGGGTATTTTATCTAATAAAATTATAACATATTAACTACTATATGATAGAATGACCTATCTTGGTCATTGAAGTGGTAGAAGCCCATTCATTGATCAGGTTCTTGAGCAAAGCCTGTTGATTGCGAAAGGGATGTGGTGGGCTGTGAGAACCTGAAGCTGGGCCCGTTGCTACCACATTTTCCTTAGCACGAGGTGACCTTAAGTGGCATGGCCTAACGAATGTCTCTGGGCCTGAAGCACCAACAGAGTAGTAATAAACTTACCCCCAGGCCCAACCTGCATTGGGGTCTTGTGAATATCTTCTATGCATGGAACCCTGTGTGGACCATCTGCGCTTGATTGTTTGTCCAACAGATGTGGCGCCTTTCTTTATCATCCATGTGGACACTCAATTGTGGACCTTTTCCAGCGCTAGAGGAGTATTGGAGCAGTAATGTTTTGGATTTATGTGTCATGCACAAAGGAAAATACAGTCCTCCCATTGTCCTGCCCCTAACGATTTGTTTTGGCTGTATTCAGGCGTTGGGAGGAGCTACATTGTAGCATAGAGCGGCTGCACTGCTCTGCTTTGAGCCAGCCTAAGGGGCCATACCTTATGATGGGCTCCAACAGTAATCCCTTTGTTACCCCTACTATTTGCAGTGGACGAGCTGCCCTTTTCAGCTACCACCTGCGCATAGGAACAATACTCTGTGACAAACTAGTATTCCGATGAGGGCAGAACGACGACTGGAGGTGCTTATTTCACAAATGAAAGTGGAGACATAAACAAAATGTAACACCTTCATGAGCCCACATGATCCCCACTTCTTCTTGTCCTCGAGTATAATAATAAATATCCCCTCCGCCCACAGCCGCTGAACTCCTCATTGGCCAAGTAGTTCCGGTAAGAATTTCTACAATGCTAACCCAAAAGGCTCTCTAAGAGCCTTTGAAATTTTGAATAAAATTGTGGAAAGTCCACTTACCCCCTTACACTATCATTCAATTGACCATGTCTCCAAACTACCAAAAATTGTCAATGTCCCCACTAATGACGAAAATACCCTTAATAAAAATTAAAATTAAAATAAAAAAGGGAGTACTTTTTTTTTTTTTTTTTTTTTTAAAAAAAGATTGTTTTTAGGGGAAAAAATATTATTTTTATTTGTTTTTATTATAGGGGTATTTTTGTCTTTTTGACACAAATTTCCTCCAAAAGTGTTTTAGATACAAAACTTACTGGTGTAATTATTATTTTTAAAGTCACACGCCACATATAGATTTGTTCTATAGTGATTGCCATGTGACATAATTCGGTTAACAGTTCTTAATGGTGTAATGGATGGAAGGGGTGTGATCAAACCAATCCTAAAGCATACAGGGGATGATCAAAGCAATTTAAAACTTGGGTGTGATTAGAAAGGGGTCAAATAAAGAGAGGTGTTAATACATTTTACCCAAAATTTAAGGCTATCACATCCTATTTTGTGTCATATATGAAGCAGAGGGCTTGTGGTAAACTGTGGAATCTTTGTATTTAAGTAGTTCCTTTTCTTTATTAAATCCTATATTGTGTCTAGTCTTCTACGTGTAAATGTAACTATAACTGATACAACAACACATATTTCTTATAAAAGAGTATAATCTTGTATATTTCTGGGGTGACCAGATGATACGTTTTTAATTCTCATTCTCTTCTAGATGGTGTTTGACAACCCGGATGTGGGATGTGTCTCTACTGTTCAGTGATTGTTCACTATTCAATTTTGTCGTTTTGCATTTGAACTTGTTGGAGAAGTCAGCCTCCTCAGATTTTGAAATTACCGTGATACCCCTTTATGCTTTTCATCTTCCTTACCGCCCAGTCCTCACTTGTCAAGAACTCAACCATGCATGGCACCAACCAGTCCAACACTCCCTGACTCGACGCTCTTCCGGCTCCAATGATGCTCCCAGTGAGCACCAAAAATGCTGCCTTGGCCTTGAACCCTTCGCTCTTCGCCAATGTCCCCAACCTCGGCAAACTCTTGCGCAATAGCAAAAATCGGAATCTTCGCCAATTTCTCCGAAACCCAGAAGAGCGAGATCCCAAGGGTGAGCTCGTGGTATCTCTCTCCAAACTCAACCTCTTCGCATGAAAGAGGAATCCCATCTCTGAACAGTCAGTCGCTATCACCGATTGGGCACAAGAATTCCAGTACTCTAGGCGATCATCTCGGAAACGAGAGGCTAAAAGATCGGAAAAAGGATAAGAAATCATTATCCGGTAGTGACAATGGGGGTTTTCTCAATAGACAGAGAAGTTCCAGCGAGTTTGGTAGGTTTGACAATCACAAGGAGAGCGCCAAAGAAAACAACAAACCGAGGATGATCGGAGGGTCTATGAGATTCACCGAAAAATTAACGCTTCCGGGAAAATCTTCATCTTTGTCTAAAATTCCGGGTATTCTTCCTGGAAGATTGTCGGTAGATGGAAGTGATTTCTACTAGAAAAATTATGAACCGGAATCGGATTCTTTTACCAATACTTTTGACTTGGACTCAAAGTCCAGCAAGATGGATTCTACGACTACAGGAAAAAGCTCAGCGAGTTCTCGCAGTGCTTGTGGTGGTAGCACCGCCAGTTCAAGCAGTGGTGTTGGTGGTTTTCGGTACTGATTTCGCAGCAGAGGCATGATGATGTGGACAAAGTTCCTTCAGCTTCGTGGGAAGAACGGTCGACTCTGAAGGACTGTCGAACAAAGAGGACTTTGAAGCTGGCAACTGTGCTGAGGGAAAACAAAAAACTAAGGATAAAAATGTCTTTTTCCGGATACTGACTTATGTTTTCAAACTCTAGTCCGGTCAAAAGTATCAAGCTGCACAGTACAAACACTGAACAGTACAAACGCAAAACGGTTGTCAAACAGGGCCCCGATGTTGTTTGAGATGTATGCCTTCTATGTTGGTCATGTTTAGTTTATACCCTTGTCTGAGATATAATGAAGTAAGTCACTCCTGTTGCCTTTCATTTAATCTGCCTAGGCGTGTACAGAAATATAGAACTGATCTGCGATCCAGTCCTAGTTTAGGCTATTCAATTCTGACAGAATCTTATCTTTTATAAGAAATTTGATGTGGCAGTATAGGATGGGGTGATTTCTACATAGTCTGCTAATTAGGGCAACCTGCCTATATCTGACTTAATGCTGTCTTGTTACAGATGAAGCAGAGTCATCATTCGTATCCTTCAATAGTATAAGATTATGTTTTGTTTATGAGATCAAGTTTTAAATCTTTACCTAACAATATATGTCCTGTTCTTGTCAGGATGGTCACGAGATTAACTTTATTATGTATCTGTGTTTTCTGTTTCTAGGAAACTATTATAAATTAAGTTGGGAGTTTTGATGGGGTAACTTCTAGTCTCTAATCGGTATGATATTTTATGCATTTTATGCATAGTCTTCACATCAAAACTCAGTGGTACGTGAAACATTGATCCCATGAAATTTTATCCGTGTTGAAAGAACAGAAACTTTCACACCTACTTGGATCTTAACCATATTGGAGTGGATGAGTACTCTTCTTTGCTCAATGATGCGTCTCTATAAATTTCACATGTTTCTGTGATGTGGATAATGTATCCTGGACTTTCTGTAGAATCATTTTATATTTTGATGATTATTTTTACTTAAGGGGGGAAAAAAATGAAGAACTGTTAATTTTTAACTCGTGCCTTTTATGCTGTAGATGGATACTGTGATTTCACAAGCTCAGGCAACACTTGGTGTACTTGGCATCCAACGTTCTACTTTTGGTGGTATCAATTCAAAGCTCAGCAATGTTGGCAGCCGCCTTCCAACGGTATAAAAATTTCATTGATGTAGTTATTGATACTGATTATTCTCTGTTACTGAAAAAATAAGTCCTGTAACCCAAAAAAAAAGAAAGAAAGCAGCTTTGAACTGTTTGTATCAGTTGAATGACATACTACATTGACATTATGGTGCAGGTTAATAGTATTCTGTCAGCAATAAAAAGAAAAAAGTCAATGGACACCATTATACTTTCACTAGTTGCATCGGTGTGCACATTTCTCATTTTTATCTACTGGTTGAGCAAATGAGGCCGGCGCTTTTGGTGAAAATTGTCGTGTTCTTGTTGTGATACCCTTCTTGTGGGCTGAGGAGGATGTCTTACCTGTGATGAGGTGACTTTTTTTTTTTTTGGAGGGTAAAGGGCATTATATGATATATCTTCTTGGTGGTCTCTGTAACAGATTGCAATGCCTAGTGAAGCCCAAACTTCTAGCTTAGACTACAATCCAATCCATTGAAATAAAATTGATGTCGCTGGTTCTAGACTTGTATAGCCTTATTATGCCTTACAATTGGCAAATTTTATAGAATGATGGTAAGTTGATGGCAAATTTAATCGAGATTATCTTCATATTACCATCCTAATCATGTGTTGATTGCAAAGTTTGTTAATTTGGGTCATAATTTTGAAATTTGCTGACAGATCATGCTTAAATAAGATCAGTTAATGTTTATTCGATCCAATGACATCTCCTTTCTTCATAAACAAGGGGAGATCAACCGATTGAACTACTAATCAAAGCGATCCTTAAGGTTTAATCTATTATGAAACTGCTCCCTCTATCTCACTTAACTATTTTTTTTAATGAAATCTGATGTCAAATGCATTGCATAAATTCGCTTCACCATGTCATAAAATTGTCTTGTCAGCAAATCATTAAATTTCATGTAAAAAAAAAAGAAAAAAAAAGTGAGGGATCCGTTTGTTGTTGGGTCACCCGACTCACCCCCTCCTATGACAAAGGGATGGTTGCCTGGTCACTATCCCTCTCATTATTATTATGAGTTTTTTTTTTTTTTTTTGGTTTGTTTTTTTTTAGGTGGCAAATAAGCCCGACGAACAGATGAACACAAGTGTTAATTAATCTTATAAACTCATAAAACTCAATGACCAATTCTATCACTTTCTGCTACTCAATGAGTATTTTGATAAATATAAAAATCATAGGAACATTGTTGGATTCAACCAAAAAAAGCAAATTAATAATGATTTTATTATTATCACTATTATTGTAATACCCCGGTTTTATATTGGAAAGATGAGTAACCCACATAAAGAGTGAATGGGTTATAAAAACATTCATGGGTGATAAGTTTTATAGTGCTTACTTATTATGTGAAACTGAATTTTATAAGTAATTGTAGATAAGCTTTGAAATTTTATTAGTTAAATATTTCAGGTATGTTGGGCCTCATGTCACTTGTTAGGAAAACGTTTAATTGTACATGTGAAGAGAATTATTAGAATATTAAAGCAAATGATTAGAACTTAAACTTTTGAAATAAGTGATAACCCAAACACATAAACAACACTTGAGCCTTACCCATCTTCAGTCAAACTTGGTTGCTCAAGAAACGACGAAATGCCAAAGAATCTGGCCATATGTTTTCATATTAAGGTTATTTCCATCGATCGATATGACATCTCCCCATTAATGCTTTTGTAACAATGGAGAGAAGCCAAACGTACGTAGGGACGAGCTGGAGAGATCTTATGATTTCTGGTGTGACTTTTGGAGTGGCTAGAGAGTTGTAGAATTCTTCCTCTTTGAGTTGTAATCCTAAATCCCAATCCATATCCTCAGCTCTTTCTCACACGTACGTGGGTGATGGGATATATAGTGATGGGAATTGTGAAGTCCTTAATTAACTTTCTCTCCAAACAAACAACTATCAAACACCCATTTAGACGCACGAGACAAGCAGACAAAAAATCCAACACTTGATTTGCTTCCAAATCGATTTGGACAAAGCAAGCAAATCACAACAAAAGGAATCATATTGGGGTATCTCCGAAAAAGACAAGCAAGTGCACTCAAACCCAATGACATGTTTCTTCACTATCCATCTATATCTCTCTTTTCTTTTGAGTGTGTTTCATTAATATAGGCCAAAAATGATGCTTATCCAACGGGCTTACTTTGGGGATTTTGGATTATTGTGTTAATACTTTGGCATGGGAATGCACTCAAAACACCAATTTAGGGCTCCATACATCAACTTCTCCATCTACTTGTCGGCCACTTGTCGCCTTCAAATTGCTTTCATCAACCTGTAGGGACAAAAACTACATCTCCCATTGACATGTGGGAATCTGTCGATGGTTTCTTACCTTAGCTTCATTTATGCACACGAGGATTGCTTTATATATTGAAAAGACTAACACCTTACATAATCTTTTTAAAGATATATATGATCATACCAATATCTCGTATATGTTGATATATAATTATTCTACCCAAAACTTGAGTTCATGGGTTTTAACCTATTTGTATTGTATTCACAATTCATACTTCTACTACGAAACCTAAGTTAATGGGTTTTAACCGCTTCAAACCGCCATCTAAGGTAGCTTCGTTCTTGGCTTTTGAGTCAAGAACATGATACATCGAGCCCATTCTCAATAGTTTTTAAGCTTTTTCAAGCATTGTTTTAGTT
Source organism: Carpinus viminea (assembly GCA_013348765.1). NCBI lineage: Eukaryota > Viridiplantae > Streptophyta > Magnoliopsida > Fagales > Betulaceae > Carpinus > Carpinus viminea. Next base: position 40,851,114 of record CP054667.1, on the reverse strand, counting down.
ATTCTAGGGTACGTAGTTGTTCGATTGTCCTACCCTTATTTTGTGTTTTGTTCTTTGTTGTTTCTCCTTCCTCTCCCTCTGCCCTCTTAACTTGCTTAGGAAAAACGTGGTTTGTATTATATCAACAATTCATACTTGTAATACAAGCTTGCACAATTTTGTTATTGGATTTATCTCAAAAGGTCTCGTACCATTTTAAAGAACATGCTCTATATAAACACACATTCAATTTCCTACACTCAAGCAATGTGGGACGCCATAATCACCTCCTCTTAGGACCCAAAGTCCTCTTTGGCAACCCTCATAGGCTTATGCATGTTTTCCACAACTCAGGCTAGGCTTTAACTCTAATACAATATGTAACAATCCCTCTCCAAGTGAGATATGATGCTGTCCACTTTGGGTCTTAGTCCACACGATTTTGTTACGAGGCCTTTCAAGGTAAACCTAATAACAAAACCATGAGATTGAAGCCCAAAGCAAACAATATCATACCATTACCACTTTAAGTGAGGTGTTCCAATACTTGTCCACTTTTTATAGATTAACCAAAATTTGGTTCTTTCTAATGGATGTGATTTGTGATTTCCCTTAATTTTATTTAATTTTTTCACATTTTTATTTCCCAATATAAGTATTGGGTGAAGTTCATACTTTCTCTTCCATTTTTTTTTTAATTTTTTTTTTCTCCCTTTTGTTTGCGCGGCAGCAAAATGAAGAAAGCGGTGAAGTCATATTATTTTTAATTACAAATTTATACATTTAATTAATTAATTTATATTTTAATATTATTTTTCATATGTACTCAAACTCTTTCTAAATAAGTAAGACCAAACGGGTTGAATGTTTTTTTGGATGAATAAGTAATTCTTTTTGGATGAATAAGTAATTTCATTAAGCACAAAACTCAAAATGAATCGAGCAACACCTCAAATACAATTACAAGCCTTTTGCAAAAGGCTGGAAAAGAACAAAACCAAAACAGGAAAAAACTTGCAAACCAACATTACAAAAGCATATCAGCAAGTAAATTCCAAAAGGAACACAAAATGAGCTTCCATTTCCCGACAATTCTAGTTCTGACTTCCCACAAGATTTTCTTCAAAAGCTACTCTTCAGTACTTGGAAGAGCTGCATGTATAAGCTCATTCCTTGTTTGACAGAGATTGTACACACCATACCCAAAAACCAGTCAACATAACAGGCATTTAAGAGTTTTATACCCCCAACTGCTACACGCTTGCTGCACAATATATCATCCCAAATCACAAGAAGTCTTTCAATTTTGCAATGTAGCATGCAGAAATTTCAAATTCTATAGCTAAAGTTGCATTCAAAGAACAGATGGGCACGATTTCCAGTTGGTTATGACAAATCTGCGCTAAACTTCACCCTTATACCCCCATTTGAGCAATATCTCCCTTGTGATAAGCCTATCCTTCATAACAAGCCACAAGATAAAGGCCTGCTTATGAATGGTAAGAGGGAACCAAACCAACTTCCATCTTATAGCCTCTTCATTCTTCTCTCTAAAGACCTCCCATGTATCTGAACTTACATATAGGAAGGGAGGCAGTCCAAACAGGTTTATCAATATGTCCCAAACTAACTTTAGGAAGTCTTGCTTGAATCTCTATTAGAGCCTTTGATTTGGCTGGTCTCCATAGCCAATCTCCATTGTGTATGGCAAAAGAAAGCTTGGCTTCAATACTACTTTGAGCATAATAGACAGTCCTGTGATAATCCACAAGATAAAGGCCTGCTTAGGAATGGCAAGGGGGAACCAAACCAACTTCCACCATATAACCTCTTCATTCTTCTCTCTAAACGGGTTGAATATTTAATTTACATAAGAGGTAAATTATGGAAACAATGTTTGAACTCAATACTGCTTCTCTAATACAATATCAAATAATTAATTATCTCAAAAACTTAAACTAATAAAAAATAATAAATCATTTAACTAAAGGTCACGCGTCAAATGAATTGCCAACAACGTAAAGTTAGACTTGCTTAAAAGCGATTAATGGCTTAGCATGTTCAGATTGATGAAATATAATAATAATTTTAGAATATGTTGAGGAGGGAGAGAACATAGAACACGATATATATATGAAGTCATTTCGCTTTAGTGAAAGAAAAACTCAAAATCGAAAAATGCTTTATAAAATTGAAAAAGAAATACCATTTTTCAGAATTAAAGACACCTTTTTGATCAAACCGAAACTATTTTTGGTTTGACTATTATTTTTTGTCACACCAAGCACCAAAAAATACAAAAAATATTTTACACAAAAACAAACGAAACATTAGCAAAGAACCAATCATATATACTTAGATGTCCAAATAATGTTGATTTGGAGTTTACCATGCATGCAATTAATAGTGGAATAAATTAAAAATTTTAATATGTGAATTATTGCATCATCAACTTATGCAGTAAACATGAGCCATTGATTTTTTTCTTATTATAAGTTCCGTTGATCCAAATGTTGATTTTCACTAACACATCACCATATATATATAGGTGTATAGCAATAGTATGGGAGTACTAAATAGCTTTTCTCATAAACAATAGATCAAGTCATTACAGATTATTGAATTAAATCACAATAGTGGCGCATGTGAAGTTGATATTATTATTATTATTATTTTCTAAAATTTTGTCTTCATATTCTTGTTTGGCTTAATTTCTTATCTGAGTTATAAATTTTGTTAATTATATTTTTGCTCAACAAAATATTGAAACAATATATATATATATATATATATATAGATATAGATATATAGATATGTAGTGCTTTTATGTCAACATTGTAAAATAAATATAGAATTAGCTATTAGTCTTGTTATATGTGGTTGACCAAAAAAAGGTATCCCCGATAAGGCAATCCTATCCCCCATGGTAGCTAGAGCCTAGAGCATGGGTTGCTATATCGATTGTACCAGAAAAGAATTGACTCCCATAATAGAGAAGTACTATTGATTTGCAATGATCATATATGCACAATCATAGATCCTAGAAGTTTATTTTTTGTTCAAAAAAGATGGTGGTTTTGCTAGCTAGTAGCAACCAAGACATGAGGATCAAGCACTTGCCAGAAAAGAAAGAAAAAAGTGGGGGCCTAGCAAATGACTTTTTTTTCTTTTCAAATTGGTATTGAAGAAATATCTTACAATTTATTTAAAAATATTTTGAAGTGTTTAAAAATATATTAAAATTTTAATGTTATTAATAATAATTTATTAACTTAAATTAAATTTAATGTGTCTTTTAAATATTTATAAACATTTTACATGATGATAAAAAAATTTCTGTCATAGCAAAAGTAAAAGTAAAAAAATACAAATTTCACTAAAACTTACTTTGCCGACAATAAATAATAAAAAAAAGACTTAGTTCCCGACAAAAGAGTACTGTATTACATATAAATAAACTCTCATGACTTTATATATAAAATAAAAAATAAAAAATAAACTCTCATGGGTGTCGTGTGACTCGTGTCGAGGATATATAATGTCATTTGAAAAGGGCGATTCTTGTAGTAAAAGGGTTTCCACAGTGAGTGCTATTGCCTTTTGGTGACTCTGACATATACGCTTTGAGAATTCAATTTAATATTTTTTTGGTAATCGGTCGGATTGATTAAGATCCGAAAGACAGTCGAACGAACGAGCCATAGAATTAATTAGTGCCGTTTGAAGCTAGCCGGTTCTGTATGCCGCACGCGTAGATTGTGAAACCCTTGTTTCGGTTCCAACAAGATTGCAGCGGGTAGTGAAAGCCCTAGCTGAATTAGTTTAATTAAAAAAGTCTTTGTTTTCTTCCCTTCTATATATATATATAAGTATCCCATACCAAAATTGAGTTCTAGCTGAATTAAGTAGCTAGCCCTAGCTGAATTAGCTTAATTAAAAAAGTCTTTAAATAAGGTTGACTGGCCCAGAGTGATTTTAGTTTTAAAGAGTTCTTAAAAAGTATAACAAAATTGAGATTTTTCTAATTGTTATACTTGGGGTCTTATTCACAATTTTAATTTTTTTTTAAATTAAACGATATATACAGATTTTATCATATTAATCTTTGTCGATCTGTTGTTTTGATGAGCTCCTGTTCTTCCCAAGGAAAAACATAAGTTTATATGATAATGTTACAGGTCCACGTAACATCAATGAACACCCTTTTAGCTACCCTCCTATATATATTCGTGAAAAATCTGCTATCAGAATCTTGAAATGTTAACCAGAAAAAGAAAGAAAGAAAGAAAGAGGATGTTGCGTAATCCTGATTGGTACGCAATATACTTTATGCTTTTATATATATATATATATTCCGATCGATATGACTGAAATTTAAGTTATTTTGATACTCCAGCTTTGCCATTAATTAATTATAACCCTAGTTATAATTGTTAGAACGAAAATGATCTAACTTTTGCATGTTAGACGGATCGAGCGTTCTACTAACCCCGCAGAAAAGGAAGATTGTTGTCAGTTGGCCGCTAATCCTCTGATTGAAGGCATTTCGATGTCCAAGTTAGTGTTTTTGAGCTATGGGGTGAGAGTGGATGGAGATGCATAAGAGAGCTCCTTCCTAGGGAACGAGCCCCTTATTTTGGTGTAGAGAGAGTCATCGTTACTAGGTACGTCCCGTTGGGACCCTTCTAGGCCTCTGTAGTTGTAGGGCTTTTCTTGGGCTTGAATTAGATTGTTGCACCTCTTGTGAGCTCTAGTAACAATAAGTTTTATTAAACTAATAATTAAATGATTAAATTTATATCTTTTTATCAGCTCAGCTTAAGCTTTTGGGATAACTAATATTTTAACAAGTTTTGTATTTAACTGGTCCTGGTAATTCCTAACCCAATTATTAATTACTTTGCTTGAATTGCATCTATGAAGAAGCAACTTATACTTGCTTGCTGCCTCCATATATGCTAAATTATGTGAATTATTGCTTTAAATCATTTTATTTTGAAGATCACTATCGTAAAAAGTAACACATTTCAATCATCTAAAATAGTAGATTTTGATATGTGCTACCTTCTACCCCAAGACTTTCTAAATCCCATATATATGTACCGACATATAAAATAAGGTCACTTTTCCCCTGTCATTTTCCTTTCTTGTCAAGAAAAAATAACCCTATAAAACACGACTAAAGAGCTTTTTACGTGATCTCGAAAGATGGTTCTCACTTATCCACCAAATGTCAATGAATTACATCCCAAGGCAAGGTGAATGATCTAAAACAAGTGTAGCTGAAAGCTCCCTCCTATTGAAACTTCCATTTTTTCGGCTAATTGTATTGGTAATGATTAGATATTGACAATAGGCTACCAGATTCCCAAGCTCATACGTACACAGATGTGATGGCATTTGTATGTGTGGAGCCTTACCTAACATTTGGAATCAGAGATTCAACCGTATGTCACTTAAATCAACTAGCTAGCTAGCTATGCTACTTTGAGAAATAATGTCTCCCTAATGGCATAATCAAAGAGCTAGAGAGAAAGAGAGAGCTAGATCTATTATTGTGGATCAATGCTTTAGGAATTGAATTATTAATGGATGAGAAATGTTACGTGATAAGTGCTTACTCTTTAACATGATAGATGTAGAAAGAGAGTAAGCAGTGGGGATTAAAAAAAATTACGTTGGAAAGTTAACACACATGGCAGCTATCACATTAGAGAGTATAGTATGCCCTTGAGAATGTAAAAGAGAGTTTGTTTTTACACTTTCTAAGTACATACTAATTAAAATTATTTTTTAAACTCCTTAACATAATCGTTAGAAGACTTATTACCTAAAGTTCTAGTGTATATAGCCTAGCAAGAAAGTGTATAGAGCACTGTCCATACCTTTTTCTAGCTTTAGATCTTCCTATGGAGCGAGAGAACAAAGATAACTACTGAGCCAATTTTATATGCACATAATGTGATAGCTGTAAAAAGAGGGTAAGCAATGAAATATTTTACAATGCGGAAATATAAAGCAAAATAATAAACAAGAGAAGATAAATAGAAACAAGATTAAGGTAGTTCTACAATATGTCTATATCTAGACACTAAAGCCCTATAGCAACTATGAAATTCAAGAGTAAACACTTGAAAATGTAAAAGAGAGAGTTGGATCATCTAGTATTGTTTTTTTTTTTTTTAATTAATGGAATGAGTTCAAATTTTGAATGTGGGAAACAGTACTGTGTGTGTATATATATATATAGTAGTTATGGTAGTGAAGGATAAGCTTCTCCTTTCAGGGAAAATTGGCATTGGCTGGCTCTAGATGAAAACAGTCCTTATCGTGCTTAGTTTTGACGTTAAAAAATTACCTATGTCGCCTATCCGAATTCTTAGAATAGTCTTCAATCATTTTCGCTGAAACTAGAGATGTTTTCAACTTTGAAGTAATCTTGGGACACAGTTGAGCTGTCCCACACGCACAACCTAATTATATAATTTGCATATGCTAACACTATTAATTATCACTAATTATAACACAACAACGACAATAACAATGAGTTTCAAGACATTTTTAAGGTGGTTAACGTAAATTACTTTGGTTCTCATGGATGGTTTGGTGGGGTTAGACTAAACTATGATTCAATCGGACTTGAAGAAGCGCCTACAGTTTTCACTGTTTAGGCCATTTATGTGCAGTTCTCAAAAGGTAGGTGTTACTATAATCATGCATGTACAAGTAGAATATATAATAACTATAGCTGATTTCTCCCGCCCAAGCCCCCCAAGTATGTTCTTAAGGCTTACGGCAATCTCTCACTCAGTCCCAAAGATCAGAGATATGGTGAGAGGTTCTAGTCACCTGAAACATATATGATATGAAACAGCCTATTTTGCTAAAGGAATGAAAAGGATGTAGGAAAGTAAAATTGGTACAATAATATTCCAAGTAATTTTTACTTTCCTATATATATATATATATATATATATATATATATATGGTCATCCTGCAGAGGGAAAAAGCAATTCTACCAAGCTGATAGATTTGGTCTTCATGAACGCATCTAGAAGAATAAGCTAGCTAGCTAGCTAGCATGCAACATCATTAAAGGAGCTTTTACCTGTCCTGAAGTTCTAAAATCTCCATACTTGGCAACATCAAGTCGAGTATTAATCAAGTGAGATTTATTACAAGATTTTCTCAAAGTAAATGAAGTGTTTAGAACAAAATAATAATAATAATAACAATAATAATAATTCACAACAGTAAATGAGCTTAATTCTTAGTTGAAAAACAAAGTTAAGTAAATGGCAAGCTAGGTTGTGTGGTAAAGGAAAGCTTCAATAAGTGTAGAATTTCTATATTTTATAAAACTTGAATGGGAATACTTAATTAATGGATGAATTCTTGAATACTAAGATCATATGGAAAACTGGTTTATTTGATATTAGACAATTATAAAAGCTTGAAGTGGCCGGATTTTAATACACACTACAGAAAAGTTACAACTAAAAGTTTAACATTCGTCGCTAAAAGTTTATTAGCAACAACATTGAATATGAGCCCGTGGTTTAGGTTATTCAGGATTGTGATCCGACTTAGCTATTAGGATCTTGACAAGCTTAACTTTTGGTCTAGTTCATCATGTTTAATACTTTAGTACTTTTAGCATTGGTCCGATAATATTTTCCTCTATTTTTTTTTTTAAACATAAATATGAGGATTTCATTGATTAAAATCATGAGTATAAAACTTTTACAGAGCATAACAACAAGCTCTTATAGCACAAAGTATAAAACTCTGCAAAATCATAGCCACATGCTATGAGGTTACAAAGTCATAATAAAAATAAAAATTCTTACAACTAAGTATTATCTATGGCTTTAATCTTTTGCTAACTATGTACAAATACAGATAAAAAGTAGATCTACTCTGAGCATATTAGATCTAAGACATGAGTAGCCAAATTTCTTAAGAAAATTTATTTAAACCGACCATGAGAGATAATTAACATTAGATGTATATTTATTTTCCTCTCACTTGATGACCGGTCTTATACAAAAACATTAGATGTATATTTATGTTATATTTTGATGCTTTAGTTTAACTCTATTTACTACCCAAAAAAAAATGAGAGAGAGAGAGAGAGTTTAGTGACATGTACACAGTACACATAAATTTAAAACGGCACATTTTAGTGATGTGTTATTGTGTAGCACGTCACTAAAAAAAATTGTGACATGTTAATTTTAGCACGTCACCAATTCTATTCACACGTCACTAATTGGTGATATGTGAGAGAGTAACACATCACAAATTAAAAAAATAATACAAAAAATGAAAAATAAAATAAAAATAAACAATTTAATGACGTGTTAATGTTCACACGTCACCCTAATAAAAATCATGAGCATAAAGCTCTTACAAAGCATATATAACAAAAAGCTCTTATAGTATAAAGTATAAAACTCTGCAAAATCATAGCCACATGCTATAAGGTTACAAAGTCATAATACAAATAAAAATTCTTACAATTAAGTGTTATCTATAGCATCAATCTTCTGCTAACCATGTACAAATACAATTAAAAAGTAGATTTGCTCTAAGCATATTAGATCTAAGGCATGAGTAGCCAAATTTCTTCAGAAAATTTATTTAAACCGATTGTGAGAGATAACATTATATGTTTATTTATTTTCCTCTCACTTGACCGGTCATATACAAAAACATTAGATGTATATTTATGTTATATTTTGATACTTTAGTTTAACTCTATTCACTACCAAAAAAGGGGGTGGGTTAGTTACGTGCACATAGTGCACATAATTTTAAAACGTTACATTTTAGTGATGTGTTATTGTGTAACACATCACTAAAAAAAATTGCGACATGTTAATTTTAACAAGTCGCCAATTCTATCCACATGTCACTAATTGGTGACGTGTGAGAGAGTAACACATCACAAATTAAGAAAAAAATGAAAAAAATAAAAATAAACAATTTAATGACGTGTTAATGTTCACACGTCACTAATTAGTGACCTATGAACTTTAAGACGTCACCTTATCAAAAAATAAAAAGTATATATTTTTTTGGGAAAAAAACACGAATTTAATGACGTGTTTGTCTAACACATCACCAATTGGGTGACCTGTTAATATGATATGTCACCATATGGTGACGTGTCATTGTAACCACGTTGCCCCTGGGTACGTAGGGTTGGCGTGTGAAAATACACACATCACCCCTTGGTATGGATGACGTGTAAAATACACACGTCACCCTAGTAGTGACGTGTTAACTTCTAACATGTCAGTCTCTCCTCCATTTTCGATGTCCTAGCTCCGGCCATAACTCTCCATTAGTCTCCCAATCCCTTTCCATCACTGATCTCCCTCCAAAGACTCCTTGTTATCTCTCTCATGCTTCTCTCCCTCCGCATCTAGCTATCTCTCTCCAACAGATATGTATATATATATATTTGATTTAGTTTATTAATTTATTAATTTTTTTTTAAGTATTATATATTTGTTTCAAATTTAATTTTTAGTTTAATTTTGTTGTATGGGTGGATTGTTATGACATGAATTGTACGTATAAGTATCATATATAATGCTGAGCTAGGCTATTTTACTTATGAACTTTAATTGTTTAATTTTTGTAAGTGTCATATATAATATATGCTAGACTCGGCTATTTAATATATAAAAGGTTACGTGCCAATTTAAAACATGTCACCAATTGGTGATGTGTCAAGATTGGCACGTCGCCTTTAGGAGGGTGACATGCGTAATTCCCATGTCATTATTAACACATCACCATACCATTAGTGATCTTTTTTGGCCTAAAAACGTCACTACTGTTAAGTTATTAAAATGCAACATTTTTGTAGTGGTTGATTGTCTATTGTGGGCTAATCAATAGCTATCTTGTTTGTTATTAAGTGAAGTCTTCCGTTGCCTACGCTCTCGTTTGCAAGGAGAGTTGAACGTTCCCTTATGTTTCCACTTAGCTCGAATGAGAATGAAATAACATATTATGGAATCAATTACTAGTTAATTTTTCTCAAGGTGTTGAACGGGGGCTCACCCATTCCACTAGTTCTTGGCCAATTTGGTTCATTTGGTTGCCCTTCTCCTGCGGAGCTATCCCAGGCTTGTGAGGAATTCGATTGGCTAACTCTTTCTCATTTCGGCCTCCGACGTGGTAGCAAGCCAGGCTAGTTGGTCGGCTTCTCCATCCGTTCTCTTTTGGCTTCGTACTCACTGAGTACTTGTCTGACCACCAGCTTGGAATCACCATGGACAAGTACAACCACATCTCCTGCCTGCCCCGACCCACTTGGCAATGATCGACCCGACGACCCTGCAAGCAATGATTCACATTCTACCTGGTTGTTCCAGGCTTTGAAGTCGAACCGCAGGGTGTATTCAAACTCCATTTGATCGATCAGACGAAGTAAGTCCATCCCGGCCCCACTTAGTTAATGGTAAAGAAGCTCAACACACACCCCACTTCAAGCAATTCCCCACCAGATGATCCTAACCCTTTAATCAACCGTCGCTCACCATCATATTTTAATGATTGCTGCTATCGATCATACATTCTTCATAATGCACCCCTCATAGTTTTGGCATTCAAAAGGGTTAAATTGTACATAATATAAAGGTGTTAACAGAATGCTGTAAAAAGAAGAAAGCAATACTCTTTTTCTTACTAATCTGCATATTGATGGCATTCTTAAGTATAATACACTCCTGCAGTACTAGCAGCTAGGGAAAATTAATTAGGAGAAGTCATTGTTTGTATGATGTATAAACCATTATGCAGGATGAGGACAGAAGCGTATTAAGAGAAGTCATTGTTTGTATGATGGATGAGACTTTATGCAGGATAAGGACAGAAGCGTTTGTGGGAAGATTTTGAAAATCCTCCAACCCTCTTTTCTACTTTACAAAAAACCCACACCTTTTCTAAGACATGTCCCTTCTACACGCCTACATAATCACATGGAATCCAGAAAAGTGGATACTTGTACCTTGGATTTTCAGTATGTCATAGGTTATACTAATCCATTACTGTGCCCAAAAAAGGGTAAACCTTTGGTGACAAGAAATATAAAGAGACAAGAGTGGAAAGACAAAAGAAAATTAGAAATGAAAATAAATAAATAAAAACATTGAATGGGGGTATATGCAAGGAAAAGAGGTACATGGGTGTTCCTGATGAGTGTCAGCCAAAAAGCTTTCTTTCTCACACGCATACACAAGCCCACACACACTGACTCAGAAAGAGGAAGTCTTATGATCCAAGTGTTTCCTATATTAAGACCTTGTAACTGCAAAAAAGTGATGCATCCTTCCATATATACATAGTACAGAACACATTTATTACTCCATCAATAAATATTTCATCTTTCTTGCTTCCTAGTGAACCCAACAACAAATTTCATCACACCCACAAGAAGGAAATTCCCATAACATTTTCTTTTCTCCACATGGGCCTTTCAAGATCAGAGCCAACTCCCTCAGAAACTTCATCCCTCATCTCAGTTTCGGAGCCTCAACCATGCCCAAAAGCCTTCACAAAAGAGGGAAAACGGCAGGGAAAAGATCTTTTATTGGATCTAAGCCTCTCTAGCAAGGATTCCAATGGTGGGTCGACGCCAGAACTCAATCTCATCGACTCTTTCGTTGTAAACTCACCTCAAGGTAATGAAACAGAGCCGCGGGTTTTCTCGTGCAACTATTGCCAGAGGAAATTTTATAGCTCACAAGCACTTGGAGGGCACCAAAATGCGCACAAACGGGAGCGGACGCTCGCAAAAAGAGGTCAGAAAATCAGCGCCGGTTTCGGAAACCGATACCCCATCATGGCTTCTCTGCCTCTGCATGGCTCTTTCAACAGGTCTCTTGGAATTCAGGTGCACTCCATGATTCAGAAGCCGGCTCACCAATCATCAACCGTTGGCTCCTCTTATCTCTACTGCCAAAATATGTGGTCGAGACAGCCGTTGGATCAGCAGCCAGCTGTCGGACTGCTTGCACCGGAGACTTACGCCGGAGTCGCAATATCGCCGCCCGCGAGTGGCGGAGTCGCAAGATTCGATACCGTTCGTAAGTTTTCTCCGGCGAAGACTGAGCGAATTGGAGGGCTTTGGTGGGATACCGTTGGGAGTTTGAAGACTAAGCAAGACGAATTGCAGAAGCTTGACTTGTCCCTTAAGCTCTAAGTAGTTTTCTTTTTTCCCCGTCTTTTTTCTTTTTTTTTTTTTTTTTTCAATTGATTTAGAAGTGATTTTTCATTTGATGTTTGTGGTTTGAACTTTTGTAAAAATGCTATTTGGTATATTAGATTTAATTACTTGCTAAAACAAGTCTATGGCTTTGGCTTTGGCTTGGGATCTTCAACTTTGAACTTTGAACTTTGAACTTTGAACTTTAATAATTTCTCTTTCCCGTAAATTTCGTTGTGCTTAGCTGGGTAATCGAAAGCAGCACAAATTCTGTTTGCTTTTTTAGCCGTTAAAAATTTGATTTCACAACGATACAATAAAAGGTCTAACTTCTGTCCTTAAAAGGAATAGTTCAATCAACCACGACTGAGGTTAGCTAGTTTAAATTTCCTCTATTAGAACTTTCTTTTATGGTTTTTTTTTCTTTGGCTGTTTTGTGTTTTCTTCTTAAAATAAAAATATTGACAAACAACATAAATAGAGAGAACACTGAAAAAACACACAAATTATTTTTAACCTTTTTGTAACATCTAAACACTTTTTTAAACAAAAAATATCTCTAAAACATTGACTAATAAGTTACACCCTTCGTCGGCATCTAGTATTAAAGTGAACGCAAAATTTCCACATGTAACGCCCACATGAAGTTTTTTATTTATTATTATTTTAACTATTGAAATTGCCACTAAAAACTACTTCAAAAAAAAAAAAAAAACCCTTCACTGAAGACCCTCGAACCCATTTTGAAATACCTCCCTTAAATTTCAAAAACTTTCAATTTAGTCCCCTGAAGTTTCAATTGCTCTCAATTTAGACTATTCAGTCAAATTTTAAACATTACATGACGTTTATACCACTGACTTTTATAGAAAATTTTAACTTCCAAAACGTTTTTTTATTTTTTAAAAAAATGAAAATCATGGATATTTTGGTCCTTTTTTATTTTGAATGGCTAAAATTGACGGAGTGGTCCAAATTGAGAGCAATTGAAAGTTCAGTGGACTAAATTGAGAGTTTTTTAAGTTTAAGGGAGTATTTCAAAACGGATGAAAGTTCGGATGTTTTCAATAAAGTCTAAAAAATAAATTTAAAAAAAAAACACTAAAGAGGTGGCCAAATCAGTCAAGAAGGAAGAGTGATTCGATTGCTTTCAAAAATGAATAGGGAGTGGCCATACCAGCCTCAAAAATGGTCAGTCACTCTCGAAAATTGATCAAGGGTACCCGAACAATTTCCTTCAGTTTAGTTTTCAAGCAATTATTTTTACTTTTAATAATTTTTTATGGACAATTTGATGGTTCAAATATATATAAAAAAAAAATTTTAAAAAAAATTCTTGTATGTGTTACAAGTAACTTTTTTGTGTGCGTTTATTTTAATGTTAGATGCTAATTGATGGTGTAACTTGTAATGATAATGGTAATTTGAGCGGATTAATTGTCGTTTTTAAAATTTAGTAATCTACATGCCAAAGAAAATAAATAATAAAATTCATTCGCTATTTCATATTTCACCCATTTTTATATAGTGAATTGATGAATTCACCATTGAATTTGTGCATTACCAAATAAACGGTGGGGCTAAATGTATTTTCCATAAAATTATAACTCAAATAATCCCATGCAATTCAAATTTAATTTGGGTTTGAAGGAAAGGATACTCTTAATGGATAGGTGCAACCATACATGTTGTCCTGTTGTGGGTCAGTTTGATCGAAGGTTAATCCATCTTTATAACAAAGGGAGACATGTTCTAAGAGATCAACGTGGCACATATTCAAATGTTTATAATTGCCCTTTCTTATTGTTATTTTAACATGGGCTACCAAATATATACTATTTGAACGGTTGTGATTCGCCTAAATGACAACATATTTGATCCACTTGCAGTTGAACTAATAGACCATCTCTATTAGGACCAAAGAGGTTGGTGTAGTGTAGCAAGAAGCCATGTGAGAGCTTTGAGAGACAGATAAATCATAATGGTTATCACATCTTTTCTCCTTTTTCATATTTATATATTTTTTAATATAGGGTACATTAAATTATGGGTAAATCTTCATTGTCTTTACTTTCTTACCTAGAAGATCTACAGATGGAGCCCAGTGATTGGTGGGTCCAGATCCACTTTGATGTGTACAAAGTAATATGATATTAATCATAATGCAACAAAAAATCTCCAGGAATTAGGATGTAAAGTAACTGAAATCTTGTTATAATGACAGTTAATTATCATAGTAATCTCACACTAAGATGACAGGAGTGTGACACAAGTCTTGTCAATGAAACAAATTAAGCTCTTGGGGCTTTGCCACTTAACTTTGAATCAGATGGGGTGTCTATTTTCTTTGTGTTGGACTGCCTTAGTCCTTACCATATTCCATTAAAATATTTTGGGGCCTTCCATTTTGCCTTTGAATTAAGGAACACCTTCAAATTACCAGACGGAAAGAGACTCTTCAAAGTGTGGAGCTATCATTTGCTGAGATTAGGTGTGGGATATATTAAATCAAATTTATTGTTTGTAGTCTTCTTAGTTACGATGATATGATCAATAAAGGTCCAAAAAAGACATCATTTTTGTCCTCAACCTCATTTTAAATACACCATTTGAGTCCCCAAATGGCTAAGGGATAGCTCAATCAGCTGTGGACTATGTCTCATGAAGCGAAGGTCACTAATTCGAAACCTCCATCCCCCTTTCCCTTATGTGGACATGTCCAAAAAAAAATACAACATTTGAATTTTGGAGGGACTAATTAATTTCACAATTAATTAACTTTTCCTACCACTTTTTAGATATAATAATGTTTGGGACCATCTTTTTTATCCTCTTTCTATCGTCCTAAAGTTGATGTGAATCTTAAAATCACAAGAAAGTAAAAAGACAAATGAATGTTTTCCCATGGTGGAAAGCACCTCTAGACGCTGTATATAAAATAAATAAGACTAGGAAGCTTATGGGTGTGAGGATTATTGTAAGGAACAATATGGGTAAGGTCTTGGCACCTATGTGTATATAACTCTTTTTCGTGCATCACCGACCCAACAATTGTAAAGGCTTATAGAGCTTTGAAGACAGTATTTTTTTGACAAAGATTTGGGCCTACGAAATGTTATTTTGAAAGGTGATGCACTGGAAATAATTTATGTTTTTCATTAACTATCTTCAGTCTTGGCTTGTGATGCATACAATAAAGAAATCAAATATAGCGGCACACATGTTGGCAAAGAGGGCATTCCAAACATCAATAAAATAAATTTGGATGGCAAAATATCATGATTTTATACTTGTCCAAAACAAAAAAAAAAAAATCATGATTTTATTCATGACTATGACATTATACATGCTAAAAGTTGTAATCTCTTACGCCTTTTGAAATGATTCCCTTATAATCACAAGTTAAAGTCGCCACAATAACCTACACATATTTATAACCTTCTCATAATATAAGCAAATTACATCAGAGATTATAACTATGCAATGAAGATAACTATACATTATAATAAATAACACACAGAGTCAATATATACATCTATGTATCTTTTAAACTTTTACATTACACTAATTACAAGTTCATAAGCAAAACTATACAAAATGTGTCTAGTAGAACTCGGTGTTATATACATACTAAAAATCCCAACTCTTAAGAGAATGGCTAACAAAAAACTAAATTCAAAACATCCAACATCATATGACCTCAATCATAATAGCCTAGGTATAAGGCCATTGGATCCTCCTCAACACTATCGCCACCTACAACATCAACATTTTTTATGCAGTCGTAAACTTAACCATAATCACACATACAGATTAATGAGTCCACAGTCTCAGTAAGTATAAAAATAATTAAGTTTTCACGATGAGCCGACTTTCCACTTTCTACATTAGTTTACAATAATAGCTACCCAGCATTTCATTTAAAACCATTTCGTAGATAATAAAGTAAACAATGTAGTTAAGAAAATATTTAATACATCATTTGCAATCCAGCTGTAAAAGTATACATATTCTCTATTCCATTCAGTCACATATTCATACAAGTACATTTAGTGTAAACTATCATATAAATTACATCATAAAACATCATTATATATTCGTGAAACATATACACTTAAATCATGTTTTTCGTTATGTTGCTGAGGGACTCTAACCCCTTTATCCTTGATTTATTGTGAAAGTTGAAGGATGAATGAGGCTTCACTTAAACAAAAACTAAATTTTATTTAATTAAATTATTAAAAAAAAAATTACAGGTGGCCATAGCCCACCCCTGAGGGCCAACTAAAGAAAAAAAAAATTGCCAAAAAGCCCTTGGTGATAGTCGAACCACCCCATGGCCAAAGTGGCCAACCACCCCCAAATAGCCAAAGGAGCCACCCCCAATTTTTTTTTTTAATTAATTTTTTTTTTTTTACTCCCGGTCAATTGAAAATGCAAAACAATCCTTACCCATACATTTTCCTCCAAATGTTTAATGCTTGTTAGTCCCAACTAAACACATTATTTTGCCACGTCAATATATTACTATTTTTATTAATTTAATTTAAAAATTAAATCTTAAAAAAAAAAAAAAATTGAAGGGGCCAAGTATAGGATGGCCGCCCAAGTATAGGATGGCCAGAAAAGAGAGAGCACAGAGAGAGAGAGAGAGAGAGAGAGAGAGTGGGCAAAACTGAGAGAGTGATGAGTATTCAAGGTTTAATTTCTGGTTTTTGTTGGGGTTCTGTTCTTATTGATTTTTGGGTAAAATTCCACTTAAGCTTGCTTTAGGTTGAGATTTTGGGGGTATTGATTATATGAATTTGTATTGGGCTTTAATTTGGAAGTGTTATTGATTTTAGGTGATGGATTTTGATGTGCTAGCCGAATGGGTCTTCAAGTTTGGGTGCTGAGCTTTTGAGTTTGATTCTCGGTGGTGCTAGTCGAAATGGGTATTCTGTTCATGGCTGATTGGGTTGTCTTGGAGTTTTAGTTTAGACGTTTCTCTGGGTGTTGCCATTTGGTTTGCTTGGCTGGTTGTCGCCGATTGTGTTGGGTGGCTTTCCGGTGACCTCTTCAATTTTTTATTTTTTATTTTTTTTTTAAGATTTAATTGTTAAATTAAATTAATATGCTGATGTGTTAAAATAGTGCGTTTAGTTGGGACTGGCAAATATTAAATATTTGCAAAAAAAAAAGAGTAAAAATTTGAAAAAAAGAAAAAAAAAATTTAAGAATTACCCCTTTGATTTATAATATATTTAATTTTTTGAACGAAGAAGATTTAATTAATAAAAAGGAAAAACTTTACTTACTCTTTGAACTTTTTCAGTTTTTGCAAATACTTTTTCAATGTTTAAAATCTCTCACTTAAGTGTATCAAAGTTTGGTTTTCTCATTTTGTCCTTTCCGTATAAAAAATGTCAATGTTATCCTTGATTTCAAAACTACACCGTTCTCAAAATGACGTAGTTTTAGTTTTAGAGTAAAGGATAAAATTAGCATTTTATTAGGATTTTCTATACGAAAATGGTAAAGTGAGAAAAAATCAAACTTTGATACACCTAAAAGAGAGATTTTGAACATTAAAAAAGTATTTATAAAAGTGATCAAAATTCATGAGAGTAAGTAAAATTTTTTCTAATAAAAAAGAACAGAGATTAGAAAGACAAGGGGCAAGCTGCCCCAACAAGAATGCAAGCACCATCCTATACAACGCTAGCTACCAGTCAGACCAAAGCCATAAAATTATCAAACACTAATTAATTGCATCTTTAGAGAAATCTCTAAGTCCCACAACCAAGCCCCCAATTGGGGTTGTGCGCAGACGTGTCCTCGTGCCACACCGACCCCGCCAAAACAAAAAGCCATGCACCGACGCACGCCAGAGCGAAAGAAGCTCGAGCCGACCACCCTATCTGACCCATCGAAAGTGGTGCGCCCACCACCCTAGAAGGGGGGGTGGGTTGTTTGTTGTCGTCAAGGGTGTTTCAAATAAAAGGGGCCCCCTCCTGATCAACTGAGAATGTAGCGTAGCCTTTGCAAATCAAAGTAGCAGAGGTGGCAGAACCTGATGCAGACCAGACGTCGTGCTTGGAATAAAAAGAACCCAAGCTTTGACCAGCAGCACTTTCCTCATAATCCTCAAATCTTATCCAGAGGCTTGACCAATTTGCACCATTAACTTGGATGAACAACGTCAATGATGGTATTAAATATGGTGGAGATTTGTCTGAAAATTCTTGGGTTTTGTAGAGCATCTTTTTCACTTTCAAAACCTGGGCCACCTTAGGAAAAGATCGTGGGAAAACATATTTTGCTGTATCTGAAACATTACTAATTCTGTGGACTAAGTTGTCTGCATCATTTGATTTGACAACGAAAGCTGTTAAGACTAAACAGCACCTGCACAGCACAAGGCAATGATGGTGGGAGGACCTCACGTCACTAATTCTTTCTAAAAGGAAATGGAGAAACACGTGCTATGTCTTCCCAATGGATTTGGGAGATTTCCATGACATTGGCAGGTGAAACTTGTGGTTTTTGAAGACTTGAAGGCCACCACAAACTTAACTATTCATGTGGCACACCGCACATGTAACAAATTTGTATATTTTTGGGTTTATCTTTGTAATGCTAAAGATGGAATGAATTGAATATGATGGATCATGGATGGATTGAATTGAAATGAAATGGGGCCTCCAAGAAACTAATTAACTCCTTTGGGCCTTATATTTGGTTTCGTACCAATGACCATAAATAAAAGTTGGCCAGTTTAACTTGAGATATGATAGCTGATCATAAATAAAAGTTGGCCGGTTTGACTTGATATATGCTAGCTTATTGATGGCCTTGTTTGTTAATGTGTTTTGAGGAGTTTTTATTTTTAGTTTGAAAAAGTGTTATGATATAATATAAAGGTGAAAATTGTTTTTCTGTTTTTAAGAATGTTTTGTTTGTATTTTGGTTTTCTAACTTTTTTGTTTTGAGAAGAGAAAACAAAAGATGGAAAATCAGATGACTTTAACCAACTTAACCATAGATTTGAAAACCAAATTTAACTTTGTATGGACAAAGTGGATTAGTAGAGATGAAATCAGATGATTCCCAGAGTTTGAAAGAAACAAGTCACATTCTTAGGCAGTGTCATGGATCTGAATTTTACTCACCAATGTTAACTACAATTAAATATTTCTTACATATTGCCAACAAAAAGGTGAAGATCCTTGTCACCAAAACCATGCCAACTAATTGCTGGATTTTCAAGAATATACCTAGAAGATCCGGTGCATGCTTCGTCTAAAACAAAGCCTCTCTGCTTTTATATCTACATAAACTGAAGAAGCTTTTTATATTCATGTCCTACCATCTTGAGAAGACCCTCCATTTTGGGTCTTGCCCTTCTGATCCTGCAGGGAATCATCTGGAACTTTTGGTTTATTAGGATGATCTCTCTCTGCCATATTACTGGGTTCTGGTCTACTTTTTGTTTTGATTGGCTCAGTTGTCACAACATCCTTTTGCGCACTACCATCATCTAGGCTTTTGGCCTGACTGCTGACAGTTTGTTTTGTTTCAACCACAATTACTTTTAAAGCCTCCTCAAGTTTATCCAGTCTCACTTTCACCTCTAAAAGCTCTGGATCAGATCCTGCTTCTTTTTCTTCTGAAGCATTTGATTCCAATTCTTTTGCTGCTTTCTCTTCTTCTTCTTGTTTCTTTTTCTCCTCCAGTTCCTAATATTTTGGTGGAAAAACCAATCATACAAGGGGAACCAACTAAAAGCCAAGCAAAACAGGAAGGGTAAAAAATTCTACAAAGACTGTTGTCAAACATACAGCCACAATCCCATTAGAATGAAACTACTTAATCTTGCTTCACATAGCCTTTTAGTGTACCAATTGATACCTTAGAATCGTACTTCTATGAAATGCAGAGGAATAAAAAACAAAGAAAGAAATCTTAAAAACAGTTCTCATCATTACAATTAGAGTTAAATACCATTTTAGTACAAATGGTACATGACTTACGGGAAAAAACCTAGTACCTCCGTTAGGTTCCGTCAGACATGTCATCACATAGAAATGCCACATGTTCTAAAAAATTAAAAATAATAATAAAACTAAACCCTAAAAAAATAATAATAATAATGGGGTGGCCCGGCCAACTTGTTTTGGCCATTAAGGCCAGTCTGGGGGTGGCTGAATCACCCCAAGGCCTTTGGGGATGATTCCCCAATGGCCAAAAAGGAGATGGTCAAAACCACCCGCAAAAGCCTTGGGCCACCCCCTGCGGCCGGCCTGGGTTGGCCGAACCACCCTCAATGGTTCCGTCACCCCCAATGGCCAAAAAAAGGGTGGCTGAAACCACCACCAAGGCCTTGGGAGTGGTTTGACCACCCCCATACCAGTCTTGGGGGTGGCCGAAGCCACCCCCATTGGCCAGAATGGGATGGTTGGGCCACTCTATAAATTTTCAATAATTTTTTTAAAAAATTTTTAGGACATGTGTCATTTCTAAGTGACGACATGTGTTATTCATTTAGTTTGGGCTAACGGAAGTATTAAGTTGGTTTTTTCCCATAAGTTGGGTACCATTTGTGATAGGATTTGAACCTTGGGTGAAAAAAAATAAAAATATGCGAACCTAAGTACTAAAAACGTAATTAACCCTTACAATTAATACACATTATTAACTGTACCTTCATAACAAAAAAAACATATATATTCATCCCAATTTTTCCAACTGTCTTCTTCCCACCAATTCCAGCAGACTAGCGGAGCAACAATATATCAGTCTCCCCGTTATTTACAAAATAAAGGGCATTTCAGTGAATTTAACCTTTCTGCCAAACAACAGGCATGCATATATCCATGAGATCTCATTGTTAAACAAGTTATGACAATGGCAAAAATCCTGACATAAACTAACATGCATGCAATATAACAACATGTATATTTTTATGATATTCCCCACATGTTTGAGGAAAGAAAAAGGGTGGGTGATTTAAAGATAACACGTATTGATACTTTTGATTGACTAAATATGGTGGAAGGTCTATAAACAAAAAGCACACAGATCAACTATATTAGCAGTTTAATTATGGGCTGTGTTAGTTACCACTCCAATTTGACAAATGCTGACAGTACAAACAACTACATTCTACACATGATGTGTTTTTGGACAGGGCCAACATATCAAATCAACTAATGGATTAAAAAGTTGTATGAGTAAAATGTTTCCAAATGTTTAATCCAATACTAGTCGTATGGGATCAAATCAAGTCCATTCCCGTATATTGGTTCTTATAGTGTAAGGTGCCAATTAGTATAGCTGGTAAAGTCAATTGGTGTTCAGAGCCCAAATTGGGGGTTATAGGCTTGAAGAAAACTTTGCAAAGCGAGAGCAGCAAATTTTGAAATTGTACTAAGGTCAAGAGCATCATGAAAGTGCCTGTATATTTAAAAGGCCTATGTGGGTGAGAGTTTTAGGTAATTTTTTTCATTAGAACACAAAACAATATTTGTTGATAAAATATAAATTTGGAAAATACTTTTCATCCATGACTAAAATAAATTCGGAAATTATTTGAAAACTAAAATTAGAAGCATTGAATTTATAAGATAAGGAAATAAAATGTATAGGAACTTAAGAATTCTTCTGATAAATTCCGAACTTCTAAGCAAGCTGTTAAAGGCGACAATTAGGAACTGTTTACAATAATATTTAATGATTGAAGTATGCACAACTATAGGTGTGACAAGTGAGATAGACAGGATTTGCAAATCCCTCCTTATTCTAAAATTTTCCAAAAATGCTCTTGTAAATGCCCTGGTTGTTTGTGCTAAACTATGATTTATGATTGTAGAAAAGAGTTGCGTAAGCTGTATTTTTTTCATACTATATGCATAAACTGTTAGAATATTTCAATAATAGATCTGTTCTTTTTCTATAGCATGTATAAATAAAATCTAACAATGAGATACTTTCAATATTCTTTGGACATGCTTTCAATATTTGTCTCATCAAAGGACTATGCTAGTCCACACCAAAGGAATAAATACAACATAGACTATCAATGTATTGAAATTGCCCTTTCAACTTTGATATTAGAAACTTAGAGGAAGTTCCATCTGTTTTGCAGGTAGAGTAATAGTTTCATGAATTAAGGGATGAGATCAAAAGGGTCAGTACCCAGTGCACGTCCCACCTAAGTGGAGTCTTAGGAGGGGTGACTTAGACACAGTCCTGTAATCAAGGGTTGAAGATCAACAAGATAGGAAACCCCAGGTTATGCACACTAAGATTTTTAAAAATTATGAGTTTGTCACTGCTATTCAAGTGCCCACTTGGAAAGAGCTTCAGAAGATCTCAATGAAGAATAAACAGGGCAGAGATGAGTTTTTTCTTCACATATGCTTTGTATAAAACAAACGAGTTACATGTAGGATGCCTCCTCCATCTCAAGTTCTCATGATCAGATAGATAAAGAATCTCCAATCTTCTTACACAATCCACCTGGTTGGGAGTTTATCCATAATTACGGTAGTCATATTCTTGGAAAAATCTGGATATGCTGGAATCCTGAGAACTTGAATATAACTACTATTCTAACTCATGAGCAACCCATTTCTTGTGAATTAACAGCGGATCAAGCGCAGTTGAAGTGGGTGCAGACGTTTCTGCAGACGTTTGTTTATGAGGCAACAAAGGGGTTGGAAAGGAAATCTCTTTGGCAGTATCTGCTGTTAATAAAAAACCAGATAGGTGATGTTCCTTGGTTACTTTTGGGTAATTTCAATGTGGTGCAAAGCGTACAAGAAAAATGCATAAGGGTAGATTGAATGGTTATGAGAATGAGTTTGTGGAAAGTCTAAGAATATTGGAGATTCTTGATCTATCTTTTACTGGCTGGTATTTCAAGTGGAACAATAAGTGGGCTGGTGTAGACTTTGTTGCTTGAAAGTTTGATCGGGTGACGGAAAATGTAGATTGGGTCAATGCTTATGGACAGACTTCAGTTGAGATTTTGGAAGGTAGTATTTCGGATCACTCTCCTGCTATCATTATGGTAGGAAAGGTCCAAAGCCTTTCAAAATTTTCAATTTTTGGGCTGATCATGAGAGATTTATGGATTGGGTTGAAAAGGGTTGAAGAATTTCTGTGGGAGGGACTTTTATGTTCCAGCTATATACCAAGATCAAATCTGTCAAGAAAGTTTTGAAGGAAGTTAATAAAGAGGAGTTTGGTAGCTTACAACCGAAGGTCATTCAGGATCGGGTTAGGCTTGAGCAGCTCAAAAGAATGTGATCCTTTACAACGGCAATGCAGGGTGAGTGGAAAGAGAAAAGGAATGTTCGCATGAATATGTGTCAATTAGCAAAGTGGAAGAAATTTTTTTGAAACAAAACTCAAGGAATCAATGGTTAGATCTTGGTGACCAAAATAATTTCTTCTTTCAAGGGATTGTGAAAGTTAGAAACTCAAAGAATTTGATAAAGCACTTATGGGATGACGATGGGGTTAGAGTAGAGGAGAGGAGGATTTTTTCAGAAAGCTATTGGGATCCTCTTCTAATCAGATTGATGGGCAAAAAGCAGGGAGGCTCGAGCAACTGTAAACAAGAAAATTCCTAACACTGTTAGAGCAGACATGGGAGAGGCTTGAAATACGGCAACCAACCCAAGACTGAGGAGAGGCTTCTGTAGAACATCTCATGGGAGATTAGAGTGAGAGTTGGCTAAAGGTTGATTTCAGAAGACCCAAGAAAACCTAAATCTCTGTTTGAGTTGGAGTTTACATCTTAACATACTTAGCTGATAGTGTAAATGCTTGGTTACAGAGTTTTGAATGCTTCTAAACTACTTTGGTAGTTTGGTCCAATGTTAGTACTGGAGTGTTGTACTGAGTTTGTTCGTCTATAAAAAATCTCATTCAGAAATAAAAAAAATAAAAAAAGGTTTTAATGATTAGAAAGAACAGTAGTAATTTGCATGATTTCATGTTCTACATACTAGATCCTAATTGCCAAATGATACTAATGTGTAGTCTAGAGACATCAACTTGCAGAAGCAAGATTAATAGGACACACAAATAAGAACTTCAAAGCATAAAAATCTAAATCATTAGCAACATACCAAAAAATATATTATATGCAGGTTTTTAACAATAGAGTTGCTAAGTGAATCAGTACTCACCACTGAGTATCCTTAACTTTTTTAAAGTGAATTCCATGCACAAAAGAAGTATTTGGGATGCAGCGAAGAAAGAAAGCAAAGCAAGCAAAAAAAAAAAAAAAGGTCAATCAACATTCCTCAAATGAAGAGGGAAAAAATGACCCAAAAAAAAAAATCTGACAAAAGACAATGTCAGAGTTATATAGAAAAGAAAAATTACTTACTGCTTCCATTCTTCTAATTTCATAGCGAGCATATTGAGCCACCAAAAAAACAGCTGTCACAGGAGAAATAAGTTTTTTTAGATACTAGCACCAAACTTAGAGACATGTCAAAATAAGGTACATCTAAGTTGTGTAGACTGATATACCCAAGGAAGGCATTAAGGCAAAGAAGAGTTGTACCAGATGGAAATCAATCCTGACCATGGAAGAGAGACATTAGAATATGTACGAATAATAGAGTTGGAGATGCAAAGAGGGTAACCAGATATAGGCAATGTGAAAAGTACATAATTCCTGAGGAAAATGGTTTACAATAAATACACATGGATGCACACACATGCATACACACAACATTTCTGTTACACTTAAAGTGGCCACTCAAAAACATGAGCATGGACGCGACATGTCACCAAACCTTGTTGTTGAACACATTGAAAAGTTCGACAGAAAAAGAGAGGAGCAGATTCTCAATTCACCTTAGTTTCCCGAATAAAAATTCTCAATTTCATTGATATCTCAAAATGAGTGGAGTATCCATCATAACCTTGTTACATTTATTTAACTTTACTGTACGATGTAGACTAAGAAAAACAAGGTGCCAGAGAAGGCATTCTTCTGACAGCATCCTAAGATTTTCAGGTGAAGCATTCAATACCTAAGCACAAGACGTGCACCTGACATGCACGCCATGGCATGCATGATAGCAGACAGAAAGCAACTTGTCTGAATGAGCTATGAACCATTACATTCATTAGACATATCAAAGACCAATGAAGCCAACCCCGTTTAAGAACTAGAGTAGACGAGAGTAACGATAAAAATACGATATTGGTAACATTTCAACAACAATCCAAAACCATTATAATTTATATTGAGCTAACAACACTCTCTATCGAGTTGTGTCATAAGATGTTTCCCAGATATATTTTAATAGTTAATCTTGTCTTTCTGAGAGCTTTTCGCTGAATGCATCAAGATGAGAGTGAAATCTTAGAACCAACAACCATGATGGGTGTTCGGTAAGGAACACCACTTCTAATTTTAAGCTAGTTCCTTCTCAGAAATGTAATCGTTCCAAGTTTCACCACCCTCAGATACAATTGGTAGCCACTCTAACTTCTCTAATTTCAGTATCCTTTCTTCTATTTTTCCAACTCATAATCCTCATTCCTGCTCAATTGCTCAGCTACAAATAAGAAGAAGAAGGAAAAAAAAACCCACATTCCTGCTCAGCCGTAGCCGTAGGCTACCTACATTCTCTTGCTTTTTACTAAACACTGCTGATATGCTTAAATTTATGCAGATAATAGCCACGACCCACTTCAGACATATCAAAGACCAATGAAGCCAACCTATTTGACGAAATACCCACGAGAAGCTTAAACTCCTCAAACCAACCAAAGCAAAAGCGACATTTAGTACCAAACAGATAACCAACAATTCAGAAAGAGGCTAAAGTTGCAAGCAAACAATACCCAAATTTCTTTTTATTGGGAGGCTCGGTGAAAAGGATCTTAGCGGCAGTCGAGAAGTCCAGCTTGTCCAGCTGCTTATACGCTTCGTCGTATTTACCTAGATTCGATTCAGCAACCTTATTGTCACTGACATTTCTGCTGTTATTGTTTGTGGGTTTGGTCGTGTTGTTGATGTTGTTGTTGGCGGTGGTGGAATTTGGTCTTGTTGGGACGGGTTTCGATCGCTTTGCGAAACGGACCCAAGCAGCTCTGGCGCGAAACATGGTTCTTTCAACATTTGCGTGTAGCTAGCTTTCATGGGCGCAAATATAAATCATTTCAAAGTTTTACGTAAATGGCCCTTCAGATTTATTTATTCTAATAGTAACTATTCCTCTTTGATCCACCAATGTCCACCAGATTGGGCTTTGGGTGAAAAGTCCTACCGAGACCAACCACTAGGCCCGAAATTGACAATTAATTAACCCGGCCCAACAACTCGGTCCATCTCTTAGACATGAAGCACAGGATCACCCTCTTTTGTCACCTTATTAGAGAAGCAGATTCTTCATATCATAACAACTAAATAGTAAACCATTTTATTCCTTCATATATGCTTCACAATAAAAAGTTTTGAAAAAAGGTAAATAAAAAGTTGGAAAAAATATAAAAAAATCCCCCTTAAACTACTAGTTGTTTGCAATATAACTCTTCAATGTTCAAAAAGTATTAAAGTAACCCTCCAAACTACTAAAATGTATTAAAAAGGTAACTTATTTTTTTATATTCCTATAATACCTCTATTCTTTTAACAAATAAAATAATAAAATAATTGTAAAAAAAGGGATAAAGTCCACTTAACCCCCTCAAATGATAATCTACCTCCCCAAACTATCAATTACGACAACTTCACCAATTTGTTGGGTGCAGGAGGGTTTGGATCGGTCTATAAGGGGATCTTTAGTAATGGAACCATTGTGGCAGTGAAGGTTCTATATGGGAGCTCCGATAAGAGAATTGAGGAACAATTCATGGCGGAAGTTAGTACAATTGGAAGGGTTCTTCATTTTAATCTAGTTCGTCTTTATGGTCTCTGTTTTGAGAAGAACATGAGAGCAGTTGTTTATGAGTACATGGGGAATGGCTCGCTTGACAAGTACTTATTCCATGAGAAGAACATCTTAGGATTCGAAAAGCTTCATGAGATTGCAGTTGGAACAGCCAGAGGGGTTGCTTACATGCACGAAGAATGTCAGCAAAGAATAATCCATTATGATATAAAACCAGGAAACATTCTCTTGGCCGGATGAAAACTTCTTTCCTAAAGTTGCTGGTTTCGGTTTAGCCAAGTTGTGTAATAGGGAAAATACTCATATCACAATGACAGGAGGAAGGGGGACTCCTGGTTATGCTGCACCAGAAATGTGGATGCCATTTCCCATAACCCACAAGTGTGATGTTTACAGCTTTGGGATGCTATTATTTGAAATCATAGGTAGAAGAAGGAACCTAAATATCCAACTTCCAGAGAGCCACCAATGGTTCCCAAGGTGGGTTTGGAAAAGGTTTGAACGTGGGAGAAATGAACTTAGTTTGTGGAGTAGAGGAGAATCATAGGGAGACGGCAGAAATAATAGTTAAAGTAGCTTTCTGGTGTGTTCAGTATAGGCCTGAATCCAGGCCTGTGATGAGTGTTGTGGTGAAGATGTTGGAAGGAGAAGTAGAAATCCCAACACCTTTATGTCCATTCCAGCACATGAGGGATGTTACCCCTGGTCCTAATGCATCTTTCAATCCATAACAGTCTGGTAGCACTTTTGATTCGGAATGTTATTCATCTCAAATGGTTACAGGGTCTGGCTTTGTACGTGCTGCTCCTGTGATGAGGAAATATGAGATTGAAATAGCTTCTACTTAATTAGGTGGCTGAAGGGTATGTGTTTGTATGTGTTTCTGTGTATGGGTGAGATCATATGACATTCCTGATTTCGAGTGTTGTTTGAATGATGGGTTGTATGGAATGAATAATATGTGTATGAACGATTGTTTGTAGGAAACTTCGATTGTTCTCTAATATATGGTCGTTCCAAAAAAACTTCGAACGATCATGTGTTGCAAGTTTTTAATATAATAATAATATACTTTGCATTTATTAATGTTTTGGAAAGCATTTTACTTACTAGGGAATTGGCAATATTTGTACTTGCAAAAATTAGTATATGGTCATATGTCATTATTTCTAATTTTATAAAATTGTTATTAATTATTGGGGTATTAGATTTTGTACTTCATCTTTTGATAGTAAGTTTTTTTTGTATTGTATTCGTTTATAAATATAAACTTGTTAAGTCAAATCACGTAAATTTTGATATCTTGTTTGAATAGTTTATTTTTCATTATGCTATCCCGTGCTTCTTTGGAATCTAAAATTTATTTCGTCAAAAAAAGAAGCCCAAACTTAACAAAATTGCCCCCTTAATTACGTACATTGTAAAAGGCTTATTAAAACTGATCTATTATAAATAAAAGCCTAATAATCCTATTAAAGTTGTTAAGAGGACTCGCTATATAATTAGACCCATTACATTTTTCACCATTTCAAAGCACCTTGGCCACAAGATGGGGTCTTCTCCTTATTTTTCCTGAAAAGTCTTAAACCTTCTTCCTGTTCTGGGTAGTCCTTGTCGAGCGGGCTTTGTCTACCTCCTGATCGAAAGGTCTTCAACTAGTTATCGTGACAGATGGACTATATTACCACGGGAGTACTCCTAATCCGCTATACATGAGATTTTTTATTATAATTTAATTTTAAAATTTAAATGTATCTTCATTGTAGTTTTTAGGGAATTTATATCAGATAAGCATGGGTCGGAGGTCCAAAATTATTATATACTTAAGTTTTTTTTGTTTGACAATTAAAGGCATAGGTACATCGATGCCTACCATAAAATCCTTCCGTCCAAATTTGTTAACTGCGGTTACCTTTCTTAAAACGCACCGTTTTTTACCCATTAAAAATTTTTTTTTATTTAATTTTAAAAATTAAATATAAAAAAATTAAAAAAAAAAAAAGAAAAAAAAGAATGGGGTGATTCAACCCCAAACCGGCCGATGGGGAACCAACCACCCCATGGCCCAAGGGGTGGCTTGGCCACCCCGTTAACTCTATGAAAAAAAAATAATAATAATAATAGAGGGGTGGCCGAACCACCCCATAGGAGGTGGCTGGCCACCCCTTGGGCCATGGGGGTGGCCGATAACTCTATGAAAAAATAGAGGGTGGCGAACCACCCCATATGGGGTGGCTGGCCACCCTTGGGCCATGGGGTGGTTACACCCCGGATCGCCACCCCTTATGGGGTGGTTCGGCAACCCCTCTTTTTTTTTTTTTTTTCCTTTTTTTTATAATATATTTAATTTGTAAAATTAAATTTAAAAAAAAATATTTTAATGAGTAAAAAACGGGGCGTTTTAAAAAAGGTAACGGCAGTTAACAAAATTGGACGGAAGAATTTTATGGTAGGCGTCGATGTACCCATGCCTTTAATTGTCAAAAAAAAAAAAAACTTAAGTATATAATAATTTTGGACCTCCGACCCATACATATCTAATATAAATTCCCTAGTTTTTATTGTATGTTATAAAGTAAGTACGTATAAAAAAATATCTCACAGCTTTAAATTAAAAAAAAAAAAAGTCATTTAATTTTAAAATTTTCTCCAAATTGGGTTAGAGTAATTTTCTTCAGCCTAATCTATAAAATATATATATTTTAAAAAAAATCCAATATATATGATTTTTTTACAAATTTTATGGTATTAATATATTTAAGGACCAGTTCACTACTTAATAAAAATGAAAACATGGAAAGAGGAAAAAGAAAAAAAGAGGTGTGATATAAGCACAACTTAAGTTCAACTTTGGCCCAACTTGGCAACTTTTAAGTCAAATTTCTTTTTCTCTCTCTAGTTTAAGGCTCTCTCTCTCTTCCACATTAATTATTATTATTATTATTTTTTAACTTAATAGAAAAGTAGGGTTAAAGTTGGACTTAAATTGTGTCTTTATCATTTTCCAAAAACAAAAAAAAAATCGAATTATTTGTTTTCTTACCGGATTTGGACATTAATAATACTTAATTTATTGAATAAATGATTTTGCTTTTTTTAAAAAAAAAAAAATTCAAAATATAGATATGAATTTTATGGTATTAATATATTTAAGGACCGATTCACTGCTTAATAAATATAAAAATGTGGAGAGAGGAAAAAAATATGATTTGTAATATTTGTTTCCTTTTTGGTTTTGGACATTAGTAATAATTAACTTATTGAATAATTTGTATATGAAAAACTTTTGAAATATAATTAAATGCCCTTAATTACGCAAATTTAATGACTGATTTTTTAAGTAAAAACTAGTTAATTAACTCTTAAAAAAATCGGTTCAAAAAGTTTGCCTTAAAAAATCTGTTTTGTCTTTTTAAAAAAATAGTTCACACCACATATCGGAATTTTAGACTATCTCTAAAGAGTAATTTGACTTTTATATATATATACATATATATATGATTGTATCTCTTTTTTGTAAAAAATTTTGGGAGATAGAGGAATATGGAGGGTGTGTTTGCTGTGTTTGGCAATGAATTGAACTGGAGGAAGTAGATTGGTACTATACCAGATTTGATTGATGTGAATAAAAAAATAAGAATGTTTTGTATAAAAAAATGAAAATTTTTATTTTATAATGATTTTTTTATTTGAAAATTGATAAAAAATAATTGATATGATATAAAAAGGTAAGAATGTTAGGGTTCATTTTTAAAATTTTACAAAGTCTAATTCGGAAATTTCAAAAGAGATGAAGGAAAAGCTGGGAAAAGTCAAATTGGTCAAGGATTCCCATCCATTGGATTTGGTGGGGCTTTTTGCAGCGCTTTGGAGGTTGAATCGAGTGCTCAACTACAAATGAGGGGGACTCGAGTTAGGTTCAATCCATAAAAAGTTGGAGCCTACCATAAGACTTGTGAAATACAAGTTATTCACGTTCACGACACTTGCCATGTACCTTCAGTTTTAAAACCTCATAATACTCTAAATTCTATGTTCATACAGTACTATTGCCTCATTCCATGCGGTTTCAAGACGTACACGCCATGTTTGTCGAAAACAGTCCCTCTCTACTTTTTACTATCTGGGTTTGTTGTTGGGGAGCCCACCCCATGTTTGTTTTTAGAATCTCTCACTTCTTCTTCCTTTCGGATCAGAAGTGGGAAAGATTCTTCCCTGTAGCCCTTTCCTTTATTTGCTTAGAAAAAAAAAAAAAAAAAAATCAAATTGGGCTAGAGTATTCATTTGGTGTATTTAGAAAGATATTATTATCTTTTGTCTTTTTTCTTCTTTTTTTTGTAAATTTTTTGGACAAAATTATTTTTATAAATGCACTAAATAAATATTTTCAATTTCAAATGAAATGAAGAAGATCATTTTCTTGCTTGTTATTAGATGAATAATAAATAAAAGTATATACACCACTTATTTTTAAAAGTAGCACTATTTTTTTTTTTAATTGAAAATGAGAAAAATGTTACAATGGGAAATCTTTACAACTCTTGATCCCAAAATGAAAAGAGAGTGGGAGATCCTATAGAACAAAACACCAAAAAAATGATGAACTCGCCAACAATATACTCAAAATAAAAACAACAATGCAACGTTACAATGGTGGACTCCCATGGCCAAGGGGGTGGCCAAAAGGCCAAAAACGGAGGAAAAAAAAAATTTGGATGGCCTGGGGGTGGCTCCAGCCATCTCCTTGGCCAAAATGGACCACCCCAGTTTGGCCAAAGGATTTTTCTAGCTAGGGCCACCCCTTGATTTTTATTTTTATTTTTATTTTTTTAATAGTTTTAGTTTTTTAATATTTTTTTTTAAATTATTGATTTTTTAATATTTAATTATTTTTTTTACTATTACTTTAAAAATATTATTTTTTATTGCCCGGCTACAGCAGGGTGCAATAGTT
Organism: Carpinus viminea; assembly: GCA_013348765.1. NCBI lineage: Eukaryota > Viridiplantae > Streptophyta > Magnoliopsida > Fagales > Betulaceae > Carpinus > Carpinus viminea. The sequence continues at coordinate 40,819,052 of CP054667.1, read as the reverse complement.
TTGCACTAACGCACCTAAGCCGGATCCCAATCTTAAAACCTCATAAGTCATTATGCTCTAAATTCTATGTTCATACTATTAATTGCCTTATTCCACGCGATTTCAAGACACACCATACTTGTTATTGGATGAATAATAAATGAAAGTACTTATTCTAATGAATCAACATAATTTCATGGTGTTTTCTTCTTGGTGTTTTTGAAGGAGCCAAAAACAAGTGATTAAAAGAAAAAAGTGCAACAGAGTGATCATGAGAGAATAAAATAGAGATCAGTCACCATCTGTTTTACAATGGAAGAAAAGTTTGTACATCTGTCTTTTGTATTCCATTTTGAAAATAATCTACATTATTTTTGTACTCCATCTTTTGATAGTGAACTTTTTAAAGATTGTCTTTGCCCGTAGGCCGTAGACGTAAGCTTGTTAAGCCGAATAACTTAAATTTTGGTGTTGTATCTTATTGTTTAATCTTTGTTATTTCACATTCTTCTTATTTTTCGTATTTAGTGAATATTGAGAAATATGATTAATTTCCTAACAATATATACCAAGTGGCTGTCGATAAAAATGCTTCATGGTGAATGAAAGAAAAATTATTCTTTATGAAGTAGAACTTCACCCTGAAGAATTCTGCTGGGTGAGAAAACAAGTGAGAAAGAGAACAAATACTGAGTAATTAATAAAAGGTTGGAGCGCATCAGCTTCCCATGTACTATCAGTTCTAAAACCTCCTAATTAGGGGTGGGCAAATTAACCGTTACCGATTAACCGACCGATTACCGACATTAACCAAGCCGATATAACCGTTACCGATAATTAACCGATTGGTAATCGGTTAAAAAATTTATACCGGTAACCTTATCGGTCGGTAATCGGTCGGTTAAAATTTTCATATCGGTTAACCGATATGACCGATAAATATTTTTAATTTTTATATATTTTTTTAATTTTATACTTTTTACTCTTTTAATTTTTATTTTATAATATAAAAAAGATGTAATGGATCAATATAAAAAAAGTTTCAATAAACATTTTTAGCCATATATATATTTAGGCCCCCAAAAGGGGCAAAACAACTAATTTTTAATAAGTTATTTTAGGTTTTAGCCAAATAAAAAGTATTTGAACTCTCAAAATAATTAATTTTTGGCATAATTAGCAACTAGTAAAAAACTTAATAAAAAGTTAACAAAAACCGGTTAACCGATTAACCGGCTAGTTTAACCGATTACCGATATGACCGATTAACCGATTAACCGATAGCTTATCGATCGGTAATCGGTCAAGAATCGGTTAACCGATAACTCTATTAACCGGACCGATATGACCGATACCCAGCCTTACTCCTAATGCTCTAAATTCTATGTTCATAGGCTATTGCCTCATTCCACACGGTTTCAAGATACGACCTTGCTCTGGTTTGAAACAGACCCTCTACATTTCATTTCTTTTTTTTTTTTCTATTACTTGTCTACATGTAATGTGAGATATTTATTCCTCAACAATTATTTGATGAATAATAAATAAAAGTACGTGAACCACTTATTTTTAGTGGTGATTTTCACTACTACGTCGGAAAAAAAAAAAGCATTTAAAAGTCAGCATTTATGAGTAAACGTAGATGGTACGAAAAAAGAAGGAAGACTTTAATTTCGTCTAGGGATCACTAGTCAATAATGCATAAGACCCCACCAACGGCTCCGTTTGGAAGTTTCTCTCTTTTGTTGCAAACTTCATATTGTTGTAGATATATAACCATTCACCCATTTCGTTTTTTTTACAAGTTCTCAACTCTTTTATGTGCTATAGCTCTATTTCCTGATTAATGTCGTCTGCAGATGGCCAAGGGGTACCAGATGGTGTCGTAGCAGCTGTTATTATAGTGAGCTTGGGTAAGATTTTAAATATTTTCTTTTGTTAGTTTCTTTTCCAGCTTTGTTAGTTAATCTCTTTGTTGACTATTCTTATTATTACTAATTTACTGTTAGTGTATATGTGGGGCTTATCCTACATTGATAAGATTGGGAGTCAAGGCTCCTCTCTCTCTCCTATATAAGGAGACTATTGTATCCATTCTAATATCATCTCAATACAATGTAGTCTATTGACTCTTATTGTGCTTCCGCTCTCTTCCGCTCTTCTCTTCTCTCTCTCTCATTCTTTCACTCTATACAATATATTTAACATGGTATCAAAGCCACCTTTCTTGTGGCCTCCAATAAAGTGGTACTCCCGCTCCTTCTTTGGCGTTCCTTTAAACGGTTGCCCAACTCCAGCCGACCATGCCGCCAATGCGGTATTCCCGCTCTTCCCTCGGCGCTCCTTCCGGCGGCCGCCCATCTCTGGCCGACCGCGCCACCAGTTCCTCTGACAGCTTTTGCCCGAGCCTATGGCACCGCCACCGAGACCCCTCTTGGCCAAAAGAACCACCAAAAGTGGTGTCTCAACCCCGGATCGATGGATCTATGCGATTTCAGCCCATTCTAGTGTTGCACGTGCACCACGCTCCTCCCCAAACGACAGATCAGACACTTCGAGTTCAGATCCGAAGAGATCACCGCAGTCCAAGCTTCCACGCGCCTACACGCGCGTCCAGAAGGATCTACCAGTTTGCAAGCGTACCTCACGCGCTCCCACGCGCCGCCATGGTGTGGCATGCTCCTCCACACACCGGTTTCACGCTCCCATGCGCTCCCACACGCCCTAGATGTAGCGCCCCATATTTTAATAGTCTTATTTTTGATATATTTACTTGATAACATTATTCAACTATTTTCTTTAAGGAGTTTATAGTATTATGGAGGGTGATAATAAGATAATGGTAGTTATGGAATAATGTTATAGTAAATGGTAGATGTAATAATAATATTGGTAGATGAAATAGTAATGGTAGGTGAAATAGTAATGTTGGTAGGTGTATGGGTAGGTGTAATAGTATGGGTAGGTATAATAGTATGGGTAGGTGAAATAGTAAAATAAGGGTAGAATTGTAAATGAAAGGTAGAATAGTATCTTAAAATTTTACTATAAATAGAGCTTCTCCCTTCACAAATTCATCACTCCTCTCCCTTCTCTTCTTATTATATTCTTCCTTCTTCCGCTTTCTACTCGGTCTTTCTTCTTTCGGAAGTGTTTACATGAAAAAGAGAGAGAAAGGGCGAGTCAAGGCGCCGCAAGAAAGGAAGAACATGAGAGAGAAAGCGGTCTTAAGAAATTAGTTCAAATAAAGTAGTGGGTGATAGTCAGATTGGAGCAGCTAGATTCTTTTGAAAACTTAAGCCTTAGTCTAAAAGTAAGTACATTCACTACCCCTTCTAAAGTTATCATGTCATGCAATTTATGTACAACTGTAAATGTTTATGTATTTTTATTTACATATTATAAAGTTATGTGGCATGCATGAAAGATTGAGAAAGATGAATTTCTTTGTGAACATGATGATTATAAAATAATAATAAAACCCTCATACATGTTGCCCTAAGATGCATCAAAAGAAGTACAATGAGAAGTATAAGAAATGTTATGAATGTTTATGAAATGAGGGCACATGTATAGAGGAGTATTTTGGCCCCAAGAAAGAAAGAATGAGAGGAGTTCGGTACCGATACTCGGATGGAGGCGAAACCATTGAAGAAGGCTATACCGACGGTGGTATTCTATCAACAGATCGTTGAGTGCACCAAGAAAAAGAGTTAATTGACGATGAGGCATGGCTGAGGCCACGATTGGCCATGGTCACAAGGACTAACCTCGTACAGGGGGTAATAGTGTACATGGGCCTTAAAATGAGAAATGACAAGATAATTGCATCAATGATTTACAAAGATGATTTATAATGATGATTTATGACGACGATTTATAATGATGATTTATGACGATGTTTTACAATGATGATTTATGACGATTATTATTACTAGATAATATATTATTTATTTACGAAAACAGTTTTCAAAAACTGAGAACAATGAGTAAAACTATTTGTGGTTGTGGATTTTACTTGCTGGGCCCCCTTTGGGCTCATTCAGTTTTATTTCTTGTTTTCGGTAGAGAGCATCTTTGGAATAGGAGGCGGAATGAATGGAATAATTATTAATATTTTCATAGTCCTTTTCAATTTAGTTATTGTAAAATTTATGATATTCCACAATTAAAGTTATGTTTTCTAAATTCACTTGTAATAAAAGCTCTTGATAAATGTTTTATACATTTATCGTACTTTTTAAAAAAATCAAGTACTCTGATAGACCTTATGAATCTTTGCAAAAATTTTATTATAAAAGAAGAAAGGTGACAAACCCAGCCTTAACGGGCTAGGGGTGTTACACTAGACCTTCTGGCGCATGAATTTCATGCTTCCACGCCATCTTGGCGAGATGCTCTGCAGAATGGCGGGGCTTTTTAGTGCGTGCACACACGCAGCGTTCTTCAACCTGTTGGGGCACATGATATGCACGCGACTTTGCAACCAGCACACTTTGGCGCGTGCACTACACGCGCTAGACGCTCCTCATCACTCTCCAACTTCCACGTGTCCTCTAGAGAGCCGCCACGTCAGCACTAGCCTCTGCCATGTGTCAAGCTAAAAAAAAAAATCAAATATGATCCGGATCCAATATTTTTCGGCCCAATCCAACGGGTTAGAACCGGATCTTCTCAAGTGAGTCAGACCTTTAATCGGTCCAGGGGTTTCGATCTTTTAGGCCCATTTAAACCGGCCCATTCAAATCGGGTTTAAAACGAATCCAAAACCATCGACCCGGTTTAGTGGGTTAGACCTAGATCTACCAATCTGGCAATCCAATCCGTCAACTCGACCAAGCAGGTCTCATTTCGGTTCGGATCCTCAACCCGATTCATATTATATTTGGGTCAACCATATTAAATGGTCCATGGGTTATGGCAAAATATTGGCCCATTTAACCAGCCCGATCAGCCTATAAGGCTCTCAATGCAAGTCTCAAGCCCAATATTTTGTTGGGTCCAGCAGCCACCTCTAGCCATCAGCTGCCTCTACCCGCCACCTTCCACCGCCTTCGGTAGCCTAGATCCGGCCACCTCCAGCAACTTTTCCGGTAGACTTAACAAAAAAAAAAAAAATCATGAATTTTTTTTAAAAATTTTTTATTTTATTTATGCTTTTGTTTTCCAACCTCAATGTTTAGACACATTGAGTTTGAGGGGGGATGTTAGTGTATATGTGGGGCTTGTCCCACATTGGTAAGATTGAGAGCTAAGACTCCTCTCTCTCTCCTATATAAAGAGACTATTGTATCCATTCTATTATCATCTCAACACAATACAATAGTCTCCTTATATAGGAGAGACAGAGGAGCTTTGACTCCCAATCTTACCAATGTGAGATAAACCCCACATATACACTAACAATTACAACTAGTTCTGAACATCCAATGGTTCGGTTCTCACTGAGTTCTAACACTTTGCAGTAGTCATCATCGTAAAGATTTATCTTGTGTGTGCGCACTGTGCGGGATGCGATAAATTTAAAAGAGCTCGAGTAGTAATTGATAGCAGAACTATTGCTAGCAAAACTATTGCTTCGGACACAAGATTTCAGACGCTCACCATGGATAAATTTCTCAATGATATGGAAAGAGAGAAACCAATCAGATTTACCTCTCAGCAGCTCAGGATCGCAACAGACAACTTCACCATTTTGTTGGGTGCGGGAGGGTTTGGATCGGTCTATAAGGGGACCTTTAGTAATGGAACCATTGTGGCAGTGAAGGTTCTATATGGGGGCTCTGATAAAAGAATTAAGGAACAATTCATGGCTGAAGTTAGCACAATTGGAAGAGTTCATCATGTCAATCTGGTTCGTCTTTATGGTTTCTGTTTTGAGAACAACATGAGAGCAATTGTTTATGAGTACATGGGGAATGGCTCGCTTGACAAGTACTTATTCCATGAGAAGAACATCTTAGGATTCGAAAAGCTTCATGAGATAGCAGTTGGGACAGCCAGAGGGGTTGCTTACATGCACGAAGAATGTCAGCAGAGAATAATCCATTATGATATAAAACCAGAAAATATTCTTTTGGATGCAAAGTTCTGCCCTAAAGTTGCTGATTTCGGTTTGGCCAAGCTGTGTAACAGGGAAAATACTCATATCACAATGACAGGAGGAAGGGGGACTCCTGGTTATGCTGCACCAGAAATGTGGATGCCATTTCCCATAACCCACAAGTGTGATGTTTACAGCTTTGGGATATTACTATTTGAAATCATAGGTAGAAGAAGGAACCTAAATATCCAACTTCCAGAGAGCCACCAATGGTTCCCAAGGTGGGTTTGGAAAAGGTTTGGGGATGGAGAACTAGGAGAAATGAGCATAGTTTGTGGAGTAGAGGAGAATCATAGGGAGAGGGCAGAGAGAATGGTTAAAGTAGCTTTCTGGTGTGTTCAGTATCAGCCTGAATCCAGGCCTGAGATGAGTGCTGTGGTGAAGATGTTGGATGGAGCAGTAGAAATTCCAATACCTTTATGTCCATTCCAGCACATGATGGATGTTACCCCTGGCCCTTTCAATCCATTACAGTCTGGTAGCAGTACTTTCGATTCAGAATATTCATCTCAAATGGTTACAGGGTCTGGCATTGTACGTGCTACTCCTGTAATGCGGAAAAATGAGATTGAAATAGCCTCTGTTTAGGTGGCTGAAGAGTTGAGTGTTTGTGTTTTGTTATAATGTGTGTTTCAAACGTTATTTCTTTTCCAGCCTTATTTCCAACATGTTTGAGATGATATAATTGTGCAGAGTTTGTCTTTCTGATTGCATATTTTGAGTGTTGTTTGAATGATGGGTTGTATGGAATGGACAATGCTGACAGCATGAGTTGGAATTGTAATTAAAATGATGGAATTCGAGATCGTCAGCCTCCAATAAATGAGGAAGAAGATAGAATTTTCTAAGATATTACTCCAATCCTGCAAACTTTCATTGAGTTTCCTCAATTTATTCTTACAACTCTATTTCAACTCTTTAACATGACTTAGAAGAAAGCCAAATACACCTTTTCTTTTTTCTTTTTTCTTTTTTTTTGTTATTATTATTATTTTTTTTTCTATTCAAAGCTTGGTGAAGGGTAAAGCCCAATACCTTAAAAGGCATATTAATGCCCTTCAAAGCACCTTGCCTACATGATGGAATAATCAAGCAAATCAGTACCTTGTATTAGGAATGGGATCCTCTCCATTTCAAAGGAAATGGAGAGTATCCGGTCAGGCAAAAATGAGGGGTAGAATAGTCTTTTTACTAAAAAAATTCTAAGAAAAAGACTCAATTACCCCTCATTTTTGCCTAACTGGAGACCTCTCCATTTCCCTTGAAATGGAGAGGATCCTTCTCGCTTGTATTAGGGGTGAACATCCACATGGATATTAACCGTATGCATTCATTATCTGCAACTAAAAACCAGTCCAAATTATTTTCAAAATTGTTTAAAATAGGCCCCAAATAGAGAACAAAAGATCAGGCAAAAAGAGACTAAAATAGGCACAAAAAAACCCATTACCTACTATGTAGATAGCAAATAACGGTACAAATACAGTTTGTAAAATCATGATGCAGATGCAAATACGAATATCTAAAAGAAATATTCATATTTTACGGTTGTAGCTATGTATGTTACGGATAACTTCATTCACATGTACACCCCTACCATGTATTACCAAATCAGTATGTACAACCTAAAACTTTTAATTAAGGTTAAATTATTCTTTGTCGACATTCCTCATGCAAATATCCATCTCTTGGTTCACAAAGAACGTTGAAAATTTCTTTTGAATAAATGCTATGCTATGAGAATATGTATGACCTCATTGGGCCTTCACTTGGGCCGCTGGGCGGATTAAGATTCACAGGCATTTTGAATTTGATCATGCTATGACTAGGGACGTTGGGTTTGGGTATCAGTTAAATCGGTATTGGTAAAGGTGTTTTCTATTTTTAAATCGAAAATAGTAGATTAATTCGGTTAATTCTTACTGATAATAATTAATTTCAAAAATTTTGGTTAAAGTCGAAAATCAATTAAATCGGTTAACTGATTATTATCAGTTGGGCTTTTTAAATTGGGCCAAGACAAAAGCCTAGGCCTTTTATTAAAATTAAAATGGGTCAAAACTAGGTTGTTTTGAACTTTTAGATGCCCAAATTGTTTTTTATTTATTTAATTAAAACAAGAGTTTAATCTTGAACATAAAAAAACAATAAAATCTCTTTTTGGGCCAAATTGATTGTTTTTGGGCTCAAGTGATTTTTTTAGGGCTAAACAAATATTTATTGGACATGTTTATAAGCACCCTTAACATATTCATTATCTTAGATTATTACAAATTGTCACTAATATAGATAAAATTAAATGAGTACCAATTAATATTGTCAAGACGCTGCCCTACAATACTTTGATGGTTAAGTTTTTCGATTAAGTCAATTAAGTTATTCTTGGTTCGGTTTGGTTCGATTATTGACGTCGTTATAAATTTTTATTTTGATTATCGACAACCAAAAGTTAGTAGAGTCGTTAGGCGGTCGATGGCAGTTCGGTGACAATCAATATGCGGTAATCATATATTTTGCCCACCCCCAATTATGACTCAATTAACATATGGTATCAAAATCTATTTATTTAAAATCGTACTACATTTTTTAGATGCACATTATGATTCAATTTGTTTCATGATTTTGTGGGTTGAATCTTGTTATATATGATTCAAAATTATAAAGTGTTTATGTAAATAAAAAACCCCATGATAATAGATATGGGTAATTACTTTTTGCCCCCATAAACTACAACACTTTGGCACTTTCTCCCATGAACTACTAATTATGACATTTGATCTCATCAAATTACTATCTTATGACGCTTTTCCCCTTTTTGTCAGTCAAATTGGTTAAAATTAACGGTCAACGGTCATGTGACTTGTATGTGCCATTTTAAATTTTTTTCCTTCCACTTTTGCCCTCATTTCTCATGTGTTGGTTTAAGGTTTAGGAGGGTAAGAGTGGGAGGAAAAAACTAATGTTTTTTTCCTCCACCGGGATAAACACATGAAATGGTTGATGTGAGCTCAACAATCTTCTTAATCTACAACAACATATATTATACCTCTCTTTTGTTTTTCTTTCTATAAATTTCTGGGTAATCCAACAAAACATGAGAAATTTCTTTTTTATATTGTTGGAACATTTTGAACATTCTTTTGTATATCTTTCAGTCCACGGTGTTGAGTATGCATTCGGAGCTCATATGCCCACCAAAACACATTTGAAACTCGCCACCTCATTGACTCCGAAAATCCACCAGCCTCCGCCTCATTCTCAATCACCACCACGTTTGGTTTCCCCGGAAAGCTTTCTCTGGGAGACTGTTTCCTGATGAAATTTTGCTCAAAATGGTAACAAAAAGTTAGTGGTCCCGTTTTTGAGATCTGTAGCAAAGATTGGTCTTGGGGTTTCTTTCAATTTGTAAAATTATTATTGGGCTTGAGAATTAGGGTTTTTTTGGGGAATTGACTTCTGTGGTGGAAGAGAGCTTGCGTGGTCTCACTGAGAAGTGAGAAGAGAGAAGAGGAAGACAATTTTGATTGGAAAAAACTCACCAGGGGGGAGGTTAGTAGGTAGGGGCAAAAAGGCGTTGAATGGTTATAGGCTAAAGTCATTAACTGTAACTGTCTAAACGGTTAACCGGTGGTTAGCAGTTAATAACACTAACAACCACTAACCGCTTTTTAAAAGAAAAAACTTCTAAAAATTTTTTAAAATAGATTTTTATACATTGTTATATATATTTAAAATTTTAAACACAAAAACGACTTTGTTTCATATGTATTTATATATATAAATCTTATATAGCGGTTCTTTACAAAAAAAATATTATATAGCGGTTAGCAGTTTTTCATTATTGCCTTCAAAAGTGGTAAGCAATTAGCCGCCCGCCTTTTCACTCTTAAAAGTTAGAGTAGTCATGGAGGAGGAGCTGACAGAGGAGGGCAAAAGGAATGCATGTAACGACCAAGAAAAAACATTAGTCATATTTGTACTATCACCTTATAAAGCACAGTTTCACATAATAATTAAGCAATGTAAACTTAGTACTTAGGACCAGTTTTATAATAATTAAGTTACTTATAATCTTCCCAATGTAAAACCGGAGTACTAATAATGCAGATTCCAAAAATGGAACAGAGTAATTATTTTGACACAAAAGCAACTTGGCATGAATGCGTGACAACTAGATTTGCATTGCAAATGTGAAGTATGCGTTTTGTAGTTAATTATATTGATTTGTTGGCCGAGCCCTCGAACCCAGCTACCATTTTCATCCAAATTCGTCAATACAAAAATTCCTACTTTTCATTCCATTTACACACAGAATCACATCCAATCTTCATTCCATTCATCTGTTACAATCCACACAAAATTCCCTTCTTCATATGTCGTTGAGTACAATGATCCTAGGAAAAATATTAGTGGTGCTTCTCAACTATCAACTATGATCCTAGGAAAAAGAAACATGGATTATCCTTCCTCTTGTACCATCTATTTTACAACGTCACAGACTCACAATGCTCTTAACTTATATGCTCATGCTATATTGCTATGGCTGGCATTGGTCTTTGGATCACTGGTCAATACATTTATAAGAACCCGCTGCGCTGCTGCTAGCTAGGAAGGTCTATAGAGTTTAATGTCCAGTACTGCAAATGACCAAGGGGTACAAACTACTGTCACAGCTGTTACTGTTGTGAACGTGGGTAAGATTTCAAATATATACTTTTCATTAATTTATTTCTATCTTTCTAGTTTATTTTTTGAGTTATTATTATTATTACAACTACGTTATTGAGTTCTGAAACTTTGCAGTAATCAGTATTCAGATTTTTGTTTTAGTGTTTGTATGGATTAAAAGAGCTTGAATTGGTGCTGGCACTGCTAGCTCGGATGACTCACGATTTCTGATGCTCACCATGGATAAATTTCTCAACGACATAGAAGAGAAACCAATCAGATTTACCTTTCAGCAGCTCAGGATTGCAACAGGCAACTTCACCAATTTGTTGGGGGCGGGAGGGTTTGGTTCGGTCTATAAGGGGATATTTAGTAATGGAACCATTGTGGCAATGAAGGTGCTATATGGGAGCTCTGATAAAAGAATTGAGGAACAATTCACGGCGGAAGTTAGTACCACTGGAAGAGTTCTCATTTTAATCTGGTTCGTCTTTATGATTTCTGTTTTGAGGAGCAGTAGAGAGCACTTGTTTATGAGTACATGGGGAATGGCTCGCTTGACAAGTACTTATTCCTTGGAAACAGTATCTTAGGATTTGAAAAGCTTCATAAGATTGTAGTTGGGACAGCAAGAGGGATTGCTTACTTGCACTAGATTGTCAGCAGAGAATAATCCATTATGATATAAAACCAGGAAATATTCTCTTGGATGCAAAGTTCCTTCCTAAAGTTGCTGATTTCGGTTTAGCCAAGCTGTGTATCAGGAAAAATACTCATATCACAATGACAGGAGGAAGGGGGACTCCTGGTTATGCTGCACCAGAAATGTGGGTGCCATTTCCGATAACTTACAAGTGTGATGTTTACAGCTTTGGGATGTTACTATTTGGAATCATAAGTAGAAGAAGGAACCTAAATATCCAACTTCCAGAGAGCCAGCAGTGGTTCCCAAGGTGGGTTTGGAAAAGGTTTGAACATGGAGAATTGGGAGAAATGAGCATTTTTTGTGGAGTAGAGGAGAACCACAGGGAGATGGCAGAGAATTAGATGGAATTGTAATTAAAATAATGGAATGAATGAGATTGACCAAATTCGAGGTCGTCATCGTCCAAAAAATGAGGAAGAAGATAGAATTTTCTAAGCTAATACTTCTGCGTACTTTCATTGATTTTCCTCAATCTACTCAACTCTTTAATAGGTATACAATAAAGACAATAAAGTCCAATAGCTTCACAGTCACAGAATTGCCACCAGAATTACAATGTAAAAGGCCTATTATAAGAAAAGCCCACTAATCCTATAAAGTTGTTAAAAGGACATGCTAACCCATGATAAACCCATTACTTTTTCCACCTCTTCAAAGCACTTTGCCCACAAGATGCAATAATCAAGCAAAGCAGTACCATGTATTACCAAATCAGTACATACAACCTAAAACCTTAAGGGTACAGGAAGTTCTAGCTGAACGGGCTTCGACCGTATAGGAGGCGAGCTTTCCATTCTACCTCTCAATCAAACGGTTTTCAACCGATTATCGAGACCGAGGCTCTCAAACCTAATTTTTCTCTTAGCTCGGTCGAACAGATTTCGATCGACTATGGACCGAAGCTCTCTAAAATTGCCTCAATCGATACTCGATAGGTGATCAAACGGGGCAATCAACGGGGACTTTTAGGCCATCAGCAACATTGTCAAGAAGAACTTTTTCTGGCTTTGTATCATACTAAACAGTTCTTTGTTGACATTCCTCTTGCAAATAAGCTATATATATTGTTATATCATGAAGCTTCGATCTCCAAGCCCATCTCTTGGTTCTAGCTGAACCACAACTTATCCAAACAGAAGAAGCCATAGAGTAACCAAACAACGGTTTGGGATTTGGCGGGGCTTTTTGCAGCGCTTTGGAGGTTTAATCGAGTAGGCTCAACTATCGACGAGTGGGGCCCGAGTTAGGTTCACCACCCTTACCAACACAATGAAAGCTGAACATTTCTTTTGAATAAATTCTACTTGATGACCTCATTGGACCTTCACTTTTCTTTTCTTTTTTTTTTTAACTAATTAAATAGGAAAAGTGTTACAAGTAATCAAAATACCGAAAATGGGTGAGCTCCCCTACAATCGACCCAAATACAGAAATTAACCGTGCAAGTAACAAAAACAAAGTAGGCTACATAAATAGGTTTTAAAGGCAAAAGGAATACATAAAGAGTTATAAACCTCATGTGGTTTACAAACCCTAATTACAAGTGTAAGAGCCCATAAAGTGCAAACTCATCTGCACTCCCAACAATGAACATCGACCACCCGAGGGGAATCAATATAGGAAAGGCACTAATAAGATCCAAATCTAGAACTGATGGAAAGGAAGTACTATCTCTAAAAGCACTAGTCTTCACTACAAAAATAACTAATAAAAAAGAGGGAGACTAAGCCCACAAAACCCAAACAAAACAACAAGAAATACATGGAAACAAAATGCAACGCAAAACCCAACAACTAGTGGTGACGGTGGTGACAAAGGTGGAGGAGCGGCCTGAGGAATGTACTATCCGGAGTGTGTGGAGCACACGCCGGCGCGTGAGTTCCACGCTCAGGCGCGTGGAGCTCAAGCTTCGACAATTACCGTGCAAAAGGAGAAGCGCACGGAGGCAGAGGAGAGCTAGGAGGCCGGTAGTGACGGCGGAGGGGTCTATTGCCCGAGGCATTGGGAACATGTGCCAGCGCATGGAGATCACGCTCCGACACATGTCGTGTTGGTGGCGGATCGAGCGGTGGTGGTGGAAGGCTGGGAGGCCAGTAGTGATAGTGGAGTGGCGCATGTAGGCCTAAGTCAACCTAAGGAAAGTAGATCGGGTTTTTAAAAAAACTCATCTATGTTCCATGGAAGATCCGAATAGCAACAGAGCGAGTGAGTAGTGGCCAAACAGGGAAGGGGGTGGGCAACCCAGGGCAACAGAGAGGTGGACGGAAAAAGAGAAAAAACGATGTGTAATTGGGTGACAAAAAAAATGAGAGAACCAAGCAAAAACATCACTGTGTAGTCGGAAAAGATGACAAGGGAGAGAGGAGGAGGGATTCCCCAACAAGCTGCACTAACGGCGGTAGAAAACCTCACAAGGAGGTAGTGTTTTCTCTAACTAGAGAGAAGGAGGAGCTTCTCTCACTAAAATGAGAGAAGTAGTTAGTCTTTTGACTGGAACCCTTCACTTCGAATGTCTAGATTACACCAAATTTTGGTGGGTTGAATCCTATTATATATTATTCAAATTATTAAGTGTTTATGTAAATAATAAATCTCATGATAATAAATATTAGTTAGCTTAACTAAGAATGTTTTTGAGAGGCGTTACTCTTATTACCTTTTTCTTTTTTGAAAGGATTACTAAATATTTTTTCTTAATAGTTAGTTTTCAAATGATATATTATCATTTATCATCAATGAGATCTATTATTTAGAAAATATCTTATCATCTCATAATGACGGTGATATATTACTTGATAACCAATTTATAGGAATTCTTTTTTTAAAAAAAAAATAGAGAAAATTCTAAATAGATACTCGAATTTGAATTGCATAAAACTGTTTATATTTCTCTTTAGTCCCTTTTTTTCTTATAAAAAAAAAAAGGCAGGAGCAAGCAATTGAAGTGACTATTCTACTTGAATGTAACCATAATAGCACTTATTTAAAAAATATACATGAAGAACCCAAACAGTAGAAACTGCAAACGTTCTCTTAAATCTTATATTTCTATCTAGATTAAACTTGTATTTTTTATTTTTATTTTATTTTTATTTTTTTTACTTCCAAACAAAAGAATCAAACATTTAAATCAAAGACCTCTTAATCTAATTCAACATTTTTTATTATTTTACTGTGAACAATATGTATCAATCATTGACTCCATAAGTAACATGTTTACCTTTTCCCCGTAGTAGGAACCGACTTTCTGAAAGCACCTATTGAATACTACTAACTTCTTTTTCTTTTTCATACTTATTTAAAAAATAATGATAAAAAAAATAAAAATAAATTTTTTTTTTTTTTTTTTTTCAGTCGGATAAATAGTTTTCGTCTTTAGATAAAAGGGGTAGCTAATTGAATCGGGTATGGGATTAGTGTAGCCCTATTAGGTAGCAAAGTTAATCCAAGGTATCATTATTTTCTATCTATAATTGACTATAAACAATGGCGCTTACCATTCAAAATGTTGACCAACTTCACTTTACTAAATCATTCTCAATCTCAAGTCAATATTCAGTCTTAACCGTTTGATATTTGAGTTTGTACATACATTTGCTATCTTATAAATATTCTAAGAGAAATGCTATGGCCTACGGGTTCTTCTGCTGTTCTCTTAATCTTATGTGATATTTTTTTAGAATACAATATCCACGTAAAATCAGGAAAACACTACCAAAAAGAATTGTAACATTTCTCATAATGTAAACGTGAGAGTATCGATTAATTGTTAATTGATATTAATTCAAAAATTAATTAGGACTACTGCATCACTCGCATTAGAATTTGAAAAGTAGTAAAGAGTATTACAATGTTTACTATAAGTCGTTAGATCTAGCTTGTATGCTGTATTTGAAAATATAGCATACATTCTGTTAAAAAATTGAAAGGTGAAGATTTAACTAAAGTAAATGAAGGGCACAAATCTATCATAATAAATATTAATTTTCTTTTTCATCCATTACTTCATCTATTTATTGGTATGTATTATGATAGATCTGAACCCTTCAATTATTTTAATTAAATCTTCATCTTTCAATTTTTTAACATCATGTATGTTGTAGTTAAAACTACAACATACAACCCGATACAACCCGAATCCCTTTCATTTATTATTCATCCAATAACAAGTATGGCGTGTCTTGAAACCGCGTGGAACGAGACAATTAATAGTATGAACATAGAATTTAGAGCATTATGAGGTTTTAAAAACTAAAGTCCGGCTTGTATGCTATAATTAAAATTATATAGTACATACTGTTAAAAAATTGAAGGGTGAAAATTTAACTAAAGTAAATAAAGGGCACATATCAAAAGTAAATGAAAAAAAATATATTGTGTTTTTTTTTTTCTACACCATACAAGCCGAATCCAAGTCATTATAAACTAATGTTTTGATTCCCATTAGCACGGAACCGCAACTACGATCAAATTTAATTATCTAGTAGGACAATAAATGACTCATATTTAATCACATTAATCTATAGAAAACTTATAATAAAAGTTTTTAATGCTCAAGCACTCTTAGAATTTATATAACCGTTATTATAATCTAGCTTGATTAAATTGGAAAAAAATAATTAAACCAACTTCATCTGGCTGGGGCCCATACAATCATTATATTCCTCTTCTAAAAAAAATAACAATAAAATAAAACCAAAAAAAACCCCACAAATCACTCAAATATCACAATATAATAGGACACCCCACTAGATACCATAATGGCTAAACCACTAAACGTTACTTTCTCCCAAAATTTCAAATTTTTAAATAGGATTTCAGAATTCAGACCCAGCTCAGATTTAGCAAGTCTGAGGCATTTCCGTAATTTGTAGCCACCCACGAGGCCTTTTATTTTGTAACCCAGATTTATAATATATCAACCATAGTCTAAAATTATATTCACGGTGCGGCACTTCCTGCCGCCGGTGGTTCCATTAGCAGAAAGTTCGGATACCCAGAATCCCGTATTTCTTTTCCTTAAACAAATGCTTAAAAAGATTTCAGCTTTCACCATCTTATTATAGATATGGGATTTTGATGAGAACTGAGGAAAGGAGTTTGCGTGCATCTAAAATGAGTGTTAATGCAGGAAGGTCCTGAAAACATGTTGTGTAGAAAAGGTTCGAGGAACAACGACACGGGGACAGTGCCGGTGTACCTTAATGTGTACGATCTGACACCAATTAATGGGTATGCTTACTGGGTTGGCCTCGGAGTTTACCATTCTGGGGTACAAGGTTAGTGTTTGTTCTGTTTTTTGCATCCATGGTTTCGGTCTTGTTTGAGCTTGTTTAGTTTTTCATGAGTTTCTCTACTTTGTT
The DNA here is from genome assembly GCA_013348765.1 of Carpinus viminea. Classification (NCBI taxonomy): domain Eukaryota; kingdom Viridiplantae; phylum Streptophyta; class Magnoliopsida; order Fagales; family Betulaceae; genus Carpinus; species Carpinus viminea. The sequence continues at coordinate 40,802,233 of CP054667.1, read as the reverse complement.
GAAGTTGCTGCGGTTCACTGTTGCTTAGATCTATACTTGAGTTGGCTTTCTGAGTTCAGATCGCTTGGTGGTTCATTTTAGTTGTTTGTCAACTGTTGAGGAAGGGATTCATTCGGGTTAGAGAAGTCTATGTTTTTTGTTTGGATGAGGAGAAAGTGCAAGAGAATAAAATGTGTTACAGTATTGAGCAGTTCTAGATGTTTTGTGTTGTGGGGATCCATGGAACGCAGAAAAAATGTCTGCTTCACTGGGATAAACATATGAAGGGGTTGATGTGAGCTCAACAATTTTCTTAATCTACAAGGGCATAATAGATAGAAGTTACCAATCTTTTGTTTTCCTTTCTATAAATTTCTGGGTAATCCAACAAAACATGAGAAACTTCTTTTATATTTTTGGACCATTTTGAACATTCTTTTTGTATATCTTTCAGTCCACGGTGTTGAGTATGCATTTGGAGCTCATGAGTATCCGACGACTGGGATTTTTGAAGGGGAGCCAAAACAATGTGATGGATTTACATTTAGGAAGACAATTTTGATTGGAAAAACTGATATGGGGCCAGGGGAGGTGAGAGCAGTCATGGAGGAGGAACTGGCAGGGGAGTACAGAGGGAACGCATACAATTTGATTACCAAAAACTGCAACCATTTTTGCAATGATGCTTGCATTAGACTCACTGGAAATCCAATCCCAAGTTGGGTTAATCGGCTTGCTAGAATCGGTAAGACCCTGTTTGGATACACTCTTTTTCTTGAATCCTTGACAGGGAAAAGATTAATTTAATTTATATTCTGAGACCGAAACTCTTTCGGTATAAGTACATGTCACCAAGTAAAAAATGTTTGAATCTAAATGTGTTGTATTGAACAGGTTTCCTTGTTTGCAGAATTCAATTTTTTAGCCAAAACTGATTAAGCAATCCTGTTTTGAGTTTATGTAAATTGTTCTAATTAGTTGGAATTTCGTTTGCAGGATTTCTTTGCAATTGTGTTCTTCCAGTGACTTTAAATTCAACTAAAGTTGGGCATCACAGAATCGAAGATAAGCCATGTGAAGAAGAAAAGAAGAAAATCACAAGCGACTCAAAAAGAGTCACTTCTAACTCTTCTTCCTCTTCATCATCTTCTCCTTCTAGCACTTCAATCCGCAGGGGCAGAAGCAGAAGCAGACGTGCTCTTCCTCCAACTTCGCCTTTGATTCTCAGTTCTTCATCTTGATGGTCAATAGATGAAGATCAATTTTTAATTTGAAAAAAAAAAAAAGAAACTCAACAAAATGAGGCAAAATGAAAATTTAATTTTTTGGCCATTCTTTTCATGGGGTCTTATAATGCCAACATCTTCTTCTGATATGCAACAAATACACCTGAACAGGTGTATGCTTTTATTCTTTTTTGGGGGCAAGTTATGAAATGTCTATGCAACATTACCATAGCTGACCTCGTTTGGTTTGGTTTTCTTAAAGCTAAAAAGCATTGCCTAGGTGAATTTTAATGATGTAAAGGATGATCACATCGTAACGAGCGTCTGTTGTCTCGACTCCCCACACCAAGTCATTTCTATGGAAGGTGATAACTAACATAGAAGTTATGAGAAGAGAAACAATATAACTCTTGGTGAAGAGTTGTATTGCATTTTATAAATATGAAATGGGGTTATAAAGTTTAATACACAATTTCATTATGATAAATTCGTTTCTCTTTGTCCTAGATGGTATTGGAGCAACAAGTTAAGACCAAAAACATAAAAAACAAAAAACAAAAAACAAAAAACAAAAAAACAAAACAAAATCCTTCAAGAAATCTATAAGACCATCAACATGCAAATTAGAGTTTGGCAAAATCGATTGCCAAATCAGAAGAGAAGCCTTTCATGGTCACTGTGGGTGGCATATACATTGAAAACCCTAGAGACAATGAGGAGGAGGTGTACCAATTTGAAGAGTGTTGTTGGAAAACCCTAGAGACACAAGTCAACACAATGTTGACTTGTGTTGTTATCTGTAGCTTTAGCTTAAGTTATATTTTAATCTTGTTAAGACTAGCATTGTTTTGATTTAACATGATTTCGTTTGCATGGAGGTTTCATTCTGAATTAGGAGACCTTAAGGAGTCTTTTATTAGCCTTAGAATTTGATTTGGGAGAATAGGAGAACGAGTAGGCAAAATGAGATTCTCCTTAAAAGCCTTGAAGCAGACGTACGGTCCGAATTGTGCCAGGAGACTTTATTTTAACTAGCCATCACGTAGCTCCTATTTTCTTTGTTTTAGTAGAGTTAAGACTAATAGAAGGTTTTTCACAGATTTGGAGAACCCAAATCATTTAGAATACTAAGAGACGTTATATAACCCAAGTAAATTTTAACTCACATAATGCTTGTTATTATTTTTCATGCACTATACGACTATTTTGTATACCAAAAACACGTATATTTGCAATTCTCACAATTTATACTTGTTGCACATGAACTCTAGCATTTTGAGGAAAATGTTGCACTAAATATATTAAGAAAGTGAAACTTATAAAAGTATGCATGTAAAATACAAACAAGATAATTTGCATCGTATGACATGATACACCGGTACGTATAACGGCCATGAACTTACTATATATATGTTAACTCATTAGATCCAATGATTATTTTGTGGCCGGTGCAACCTTAATGGATGGTCATTACATGACGGATATCATAAGCAAAATGGGCCGCCTAAGGTCAGACTTGATCGTGCCACTAGTGTTATGTATGGTAACATACAATATCCGGAGGACCAGTGTTGTATTACAGGTCCTTTGGCACAGCATCAACCTTGCTAGAAATTGATAATATCTCGGGTAAATCATACTGTTAAACTATGACTGTCACTCTATATCATATGCATGTATTATATATTTATACAACATTCATAAGATAAATTGTCATGAAAGAACTATTGCTTATTTAAAAATCAGAGTTCATCACTAAATTGACATTGACATTATTTGCGTTAATATTCACTAAGTCTTAGATTTATCCCCTTTTTATTTTATGTTTTCCCCATCATTACCAGTATCTACACAATTTAGTTAACCTAGAAAAGGATGTCGTCAAAGCAAACTTGGGTGATTGCACAGGATCTAATTTGGGTCATTTTTTAGGACATGGATCCGGTCTAGTTGAAGTGTATGTGGGATGATGGAAGAACCGCTCGTGCTGATATGATTAAGATTTTAATCTCTTTAACTCTTCTTAAGCTTAGTATTTGATCTGTATGATCTTTTGTTATAACAATGTTATGATATTATGGGTTGTAATCATATTTTAGTAACAGTCTGATGACCGGTACATTTGATGGTTATTTTTATATTATGAGGTTTATGTTTATTTTGGTGTATGTTTGTGTGGATGTTAAATTACTGCTCTCTATTTTCTATAGTTTTTAAAGTTTTCCGCTAAGATCTCTCGCTTCGGTGATAAAGATTTAAATTCCTGAGTCTTGTTCCGCCAAGGATAGGGCTAGGAGACGAACCATAGGGTCAATTACTAGTTAATTAATTTGTCTATCGGGGTCGTTACAGTTATACTCTTCCAAAACGAGTTGAACTGGTCAGTCTGCCAGATCTACATTTGGCATATTACGGGGCATGTACAAATAATTATCAGGCTAGGGTTACATTGTCATTTCTACTAAGACGATTTGATATACAAGTTTTATGAAAAACAATGCATCTGCTTTTAAATACGCTTTAATCTTGAAAACCAGTTTTCAAAGGAAAGATAAAAAGTTTAAGGAAATAAGAGCTAACGTCACACACAAAGAAGGATCGATTAACCGTTATTTGTTGAGCTGTTAACTCACTTTTTTCACCTGTCAAATTATTGAATTTTATAGATATAATCGCAAGAAAGATCCATACTTGAGCTTAGATTTCTATCTTTAAAGTCTGCAAGAAACCTAAGGGGAAGAGATATGGGGGTGTAGAAGTAAATATATTATATATATATATATATATATATATATATATATATATATATATATATATATATATACACTCTCCAAGATTCAAGGTACTACCTCTCAAAAAAAGATTCAAGGTACTAGGTTCCTAAGGAAGAAAGCAAAATTTCAAAATTTTCGGCTTATCAATCGGTCGGACATGTGTGAACTTTAAAAAAGAAGAATTGAACTTATGATTTAAATATACTAAAGCATCCGATTTGGTAAAGAAAGACAAAGGTTTTTCTTAAAAAAAAAAAAAACAAAAACAAAAACAAAATCACCTTAAAAGACGATAATATTGTTACAAAGTTAGGTAATTTAAGAGTAATGCTACAAGTCCCTCTTGTGTCATTCTTATGTTTCTCCAAAATGGTGTGACTCTAAAATCACCATTAAACTTATGATTGATTATTATAAGATTTTGATCAAATGGTAATTTTAAGAACCACATCATTCTTAAACGGACACAAGATAAACTTTTAGAATTACTCGGTAATTTAAACCTTATAGAGATTTGGACCCGTGCCTTACATGTCACATTGTTATGTGGTAAATCATTGAACCATGCAAATCTTGGTAAATAAAATTATAATTAATTTTTTTCTTACACATTTATAGGTCTTTCTATGGAAGTTTATTGATTATTGAGAGAGTAAGAAGTGAGAGAGAAAGAAACACTAAGGGCCCGTTTGGGAGTACGATTTCAATAAATGCGATTTTAAAAATTACGTTTTTAAAAATTGTGTTTTTAAAATCGTTACTTTTTAAAATCATGCAGGCGTTTGGTAAAACATGTTAAGAAGTATTTTTTTATTAATTGAGTGTTTGGATAACATTAGCATATAATTGCAGTTTGATAGCCAAATAGGTAAATATTGCCCCAAATATTTTTTAATCAAAATCGTGATTTTGATTTAAATTCGCACTTTTCCAAATAAGCATCATTTAGCCTGCTTATTGAAATCGCAGATTCTTTTCCTATTTTAAATTAAGTGCTTTTTAAATCGCAATGCCAAACACCTTACTTTTGTGATATCTTTTTTAAAACGCAAATTATTCTTGCAAAATCGAAATTGAAATCTCAAACACACCCTAAGGAATGTTAGGGACTATATTTTTTCCTTAATGCATTTCATTTCACTGATGGTTTATTTATACAAGTGATTACTAGTCGTTGCTTTGTTTTTTTTTTTTTTTTGCCTTGTTTTTTTTTTTTTGTTGCTTTATTTCCTTTTATTGCTTTGTCTCCTTGTCTTTCCCTTTATTGCTTTGTTTCCTTGTCTTGTATGGCTTAATACTTTCATCCATTTTATTAAGTGATCTTAGGCTCAATTAATTGAGTTTGGACATTTAAGCCCATCGCCATTGGCTAACCTACAGGGTTAAACTAGGGTTTAAGATAAAGGATGTTACATTTTTAATTTCAGCATTCTAGTTCTTAGAAAAGAATAAGAAAACTTATATATATTTTAACTTAGTCCTTTTGGGACGATGACATTGAAGGAAGACTTGGAGATTGAAGTAATATCGAAAAACCAATCATTGATTTTAAAGATTCCTCGCTTGAGGTCGAGGCAAGTAGTGACTCCTTACCAAGTTCATAATGCCAATGGTGATGACACCTGAACAACTTAATAATAAATGTTGCCAACATTTATTGACACAGAATTTATTGCCCTACTTCTTACTGAATCATTTATTCGGTTGATAGTAATGATTAAATTAAATCAAAGTTCATAATGTCAATAGTAAGAGTTTATTGCCCAACACATGTCATATGACATCTAAATTATGAAGGGCAAAAGTCAACTAAAACTCAGCTTTCATTCTCAAATACGTTGCCTTCTATAGGTCATTTTTCAACTAATTTTGGAGCAACATGATGTGTTCCTTTCTTTATTGTAATTTCTTTCTCTTTTAGGCATGTGAAGAAAAATACAAAAGGGGGCAGAGCACCCCAAGAAAGATTCCAGTACAAACATTACAGTGCAAAGTATAACCTAACAATATCTAGGAATGTGCCAAATAAATCACCCGGTGCAATAAATTTTTTATGCATAGTCCAAGAAAGAGACCACCAGAATCAATGGTTTTAGAGGCAGCCCAATGAATAAGATGTCTGAAGAGACGCACACTGCGATTGCAAGGGAGCTTGAAGCCACAACTGGGAGGACTGATAAAGACTAGACCGGAGTTGTTGAAGAGGAGCAACACCACAATGTCGACAAGGCAGCTACCTAGTGGAGAATGCTAAAAGGGCATTGCAACTGGACATGTGAGTTTCCATTGGCAAAAACGGCACTAATGAAGGAGATTTCAGATTCGGAGGAAGAGGTAGAGGAAAGCCAACAGAGGTTGGTGTTGCTGTTCACCCTGACCCCGATGCTCCAATTTTAAGCACAAGATCCGTTCTCACTGTACTTTTTATTGCAGGGTCCAAACTATCCATTGCCCTTTTTTTTTTTTTAAGTAACTATCCAATTCCAATCCGTTGCCTTTTCTATTACCACATGGTTCCTTATTAATCTCCCTCTTACCTGTTTAAACTCTTTCAACCATTTCACGTAAGGTCTCCTCTCGTTTATTCATTCAATTACATTACGTTCTATTTATTTCTTTCACGTTTTAGGTGTTCAACACTATTTTTGTGAGAACTCTACGCGAGAGAGTTTCCAATAGGCAGGAACAGGATTCAACAAGTACTTTCCATCCTTATATTTAGGACAAAATAAAATAAAATAAAAGGTATGTATCTTTCAGCAAAACATGGAAAGGTAGCACCTCGCATCATTGATTAAGACAGGTGAGAATAATGGATGGGGTAGCAATAATTGAAATTGATAGAGCTACCTTTCTGTAAAAGCAGAATATTTAGCCACAATGATATTTGAGCACCTGATAAAAGCAAAAGGCAGTGGGAGGAAAATAATGGCAGCACAAGGCGGTTGTACCAGAACTGCAAAACAAACATCTGTCAATTGATTGAAGATGACAAAGATCAACCCCCCAGTGCACCACACCAACAACAATACTATATATAGCTGTTCAGAGAATAAAAAACCCATTGAAGGTCATTTAAACTCGTCCAGATGAAAGGTAAGAACATTAGTATAAAATTTCAACTGAAACAACTACCAGAAAACGATCATAATAATTGAAGAAATTGCTTAAAAATGCTATCTAAGAAAATATTTTTTAATTTTCATCTCCTCAGACGTAAAAGAGAATAATGTAAGCCAATATAAAAGAGATCAGTAGAAATAACTTATATATTGCAGTTAATTAGACAGTAAATAGTATTAAATTTTTAATGAGAGTCGCAAGATCAGCGGACAATAAATATATCAAGACTTTCTCAATAATTATCCACAACACAAGTAGGTAACTTCCGAGGGTGAGGACATTGAGCATGCTTTTTATGTTTGAAAGAAAATTAAAAATAAATAAAAATAAAAATCCTGGAGCGTTTGATATGTGTAGTCTGAGTGGTCCTGCGAACAAGATAAATAACACAGAACTTAATCAAAAAGTGAAACACTTCAAAATTATAATGAAAGCATTAGGGAAGAGAATTTTAATTATACTTACTTCAACAATAACCATGGTTTACAGCAGAAAATCAAGCCGACCACAAGATATCAACTAGCTCTGCTTTGCTTGAATCCATTCAACAAAATTGTCCAGGATCAAGGGCCAAGCAAGTTCAGGATCATAATTAACAAGATCCGGAAAACTTATCTGAATTAAAATTAGTGTCAGTTGTAGCTCATATTTTACAATAATAAGCCAAAAATACTATGGTGAACACATAAAACCACGGGCAAGGAAATTAGTAGCTTAAAACATGACAAGGAAGAAAACTTTTTATTCAACCTACAAAATAAATCATTTTTCCACTCCATTTCTTGTTTCTCTTTTTATTTCTTATGAAAATGCTTGCCGTATCATGGTACTAATACAACCTAGGTCTCCATCAACCATATGGGCCAAGGGAGGTGGGGAAGGGATTGGTGCGCTTGTGTAAAATTTATTTTTTTTCACATTGTTCGTAGCTTACACTCCACAAGTACAAGGGAATAGCGAAGGGAAATAAGTATACCAAAAAAAAAAAAAAAAAACACCCTAAGATCTACTGGCAATGGACCAAATGAATGGGATGGACCCATTGGCTTAGAAAGGGGCTGCTTGAAACGGCTGTTTGTAGGAGCAGTCCAGAGACAAATCTGCTTGAAACAACACCTGTTGTGTCAAGAAGTTGTAGCAAACAGCAAACTTGAAATCCACAATAAGGAGGGAGCATTGGTAGTGGTTAGACAGGAACTGACAAAGAGAAGCACCACAACAGCGTCCGGCGAGGGAGGTACTCAACAAAGTACGCTTTTTGGACACTGTATTTGGATAGGCAACTGGATCTGAGGGTCCATAGGCACACAAAAAAAAAAAAAAAGGGTACCATCTATAGAGATCCAATGGAGAAGGAGAAGGGAAGTCATGGATCTATCACGTGAGCAAAAAATGGGCAACCATGCTTGCAGCTCACACGAGCCAGATGCGTGGTGTACAGGCACAGGGCTAGAGGGCAGCAACAGGTACAGCAAAGGGCGGTGAAGGTGAAGGGGTGGCATGTGGGCAGAGGAGGGATGGGAGATGTGATAGATCAACAAAGAAAAGAGGGGGGGTGTAAAAAAATAAAGGGACTCATGGGAAGGATAAGCTCACTGGAGGGGGGCGGGGAGTGGGGTGTGGTGGAGACAAGCTCTTTGGGTGATGTCACTACATGAGTTTGATAGACAGAATGGCATGACTTAAATAACATGACAATCATAAGGTTTAGAGAACAATTATGCCAGAGAGCCAGATGCTAAATGAGCTCAGCCTGAGTGAGCTTGAGTGCATCTAAAATAGATTGTTGAAACCAGCAGTAGCCAAATGGAGAGAAGTCTCCAACAAGTTTGCCATTACTACAACTAAAGTTAACATGAGCTTCAGCATCACTTTTACAACTTAATGCACCTAAATCTATCAGCTATCTTTTTGTTAAGCGAAACTCATGTGCAACAAAGGTTTTTCATCTCTGTTTATGACACGTTCTTTCACTTTCTTACAAATGCACCTGGTGGATCTTAAACCCATGATTCACCCTCTACCCGGTTCTTATGGGAGGAAGAGGCGCCGTTTGAACAAGAGATCATTGGCAAACATCACCATTTCTATGTTTCCCTCTCAGCTTTTGACTTTATGCCTTAATAATTAATTTCATTTAACTACTTCTTGATTACACTAGAGGAAGATGTACACAATTGGCAATCAGACCCCTTTGTTTTCTTTTTCTTTTCTTTTCTTTAAGAAACAGAACCCATCTGATTTCAAATAATAACCCTACTGCTGCTAAGATTCATTCCATGCTTTAGAAGTGTATGTTTAGTAATTGTTTGGTAACTTGTTTTCAAAAAGAGTTTTTGTCTTTAAATAGAGAAAAGCTTTCCAAACAAGTTACCGAATGAGTCCTAAATTTCCTATAAATGTTCCCAACATTTGAAAGGACTAAACTCTTCCAATTGTTTTAAAAGACATAGAAGTCATTCTACATCAGATGTATTCTCTCGGTTCAATAACCAGTACTATCACATCCAGTTTGGGGCCACCCAAAAAAAAAACCGATAACTAAAGAAAAATAGTAATTCTTGAGTTTTGGTCAAGTTTTTTTTTTTTTTTTTTTCCTCTATAAATTAGCACTTTGACTATGTGATGTAGATCAAGACGGCCTATCTTATATTTTAGTCTTTTATTTGAATTAGGTTTATTTGTTAGTCTTTTATTCTATATTATCTTTCAGTCTTTTATTTGAATTAGGTTTCTTTGTTAATCTTTTATTTGGTTTAGTTTTCTTTCATAGACTTCTAAACTGACTTTATGTCATTGTTATCTTAAGATTATGAGTCTTAGGGCTATAAATAAATGTTTAAAGCCCTAAGAATGCAGTTGTTGATTATTATTGATTTTTATTAATGAGAATTACTTAAAGTTGAGTTTATTCCTCTTTTTTCTTCAAAATGCTAAAGAGTATCTAGATTTTCAAAAAGAGTTACCAGATCTTTGATTGAATCAAGATCTAGAATTATCTATCCGCTGCGTATTTGTTGTTCTTCGCTGCAACCCACTAAGTCGCGTTGCATCAGTTGGTATCAGAGCTCAAGTTACTTTCCATGAATGGGGAGGAGCAACCATCTAGCAGGCATGAACGAGGTGTAGGTGCACACGAAGACAGCACGTAAAGAGCAACCGGCAATTCGTTTGTGGCACATGGAAGAGAAGTTTAGTGGTCTAACCGCGCCTAAGAAGGGGCGTGTGCACACCCAACATAGGGTCCCTACTGATCAATTAGCCAACATGGATGGTCTGAACTCGTCATCGTCAACCAAGACCACATTACACGGGGGCAGAAGACATTTATCGCTAAAACTCGACGACACATAGAGGAGCAATTCACGGATTTGGGGGATCAAATCAAAGCCCTCACTACACAATTTTCCAACATGGGTGGTCACAATAGGGATGGATCTGGAGACCCTTCTGCCATCAGCACTGTGCACAAGCTTGTGCCAATCAATGGGGAAACAGATTCAAACTCAATATTCTGGAATTCCAAGGGGATTTACAACCCGAAGAATTTCTAGATTAGGTGTTGGTTGCTGAAAAGGTTTTTGAATTCAACGGGATGCTCGATGAACGATGAGTCTCTTTGGTGGTACACACATTCTAGGGAAGAGTTGTGTGGTGGCAACAACTGAAACAAAATCGGGTGCGGCAAGGCAAATTGAAGATCAATAGTAGGGAGAAACTATTGAAAAAGATTCGAGTCGCTTTCTTACCTCATAAGTATACCATGGGCTGACAATCACAAAATTGGAGACAAGGGTCTATGGCTGTGACAAAGAAAAAATGAAATTCCTACAAAAAGGAGGGTTTAGGGAAACATGGAGTGAAGCAAAGACTCCACAACAGGCCAATTGGGCTCCTACTTACCAACCACAAATCCATAAACCAAATACATATTATGTGGAGGAGGAAAAAGATTTTGTGGATGGAGAGTTTCAAGAATCTGAACTCGCTGATGAAGAATTCGAGCATGAAGATATTGAAGATGAAGATCCTTCACAAGGGTTTGTAGATTGGGATTCTCCACCAACCTACAATGATGATGTCAATGAGGAAGATCCAATTAAAGAACCTTGGCATCCAACCTAGAGGAAGAGTACGAAGAAGATGGGTTTTTTCACATGTTTGGCGGCCTCTACACTGATGAAGATGACCAATTGGAAGATGAAGAGCCCACGGATGACATCACCGATTATGAAGAGATTGATGAAGGCCCTTCAGGTGAGGTGCCTAATTATAATGAAGAAGAGGCTGAGCATGTTGATTTCCTTGGTGTTGAAGATATTTTAAATTCTCCTAATAATGTTCTTGGTGAATTTTATGTGGATGAGTAAAATTATATGTTCATAAGGGAAACAACGGCTAACCCATTCTTAAGTATTTTCATGGCACGTGGAGGGGAAAATGAACAAGAAAAATATGACAAATTCGGAGAATGGCCAAGTGGTGTTTGGGGCTTTCATGACAAACATCAAGGTATGTCGATGGTGAAGAGTGTCACATTTATTATGGGATGTGGCCTTGTTGTGATCTTGAGTAATGGAGAATGGAACGAGTTGACTGGACACACGAAGGAACGTGGAAAAGACAGTTTAAATTCGGGGTGAATTCTCTCTAACCTAGGGAGGATGATGTAAATCAGGACGGCCTATCTTATCTTTTAGTCTTTTATTTGAATTAAGTTTATTTGTTAGTCTTTTATTCTATCTTATCTTTCAGTCTTTTATTCGAATTAGTTTTCCTTATTAGTCTTTTATTTGGTTTAGTTTTCTTTCATAGACTTATAATCTGACTTTATGTCATTGTTATCTTAGGATTAGGAGTTTTGGGACTATAAATAAATGCTTAAAGTCCTAAGAATGCAGTTGTTGATTATTATTGATTTTTATTAATGAGAATTACTCAGAGTTGAATTTATTCCTCTTTTTCCTTCAAAATGCTAAAGAGTCTAGATTTTCAAGAAAAGTTCTCATATCTTCAACAGAATCAAGATCTAGAATTATCTATCCGCTACATATTTGTCGTTCTTCGTTGCAGCCCACTAAGTCGCTGCATCACTATGCTGTTTACTTTGAATTATTTCAATAGAGTTTATCTCAGACTAACAAATTCACTCCTACCCTAGTTCCCCTTCTTAAGAATAAGTGTAATGGAATTGGCCTCAAGTCGAATTGTAAAAATCATAAAAGAATGGAGAGTTAAGATGATTTAAACTTGGGAATGTAGGGCTCTAATTAGCACACTTCAAATGAGAATGAAAATTATATCAAATTTGGTTGATGATTTGTGATATTAAAGCTTGTGTGTCTGTGTATTTCCCTAGTTGTAGACACTAACTATAACTCTCTTTAACAAAGTAATTATTTGCAGTAAATGAAGAAAAACCATATTTCATAGAAATTGTCACCATAGAGTTTACATTTTCTTATTACAAAAATCCAGCTTCCAATGACATGGACAAGTAGGACGTACGAAGCCCCATGGGAAACCAACACCCACAACATCCATGGGGTGAGAAATTTCACCAATACGTCACAATAGGATATGATTTCCATTGAAGAAAAAAAAAAACTGCTTGCTTGTGAATGATAAGGGTAATGTGGAAAATTGTATTTATTTAATTAAGAATTTAAGATACAGTTCATAATTCATTGCCTATGTGTAACAACCCCCCCCCCAAAAAAAAAAATCATTGGGTCAACCCAAATTCCAGCCAGGTCTATAAGGAAAATTGGATGCAGCTCTCAGTACCCTAACAAGATATTAGTCAAAAGAATAGCACCCAAGGCACCATCAGAATATTTACAAATGTCATAATGGTATTGCTTGACTACCCAATTGCTAGGGATCTCTAGAAACATTGTGATATTTTATTTTATAATTCATATCAAGTGTTATTTTATGATTCATACAAGTGGAAGTTGCAAACAACTTCAAGCCAGACAATTCAGTGACTTGTGTAAGAGATAATTCTATATGTCATATATACAGTTTTACCTTCACCATGAAACCAAGAGGTAACTATAAAGTAGTACTTCAAACGTGGGACAATAGGCATTGGTATTTTATTTCCCCCTCAAGTAGCAAAGTAATTAAGTGTCCATGTGTATGTACATGCACATGCAAATGCAGTATAAACAGAATTCAGTTAACAATTTTACAATGATATAGAACTTGGAGTTGTACCATCTGTGCCATGCTAATAGTATATAGCAAAGAAATAAAGAGGGAGAAACACAAGCAAGACTTTGTAAAAATAAGAGTACCTCATTGCAAAACCGATAAAATCCCATCCACTGATCCATGTTTATGACCTTGTAATCATTTTGAGTCTGTATCCGGAACACAATCATAAAGGGAATAATTAATTTGCTTTTTTTGGGGGGAGGGGGGGGGGGGAGGGAGGGAAGATAAAGGAGAAGGTTATATGGGATCAAGAATTAAAAAAATATTAGCATCACATATAAATAGGATGTTTGCTTTCTAGTCTAAGCCTATCAAATCAATCAGTTTGTTAACCACGCAAACCAAGATCCATGATACAAAAACCAAAATCAGAATGAGGAAGAAAAAGATATCGTCATGGAGGAATAGCGATTCTAGAACAATCATTTCAGATAGGCAATGAATAAGATGAATCTCTGCAGTTTCAACAGAAAAGCAAAACAATAGTCACCAAATCTATTCCACATTTTTCTCAGAATATGGCAGAATTCATAGGTACGACAATGCCAAGCAGTGTGATCTATAAGTGGGTAAACTAGAGTGGAGCTGCAACTATACAAATTTAGCAGCTTAAATTGACATGGTTATCCCCCTCACCAGTATACATGAGAGCTGCGCTGCAGGTCTATCAACTCTGACCATTAAAAATAACATACTTGAACAATTCTAATCGATACTAGAACAATTCTAATCGCAAAAAAACAAACAAACAAAAACAAGATAGAAGAAAACCGTAAAGGCATCCACTCACCTTTAAATACTCGACAAACAAGTCGACCTGCACCCGAAATTGGGAGCCTAAAACAAGATCCAATAATTCGCATATGCTCTCTATATCAATGCTCTTTTGCTTCTCCTCTGACAGAATAAAAATATGTAAGGAAAGAATAAAAATCATGTTTCAAGATTGAACTTTGTTCCCCACAAAATCATTATACCTGTTAAGCAATACCGGAACGCATAGGAATAGAAATCCACAAAGTTCGATGGCCTCTTAACCTTCTCCAGACATATTGAAAAATAGAAAATCAGCAAGCTTACAGTAACACCAGCAAATCTTCAGAAAGGAAGCCATTTCAAATATTTATTACCTCTTTCTCAAGCTCCGGAAGGGCCTTTTTTAATTTATTTACAGTGTCAGCTCTCAATGCTTTGAGGCCTCTTCGCCACTCTTCCTGTAAGATGAGCAGTGTTGTCTCAACATAAAACTATACAACTCTGATGCAGCCAACTACTTACTGTATTTTAAGTAAATTTCAGTTTTGGCAACTTGAAGCTTTTTTTATATGTTGGATTCATGTGTAACATTGGATTGAGCCTAATTTTATATGGCTTTAATTTTAGCTGTCAAATCATAAGGAGCCTAGCGTCAAATCAGTTCTTAATTTGGGTCTTTATTTCACAACTTATCGTTAGTTTTATAATGAGGGGCATTTTTTTTTTAACTCCCGCACATTAAGGGTAATCTAGTAACGGAGTTGAGTGTAAAAACAGTTTGGACCTTTAAGACTTTTAGATTTATTTTCTTTGATCCGAAGTTAATGTTGATTTGAATTTGATTAAGTATTTAATAAACTAGTCAAATTAGGAGTTTAGTCGTAATAGATTAAGGAAGAGCTAAAGAGTCTCATCTATATGCTTCATTGTACTCAAAGAAGATAATCTTGATTAGTGGAATATTGAGTAATTTGAGTTTCAAGGCAAGAGTGCCTAGAGTGTTCTCCTATTTCTCTCTCTTCTCCTTCTTTGGTGCACTGATGCAAAACAACAACAAAATTCTCTCTTTTCCTTTTGTAACCTCAAATCGGATCGCTTGTCTTATACCCTTTGAAACCTTAAAAACCCAAAGTTTTGAAAACTTAAAAAAAAAAAAAAAAAAAAAAAAATCTCATATACTATAACAAATGGATGGTATAAGGATAACTCAATAAAAAATCAAATTGAAAAAGAAGAAACAGAAACAGAAAGAAGATACTGTAAATAAAATTTTCTTACCAGGGTAAAATATCCCTGTTTTTCCGCTTTCATTTTCCTGGTATGGCAGCCATCAATTTTATCAAGTGAGCTTGAGGGTGAAATTTGAGAAGTGAGATATCCAATGACTCTAAATAAAACTTACCAAGCAAGCATCAAGATCCTCGCATCAGTATGATCTACTTCCATATCAGAACAAAGATTTTCAATTCCCTCTGGGCTGTTGAAAAAAATAGTTAGTATAGTAAGTACATAGGTTGAATATACTACAGGCTCAAGATAACAACTCAAAATTTGAAAAGAGGAAGGGAATCCAAGAAAGAATTGCAATATGTACTGCCTAAAGCATGCAGACAGTCAAATAATGACCAAAGGGAAGTGCTTCTCAGCAAGCTCCCGTTCAGCTTGGCATTGTTAAAGAACGGTATTCTTCTCACACCAAGTTGTCCACATGACATGTTGGATTTTCCCCCTAACTCACACCACTCTCATGAACACTGAAATTCCCTTCCAGCTACAAACACTTCCATGAACAGTCTGAGGCAATCAAAATAAACGAAGGCTAACAACCACAACACTCTTGCAATAGCAGAATGTAACAATGGTCTATCATCTCACCACAATCCTTACATGCAACAAATGTCCACAATTATTTTTCCCTTTTTCTCACGTTTTCAATCATCAGAATCTTGCCAAAAACTGTTCTCCATTTTCCATGGTACCTTTGCACAACAGATATTCTTCCATGGAAATTCAAAAGTTAAAAGATGCTCTAAGAGCCTAAAACAAAAACCACTAAGTTGCTTAAGAACTTTGGTTTTGCTTCAATATTTTACACATTTCTTAAAAAAAAAAACAAAATCATTGTTTTTGAAATCCGATTAAAGTAACTTATCAAAATAAAAATAAAAAGAAATCTGATTAAATTTAAATGAATTGCCCATGCAATTTGTGCTCAAGTACCTTTAACCATTTCAATTCCTTCACTTCCCCTCACCAATGAATTTATAAAATAAATGTATCCACCTTACCTTTTTTTTCTTTCTTTATTTTGTTGAAATCCGATTAAAGATTAAATGGATCACCTATGCATCTTGAGGTCAAAATACTTTATGATTCCCCCCCTTCCCCTCACCAATGAATTTATAAAATAAATGTCTCCACCTTACCTTTTTTTTTCTTTTAAGATTAGTAAAGCCAAAGAATTTTTATTTTTATTTTATCAAAACTTCATTAAAAATATAAAAAGGCGAAACCCAATTAAACAGGAAATATACAAGAGAAACACCTAGAAAGGAAAAAAGATCAAAAAAAGCATGAAAGTTAAGCACATTAAGAAAGTTGCAGTTGTAAAGAGGTAAAAAGTATGGAAGAAGAAATGCTTTAGTTCCACCATCCTTCTCTCGCAATTTTCAAAACTTATATCATTCTTTCCCTCCAAAGACTCATAAAAGGTCAGAAAATATATATACAAAGAGTTCCAAAATATCTGATTTATAGATGTGGCAATTGAATTATCATGCCATGCTTATTGCACAATCCAAAATACTCGAAAATCCAATGAAGATTCCCAAAGTCATGCTTGAAACCTAAGAAGAGGATACAGTGTACTTAAAAAGGAAATTGATTTAAAAAGGGAAAATATACCTTACACCACTAGCCAAAATAAAGCATACAACTGCATTGAGATCTTTTTTTTTGTTTTTTGATAAGTAATAACCAGTCTTATTAAAACGTCTGCATTGAGATCTAATAACACTGACTAAATAAATTACATGTGATATAATGTGCAATGCCAACTAAACGTGGAATACAAGATGCAATTGACTTCGAAATTATAAAATGCTGACCGAGTTTTGCGTAATTTAAAAGGCAAATAGTCAAATACTAAAGCCATAGATTATAGTTGGTATTGTGATAGAGCAGACTTACTCGATCATAGCAGAAGATACATTTGCATATGAATAAAATAGGTTATCGATTCGTTCCAACTCTTTTGAAGTTGCTTTACTTGATGCTGAACAAATGAGATTCATGACGTCATAAGCAGTGATAGCAAAGTAATTAACAAAAACAATAAATAACAAATAAAAGATATTGACTCACATATCCATGATAATTGAGCTAGAATTTTTATTTCCACATATGCATAACGCATGTTACTCAACTCAACTAAGCCTTATAGCCAATAAAATGATGTGGGTTCTACGGATCCCCCATCCACAAATCATGACTCAAGACAGACCACACCCATATAAAATTTAGGTGTCCACACATGTACAAGTAAACTGGTTGCCTGCCGTCTCATTCATGCAAAAATTTAAACCAAATTTCTTGCTGCAATCTCTGCATAACTCTCCAAAAAAAAAACACTATTATAGTGATATGGCAGTAATTTAACAACATTTTCAATATCTCAAAAAAACTACTCCACTTCAAACAGAACTGAACCTGGAGCAGGAGCAAAAAAAATTGTAGTTGATTGGTTGAGATTTAGTAACTGTTGCACATACTGGAGATTTTTGTGACCTCCTTAATATCAAAACTTATGCAATGCAAAGCAGGGAACTCAGTGCACCCGGTCCAATCCTTATTGGTTTCCAAGTTCATGAGGACAGAATAGAAAACTTAAGATACTATAAAAGACATCCCAGCCTGTTACTAAACTCCAAGTTCAGCTTCATTCCTTATCACTCAGTTTGGTTTGCAACTCACACCTAACAACACATAAGAAAAGAAAGGGAATGTTTCTTTGCTCAGTTATATAGAAAAAGTGGATTGAGAGAACAATAGAAAACAAGAAAAAACGTTTGAAGGGTTTCTTCCTTACACTTAACATTCTCTCCAATGTCATCTATTTTGCAGAGATAAATTTTAGGTGGCAAAGAGGAAATGTCAACATTCTCAAATTTCCCTTTCCTTTGTCAACCAAAAACTAGAAAAGAAAGAATTGCAATGTTTTACTTTCATTTATTTGCTCTAATTGCTGTCTTCCCTAATAAATTATACATCCTTTTAGTTGAAATAGTTAACCTTCAGCTAGAGAGAACTCTTCCATTATGTTTAAAGTTCAAAATGTTCTTCAGTGGGTTAGCTTTGGCTTTCTTTTGTATACTACCTGTGTAATTAAGGGCGCCTCACGCTTCCTTTTTCTTTAATAAAGCTTCTTATTACTTATAAAAATTTAAAAAAATAAAAAAGGTTCAAAGTCCAAAATTTCTTGGGATGTAGAGTTCATAACCCACTAATCCTTTTAATGTTAAAACCCTTCATTCAGATGTTGCATTGTACTAAGTAAACAGGATACTCTACAAATGAGCATTTGGTGTCTTCCAAATCCTTCTAAATTTATTCTTTCTTAGACAGTGGCTCTAAATAAGTTATGAATGGGTTAAACGCTAAAGATGGTAAATAAATCATACCGCTCAATTGTTTTACCACGAAACACCCGATTTAGGCACTTTATTAGCTCAATGGCTAACTTTTCCAACTCTTAATGCTTTCTCTTCCCTCCGTGTTCACTAATTTAAGACAAATAATTTATTAAGAACCCAAAAAGAAAGTAAATAAATTGATGATCATTAAACAAAATCAAAAAGGTTAACCTGCCACCAATAATAAAGATCATACATGACATCAATTGCACTCAGACACTCAGAATAATTCCAATTCCAATTCCAATTCCAACTCCAATCACAATAGCTCATAAAGAAAATAACCGAAAGTTAAAATTAAATTCCAAAAAAAAAAAAATCTAAATCTAAATGAAACAAACAAAGCTGAATCAGAGGAAAGCGATCAGAGAGAGATAGAGAAAGATCGAATACCGGAGCGGAAGAGATCCACGGGCGAAGAATTGACAGACGGTGTTGAATTTGGTTGACCCGTCTTCCTCGACGCAGCACGACGCATCTTCAGGAATTCCAGCGAGAGAGGGAGGGAGAGAATCAAAGCCTCCAGAAACCCCTCGAGCGAGCGAAGACGCTTTTCGTCGGTTGGAAGAGTGAGTTGGAGTTGGAAATGGTGAGATGGAGATGGATTTTCTTAGTTCGTGTCTGAATTTGGGATTTGGGTCTCGTGTAACAGTGGAAGAGAGATGGAAGGTGATGACCTGGACGGGGTGGGTAGTGGGGACCATCTGAGTTGGCAGCGTAATGTGCAACGTAGGGTCGTTCGTCAGATTTAGAGGGATGATAAATTAATAACCAGCGTGAGTGAGCGGTCATTCACATTGGTTTTAAAAAATATATAATATTTTAAGAAAAAATTATTGTTCATTTATTTTTTTAAGCCGACATAAGTGTACTATTCGCTCACGGTTGTTGATTTATCATTACTCATCTAAAGACTAAAGGTACAAATACCGTAAACTGGAATCTAATCTGCTGATTGGTATTCCCTCTCATCTCATTCATGATGCCTCCCTAATAATCTTTGGGAGATGTCTTGCACCCATCTCCCAACCATCTTTCTTCTTAAATTTTACTTCCAACATAGACTCACGTGGGACTCATCTCCCCAAATGAGAGAGGAGATGGGGGAAAGATGGGTGTGGGAGAATGAAAAAGAGGATATCCCAATAATCTTTTAGAGTAATGACAAGGAATTTTATATATATATATATATATATATATATATATAACGTTTAAAAATTATTAAATTTAGGACGAATTCTCCTTTTGTTTTGACATAAAATATTATGTCGTAAAATATTTTCAATAAAGTTATTTTACAGAAAAATATTTTATGATCAAAACATTTTTCGGCATTTGGCGCACGCACGAAAAATCACAAATATTTTTTATATTTTCATTTAATCATATTAACTTATAAAATATAATTTTTATTCACAACATAAAAATACTAATATACAACAATTTAAAAAAAATAAAACTAAAAATTATGTTTAATTAAAATATACAAATTAATTAACAATAATTTAGTGTTTAATATGATTTCACGTACACACCAAATACCAGAAAATGTTTTCCAAGAAAAAGGTTTTCTGTTGAAAACGTTTTTCGACGTTTGGGACCCGCCTAATTTTCTGTACATGCCAAATACCGAAAAATGTTTGCTAAGAAATCATTTTCAAGGAAAATGTTTTCCGTCGAAAATATTTTCCGACGAGTCCAAAGCGGGTCCTAGGAGAGTCTCAGTCAAATTCCGGGTGGATCTCGAACAAGTCCCAATCAACTCCCAAGCAGGGGGTGAGCAACTGGGCAAGTCCCAGGCAGGTCTCGAGCAAGTTCCAATCGAGTCTCAGGCGGGTCTCGGTTAGGTCCAATCGGGTTTTGGCGGGTTCCAAGTAAGTTTGTAACACCCCAAAAATTAATTAACTCCATAATTCATCTCCTAACCTTATTCCACAAGAAACAAGACTTAGGGGTCATTACTCCTTGAAAAGAGAGGATACTAAGTAGGGAAAAATATTAAGCTTCTATAAACATTAATCATTACAATTAAAAGCATCTACCAAGAATCATCAAAGTAGCTGAAATCACACTATACATGTCATCTTTACAAGGGATCCATGCTATACCTTAATATTCAAGCATGCATCAAAGCTCTTAAGTCTACAACATAACTCAAAAGTAAGGGTGGGCAAAAACCTGCCCAACCTGCCACACCGATTTTTAGTGTTTTTTTTGTGGATACGAGTTGGAAAAACCCAACCCGTGCGGGTCCAATCGAACCATTGGTATAGTTTTTTAAAAGAGGTGGGTAACTGACCCACTACAATCCGCCCCGCCCATAATGCTTAAAACCCTAACTTCCTAATATCCTCTCATTTCACGTAGTTTTCCAGACTCTCCAAACCCGACGCCTCTCTCACTCTCTTAGTCTCTCAGTCTCCTCTCTTGGGCTTACTCTTGCCGGTACCGCTCCTCTCTCATTCTCGCCCCTCCTCTCACTCTCGTCGGTGAACGATTTCTTGAACCATACCGCTCCTCCCTCACATCTCTTAGTCTCTCATTCTCGCCGCTCCTCTCTCTTAGTCTCGTCGATCCTAGGTTTCTCTCTCATCTCTCTCTCTCTCTCAGAAGTGAACTAGCACACTCTCTATATCCCTTTCAACTCTCACAGACTAATAGTGACCTTCGTTAAACTGACTTAGTTGCATCTCAGTCTCACAACTCTCACGGTCTCACCCCTCGACATCAGGTAAAGAAATAGCATCTTTGGTAGATTGGTATGATTATATTTTTGGTCTGATTTGTTGCGTTGGATTTTTGGTATGTGAGTAGGGAAAATATTGATTATGCAGTACTGACTACTAATTAGGTTTTTGGTCTGATTTTGATTGTGCAATACTGATTAGGTTTTTAGTTTGTGGTCTGTTTTTGGTATGATTTTGCTTATTAGTAAAAGGGTCAACCTTAATTACATGGTAATCACCTCTCATTTTATTGATAATAATTGGAACTCTCAAGTTCAACATAGTAGTGAATTGCCTCGAAGTTCCCTAATGAAAATAGAAGAACTTGAAAATGCCAACCTTTACTTCATGAATAGGTTTCATAAGTACCTAACTTCTAAAAGTGATATTGAAAGCAAAACGGAGTTAGATCAATATTTGATGGATGGTGTTGAACAAGCAAATGCGAATTTCAATATTTTAAATTGGTGGAAGGTGAACTCAACCAAATTCTCAATACTTGCCAAAATAGCATAAGATGTATTGATCATTCCCATTACAACAGTTGCTTCAGAATCAGCTTTTAGCATTGAAGGACATGTGTTGGATAATTTTTTAAGTTCAGTGGCCCCATGAACAGTTGAAGCATTAATATGTTCACAAAACTAATTAAGATCAAAACCCCTAAGCTTTAACTCAGATATGGTTGATGATGTTGAAAGTATGGCTGGCAATTTTGACATGACCCAACAATCCAACATGAACATGACACGAAATTAGAGGGTTTGGGTCATAAACGGGTTGACCTGTTTATTTAGTGTTTGGTAGGTCGTGTCACGGGTCACCCATGGGTGACCCACCAGACATAATTATTTATTTTATTTATTTTTATTTTTTACACCTAAAGGAAAAACCAAAAAAGGACGAAAGACTTAGAAGAGAAAATAAACCTAAAAATTTTTTTGTTCCTTTCCACTCTCCAACTCTTCTCACAATGCGCTACCATCACCCATCTTCTTTCTAGTTTCTCTGCTGCTCGCAGTCTCCACTTTCTCTCTGCTCTCCACTCGCTGTTGCTCTGCCCCTTTCTCTACTCTCCACTCGCTAGGCTGCTATTCTCCCCTTCTCTCTACTGCATCACCGATGTCACACTTCGCCGATGTCACATTTGGTATGCATCTCTCTCTTGCTCTCTCATGCCTTGAATCTCTGATTTTGTTTTTCACTTCTTTTATTCAAATGTATGCATGTATGGTATGTGTATGCACTCACAAATATTAGGGAAGGAAAAGTAATAATTGCTAAGGGTATGGTTGTGTAATACCCCGATAAAAACCAACATTTTTATTTAACAAAATCTTTTCCATAAGAGCAATCAACAAAGGTTTTCAACAAAGGTGCTTTAACGAGACCCAAAATCCTTAGCGTTAACCTAATCATACTTTGAACCTTTAGCAAATAGAAGCCAAACACTAACCCTCAAAAAGTGGACGTACGCTAGGTCTGACGGACGTACACTACTGTCTATAGTGTGGACATTAAGGGGGAACCATCGGACGTACGCTCTGCAAATAGTACAATGGACGTACGTGGGACCACCGAACATACACTATTTTTTGGAATACCCTTTGGATAATACCTGGACGTACGCTAGGGTTGCCGAACGTCTACTGCTCTATTAGAGAGTTGGTGGCGAACTTTCCCTATAAATAGGTCGTCCCACCTCCCATTTCTCACGCCCATTTCCATCCCCTGGTATGCCCCTAGGCTGCCAAAATCCTTCCCTTGAGTTTTGAGTGGGGAATTAGTGAGAATGAGCTTCTAGGTACACGGAGGGGAGACTATGTCCGTGCTTAGCTTTTGGGTAAGTTCTATTCTCTTTGTGTTTATCATTGTTTTATCTTACATTTTTGCCTTGATAAGGTTTTTCAAGTGTTTATTAAGCATTCTTTAAAGATAATGGTGTTTTCAAATGATTCTTTCAAAGTTTTGTTGTGCTGTGATTTCTTGTGTTGCATATGCTGTTTTGCTGGCTTAGAAGAGGTTTAGAAGTCTATAAATGCCATTAGAAGTATGCACTATTCAAATTTTAAAACAATATGCTTAACACACTGAGCAGACATACGTCATCGAGGCTAGACGTACGGTCAATAGGTAGAGCACTGATTTTTGAGTTTCACACATATATACTTAGGCTTAGCCATAATTCTAGGTTTTGTAAGGCTTAGAATATCGGTGTTTTATATCCGTTATAACAGAATTTAGCTTGGTCGGAGGATTCACTAGAGTACACGAAGTAAGTAGACACTTACACCCTTTTTACTTAAAATGTGGGATATGTCAGTTGACTGACTACGAGTATGATATGCGCATGATTATTTTCTGTAATTGCTTAGTAACTATGCTATTAATTAACTGTTAAGATGTATCGTAAGACATAGTATGCTGGTACGTGCGGTATGAACAACCATGGGCTTACTATATAGACTGTATATTATGGTCAAATGTGTGTGTTATACGAGGCTTTGGATCCATTGGTTTCGTGACCACGGTGCAACCATCTTAATGGTTTGGTCACTATAAAACGGACATCATTAGTTGGTGTGGGCTACTCAAGGTTGGACTCGATCATGCCACTAATGTTACGTACTGTATATTGTGCAATGGATGTGGCACTCGCGTTGTATTATAGGTCCCTCGTGACAATACTAACCTTACTAAGAGTGGGTAATATTTCGAGTAGACCATGTATAGGAGTTATGACTTATAATGCATTAGCATATTCTACATTAAAACAATTAAGTAATTATCGCCGATTATATACCATAAGTTTTGAAAACCCTAAAACTTATTAAATGGTGTATTAACGGAGGTAATGCCCTCTTTTTGGTTATTATTCAAATTACACGTTTACTTTCATTAATTGGGTTCATGTCATACTTAAATTGTAAAGTTTACTTACTAAGTCGTTAAACTTACGCGGTTATTATTCTATAGGTAATCTGGTTTATTGTTATGGAAGTAGTAAGAAATGCTACTACTTGACTGGTTAGGCTTTACCTATAATTACATGTTTATCTTTATTGTTTAGTAGCTCCATATTCTTACTTGATGAATTATAATGACTCAGATTTATTCACATTTCTTTGCATTTACTCTGACGTTTTCAAAATGGTGATTTCCCGTTTGGTCACAAGTTGGCTTAAATGGGTAAATTGTCAGTGACTCCACCGGATTAGTCGAGACTAATTTTGGGGTCGTTATAGGTTGATGATGATTTTTTAGAAGTGTTCGTGCTTTAAATTTGAAAAAGTGATTTCTTGTGATATAAAAGCTCTAAGTATTTTTCGGTAGGGTTACATTTTAGAAATGATTTGTGTTCTGAATTGTTTGTTAGTGGTTTTGAGAAAAAAAAAATAGAGAAATATTTGAGCCAGTTACTAAACAAGGCCTAAATAGTGTAAGTAGGTCAATATTAAGATGCCTTTAGGCTTTAGTTGATTTGAGTAGAAATCTTATGAAGTTTTGGAACTCCAAATCCACGAATTAAGTGTTTTACACTCACAATACAACATTTTTTCATGAATGTGGTAACACCGTAACAACTCCTTGTTTCTTAATGTATATTGCTTTGTGTTTGTTCTTAGATTCAATGATGTGATGATTGATGAGACTGATTCAAATTATGTGGTTTTGATAGTGAATGTGTATATATTTATGTTCATGACAGATTAGAGATGGAGCTATGAATTTGGTAAAGGCATTTGGTGTTCTGTAAAGAATGTAGGGGACATTGCTCATTAGGACTTGGTAGAAGAGAGTATTGGGTATTGAATAGGGATTTGTGGTTCTTTTAAATTCTTCAATTTTTCATTTCTAATTAACTTACTAACGATTATATTTGTAGGTGATTAATGAAGATTTAGTTGTATTTGATAACGATATGGTTGAAATAAATAGAATAGAAGATCCATCTATTCATACGAATCTGATGACGAAAAAAAGGATCTAGAAGAAGCGTAAGAATACCTCAACATGTTGGACCCATTTTAATGAACTTCCTTCTATAAATCTAAATGACGCAAGAATATGAGTAAAATGCAAGTTTTGTGATTATAAATATATTGCTAACAGTTTACACGGAACTAGAAATCTACAGAAGCATATGAAGGTTTGTGGGGGGAAAAATGATCATGATATTCAGTAATTGTTCCTATCTAGAGGTCAAGGAACTCTGTCAATAAGTGCCTCAAAATTTTGTCCTAAAAGATATAGAAAATTGTTGGTTACTGTGATTATTAAGCATAACTTGCCTTTTTCATTTGTTGAATATGATAGTGTAAGAGAAATGAATAGATACTTGCGTAGTGATATACTATTAATCTCTATAAATACTGTTAAGGCTGATTTGGTTACAATGCATATGTTGGACAAATAAAAGGTTAAGTCTTTGTTAAATGTTTGTCATGGGAGGATTAGTTTAACATTTGATTTGTGGACTTCTTTGACAACCGATGGGTATATTTGCTTTACTGCATATTTTATTGACAAAAATTGGGTATTATCTAAAAGGGTGTTAAGCTTTTCATTCATGTCCTTACCACATAATGGTGCATCTTTGGCTAAAAAGATATACGAAAAAATTCACTTTACCCCCCTGAAGTTTCAAGGATTTTTTAATTTGAATTTCAAAGTTTAAAAATTGACAATGTACCCCCCTGAAGTTTAAAAAATTTTCAATTTAAACCCTCCATTAATATTTTCCGTTTAAATGGATGGAACTTGTCCCATATGCTTCTCATGTGACATATTAACCCATTTTCTTCAAATTTTACCCTCAATTACAAACTCCAAAACCCATTTTGCCCTTTTCTTCCTTTAAGCCCATTTTGCCCTTTTATAAATGGTTTGCCTGCCATTTGCCAAACCTGCAAGCCTGCATTGAAAAGCTCTTGGTCCAAATGAAGAAGCCTGCGTTTACCCACAAGGTCCCTGTAGTAGCTGTTGTAACTAGGTAATGAATTTCGGAAAATTCCCAGACAGCTTGTTGTTGCCCAAATATAAAACCTATAAATTCTTGCAAGTAGAGTTGGGCAATGTAGGTTCTGGGACTGACCCAAATAGTGAATTACCATGAAGCCTAAGAGAAACAAGTCTATCACATAAGTTCTAGATAGATGGTGTTAAAGCACCACTCAACAAGTTGTTACCTAAATCAATGTCAGAGAGTGAAGAGCTATAGCCTAGCTCAAGAAAGATAGTTACGCTTAGTGAATTGACGTCAAGGTAGAGACTCTGTAGCATAGAAAACTCACTCAACTCTCTGGGGAGTGAAACCGTGAGATTGGCAGAGGGAAGTTGGAGCTAGAGAAGGTGCAAAAAAGGGTCTTTGTAGAGAGAGGTTGGTCCATTATGGGGAAAAGATGTCACTGCGGAGCAAAGGGGAGCCATTGGCGAAGACCCATTTGAGGCCCCTCCATTGGCACAAAGGCAAAGAAGAATTCCATGAAGATAGCAAAAGGTTGTCAGTGTCATTGCAGTGACGCTTTGATCTTTCCCTAGAAAAGCTCAGCATCTGAAGAAGTAGACTCACCGAGTGTGATGCCTTCAGTGAAGAAGAAGAGGAGCAAGAAGAAGAAAATATAGAGAGAAAAGTTTCAAAATCGCCATGAAAGAAGCAGAGAGAAAGAGAAAGAGAAAGAGAGAGAGAGAAAGAGGAAGGTGGTGGTGGCGGTGATGGGGAGCTCCAACACTCGCTACCAATCCATCTGTAATTGAGGGTAAATTTAGAAGAAAATGAGTTAGTATGTCACATGAGAAGCATGTGAGACGAGTTCCATCCATTTAGACGAAAAATATTAACAGATGGTTTAAATTGAAAATTTTTGAAATTCCAGGAGGTATAATGCCAATTTTTAAACTTTGGAGTTCAAATTGAAAAACTCCTAAAACTTCATGAGGGTAAATTGAATTTTTCCCAAAGATATATAATTTGCTACAAGAGTGGAGGATTAATAAAAAGGTTTTCTCTATAACATTAGATAATGATTCTGCTAATGATTTGTATGTTAAGCAACTAAAACCAAAATTAAACATGAAGAAAGCCCTTCTTTGTGAATGTGAGTTCTTCCATATGCGTTGTTGTGCCCATATTCTTAATTTGATAGTGCAAGATGGGTTGAAAGAGATCACTGATGCTATCCAAAATATTCGAGATAGTGTTAAGTTATTTTGTAGGATCACAAGTGAGAAAACAAAATTTTCTCCAAGATGTCAATCAAATGTCATTGGACAGTAACAATGGATTAAGACAAGATGTGCCAACCAGATAGAATTCGACATAGTTTATGCTTGAGAGTGCTATTCACTATAGGCGTGCTTTTGTTTATTTCGAGATGAATGATCCAAACTATAAGTTTTGTCCTAGTGCACTTGAGTGGGAAAAGGTAAATGATATTAATAGTTTCTTAGGTTGCTTTTATCGTGCTATATGTGCTTTTTTCTGGTACCAAATATCCTACAGCCAATTTATAGTTTCTCGTAGTTACATTGATTTATATGAACTTGAAGCAAGAACTTGTGAGTGAAGATGGGTATAAGAGATTAATGGCAAATTAAATGATCTCCAAATTTGAGAAATATTGGTTAGCATTCAGTATAGTATTGGCTATTGCAGTTATCTTAGATCCTCGTTATAAGCTTTGTCTTGTAAAGTACTATTATACGAAGATTTATGGAGTTGATTCTAAAGAGCATGACGATGTTCATAAAAAGTAAACCAGACTTTTTATAGAGTATAGTGCTCCTACGACTTCAAGCTCCATAGTTGTTCGGCCCCAAGAAGACTTAGATTGGGAAAAGGTAAATAATATTATAAGTTTCTTAGCTTATTAGTAACTTAGTATATATACTCATAACCACTTACTAACTTTATGTTTATGTTATCTCTTTTCATGTAGAAATTTTTAGCATTTGATGGAGTCGATGCTGATACACAAAAAACTCAATTAGAACTTTATTTGGATGAACCCAAGTATTTGGATAAGAGTGCGACATTTGATATCCTTTCATTTGGAATGGAAATGAATTTCGTTATCCTGAAGTAGCTATCATGGCTCGTGATATTTTGAGCATACATATTTCTACTGTTGCTTCAGAATCTACTTTTAGTACTGGTGGACGTGTGATTGATCAGTATAGGAGTTTACTCAAACCTGATATTGTTAAGGCATTAGTTTGCACTAGAGATTAATTATATGGAGAACAAAGTAATGTTAGTTATTTGCATATTTAATTTCTTCATTGTATTTTTTTTTTAATCTTACTTTAATGACATTAATTTCTCTTATATTTTGATATAGAACAAATTTTAATGAAGGTGGATAACGAAGAAGATGATGTTTTGACATTGGATAGTATTAATTCCTGTGACATTCCAAATTCATCTGGTACATGTTAAAATGAGTATATTTGTGAGTTATTCAAGATCAAGATGGACAATATGAAGCAAAAATGGGAACCCAATTTGTATAATTGTATTTGTAAATTTGTAATGATGATTTAGTTTTTTTTTTTTTTTTTGCTTTTTTATTAGACAATTAAGCTTATTAAGTGATTTGGTGCTAGCCAATTAGGAGTTTAATTTCAAAAGATGAATTGCTAAAACTATTATTATTTCATTTTTTTTATAAAAAAAATCACTTTTTAAACTAAATGGGTCATGTCGGGTCGTGTCGACCTGATACAACTCATTATTTTAAACGGGTTTCACGGGTCGTATCAGGTGACCCGAAAAAAAACCATGTCGTGTCTGGAGCTTTGACTCATTAACTAAACGGGTCGTGTTTGGATGTAGCTTAAACGAGTCGACCCGCAGATCTGTTTTGCCAGCCCTAGCTGAAAGTTATAAGCTCAATTCAAGTTAGTTTTTTTTTTCAATCATTTTAGTTTACTTCTTAATATATTTTTCTATTTATAAATTTCATTTATCAGTTTCAATTGAAATTGTAATTTTTTTTCTCATTCTTTGTAGAAATAGCTTTGAAGAACATCAGCATTCTCCTTGAGGATGATTAATGGCTTGAAATTGCATTCTGCTTGGTGAATAGTGGCTACTGGATTTTATTGTTAGGAGGCAAAGCCTAGGCCTGGTAGTCTAGTGATTTGTTGGCCACTAACCTAGATTTTGTAACTTTTCTTTTTGATGTAACTAAGTTTTATGCGTGCTTTGCCTTTAAATTTTATTTATGCAATGTGTGCAAGTGTGCAATTGATAAACATACGCTGATATAACTTTAGTTTTATGTTTTTTTAGTTGTTTAGTGCCCAGGTAGATTTATTTTGCAGTTGTTCGATATTTTGGATTTTGATCATTTTAGTTTTGTATATTTGATTCACCAAAAAAAAAAAAAAAACCTACTATATTTTATATTTATATGAAAATTGTAAACAATACAAACCAAGGAAAAAAATCTCATTTAAAAAAAACAAAACAAAACAAGGGAAAATAGTCCCAACCCAATTTTTTTTTTTTTTTAAAAAAAACTACAAAAAATATCAAGTCCAGTGGTCAAGTGGATACTCGACCCGCCCCGCCCAACCCGAAAATCGGGTATGGTTTTTCCAAAACCGCCTTTGTCGGGTCAAGTAGCCAAAAAGGCCAAAACCTACTCAAACCGACTCATGCACACCCTTACTCAACCAAAGCTTACAATAGGTACTTAAACATCTCCCGAATTAAATCTTCCATAATAACTAGATGTTTCACAATATCCATCTTTTACTAAACTATCTATAATAACATAGTTCTATATACAAAGAAAAATGAGAAAGAATATAAGGGTAGGTACGATGACTTAGTGAGTATAAATGCACATGAAGTACCCGTTATTAAATGGTGAACTCAATTTATTTATAAAACACATGCAGCATTATGAGGTAACAGTTTATCATATATATAATATAAATATAATATATGTTGTAATATGAGAGTCATGTCATAGTTTAACAGTGTGGTATACTTAAGATATTACTCTTTCTTAGCAGGGTTAGCGCTGTCTCTAAGGACCTGAATACAATACTGATGCCACGAATATTGTATGTTATCGTCCACCATGAGCAGCCCGACTAAATCCAACCTCGAGTAGCCCACGTTACTAATGATGTACGTCCTGTAGTGACCGACCATTTGGCAATGACTACGCTGGTCATGAAAACCACTTAATCCAAGGCACACACACACACACATTTGAGCATAAAAGTTAACTTATATAGTAAGCCCATAACTATTATCCCACATGTACCGGTGTACCATGTCATACTATGCAATTAGTCTTGTTCATATTTTACATGCATATTTTTACAAATCTCATCATTATCTTGTTAACCAACATACATTTTTCACAAAAGAGAGTTTATAGTAGTTCTAAAATATATTTCGTGAGAATTGTAAATATACATGTTTGATATATAAAATAATTGCAATGCAAGAAAAGGAACAAGCATTCATGTGAATTTGTACTCATCCAGGTTGTAAAGCTTCTCCATAAAATTCTCTTGAGGCTTCATAACTTCAAATACTGAGAAAATACCTATAATTAGTTCTAAACTCGAGCTAAAATGAACCTAGAACATGAAAATAGGGGTGGTAAAACGTCGGACCGAGATAACATTCCTTAGAAAGTCTTTCAGTGAGTACTCAACCCCTAAGGGCAAGTTATCGGCCAAAGAGGTCCAGGTAGAACCTCATTTGGTCCAATGCTCTCCCGAGCCTCCTCAACCAATCCTAAGGCTACAAAAGGGTTTCTAACACTTCCATGCATAAAGAAATATGTTTAAAGGAAAGGAAAAGTCTATAACAATATTAAAACTTAAACTTCTAGATTCTAATGACAAAGCTATTGTAAAACAAGAAAATAGCATAACAACCTAACTAGAAGCTCAAACCAACAACTAAGCATAACAACTAAATAGGTAGCAAGTTAGGTTTAGAAGGTTATCTCCTTAAAACAAAACCTCAAAGAAATCTCTCATTCTCCTCCAAGAAAGCACTCAAAAGCTCACTCAACACTCAAGCAGCACTCTGGGGCAAAAATAGGCTTAAAGGAACTAATGTGGGGGTATTTATAGGGGAAAAAGGTTGAGGGTAAAATGGTAAATTTATGAAAAGGGCATGAGCGCTCGTGTATTGTTCACAACGAGCAAAAAATGCTTTTCAGACGTAGCAAGAGAATCTCTGAAAAGGTGTGAGCGCTAGTGTACTTTTGGGTCGAGCGCTCGATCTAGTCCCTACGCGAGCACTTCGTCAATAGTCCAAAAATTAGTCAACAAGTGCACGGTCCCTCAATTGACTTTTGAGCAATTTGACCGATTATGTGGTGTTTAGTAAAAGGGGTATAACTCTAGCTATGGGTCTCAGATGCTTTATTTGGTAAAGGGGTTGGAGTATACTTTGTTACTATTCATCACAATTTCCCAAAAAAATCAACATCAAAATATTTTAACTTTTTCACTTTTTATATCATATTATTTACTTTTTATTATTATTCAAATAAAAAAATAACTAAAAAACAAAACTTTTTCACTTTTCCATATCACTTTTTCATTTTTTCATATTAAACATTCTCAATCTTTTTTTTTTTTTTCACATAAACTACAGAGTCTAAGTCAAACCCCTTTACCAAACACCCTCGAAATTGCGTATGCAACCTCATTCCAGAAAGCTCTTCCCGAGAGGAATGTCATAGTAACCATTTCAATATTTTTGAGTGCCTTATTAGGATTCTAAATATAATATTTTCCTCTTAAGACTGTGTTTCTAATGCTTTCTCATCCTTTATGAATTATTCCTTAATCCTCACACCGTAATTGATCACATACTCATTGGTTACCATATATAAGTTGATTCTTCAATACTGAACATTCGGTGCAATAGTAAATTCTTAAAAAGTCTAAGGTCCCACACTAGACCAAATGAGAACCAATCCTAGTACCATAATTAGATTGTACTTAACCCTAATTTATTTTCGGGGTATTACAAGGTCTCGTCAGGGTCCTGGGCAAGTTCCGGGCAGGTCTCGGTCAAGTCCCTGCAAGGTCCTAGGTGAGTCTTAGCTGAGTCTGTCAATTTAAGAATTAGATGCTTAAAGTCGAAAAATAACATAAACCATTTTCCGAAAATTAAAGAAAAAATTTCGGTCAAATGGAAAATATTTTCATTGACTATTATTTTACGTTGCACCAAACACCCGAAAATACAAAAACATTTTTCGTAAATCATTTTACGGCGAAACAAACGGAGCCTTAGTTTTTTTATTTTGATCTAATGGTAATTTTAAAAATCAATTCAACTTTAAAAGAATAATACAAATGGTTGTTATAACTCATATAGAGGAAGAATGAACCGTACTAACTAAAAAAAAAACTAAAATTGTTTAATCCTTAAAGAAAAATAGGGAAATGTTGTTTTAAAGAGCCTTATCTTACCTAGATCTTGTGATAGTGTCAAACATACTCTAGATTTTATATTTTTGTAGGGCTGATTCAAAGACCGATTTACATTATTACATGAGCAAGATAGGAAACTAATATGATAAAAATAGCCCTATATTGTTAGGGTGTTCAAATGGGGCGGTAATAACCGCATCGCCAATGCTTTGGTAGGCAATTATTAAAAATCGCTAACCGCCTAGGACAGTTGTGGTTAGTGGTTTTAGAGGTAAGAAAAGCAGTTAATAACCACTAATTGCCTACCATTATATATAATATACATATATTATTAATAATTATTATAATATAACATCCAAAATTACACTGTTTTGGCCATGTGTGACTGTATCAGTATGTACGTGAAATATAATATGGTATGTGATGGTTTGGGTCAAGCCTTATTCAAAAACATTGCTAAGCCACATGTTTTTTTTAAAAAAAATCTTTTGGGAACACTTTGGCCCATAACGTTTAAAATAAGCCACAAAAATAGGCCTAGTGATGGCCCAAAACATTTAAAAAGTCCAAAAACTCATATAAAAAAAGCGATTATAAAATCGTCAATTATAAAATAATCGCTAATCACCTAGGCGGTTATAGTTGTAGTTATTAAAAATCAATAATCGTACGAGGCAGTTGCGGTTAGCGGTTATAGCCAATAATCATTAATCGTAACTGCTTATGCAGCCCTACTATATTATGTTGGTCAAAGTTTTAATGTTACTCTTTCTTGAATCATATGTAAACTTTTGAATTAAGATCTAGTGTAATAATATTCAATGCAATAGGGTAGGGATATGTTTACGAGCGAGCCCTACTTGATCAAGCAAGTAATCAAGTAGTTCAAACCCCACTTGTTTTGGCTGTTTTGACACCTGCTCAAACAAGTGACACCTCCTCGTACAAGTAGGACCTGCCATGCACTCACATATTATTGCTTTACTGAGTCTTTATTCGGAAATTTTACTACCCTGTTAACCACTTATATAAATCTTCTGCTAACCTATTTTCTTTTCTTTTTATAACTATCCAAAAAAAAGGTTAAAACATTAACAAACAACTTTTTTCACAAAAAATTTATAACTTTTTTACTTTTATGTCATAACAGAACACACAGAAAAGAACACTTTTTAAACAAGGTTGTCAAACACCATTGTAACAATTTTTTATAATTAAATTTTATTTATATTTCTCTTATAGGGAAAAGAAATTATTAAAATGCTCCTATAATTTTTATTTTTGTTTGTAGTATTATTTAATGGACAAAGATTTTTTTCAACCTTTAACCCATCTATTAAATTGACATCTAAAGTAAATATAAGACAACTCAAATGGGGATTATGAGTCATATAACCAATGGGAAAGAGCCGGTGTGTAAAGAGTTGATGGCCATGTCTAAGGTTGTTTTTAAAGTCATTGTTTTATCTTACTTCTGGCTTAAAATAGCATTTCGATAACTTAACGTTTGCCAAAATAGTGAAGGATTTAGATTGAGATTTTTAAGAATTGCGGGATCTTTGCAATTCTCTCAATCTTAATCGGTTGGAAACAACTAATGTGAATAATAAATGAAAAAGAAGTTATTTTTAGATAATTCAGTCACCCAATCAACTGTTTTGGTATGTTTGAAGGTGGCCACTGGCCAGATCGTCCCATAACGAATGAGGAATGACTTAACCACCCAAAATACATGCTTTTGGGAGTGATCGACCACTTTTAAAGATGGTTGAACCATCTTCCTAAAATGGAGTAAATGGACTATATTTAAAATTATTGGGGTAGTCCGACCACTTCCATCCTGCGTTAGGAGTGGTTGGTCATCACTCCTCATGGCAAGATTTTAGGTGGTTGGCCACCCTTCGTGAATAACTTACCACCCTCTTCGCCTTGTAACTTTTCTCGCTTTATTTTCATTCATGTGACTCACTCTGAATCTTTCTATGCAAATTGCCGCCCTGCCTTTAACTTTCTTGCTTTCTTCTTCTTCTTCTTTTCTTTATGATGATATGACTCATTCTAAATCTTTCGATGCAAATTGCTGGCCCTTGCAATTCTTAGGAATTACAGAGAGTTTCAATCCAGATGACTAGATCATCTAGAAGCATATCCTGACAAGGCAAATTAATTAAATCATCTTTGAAATGACCCCAGTATTTTCATTACAGTACAGAACAAAAGAACAAAACATTAGAGCAACCAAATATTGAGGCAAATAGCCAAAAATATACTCCAATCGCCATCACGATACTAAGAGACCACAACAGGCATGGCCACTGAGTTTTCATGAACGATGTTGCTGCCATCATTGCAGGGGCTGAAAGCTACACTGTTCATGCTCCTTTACAAGTTGTTGAATGCCTTCCGTAATCCTATGCAGTTCCCAATTTTTGCTTCTATTTGTGTCACGAATCTCTGAATTCCATTGTGACTGACCAGAACTCATGCCATACCTTCAAGACAGCTGCCACTGTTTTTCTCACTTTCAATTGCAAGTTGTATTACATTCAAACAAAACACTTAAAATCCTAAAATCTAAAGACATTCTGGAAGATTCATAATTGTTGGGCTTTTTTCACCAAGATAATTGCAGAATATCTCATTGAGTAGGTTATTTTGATCATTTTCAAGTGAATATTCGTGAAATCATCTTTTCATACAGAACCACAACAAAAGACTCAACTTCACATCACACATCGACCATGAGTATTGGATATGCCGTCAAAGGTGTACAATCTATGTTGCCACCTCTGAAAGAAAGCACGTGAAAACAGACACTGCACCCTGCAGATAACTTGAGCGAAGGTCTTCAGGAATAGGAGCACTAAAAACAGTGTCAAAGCAACTTAGCTGACCATCACAGGTTGAGCCTTCAATGTCAGAAAGAAGCAAACCACATATCTCCTCAGCCATTTTTGAATAAGCTACTCTGCAAACAGTAGTAAACAGCATTTAAATTAAAGTTGGAATATAAATACAAACCCTGTAAAGAACACAATTTTTCTTATGGAATTTTCTGAGTAATTGAGTTATGATGGATGGATGAGAAATGATGGAAATTTGGGAAAAACAGATTGGGTTGTTATGAGGACAACCTAGCCTCCAGGAAAAGAAAACACCAACCGATCAAGGTTCTGGACAACCCCTACAATTACGCGCGTGGGCACTTTTATACTAATAGGCTGCAGACTGCAGTCATTCTAACAACTAACATGGGTCGTAGCCCATTATTCATCTCAGCCCATTTACAACACACACAATCCAATTACAAAATGCACACCTACTAAACACAGCAGCTATTATTAGACCTATTACAAACAACAACAAACAAGAACTAAATGAAAAGGACTATGCTTCTTCAAAATTGTTTTTGTCGCAATCACGACTCCAAATAAATTTAAAATTTTGTTGCTTCCACATTTGAGGAAAATTGGGCCTTCTCTCAGGCACACACACTCACATTCTGAAATATGAATCTCTTCTAACTACCTTTTTCTCTTAATTCTTTTATGCTTGTCTTATGAAAGCACATTAATGTGAATTCTTTTCAAATTTTGATGATAGGATGGCATATTAAAATTAGGTACTTGACCAAATATGAAACATACGTGGTTTCAATTATGAGGTAGTTTAATGCAAAGGAGTGGTACAACAAAATAATACCAGAGGCCACCGACTGAAAGTGTCTCACAAAAAGAAAAAGGTGTCCACATGCATGTTATCATGGTTGCAGAAACTGAGCCAAGAGATTGATATTCATACCTTGCATCAACTTGAAATCTGCCACCCAAAACTGCCAAAGACTCATTTAACTGGCCAAGAAACTCTCTACAAACAGCATTTTTGCTCTCAAAAGAATCCTGAAAAAGAACATTAGAGAAAGAAAGACAAGTTATTATTTTTTTTGTAAGTGAAAAGACAAGTTATTATTACAATGCATTTGAGGATATTCCATAAATTTGGGCAAATAGTTTGAGCATTCAATCTCCTTTGTCTGAATTCATACACCTTAAAAGCCACCAAAGATCAATGTAATCATCATTCCCAAGCTCTTATCATTCTTCTGCATGAAATTTACTACATAAACATTGACCATATCCTTTTTATCATAACAAGCTTTCAGCTATTCCTTTTTCACTCTGCTAGCCTACTAGCAACCAGATCAGTGCCACGGCTGTTTTGCACTTTGGGGTAATGTTAATGCTAACCCAACAAGGGGAAGAGCAACTAAATGAATGAACACCTGGTCCAATAATACAAGTCATGTGTCCCAAAAATTCACCGCGCATTCATGACAATGCCTACATAGTACACATGCGTTAATATCCTTTTTTTTTTTCTTTGACCCAAAAGCCTACAGAGGCCCATTCATCAGTCTAGGCCTGGAATGAGTTCAACAACAAAGTTCAAGCTCCAAACCACAATTGAAGCAAGTAAGCTTTGATCTCTTAATCTAGTTCAGTTGGGCAGTTGCTGCATTACACGTAGAGACTACTGCAGAGAACAAGATACACTATTAAAATCAACAATCTCAATATTTAGGATGAACTTTCATACCAGTTCACTCATGGTATTGTTATCTTCCTGCAATGAAGTTCTCAATAGATAGAATGAAATATAAATTCCAGCTCCCAAGTCCCAATTTTCAATTTCTGACTTATGGTCCTCCATAGAAGTAGCAAGCCTCCATATCTCTGAGTGTTTGGCTGCAACAAAGGGAAAACAGTTCAAACAGTGGCCTTAACTGAAGCACATGGAGTCCAGAACGCAAGCTCACTCATTCCCTCTACTAGTGGAGGAGGAGTAAGAAATATTAACAAAACTCTGGCAATTATTTTTGTTTTTATTTTTTATTTTTGATGTCGAG
The DNA here is from genome assembly GCA_013348765.1 of Carpinus viminea. Lineage (NCBI taxonomy): Eukaryota > Viridiplantae > Streptophyta > Magnoliopsida > Fagales > Betulaceae > Carpinus > Carpinus viminea. The sequence continues at coordinate 40,764,406 of CP054667.1, read as the reverse complement.
GATCCTCTCCAAGGCAAGGCCATTTGGATCCACCCGTACAGAGTAAACTCCGATCCCGTGCACTGCACCCTTAGAAGTTTTCCTATATGGAACTGGTTAAATCGTTGGCTTTTTACCAGGGGATATAGCCCCAAGGGATTGTTTGCACCCATAAGGTGTTGAACCTTGGACTTTGAAGGAATGATACATTAAGACCAAGGCCTCCACCACATGGACCAACCCCTTGGAGTTAACAAAACTCGGCAATTATATCAATCAAAGATACAATATCTAAAGGCAGGAACCTTTCCACATGACTTTGCAAGATCTAGAACAACCCAATATTACTCAAAACCAGATATCTTTCTTCTATTGACAAATGGAAATACTAGTGTCTGCATGAGAATGGAGAAACTATTAACCACTAGTGTCCTTAATATCGACTTATGGTTTTCTTGGAAGAAGGCCAAGCTTGTGATTCAAGAATAGTTCTGAATTTATTCCACATGAAAAATGCAAATAGACATACAATGAACCATATGAACATTAGGCTGTATCTAATAACAGGATTTGGAACTGAATTCAAATACCTAGATATTCTAGGAATTAAATAAGACTAATTTAAAGTAAAATTCATGTCTCGCCCCTTGCATCAAGTATATTCTAGGAATTCCTTGCAATGACAGTCAACAAGGCATTTAAAGACAGAAATTGTCAGATGACCTTCTAAACTAAGCTTCTCATTCCACATTTTTAAACCTCTTTGTTAAACCTTGAGAATGCAAGTTTGCCAACAGTATCACTCAATGGAATATGAAATGATAGATTACAAAAGCATAAGATACTTATGTAAGCTAAAATGGAACTTTACATAGATGAATATCCTATATGATATTCGATGGCATATCATAAGACAATTTCTCACAATCATATACATAAGTCAACTAACGATCAGAATCTTCTCATTCCTCAAAGAATAATTCAAAAGTAAACCTATATAACTTTTAAGCCACAGAATGGTGCACCTCAGGTTTGACACATCTATACACATTGCAAAAAGGCCATGCCAAGTAACTTTTGGATGCATGCTCTAAATCTAATTATGTGAACATCTCACAACAACATTGTATCTTTTTTATTTATTTAATTATTTATTTTTTTGATAAGTAAAACATCATCTTCACTTTAGCTATGCAAGTTATAGTATTGCTTAATTCTGCAAAAAACTGTATGGCCATCACAAAGGAATTCTCCAAATGATTGATTGATTGCCTTTGAGACTCCTAGCAACTGGTAAAGATTTTTTTTTTTTTTTTAATATTTTATTTTATGAAATTCATATGGTACACAAGAATCACTTAGTTGAGCAATAGATGAGATTTTACCTGCCAAGAACAATTTATGAGCAACCGACGTTATGAAAATAGTATGAGCTTTTTGCCAATGTGCACATTGAAGAAAGTGTTCAAGTGCCTTTGAGAAATCCCCACAGTAACTAAAGTAAACTGCCTGCATTGATCGGGAATAATATAATTCAATCAGAGATACTCAACAAAAGAATCAGAAAATCTTTTTAATATCCAACACTACTCAGTGGAATTAACTGCAATCTTATTCATGTAGAAGATCAGGACAAAATAATCTTTCACAAAAACTTCACCAGAAATTGAAATTTAATAGTAGTCTTAAACATCACTGCCAGCTAGACTGGGGTTTCAAAGCTAGGTGTAAGAAGCTCACCAAGCAATGTCGGAACATGCATAATAATCACACTAAACCAAAGAAAGGGCATCATGAAAGGGTTTGAGATATGTAAAGTCAACCAAATTCAAGATACAATGACATACCATAGCCTCATGAAGCCACGCAACTGGAACACCCAAGTTCTCAATAAACTGGCTTTGTGATTCTTCTGAACTCCACAATTCGCAGTACTGGAACAAGATTTCCCGAATGAGATTCACATGCAGATATGGAAAATCTTCACGGTAGGGCATATGAAGGATCACATAGATGGCCCAATGACATTTCCCCAGACACAACAGCTGCGAGACAAGTCCCATGTCAAGAACATGAAGATCATTAGAAGTTATAGCACCAATTGCTTCCAACACTGCACGCTGATGCCAGATCATATGGTAATCAAGTGGATCATTTGTTGAACATAAGGCAGTGAACATTGTCTTCAAATCGCCAAACTCTCCCTCTTCACTGGCATGAAGAAGCATAAGATAATATGAGAAGTCAAAACGTTCTTCTGTACCCCATTTTATAACCTCGTCTACTGGTCCTTCATCAATGTACACAGGAACAGGATATGGAGCCTTTCCGTCATCAACAAGATGTCGATATGCATGGAAAACAACAGGCAATGAAGTGTTAGGTGGTAGTTGATACCACATCAATAACCCTAGAAACCTCTTCCAATCAACATTCACATCATGCAAAGCACCATGAATATTACCAGAAAGCAATTCATAGAGTCTTAACCGGTCCTTCTCAATGAAACTGAAATCCAGCATATTAATTCTCCAGAGATCAAGCTGCCGCAAAACATCAGCACGGTTAACCATGGAACCACCAGCCTGACTTAATAAACAAGCCAATCTCACATCTCCTTTAGAAGCTGCCAGCTCCACAGCTGCATCAAGCTGCCGCCCAGTCAAGAGTAAGAATACATGTTCTAGATAATTGGACTCATTCAAGGAGCTTATTGTATCTTGTACATGAGGGCAAACAGTCTCTTGCAACCATAAGCTGAACTCTGCCCTTCGAATAAGAGGTAGTGCTTCTAGGTCAACATCTGAAGAAGCTTCCTTCATATCCTGCATCATGTCTTCCTCGTTATCAGCACCCAAGGACTTCGACTTTGAACTATTTGCCCGATTGGAAAAAAGAACTTTTATCAATTCCCAGATCATTACTTGATGAGACAAAACCACACGAGTAGAGGAACTTAGCCCGGGAACATCCAACCTCCTCTCCAGAATATCTCCGTATTTCCTACAAATCTCTGGAAGCATTAAGCGATCTGAGACAAGTTTTTGAAGCCTCAATTTGAAGGAACCAACTTCAACTTCTTTTGTTTCATGATTTATCTCATTGTGGAGATTTAATGGAGAATCAAAAGCAAACCCAATAAGTTCCTCTCTGACTTTGTTATTTTCGTCTCTAACCACTTTATCAATAGCAACCTTCTCTAAATTGATAACAGATGATAACACCCTTTGAGAATCGTTACTACCTACTGGTGTACCAGTGTGAACAAGGATCCCATTCGGGCCCCACCCTACTCGAAATGACCTACCCATGAACAAACCTGCATCCACTATGTTGCGAGAATGGCTTCCAGTTACTGGTGTTTCTTGCTTGAGGTCCAGTTTAAAACCTGAACCTTCAGGTTTTATTGGCTTCAGTGACATACCCTTATTTTGTGGGACCATCAGAATAGCTCCGGGAGAGTTTGAGTCAAAACTACCATGGTTGTACTCAAGCAATGCTAAAGGGGTTTTTCGAGCAACTGGTGGACTAGATTGATGGCTCATCCTCTGAGCAGAGTGTAAAGGTCTTATGTACTCTTTACCAATAGATGGCTTCTGACATGTCAATATTTCCTTAAAATCTTCCGCCTCCTCTTCCTCGTCAGGAAACATCAACATTTTCATTTCTCTCATTCTTATCGGGTCAAGCCCAAGATGAGCTGGAAGAGAGTGAGAGAGCAACACACCATTAGGGCCCACGTGTTCTTCATCAATATCAGGAATCTCACCGCCATCCACCCCCACAGGATTCTGAGCTGCAGTCACATCATCCATTACAATATCTTCTTCATCATCGTCACTCAATCCAAATCTGCTGAAATGGTGAACCAAGAATTTCCATTCACCATTTGCTGGGTCAAACGAAATGAAGTGAGCCCCTTGTTTCTCTGCACTCATTCTTAATTTATCCCCAACCACCTCCAGTTTCCCCTCTTCAAAACCTAGTGACCTTACTTGAAGGACCAAAGTCACCTCAGCAGCCTTGTTAAGTCCCTGCCCAACCACAGGCTTAGCATTTTCATTTTCATACACAACTACCTCGTGCCTGTGGAACTTCACAATGTCATCTAAATCTAACTGTCTAATGTCAGTCTCCCCAAGATATTTGACTGATCCATAACCAACCCTTCCAATCGTGAAATCCAAAACTCGGCTACAATAACCAGGGTCTGCAAGTTCCCGGGCAGCCAACTCCTTCAAACAGGGTTTCATATAATAATCGGCTGATCTTAAATTAGGTAATATGACTTCAATGTCTCTCAAAACCTCACATGACAGAAACTTGGTCTTTTGAGGGAGCCTTCTTTTCTTGTACTGAGACACAACTTCTGAACTAGTTCCACATCAAAGTCCACGCCACATGAATTACTAAATGAGACGTTTCTCGTACTGTGAAGTTCACTGGAACTCCCTAATAACATAAAATACTATATTAGTTCACCGATAACACGTACTACACTACTTCTCATACAAATAGTAATAAATCGTAATTTTGAGGCAACCAACTCAAACGACCAGAATTTCTCTAATTGAATTCATTTTGACAATCTAAACTCTATTACCTCCACTCGGGGAAAAAAGCCAAATAAAATTTGTCTTTTATCATTCAAAAGCCACCTTCAACCGCATTGAATAATTAACCCTAAGTTCAACATGACACACACATGCAAGCAACAAGCCCTAGAAATTAACAAACCCTATAGAACCTAGATCTGCGTATATCTGATCCGAAAATGACAGTCCCTGAACCTCCGTTTGATTACCAAGAAAAATTGAGGAACGTAAAAGGAATGAAACTCCCAATGTTATGTTTTTACTTTGTTTTTCTTGTTTCTACATCTTCTCGGCAACCAAACAGAGAACAGAGAGTGAAAAGCGGAAAAACAAAGAAAACAAACGTAGACTTGCGTAGTTAGCTAGTCGTTTTACGTTCTCAGGTCTCAACTAATAAGAAGGTTAAAATTATAAGCAGTTATTTTCTGTTCTTTCTTTATTTTTATTTTTTTTTTTCTCTTTTCCTACATTTTCTGAGCAATCAAACACAATCAAAGAAATCTTGAAGGTGGCGATGAAAGACTTAAGACTTACCGGAAACCGGGAGCAGAGCAGGAGACGCCATGGTCGCCGAAGAAGGAGTGACTGGGTTTTGCTAGAACTAGTCCTCCGGTACTTCCAGTCTTCAGGCTGGTGAGGCTACAACGGTGGTGACTTCTAGGAGGGAAAGGGCTCCAATGCTTCTTCATATGCTAAACGGTAGTGATTTCTTAATGTTTTTTTTTTTTTTTTTGGGTGACATCTCCACGCAAGGGTAGGGGAGGGAATTCGAACACGTGAGATTCGTTTCATAAGGTATGGTTCATAATCGATTGAAATGTACCACTTGTGGCAAATTAGTATCTAATAGACTTAGATAAAAAAATAATAATAATAACAAATTTTTTTAAAAAAAGGTGATTATAGACTTACAGGATAAAGTGGGGTTTTTTTTTTTTTCTCTAAATTATAATCTAATAAATTGACATATATTATGAGAAATTGTGCATTTTTAATAAATATAAAATTATATGTTATAAAAAATATTTATTGATTTCGTTTAAAAAATTGTTATTTAATTTTTTAAAAACAATTTGAGAGGATATTTTTGTCTTATTGAAAAATTTATAAGAATATATTCATTTTTATGTTGGGTTTGGATATTAATAATATTTTGATAGTTCAAAAAGAGGTTTTTAGTTCTCCCATGGTATTTCTCTGGCGTTCTATAAGGTCTTACATGAATACGACGATTTGAAAAAATAAAATTGTAATACGTTTTTTTCTTAATAGATTAATTTTATTAGTTAATATTTAAGTTCTAATGCTTTAAAACTTGTTTTTGGATTCAAAACTAAAACCTAAAGGTGAAAGGTTAACCCTTTAGGATGGTATCACCCAAATGAATTTGATCATCCTAAATTTGATGCTAATGCCTCAATTTTGGTGCTAATGCTTCACAAATTTGGTGCTAATGCCTCAAATTTGATGTTAATGCCTAAAAAAACGGTGGTAGAGGCCACTACAATTTTATTTTTTCTTAAATCATGTTTTACGTGTGACTGGGAGAACACCAGGAGAACCTACGGGGAGAACCCCTAGCATTTTCCTTCAAAAAATATAGTCAAAATTAAAAATTCGAAAAAATATTATCAATTGAGTTGTAGTTTAAAAATATTATTTAATTAATAGAGAGAAAGCTGCCTAAATCTTCCCTCCTCCTCTTTCATAATAATAGTGCTCGGTGTTTTCTCTGTAGGCTATTTTGGTTTCCGTTTTTTGCGGGTTGCTTTAGATATAATTTGTAGATCTAGACATAGATTCAGAACTAATCTCTTTAATGTTAGATCTGATTGTCTTCTTCGACCAAGGCATGTCTTCCAAAGCGATATTTATGATGTCATGCTCCTCCGTTGCTACTTGTGAGGTTTCTTTTTTCTTTTTTTATTTTTTTGTTTGTCTTGACCTTCAAGTTGAGGACGAATTTGTGTTTAGGTTGATGATGGAATAGATTATTGTGGAGACTTAACTCTCATGATTGAATTTTAGTTTTTCGTTATTTTTATTTTTGTTTTTTGTATTTTGACTAACCATGTCTTAGATCTAGTTTGTACAAAGCAAATTTGTCCCTTAAGTGTAATTATACATGGGTTAACGGAAGCTTGAAGCCATTTTCATGACTTTGTAACCTTCATAACTTTTGGCTATGATTTTTCTGAGCTGTATGCTCAATGATGTAAGAGCTTTATATTCCTATAATTTCATCAATGGAAGTTTCATATTTTTTAAAAAAAAAAAAAAAAGTGGGTGTGGGGAAACTATGGAAGTTCCATATTTTTCATCAATGACAATTTATTCTTTAAACTATCAACTGCGATAATGTCCCTCAAAACTACCAAAAATTGACAGTATGCCCTCAATGCTAGCAAAATAACAAAATTACCCGTATTAAAATAAAAAAAAAAATACTACAATTTATAAAAAATAAATAAAAAGGAAAAATTAAAAACAAAAACATAAGGGTGCCGACCACCCCTAGGTTACCGGGGATGGTCCGGCCACCCACCAAGGAAGTGGATTAGCCATCCCGAACCATTTCCAGGGTGGCTCCATGGCCCTTGGGGGGTTCGGCTACCCTAAAGGCAAAACTTAGAATTTATTTATTTATTTTCAATTTTTTTTTCCATTTAACCCTTGAGGTGGCTAACCACTTATCAAAATTAAAAGAAAAGTAGGGTCGGGTTATACAAGTCATGTTCATATAGATTATTATGGATTGAATCAACCCAAATCCAAACTTGACAGACTAATGCAATTTACTAGCCCTTTAAATCCATCCACCTATGGCCGACAATTTTGACACGACTCGCGAAAACGACACAAAAAAATAGGTATTGAGTTTGGGCTAATCGGGTTTGGGTCTTAATCATGCCTACCATTTAAGACCCAGTAATTTTCATGTCTAACGGGTTGACCTGTCAGACCTGTAAATTTTTTTTTTTAAAACACTTAAAAACTAAAAGGGTTAAATATTTAATACCCCATTAGGTTTCATAACTTTATTTTTTATTTCTTAGATTTTGATTTTGATTACAAGAGGTCTATGTGATTTTGATAAATGACCAAATTAGTATTTTTGTTAGTTGACTTAATAGATTGACATACTTACACATGTCAGTTTGTTAAGTTAATTAATGACCAACTGATAAAAATTATATGAACTTCCTCTAATAAAAATAAAAATTATAAAAGAAAAAATAAAGTTGTGAAACGCAATAGGGATATTACGTACATAACTCAAACTAAAAACACAAAAACCATAAAACTAAGTCTAACCTAACGCGCGCCCCCACCCTCGGTCTCTCACGCCTCACGGTCTCGCCGGCTCACCCACTTCCCAGAACGACTCACGGTCTCACCGGCTCACCCACTTCCCAGAAGCAGACGAGAAGACGAGAAGACGAAGTCCCCCCAGCGGCAGCCCTGACCCCCGTCGCCGAATACTCTCCCTCCGGGTTTATAGAAAGAAGCCGTTGAGCGTCTCACCACCGATACTCCGGCGCCGCTTCCAGCTCTGTCCCCCGCTTCTCTGCTAAGCTCCGACCTCCAGCCAACTCATTGGTTTGTTGCTTCGATACCACTCTCTCTCTCTCTGTATATTTGATTTTCAACTTTTGTTTGGGATATCTTAGTTATGCAAAAATGTAATACATGTAGTTTGAGTAATAGATTATATGTACTGTTCGTACGGCAGTGTCTTTTCAACGCTACTTAACGGCCCCGTCCCAGACAATATATAAGTACTCATATGATGCCCTTCGAGCCTAATCTTTCCCTCTAATTTTGAAACTAAACTCCCACTCGATCTCTATCCCTTGCTCTTAGGTACTAGTAGTTTCTTGAAGTGTCTGTCTGATCCGTTCTCTTTTTAGCGTATACCTATTCTGTTTCTAATTATTGTTTTCTTTTTCTTTCAGTCATGCGAACTTCATTCTTGTTTTATTTTTTTTGGTTTTGGATTTTACAGTGCTATCAATGTCTACTTTTGGAGCCGCTTCGGCGCCGAACCCTAATCCGAACAAATCCTTTGAGGTACAGATTGTGATCTGAGGCTTTTTTTTTTAAAAAAAATTTCTCTGCCTTCACTTTGATTGTCGAGCTTAAAATGCGTGATTAAAATCCAGATTATGTGGCTGAATATTATGCTTTTGCTACTTTTTCTGAATCTCATCCGTAATCTCTATATTTCTACAATTCTCGAGCTTGATTTCAGTTGTAATTTTTTTTTTGACATGTCCACGCAAGGATAGGGGGAGGGGGGTTCAAACTTGTGACCTCCGCTTCATAAGGCGTGGTTCACAGTCGATTGAACTATCTCTTGGGGACCTCTTCCCATTTGTTTCTTGTGCTTTAATTGCGTCTAAAATGACTTCATCTTAATAATCCGGTTTAAATATTTCAGCTACGTGTATGTGTAGATTATAAATTTGGTTTGTATATTACATACAAGAGTCTCAAGAGTCACGAGACTCTTCCAATAGGATATGCTAAAATTCATTGGGAAAAAGGACAATTTGATAGAAGAAGCCCACTTTTAAGGGGAAATGAAAAAAAACATAAAAAGTTCTTTATATTTTGCTAGCAACTAGACATTGTATTGATTTTTATCATATCGTCTAGACAATTGATATACATTGTGATGACTAGAATTGGTATAGGTCCAATATCAAAAAATTCAAGGAAAAGATTTGTTTAAGAGTAGAAGAGAAATAAAAAAAGTGCTATATGGAAGGTTAGAATAGAATTGGTTTTGGTCCAAATCAATCGTTCAATAACCTTGTGCCTATTAGAATAGATAAAAAAAAAAAAAATTGCAAAAAGAGAGCTGAATTTTAAAAATGTTTACTAGACAGAATATTGTATTTTTACTATATGAAACAACACAGTAATAATTTAAAAAGGTAAATCAGTAAAATGTTAGGCAATAAAAACTAATATTAGCCGGTGCGCTCTAAAAAATTTAAATCTTTTAAAGGTTAATTGTTTTGGTGATCATTTGGCTTGTAAATCCATCATTGTTCCATTATAGATTGTTTTTGTAATGCTTCTTTGTTAGTGGTGTTACCTTTAACATTTAGAAAGGCGAGGTTCAAGTGTTAATGCTGTATTGTATGATATTTGTATCACTTTAGCATGATTGTTAAGGCACTCATAATGTTTGTTATGAAAATAACCCTTTTTTTCTTTTCTTTCCCTTGGGTGATTTTGTATCTGAATCTCACCTGTAATCTCTATATTCCCACAATTCTCAAGAGTTGTAACCAAAGATATTAACTGCTAACCAAAGATATTAACCTCCCCGCGCACTGTTTCTTGTGCTTTAATTGCGCTAAAATGATTTTGGTCAAAAATTTATATATAAATATCTATTATATTTGTTTTATTTATTTTTTTAATCCTCGAGGAGATTATGTGCTTGTATCAAATTGATCTATGGGGTACAAACATTATGTTAAAGCTACTTGTGGGAAGCCCTATGTATCAAACTGATTCCTCTATTTTTTGACAGAATTCTTTATTTTATTTTATTTTATCTGGAAAGTAGAATTGGACGAAATTAATGATCAATTTGATACTAAAAGCTTATCACAAGGAGCTATAAGATAATTTATGTACCTCAGGATGAATTTGATACAAACCTAAGCGACAAGGTACAAAATTTTGATGGTGAAGATTCAGAGTAATTTTTTATGGGGTTGATTAGGTGAAGAGTTCAAATATCACTTGGTGAGTTAGACCAAGGTATGTTTCTCTTCTCTAAGGGAGGGTTGGGTATCAAGAATTTGATGGTGTTCAATCGTGCACTGTTAGGTAAATGGCTATGGGGCTATGGAATTGAGAGAGAGACTTGGTAGAGAGCTACAATGGATTTGAAATATGGCAGTTTATGGGGTGGGTGGTGCTCCCTTCATCCTGCAAGAGCCTTCGGAGTGGGGTTGTGGAAGAATAGAAGAAAAGATTGGGAGAAATTTTTAGGTTGTACTAGATTTGAGGTGGGTGATGGGACCAGGATTAGCTTTTGGCATGATTTGTGGTGTATAGATATGGTTCCTAAAGTAGCTTATCCAGTTCTATTTGGTATGGATTTTGCGAAGGTGGCCTTGCTGTTGATTTAGAGTTTTTGGGCGGTTTCAACTAGTGGAATGTGAGCTTTATTAGAGAGGCGCATGATTGGGAGGGGTTACACTTCTTTTCTGCAGGGGTTACACTCAGTCAAAGTGAGGAGAGGTAGTGAAGATATGTTGTGGGTTTCCTCCAAAAGAGGTTTGTTCCAGGTCAAGGCCTTCTCCTGCTCCTTGTCTTGTTTTGAAGGTAGTAGCTTCCCTTGGAAGAGTGTGTGCCAAACTCATGTGCCTTCGAGGCTGGCATTTTTTGTGTGGTTGGTGGCCCTAGGCAAGATCCTTACCTTGGATAATCTAAGGAAGTTGCATGTTATAGTGATGGACATATGTTGCATGTGTAAGAGGAATGGTGAGTTTGTGGACCATCTTCTGCTTCATTGCGAAGTGTCTTCCGGTATGTGGAGTGCTCTATGTAGTTGTTTTGGGATGTCGTGGGTTATGCCTAGACGTGTTATTGGCTTGTTTGCTTGTTGGTGGTTTTGTAGAAGGTCAAGGAATGCCAGGGTTTGGAAAATGGTGTCTACTTGCCTCTTTTGGTGTTTATGGAGGAAAATAAATAATACAAGCTTTGAGGATTTGAAGAGGACCTTGGAGGATATTTTTTTCCATACATTGTATATTTGGACTACAACTTATGTGTTCCCTTTGTGGACTAGCTATGATGATTTCCTCCTTCGCTTTTCTCTTTCTAGTTAGGTGATTCCTTTTATATACTCCCGGTGTACTTGAGGGCACCTTACGCTTTTTTTAATAAGATGGGATCTTACTTATTACAAAAAAAAAGGATCAGCTTAGTAATTTTCCCTTGATTTTGTTTATGCAAAATTCATGGTGGCTTTTAACATATCGAGTTGCAGACAATTCTATATAAAATAGCCTTTCATCATGAATCTAGAACCTCAATGTTTGGATTTGTTTTGTGAATTTACAACTGCATTTTTTCAAGCGAAAATTTGTTGCGGCTGCACATATCTAAATATGGCTGAATAGTCCTGGGTATTTGTGAAATCTGTATTATTGAAATATTTCTTCTGTTCTGCCAATCTTGAATTGAGCTTAATTTAATTGTTTTCCATTAGATTTTCATCTTTTTATTATTATTTATTTTTGAGCTTAGTTTGCTTCCATTTCTGTTTTTTTTCTTCTTCTTCTTCTTCTTTTGGGTCCTTGAGCTGAATTGACTTTGAAATCTTCAAATTTAGGTGGCTCAGCCTCCTAGTGACTCTGTTTCAAGCCTCAGTTTCAGCCCGAAGGCCAATTACCTGGTTGCTACTTCCTGGGATAACCAGGTTTGTTCCGTTGGCTTCCATTTTTTTTTCTTTTTTGTTTACCATGCTAATATCATTATTATCTTGATAACTTGTCCTTTTTTTGCTCCTTTATTCAATTCTGTTGGTTGTAATTTTGTAGGTAAGATGTTGGGAGATAATGCAGAGTGGGGCTGTTGTAGGCAGTACACCCAAGGCTTCAATATCTCATGACCATCCGGTAAAACTGAAGTTCACAACCTCTACAAATCTTATCACTGTTATCTTTAAATGACAATAATCATTCTCTTTGTTGATTTTTTTTTTTTTCGTAAGGTTTTGTGCTCGGCTTGGAAAGATGATGGAACAGCTGTTTTTTCTGGAGGCTGTGATAAGCAAGCAAAAATGTGGCCTTTGTCTGGTGGTCAGCCAGTGACTGTGGCCATGCATGATGCGCCCATCAAAGATATTGCTTGGATCCCAGAGATGAGCCTCTTAGTCACAGGAAGTTGGGACAAAACCCTAAAGTAAAACATTGATTCCTCTCTGCATTCTACATTCCTTAGAAACCTCTATTATTAGTTTTTTTTTTTACGGCAATTGCATGCTAATTCAATTGGACGACTTTACTGGAACTAGTAGCGCTACTGTCAATTCTGTTCTCGTAATCTGTGATGTTAGATTTTGGTTTGATGAGTCTATTTTGGAATTTATCATACTTTTGCACTAAGTGGCAACTATGCTTAATGCTTCAAAGAAAGTCATGCAACATAGCAATTGACAAGAGAAATGATCATATGGAGGTCCTGTAACTACTTTTTCAGTGGAACCATACTTATGGTGCTCTCCTTGTGGAGATGTGGCCACTTCTGTGCGGAAGGCTTATATTTGGGCCCCCTTCTAATATACTTTAGTATCTACTGCATTGGATTAGTATAAAGGAAAAGAGATGTTTGGACTTTCTGTAGTTACCTAGGGAGATCTTTTGAAAATATATAGAGGAAACTTCACTTAACCACCTTGAACTTTCACCCCTTTTGCAATCTTGTCCCTAAATTTAAAAAATTCTCAATTTAGTATATCGAATTTTAAAAAATTTGCAATCTAACCTGAAGGGGTTGGCTCAGTGGTTGGACAGCCTTGGAACTTTGAGTATGCTCCTCAAGGTCTTAGGTTTGAAACCTAATGAGTGCAAACTGCTTCTTGGGGCCATTGGACTAGAGGTTCGCCCCTTGAATTAACCAAGGTGCACTTGTGGGAAACTCCTTGCCGAGGGCCTATGCACCCCCAAAATTAGTCAGAGTAAAGCTCCGGATATCCGGTGCCAAATCAAAAAAATAATAAAGAATTGCATTATCACCTCCAGTTAGGGTTTGGGGTAGAATTAGACGGTCAAAGAGTGAAATGGCCATTATTCCCATGTAAACTTTATGAAATTACAAAATTACTCTTAAATTACAATTATTATTTTTTAAAATGAGGAAAATAAAGGGGTATTTTGGGAATTTCTCACCCTTCCATTAGGATTTCAATAGAAACTACTAATGGATGGGGTGAGATTGCAGATTTTGTAAAGTTTGATATGCTAAATTAAGAGTTTTGAACTCTGAGGGAGAGATTGCAAAAGCGATGAAAGTTTAGGGAGCTTAAGTGAAATTTTCCCAAATATATATCTAAAAATGCGAGGATTCATTGCAGAAATAAGCATATAATTTTTCCTTCCTGTGCTTTATGACCAATTGCTGTAGGGTGACATGTTACAGATTATGTTTTCTTCACAAGTTTTTGCTCTCTAAGAAGCCTATGATAAGGTTATGAACCTTGACAACTTTTGTCTCATTGTGGAGGAATACCTTCCTAGAATACAAAGTTTTCTTTTATTCTGGAGGACAAGCGTGAAATTGTTTTTTTTTGGATAAGTAATGTTAAATAAAAAAAAGTGCAGAGGGGCGCAGCCCTAGTACACATAGCGTATACAAGAGAATGCCTAAGGGGGGCTAGAGAAGAAAGAAAGAAAATCAGAGAAAGTAATCACAATAGGGGCCAGCCAGCTGCAGCCCAAGTGAAAAGAGTAGTAAAAAAGAAATGTAAAAGATCCTCCAAGCTTCTTTCGGAATCCTTGAAGAATCTCCCATTCCTTTTGGACTAGAGGCACCACAAGATGCAAAGCGATACCATTTTCCATACCACGGCGCTACAAGAATGACCCCTCGACCACCAACAATGCAAAAGGTCCACAGCCCCCCAAGGCATCACCCAAGCCAAGCCAAGCCAAAGAGACTGAAAAAAGCATTCTATAAGAATTGGGCACACTAACCTTATTCACTTGGACGGCAGCTTGGCTTGCCCCTCGTGTGATTTCTTTTTTTGATTTTCGTCTTCTCTTCTCTAGCCCCCTTTAGGAGTTCTCTTGTATACTTCTTGTGTACTAGGGTTGCGCCTCTGCTGCGTTTTCTATATAACATTACTTATCCAAAAAAAGAATTGGGCACACTCACAATGAAGAAGCAAATGATTAATAGATTCCTCATCCTTTTTGCACATCCCACATCCATTGACCAAAACCATATTTTTCTTCCTCAAATTATCCAATGAAAGAATCTTGCCAAGATCCGCCAACCACACAAAGAACGCCACCCTTGGAGGGGCTTTAGTGTGCCAAATGCTCTTCCAAGGAAAGGGGAAACTAACATTCATAGTAAGAATATTATAGAAAGATCTCACCTCAAACTTTCCCTTCCTATTCGGAACCCAGCATATCTTGTCAGCCCCTCCGCCCAAATTATAAGAATACAAGAGGCTATAGGACGCCAAATCATCCACTTCCCAATTGTTCAAAGATCTCACAAAACTAATGTTCCACTGACGAGAACCACTTACCGTATCAAAATTATCCGCAATGGAAGCCTCCTTGTTGCTAGCCAATCTATACAATCCTGGGAACACCTCCATAAGAGGCAAACTACCACACCACGCCTCCCCTCAAAAGCTGATTTTAGACCCATCACCCGAATTAGTCTAATATGATTGGAGAAATGATGCCATTCCTTACTAATAAATTTCCACAAACCCCTTCCATGAGAGCCTGCTCCAACTTTGGAACACCACCCCCCTCTCTCCGACCCATACTTAGCTTCCACCACTTTTCTCCAATAAGCTCCAGGTTCACTAGCATACCGCCACACCACTTACCAAGTAACGCGCGATTGAAGCATCTCAAGTTATGAATGCCTAGACCCCCTTCCCGAACAAGATAGCAGACTTTCCGCCAATTCACCAGGTGGAACTTGAATTCCTCATCCATACCTCCCCAGAGAAAGCCACATTGAATCGACTCAATGCGCTTTGCAACCGCAGCTGGAATAGGCTATAGAGATAGGAGGTAAGTAGGGAAGTTGGACAAAGTACTTTTTATGAGAGCAATCTGACCTCCCTTAGAGAGATATAACCTCTTCCAACTGGCCAAAGTTCTAATAGATTTTTCCACCACCTCATTCCAACACACCTTGTCCTTAAACCGGGACCCCAAAGGCATGCCCAAATAGGTGATAGGCAAAGAGCCAACTTCGCAACCCAAAACCTCCGCCAAGGCACCCACATCGTTCACCTCACCCACCAGCACAAGAACCGACTTGGCCAAATTGACCTTAAGGCCAAAGACCAACTCGAAACAGACTAGCAAATCTCCAATGGCTTGCACTTGCTCCCGAGAAGCCCCACTAAACACCAACATATCATCTGCGAACAAAAGATGTGAAATGTGGACGTGCTCACTCCCCCTAGCACCCACAACAAAACCCGAGAAAAGGCTATGATCGATCGAGGCCTTAACTATTCTACTAAAGGCCTCCATCACAATCACAAAGAGGAACGGGGAGAGGGGGTCACCTTGCCTCACCCCTCTCGAGCTGTTGAAGAACCCGGCCGGCGAACCATTAATCAAGACTGAAAATGAGGCCAAAGAGATATAGAATGCAATCCAAGAACACCATTTCTCCCCAAACCCACACCTCCTAAGCATATATAACAGAAAATCCCAGTTAACATGATCATAGGCATTTTCCATATCTAGCTTGCAAAGCAACCCCGGTTCCCCTGACTTAAGATGGAAGTCCAAACTTTCATTGGCAATAAGAACAAAACCCAAGATTTGTCTGCCCTTGACAAAAGCATTCTGCGAAGAAGAAATAATCCTGCTCATCACCAACCTCAATCTATTTGCCAAGACCTTAGAGATAATCTTGTAGATCCCATTTACAAGACTAATGGGATGAAAATCCTTGAGCTCCGCTGCCCCAGACACCTTAGGAATGAGAGAAATAAAAGTGGAATTCAAACTCTTCTCAAACTTACCAGTATGGAAATCAGAAAAAACGGCCATGATGCCTTTTTTCAGCACCTCCCAACACACTTGGAAAAAGGCTAAAGAGAAGCCATCCGGGCCTAGGGCTTTATTCCCATCCATACCAAAGATCACATCTTTCACTTCCTTTTCCTGAAAAGGGGCTTCAAGGGAAACAGCTTCGTCTTCAAACAAAGGCTCAAACTCCAAATCATCTAGCTTAGGTCTCCAAGGCATGCTTTCAGCAAACACAGCCTCATAGTAATTAACTGCATGCTCTCTAATGGCTGTCGGGTTGGAGGACAAAACACCGTTAACTAGGAGAGAATCATCAAGCGTGAAATTGTTATTCCCAATTTCTACAGATTTTATCGCTTATTGTGGCTTTTGTTGTTTCGTATCCTTGTTCATATTTGGGCACTCACTATTCAAGATATCCTTATCTAAATATGGTTGATTGTTCACCCTATATTGTTTTGCTTGCTCTTGATCTATTATTTTTGCCATCAGATGTTCTTGTGTACTTGACTTCTAAGATTTTTATACTTTGGGTAACTTTTCTATTGGTTCCCTGCTATATCTTAGGTACTGGGATACTAGGCAGTCAAATCCTGTGCATACTCAACAACTCCCTGACCGCTGTTATGCACTAACAGTGAGGCATCCTCTGATGGTTGTTGGCACTGCAGATCGAAATTTGATAGTCTTCAACTTGCAGAACCCACAGGTAATGTTCTCACATAATGAAATGAGTGAAATATATTCTCTAAATGATTTTCTAGTTTTTCAACAATCAGATGCTTCAATATTACATGACAATATTCTGTGAGAGTCTGGTAGTAATGTTTCAAACATAGATTTTGATGAAATTTAAGCAACTCATTATTTTAGCTTTTGAAATTAATATTATAATCTAGGTTTCTAACATGTGATCATGTAAGGCTATCTGCAAATTGAAATATAAGGCAAGATCTACATCCATTTTTAGCTGGTTGGATAGGCTTGTTTTGGTATTTACTAAGCCTCTAAAATATGGTCTGCTGTTGCTTTGAAAAGTTTTGCATACAACTTTCCTGAGCATCTTATTATATATTATTTTTGCAGTGAATATTTTATGTTTTTATGCTTGTGTTTTGAACTTGTGATAGGGTGGGTTCCTGGCTTCAAATATTATATTCTTAACTTGACACCAATTCTATCTGTATGTGAATGAACATGTTTACCACCATAAACAAAATGTTTTGTTGTGATTGTGTACTTTACTATTTTATCTGAATAACCTAGAAGTGGCAATGGGACATTGCTCAAATGTGCTGAAGCAAAATGCTTTCCATGTCATTGAGAGACCTATCTTCTCAGTTACAATATTCTAACTTCCTGGAAAGTGCCAGGGCATTTTCCTTTCTTCACCAGCAGAAGTTTTATGTTAAGAATCTAAATATGAATTTTAAATAGTATTTACTGAAGCTTGATAGCTAAATTGCTTCCTCATTTTATTGTCATGAAAGGTCCTTATGAGGCCTTCAGATGAAAGATCATACATTTTTTTAGTTGTATTTCTTTGTTTGCTTGTGTAGTTTGACAAATAGGTGGTGTTATAATTTAATCTGTGGACATGCTTGATTGTGGAAATATTAGTATATTATGTTGCTATGGACACTTATACCTGATATTGGTTTTTGTCTTTGATTAATTTTGTGTGTTCCTCTTAGTAATAGAATAGGTTTCTTTGCAGTTCTCGATTCTTTTATTACTGTTATCCAGCAACTACACAAATATTTTGTGGTTGGCATCGTGATGATGTAACTTATTTAGGTTCAACATGCACAAGTAAAGCTCTGAGTTTGGGTATAAAAGAGTCAAATTTGGCAATAGGCTGCCAATGCCCCTTCATGTAAAGAGTATTATGCATGTTTTATACTTGTACTGTTATTTGGAATTACATTTTACTTAATAATGAGCTAATGGTGGAGATGCCATAATGTTTCAAATGTGAATTGAATTTGAGAATTCTGATATTCATCTTCCTCCGTTATTTTTGCTTTGATTTTTGAAGTCTAATTATCATCCAAATGCCAACAGACTGAGTACAAGAGAATCACTTCACCTTTAAAGTATCAGACAAGATGTGTTGCTGCCTTTCCTGATCAACAAGGTTTCTTGGTATGCACCTGCACATCCTTTCAAATAATTTATCTATGATTATTGTTGTTGTTGCTAGTCCCCCCAATAATTCACTTTCAGTGGTTCAGTCCCTTGCCCTGTTTTTTGATTGCTTTGTATGGTTGTGATATTCTCTTCTTCTCAATATGGTCTGATGACAGGTTGATCTATTTGGTGAACAATGACGTTAGTTTTCTTACCATGCTCCATATGGTTAGACAAATGTTGATATGGCATTTGTTTGAGTGAAGGATATTGAGGGTTTGTTTGGGATTGCGGTTTCAATAAGTGCGATTTTAAAAGTTGCATTTTTAAAAATTATGTTTTTGAAATTGCTATTTTTTAAAATTGCAAATGTGTTTAGTAAAACATGTTAAAAAGTTTTTTTTTAATCAAATATTTGTTATGCGAAATCATGATTTTGGTTTAAATTCACAATTTTTTGTTTTGGGGTCAAATAAGCACTCCTAGCCTGCTTATAGAAATTACAGATTTTTTTTTTCCTATTTAGATTAAGTGTTTTTTAAATCGCAATGCCAAATGCCTTACGTTTTGCGATATATTTTAAAAATGCAGATTATTCTTGAAAAATCACAATTTCAAACGCACCCTAAATTTACAGGTAATGGGTGGGGAACTTAGACTTGATTTTGTTTGAGCTCTAATTAAGTTCTTTATCTGGGTAGGTGCCAGAAAATTTTTGTGGATTAAAGCCTACGTAGTCATGTAAATTTCTTAAATTTGTGGAGGGATCGAAATGATAGAATTTTTGAGAACCAAGAAATGACGTTGGAGGAGTTCAAGTTATTTTTCTTTTTTTCCCTCTTTACTCGGACAACTGCATTCTTAGCTCCTTTATTGATTTTCTTGTACTTTGTTTTCCTATGTATTAGGGTTGCACCCCTCTATACTCTTTGATATGTATTACATTACTAAAACAAAAAAATTGACCTTGGGTAAGTTCTAAAATATTTTAGCTAAATGGGTGGCACAACCACATCCTAGGTCCTTGCCAATATGGTAATTGAAGGGAGAGAATGAATGCTGAGGGCATGTTTTACAGTGACAAACTAAGGGTGCATTTTTCCGAAAAAGAAAAATTTAACACATCAGAGGGATGAAACAGCAATCTTAAACTAGTAGAAGAAAGAGAATTTAAATTGGGAGAAGGTAGTATTACATGGATTTTGAGCAACACTGGATCAATAATTACTAACATGATTAACTTACTAGAGAGTTGGTAGAAATAGGCAGTTGGAAGATTTAGCTCGAACTTTGAAGTCGATGATCACTTCAAGCTTGTGGGTCATATAAAAGGAGAAGTTAGAGCACACCACCACTTTTACACTGTACATTCTATGATCATAATGTGAGGTTTTTCCTGAGAAGTTAATGTTAAATGAAAATATCTACTTTCTGTTGAAAGTAGTTAACTTTGATCGTGTGAAGTATATGCATCCATATGAAAATTATTGCAACATCTACTTTCTGTTGAAATGAGTGATTTAATTAGCTGGTTAAATGTTAAAAAAAAAAAAAAAATTAGCTGGTTAAATTTGTACGGTCCATAGATTGTCAGGATTTCTAGAGTTTCTAGATTTGTGTTCTTCATCTTTCTCCTAGTAGAGTGGCTCTCATGTATACTCGTGCATTTGGGTTGCACACCCATTTGCCCTTTCTAGTAAGATTGAATTAATTATTAAAAACAGAGATTGTCAGGATTTGTGCAACAACATTTACTGATATCTTGTTTGTAAGTTTCATATATTGTTGCACTCGGCATACTTTTATGCTTTTACCACTTCTATTGCTATTGATCAATTGTATTTATTAGATTTGCCAGGTTATTTTAAGGTGCTGACTATAATGGATTGTTAGGTTATTGAATTTGATGTTTCATTTGTATCCAGGTTGGCTCGATAGAGGGAAGGGTTGGTGTACACCACCTTGACGATTCACAGCAGAGTAAAAACTTTACTTTCAAATGCCACAGAGATAGCAATGATATTTACTCTGTCAACTCTCTAAATTTCCATCCAGTAAGATTCTATATTTCCATTACCCGTTAGATCTCTTTGTTAGTTATTTGTTTGATGTCTTGTACTTTAACCGACAAGTTAGAGCACTCACAGCAAATTCCCTTACATTTCCTTAAATTTAGGGAATCAAACTTTGCTTCAAATTGCAAACCTAAAAACTCGAAATTCTCAACCTCTGTAATCTTTTTTTGATAAGTAATAAGGAGTTTTATTAAGGAGAAAAAGCCCTATAAACCAAGCTTCGCAACCAACCATGGAAATCAAAACCAAATCCACTTAGAATTCGTTATAGGTGACCCCATTCAGAACTCTTCAAATGTTTTCTGTACGACAAAAAAATGTAACTCCAGGAAAGCTATAAAATTGATCTCTTCGCTAAATTACAAACCTCTCTCTCTCTCTCTCTTTGTCTACCAGCTTCAGATCCTCAATGTTTTACAGCACAGCTCTCATAAATTCTCCCCTGAATTCGCTGGTTTGGTCTCTAAGAAGACGAAAGAAAGCTAAAGAAAATTCACTGGTTTTTAATGCCTCCTTCTCCCAGCTCCCATAGAGCCACCTAGCACCGAGTTCCCCTGCCCTCTCTTGCAGACTCTCGGTCCTCTCTGATTCTCAGTTCTCTCGTATCGTCTCTCTCTCTCAATCGAAGCAGGAAACGAAGATGGGGAAGGAGTGTGTATAGAGAGATGTGTGAGAACCTTTTTTTTTTTAATTTAAAATAATGGTTTGGGAACACCAAGAGAGTCTACTGCAGGTGGGTTTTTGAGAGTTTTCTGTACATTTAAGAAGGGAATAGAGTAAGTTTAGGGAGTCTACTGCTAGTGCTCTTACATCTTTGCTAGCAGTAGCTTTATTTTCTCGAGTTCAGTGAAGATACAAGTTATTACTCGGATTGTAAACTGTTTGGCACTTTCTGTATATTAATTTGCTGCTGCTTATCTGGCTACCCTCCGTTTCAGGTGCAGCACACTTTTGCAACTGCAGGATCTGATGGTGCTTTTAATTTCTGGGATAAAGACAGTAAACAGAGACTTAAGGTGTTTTCCAGATCTCTTTTTTAAGCTTAATTCATACTTCAGCCATTTGTCTTGGTTTTACTGCATTTCCATTAACTGTAGGTTTATCTTAATTCTGAACTGAATACCGATTTCTTTTTTCAACTAGTGTTTCCACAATCAAAATATGTGTTTGGTACAGGTGGCGCAAATTTTTGCTGATCTATAATACAATCATGAATCTAATTTGCAGTATTAGGCACCCCCAAAGAAGGTTAAATTTCATTTTACTACCTGTGGTTTGCAGTTTATCAAAAAGCTACGTGGTTTTTGAAAATGACAATTTTACTACCGAGTTTTGCACTTTTATCAAATTGCTATTTTTCGTTTATCTTCCATAAAAAAATAGAATGGTCATGATGTCACTTGGACAAATCGCCACGTATACTACATCTCATGTTTGACAAGTCAAAATTATTTGCCATTTAACCCTCATGATATTTAACATATTAATCAAGTATTTTAAGTTGCAATTATGCCCTCCTGAGGGGTGGGTAAAGAAGCCTCCACAACCACTTTTGTGATGGGTCGCGGAGTCTTCACGACCCACTGGCAGAGGTTACCTTTGCGACCTCTGTGAGGGAAGGAGGTCGTTGAGGCCTCGCAATCCTCTCGTGAAGGCCTTCTCTGCGGAGGCCTCACCATCTAGTCCTTGTAGAGCCACTGCAACCCAGACCTCAGCAAGGGATGGGTTGCGGAGGCTCCACCTGAGCCTCCTCTGTACCCCTAATTGAGGGGGTCGCCAGGCTCTGTGCATGAGGGGATCATGGTGCCTCTGCAACCCACCCTCGTAGAGGACGCACTGTGACCTCCACCCCACACAGAGGGTCTGGCCATGGCCAGGTTTTTTTTTTTTTGGGAATTTTTTAACATGTGGTCGTAATTGTAACTTAAAAATACTTGATTAATATGTTAAATATCATGAAACTGATATGGCAAATGATGTTGAGTTATTAAATATGAGATGACAATCTTATAGGGGATGATGTGACGATTTGACTACGTGGCTTTATGATCGTTATTGATGGAAGTAGCACTTTGATAAGCGTACAAAACTAAAGCAGTAAAATTACCTTTTTTTTGGAAAATTCAGGTAGCTTTTGATAACGCTGCAAACCATAGGTAGTAAAATGGTATTTAACTTCCCCAAAAAGCAATCCAATATACAAGATATCTTTTGTCTATAGTCATTATGGCTGTGGTATTTTCTAGCTGATAAACATACATTTTAACATATATATAATTTTCTTTTTCTTCAGGCAATGGCAAGATGCAATCAACCCATACCCTGCAGTACTTTCAACAACGATGGTTCACTATTTGCATACGCTGTATTGCCTCTTTTCAGTTCTCTTACCACTTACAACCAATAATGATTCAGTTCTTAGTCTTCCACACGCTTTGTCACTCTTTTTTCTCACATAACATCTTATATAATACTTATCCACCCACGCTTGTAAGAAAAAATAATATTTTTCTTGCTATTATGCAACTCATGTTGCAGAAAATGGTGCCATTGCAAATACTTGGCTGCAGGGCATATGCTTATTTCAGTTATCCATGCCTACGTACGTAGCCATGTCAACTACTAGTTTTTAGTTGACATTCTTTTGGTGCATTGCAAACACTTTGCTGCATATCCTATGCACATTTCATCAACCCATACCTACAGAGCCTTGTCAAACTCTCTGTTTTTAGTTGACATTGTGACTAAAATTTCTTGTAAAAGCGCCATACTCTCTTGACGACAACAATGGAAGAAAATACTGCTTGGCACTGAAATTTTAATTTGAACTTTCTGTAGGCATGCTACGACTGGAGTAAGGGTGCAGAAAATCACAATCCAGCAACAGCGAAGAACTACATTTTCCTGCATCTGCCACAGGTATATTCATGTGTATGGTTTAGAGTGTAGATAAGCTATTTGAGAAAATGATTGTCTATCCTTTGGAACACCCAATGAAAACTGCAATTTTTATTTTTAATTTTTTTTCTGATGCAGGAGGCCGAGGTTAAAAGCAAGCCACGAGTTGGAACTGGTAGAAAGTGAAGGTGCTTTACCAGACTTACTGTGGCTGTACAAAAATTTAGTCAGTCTTTTTGGTTTTGTCAGTGATTCAGAATTGGTTTTTTTTTAACTAAAAGTTTGGCTACTTCAAAGGAGCCTTGACCTCCAAAAGCACAAAAAGTGTTAGTATGATGATAATATTCAGCATGCCTTTTTATTCCTTAAGCCTCCTTTAAATAGAATATTATACACGATAAACCTTGGACTAGGTCTTGACTTTAGTATTCAGATTCTAGCCTTACAAGGGAAAGGGAAGAATCACAAATACTGTTATGGAAAGAATAATTCCTTATTGAAAAACAAAATAAAAGAAGAGACTCTCCCTATTAGCCTAAACGCAAGTCACACGGTCGGAGGTAATCTCCTTAATTTGTAATAAAAACTTGGGGATTACATAATTGCGCGAGATCCTTGCGGGATCAATTTGGGATTTTATGATTATTCGAGTCTAACCTGAACCTGATTACATTTTATGATTATCTAAGTCTAAACATTAATTTGATTAATCTATGATTAGATGAATTTGTTCATAGAAGCAATGGAAATGACAGAATATTTGAAAACAAAAGTTAATGATTCGTTAATAGGATTCTCTTTTCCTTGCTTAGGATGGCAGAACAAATCTGGGACCAATCCCCTTTTATTTTGGAAGGTCATGGCATGAGTGTAAATATTCGCCCAAAAACGTTTCTATTTAATTGGATTTCTAAATTTTAGTTGATCCGGATGATAAAAAAGACAGCAGAATAATGACTCGTTAAGACAAAATCAATTTCTACTATCTATAAATAAATATAAAAAAAATTATCTACAGCTATAAATGGAAAATTAGAATCTATATTTAGTTAATTATATTAACAATCAGAAGAATATATGCAAATTTCTAATAGATTCAATAAAATGTAGGAGAGGGGAAAGTGGCGGAAATATAATTGCTTCGTTGTGAGGAGATAGGGGTGAGATGAAACTCTCATGAATTTTGATAAACAACCATAGAACCGATTATGTAAAAAACATAGAAGAATAATGAAGAAATATCTTATAAAAGTGATTGTATTTTTTGCTTTAGTTGATATGCTCTTCAGGCACTCGAAACCCGCGTAGATCATAGACAAATCAAAGCTGGGCTGTGGGGAATGACCAGAAATGCATACCGCAATGCAAAAAATGCTAAATAAATATTTTACGCGTTATGCTTCACTTATCTGAGGGAAATTTTAGCTTATATGTGTGAGAGAATATTAAAATATTATAAATAAATAAATTCACAATTTTTTATTAGCTTAAGATTTCATTTGGTTCATAGAATGTCTAGTTCATTGAAAAATAAATAGCTATTACTAGGAATAGAAGAGTGAAATATAATAGCTATTTAAATTTCTTAGTTTCATAATAACACACATGCAAATATTGAAATTAAATCAAAATTACGAAAAATCCCAATTTTTATTTTTCAAATTCATTTTTTTAAAAGAAAAACCTAAAATAAAATGGGTGGCTGACCACTCATTGGAGTGTTCGGCCACCTACAAAAGTGATTGGAGGTGGCAGCAGTCACCTTGATAAGTAACGAAAGTAGCCATGGCTACCCCCGACAGCCTGCAGGGTGGCCGCGACCACCCCAAGAGAGCTCTTGAAGCAAAAAATGCGACAGGGTGGTGTGGCCACTCCCAACCTCTTTTGTGGGTGGCCAACCAACTTAATAGGTGGTCAAGCCACCCACTATATTTTTCATATTTTGTATTTCTTTTTATTTTATTTTTAAGTTTAAAATTATATATGTGGGTATTTTGAAAAATGTATTTCATTCTTAAAGAATTAGCTAATTTTTGAGTGGCTTAACTAATCTTGTGTGTATAAAATTAGTAATTCCATAGGAATAAACTATTCTCATGAATAATGTGTAACCAAACAAATGAATAGTTATACTGTTGGATTAGCTATTTCTTTTTAGGGTCTATTCAACGAATCAAACAAGGCCAAAGTTTTTAGGATAAATAGTGATATAATAATACAAGAACTAATTTCAGTACTGCTGAATAAAGATGTTTTCAGGATAAAATCATCATGTTGGACTGTTGGCACATATAAAGAAAAAATATACAACTGATATGTATGTACGGTCGTTTGAATGAGAAGATATATCATAAGCTATACACCGGTAGCTTTTCATTTTTCAACAAAGGAAAGAAGGATAAATAATAAACAATAAACAATTAGACTTTAAGTAGACTTCCATACACTAGATAAATAAGCTATTGCCTTGGGTTATTCATTGAGTATTATCTGGATTGGCCTTGATATGGATTGGCCTTGATATATATATATCTCAAGTTCTGTGCAGAAGTAAAGCTGAGGTTGCATATCTTGTTGACAGAGTTGGTGTTAGACTGCATAATAACCTCTTCAAATTGTGAGTGATATTTGTTGTTCTTATCATGTTGTACTTCAATATTTGATATGAGAGGATGAGATAAGAATGACACTGCAGTAGATATATTAACAGTTTGATCATCTGCACTACTTACATATATATCAAATGGAAAATGCTAGGGGTTCTCCCCGTAGGTTCTCCTAGAGTTCTCTCAGTCTTACTTAAAATATGATTTAAAAAAAATAAAATTGTAGTGACCTCCACCACCGATTTTTTTAAGCATTAGCATTAAATTTGAAGCATTAGTATCAAATTGTGAGGAAATTGATGATCAAATCCATTTTTGGTGATATCATCCTTAAAAGTTAACCTTCCATCCTTATAAGGATTAGAACTTAGTTTTAAATCCAAAAACAAGTTTTAAAGCATTAGAACTTAATTATTAACTCATAAAAATTAATCGGTTAGCAAAAAAATGGTATTACAATTTTATTTTTTCTTAAATCATGTCCTACGTAAGACTGGGAGAACACCAGAAGAACACTATGAGAAAAACCCCTAGCAAACCCCATATCAAATGGTGTTTGAATTACCAGGAATTTTATCTTGGCAAATATGAAATATCCAGGAAAAATATTGGTTTGCACATGAAGGAGGGTATTGAGGAATAATCCCACATTGCTTGAGTACAAGATCTTGGGCATGTTTATAAAGAGTGAACAACCCTATCTTATTGAACATGTTTTATGAGATGAGTTAGGTTAACAAATTTCTTCACAAACCTCATTGAACACCCAAATGTTTCCTATCTTACAGAGGAAACAAGAATCTTCTCAGTAACTAAAGGATACTAAACCTAAGAGAGCCGCAGGTGATTTAAGCCAATTCATATCCTAACCAATAAAGAAAACATTCAAACCCGAAAAAACAAAGTACTCTTTGCTTACCTCGGACGTCGTTTATGGTATTTTTGTGATCATTAATATGAACCCTGTTTTTGTTGTATTGTCTTTTCTATTTGTGTTTATTGTTTGAGAGATCATCCTCTTGTTTTTTTTTGGCTCCAACGGGTATTGAGAAAAAAATAAGTAAAGAAAGTAAATTGCTAGGTTTTAGATGGTGACTGGATAAATTTATCTCAATGAAGGCAAAACCTCAGGCTGGCCAGCATGGGAATGGAGAACATAAAATGAGTGAATGTCAAGAAAGGAATATATATATATATATATATATATAAGGTTTGTGATTTAGACCCGCATTGCATCCAATACACTTAAAATACCCTCAACTGGAACAGGATTCTCTCAATTTCAACTCAAATGGAGAGTATTCATTTAGTATAAAATGAGAGGTAGTATTGTTTTAACATTAAAGTTGAAGGACTAAATTTTCAATATTATCTCTCATTTTATACTAAATAGATATTATCCATTTCATTTGAAATGGAGAGGATCCTATTGAAGCAGGGTACAGGTCATGAAGTCTCATATTAGGATAACAATTAATTTCATATTTTAATTACATGGTATTTATATATATAAAAAAAAATACAGGGAATTTATAAAACAAATACACTAAATTACATTGCATCCAATACACTAAAATACCCCCAACCATTATAGATCATGAAGTCTCACATCAAGACAAAAGCATAATTTTATATTTTAATTATAGGGTTTTTTTTGTTTTTTGTTTTTTTTAAGTTCAAGGCATTTATAAATAGATCGTAAATCAATGGAGAAAATGGATGAAAACATATCGTAAATCAGTGGAGAAAAGGGGTGAAAACAGATCGTATATCAGTGGAGAAAAGGGGTTGTGAGTGATTTCTCTCATTGTGGGGTTGTATGTGATTGTAAATCAACACTAAATTACATTGCATCCAATACACTAAAATACCCCTGACCATTATAGGTCATGAAATCTCACATCAGGACAAAAATGTAATTTTATATTTTAACTATAGGGTATTTTTTTAAAAAAAAAGTAGAGAGCATTCATAAATCAATGGAGAAAATGGGTGAAAACAGATCGTACATCAGGGAGAAAAGGGGTTGTGAGTGATTTCTCTTGTTGTGGGGTTGTGTGTGATCATAAATTAGGACACCTGATTTACAAAATAGATCACAATCTCTCGTTTTGGGGTTGGGGTTTTGTGTGATTTAGGGGTTTTGATGAGGAAAAAGAAGGCTGCCCTTTTTGGTTTTTTTTTTTACTATATATATACATATAATGCCACAAAACCATTCATTTTCAATGAGGAAAAAGAAGAGTGCCCTTTTTGTTTTTTTGACTTATACATGATTTATCAAAGCACGCGTATCTTTAGCTTTCCTTCTAAGTCGCTGAGCTGTGCTTTTCAAGGCTTATAGCCTTCTAAATTATTTGTCCCAAGTCCACAGCCATTTTGGAACCAATGAAATTCACAAAAAAAATATATATATCACAAACTCTTTCTTATATAAATTTATAACAATAATATGACCAACATATTTGAAGGTTTAAGGTTACATATATATAATGATATTCATCTAATAATTGCTTACTCAAATTCATCATCAACAACTCAATTTTGAATGATATTAAGAGAAAAATATAAAAGAGCCTCATGAACTAATTAACAACCGTTATTTAAATAGCTGATGAAGTTTTGAGTGTGCTAAAGTGGTATATAAAACTGGCAAAGTGTGTCAAAAAGACTACTTTGTTAATTATATAGACATAGTTTTCCTCAAAACTGGGTTGTAGGAACTTCCTTCAATTCAGTCTATAAAAATAACACTGACACGTGTCTTTTTTTTTAATAACATGTGATATGCACATAGATTTTTAATAGTAGAGACAAATTTGAAATAAATAATATTAAAAACTCATGTGCATATCACATGTTATTAAAAAAAGGAACACGTGTCATTTTTATAGATTGGGTTGAAAGAAGTTCTTCCAACCTTTTGTTTTGTTTTGTTTAAAAAAAATAGTTTAGGTTAATTTTTATTTCAATTTTTAAAAGAATAAAGGTATTATAGGAATATAATAAAAAAGTGACATTTTTATCACACTAGTAATTTGATGTACCATTTTAGCACACTTTGAAACTTCATGTAAAAAAAGGAGAACAAGAGTTACTGTGAAGGGACTTTTATATATATATATATATTTTCCATGGTATTAAATATGAATTATTGGCTTGTTTAGATATTATATATGCCACAGGTCTTAGTTAAGCTGCTTCAATTCCAATATATGTATAGTTTTCATGTGAACGTGATATATAAACTTTTGACCTACTGCACGGAAAGGATTTTCTCACAGAACAGAACAAAAGCAACCTACGAATAGACTTTGGATTGTTCTTTTCCTTTTATTCTAACACGGACGTTTCAAAATTGTTTTGGGCATGACTGCATGAGATGAGCTTGTACTTGAGGCTTGAGCCAATGTAAAATGGATCTTCTTCAAGCCTCCGATGACATAAACGCCAAACAACTTTATATATGTTGATAAGAAGTCGTTTTACAGGTAAGCTATCAATA
The DNA here is from genome assembly GCA_013348765.1 of Carpinus viminea. Classification (NCBI taxonomy): domain Eukaryota; kingdom Viridiplantae; phylum Streptophyta; class Magnoliopsida; order Fagales; family Betulaceae; genus Carpinus; species Carpinus viminea. Next base: position 40,734,850 of record CP054667.1, on the reverse strand, counting down.
TTATCCCTATTTTGGCTCTCCATGGTCTATATATGTAGGTCCGTCTCCGACAATAAGTAAGCAATCAAGTTGAAATGGAACTCCTTGAAGCCTTGGACGTGATAATTAAGATCAACATATATATATATATATGTCTAAGTTCAAACAACTATATATGTTGGTAAGAACTCGTTTTACATGCCATCATCGACCTGTTTTTGGTCAAAAAGTCAGTTGAAACGCTAACCGTTTGGCGCTCCCATAGTTTACTTGGTTTACTGTAGTAAGATGTGGTTTTGACTTTTGATTAGTCACCCATCAATCAGAATCTCGAGTTTATCATGCCTCATTTATTGTCTTGAATTAATTTTTTAGAAATCAAGTTACATATAAACCCTTTGTGCTTTGTTTTTTTTTGTTTTTTCATTTTTACTTTAATTAAGATCTCAAGTTATAAACACATAAGTGTCTTCTTGGAGATGTATATGATGCCGTGCTTTTCTGCTGCTGTTTGTTGGGATAAAAAGGTAGGCGGTTAACCGATAACCGATTTTAAAGGCAGTTAATAAAAATTGCTAACCACTAACCACACACACATATATTACAAATATATAAAAATCTAGAAATGATGCCGTATATAGTATGATATTATTGTATTACCATGGAAACGACATCGTTTTGTTTTGTTTTTCTCTTTCCAAATTTTTTATTTTATTTTTTCAATTTTTTCTTTTGAAAGGAAATTAGTGCGCAGTTAATAGAGGTACTAACTACTAATCGTCGAGGTGGTTAGTGGATTTTACTAGTGGGATAGGCGGTTATGGTTAGCGGTTTTAGCCAATAACTGCAAACCATAACCGTCTTTTTACCCCTAGTTGCTTGTATTGGAGATTTTGTCTTTTTAGTTTTAAAAAACGATTAGTGGATTTTACTAATGGGATAGGCAGTTACAGATTAGCGGTTTTAGCCCATAACCGCTAACTATAAGCCTTTACTTCTGGAGTTTTTTTTTTAAGTTTTAAGTTTTGATTTTTTGTTATTTTTGTCCTGGTCTTTAGGTCAAGGACGTGAGTTGTTTTATTGACTTTTTAGGCTAAGGAGGAGTAGATCGGTGTGAGAGATTATCTCTCATGGCTGAAAAATAAAGTTTGAGAATTTGGCTATCCATGTCTTAGATCTAGTTTGTCCAGAGTAGATCTATTCATAACTGTAATTGTACACACAAAAGCTGAAGTTATAGATAGTACTTGATTGTAAGAATTTTCTGATTGTATCTATGATTTTGTAACCTTGTAATTTTTTGCTATATATGATTTATTAGAGCTAGCTTTATGCTCTTGATCTTTTATCAATAAAATCTAACAAGATTCCCTCTATATATATATATAAAATCTCAATTTTCAATTTGATAAATTTAAAACTTGAGTTTAGGTCCTGAATTTAAGATATAATTGACAGAAATCTCATCATAAATCATTGTAGAAATGTACAATTATGCCCCTAAAACAATTAAATTAAAAAAAAAAATTGGTCACTAAATTGGAGTAATGCTACAAGTCCTTCTTGTATCACTCTTGTGTCACACCAATGATAACGTGGCTCTTCAAATCACTATTAGACTTATGATTGATCATTATTGGATTTTAATCAAATGATGATTTTAAAAGCTAACTCATTTTTAGAGTGACTTATAGAATTACTTGTCAAATTGGGGTGGTTGAGGCCTGAGGGTGCTCAAAACATTGTAGGTGATAGCAATTCAGTAGAAGCAGTAATTAAGAACTATCTATTTTAATTAGAAAAAAAAGAACTATCTATTTTGATTTTCTAAGGGACTAGTAATTTAAGAAAAGAATTGACAGAAAATTTCCAACTTAAATGTTTAGATCTCTAGGTTTTTAATTTTGAAAATTATAATCTACTTGCGATATATATTCAGCTACACAAGATCAGTTTTATGATCATTAATAATAAAAGGAAAGAAAATAGTAGAGCTTTATGATCAAATATGGATGACTGTTGACATTGGCAAAGTTATTAATTATTGCCAGAGTCATTTACATGTTATAACAATGTCTTTAATTATTGCCACAATTGTGTACACAATACTGTCTATTGGTTTTACAAAAGGTTATGGAATCTCTAAATTAATCACTATTTAATGATAGACTATTAGCTTTCAAGCCTAGAGTTGCGTTGATGAATTGGATGTCACTAGTATGAATTTTCTATTCATCTTCTCTTGTGTGGACATGTAAAAAAAAAAAGTTACCGTTGATGATACACCATTAAAGTCGATGCTAGTTGGCGATTATTAACATCAACTTGTCGCTGCTATTGATCAAATGTAGTGACTACTTTACTTTTAACGACAACATTTGTCTTTTAGTGACAACAAAACGACCAATTATTATTATTATTATTTTTTTGGGTAGCGAAATGATGATTTAATGATATTATTTTTAAGAAGCAAGGTTGTATTTAAGGTGAGATTAATGCCACATGCCAACATATATGTTGTTTAATTAATTTTCATGTATTGTTTTTGTAGCAATTAATGGCTGGGCACCGATCATTATCCAGTTAGTTATGTTAGAATTGTATTTTTGTTCTATTAAAAAGTGAAAAACAAAAATATTTCTCAAATATATATAATTAACTAAATATTATCCCATTTGTAGCCCAGATAAATGAAATGCAGTAAAATCCAATTTAGAATTTAACTCCACATCATTAAATAAGTAATAACGTTTGGATTCGCTGAGTGCTGTGCAAAAACAGCTGGCCACATCATTTTGCGGTGCACATGAAAAATGTGAAAATTTCTGAAGCATTTTGTACCAAAAAAAAAAGAAGAAGCAATAATTAAGGAGGACTAAAGTTCTCCTACATTTATTCCAAATATGATGTGACATTTAAAATTGAATGATGATTTTTAATGTCATATTATATTTGGGATGACTATAAGAGAACTATAGTCCCCTTTATATTATTACTTAAAAAAAAAAATCTCTATCTCTATATCTTGTTTTCTGACAAGTGTGCGAACATTTAAACTACGTAGGTCGAGAGTATCGCTCTACTAACGTAATTGATCGGGACAACTTTTAATGTTGGAGCTTAAGATTCAAGGCACCTGCCACCTGGAACAACTTCATCGTACCTAGTATTTTGGAAATTTCTAATTATTTTACTTTCACTAATCATAGATAAGTCACAAGCAACACATAATTTTTTGTTTTTGTTTTTGGTGGGAAACGGAATCACTATATTCTCATTCATTCATAAAAGTTATGAGCAAATGCCTTTACAAACATAGCAAAAAGTTCTAAAGTAAATCATAGTCAAAGTTAAAATTACAGACGTCACCAATCATCCGTTAACCCAGGACTAATCATAGGTTTAATATCAAATCTATACCAAAGAGACATAATCCAATACATATATAGTACTTATTCCTTGGCCTTGAGAGCAAGAACCCCAAAGCCGATACTCATTCTCCTCAACTTGTAAGCTAGAATATCATTCACATCCACAACCCAAAAATCTAGACCAAATGTAAATATACTCACGAGCAGAAAACAATTAGAGAGGATAGAGCCTTATTACAAACAAAAACAGGAAAGAAAAACGTACGGAAATAAAATGACAAAAAACAGAAATACAACCAAATAAAAGGAACAAACAAAAGAAAACGTAGAGAAATAACAACGGAAAAACAAGCAAATACAAGTAAAATCGGAAACACAACCAAAGTAAAAAACAGGGAAAGCAAACTATGGAATGAGGATGACGATGATCGGGGAGAAGCCGATTGTGTGCTAACCGGAAACCGACGAGGAAGGTAGTGTTAAAAGCACATTGCAGGGAGACGCGAGAAAAGACCATCAGCTGACGGTGGGCGGAAAATCGGGTGCGGAGGAGATTGGCGATGCACTCAAAACTGGAGGGGAGAGTTTGAGTGAAATCCCAAAGCCGACACCCCCACAGAGTGCTAAACAAGCAAAAACCAAACAAACAAATAGGAAATAAAAACAAACTAATCCCAAGCAAACATACAGGAAACAACAAGAAGCAAAAAAATGCAAGAGAAAGAACCAAAATTTATATATAAAAAAAAAAAAACCCAAACCCCAAAACAGAGGCCTCGTCGGAAGGAAAAAATGCCGGAGGAAAGCAAGCCGGAACTTGAGTCGATCAAATTAGAGCCCAGTCAGATCCAGCGGAAAAGCAGAGGAGAAGGCAACACAACAAGATGGTGAGGTAGGTTTGAGGCTAAAAAGCTGAGCAAAAACAGAGAAGAGGGACACAAGAGGCCAGGGAAAAGGGGTGAAAGCGAGAGGAGGGAAACACCACACAAAGGCTAGGGAACATCAAATAAATTACCTAACACATAAGGTTGTGGGCCGGTAAGGAGGAGGGGAAGGGGGGAGGGGCTACGATTTTTTTTGGGAAAGAAAGGGGCGAGAGGGTCTCAAAAATTAAAAAAATAACAATATGTATATATATATATATATATATATATATATACACATACAGATAAGGACAGTAAAAAAAATTTATCTGTCCTCTTCAATATCTTAAATCTGCAAATAACCAAATAAGAATCTAAAAGTTATTTAGATATTATCATCCATATAATATCTTTGGATTTGGCTTAAGCTAGTATATACGTTGTATCATTTTCTACTATTCAGATTTAATTCCAAGTTTTTATAAGAAAAATAGAGTGAATTAAATATTGACGGTTATAAAAAATACAGTATATATATACATTTTTTTTTATAGCACCTAAATCAAATCCAAAGTCCGAGAGCACAAGTCTAAATTTATTCAATGGGGTCTTTGAAAGGCAGTAGTAAAAATGTTTACCTTCTTTAATTGATTGCCTCATGTCCCACATGAACCTTCTCTCTGTGGAAAGTTATTCATGTGGGACGTGAGGCAAATAGTGTGGCGCATGGGGCTGTTAGACAGAGACTGGATAGGTCGTGGATGGGAGCTATCCCTAATTGTATTAGGGAGATTATTTTGGAAGAGTAATCTGTCCTTTCTTCTTGATTGATTAATATAAGTTATTCTAAAAAGTATATATATTATAAATTACCAAATAAAAAAAAATTGACACTAATTTAGATATTTTGGAATAAGGATTTATTATTATTATTATTATTTTTGATATATTCCATACAAGGATAAGAGAATGAGAGATTTAAATTTATGACCTTCACTTCATAAGACGTGATTTACAGTTGATTGAACTATTATTTAAAACTAAAATAAGGAATTATTCAGTTTGAAGTATGAACAAAACTCTAGGATTTAGACTTTATATTATTTATATATTATAATAATTTAAAATGTGTCAATTTAGCAATAAATATAGACAAGCCTTTAATTGCCAGTTAAGATGAAATGACAAGTGTGGGGCAGAAAAAATCTTTTTGATATTTCTCTTCTTTCAGTAAGTGGAGATCACTCAATATTCTTCGAAAAAGATGCAAAGATAGATAAGTGAGGGAGACAAGTAACGAATGAAAGATTGAATAGAAAAAGAAAAGAAATAGAAAAGAAAAAGAAAAAAAGAAAAGAAAGAAAGTAACGCATGAAAGATAAGGATAAAAAAAAATTAAGGTGGTATAAGTGTTTGTACCCTTTTGGATTTCTTAGCTTTAAAGGTAATAAATAAATAATTAATATATATGAGGATGATTAAATATAGGGTTAAATTAATTAGTCTTGATGGTTTGAAACTTTATTTTTTCCTCTATTTGGAAAGTAAAACAAATTAGTTCTTATGGTTTTAAAAGTATTAGAGTTAGTTAAGATCGTAGTTCGAATTGACGCTTAATTAACGGATTGACATACCACCTTAGAAGTTACGTGGCCAATTAATTATTATTATTTTATTTAAAAAATTTTAAAAAATATCTCTTTCAAAAAAAAAAAGAAAAAAGAAAGAAAATCTGGGGTGCCGAGCCACCCCTTGTTTTTTTTTTTTGAAAAAATATATTTTTTAATTTTTTCCAAAAAAAAATTAATTAATTGGCCACGTGTCAACTTCTAATTAGTCCATATGTCAATCCTAAGTCAATCAATAACTAAGGACTAACTTATCACTTTTCAAACCAGGACCAATTTTGGTCACTTTCCAAACTCTAGGAGAAAAATAAAGTTTCAAACCTTAGGGACTAATTAAGTATTTAACTTAAATATATTTTATGCCTAGAAAGTTATTGAGCATTTGTTGTGTTCACATGCACTTTAAAGTGCATTGATTTTTCTTATTATTTTTCATATTTCCTCGACATTTGGAAGAATAAAACAAACTTGAATTAGAATTCTCTACAATTTAATATCTAGTTAGTTAGTTTTAAGAGGTAATTCAATTGGTTGGAATCACGCTTAATAAAGTGGATGTCACTAATTCGAATATCCCTCCCCTTCTCTTGTGCAGATATGTCAAAAAAAAAATCTAGTTAGTTATAGTGGATGGGTATTTTAGTCTACTTAAAAGTGAAAAAACAAAAATATCTCTCTAGAATAACTAACATTCAAAAAGTGAAAAGATAAAAATACCCATCTACTATAACTAATTGGATATTATCCCGTTTATTTTTTTTTCTAAATAAAAGGGCGGGAAGAAGGGGCAACCAGTGTAATTTTTTCCATAGGGCGTGACCATTGGAGTTCTCAGGAATGTTCCACCAAATTCAAGTTGGTAAAACCCTTTCTTAGTAGCATCTGGTTTGCGGACTATTATCGCAAGTTGGTTTGAAACCATGACTACTAGGAAGAAAGGAATGGGGGAAATTAAATCTTATCCCTTATTGCTTTACTAACTCAATTACCGTCTTGATAGTTATCCAGTTCATTTGAACTTAAAATGATCTTGTTCCAAGAAGATTAGGACTTGGACTTCATACTATGGTGCAAATTGTTCCAATTATTTTGCTGGGTGAAACGACTCATATCACTAATTATATATATGTTTTTTAATAAAAGTTATATTTTCTAATGTAGTTTTAACAGAATTTAAGAAAAGGTTATACTTTTGTGTTGATTATAAATTACTAAATTGAAAATTACAATTTTACCATCAAATAAAGTCATTGAAAACAAAAGAATAAAACTTAGTTTAGAGTCTAGTTTTAAGGTTTGTTGACCACCCTCAAGGGCCGTTGTGGGTGGTTTGGCCACTCCTAGAGGCTAGTTCTAGAAGTAGTCAAGCCAGCCCAAGCCCTTTAAGTCTGGTCTAGTCAATTAAGTAATTTCAATTTGCAGTGATCAAACAACCTCCATCAACTTTAGAGATAATTTGGTCCTTAAGAAATAATTAGAGGGAAGTTTCATCTTGTATTTGCAGACCTCCATCAACTTTATAACCCTTGGGGTGGTTCCGTCCCGCAACAATCAGTTCTAAGAGTGGTCAAACTGCCCAATTTTCCTGAAGTTGGTCTAGTCACTAGCTAATTTCTTGATGTTGGAGGTAGCTAGTCAAACCATTTCCAACTATAAATGAGGGTGTTTAACCACTATAGAGGGCGGTTTTAGGGGAGGTTGGCTTCTTCTTTAGGCCACCTGCAAACCCAGTTTTTTTGTTTTTTGTTTTCTTGCTTTATTTATTTATAATTTTTATTGAAATTATAATTATAATTCCATAAGGACTCCATACAAAAACTAATGATCAAAAGTTATACAGAGGAATCATTTTATTACAAAGAAACACAATAGGGATTTATATATAAACTCATTTTGAAACCATGCCGACCGATTTAACCATTTTCTGTAGACTGTAAATTTAATTTTGATGGCAAACTACAAAAAATATAATAATCAACGATAATTAATACTTGAAAAAAATGCTAGCAGAGGTAAAGAAAATAACATTTTTACCAAGTCCTACCTAACTTTAACGAAATATATCTATTGATATTATAAAAGAATGTTTACGGGCCATTTGGCCTTTCCATTGTGCTTTTGACCTCAATAAACTTTATATAATTTACCCTTGTGGAGTTACAAACTAATTAAAGAGAGGATTCATATCAATCCAAAACTTGGCAACTTAACATTAAATATCTTCTGCAAATGTCTTCATCCTCATTGCTCATCTGTCACATGTCCCTTCAATCTGCCTAAAGACTTGTTAACGTCCAACAGGCTCTACCATACATAATTTTGGCGATATATATATACCGTCTCTTGGAACCATTTCTTTATCATTTATTGTTGAAAAGGACTGGGGATGGAAGATCTCTTGGCCTCGATCCTGTATTGAAGAAACATGTTTAAATTCCTTAATAAACAACCAAATTCTTAACAAATAATGGTAAGATTTGAACTTACCATGTTAACTTAATTACCATTACATCAGGACATCGTCGATCTATGTATGAACAAGTCCATTTTACAATCTTTTCCAACAAATTCGACATGAATCTCATTTGTTTAATAAATTATTTGATTATGAAAACAAAATTAAGTTCCATTATTAAATAACTTGGCTCGGCTTATATAATTAACTTCATATAACTTTGTTTTTATTATTTTTATAGTATTATTTTAATACTTGGCTCGATCATAATCTTTAGAGGCTCGTAAATAAGTTCAAGTTCGCTCAAAAAATAAATGAGTCAAACTTTAACAAATTATCTAGCTTGTTGGTTATAAGATTGAACTCAACTTATATTTGAAATAAAATTAAACGAACATAACTTAATACTTGACTCGACCGCTAACTCGTGAACAAGTTTAATTAAGTTTGCTCGGAAAAACAAATTATCTAACTAATTAAATGATAAGCTCAGATTCGGGTTTTGTTTGAAATAAATGAAAATCATACATCTACTTACAAACGCATTAAAAAGGTGAAAAAAAATAAAAATAAAAATCTATACATACAAAAGAATATTGCAGAAGATGACAAGGGGGGTTTACTGTAGGTAATTAATTGTAATTAAGCATTAATTAATGCGTTACCGCCGCTAGAGGATAGTGAAGGGGCCGGGGTTTGACTGTTTGTGATGAAGACTCCTTGTAATGCACAGAAATCACCCATTATTCCACGCGTGTTCGAACAAGACATGATGTAACAAGTAACATGTAACATGTAACATGTCTATGTCAAAAAAAAAAAAAACATGTAACATGTCTTACATGCCTACATGGAACATGCATTTAAGTCACGACATATATACTCAGTGGCGCGGGCAATCGATGTGGTCGCATGCAGACGCCAACATCTATCCATAAACCATTCATCCAATTATATATATCTAGCTTGCATATATATATATATATATATACTTGGATTGCCTTACGCATCATTTGTGGCAATATACGGTCAAAAATAGCCGCTACTGACGAGAGAGAGAAAGAGAGATGGTCGGATGGGGTTGAAAATTACATGAAACATGGGATTGTGTCTTGCACATGCCATCGTGGCATGCATATGGGTACCGTTTCCTATGTTTAGAAACTGTGATGTGAGCCACGTATAGCCATGTCCACCAACTGCTGCAATAATTATACCCAACATCACTGCTCGTCTAGACGTGCATATATATATATATATATATATGGATATGTCTTTATAAGAAAGAAGATGAGGATTTGAATTATTAATTTTTGCTTTATTAAGTATGATTTTATCTAATTAAACTATCTATTAGAGACATCTAAACGTGCATATATGATACGTAGACAAGTCAAGTTGAAATATGTGGACCACTTGTGTAGAAAATTAATTTTTTAAAAAAGGTTTTTGCTGTGTGTATTAATTTGTCCCTTTGAAATCGTCATTGCCGTCTTACAATTATATAATAATATTTATTTCTACATATCATTCTATGGTCACAATCCCCGGCAGCAATAACTAATAATAGTTTCTTACTCTATACTATCAACTAGCCAAGACTTCAAAAAGGATGTAATTATTCTTCAAATCGAGTTAGAAATTTTTTTTTTTTTAACAAAAAAAAAAGTGGGTGAAAATAATGACATGGTATTAAATAATGACGTCATATATGATGATGTGTTATTTAAACATTTGAAAGTCATATATTTTTTTAATAGTAGGGAGGAACTTGAATGATATTTTATTAAAAAAAAATGTGTGTCTCACATGTTATTAAAAAATCACGTGTTTCTCATATGTTAAGAGATAGGTTAGAGAAAATTCCTTCAACCCAATTTAAAGGAAAACTCTATCATTCATTAAGTTCTTCTTTTTTAAAACAGTAAACTATTTTTCAAAATTTGAGCTTCACCACTACTGGAGGTCGCCATATGCCGTTGAAGTTTGCCAACTGCCGTTGGAGGTTGCCTGAATCCGCCTTTGAAGGTCACCAAAAGTTCGTAGAATCTGCCAATGAAAGTTGTCTATTGTCGCTGATTTTCACTAGAATCCGCCGCCATGGTTGATTTCCGCACCAACTAATGAACAAAAAAAATGTTTTCAGTTGAAATAATTTGGTTTCAAATTATATAAAGTTGTTACCTAAATACCACGTGTATTGCAAATTTTGCTTAATTTTATTATAATTAAATAGAGGTAAGTCTGAAGTTTGTATTATGATAGATATCATGTAATGACCTCATTCTTTAGGAGTTTGGCATGCATACATAACAAGCAGAATGGATATATACTAAATGGAATTGTAATTAAGCTTGACATCATCACAGGAGAAAAAAAAAAAAAAGTACACTCAAAAATTTATATTGATACTTATTTGATGTTTTTGGCATGATTAATGTACTTGCTTTTAAGAAGATTAAGAATGTTCATCTTGCAGCATGCAGCAGCATGGTCAGCTTTCGACCAGCTTCTTCAAACACCCTTTGTGGTGCTTTGTTTGGTTTTTCAACCGATTCAAAGTATGGGATCAATTTTTAGCCCATTTCTTATTATTTGCTTATTTTTTCTTGTAATTACTATATAGTGTATTTTTATTTTGGAACTGATGTTGGGGAGCCTACTCTTATTTTGTCTTTAGAATTTCCTACTCTTTTTTTTTTTTTTTGGATCAGGAGTAAGAAAGATCTTTCCACGTAATTTTTTTTCCTTATTTGATTAGAAGGAAAAAAAACCCTTTTTATTTTTATCATCCATGTGAAAAAATAAAAATAAAAATAAAAATATCAAGAGAATGTTCAGCTTGCAGTATAGATAGTGATACTCTCTAAAATATTATTATTTTTTATTATCCATGTGAAAAGAAAAATGAAAAAAGAAAAAAGAAAATAAAGGAGGACTAAAACCCGTGTGGGGCCCATCGTTGGGAAATTGCTTGCAAGCTAGAAGCCTAGAAGGCCGCAAAAGAGGCGTATATAAACTCCTTTGCTCTACCACTTCAGTCACTTCGATCTCTAACCGCTAGCACCTCTTTAAAAAATCATCTCCCGAAGTTTTCGAAACGTTTCTCTTGGAAAACACCATGGCCAGACCTCAGAAACGATATCGAGGCGTCCGTCAGAGGCATTGGGGCTCTTGGGTCTCCGAAATTCGCCACCCTCTACTGTAATTCCCCCTCCTGCTTAGCACCAGCTCTCAGAAATGTTTCTCTTTTTTACTTTGCATCAAAAGCAACGTTTCTACGCTATTCCTTTCTACTGAAAGAAACGTCTTGTTTATATTTTGTTTTAGAAAGGAATTGATAGTGAGACTGATTTAGTTTTTATTATAAGGAGCAATTGAAGTTCCCATTTATGCATCTTGCGGAGTGAATTCTCTAGGTTTTTGTACTGAAGAAACGTTTCGTGTGTGTGTGTTTGTCATGTTCAGGAAGACAAGAGTGTGGCTAGGCACATTTGAAACGGCAGAGGACGCAGCACGAGCGTATGATGAAGCAGCAAGGCTCATGTGCGGGCCAAAAGCACGTACAAATTTCCCATACAATCCCAACGAGTCTGAATCAAATTCATCCTCCAAGCTTCTTTCTGCAACTCTGACAGCCAAGCTACACAAATGTCACATGGAATCCCTCAAAATAATGGCCAAAACATCCGCAAAGAAAGAGCCCCAAGAGGCAGAGTACACCCACTTCGCGGCGGGCAGTAATGGAATCGCCGGAAACAGCGGCGAAACGGGTTGTGGGGCGGGTCAAGTACTGGAGAGTATGGATCATCAGCAGTATAAGCCTCTTGAAGACGACCATATAGAGCAGATGATTGAGGAGTTGCTTTACTATGGCTCGATTGAGCTCTGCAATGTCGTTCCAACACAGGGCTCTGACATTATTAACATGTAGGCAACTTCTAAAATTTGCCAAGGCAACTTTTTGTTTATGTAGATTAATCGAGAGAAATATGTAATAATGTTCGACGATTTTCTGTTATATACAACCCAGTACTAGAGCATGCGAAACATCATGAGAAAGACACAGCTCAATCTTTTCCTTTTTCTTTTTCACCCTTCCCCTTTTGTGAGTGCGATGAAATAGGCCGAGTTTTGAAGCTCCGGGAAGTGGGCGAGAGCTAGAATTAAGGTACAATTCTGGGGGACCCCAGACTGAGGAATTGTTGGAAAAGAACATAGGATTTTACAATTTCGGATTATTCTAGGAAAAAAATTGGAAGACAAAAGTGATCAAGACAATAACAATGTCGGTGATCTTTCTTCTGTTTGTAGTGATGTCGAAATCTGTTCGCGTGCTTGAATCTGCTTAGCAATTATGATAGCATCCATCCGGCTATATATCTCAGGTGCCAAACAGCCAAAGTCCTCTGTACTTCTTGATTCCTAGGTTGTTCACTTTTTGTAGGGAAAATGATAAAGTCACAACTTAAACTCAATTAAGATTTAACTTTTTTTCTCAAGTGCCAATTTTTTTTTTATTTTTAACTGTCAGTGGAGGAGAGAGAGAACCTTAAACCATAAATTAAGTATAAAGTAAGAGAGAAATTAGGTCTTTATTAGGTTTATATTAAAGCTGTATCATATCTCTTTTTGTAAAGGCCATTGGAAATGAAATGAATGCATTGCCGCCTTTGCATTTCTTAGGACTAGCAGGTGTGCGGCGTGCGTGTGAGGCACCAATCTTTGAAGCATTAGCTACATATTTGAATTGCTAGATTGGCAAGTTGGAGTTGGGTTGGGTTGTGTTAAGACAAAAGTATAGAATATATTAATTAAATAAATTAGACTTTTAACTCTAACACTCTAATTTTGTGTTGGGTTCAAATCGAGTTTGAGGATTGTATTAAAAATTAACGCCCTTAAGTATAGGCATGCTTAGAGTTTGTATATTGTTAATTGAACAAAGTTATTGTTCAAATTGGGTAAAAAAAAGTTATGTAATCCAGTTTATTAGCATATGATTATCATATGTGGGATAGTTAGGCTAGCCTCTATAGTCTATACCTTCTTTGGGGCTAACGAATGGGGGGAATAAGATCGAGGCAAACGTTGAAGAAATAAAACTTGGAGTCCAGTATTATTTTTCTTTTTTCCAGCCATAAGAGTCAATATGTATCTTGCACCATGAGTTTTCATTCAGATGCTGCCAAATATGGAAATTCTGGAGCCCATGATGATATGCCATTTCCTCTCTCAATAGAGACACTTTCCATTGTTTTCTCACCTGCTTTTTCCTGCTGATTTTAGACTTGGCAGCTTTGTTATCTCTTCCAGCTTAGATCCTTTGCTTCAAAAGCATCACTTTTGACCCACATACACATACTCAGACTCATTTTCTAATTATTTTTTCATAAATAAATTGCTAGAAGAAAAGACAAATAAATGAGATTTTCTCCACCGTAGTTTATTCTTTGTTAGAATAATTGATTGGAACAAGAAAAGAGTAGGTAAGGCCCGTCTAGGCAAAAGTTTTAGCAACCCAAATATAAAATAATGATATTTAATAGACTACCGTACAAATGCTGATTTAATGGCCGATTTTTACTGTTTATCATATAATAGTTTACTAAATACATTACCTATTTACCAGATTTTGTTTTCCACAACTTAGCAAAAGACAAAGTCAAGTAAAAAAATGACTTCCTGATTTTATAAAGCCTTACTTACTCTTCGTCGTTTTCCCCCTCCCCTCTTATTGGATACAGATTTGTCATTTGAGCCAATGATTTAACCAAATCCCTCTCAATCCTGTTTCCATTAGGCATCATATAAAATATAAAATAATACCACATGCAGCTGTTTAACTTTTTATTCCATAAACAGGGTTTTTTTTTTACTCTTAATTAACAGTAATCAATCAATAGGTTGATTATTCACAGTTGGAGGCTTCTACTCAAATTGAGCTCAACTTGTTTGTGTGGGGCTTCTAAGCCTCTGCCTCACTCGCCGGCCGGCTAATTAAGGTCGGCAGACAGAGACAATTCTCACTTATGTGTTGTAAAAAAACTACAGTATATGTGTTGTAGTTTCATGTAATGTAAACAAGGACCGATATTATTTGGTTCATAAAATTTCTATTGTATGATCTTTCTAACTAATTTGTGAGTCTGTGATGATATAATAAAAGCGATTATGATCGTGTTATACTATAATTATATACAGACAATAATGATTAGTATCATCCCACCATTAACAGAAATCTCTATCATCATATTTGTTGGTATATGCTTGAATTGATATTTTGGAGTATAATTCTTCTATAAGTAAAGCATTTTCCTTTTTGAGGCTATGCTACTAGTCATATGATGAAAATGAACTTTCCCTCTCACTTTTGAAGTGTGAGGCTAATCTACTTTAGTTTTTTTATTATCATGCTCATCAAAAGGCTTAGTAGATCCAACACTTTGGGCCCACATGTTCATATATGTTATGCCCTTTTGCCATGTCATTGTCTGGCAAAATAGATCTGCTTATATTAACGTCGATTAGGATGTTTGATTGGAGAGATCCAGCCAGTCAAACATTGTTTGCTACTCAGTACTATATATCATCATCAATCAAAATCTACTTTGGAAAAGTGTATACCCTAAAACTTGGATGTTGTTCTATTTAACATTAGTTCAAAGAGTTTAATATTATATGATTGAGCCTTATTCCATTCTAGTGGTTTTTGGATGTTTCTGAAAAAAAAAATAAATAAATAAAAATAACAATTGTTTGGATGCAAGAGGACACACATGTTGATTTTGCACCATAATTAGATGAAATTTTGTATATTTTCTAGCACATAATTCTTACCGGCACATTTTTATGTGCCAGAGAGATTCTGACACATATTATGTGCCAAAGAGTGAGAAATAATGGCGCATGAAAAAGGCCAGAGAGTGTGAGAGATTCAGACTCATATTATGTGTTAGGGAGTATGAGATTCTGGTGCAAGAAAATGCTAAAGAGCGTAAAAGATTCAAGCACATATTATGTGCTAGAGAGTTGGAGATTCTGGCGTATGAAAATGCCAGAGAGTGTGGCAAATATGTGTCAGAATCTCCCACTCTCTCGCACATATAAATGTGCCAATAACTTATAAATCCTGGTAATTATTATATGCCAGGACTTCTTAGCGGACATACTTATCAGGACTTTCTGGCGTTCTCGTGTTCTAAGTTATATACCATGATTTAATTTTCTGGATACTTCTCTACTAATATTTAGGGGTAATTACTTTTTGCCCTTATGAACTATAGAGTCTTGACACTTTTTCCTCATGAACTACCAACTATGACATTGACCCCATCAAATTATCATCTTATGACACTTTCCCTTATTCCGTTAGTCAAAGTGGTTAAAACTAACGGTCAACGGTCATGTGACTTGCATGTTTCATTTTAAATTTTTTTCCTTCCATTTGTGCCTTCACTTTAGATTTTTGGATTAGAGTTTATGAGGGTATAATCATCATTTTATTGATCTGAAGTAAGAGCAAAAATGAAAGGAAAAAAAATTAAAATGATTGACCGTTAGATTTAACCCCTTTGACTGACAGAAGGAGGGAAAGTGTCATAAGATGGTAATTTGATGGGGTCAAGTGTGATAGTTGGTAGTTCATGGAGAAAAAGTATCAATGCACTGTAGTTCATGAGGGCAAAAAGTAATTACTCCTAATATTTACTAACCACAAGAAAATATATACTTCTTGGCATTTAATCATACTTCCTAGAATGTCTAACATAACAATATTACCTCTCATATTATCTCTTCCCACCTCCCCTTTCCTTCTCTCCTTTTTCTCTTTTCTTCTCATTTTTTTTTTAAAAAAATTTTTTTGTTTTCAATATTTTTTTCCCTTTTTGAAAGTCATATCTATCCCTTTCCAAGGTTCCACCCACCCACCTTCAACCATGTGCCCCCCAATTGAGCGCTCCATCTGCTACGCATGCATCCCACGCCCACTCTTGCATATCTCCTAGCTTCCTCCTAGCTAGTTCCACTCTGATCTTCTCTGTCTCTCTGCAGTAGATGTTTCCCCTTTTTGCCTCTGCACAACAACGTTTCATGCATGGCGATATTGCTCTTCAACACTATCACTTATGTCGGTCTCAATATAATCTTATTTCCTACATGCGGTGGCATCCAAGCTCCCTTTGCACTGCTTCAAAAACCATCGTTTTGGCAACCCTTTTTTTTTGGCCTTTGGGTCAATAAGATATTGGATTGGACCAATTCTTTGGTCCTTCATATTTCGTTGTGATTTTCTTGAGCATTATATATATTAACTTAATTTATTGGGGAATTTGGGGTGTTTGTTGAGGTTTTCCATCCCCTTATTATGTACCCTTTTTTTTTTTTTAAGTTTCAATGAAATTTTATCTTACCCACAAAAAAAGGGGTTCATTGGAAATCAATTAATGGGAGTGTTGATAATTATTATTTATTGATGTCCTTTGCTAAATAAATTGATCTATTATGGTTACTAGAGTGCGGGTTTTTTATTTTATTATTATTATTTTACACAAAAACGTCTTAGAAAAGAATAGAAAAAAAATATAAATATTAATAATGAAAAGGAAAAAAAAAATTATAGAGGAAGGATCGAATTAAACTAAAATTAAATTAAAAAAGAAAACAGTCATAAATTAATTAACACTTGTAACAAATATAGCCACCCTAAAACCATTTTATATATTAAATTTTTGTTCTTTTTCATCTTACTTTTTTATTAACTGAAATTTAGGCTATTTAACAGCCACCCAAAACCATTTAAAACGTTAAATTTTGGTTATTAGAGATGCAATATTATTATTTTTAGTGCATTATTTAACAAATTTTTCTTTAGTGTTGATGCTTCTTATTGTTATTGGAATATTTAGGCTTAACTATTCCTATTCAAATTCTCACACTTCCTATAGATTTAATTAATAGCAAAAAAATTATTTTAATTTATCTATTTGTTTTTATGATTCTCAAATTTAATGTACAGGCTAATATGTCACATATAACTCTTAATATTTTTAGTGGATTGAAGTTAAATAATATAAAATTACAAAATAATAGTTTCACTTGTTACAATTCTAGCACTCCGATCCTAAACTGTCGCTCGTCGAGCTTTTCTCTCTTTCAACCCTCTTGTTGTTTTTCTTTGAACCCTTCGTGGTTCTTCACCGCCTCCCTGTGACTGACTCTTGGGAAGAAGGTATGGCCTCTATCTGTTAGGTGGAGTGATATCTTGTGGAGGTTTTAGCGAGCCTTTAACATAGCGTGTTGAGACACTATATAATCTAAAAATTTAAGCTTATGTGTTTAGGGAATTGAGATCTCCTAAAATTTTATTTGAATTTGAAAATTTTAAATTTATAAATCTAGCCGTCACTTATTAGCTTTTTTATTGCATTCTGAAACATGATTTATTTTAGACGCTTAGATGAGATGAACGATTGAATATTATGAATTTGAGACTCTCAAATTTAAAAGGAATTATAAGGGATCTTAATCTGGGTTTGGGCCCAACAATGCTCTATTAACGACTCATACTTCTTACATATTTTTAATATAGGACTCTATCCTTTTACACTCATATATCTATCACTACATTGCTACATTCTCCCTCAAATGGAAATCTTTTATTAACTTTATTGGCCATCTTCAAGATCACTTATAGGCTATGTGGGTTTGTCCGCACCACTTAAAAAAACACAACGACATGATGTGTTTTTAAGTAATTTTTCATGTTCGGATGTCAGCCACTTAAAAAACAAAACAAAAATAAAGCTAGTTAAAGTATGTCACATCAACGGGTATAACCATGTGACAAATAAGTAATCGTGGCAGGCCGGTGAGCGTGTTAGATAAGACATGTAATAAAGAAAACATCTATCTATTTGCTACATTAACATTTCAATACAAGACAAGAGAGTTGTTTGTCCTAAGATGTTCTCCGTGTCTAGCTTTTGTTCATGTCAAATATTTGGATGTGGGGAAAGGGATGATGGGTAGTACTTCTGCCTGCGGCTTTTTTTCTTGTACGTCCAAAATTGTTAAACTACCTATTTTTTCACTACTTGAAAACGTGATGGTGGGGGTCAATTAATTCCCCTATTCTAAACTCATGCCTCATGATTCTTTATATGTACATGGGAATTGATTGATTTTGTCCCCCACCGCCCACTTGCTCGATCCAACCTAAAATTGAAAATCTCATGGGTACGTATTTGTATTTACACCATTTTCTTTTTTAAAGTTCAAATGAGTTTAGGCATATTAGGCTACGTTTGTTTCAACGTAAAATATTTTTCATATTTTTCTGTGTTTGATACGATTGAAAATGTTTTCGGGTTTGGCTTGAAAAACCTTTTTTAATTTTTTGTTATATATATATATTAAATTGTAAACTCTTTTTCCTTTCTTATGATTAATTTACGGCACTTACAAACAAATTTCAATAGGGACTTCATAGTTCTTCCCACTTCGAAGAAGTTAACGAAGATAAGATGGGAAAATGATTGGTGTACGTTGAACTTGGGAAATTTCCTTGAGAAATTATTTATGTCAAAAGTGCTCATAACTAGAAAGAATTTTAGTGTAATATATGTCCAAAACTCCAAATCATGGGGGGACAAAGCCATATGTGCCTATGACATTAATTTGCAAGTGCATGCTTCAATCTCACACTCGTGCTCTTCATTATTGGATGATCAGAAACTAGGAGCTGAGTGGCCACCTCATGCAAAAGATCCTCAACAAGGCTAGCTTTCCCACCTTTTTTTGTTTTTTGTTTTTTATTAAAAAAAAAAATGGTCATGGCCAAATTAAACTTCCCATGCACAAAGCTACAACACTTTTTATCCGATCCTATTCAAGAATGGCATTGATTTGATAGTAGTTATTTGGCAATTTCATTCATCTATTAATATTCAATAATTTAGGGTTCATTTGTGTTTGTAAGTTCAAGAAATATGATTTGAAAACATAATTTTTAAAAATGTAGTTAAATATTTGAAAAAATTGTAGTTTGTCCTTTAAAATCACAGTTTAACATTGTATATTTTCAAAAAAGCACCTCCTTACATGTGACTGGAAATGTGGATTTTATACATTTTCAAATCACAATTTTTTTAAAAACACAATCTTAAACAATCTATTTTTTACAATTTAGTTTAAAATTGCTCTTTTTGTCTATGAAATCACAATATCAAACGTAAGGTTGGGCAAATTAACTGCATACCAACTAAAACCGAACTGAAATTAATCGTCAATCGATTTATGTGAGTCAAAAATCGGTATAAATTTTTTATACTGGTGTTGGTTTAGTTCGGTTAACTGACCAAAAATGGCTCTACTGAATCGAACTGAATTGATACCTACCCCTAGTCAAACACACTCTTAATACTATACCAAGATGTCTAACCTATAACTTGTCCTCTCCATGACTCGATCACAAAGTTGCTTGCAACATTACCCATTAAGGCAAAAAAAAACGAAAAACAAAAACCCCAAAAAAAAAAAACTCAGTAATTTCTAGCATTTTTTAAACGCCAAGAATCGGTTAATTTCTCGGTGTTTATTTGTTGTCATATTTGATGTGTCTAGTTATTAATGGTGTATATGTAACAATGCCGAGTATTTTGCCGCGCTTGAAACATACGAAGAGGATAGCAAAATTTACCTGCATCTTAACACAAACGCCTAAAAAAGAAACGATGGTAAGTACTACCAGTTTTGTTGTATAGTGGTACCCAATAATACAAATCTTGGGTACGAGAACCCACCTTTGAACACACTTAAGATCGTGAGTATACAAGACCAGAAGTTAATATTTTCTGTCTCGCACAAAGAGACAAAGATATATACAAGGACGCACAAGAAATTAATTATAGGCATGCATGTAACATGCATTTTCCATTTTTCTTCTCCTTCTCCCATCCCTTCTGGCTTCACATGGACATGACAAAGACAAACGATGTTTTATCTCAACTAGCTATCGATCCCTTCGTACGTTTTCTTTTGACTTTCTTTTTATCATCCTCCTTCATCCCCCTTCACCATCGCCAAATATTCACCATGTGATAGTTTTTGTTTTTAGTGCAAATTCATATGCTAATTTTATTAAGCACTCAAAAACGTCCTTGACTAGAGTGTTTTTTCAAATTTTGGATCCAAATTCGATGCATCTCGATCGTTTCACATTTGTCATTTTTTTTATTATTTTTTTATATATATTTTTTTATAGAAGAAACACCAAAGAGAGCTACAAAAGACAAACAGGAAAGGGATCTTCACCACAGGCGGTAGAAGAAATAAAAGAGGAAAAAGTAGAGATGGGAATGCTGCCAGAGTGGAATCCGGCTGCGGCCCAACATGCCACAGAGTGAGCACAGAAGTTAGCACTTCTTTTAACTTTCTTAACTTCCCAAGAGGAAGTAGGAGGGGTATAATCTAAGCAATCTAATATAACAGAAGAGATCCTCCAATCTCGGACATAATTTGGATGTTGTAGGGAAATAACCACCACTTCAGAATCACCTTCTAGAATAAATTTATCATAGGAAAGGGATGCTGCAATGGAACAGGCTAGAAGAGCGGCACGAGCTTCACCAACATTCGGAGTGCAAGAAGGGCTAAGATTGGATGACAAATGAAGAATTCGTCCCAATGAGTCCTTGCACACCACTGCTTGAGCCGTGTAAGAATCTCTGATGACTATGTCAAAATTGAGTTTGACCTAGTTTGGTGGATGGGGGATCCATTTCTCCTAGAGGTCTTGATTGGGCAGGTGCCAAGCTAAAAAATGCTCAAAGAGAGATTTTATTGATGTGAGCCGACACAGAACACGTATCAAAAGCGAGATCGTCATGAAGAGCTTTATTTTTGTAAAACCATAAGATATCACAGGCCACTGCAGAAATATCTGGAATTTATGATGCTCCATAGGAGGAATACCCAGAGAACGACCCGGAGACAATATTGAAGCGATCCAATCCATCATTGAAGAAAAAGGGGAGGCTAATGAATCCATTGGCCAAAAAGAGTGACGCCAGACAACACAAGCAAAGAAACATTCAAAGAAAAGATGAGTTAGAGAATCGCCTGCCATTCCGCAAAGAGGACAAATATTATCAGAGATGGGAAATAGTTGGTCAAGGCGCTCTTTAGTCGGCATAATATTCCAAGCAATTTTCCACAGAAATAACCGGAGTCTATCATTTAAGTTTAGTTTCCAAAGGGACTTCCAGCAAAGAAAGGAAACAGTACTGGAAAGGCCAGAAGAAGTAGACGCCGTAATAAGTCTGTATGCTGATGAAGTAGTCAAATCCCCCCCCTCCCCCCAGTAGAAGGAGTCCAGAGAAACCCAGCTCCATTGTCCATAGAGATACGAATCTTGAGAATTTCATTGGCTGAGAGGGAATCAAACAAAGCATGAATAGTGATGGCCTTCCAGCAAGTACGTATGGGGTCTATGAGATCCATAATCTGGAGAGAGGGAAGGTTACGGTTATACGAAAATTTGGGCTTAGGCTAGAATGTGGGAAGAGTAGCGACCCAGTTTGAAGTCCAGATTGGAAAGGATGAATTCTGAGAAACCCTAAGACATGCTCTGCGGCAATGATGGGTTTGATTTTCTGTATTCCTTTCCAAAGCTAGGAGGCTGTTGTAGGGAATGGAGAAGAGAGGAAGTCCCCATATTTGATATATTTTTTCTGTAGTTGATTAACCCACAAGCAATCCGAATTGTTTAACAGCTTCCAACCAAGCTTAGCAACAATTGCCAGATTAAATTCATGCATCCTTTTGAAGCCAAGGCCACCCTCAACCCTTGGAGAACAAATAGAGCTCCAAGATTTCAACTATAAATTCCTTGATTTGCCCATGGGGAAGCCCCACTAGAAATTTTTAAACGCCTTGTCTAAGGAAGAGGAAACATCGGTTGGCAGAAGGAAGGAGCTCATAGCATAAGAGGGAATTGAAGAAGCCACCGATCTAAGAAGGACAGAGTGACCAGCTTGGGATAGAGTTTTTGCACGCCAACCCTCAATTTTCCCTGAGACTTTTTCCACTATATCTTTGAATGCCGAAGTTTTGGACTTACCAAAAATTAACGGTAAACCTAGTTACTTGGAGGAGTTCAAAGCCTTTGTGAAGGGAAAAATACCACTAATACTCTGAATGACTAATTAGCCGTGTTCTTGCTGAAATGAATAGAGGATTTAGCAAAATTAATAGATTGGCCAGACCAACCGCAATATTGTTTTAGTACTGAATTGAGAGAGTTGGCCTCAGCAGACGTAGCCTTTGCAAAGAGAATAAGATCATCAGCAAAAAGAAGATGAGAGATTGGTGTGCAGTTCTTCGAAATTTGAATAACACTCAGAAGACTACGTGATTCCTGGCAGAGTAACAATCGAGAGATAACCTCCGAACCCAGAATAAAGAGGAAAGGAGATAGAGGATCTCCTTGTCTGAGATCGTGTCCTGGTTTAAAATGACCATGTGGGCTACCATTGAGCAGGATGGAGAAAGATGGTGAAGTAATGCAAAGACGAATCCAGTTAATCCAAGTCGGATGAAACCCAAGCTTGGAAAGAATTGCAAGAATAAAATTTCATTCCATTCGATCAAAGGCTTTTTCCATGTCAATTTTGATAGCCATAAGCCCTCCTCGCCCTCTCTTTGAATTTACTGTATGAAGGAGCTCATGTGCCATAACAATGTTATCCTGTATTGTTCTGGATGGAATGAAAGCTGATTGATTAGGAGAGATAAAACGATGAAGGAGACTTTTGAATCGAGAAGCCAGAATCTTGAGATAATCTTATAGATGATGTTGCAAAAGCTTATAGGGCGAAAATGGTGCACAGAAGAAGCCCCTAGATGTTTTAGGAATGAGTGTAATAAATGTATGGTTTTGCTCCTGTAGAAACCGATGGTTTCCAAAGAAATCCCAAATATTAGAAAGAACCACATCTTTGACAATACTCCAGTATTTTTTGTAGAATAGAGCTGTGAAGCCATCTGGACCTGGAGCTTTTGTGGACCCCATGTCAGAAAGAGCAGAGAAAATTTCCTACTCCGAGGGGAGTGAACAAAGAGAATCATTTTCACCCGGAGTAATACAATTGTCAAAAAGAGAGAGAAGATCATCATTAATAATAGGAACTGAGGAAGTAAATATAGTCTTAAAGTGGGTAGTAAAGCAGTTGCCAATATCCTATCTCTTAGAGGACCAGGATCCTGAAGGGAGTTTCAAGAAGTCAATAGCATTCCTCCTACGTTTGATGACTGTAGATGTATGAAAGAATCTTGTATTCAGGTCTTTGCAAGTAAGCCACGTTTCCCATGATTTGTTTCGCCAGAGAGATTCCTCTTGAATATATAAATCATCCAGAGATTTCTGGAGCAAAACCTCCTTTTCAAAAGAGAGTGTCGAGGGAGGAGATTGTTGAATAAAATCCAGCTGACAAAGAGTATCGGCGATACGCCTTTGAATATTTCCAAAATGATTATAATTCCAATATTTGAGCCTTCTTCGTACATTTAAGATTTTTGATTAGATTGAAAGAAGGAGATCTTGTGAGAGTGTTATTCCATGCCAAGTTGATAGTCGAGCCACAGGTATTATCATAGGTCCAGAATTCTTCAAAACGAAAGGGTCGTGGTAAAGTAAGATTAGATGCAGCAGTATCAAGTAGGATGGGATTGTGGTCAGAAGAGTGAGCAGGAAGGTGGTGAACAGAGAAGTGGGGAAATAAGTGAACCCATTGAGGATTTGCAACCCCTCTATCTAGGCGTTCCTTAATCAAATGATCACCTTGGCGTTTATTGGACCAAGTGAAAGGATTACCAGAAAAGCCTAGATCTATCATTCCAAAAGAGTTTAGGAAACCATGAAAAGTATCATTTGAAGAACAAGCATAGGGTCGGCCCCTGAGTTTCTCATACTGTGAAACAACCATGTTAAAGTCACCAATGCACATCCAAGGGCCATGAAAGCCCAAACCCATATCCAAAAGAGAGGTCCAAAAAGCAGGCTTATTGTGTTTCTCAGATGGACCATATATACAAGAAAGTAACCAAGCAGAGTGAGCAGGATCAGAGTAGCACCATACATTTATTATATTTACAGAAGACGAAATACATTCAATGTCCACACCATGTCGCCATGCTAACAAATGCCCCCCTTAGAACTGGAGGGTGGTGCATGCAACATATGAAAATAACTCAGACTATTTAAAATTACAGTGGCATGATTAGGATGTAGTTTAGTTTCAGACAAAAAAAGGACATCAAGAGAATGATTTCGTATCTTACCCCGTAAGCTACGAATTGCAGAGGCACGGGATAATCCTCTGTAATTCCATGCAAGGAACCTCATATGATGGGAGGAGGCCTTGCCAGGCCCCCTTCCTGAATTTTTGGTGTAGCATGAGAAACAACAGCCTGTGATGTGGCCAAAGAAGAAGCCACCCCCTAAATGAACCACGACGCCGCCCTCTATTAGACCGGGGAAAGCGCCGATGTGTGCCTGAATTAGCAGCCACAGAAGTTGTTGAAACAAGGTTGCCTGCAGAAAAAACAGCAGAACGTGTCTTGATTTGTGAGATGGTAGCCTCAGGAGATGGAGAAATGGAACTAGTCTCAGATGGAGTGAAAGGAGGAGTAAGCGCCTGACTAGATGCTGCAGTAGGGTCAGGGGCAAAACTCAATGGCTGCGGCATTACACCAGAAATACAACCCTGAAAATCCAGTAGAGGCTTGTCCATAAAGTTGAGAACTGGACCAATATCTGGAGGGGCATGTTGAAGTTAAGTTAAAGAGTAAGCAGCAATCTCAATCGGTGAAAGAGAATCCAAGCTGTCCACACGTCTTGACTTCTTCAACTGAGCTAAGGGGATATCGTCCTCATCATGAATCCATTTCATTTTGCCCTTACCCCTGATGTGAGAAACTAGACAAGAAGAAGAGTCCACCATAACTGAAATAGAATCCTCCAACGGCTGCTTCTCAGGAGGAAAAGATAGAACATCATGTGGAATAACTTGAGAAGGTGAGACGTGAACTGTAGAGGGTGGAGAGGAGGATGCCGAGCTGGGGACGGAAGATAGAGACAACTCAAGAGCAAGTGGTGATGGTTGAGATTTTTGGGCAGCTGCTACATTTGGTTTCCAGTCCTGAGAATATGGCATAAAATGTGAAGGCTTGCGAGTGTGGAAATGGGTCCGGCGAGAATGGCTATGTTAGAGGTGTATGAGTTGAGATTTTG
Organism: Carpinus viminea; assembly: GCA_013348765.1. Lineage (NCBI taxonomy): Eukaryota > Viridiplantae > Streptophyta > Magnoliopsida > Fagales > Betulaceae > Carpinus > Carpinus viminea. The sequence goes on along the minus strand of CP054667.1, from coordinate 40,709,261 downwards.
AGTGGTAGTTGGAGGTGTATGGGTTGAGATTTTGATCAGTTCTTCAATTGCAATATATACGAATGTTTATGATGACTAGGTACATTTATAAACAAACACAACAACTACCAAGCAGAGGCAGTTGTTGTCTACTAGTTGAATTTGAGTGCATTAATTATCAAATTCTGCACGAGCCAATTGTGCAACTACTCATTAAAAAAACATGGGGCTTATTGGAATATAAATGAAATGATTAAATTAATCTATTTTTATCAATCTAAATTTTTGGGATAAATGGTGATCATTCGAACTTTGTTTTCATCATTCACTTTGCATTTTAATTAAATATTTGATGTGTTGGGTCTCATCTATTATGGGAGAGTTTGAGTCTATATGTGAGAAAGAATATGATAATTCATGCATTCCTATCAATTTAAATTTTTGGGATAAGTGATAATTTAGCCGAGCTTAGATGTAATTCTAAAATATAGGGGTGCACAGATTAATTGTTTACCGCTTATTGACTATGACCAAACCGACATTAACTGCCTACTGCTAGAAGTTGATTGATAATCAGTTAAGAATTTTTATACTGATGTTAGTTTGGTTTGGTTAATCGATATAAATATTTTTTTGTCAGTTAACTGAATTAACGGATGACAAATATTTTTTTAGTAGAATGATAATTACGAGTGCATTAGCTATGTTTTTTTAGTAGAACATATTAGTTAGTGGATTCTAGGACCAATTTATCAGTAGAACATATGTATGGTGGACTCTTATTGTGTTAATTAATGGGCTAATTCAAAATTTGTTTAGATTAATAAGCTATTTTACTCAAAAAAAAAAAAAAGGGCCCCAAAACAATCATTTTTTGGCCTAATTGAAGAAAGCTTACGGTTAACCGATTAATTGAACCGATTTTAATCGATAATTAGTGAATTAAATGATTTAATCGACAATTTCGGTTAATCAACCAAAAATGACTCTACCGAACCAAATTGAACCGATACCCACACCTACTAAAATAGAAGCAAGATGTCATAGCGCATAGGTGTTAAATAAATAGTCACCCAACATCAAATAAGCAAAATCTTGTATAAATCTCAAGTACTATTTTCAATAAATAAAGTGATGCCATGCTATGGTATGAGAAAGTGTAACCTAGAAGTGGATGGATGGGATAATCTATAAATAATCACGCGAAAGGACTAATGTTTAACAATTAGGCTGTGTTTGTTTCAGCATAAAATGATTTATGAAAAATATTTTTCATATTTTTGTGTGATTGGTGTGACAGAAAATAATAGTCAATGGATATTTTCAGTTTGACTCATAAAAACTCTTTAATTTTTGGAAAATAGTTTATATTTTTAAAAACTATAAATCTTTTTTTTTTTTCAAGTTTAAGTATCTTATGTTCAAATTAACAAACTCAATCGAGAAGTCGTGAGGGCCCCACTAGGATTTCACTAGGACTCGACCAAGATCTAGCTATGACTTGAGACTCACTAGGCCATTGCCTAGACTTCACAGGGTCATGGTTAAGCCACTATTGAGACTTCACCAAGGGTATTGTCGGAACTCTGCTAGACCACTATCGGGACTTCATTGTGACCCAGTCGGGACCATGCTTAAACCCAATCCAGAGTTGTGGGACTTGATCAAGTCACCAGGGGACCTGGTTAGGACATTATTGTAATTTACAATTTAATATGATTGAATATATATATATATATATTATGATTTCCCATACGCACCAAATACCAAAAATATTTTATAGGAAATCATTTTTCGGCAAAAAATATTTTATGCCAAAACAAAGCAAATATTTAATATCCCCACTTACAAAACCTTCCTTTTTCTTTTCCTTTTTATTTGGAGTCGAAGAAAACTCACAGTTATCTCTCTCTGCATTATTTTGTGCTCAAATAACTGAGACATCAAATGGACCAACTAGAAGGGCCACAGAAGACGAGTTAGGCTCAGTGAAGATGGGCTCAACATTTTGAAGGGCAAACTTATAGGTCCAATGGGCATCGACGAACTTGGGTCTTGGGGGAAAAAAAACGGTAGCCATTCAATTAGCGTACAAACTCTCCAAAAGGTTTAAAAATTTCCTCGATTTCCTCATTTCCATAAAATTAGTGGTGGAATAAATGAATTTAATTACTACTATAATTGTAATTACTATTATACTTAAAGTTGTTTGGTATATAATCATCTCTATTCTCTTCCTTTCTTTTATACTTTTTAAGAATTAAATGTAGGTAAATTTCTTTTGCAAGCAACTATTAAAGATTTTGTCAGGATGATAAATTTCAATCACCATGAAAGAATTAGTTAATAGTTTGAATTATTCTTCTCCATTTCCTTATGTAGACATACCCAAAATAAAAATTTATTAAAGATCTTACTTTCTTTTTCCTAATTCTTTTTTTCCTTCACTTAGGGTACGTTTGGCATTGCGATTTCATAGAAAAAAAAAATGTGATTTTAAGCTAAATCGTAAAAAATTAATTATTTGGGATTGCATTTTTAAAAGAACAAAAATTTACTCCAAATCAGTCTTGAAAAAAAATCCTCTAGCCCATTTAAAATAGTTATAAGTGTCTATAAACATTTAAAACGTTAGTTTAAATTAATAAACTGTTATTTAATGTGTTTTAAATGTTTATAAACAATTGACATTATTTTAAATGAATTGGATGATATTTCCTCCAAATTGTTTTTAAAAACATTGTGATTTGAATGAGATTTTTTTTTTTTTAAATCAACAATTTTTAAAAGTTAAAATTTGATTTTAAAGGCCAAATCTAGATTTTGCAAATACTTGACTGCATTTTTAAAATTAATATTTTCAAATAATACATTTTAAGATAACTATTTTTAAATTTTATTTTTTTGAAATCGCAATCACAAATCAGCCGGAACTAAATTTTGATACGCTAAACTAAATGATTGTTCTTAAAAATAGAAGGAGAAAGCTCATATCGATTTCTTCCGATCCTATACTCACTCCCCGTGCATCCACGTGTCGATTCCCCCAGCATCCGATCCTCAAAATTTTTCCCTCCACAACGTATTCCCGTCACGGCCCAACACCAACCCGCCACATATGACGATCGAAAACTAGAAGGTTGCCGTTGGCGTGCGGAAGACGAGAAAGCGGAGTGACAATAGAAAAACCGGTTCAAACCGGATGACCGGGGCCGAAGGGCGCTCCAAGACTCCCGCTCCTTCGCTCACATATCACGCCATTCCATAAAATCACGAATCTCCCGGTTCGTTATAAGGCCCTCACTCTTTCAAACCACACACAATTCTACTACTCCTTCCAGAATCCAGATAGTGAGAGAGAGTTTTGATTTTCTTGAGCGATTTTATTTTAGGTGAGAAATCTAGAAAAAAAAAAATTAAAGAAAAAAGAAATAAAAAAAAAGCATGAGATTGTTGCAAGTGATGGAGCCGTCTTCTATTTTCTCGCAACGATTTAGAGGGCCGCACGCGAGTCAGTATGTGTATATGGAAGAGCTGTGAGAGAGTGTGAGAGCTTCTTTTTTGGTTTGAGATAATCAAAAAAAGAGAAGAAAATATGGCTGAGAACAGGCGCATTAGCTTGGAAGAAATCAAGAACGAGAATGTCGATCTCGTAAGTTCTTTTGTTTGTTTGTTTGTTTGTTTAATGATGTTTTTGTGTTTCGGTTTTTTGTTTTATCTGCGATCGCTGTTTTGAGGCTTTGCATATGATATTGCCTTGATAAACTTATATGGAAGATTGTTCGATATGATAATCAAAGTCTCTCATTGTGTGCTTTCGTAAATATTTTTGTTGTTATCGATCATTTGTGCAAATGCTTATTTGATACGCTTTGGATTAAGAGCTATGTTCCGTGTTTTCGTTAACGTTACAAATTGATGTTCTAAATTTGCTTCTTTTTTTTGGTGCATGTTTGATCATTCAGGTTCTGGTTTCAAATACTTCAAAGATCTATTTCTGCCTATTTAAACTGTTTATTTGTCTCTTTTTTTTTTTTTTTTAAAAAAAAAGTTTTCGATGCTTTTTTTTCAGAGGCCAGATTTGCTTGAAATAGGAATTTTAGCATTTTTGTTAAATCATGACAGGGTTGTTTATTTGTGCAAAAGCTGTTTCTAAGCTGGTCTGTGACATTTGTTTCTCTGTTTGGTAGCTGAGAAAATGTCAGAAAATCTAAGGAATCAAAATGTGGGATGGTTTTATTCTTGTTTTGGACCCTGGAAAATGAAGAACCTCTTATTGAGCTTAGTTTTAGTATGTCTTTCTTTTTTCGGTCTTGGTGGCCTTATGATTGTGGTCTATTGGTAAAGAAGAGGCACTTCCTGTGTGCAAATATTGAGTTAAATACTTGTACCATAAGCTTGAAATTTGACGTTGATCATTGCTGTAAGGGGCGGTTCTAAACTCTTTGTCTTGGCCAAAAAAACAACACGCAAACAGCAAAATGTTTGTTTCTGAAATTGAATTTTTACTTTGCTAAGTTGTTGAATTATTATTGCGATATATTTCTTAAAAACTTTGCAATATGTATCGTGTATATAGGAGCGCATACCAGTGCAGGAAGTATTTGAACAATTGCTATGCTCAAGAGAAGGTTTGTCAACTGAGGAGGGGCAGAAGAGGCTCCAAATCTTTGGCCCAAACAAGCTAGAAGAAAAGAAGGCAATATTCATAATACTTTTGTGTCTATTTTCTTCTACTCACGATTAGTTTTAAAATAAATAAACTGATCAATTAAAAGCAATCCTGAAACAGGAAAATAAATTTCTGAAATTCCTGGGTTTTATGTGGAACCTCTATCTTGGGTGATGGAGGCTGCCGCTTTCATGGCCATAGCTTTGGCAAATGGAGGGGTAACATCTCTCTCTCTCTCTCTCTAACACACAGACGCGCACACACCCACATTAGTTGATAATTTGATGAAGAATTCCTCATCTCACACTGGCATGATTTTATTTGTTTATTTTTCAATGAACAAATGTAGGGCAAGCCACCAGACTGGCAGGATTTTGTGGGAATAGTGGCATTGCTTGTAATTAACTCCACCATAAGCTTTGTAGAAGAAAACAATGCAGGCAATGCTGCAGCAGCACTTATGGCAGGCCTTGCACCAAAAACCAAGGTGATTCTACATGACAACAATGTTGGTAATTTATACACTTTCCATGAATAGAGTAGTCAATTCAGTATGCTTGTTTTGTTGGTTGTAGGTTCTGAGAGATGGAAGATGGACAGAGCAAGAAGCTGAAATCTTGGTACCAGGAGATGTTATTAGTGTCAAGTTAGGAGATATCGTCCCAGCTGATGCTCGTCTCTTAGAGGGAGACCCACTCAAGATTGATCAGTCTGCTCTAACTGGTGAGTCTTTGCCAGTTACAAGGAGCCCGGGTGATGAAGTCTTCTCTGGATCCACTGTCAAACAAGGTGAGATTGAGGCCGTTGTGATTGCCACTGGGGTTCACACCTTCTTCGGCAAGGCTGCTCACCTGGTGGACAGCACCAACCAAGAAGGACATTTCCAAAAGGTACTATCTCTATGGGCAAGTATGCAATATTGTGAATGTATCTAGGAAAGACTTGCAAAACAATGGAGGATGGGGGAGTTGTGATATATTTTTCTGAAAATCCAGGAGCTTATTACTGAAAAGCCTGATTACTACTGCTTAATATTACGATACAAAATTGGTTTTTATGAGCTTGGTGGAGGCAGACTCCAACAAAATTCCGAATGAAGTTGAGAAATGTTTTTAAATTACTGAAATCCATTTCAAATGGTGCTATTCTAAGTTTGAACAATTAGGCCTTCTCATTTTATGCTGTCTTTTGCTTTCTCTAATGTGCACTGGATGGTGATTATTTGGTCAGGTGTTGACTGCCATTGGAAATTTCTGCATTTGCTCGATTGCTGTGGGGATGGCAGTAGAGATAGTGGTAATGTACCCAATTCAGCACCGACAGTACAGGAGTGGGATTGACAATCTCTTGGTACTTCTCATTGGAGGTATCCCAATTGCCATGCCAACAGTATTGTCTGTGACAATGGCTATTGGTTCCCACCGGCTGTCACAACAAGGTGCTATCACCAAGAGGATGACAGCTATCGAAGAGATGGCTGGAATGGATGTTCTCTGTAGCGACAAGACTGGGACTCTTACTCTCAACAAGCTTACAGTAGACAAGACCATGATCGAGGTTAGTGAGTGTATATAGCGTATGGATAAGTATTGATGAAGTAAAAGAAGTTGATACAGAATAACTTGGTGATTTATTCATGGAATCAACAATCATGATTCATGAAACTTGGTAATTTATTCATGGAAGTACTTTGTTTATTTACAGGTATTTGTGAAGGATGTGGACCAGGATGCTCTGATTTTATTCGGGGCTAGGGCTTCTAGGGTTGAGAATCAGGATGCTATTGATGCTTGTATTGTTGGCATGTTGGGTGACCCCAAGGAGGTACATTGTAGCCGAATATGAAATCTGTATTTTCCCCTTAATTCGTTTTGTTTGAGAGTTATAAACGCTTGAGTAATTGTGGGCTCAGCTCGCTTTCAGATTTTGCAATTGGGGAACCTGCTTTCCTATAAAAAATTTAAGGAGAGACTGATTGGTTCAATCGGTCTTTCGAACATTCAAGGGTTTGTGCAGCTGTTCCTTATAAACCCCAAACCTAAAGAGTATTCAATTTTTGAAGGGGGAAAAAAATCCTTCTGAATCTTTTTTATTAGAAGATAAAGGAATGATTGAAAGTGTTTAGGATAAGATGCCATCTAAGCATATTGCTTTCCGACCGTCCAAAATTTCCTAAGATCTAGATGGAGCTTAGAAGATGACTGGCTATGGAAAACTGCTGGGGTAAGAAAAATTGGGAAGATTTTGGAGTATTTTTGGATCATTAATATTATTTTGACAGTTGAGTATTATTTGAGTGCGCTATAGGACAGGTTTAAAAATATCTCACTAATATGGTACGATGTAATTGCTGTTTTTCAAATTAGTTTCTTTCCGTCTTTGGCAATGAGAGCAGTGGTTCCATTGCACTTCAATTGATAGTTTCGAGTCGGTTCTAAATTCCACCAGAGTAGTTCTCTCAGAGCATCAAGCATTTCATCTATTATGGACCTTCAAGTTTTTATAGTTGAATATTACGATAAATTGTTTTTCCTTTTTTGCCTGGCAGGCCAGAGAAGGTATCACTGAAGTCCATTTCTTGCCCTTTAACCCAGTTGACAAGCGTACAGCCATAACATATATAGACTCTGAAGGCAACTGGCACCGAGTTAGCAAAGGCGCACCAGAGCAGGTGTTAGATTATCCAAATGACATTACTGGTTTTCTTTTTTCCTTACAACTTTCTTCACACTATTTTTTTATCCGTTATCTTTATAGCTAAGTACCTGAAATCTCTACCAGATCATTGAGCTCTGCAACCTCCGGGAAGATGTAAAAAAGAAAGCTCATGCAATCATTGCTAAGTTTGCTGATCGTGGTCTACGCTCTCTTGCTGTTGCTACACAAGTGAGTTTGTGTTCCATGTTCCTCAGTGATTTAGTTGCATGATGAAGCTATCGTTAAACGAACTTAATTTTCATTGATCGTCTACTTTCAGACAGTGCCAGATAAAACCAAGGAGAGCGCAGGAGGACCATGGCAGTTTATGGGTCTATTGCCTCTCTTTGATCCTCCAAGGCATGATAGTGCAGAGACCATTCGTCGTGCACTCAATCTTGGTGTCAATGTTAAGATGATCACTGGTGACCAGCTTGCTATTGGGAAGGAGACTGGTCGCAGGCTCGGCATGGGAACAAATATGTATCCTTCTTCCTCCCTCCTTGGGGACCACAAGGATGAGTCCATTGCTGCCCTTCCTGTTGATGAGCTAATTGAGAAGGCTGATGGGTTTGCTGGCGTCTTCCCTGGTAATTGGACTAACTCATTTATATTGAAGCATTCTGTGAAATCAATAGTTCTATCTGGGAATGAATTGAAAAAATATGTATACAATTTTTTAAAATTTAAAAAGAAAGGAAAAGTAGTGTGAGATTTTATTTCTTCCGAACTGTAAGAATATGCTGTTATCTTGGGATGGATTCAAAGGTTAGTTTGAATTATCGCAAGATTTGTCAAATTGGAACTAACAAGTGGAAGCATGCAGAGCATAAATATGAAATTGTGAAGAGGCTGCAAGAGAGGAAACATATATGTGGTATGACTGGAGATGGTGTGAATGATGCCCCAGCTCTAAAGAAGGCAGATATTGGAATCGCAGTAGCTGATGCAACTGATGCAGCTCAGAGTGCATCTGATATAGTTCTGACAGAGCCAGGATTGAGTGTGATTATTAGTGCTGTCTTAACTAGCAGAGCAATTTTCCAGCGAATGAAGAACTACACGATCTATGCAGTTTCTATAACTATCCGTATAGTGCTGGGGTTTATGCTTCTGGCGCTAATATGGAGATTTGATTTCTCACCTTTTATGGTTCTGATAATTGCCATACTCAATGATGGAACTATCATGACCATTTCAAAAGACAGGGTGAAGGCTTCTCCTCTTCCAGACTCATGGAAGCTTAAGGAGATCTTTGCCACTGGCGTTGTTCTTGGCACCTACCTAGCTGTCATGACTCTTGTTTTCTTCTGGGCGGCTCACAAAACCAACTTCTTCACGGTAAGAAATTATCAATATCCCAGCTATAAAGCTAGCACTGTTGTCTGGACTTCAGAAATATTTCCTCACTGTTAGTTGTTCCTTACTGTGAAATCAATCTAATTCCGGATGTAATTATACAAAAATAACATTGGCAGGATAAATTTGGTGTAAGATCTATCAGGAACAATGATGAAGAGCTTATGGCAGCTGTCTACCTTCAAGTGAGTACTGTAAGTCAGGCGCTTATCTTTGTTACTCGGTCACGAAGCTGGTCTTATGTTGAACGCCCTGGTCTCTTGCTTCTGTTTGCCTTTCTTATAGCACAGCTGGTGAGTAAATAGGAAAAATCCGGATTCTGGTTGCTGATGTGGTTCTCTTGCAAATGACACACAAATGGCTTAGTGATTTGCTTTTTCTGATTGATTTATTAAGGTGGCCACCATCATTGCTGTGTATGCAAATTGGGGCTTTGCGAGGATTCGTGGAATTGGGTGGGGATGGGCTGGCGTAATTTGGCTCTACAGCATCATCTTCTACATCCCTTTGGATATCCTTAAATTCATTATCCGATATGCGTTGAGTGGCAAGGCCTGGGATAATTTGCTCCAGAATAAGGTAACTGATTTTCGTTGAGTACGGGAGATTTGTGCAAACATCTTGTAACCAACCTTTGACTGTTCCTTTTATTGCACCCTCTATCATCCAGATTGCTTTCTCAACAAAGAAGGATTATGGAAAGGGAGAGAGGGAGGCACAATGGGCTTTAGCTCAACGTACTCTGCATGGGCTGCATCCTCCACAAGCATCGGAACTTTTCAATGATAAGGGCAACTTTGGGGAGTCATCTGAAATCGCTGAACAGGCCAAGAGGCGTGCCGAAGTCGCCAGGTAATTTTCTGGGGAAGCTGATATTAATCATGTAGTTCAAAAGGAAAATATCAGTTTTCTTGATTTCTGCACCATTTGTTATGTTTCCAGGTTGAGAGAGCTCCATACACTGAAGGGCCACGTCGAGTCTGTAGTGAAACTGAAGGGAATTGACATTGAAACCATTCAGCAACACTACACTGTTTGAGTTGGGAAATCATTTGGCAATTGAGCTCTGGGTTTTATCCTTTGTCGTTTTCTTGTCTGATTTTGTAGGAAGATGCCAGGGTTGAGAATAATCCCAACAAATGAGATTGTCCGAGACAGTCTGAGAAAGATCCAATTAGCTTAGCAAGAAATAGTTTTCATTCATTCCATTTTTCAATGATGATTCCTTTCTTTTTTTGCTTTCAATGTGAGTTGATTGCTATCTAAAATGGCTAAGCCAAAGTGAATGAATGTGCTGCACAGGTGAATCTGAAAGAACAAAAGCTTTTATGGTCCATGAAACCCTAATATAATTTCCAGCAAGGAAAAGGTGGGAATAAACAAAGGCATATATATATCATGTGCTAATCTATATGATTTGGTCATCCTTTGGAGAATAACCACTATGCTTCAAGTACCATAATGCACCTTCAGCTGCATGCTCTGCTGCTGTTTTCTTTTTCAACTGGGGAGCACCAAAGCACTCCAAAATCGTAGTTGAGGCTTCTTGCATCTCAACAATAACCTTGAAGGTGAACCTGTTCAGAAATATGAAACTGTTAGTAACAATCCATCATTCTATGGAGTTTGTAAATCATATTGAAATTTAATGCAATTAGGCTTCGTTTGTTTCGACGTATACTGTTTTCCATCAAAAAATATTTTTCACGAAATCATTTTTAACCTTTTAAATATTTTTCGGCGTTTAGCTCGTACGGAAAATGAGTAGCAGCGAAAAACAACCAGCAACTTTCAGCAACCTCCAACGGAGGTCTGAAAACAACGATTAGTTGGACACTTTTGTGCTTGAGTAGCAGATGTTGAACATACATTTTTGCATGGCTTGGCCCTTCTTCTTTGCAGCATTCAAATGAAGGGGGCTTCCAATAGTTTGCAGCACAGATCTCGTATAGGCGTGACTTCGCCAATCCCTTCTTTGAAGCACCTACATCGATCGATAAACTAAATCCTTAGGAAATTTTCCAACCAAACAAACAGATGCCGAGATTGCTCCTTTTGGAGACAACTTCATTATTCTAAAGACTATTTGCATTTTGCTTGGGTTTCTTTCTAAAGCAACTTTGGAAAACAGAGGCCTCTTTGGCTTCTGTATTCAAAAATAGTTTTATGTTTTTAAATTCGCGAAGATGGAAAACAATGGTTGTAAGTTTTCTTTTTATTGCCTGAAAAAATTATAAAACCCCTATCCTTATTTCCTTTTTATAATTAAAGAAGTGGCTTCTCAAATAACAATTTAAAAATAATTTATTCCATTAAATATCATTTATAAATTTGATGGTAGGAAGTAGTTTGGTCCTCTGTCTTTCTCCCATACTACTTTTTTAAAATAAGCTATTAGACTTGTAGGATCTACATCTTTACACGTTCTTTGAGGGTGGCTTGTGGCCAACTTGAAACTTATAAGAAGTGGCCGAGCTACCTCAAAAAATGTTAGTGGTTGGCTCATCTACCCTCATTAGTTTTGGGGGTTGTTGATTCAACCTAGACATTTGAGGGTCGTCCGGCAACAACTTCGAGATGTTGGGGATGGTTTAGTCATCCCTGGATTTTTATTTTTAGAGCTTTAAATTATTTTTTATTAAGGGTATTTTTATCATTTGGAGATATTGACATTTTGTTGGTAGGTTAAGGGGACATTGACAAAATTAATAGTTTGTGGGAACATGGACAATATGGTGGTAATTTAAGAGAAGTATGTATACTTGTCCTTAAAAATTATGTGCAAAAGGATAAGAAAAAAGACGTCTAGACTTTCTCTTCCCTTTGGTTGGAGGAAGTTTATACATCCTATTTTCAAAAAATGACATTTTCATGGTAAGAAACACATGCTTTTTAAATAGCATGTGAAAAACACATACTTTTTTAATAAAATTTAGGGTTAAGTACTTTTTTAATACCTCGTTTGTACTTTTATTTTTCCTTTAAGTTTTCAAAACTGTTAAATCTGTTATCTTACTTATAAAAAAATACAAAATTGATACCTTGTTAAAATTCCATTAGAGAAAATTAAAGATCTGCCATGCACTTCCAAAATATGTCACATGTCTCTTTTTTTTTTTTAAAGAATAATAATAATAATAAATAAATAAATAAAATAAACCTAAAAAATTAAAAATTAAAAATTGAAAATTTTTTGGGGTGGCCGACTACCCCATTTTCGCCATTGGGGGTGGCAAGGCTGGTTTGGGGTGAACCACCCCCAATTGCCAAAAAGGGGGTGGCCAAAACCACCCCCAAAGTCCTTGGGGTGGCTCACCAATATTCGCCACAAATCTTTTATATATATATATTTGGTTTAGTTTTTTAATTATTATTTTTTATTTTTTTAAATTTTTAAAACACATGGCATATTTTAGGAGTGACACATGGCATATCTTTAATTTTCTCTAAAGGAAACTTAACGAGGTATTTTTCAATAGGAGAAGTACCAGATTTGATTATTTTGGAAAATGAGAAAAATGAAAAGTGAAAACCGAAAAAAGTACTGAAAACAAAAATTTATTATAACTTTTTTCTTAAAATTTAAAAGAAAGCGTGTTCCTCACATACTAAAAGAATTTTTTTTTTTTTTTTTGAAAAAAAGGAAGCATATTTTATAGATAGAGTAAGTTAAAAAAACTACCTCCAACTCAATTGGGAAGAAATATTTTACAGAGTAAATCCTAAACGTGGATTAACCGTCATACCCTTAAAAGGCCGACATTGTGTTTCTTGTATATGTAATTGCAAATCTATGGATAAAGAAGCCCCACAACCACAAAACAAAAAACAAAACATCAATAGAACAAGTGCACCAGATTTTCGTGATTTTGGTGTAGAATCTAGATCAGTACCTTCATTCTGAAAGGCGGTGTTCTGTGCTTGAACGGTGTCGTTCTGACCTGCTCTTGTGGGTGGCTGCTCTTCATATTCAACCACCTTTGCTCCCCCCTCTTTGGGGCTTCGCTTTACAGCTTTTCTTAATGGCCTGGTTCTGGGTTTCTTCAACCTAACCTGCAAAACCATTCACAAGCACTCCCAAAGAGTAAGAACAAAAAAAATCAAATACCCAATTGCAAGAGAGAAGAGGCTGTTGGCTTTTATTTACCCGGGATTGGGCTATGGCGGAAGGCGTTCGAGATTTAACAATCAAGTTTTCAGAGGGTGAACAACTATTTTCCATCAACCCCTTTATCTAAGATTGGCTGCTCTGCTTCTAATTTTCTTGGCACAAATGTATACGGCGAAATCATCAAGGGTGGGGGTTGAAGAGTAACTATCTAACCGAAGTTACCGAACTAACCAATAACCATATTCATGTTCCTTGACAATTGACAAGGAGGAATGTCAATTGTCAAGATTACCCTCCTATCGGAGAATTTCTTTGCGACCAATAAATTTTGGGTTGCGAAAATTCCTCTAATCCAATCTCTAAAAGGAGACAAGAATTCTTTTCTGTTCATTTGAAATATACAGTATTCATTTTACTACCAGAATTTAAAGTTAATTATCCATTTTTTAAAACATATGCCAACATTAATTTTAAATTCAGACTGATATCCATTCTATTTGAAGTAGAGAAGATTTAATTTATTTTAAAAATTTATCATATTTCTTTTGAATATGTAAGAAATACATACATTTATTTATTAATGTTATTGCAGAGGCACATAAAAAGCTGAAGGACACATGATACTTATACTTTCCTCCTATAACCGGTTGAAGCTTTCCAAAGTCAACTCATTTTAGAAGGTGAAGAGCACAATCCACGTTCCATGCATGCTGTTTATAAATCTTCAGGAAAATCAAAATAATTAGGTGCAAGTGACACAAATCAAAGTTTAATGTTGAGAAAAGCAGAGTGTGGAAAACACACCACCACCCCTCTCTAATTCTTTTACTATTTCAGTTCATCATAAAGTTTATTTTATTTAAGAAAGCCCCTATGATCCGGTCATGTTGCAACCCCCCCATTTTACAGCATCCAATTCCCACATGACACCTCATCAAATGCAAGAAATGAAAAAGAGCTCAACCACACCAAATCAAAATGAGAAATACCCAAACAAAGAAAAACCCAGCGATTCACGCCGTGGATCTCGCCGCACCCACGCCGTCAGGATCTCGCCGGACTCCACGCCGCGGCAAGGTCCGGCTGCCTCACCAAAGGACTGACAACGAATGAGCCATGACTCGTCGAAATCCGCTTCAAAACTCAATTCTAATGCCTAAAATCCATTTCTAATGCCTCACACCTCATTTCTAATGCTTCAAAACTCGTTTTGGAATTCAAATCTAAAACCTAGAGGGAAAAGGTTAACCCTTTAGGATTTAATCACAGTGGGTCTGGCGTCTCACCGGCAGTGACCCGACAACGAATGAGCCATGACTCGTCAAATCCGCCTCAAAACTCAATTCTAATGCCTAAAATCCATTTCTAATGCCTCACACCTCGTTTCTAATGCTTCAAAACTCGTTTTGGGATTCAAATCTAAAACCTAGAGGGAAAATGTTAACCCTTTAGGATTTAATCACCCTAAAAACAAAAAAAAATGGCTCTGGCACCGGAAAATCGCCTGAGAAAATGAAGAAGAAAAAAGAAAAAAGAGAAGGAACCTCCATTGTTGCAGCTTGAAGAAGAAAAGAAAAAATAGAGGGAAGAAGAAGAAGGTGCGGTGTCAAGAGAAGGAAGAAAGAGAGAAAAAAAAGAGAGAAGTGATGAAATCATGATGGTGTCGGCAGGCAGGCGTGAAGACAAAGGAAAAGAAGGAAAAAGAAAAAGAAAGAAAAGAGAGAGAGAGAGAATTCTAGTGTATTTGGACTTATGATATTTTGGTTTAATTTTTCAGCTTTTGTTGAGCTGTCAACTAGGGATCGAGTGCTGCAAAAGTGGTCTTTTGCAGCGCATCCTGACCAAAGTTTAATTCTTTATTTAATTTTTTTTTAGAGATGACACTCATAAACTTTGAGCTCATAAAGTTTAAAATGTTTAATTTTAGGATGACCTATGTGGCCTAGTGGGAGTTTTTATTTTTTATTTTTATTTTTTGTGTGTGCGTAATTTGGCGTATATAGATCATATAATTATACATCGTATATTGTCAAATAAGGTGTGAGTGTCTCCAAGGGATAACTCAATTGGCTATGAGCTATGCTTTATAAAACGGAGGTCATTAGTTTGAATTCTCATTCCCCTTTCCCTTGTGTGGACATGTCAAAAAAATAAGTTGTGAGTGGTGTTAATAAGGCTCATTAAGTTAAGTGTGATCAATGTAATAATATGACCATTGGCACGTCTCTAGTTTAAAGGCCTAAAATGCTCTAAAATCATGACGAGGAAGATGAAAATGAGATATGGTTATGCAAATAGTAAAATTTTGGGCATATTAGGTTAATTTATTGTAGCAATATGACTTAAAGTGAGAGCTAATGTGTAATTTTAGTTAGTATTCTAAAATGATGTGAAAAATCCTAGTTCTTATTTTTTAAAATAAAAAATTAATAATAACATGTGTCGCATTTTTATTGGGTATGACATGACAAAGTTACGGATTCTATTAAGTTACTTAACGAAAATTGATTTTAGAAAGTAAACTGTTATTTTAGCCTACCTTGAAGACCTATAAATTATTTTTTATACTACATGAGGTAATTTGTAATTTAGGTCCAAGTACATGGATTTATAAATTATTTTATATATGATGGGATGATTTGTAATTTAGGCGAACCTCAGAGACTAATTTTACATTTATCCCTTATATATAAGTGGTTGAGGGGCCTACACACTCATACAAATCCATCACTATGTGAGACACGTTAGAGACAAGTGAAGGGTTTTGGACATAGAAAACAAACAACTTATGCGCTCTTTTCCAACAATGGTGGCATGTACTAGGGTTGTATAAGCAGGACAATTATTAATTGTCAATAATTACTAACAATCGTTAACCATATAAACTCAATTGAATAATCGTAACCGAATAATCGCTTAGGCTAGTTGCAATTGCTGGTTTTAGGAATCGACTAGAGTAGTTAAAAAGCATGAAAAAGCTCATGGCCTTTGTAAACACGCCTAACTTGGGTGAGATTCCCTTGTTTGAGCTCGGCTCATTTATGTTTGTGTCGAACTCAAGTACTTTGGCTTAAATCAAACTACTCAATAACAAAACTCGTTGATACCCATTGAACTCCAACAAAGGGACATCCAAACCAAAACTCAACCTTAAACAAAATCTTACAAATTGATCTGATTTTTGCAATTAATCCTTTATGAGTAAGACAAAATTATAAAGAGAAGCTTATATTGTTAGCTATTCTGCTCCTGATGGCTGAAACATCTCCATCCTCCAAATTGTGCATTATTCACTGGGTTTGTTTCTCTCTCGTTAGTTCTCTCTCCTCTGCATCTCAATCTCTCTTTGTTCTATGCGTGTGTTGACAATCATGAATGGGAGGAGGGTTCCACCATTCCAGGTTAAAGAGTAAAGGGAGGAGGCATAACGGATGAGAAGTAGAGAATGAAAATTTGAGATTTGAAAACAAATGGCTTGGCCCTTAGGGTTTTGACCCAATGTGATTCATAGTCACACACGTCGTTGTGGATAAGATTTTGTTTTTTTTAAAACCCTCTAACTTTCTAAATCGCATTATTACGTTACTTACCTTATTTCTTTCTTTCTCAATTGTTATTTAAGCCATTCTATTTATTTTAACTACAATATATTTATCCCTATAATTAATTATTTGTTACTTAATTTATACTTTATATATACATATATATATATACACACACAAGCGTGCTCTGTTCATGAACGGTTCATTTAATAATAGAGTCGAGCTTATATGAGTTGATCGCAAGTTTGCTCGCTTACACCCCTACTCATGGGGAATGATTTTTAAAGTGACTAAGACTTAGCGTGTGATTTAAAAAAAAAAAACAAAAAACAAATGAATGAGTCATTTTTAAACCTAAGAAAATTTAAAGGAAAATTTTTTAATTTCCCAAATTAAATGAAAATTTGCATTCTACTCATATGATCAAATGACGACCATTTTATCTTAAAAATTGTGCTAATTTAAGGATAATGCGATAGATATATATCTCTCAAATATGATATTATTCACCAATCACTAGATGATGCAATACAAAAATTCGTTGGTTTTGTGATTCACATATGGTTACGTTTTTGGGCAAAAAAATGTCATTAAATGGTTAGTGACGTACTAACGTTCAAATAGTGACTTCAAAATGGCAAAAAGTGCATAGACTAGAAAAGGGGCTAGTATCAATTGAACAGTACAAAACGACATTATTTGGTGCAATTTTCAGCAAAACAACACCTTTAAATGTCACTACCCTTTAAAAAATTATAAAAAAATAATTTTTACCAATATAATATTTATAGTAATATATATATTATAAATATTCAAATGTTTTGAAATAAAATTTAAATTAAAAAAATAGAGGGGTGGCTGCGGGAGCCACTCCATGTTGGAACTAGCAGTGGGTGACCTTCAGGTGAAGGTCACCCCTGAGGTTGGGAGGCCACCCCCGATCTGCTCTGTTGTGGCCCAAAAGGCCACCCTTGGCCTCACTAGTGGCCAGTAAGCCACCTCTGAGGCAGTTTGGAACCGACAACCGCATGTGTTTTTTTTTACTTAAAAAATATATGTGTGTGTGGATGAAAGTGAATTTGTTTTGAAGTTTTAGGGTGTGAGTAGTTGTTTTAAATGCAAATTTTGGACGTTAATATTTTCAAATTTTGATGCGTTTTAGTTACGTGTGAATTGTAACCGCTTATTCACGAGTCACTAATAATTCATCACATGTCACTATTTTAAGAATAGTAACGTTTGAACAGTTAAAAAGTTGCAAGTTAGTGACATTTTCTTAAATCGTCAATATTCAAATGTCATTAAATGTGAAAATTTTTGTAGTGATATATATGTTTATGATAGAAAAAAACAACACCCACCTTCCTAAACAAAATCATTAATTGTTCCTTCAATTCAATACATTGTTGATTGTCTAGAAGTTTCATGGTACGTATTGTATATATTCCCACTGCAAAATTTGTCACTGAAATACCCTGAAGCTTGTACAGGCTCTTGAATATTATAGAAAAGGAATTATACTAATTCACCCACTTAGCATATATATATTTTTATACGATTGTCATATAATTAGAATGTTGTAGCAGTAAAAAAAAAAATTACTTTTTGTGTCAACAAAGACAGGTAAACAAGACACACGTCATCTCAATTATATGATTGTCCTACATATAGCAATCTACTAAATAACTTTTCTTACAATTAAAACAACATATATCGATTATTAATTATAATTATTCTTCCTCGACGCTTTCTAGACTTGGCTGCCAATGATCAATAGATGTAAATCTCTTGGGAGAGCCTCTTATCGTATTTCTTGTAAAATCCGTAGTATTTCTGGTAACTCCTCTGCCCTCTGAAGAACCGATACTATTGCTGCCTGACGACTTCGTTTCTTGGCTTGAGGCGCCATTGCCGCCATTCTGTTTGATCTTGATCCCCATTAGCAAGCATATGAAGCAGTTATCATCAGACCGCTTTGTGCTATTTTTCTTATTAACAAAGTACGAATTATACGTATAAACCATGCCATGCTCTTCTTCCTCCTCTCCTTTGCTAGATTGACTGCCACGGATTTCGTGAACCGATGAAGCCGCCGGAGAATGCTTTGGAGTAAGCCACTGAAGCTTCCGTACGGTTTTATGGGTACGACGTAGAACTTCTGGCCGGGCATAAACATCGTGTCCGGTGCAACAACTGCCCACGGCTGCTGGAAAACATGTGGGTGGACGACGCAACTTCTTGGGTTCCGGAGCTTGACTTCCGCTGCGCTGACAGGCCTGTCATGAAGCTCCACGTGGCCCCCTGGATAAACAATTTTGACTACCATGTTCTTGGAGCTGCTACTGCACAGCCAGCTTGAAAGGGCCATGGCTTCAATGTCATAGAGAGAGAGGGGGAGAGAGGGAGAGAGAGTGATTGGCATGTACTCGTTGTTGGGGAAGATAAGTAGCCGTTCTTTTCTTGGGATGGTCGAGACTTGAGAATATCCATGCAACAATTCTGGCGTTGCTATATATATAATGAGAATGAGAAATCTCCATGGCTTCTTAGTTTTGATGCATTATTGATAATATCGTTGAAATTTGCAACCAGGATGTCATCCCTTGGCATCACATGCATATATGACTCAGTTAGGCTTTACACCTAATATATATATATATATTATGTCTTGACTTTTCGTCTTAAACAAGATTTACATAAAAAATATAATAAATTTCTATATTAAATATTTAAAAATCTTTCTTTCAGATTTTTGAAGTACTGTAAAATTACTATTCAAATTTTCATCTTCAATTTTGTTGATATGGTATTTTGAATATATAGTTGTGTACGTACTAAAATAACAACACGATATTGAATTTCGTAACAAGGACCAACTGCCCTTATGGTATAAGCTTAACACATAAAATATCGAAGAAATAAAAAAAAATTAAATTTTTTTTAAAAAAAAGTATAAAAAGAAAGGGGATCGTACTTTAGTTTGGATTTTTTTAGGATTTTAAACACACCACATCACTTTTTGTAAAGACATATTTAATTAGAATTATAAATTAGAGGCCTGCAGTGGCCTAATAATTGGCTTCAATAAGGAGCCGGCCCGACATTAACAAAGCCACAAAGGTAGGGAATTTGTTATTTAGAATCTGTGTTTTAAATTGTCCATCTTCTATATTGGGGTAGAACCAGGATTTCTAGTGCGGCGGCGGACTATTTTTTTCCTTTTTTTTTTTTGATTAGTTAGGAACATTGACCTTTTTTGAAAGGGTATTCATTATCATTATCATAAAATCAGACAACAAAATGCTCAGAAGAGACAATGTTCTGCATACAAACAAGAAAGTTCTCTCTCCAAATCATAGGGATAGGATCATTCTGATGTAACCCCATCTTGGCGAGTTCATGAGCCGCTCTGTTCGCTGTACGTCGTGCATGGACTACCGGCCAATTGTGGACTATCCCGACAGCAAATGTTTTATATCGTTTGTAATCTGGCCATAGGTCCCCACTCCCCAGCACTGTCCTTCGTTTGTTATAGCTAGCTTGGATCACCACTAAGAGCATCCACATCAAGTTATGCAAAATTTAATTAAATTTAACTTTCAAAGTGTACTTTTTAGATATAATGCAATACTTTAAAGACTATCAAATATCAAATTCTTTAAATATTTTGCTATTTTTACCAAATATTATTATTTTTATTGTGAAACCAAATTACTTTAACTACAATGAAACTCACTTTCATGCTCACATACATGGAATTATTTTTTGTGCACAATTGCATCTTTAATTCAATAGATTTCATTGATGAATGCATTTAATTTATTATAAAAAAAAAAAAACAATGGACGCTAATTAATGCAATTGTGTATTTGAGAAAAGAGGAGTGACTTGAAAAATGGAAGGAAAAAAGTAAAAAATGAGGGGATGAAACTTTGGAAGAAAAAAAAAAGAGGAAGAAAAATGAAAAGTGATGCTAGAATGTAATAAAATAATAAAATAATAAAATAATATTTTAACATTTGCTTTTGGTCTCTTTAAATTTGAAGAGGAAGTTTGACAAATGTTATATTTAATATTTGATAGAGAGTTTGATGTAGAGGACTTTTTGTAGATTTTGTTAAAATTTTAAAGAAATATTAAATATAGAGAGCTTGATGTGGATGCTCTAAGGCATCCCCCTCCAGAATAAACTTACGGAGTCCCCACGAGCTACATAATTCCACTGCTTCCCTTGCGGCCAGGGCATTTTTAGTGGTTGGTTCTTTTATATGATCGCGTGATCCACAAGCCATTGCCACTACACTCCCTTCATGATCTTGTGCAATGACGCCCCAGCCCATCTTAGGGCTCGTTTGGTTCGCAAAATGACTATTCTATCAGGAAAAGAAATAGCTATTCGTAGGAATAGAAGAGTGTGGAATGAAATAATTATTCATATTCCTTAGTTTGGTTGAAACGCTAGAATAGAGTGTGGAATGGAATAGCCATTCTTATTCCTTTGTTTGGTACAGTCCAATCAGATGTGAATGGAATCCTATTGTAATAAAATTTCCTAAAATACCCTTATGATACAAATATAATTTATTTTGATTTAAAAACTTTGTTTTTTGTTCATTTTTGAAACATAAACAATTATAATATATATTTTTTAATTTTGTCAAGTATATGGCCTTTTTTTCAATTATGCTATAAAATTATTTATAAAAATAAATAATTTAATTAGAAATGAAATTCATCTAAACAAAAGGGTGTCAGTGTGCAAAGCAAATTCATCCACAGTCAAGGTTTTGATAATTGGCTTGAATTTGCGATTTAAAAATATATATTATTTATAAAAAAAAATGTATGATTTTTTTTAAATGCAATTAACTAATTTTGGTAAAAGACAAACAAATTACTATCTCCAATAAACAACGAGAAGAACAATTGGGCGTCTTCGCAGGCCTTGAGGCCGAGGGGGACGAAGATGCCAACGTCAATGCCGAACCACATGAGGTCCCACCAGTTGAGTGTCTTCTTCATCTCGTTCTAGCTTCGAGCCTTGACCTCCATGAGCTCTGTGTGGTCCAAGGAGCGGGTCACAATCCGATCCTTCAGCCTCATCGGAGTCTCCATCAACGCCTTCCCGTTGTTGCCCTAGCTCCGAAACGATTCCTTGGGTAGAAAATCGCTCTTTGTGCACGAGCACCCCCTCCTCCTAATCCCTTCATCGCCGCCGTCCACTCTTCCCATTTTGCCTTGATCACCACCACACAAAATATGAGATCCGGAAAAGAAAATTCAAGCTGGAATTTGAAGAAAACCACTGGAATTGTGAGACTGAAGGGCTGGAATTTGAAGAAGTTGACGAGAGACTGAGGGACTTTTTTGGCAACTTAAACAGATCCATTATTCCTGTCGGGAAGGAATAGCTATTCCTCTCATTTTTTAGAGGAATAGCTATTCCTGTGTGTAGTGGAATAATGATTCCCTATTCTTAGGAATGGACCTTTACCAAACAAACGAATAGTTATTTCTTAGGAATAGCTATTCCATTCCAAGGGCCTATTCCGCGAACCAAACGGGCCCTTAGTATTCCGTCTCTCTAGTGTCGCATCCTAGTTCACCTTAATGCAACCCACTGGGGGAGACTTCCAACTTTCTTCTACCATAGGCAGGACCGTGAGCCCATTTGTTTGAAGGTTTGCATTTTCGAAAGCTTCTAACTGTTCACGGGCTAGACATACTAGTTGAATGGGAGCCAAGAAATCTCCACTGAACACAACCGTGTGTTCCTTCTTAATTAGCCATAATTGATTGTCTATATTAATCATGAGATGCATCTCCTAATCAGATAATTAACCGCCCCAACATGATCTCCATGATTGTGAGTGTTAAACTGACTCATGATCATGCAAATTCTGCAAATCAAGATGAATTAGGAAAGCAGCAATATCTCGAGAATTATGCTGCAGCAAATAATGCAAATCAAGATGACAATCATAGAGCAACGGCTATGACAACTAGTCCACAACTCATGAAAGGAGAGTCATAACTAAAATGGAAACACTTCCAGCTAGCCCTTCGAGCAAATCAAAGCTCATCCCGTAAAGGAATATTTTGAGCTAATGGTGCAAATATTTTTCATTTACTTTTTCTCTGCTTTTTTCTGTATATATGGGTGCAAGCACCTCATTGTAAAATATACACTGAAAATATATTGAATCCAATTCTTTCCATGGTATTAGAGCTCTAAAAAGGCCAATGCCTTTTTTCTTTTTTCCTACAAATGGCTTCCTCTACCTTTCTGCCACTCCCAATTCCTCTACTGTTTCTGGTTCCAACACACCTACCTTCCTGCTTCCCAATTTTACTCTAATGTCCATTGAGAAATTGGAAAGTAGTACCAATTATCTAGCATGGCTGTCCCAAATTGAGCCTATCATTCGAAACAATGATGTTTTGGGGATCATTGATGGGTCTAAAATCTGCCCTCCCCAATTTCTGTCCGATGAAAGTGGACAAAAGAGCCTTCTATCATTTTTTAGGAAAGCATTGTACTGAATATGTTAATGAAGTGAGACTTGTAAAAGTATGCATGTAAAATACAGACAATATAATTTTGTATCGTATGACATGGTATACCAGTACGTGCAGGATAACGGTCATGTGCTTACTATGCATGTTAACTTAATGGTCAAATGTGTGTGTTATATGGGCCTTGAATCTAATGATTGTTTTATGGCCAGCACAACCTTAACAGACAATCATTACAGGACGAACATCGTTAGCGGTGTGGGCCACCTAAGGTCGGACTCAGTCATGTCGCTAGTATTATGTATGGTAGTATACAGTATTCAAGACACTGATTTTGTATTACAAGTCTTTCAGGACAGCACCAACCCTATTGAAAATGGGTAATATCTCGGATAGACCATACTGTTAAACTATGACTATCACTCCATATTATATGCATGTATTATATATCTATATCATACCTATGTAAAATTATCATGATGGAATTGTTACTTTATTAAAAAAATTAGAGTTCAACATTAAACTGGCATGAGCATTATCTGCGTTAATATTCACTAAGTCTTAGACTTTCTCCTTTATTTTATTTTTTCCAGTCATTACGAATATCTACACTGTTTAGCTATTCTAAAAAAGAATGTCGTTGAAGCAGACTTGGGTGATTGCACAGGATCTTATTCGGGTCATTGCTTAGGACATGGACCCGATATGGTGAAGTCTATGTGGGATGATGGAGGAACCGCCCATATTGATATGATTGGGATTTTAATCTCATTAGCTCTTCTTAAGCTTAGTGTTTGATCTGTTGATCTTTTGTAAGACAATGTTATGATATTATTATGGTTTGTAACCCTATTTTGATGACGGTCTAATGACTGGTACATTTGATAGTTATTTTTATGTTATGAGGCTTTAGATTTACTATGATGTATACTTGTGTGGATGTTAAACTTCTACTTTCTATTTTCTATTGTTTTAGAAAGTCTTCCGCTAAGATTTCTCATTTTGACGAGAAATGTTGAAATCCCTGAGTCTTGTTCCGGTTGGGATAGGGCTAGAAAACAAACCATGGGGTCAATTACTAGTTAATTAATTTGCTCATCGAGGTCATTACACTTGTTGCCATCACTTCAACCGATACCTCCTTGTAGATTCTGCACCAGTTGTGGTTTGCCACCATCCAATCTAGTCCTTCTTTTGTAAAACTACCATCGTCTCTCCGATTGTTCCACATGAACTTTGGGCCCTTGAATCGCAAGTCACATAGTCCACAATCTTCCAAAACAGCTTGAAAAGGCTCCATTTGTCTGCCCCGTAGTGGGGATGCACCCGATTTTTTCGCTTGGGATATAATTTTGTTGAAATTGCTACAACACAGCACACTGTAGGCCTAAAAAATTTAGGAGATTGAAGAGAGCCCATGAATTCTTTCTTTTTGTCTAGTCCGAGTTATTATAGAAGCCTATGAGCTTCCATGGTTCTTTTCCATCTAGCCTAAACACTATTGCGTTTATGTGCCGCTGAGAGTAGTTTTAAACGCCCAGTAATTCTTTTTCTTTCCACAGCAAAGCCAACCCGCCACTTTTTCCAACGCCTCGACAACTAACATTCCTTCAAATCCCAACTTTACTCGTAAGCTTTCCATTTTAGTCTTATGGCATTTTGTTTCAATGAGAAACATATTGACTTATATAAATACAAAAGCACATAAATAAATATATTTTGTCTATATGTGTGTTTGTGTTTGTTTATATAAAATAAAAACATAGAATTTTTAAATTTAATCTCATAGCATAACAAACACACAATAATATAAACAATTAGCAAAATAAACTAAACCTGATACATAGAGTTCAAAAAAAATGTTACCAAAAATAAATATTGTAAACCCAAACGATTGCAAAATAATTACTCAAAAAATAAATAATAAATAAATATTTTCATCATATTCCACACTTTTGCACAAATAAATGGAAAGAAAAATGAGATGTGGGGAAGATGGTTAAGAGAAAATATATATAAATGGAATAACGCATAATATGTTAATTTTGGTGGAACAAATATATCATTTTTGGAGAGACGAATTCATAAAAGAAAAATGATAAAAGCATAACTTAAGTCCAACTTTAGCTCAACTTTTCTATTGAGTTTTTTTTTTAAAAAAAAAAACTAATATGGAGGAGAGAGAGCATTAAACTAGAGAGAAAAAGATAAATTTTGCTTAGAAGTTGGGGTAAAGTTGGACTTAAGTTATGCCTGTATCACACATCTTCATAAAATATGTATATTTTATAAAGAATTATGAAACATTTGTCCCCCACACTTACACTTGGGTCTGCCCTTGCTTCTATATATGTCTTTGACCATGAACCAAGCAATGTCTAAATTATATGTAATTTTTTTTTTTATAATAAAAATGGGTAGGCCAAAAAGATCAATTGTAGCTATGTATTCTAGCTGGGTATGACCATATTTACACCTACCCATTGGAAGCCGCACACGAGAAGCCTAGAGAATGGAAACGGCAAGTGCTCGCTCAAGGCCAATTGAGTCATAGCCTAGTCTAGCCCTACCAGGGCATCAATAAGAATCCAAGGTTACTAATACTAATCAGGCATATATGTAAATTCTCTAATGCAAAGATTCAAATCCACGTCCTAATACATGCTCTGGCCATTTAAAAATTTCCTTAAACTATTGAACCACCACCCTTAATGGTTATAAAACGTAGAAGAAATGATGCTTATTGTTTAAAAGATAAAAAAGTAAGGTAGATATATAGTAACACACCCAATATAATTTTATATGAATATTCATCCATTAAATTGTAGTTAACATTAACAACAAGTGCAAAGGACAAAGAAGTATATAAGATGCAAACAATATTGTGACCAATGATGAATAAGGAGATTTGTCTCATGCACTAAGCTTCATCATGATTCATGATATCCACACTTTTTACCTCCCAATTATGGACGGGTAATCACATACAATTTATAACCATTAAGGGTGGTGGTTCAATAGTTTAAGGAAATTTTTAAGTGGCCAGAGCATGTATTAGGGCGTGGATTTGAATCTTTGCATTAGAGAATTATCCTTTTCCTGTTTACCCTTTCCCAATCCTCCCACGCCGTCGCCGGTAGGAGACTAAACCTCGGTACTTGTTGTTTCTCTAGAGAGAAACCCTAACGAGGACTCTCACATACTATGATTAAAGCTGAGATTGAATTTATAATGGAGCAGGAAGATACCAAATGGAAGCAGAGGGCAAAACAAAACTGGTATAAAAATGGGGACCGCCACATGCCTTTTTTCCATGCCTGGGCAGATCATCAGTGACAGATTAATCACATCAGTCGGATTGTGGATGAAGAAGGGTGGATTTGGAGCAAGAAGAAAGAGATTCCAAAAGCATTTATTGACTTCTATCAAAAAGTTTTTACCTCCGAGGGGACCCAAGGAATGGAGGACTGCCTAGCTTCTTTGGAGGCACGAGTCACCCCTAATATGAACGATGAACTAATGCAGGATTTCATTATGGAGGATGTTGATGCTGCTCTCTCCCAGATGCACCCCCTCAAATCTCTG
Organism: Carpinus viminea; assembly: GCA_013348765.1. Taxonomy (NCBI): domain Eukaryota; kingdom Viridiplantae; phylum Streptophyta; class Magnoliopsida; order Fagales; family Betulaceae; genus Carpinus; species Carpinus viminea. Next base: position 40,682,800 of record CP054667.1, on the reverse strand, counting down.
GGCCCGGACGGATTCTCAGCTTGTTTCTACCAATGCTCTTGGGCCACTCTACGGGCGGATGTGGGTAAGGCAGTTTTGGACTTTCTTAATTTTGGTATTTTTTATTCTTCTTTAAATATCACTCATATTGTGTTGATTCCCAAAATCAAAAATCCCTCATGAATTACTGATTAGCGGCCTATAAGTTTGTGCAATGTGCTGTATAAGCTTATGTCGAAAGTGCTTGCCAATAGATTGAAAAGGGTGTTAAATTCCATTATTTCCCCGAACATAAGTGCATTTTTACCCGGTAGACTCATTACGAATAATGTTATTGTCGCTTTTGAGGCATTACACTCCATGAACACTCGATTTAAAGGGAGGAAGGGATATATGGTGCTTAAGTTGGATATGAGCAATGCATACGATAGGGTCGAGTGGGATTTCTTGGAATTGTTAATGCAGAATATTGGGTTCAATGAACGGTGGGTGGATCTTGTTATGACTTGTGTGCGCACAATTTCATATTCGATTCTTATTAATGGGAGGCCATATGAACACATTTGCCCTTCAAGGGGCATTCGCCAGGGAGATCCTCTATCACCATACCTATTTATTTTATGTGCAGAGGGGTTGAGTACTCTTCTTCATAAAGCGGAGAGGAATGGCATTATCATAGGCTTGCCCATTGCAAGAGGGGGTACCAAGATCAATCACCTCTTTTTCACAGACGATAGCTTATTGTTTTGCAGGGCCAATTTTATGGAATGGGGCAACATACAGGAGATTCTCGATATTTATGAGAAGGCATCGGGGCCGAAATTAAATCGAGAAAAAACTTCCATATTTTTTAGCAAAAACACCAAAGAAGATTTCAAGGAATACATTGCATCGATTTCGGGAGCCAGTATCACTACCCAATTTAAGAAATACTTAGGTTTGCCAGCGATAGTAGGTCAGTCTCGGTGGCAAGCTTTTGGGGGTATGAAGGGCCGGATATGGGAACGGATGCAAGGGTGGAAGGAGACTTTCTTATCTCAGGTTGGCAAAGAGGTACTCCTTAAGGCGTTCAGGCTATACCTACTTATACCATGAGTGTGTTTCAGTTGCTGAAGACGTTGTGCAAAGACATTAATTCTTTGATGTCAAAATTCTGGTGGGGATTTAATAAAGAGGATAACAAAGCTGCATGGATGAGTTGGAGCAAATTGGGGCGGACAAAAGAGAGGGGTGGCCTGGGCTTCAGAGATTTAGAATGGTTCAACTTAGCTCTACTTGCAAAACAAGGATGGTGAATTATTCAGAATTCGAATAGTTTAGCATCCAAAATTCTCAAGGAGAAGTATTTCCCTCAAGCATCTTTTCTTAACACCCAACTTGGTTGTCAACCTTCATATATTTGGCGGAGTTTTTGGAATGCAAGGAGCTTATTAGAAGAAGGGCTATCTTGGAGGGTGGGGGATGGTAAAAGAATTGGCATATGGACTGATAAGTGGGTGCTAGCCGTTCTTGGTGGATATCTCCAATCTCCTGAGGGCGTACTCACTCGGAATGCTAAGGTATGTGAGCTTCTGAACACAAACATTAATTGGTGGAATACGTCCCTCATTAATGAAATATTCACGGCGGAGGAAGCAGAATTAATTTGTGGCATGGCGGTGAGTCCACGTACCAGGGAGGATCGATTGGTTTGGAGGTGCACAAAAAATGGTGAGTTTATAGTTAGGAGTGCGTATCACTTAGCCAAAGATAAATTTGAGATTGATAAGGGAAGCTGCTCCAATAAAGATAGTAACCGGATATTGTGGAAAGCTATATGGCAGATTGAAGTTCCGTGAGCAACCAAAATATTTATCTGGAAGGCCTGTAGCGGTATATTGCCAACGAAGGAGAAATTGCACAAAAGGAAAATTACCTCTAACCCCCTACGCCCGATATACAATTTGGCGATTGAAACTACGGCGCATGCACTTTGGAGCTGTCCCTCTGCACAAGATGTTTGGGCTGACTGTTCTAAACGGATTCAGAAGAGCTCCTGTGAAGCTGTTGATTTTATGGGCATCATGGATTGGTTGCTAGACAAATGCTCCGTGAAGGAGGTTCAAATGGCTACCTTGATTGCACGACAAATATGGCATAGACGGAATGCAATAGTGTTTGAGGGGGGGGGGGGCGTTTTCTAGTCCTAAAGCATTATTGCAAGTGGCGCAAGATCAACATAAAATATTTACATGGTAGAAAATCACAAAGGGAGACAAGTAGTTGTTGCACAAATTTAATTGTACTCGCCAATTGCACGAGTCGTTAAGCAGTGTAGCGGGTGTGCAAGTGCGAGGTCGAATCCCACAGAGAATCGGCTTTGTTAAAACCTAACTTTAAAGTGCCTAAACTAATCTTATCTTAACCTAGTCCCAATATCAAACATGTGGTGTGCATAAAATATAAACTAAATTAAAATGCTTTAAAATAAAGAAATAAATACGCTAAGGTCCTAATCCACCTCACAACAAATTAATCTACATATAAACATGCTTAGCTCATATTTATTAAACATTTATGCTACTAGGCATATTTTGCGTACTAACACATTGTTCATATTTTCGTCTATCGATGAAGCTCATATGCGTATCCTATTGTTGTCACAAATCTTGTCGAACTCCTCGAGGCAAACACTGTTACAAGAGGTCACAGCGGATATTGGTCGAAGGCGAATCATCCGATGTATCTCCGGTTACCTTGAGTGTTGACGTTTGACGATTTGTAAACAACAATCAACACACTTTTGTCACTAAAATGTATTGAAACGAATAAACATAAATCTAAACGACAGAAAATACGAACTAAACATGAATATATATAAATAAATCTATAGTGAAGGGAATAAGAGACTAATTAAAAGTAAAATAAAACATTAAATTAAAGAAATGACGTTAGGAGTATTTACAATGAAGAACAATGAGGTTTTGGGCCACTAAGGGCGCCTCAAATCGTCTCCCAAGCGTCTTGGTTCGTTTACAAAAGAAAATGGGGTATTTATAGGCTAATTTTTAGGGTTTCAGCGCTGCCAGGTCAGTTAAGTGCGTTCGAACGCACTTGTGCAAGAAATTCTGCATCAGATGGGCATAGCTGCGTTCGAACACAAAATGTGCGTTCGAGCGCAAATGCTTCAGAATTGGCCAAAACTTGTGAAATGTGATTTTGTAGATCTTCGAGATAGCTTTCCAAAGACACCAAGATCACCCCAATCGGAGTTATACAACTCAAGATATGGCCGTTTTGGTGGAAGTCGTTGGTGCGAATCATCGCCGACTCAATTTTGCCGTAAAGCTCCCGAACTGTTTTAAGCCCCAGATTTGATGGCATTAACCCAAATGCAACTTAACAACCTGCAAAACACTAAAACACCAAAACTAACCAAAACATTAGAAATTAACAAAGTTAAGAGCTTAACAAACTTAAGTTAAGGGGGGTTAAATATACAATATTTGACAATCGATAAGAGGTCCTTCTAAGATGTGACAACTCCTTGGCGTGACGAGGGTATTATAAAAGTTAATTGGGATGTGGCAATTGATGGTGGAAGGAAGATGATAGGAATGGGAGCTATTGTGAGGGACTCTGATGGTAAGGTTATGGCCATGATGTGCGAGACCATGATCCTTGTCCAAGACCCAGTCCTTGCGGAGGCATTGGCTGCCAGACATGTCGTCGAACTATGCTTGTTACTAGGACTTCGGAAAATTATTTTGGAAGGTGATTCGCTCTAGGTTGTTCATGCTCTGCAAGCCTCCAATAGGGGACCATCTGTTATTGGCTTGATTGTTGAAGATGTCCAGCACTTATGTAGAAGATTCTTGGAATTTGAAGTGAAACATGTCCTCAGAGGGGCTAATGGGGAGGCTCACAGACTTGCTAAGTTGGCTCTCTCATGGGATGGGTACACAATCTGGAGAGATAACTTGCCTTTTTCTTGATCGTTGGTGTTGTTGAAACGGTGCATGTAGTTTCATGAGAAGCACTTTAGGCTCCTATGTGTTGTCATTGTAATGTAATTTTAGCCTCCTTTCTCAAAAAACCTAGGGGGCAGTAGCCTGGGTAGCCTTTGTGGTGGCTCTCGCTGCTACCTGTATTCCACTCGGGAGAAAAGGGGCTGTGGGATTTTGATTTGCTCTTTCACTTGTCATGAGTGGTTCTTTGAGGAGTCTGATGTAATGCCTGTTTTGATTTATGAAGAATTATTTCCACTTCAAAAAAAAAAAAATTAAAAAAAAACATAATATTAATCCAAGAAGTTGTAGCCTGCGCAGAAAAGTTTAAAACTTCTTCCTATTAGATTAATACACATACGTCAGGGCTATAATTTTTCTTAAAAAAAAAATGGTAAAGTCCACTTAACCCCTTCAAACTACTACCTCAATGACAATCTACCCCCCAAACTATCAATTACGATAATTTACCCCCCAAACTAACAAAACAATGATAATGTACCCCCTAGTGCTAGCAAAATGATGAAATTACCCCTATAAAATTTTCAATAAAACAAAAATACCCTTCAAATTTGAAAATTAAATTAAATTTTAGTATTTTAGTTTTTATTTTGGTAAGGGTAATTTCGTCATTTTAAAATTGGGGTACATCGTCATTGCTTTGGTAGTTTAAAATTGCAATTAATAGTTGTGGGTAGATTGTCATTAGTGGTAATTTGAGGGGGTTAAGTGGACTTTACCCAAATATATATATATATATATATATATATATATATATATATATATATATATATATATAGGGTTACATGTAACTCACATTAACTATTGCTTTAACTTTGCCTCCTATTCCTTTGCTGTCTCTTCTAAACAGTCCTCTTTTTTTTTTCAATAATATTTATAAGTGGAAGGCGAGTTCACAACTTAGTAAACAAACAACAATTCAAATTAGTGTGTGGAGTGAGCGGTTTTAAAATGTTGGAACATTTGTTATTTCAATTTTATAAATGATAATACTTTCTCTTTGCATAAAAAGTTATCATTCTGTGTAAAATAGGTTTTTTTTTAAAAAAAAAAAATTAAAAAAAAAAGAAAAAGAAAAAGAAAAAACTTTTTGGATTCTTTCTCTTTGCTCTTTGAAACTCTTTCTTGTTTGCTCTTTGAAGTTCTCTCTTCAATTCTTTAACCTCACTGTGTAATGAAGACTTCTTTGATCGATCATGACTTCGTGTATCTTTATTTTAATGTCACCTCACTGTGTAAGAGTGAAGATTACAACAATGAGATTTATCTCAACAAATGTCTTCTTGAATTTCTAATTTATCATAACAGCAAACATAGTGTTTTTCTTTTTCGAAGGTTATCGAGTCAAGTGTACATAGGCAGAGCTAGAATTGTTTTTAATTTTGTATAGATAAATTTATTATCTTCTTGTAACTTCATGATTATCATATAACTTGTATTCTTTATATATTGAAATGAATGCATTGTCAAAAAAAAAAAATGAATACATTGTCTGGGATTATTCTACGAATTTCATGATTTATTCCATTTTCTTTGCATATTCATCGAGGGAAATTGATGTTTTGAAAAAAAAAATTTATTAGCGTCGATTTGTCGATGTTAATAATGTTTTATTTATTTTTTACTTATTAAGTAATTAGCAATGACAAAATAGACGTTGATGGTGGACATCAGTATCCACCTTGTGTTGACACTGATGGTTCACCATCATCGTCTACCTTTGTGTCGATGCTGATGGACCATCAACGTCCACCTTTGTGTGGATGTTGTTGGTCCACCAACAACGTCAACTTTGGTTTTAGTTCAATCTAATCTTTAACGTTTATCAAAATATTATTAGCTTCGACATTTGTGGACACTGTTGGATCATCATTAGCGTTGGAGCTATCGCGTCAACCTTATTAGTGTAGACATGTTGATGTTTTTGATCAACATCGTTGACTTTGAGACTTTTAGCATTGATGGTTGGCCAACTAATAATCAACTTTTTTGTAGTATCAATCAAGCCATTATGATTCATGAAATTTCTGAGTCCTCCAATGTAAGAAGATGCAAAGCACTCGCCACCTTTTTTATTTGCATTGAAGATGATAGAATTATGTTATAATCCTTATGTCCCACATAGGTTAAGTCTAATCTTAATTATGGGCACCCTTGCCGGTTCTTAAGGGGAGTTTTACCCAATGTTTGTTTCAAATTTAAATTCTCTAGGAAGTGATCCACAAAAGATTCCCTATAGTTTTAGCAGATTTCTGGAGCTGGATCTTTTTGTTCCATCTAGTAGGGCCATAGACAAGAGATTCATTTGTTTTCTGTGCAGAATTAATTCAGATTTCTACAAGTTCCATGCATAATGATGATAGGTTAGCCACAAGAGCTCTACAAGTTTATAAAAGAGAAAAGCCAGTTTTTATATGCCAAGACACAGAAGCATTAACACACAGAAGAATCTTTCCATTCTAATGTTGCTTTTTAATTCTGTTGTACAGCTAGGGGGGAAAGGCTGTCTAACCTAAAAGTAAAATGTTCTGAGATTGTCATGAAAGAATCCCCTCAAAATTACTACACTTTACATCTGTAATAACAAAAGAGAAATCAAAATCAAAAACAAAAACTTTCTTTCTTAGCAGGGCAATGTGCAAGAGTCTCAACCAATGTTTCTGCAGTCAGTTGGAAGATTCAGAGCAGACTGGCTTGGTAGGTTCTGTAAATCTGAGTGACCCCCTAAGCTCAGTAGGGACAAGAGGGATGAGCGAGTGCAGGACATCCGTTATCAGTGGCCGGTAACTTGGCTCCGGTTGTACACATAGTACAGTCACAGCAGCAACCTGTTCGATGGTAATATCAATCACAATTTAGCAATTACACATGACTCACAAGTACAGAAATATTTGTTTTTTCATTCTACTAACCTGATATAAGTGCTTTAGGTCCATTGTGTTTTCTATTACAGGATCCACAATGTTTGGAAGCTTTGATCTGTCTGTAAGCTGGGGCATAGCCTGCAGGTCAAAGATGATTCAAACATCAAGCATTAAGAAGCCAAAACTTAGAACCCGTCTTAAATTTTACTTCATAAAAAGCAGCTTGGTGGACTCGGAAAGAAGAATTACCCATGTGACAATAGATTGGCATTGAGCTGGGGAAACATTCTCCAATGGCTTTCTTCCCATCAGAAGTTCTAGAAGGACAACTCCAAAAGCATAAACATCGCTTTTATCAGTTAGTTTACCTGCAAATACAACCTTACCATTATATGCAAGAAACCCACTCTACTTAGCGTATAGGATCTATTTGGCGCTAGAAACCTAGATATAAGGGACAACTCATTTAAGTATTATAACACTATCAGCATCATAAATTGATGTTTTGTTTACAACTCTATCAAAAATGAAGGAATAGAATTCATCCACTTTCTTCCCCAACTTGGGAGGCCATTACGGGCTCCTTACATCTCAATGAAACTAAAATCAAATAAGTAAAACAGTACCAATAATCAATTCACAGTAATACATGACCCATCCTATAACATGAAACCCTTTTCATGATTACTTTACCCTTGGAACAGATAGAATCATAGGAAAGAGTACGAACAGATAGAATAATAGGAAAGAGTACATTCCAAGCACAAATCATACTGAATTCCATATTCCAACAGGAAAATTGATAGACTATCTAAAGGACTTCTAATCTTATTTTGACTGTAAAATACATGGTAGGTTTGGTTGTTAAGACAGATGGTTTGGCATAAACTTAGTTCTAGGTAAATCAAATCAGAGTGACTTGAAGGTTAAACAGTCTATGCAATTTAAAAAAATCATCTACCTGAATTCAAGAATTGTTGTCAGCATTTTGTATTATATGTATCAGAGATTATATGCAATATTTGTGATAAACTTGATCATCCGAAGCACAAGGACAAGTCCTTACCATCCCAATCGGGATAGATGGGCCTGCCTCACCTCGGGCTTTCTTTCTGCTTTCTGTCTGTCTACAAGTGTCCCTATTCTAGAACATGGACAAGTGCGCGTATGAGTTGTCCTCTGGTGAGGTATCCATATTCCGTAGTATTGTATTTGTTCCTATATATATATATATGAATGATGAGCCATATATAGCTTCTGAGCCTCTCTTTTCTAGAATGCATTAATATTGACATGACATCAAAGCCAAGGTTTTACATTTAAATACTCCATTCCTATGTTTTGTCATTTTCTTCCTCCCCATCTATAACAGTTTGGGGGTTGATGGTGGCGTCATGGGGATAGTATATTAAAATTTAGAACCTTGCCGCTGCCATTGACCTCATCAATATGGTGATCGGTGGCTGTATGTGGTGGCAAAAAGAAAAAAGAAAAAAAAAATCTGTCCCAAATTGTATTTCAGCCTGAAGACCAATTTGCTGTTGTGTTTACAGAGTATTTGTGTCAACAACAGTTCCTTTGTTCCAAGCTGGAGCTTATATGATATATATATATATATATATATATATATATATATGCTTTAGCTTGAGGGGGAGTGTTAGAAAGAAAGGGTCAAGTATCCATATTCTAGAAGTGTCCGTATGACTTGTCAGATTGTGAAGTGTCCGTATGAGGTGTCCCTATGAATTGTCTTCTAGTGAGGTATCCATATTGCAGAATATGTATTTGTTCCTATATATATCGAAGAATGATGAGTGCCATACATAGATCATGAGCCTCTCCTTTGTGAAATACACTAATCTTAAGAAGAAGTGAATAGGTGCATACATTTGAAGTATCACACTAAAATCTGAGCATCTCTAGAAATTGTGTGGAAAAATCTAAAAATAAGAACGTTAAAGAAAAAACGTAGAAGAAATGATGCTTATTGCTTATTGGAACAAGGAGCATTTCAAGCACATTAAGACAAGTTTGAAAGGTTTCGTGCAGAAACAGCTCTTGAGGGAAGAAAATACAAGAAGCATACGGATCATTCAAACCAGTGGTCAATTAATATGCACTTTGGAAGCCATATAATGTCTTGCATACCATCTAAAAGGTACTCTGGTGCTGCATAACCCAAAGTTCCTGAAAGCTTTACGTTCTTGTTTTCAGTGCCAGAAGTTACAGCAAGCCCAAAATCCGATAGCTGATTCAGGAAAATCTCAGTAAAGGAGAAAGCGTCATGGTAAACATCACAAAGAACCAAAATAGTGTGCATGCCAATTTCAACAGGTCACGTATAGATCTTACCTTGGCACTGAAATTAGAATCCAGAAGAATGTTAGAAGATTTTATGTCTCTATGAACCACAGGAGGATTGCAGTGCTCATGAAGATATTCTAAAGCTCTAGCACCATTGATAATAATACCAACCATGTTAACATAAGAAATGGGGAAAAAACTAATAAAGTAGAAAACATAATTTGCATAATGGACTTACCTAGCGACATCAACAGCTATTTTCATTCTCAGGTGCCATGTTAAAGCTGATCCTCGGGTAGGTCCTAAACCATTGAGAAAAAATATATATATATACAATTTTAATGGACATATAATCCTTGTTTTAATCTATAATCAGGAAGAAAAAAAATGTATACCATGAAGTTGAGTTTCCAAAGAATCTTTCTCCATCATTTCATAAATGAGAAACCTTGATTCGCCATAAATGCAGTAACCCAAAAGTTTGATAATATTCTGATGCCTGATTTTACTCAACCAATTCACCTCATTCTGCAAATTCCATATAACCAATTAAGAGGAAACACTAAGCAAGAAATTCAAGTATCGGGGAATGGATATCCAAATCAATTTCAGAGAAACCATTTACTTCAAATTCTTTTGCTGCATTTTGTCTGAGACCATCAATTCTCTTCACTGCTGCAAGGAATTTTTCATCGAAACGAGCTTTGTAGATTTGGCCAGAACCACCATCACCCAAAACATTACTTTCTTGGAAATTGTTTGTTGCAGCTTCCAATGATTGATAATCAAATATAGCTACCGAACTTTTCTTATTGACCATCCTCAAGGAATTAAATCTAACCATAATTGGACTCAAAGACATCCCTTTTCCAGCCTCTTCAGATCATATTAAAACAGACGTTAGAAGAAGAAAAAAATAAATAATAAATATCTCAATGAGAAACAAGGGGGAAAAAAAAAGTGACTGCAATTTTCATGGAATAGAAGATACCTAAGCTGTTTTGGCTTTTCTCCTTGGAGTTCTTATAGTTTTTGCATCTGTAAAACCAAAAATATAATAGAAGCAGAAAAATTCCACCAAGAAGAGTGGAAGCAACAATGAGTGTTACAAGAATTTTTTTGTTCAACTCTTGGTGGTGCGCTACTCCAACCTCTGGCACTCCTGTTTTAACATAAGAAAAATATGACTAAAAATGCTGATTAACAAATAAAACCATCAGTTAACCATGTGAATGTTTGCACATCCGTTGTAATCCTTTTTAAAAAAAAAAAAATAAAATACGTATAGCTAATTTTCGTAATTAACCATAGAGATTATGACATAAAAAAAGGAAGAGAATTGTATTATTGAGATCCAAACCCAATAGTTCACTATCATCAAATAAGTACTGGATAATCAGAGAACAACATTAGTTAATTGTACTAGGTCTCCGTTTGGTTCCCAAGGAAACAGTGTAATTCGCATCTTACAAGTTACAACAATATTAATTATATTCTCTGTTCCGATTCTCTTTCCTTGCTTTTCTTGAAATAAAAAAATAAATTAAAAAATTAAAAGTCACCCCAACTAAACAAGGTTGCTGTAACAAGCTAAGCTTTACCATCTTAATTCTTTGATTCTGATACATTTTCTCAGCAACCAAACAGGGCATAAGCTAAAAGAAAAAAAGAAAAAATGAATCCTCCTGGTGTACAGATGTATAATTGACTGAACTCATCTGTTTGTTTTGGATTTTCAAACGACTAACAATGACTCACAGTCTAATCTCCTTCCTTTCTACTGCATTTCAGCAACCAGGCAGAGCACAAACCTAATATCCAAAAAGATCAAATCGAAATCTGTCCACTAACGAACATATCAGACTAAAAATCTATCTACTTCAGATGGAGTTTCAATTTTGAGCTTTGATTTTTGAGCTAATGCAAACCCATTACCCCATATCAGCAAACAATGAACAGAGCACAGAAGTCCATGATGGGGAGCAAAGAACAAAAGCAGAAAATCATCTGCATTGTTGAAATACCTGGAGATTGAGCTTGCATTTTTAGAGAAAATTGAGAAGTGGGTTGTCTCTCCTTAACGAAAACAGGCTGAGAAGCGGATGATACAGCAGGCTCTGATCTTGCATCAATTATGGCCGAAAGAATAGTAGCGTTTAATACCCACATAAGCAGTAAACGACCAAGAAGGTTCATGTCACTTTTTCCTCAAGGCTCAAGGGACAGAATCATATAGAGAGAGAAAAGTGTGTTAAAGTAGGGACTTTGAGAAAACTTGCCAAAGTTATTTTGCTGTATATGTTTGAATTTTTGTTATCCCATACTCCATAGGCAGAAGAGGACAAAACAAGTGTTGCAGGGAAACCAAGAAAGTCCTTTTTTATGTGATCGGTTTCCATCTATCCGGTGAGTGGGTCAGTGGGGGTGTAACTATGAATCATGTGGCAGTTAGCAAAAAGCCAAGTCTAAACTACATTTATGTTTATGTTATGAGAGAAGGGTAGTGGGGGTTCGTGTGGGGTTCATGGCCACACAAAAAGTGATAATGGAGGGAAGAAAAAATAACTTCAAACAAATATGAAAATCGATAGCATATTAATTTTTATTTTTATTATTATTTTTTAAAATATAGCTTCAGGCTTTCATTAAAATGGGTTAAATGTTTTTTGGTACCTAGGTTTTAATGCCTTTATTTTTTTTTTTTACCCATGTTTCATTTTGTATGATAGATGATACATTTGTTATTGGTAAATACGGAGTTAGTATCTATGTCTATATTTCGTCAATGAAACAAATGGATTTTCATGTCAAACCAATTATAATATGCCATGTGTCACATGATCCACTAAAAAGCTAAAAAGGTTTGAAAATGAATAAAAAAAATAAAGGAAAAATATATATAAAAAATCCCCCTAAACTACCAACCATTTATAATATAGTCTCTCAATGTTCAAAAAATAATAAAATAGCCTCCTAAACTACCAAAATGTAACAAAAATGTCACTTATTTTTTTATATTCTTATAATACCCATATTCTTTCAACAAGTAAAATAATAAAATAATTGTAAAAAAAAAAATCAATGGGCTAATAAATACAAAAAAAAAAAAATGTTTTTTTTTGGAATAAATAAATATTTGCCCATTATTTGTTTTGTTGGGTTTTTTTACAATTATTTTATTATTTTATTTGTTAAAAGAATAGGGATATTATAGGAATATAAAAACATAAGTGATCTTTTTGTTATATTTTGGTAGTTTGAGAGCTACTTTATTACTTTTTTAACATTATGCGGCTATATTGTAAACGGCTGTTAATTTAGACTTTAGATGGCTTCTTTATATTTTTCCCAAAAATAAAATTGAGGGTTGGCTCGAGCCACCTTTGGTTGGTTTGGGGGTGCTGGCTGAACCACCCCAATGGTATAATTTTCAAAATTGTTTTTTAAGTTTTACGCTTTTAGGGTGGTTAAACCACTCCATGACTTTTAGGGGTAGTTCGGCCACTCTTCGATCACTCTCATTGGGGTGGCCGGCCACCTCTTAAAGAAAAATGCGGCCCTATTTTGCCCAAAAAGAGTGGCTCAAGCCACCTTTTTTTTTTCAAGACAAAATAATTGTTGAAAAATAGTGATTTGCTTTGCTTTGTTAGGGGTATGGATGTTTTTGCATTATTCGATTATGAGGTTGGGTTATGAATCCATTTCAGAAATCCTCTGCTCGTTATGTATGTAGATAGGATCAGGCAAGCCCGGCCCTTACCATATCTTATCCTTATAATTAGCAATGCGAAAGTGACCCTTCGCAGCTACCTTCTTAATGGGATTATGGCCGCGTAGGGCACAAGAATTAGAGACAAGAACAGATGTGTGACGAACCATGCTAATTTGGTGAGAATTGATTGATGACAAGAGCAAATGGGTGACTGCACCTCATCTAAACTGCAAGTAACATATGGGACCTATTCCTCCCCATATGCATGCGAATAATAACAGTTGACGCAGAAAGCTTAACTGCTTTTCGGTTAAAGAAGGAAAATGATCACAACTCTCATGTGAACTTTTGGGGTTTTATTAATGGATGATATAATTAAATGGCAAGCGATAATTGATTGGTGCATTGAATCCGAGTTGGAAGATATGCATGATTTTCGGTGAGCTATACGATTTAGTCAACCCTTTTTATTGTCTTTCTTGAGTAGTCAATATATGTCCAAAAAAAAAAATTTATATATATATATGTCTTATGGGTTCCAGACAGTGTCCATGGAATACCAAAATAAAATAAAATAATTAATTAATAATCTTGACTTCCGACAATAGGGACGAAAAAATATGACAATACAAATACATGCATGGACTTAATTGGCTTCTTACACCACAGCATATTTGTGGTAGAATTTTTGGATGGCTTAGATTTTACGGAGGAATTTTTAAAATAAATCATGGTGTTTGCCAACTTTTTTTGAAGACTCTCCGACAAAGGTTTTGGTCCATTTTTCTACTACTACCCCCACAACTCCCCTAAACCACTAACTTCTGTTATAAAGCTAACCTCCTCAACCTCCTCCATGTGATCCTCTTGCGTATATATGAAACTTTACCCATAAAATAAGTGACTAATCAAATAATAATAATAATAAAGAATACAAAAAGAGCATACTTTTTACCATATGATTTTACATAATCTTCTTAGCAGTATCCTCTATATTCTTTAAATTTAGAAAAAATGTCTAAAAAGTCAAAAAAGATTACTCACCGCATACTCTCTATCTAAATTAACCCCTAAACAACGGACTTGGATCCTCTCCATTTCAAATGAAATGGAGAGTATCAAGTTAGTTGTTTTTAGAGGACAGTTTTGTCATTTCAAGGTTTTCTGTTTTTCATTTAGACAAAAATACCCTCAAAAAGCAACTGACTTGATACTCTCCATTTCATTTGAAATGGAGAGGATCCTTCTCCTAAACCATTAGGATCACTAGGTTCCATCCTTGTGATTATTAAAATGAAGAAAAATGTGAGGGTGTTTGTTAAACACCAGCATACTCCCCCAAGTTTTTTTTTTACAATACACTGTTGACAAATAAATTAAAAAAAAAAATATAATTGATATGAAAAAATGAAAAAGTACTATCGGAAAGTGAAACATTTGTTTTGTAATGGTTTTTTTATTTGAATAGTAAATGATATGATATAAAAAGTGAATGATCTAATATATATATTTTTTAAATAAAAAAAATAAAGTGAATAAAATGGTGGAATGTGTTGTAAAGGGTATAAGTTAACAAACAATGCCGTAATCTCTCTCCTCTCACATTTTTTCATGTAGTGTTATCTCCATTGTTCTTTTTCATCTGTTCTTCTTTGTCTGTGTTGATGCACAGTTTCCAATTGGTGACGTGGCACGCTTGTTGGATTCTTGCTTCGAGTGCTCCAAGTGTGAACTTAATTGTTTGCACAGTGAAAAAGATAATAGGATCGAAGAGACTAGGGGTGAGCCGACGGGGCCACTCCAATGCCTAAGTCAATGTTTGAGAGATGGAGTATGAAAAGAAACAAAGCATAGAGAGAGCAAGAGTTGCATTAACCAATAACTGACTCTTCCCTAATTTTCTGCAAGGCAGTTGTTATCGAGGGATTTGAGTAGTTATCTGTCTCAAGATCTTAAGAGATCAAGATAGGATTTGGTTGTTGTGACATTTGTATTCCGAATTCTTGTAGATAATGTATCTGATTCCCGGTGCTTGTCATTTGAATTTAATGGATAAGATTATATCGCATATTGTTCAAATGAATTCAAATTCATGATCCCTAAATTCCAGGGTCTCAGATACAAGGGCCTCAAATTCAGAGGTCTCGGATCCGAGACCTAGTCTCGGAGGCTCGGGGCCTGAGACATTCCTGGGCTTTAATTTGGGCTGGTGAACTATTGGGCTTGACAAAGGTTGATCCATGACCCAACAGTCTGGACACCGATATCCTGTATCTCTTGCTCCTTTGCAACTAGGGCCTTCCTTCACAATCTCAATCTTAAGCTTGAGAATCTCAACCTCCGTAGTGTTCCACGTTAGTCACTGCTTCTTTGCACTCTCTAATTATACAGCTTGATTTAACCTTTTTGAATAAATTATATCAACTGGGTCTTTTTTCTTTTTGATTGTAGATGTGATTGGTTCAAAGGCGTGAGGTGAAGAACTACCTCAGCATGCTTGCTAAAGAGAGAAGACATGGAAGAGAGGACCGTGAGAAAGACAAGACAGTGTGGGAGAGAAACAGAGATCAAAGAAGAAGACCAAAGAAGATGATCTGAAGGAGCAAACCCAAAATGGGGAAGGACCACCCGTTGATCCTTGATTTTGATTTTTTTAGAAATTTCTTCTCCCCTTCCTCGATTGAAGGCTTGAAGCTTGATTTTTATAGAAATTGGTTTGTTTGGTTAGATGTTCTATTTTATTGTGTTTTCTAGTGGAGAGGTGGGAGCTTAATTGGAGAAGATGAGATGATGGGACAGACAAAGAATAAAAAATACATGAAAAAAAAAAAAGAAGAAGTAATTATTGTTTGCCCTCATAACTACAGCGTCTTGACACTTTTCCCACATGAACTATTAACTATGACATTTGACCCCATTAAACTACCATCTTATGACACTTTCCCCATTTTTGTCAGTCAATAAGGTTAAAATTAACGGTCAACGGTCATGTGACTTGCATGTACCATTTTAAATTTTTTTTTCCTTTCACTTTTTCTCTTACTTCTCATGTGTTGGATTAGGGTTTATGAGGATAAAAGCATCATTTTACTGATCTGAAGTGAGGGTAAAAGTGAAAAAAATAAAATAAAATGGCACATGTAAGCTACATGATCATTGACCATTAATTTTAACCCTTTTGACTGATGAAAGGGAGAAAAATGTCATAAAATAATAGTTTAATGGGGTCAAATGTCATAGTTAATAGTTTATGGAAAAAAAAATGCCAAAACGCTGTAGTTCATAGAGACAAAAGGTAATTACCAAAAAAAAAAGTGAAAATAATATTTGAATGATACATAGAGCGATTAAGAGAAGTTTAAATTTAAGAAAAATGACTAGATAGAGAAGTAAAAAAATAGTTTTAATTCTTAAATTTAGAGAAAACGATGAGAAATGTGCTGAAAATGATTTAAAAATAAAGAAAACAGTAAAAACATGCACAACAAATTCATGTTAAGGGATGGTATTGTCATTTTTCTTTCCAAAGCAAGTAGAAGACAAAAATTTAAAAAAAAAATGAGAAAAAAAATTAGAATTAGAAAAAAAGTAGAAGAAAAAAGAAAAAGAAAGGAGGAAACGGAGAAATCACATAAAATATGGGTGAGGCATCCAACAAAAGCCCTATTAATATTTGCTTACGTATATTGGAATATGTTTAGCAAAACACGCCCTACTGCATGCCCATCAAGAAATAAATTAAAGACTTTCTATCATTTATAATGTTCTATATATAAACATGCTTTACAAATAACTGCCAGCTTGCTCTTGGACCATTGAAATCTAATTTCCCAAGCAAGCTTTTAAAAACAAAATGTTACAAATTAAATTTAGAATGTTACAAATTAAATTTAGGTGAATTTTGGACCAAGTTTGTAATTAACGAAATTGGCATCGTGCTTTGAGGGACACAGGTCCACCACACACACTGCCTAATAAGTCAATCGAATAGAATAAACAAAAGTTATACGTACTTCTCTATTTTATTTAATTCGATTAGTTATATCAAAAGAATATTTTTATCTTTTTATTTTTTTAAAAAAATAAAAAATTCCTTCAATATTCCACTGAAACAGAGAAAATCCCACGTCAATTAAGACCAATATTCAATTGTGAGATGAACAATGAACCACGTGCTCAATTAATGCTTGTGTATTTACTAATCAACGACAGCTCATGTGTCGTTGTATCCTAACCGGATATGGCGAAAAACGACAAACATGCCTTTTAAATCCTTGAGGATCGAAACTTCATGGTGATCAATTGGTGATACAAAGACAGCATTTACCATTGTTTCGTTTCTTACTTGATCTTCCCTCATTTGTTTATGCCATTTCCTCATGACAAATATGTCAATTGAGTGTTATCTCTCTTGTTCTCGGTCTTTAACGTGACACACTGAAAATTTATTATTTAATCAAATGCAAATTTTTAATATTACGTTAGAAAGTGAATACTTAGAAGTATGTGTAACATTCATTTTTTATATTACTTAATACTAATTGCATACCGTTTAAGTTCTAATAATTTAATGAATGTTGAATTTTAACAAGTCTACCCATTTTGAGAAATTAATGGTTTCTATTTCAATTTCTATATTTATTTTATTTTATAAAAATATTTACTAACTTTTAATTTTTACAAAACACTCTTCAAAACTATAACAAACTAATTGTCAACTTTTTTCAAAATTGGCCCTCACAAAATCAATTCTTTAGCTTTTACCTCTTTTCAAAATTCAAAATTCAAACCACTTATCAAAATTTTATCAAACGAACACTCGTGGGATTGAGTTTATTGTTTGTAATTTTTAGTGGGTGGTTGTTAAATGGCAATATGTATAAGTCAAGTTTGGTTTGTTAATTCTTGCTTTCCCAAACTAAGCTATTTATCTATGGTTAGGTTTGGGTTCAAGTGTCAGTGCTTGTGTAAAGCGATCTAGTTAGGCTTCTTAGACAAAACATCTTTCGGTCAAGCTTACAAAAAAAAAAAGGGGGAAACAATTTATTTACCTCCTCTGAACTTACGTGTCTTTTGTAAATACTCTTCCAAGATTTAAAATCTCTCACTTTAATATATAAACTTTTCATTTTGTTTCAATTACCTCCTTCATTATGATTTTACAGAAAATCCTAACGGAGATGATGAATTCTTAAAATGCCATGATTAAATATATAGTTTTTTTTAAAAAAAAAAATCTTGACTTGTGGGTTTACCAGTGAATCTAACCAACATGTACTGTGACCCACGGGTATTACTATATTATTATTATTATATTAAAAAAAGAGTGATGGTGGGTCACCATCTGACCCATCGTGGGTCACATGGGTCACCAAGTTGTGACCTAACAAAGGGTCACTTGTGACCCGCCGTGGGTCACCAAGTGACCCATCGGAGGGTTACTTGTGACTCGCCGTGGGTCACACTTTTTTTTTTTAATATAATAATTATAATAATAATTTATTATAATTTACAGAAGAAAAAGTTGATTCTCAGAAAGAAAGCCGACCCACATTGCTAAGGAAAGTGGAAACTCCACGCTTCCTTTTCTATAAAAGGATCCACATCCTTCCGCTTAAAAAAACAACCATCCAAGCTTCTCCAAAGCACTGGACTAGCCGAGCTAGGCGCATAACTAAGCTTAAGCCAGCATATTGAGTCGGTTTGTGAAAGTAGCTAGTAAGGGATAAGTTGAAATTTTGGATTTATGTGTTGAGCAGAGCTTGGGCTTGAGCTCGGCTCGCTTAATAGGTGAGCTCGAGCCTAGGTTCTTCTTTATCGAGCTGAGCTCGAATACAATATCTAGGCTCGTGGTAAAGCTTGGCTTGAGCTCGAGCTCGACTAAAAATTAAAGACAGGCAAAGCTCGTTCAAGCTCAGCTCGTTTACACCCTTAGGTATGGGGTATTTGAAACAAAAACAAAATTTTAATACATTAAAATGAAAGATTTTGAACTTTAAATGTGTGTTTGCAAAATGCACGTAAATTTAAGGAATAAGTAAAGTAATATATATATATATATATATATGTGTGTGTGTGTGTGTGTGTGTGTGTGGGCCTTATGAAAACCAAAAGTATTTGTGGGCCATATTTACTTAAATTTTTTTGTTTTCAAATAACAAAGTCACCATGATTTCTTTAGAAACGAGGAGAAAGCATCATAAACTAGATTAGCATTTATGAAACAATTGACAAGCACGACAAACTTTAGGAATGCAGACTACCTTTTCCGAAAAAAAAAAAAAGGTACGCAGACTACATAACTGGAACTTGTATTACGTCTATAACAAGTGACAGGCATGCACGTCGCACGAGCAACTCTATTTATATGTGAAACTAGTATTACATGCGAAAAAACTACAAGCACAAACATCTTTCACGAGAGAGGAGAAGGGGACAGTATTCCTAGTCCTTCACGGGATCTGAGGAAGGTTTGTAAGGAGATCGTATCAGAAGATGGAGCGCGGTCAACAAGATAACATGGCAGAAGATTTAACGAGGTTATGGGGAAGTTTTACTAGGTCTCCGTTTGGTTCCCAAGGAAACAGTGTAAGTAGCATCTTACAAGTTTCAACAATATTAATTATATTCTCTGTTCCGATTTTCTTTCCTTCCTTTTCTTGAAATAAAATAGAAAAATGAAAAGTCACCCAACTAAGCAAGGTTGCTGTATACAAGCTAAGTTTTACCATCTTAATTCTTTGATTCTGATATATTTTCTCAGCAGCCAAACAAGGCATAAGCTAAAAGAAAAAAATAAAAACTAAATCCTCTTGGTGTACAGATGACTCACAGTCTAACTCCTTCCTTTCTACTGGATTTCAGAAACCAGGAAGAGCACAAACATAATATCCAAAAAGATCAAATCGAAATCTGTCCACTAACGAACATATCAGACTAAAAATCTATCTACTTCAGATGGAGTTTCAATTTTGAGCTTTGATTTTTGAGCTAATGCAAACCCATTACCCCATATCAGCAAACAATGAACAGAGCACGGAAGTCCATGATGGGGAGCAAAGAACAAAAGCAGAAAATCATCTGCATTGTTGAAATACCTGGAGATTCAGCTTGCATCTTTAGAGAAAATTGAGAAGTGGGTTGTCTCTCCTTAACAAAAAAAGGCTCAGAAACGGATGATACAGCAGGCTCTGCTATGGCCGAAAGAAAAGTAGTGCTTAATACCTACATAAGCAGTAAACGACCAACAAGGTTCATGTCACTTATTCCTCAAGGCTCAAGGGACAGAATCATATAAAGAGAGAGAAAAGTGTGTTAAAGTAGGGACTTTGAGAAAACTTGTCTAAGTTATTTTGCTGTCTATGTTTGAATCTTTGTTATCCCATACTCATAGGCAGAAGAGGACAAAACAAGTGTTGCAGGGAAACCAAGAAAGTCCTTTTTTATGTGATCGGTTTCCATCTATCCGGTGAGTGGGTCAGTGGGGGTGTAACTATGAATCATGCGGCAGTTGGCAAACAGCCAACTCTAAACTACATATATGTTCATGTTTTGAGAGAAGCGTAGTGGGGTTCATGACCACACAAAAAGTGATAATGGAAAGAAGAAAAAATAACTTCAAACAAATATCAAAATCAATCGCATATTAATTTTATTTATTTATTTATTTTATTATTATTTTAAAATATAGCTTCAGGCTTTCATTAAAATAATGTGTTAAATTTTTTTTCTTTTGTACCTAAGTTTTAATGCTTTTATTATTTTTTTTTTCTACTTATGTTTCATTTTGTATTATAGAGGATACCTTTGTTATCCGTAAATACGGAGTTAGTATCTATGTCTACATTTCGTCAATGAAATTAATGGATTTTCACATCAAACCAATTATAATATGCCATGTGTCACATGATCCACTAAAAAACTAAAATGTTTGAAAATGAATAATTTTTTAAAAATAAAATAAAATTGGGGGTTGGCTTGAGCCTGCACCCTTGGCGGGTTTGGGGGTGGCCAACTTGCAAAATGGAAGTAGTCAAAACTACCCCCAACAACCTTCGAGGTGGCCACCTCATGTGGCTAAAGCACCCTAAGGGTATAATATTCAAAAAAAAAAAAAATTAGGTTTAGGCTTTTTTAGGGGTAGTCAAACCACTCCATGACCTTTAGGGGCAACATCCTACATAGTTTTGTCGATTGAAGAATAAGATGTTCAAATTCGAAAAATGGTTTATGGTTTTAAAAAATAGAAACTATTTTTCAAAAATTAAATAAGAATTTTTGGTCAAACGAAAAATATTTTCATTTAACTATTATTTTACGTTGCACCAAACACCAAAAAATATGAAAATCATTTTATGCCGAAACAAATGGTTTTCTTACAAATGTACTTTGACAAGAATACAATTAAAAGAGAGAGAGAGAGAGAAGAAAGCTAGACGTGAAGCAATGACACTATTCTATTGAGCATTTTTTAATTCACCCCCGGTTTAAGCAAAAATAATAATAATAATTGGCCGCATTAGAAGTATAAGGGGGTAGAGTGAGGGACATAAAGAGAGAGTACAAGTTTTCATCTAATCATGATGACCATCCACAAATATTAAGACATACAAGAAACTTCTGATGGAAATACTCAACTCCATTATACATGAAAATCAAGCAACAAATATTTGCAGCAAACGAGCCCCCAACCTTTCCCTTTGAAATTTTAGGGTTTTTTTTTTTTCTTTTCTAAATGATGACACAATTTTGAAAAAAATGTCGGTTTTCTTTTTAAAAATAAAAAGTAAAAATGATTGATGTGCCACATCAATGGTGTGATTTCTATAAGCTCATACGAGTCTGTCCAGTTGCATTAGGTTTTTGTTTCGGACTGAGCATTTTCACTTCTCCTAAAACTTCTATGTCTCTCTAAGTCTTTGAATTCCGAAATTAGTGGAACTTTTCTAAGGTATTTTCTCTGCTCTTCTCCCTCAATTTTCTTTTATCTTATGGTGCCATTGAGACTGCCATTTTATGAATAAAAAGTGTAATTTTAACAAATTAAATGGCAGAAAATGAAAATTTTGAGATTGAATTTAAAAATTGTGATTTGAAAACACATAAGGATGTATATTTTTAAAACGCATAATTTTTAAAGTTAAATTTCGATTTTAAAGGTAAAACTGTGATTTTGAAAACACATAAGGATGTATATTTTTAAAACGCATAATTTTTAAAGTTAAATTTCAATTTTAAAGGTGAAAAAGTAATTTTGCCAAAATATTAACTACGTTTTCAAATGTTGATCATAAGATTGAAGATAATGAGGTCACTGCATTCGTAAAATTCCAAGAACTGCAATATTTGTCCATGACTTACTTTAATAGTGATGGTAGCAACCTCATTATCCAGGTTGACAAACTATTTCCTCCATAGCAACTCCAAGAGTTGTCTCCAATTTTATTATAGAAATATCAGTCCAATGTGGCTCAACCCCATATTACTTCCTGAATTATGGTTTCTTTCAATTTCATCTTGTAATATTGCAAAATTCCATCAAATGTTTTGGGGGATGACAATACTGTCTGAAAGATTGAGTGTGGTATGGATTTTGACCCATACCATGATACAAATATATAATAGGGTAAAGTCCACTTAACCCCCTTAAACTACCACTTCAATGACAATCTACCCCCCAAACTATCAATTGCGACAATTTACCCCCCAAACTACCAAAATAATGACAATATACCCCCAAATTTTTAAAAATGATGAAATTACCCTTACCAAAATGAAAACAAAAATACTAAAATTTAATTTCTTTTTCAAATTTTTAAGGATATTTTTGTTTTTTTGAAAATTTTATATGGGTAATTTCATCATTTTGCTAGCATTAGGGGGTACATTGTCATTGTTTTTGGTAGTTGAGGTAAATTGTCGTAATTGAAATTTGGGGGATTGTCAAATAATAGTTTGAGGGGGTTAAGTGGACTTTACTCTATATAATATTTTGCAAAAAATTATATACCTTCTTCAAGCCCATCTCCAGAAGAGTTGCCCGGTATTGGTCGCTCTTAGACCGTAGAGTGCTTGAATATTCCAAGAAAAATATACTCAAAAGAGTAGAGAATTTGTGTGCATTAACACACAATAAACAACATAATAAGTATTAAAATCAATCAAGAACTTCACAATGAAATTAGTACCGATTACAGCTAGGAGAATTGAATACAACCCAAACAAAAAAGCTCAAGTATATATATCCAACATACCAATTTTCTGTTACAAATTATAGGCCATAAAAGTTCCTAATTAAAAGATCATTTGCCGGAGAAAAAAAGGCAATCCAACCCAACCCCTCATAAAGCCCCTCTCCTGAGGTTGCATAGGTACTATGGATCACTACAAAAAAAGCATCATTTACTAACGTGTATATTACATTTTTTTACCACGTCACCAATTCCTAATGTGCCTAAAAATAACACGTTAGTAAATAAATTTAGTAACGTGTTATAATGGCACGTTACCATTTCCTAACGTGTCATTAGATGACACGTTAGTAATGGGAGATTTTTTAAAAAAATAAAAAAATTAGAGATTCATTTCCTAACGTGTCATTAGATGACACGTTAGTAATGGGGTTCATTTAACGTGTTATTACATGACACGTTAGTAATGGAGGATTTTTTTAAAAAAATTAAAAAATTAGAGATTCATTTCCTAATGTGTCATCTAATGACACGTTAGTAATGGGGTTCATTTCCTAACGTGTTATTACATGACACGTTAGTAAGGGGGATTTTTTAAAAAAAATTAAAAAATTATAAATTCATTTCCTAACGTGTCATCTAATGACATGTTAGTAATGGGGTTCATTTCCTAACGTGTTATTACATGACACGTTAGTAATGGGGGATTTTTAAAAAAATTAAAAAATTATAAATTCATTTCCTAACATGTCATCTTCATTTCCTAACGTGTTGTTACATGACACGTTAGTAATGGAGGATTTTAAGAAAAAAAATTAGAGATTCATTTCCTAACGTGTCATCTAATGGCACGTTAGTAATGGGGGATTTTTTTCAAAAATTAAAAAATTAGAAATTCATTTCCTAACTAATGACACGTTAGTAATGGGGTTAATTTCCTAACGTGTTGTTACATGACACGTTAGTAATGGGGGATTTTTTAAAAAATAAAAAAATTAGAGATTCATTTCATGAGCCATAATTTTTTTACTGTTTTAAAAAATTCCCATTCCTAACATTGCATTAATGACACGTTAGGAATGGGAATTTAAAATTCGTTTGCTAATCCTCTCTCTTTTTTTCTTCTTTTTTTTTTTTTTTTTTTTTTTCTCTTGCCCCCTCTCTTTTTCTCTTCCCCTCATTTTTTCAATCATCCCATAAACCCTCTTCCTCTCCCTCTCTTTTTCTTTTCTTCTCCTCCATCGCCGGTGCTCATCCTCTCACTGGTCTCTCCTGCTTTTCTCTCACTCACTCACTCTCCGTCGCCACCGCCTCTCAGTCGCTCTCTCTCTCGCCAAAATCATATCCAACCGTCACTCTCTCTCCCTCCAGTACTCCGGCATACCTCGCCTCGGTATGGATCTCCTCTCTTGTTATGACACGTTTATCCTCTCCTCTAGATATTTAGTGAGATTAGGTTACTTAATTAATTAGGTTATATTAATTAATTAGTTTAGATACTTAATTAACTAGGTTAGATTAATTAAATACCGTTAGATAATTAATTATGTCATATACGGTTTTAGTTTTAGGAGGAGAAATAACAAAGAAAAAAAAAAAAAAAAAAAAAAAAAAAAGGAAAATTGTTTGCTAATGTGTGGTGCATGCCACGTTAGTAAAATGTGTTTTCAAAATTGTTTTTATATGAGATATTATTTATATTATTATTTAATTAGGCTATATTAATTAATTAGATATTTAATTTTTTTAAATGAGATTAGATATTTAATTAGGTCATAATTAATTAGATTAGATATTTAATGAGATGAGATTAGATATTTTTTTAAATGAGATTAGATATTTAGTGAGATTAGGTTACTTAATTAATTAGGTTAGATACTTGATTAACTGGTTAGATTAATTAAATACCGTTAGATAATTAATTATGTCATATAGGTTTTATTTTAGGAGGAGAAATAATAAAAAAAATTGAAAATTGTGTGGTGCATGCCACGTTAGTAAATACTAACATGGCATGCACACGTTAGGAAATGTGTCAAAAATTTTTTTTATATGAGATATTATTTATATTATTATTTAATTAGGCTATATTAATTAATTAGATTAGATATTTAATTTTTTTGAAATGAGATTAGATATTTAATTAGGTCATAATTAATTAGATTAGATATTTAATGAGATGAGATTAGATTTTTTTTTGAAATGAGATTAGATATTTAGTGAGATTAGGTTACTTAATTAATTAGGTTAGATACTTGATTAACTAGGTTAGATTAATTAAATACCGTTAGATAATTAATTATGTCATATAGGGTTTTATTTTTAGGAGGAGAAATAACCAAAAAAAAAAAAAAATTGGAAAATTGTTTGCTAACGTGTGGTTGCATGCCACGTTAGGAAAATACTAACGTGGCATGCAGCCACACGTTAGGAAATGTGTTTTCAAAAATTGTTTTTTATATGAGATATTATTTATATTATTATTTAATTAGGCTATATTAATTAATTAGATTAGATATTTAATTTTTTTTTAAATGAGATTAGATATTTAATTAGGTCATAATTAATTAGATTAGATATTTAATGAGATGAGATTAGATTTTTTTTTTTTTTTGAAATGAGATTAGATATTTAGTGAGATTAGGTTACTTAATTAATTAGGTTATATTAATTAATTAGGTTAGATACTTGATTAACTAGGTTAGATTAATTAAATACTGTTAGATAATTAATTATGTCATCTAGGGTTTTATTTTTAGGAGGAGAAATAACAAAAAAAAAAATGGAAAATTGTTTGCTAATGTGTGGCTGCATGCCACGTTAGTATTTTCCTAACGTGGAATGTAGCCACACGTTAGGAAATGTGTTTTCAAAAATTGTTTTTTATATGAGATATTATTTATATTATTATTTAATTAGGCTATATTAATTAATTAGATTAGATATTTAATTTTTTTTGAAATGAGATTAGATATTTAGTGAGATTAGGTTACTTAATTAATTTGGTTATATTAATTAATTAGGTTAGATACTTGATTAACTAGGTTAGATTAATTAAATACCGTTAGATAATTAATTATGTCATATAGGGTTTTATTTTTAGGAGGAGAAATAACCAAAAAAAAAAAAAAAAAATTGGAAAATTGTTTGCTAACGTGTGGCTGCATGCCATGTTAGTACTTTCCTAACGTGTAATGCAGCCACATGTTAGGAAATGTGTTTTCAAAAATTATTTTTTATATGAGATATTATTTATATTATTAATTAATTAAAATTTTTCATTCCTAACGTGTCATTAATGATACGTTAGTAATTGAGGATTTTTTTTTTCAAAAAAAAAAAAAATTGAAATTTCCATTCTCAATGGGGAATTTTTTGAATTTTTTTTTTTAGGCTCCGTTTACTTCGACGTAAAATGGATTTTAGAAAATGATTTTTGTATTTTTCGGTATTTACTTCGACGTAAAATAGTGGTCAAACAAAAATCATTTTCCGTTGACCAAAAAATCCTTCATTAACTACCGTAAATTGGTTTCCAATTTTAAGATTCCCCAGGTTCTTTCGACACCCTCACGACCTCACCAACCCACCCGATTGTTATCTCCTTCACACTCAAACACCTAGTCCTTCCTCCTCTTTGCTCGCTCTTCCTCTCCCTCTTCGTTTCTAATCCATATTAAAGCTCCGATGAAAAAGCTTTGAAACTGATTGACGATGAGACATGGTACACAATGCCGACGATTTTCGAGCTTCTCTGAATCGCCCTATCAAGATGTCAACCAGGCTACCTCGAGCTCCTCCTATTTGATGGGTCCTCAAAATCTACGCTCTCGAATCCTCTAGCTTTGATCGCCCTCCGCCGCCTGATTACCATGTTCAGGCGCAAGAGCTGCGCAATGAAACGTACGCACTAGAGAGAAACGTGTCTGGGTTCTCGAAGAAGCCTCTGGTCTCGATGCAGGTCCTGGGAGCTTTTTCTATCGCTCTTGGAATCGATCTCAACACTGTGCAATCGATCTGTCAATTGCTTAGTTTTTCCATAAGCTTTGTTTGTCTACCGAGAAAATTTCCAAGGGATTTAGCTAAAATAAGTGAGAGATGAATATCTCTGGATACTGTCTCCTCAAATCCTAACTACTATTTTCAAATTAAATATTATTTTTAATTAAATGAAAATATTAAAAAAAAGATTTTTCGTGCACCCCAAATGCCGTAAAATGTTTTCGACAGAAAATATTTTTAGGAAAAATGATTTCCTTAAAACCATTTTCCAACGAAATTCATTTTACGTTGAAGTAAATGAAACCTTAAAAAAATTCCATCAAACTTTTCTGACTTGTGGGAGGTTACACGTCAGAATTTTCTGACGTGTCACTAGCCCACACATGGGGATTCAAAACCAGCTGGCCCCCATTTTTGCCCCCTCTCTCGTTTTCTTATCCCTCCCCCGCGCCATTCTCCCAACCCAGCGCCTCTCTCTCCTTTTCTTCTCCATCACCGTCGGCCATCCATTTTTTTTTTTTTTTTCGCTTTATCATTCCCTCCATCTCCCCCTCCAGCTACTTTGGTTTTGTGCAACCGGGTGAAAAAAGAGTTTAAAATAATCTCAAGGAGTCTTCCGGCCGGCCAACTCTCTCTACCACCGGCTGTCTCTCCACCGGCGGCTCGACTCTCACCGGCCACTACTGTCCAGCTTCATCTCTCCGGCTCGGCTCCTCTTCAGGTATTATATATATATAGATATATAATACCGTTTACTCCACAAATTCCTCTATGTACTCTGTAATGTCCTCCAAACTTGAATCTTTCCCATCATTCAAGCCTTCGTTTGTCTCTTGTACCCAGAAAAGCCCTTCAATGCTCAACACCCTTCATTTTCGACTACCGGTACCCCGGCCCTCTGGGGCGATTTGCATGGAGGGAGTTGTCGTACAATTCCAGTACACCCAATTTCAGAAGACCCCTAAAGGTACACTTTTGGCGTTTTCAATTGTATGTGTTTTTGGAGCTTTTTTAGATTGCTTATCCTATTCTATAGAAATGCTCTGTTTTTAGAAAAACAGAGAAGAAAAAGACTTCTATAGCTATGTTCAGTTTTTTTTTTTTTTTTTTAAAAATGATTATTATTATTTATTTGGGTGACTATTATGTTATGTTTATGGTAATTCTGTAGTGCTACTGATTGTTAATCTGATTCCTTGGTGCCAATTTGGAAAGGAAGAGAATTCACTTTTCTTCCTAAAGGTTCATATGACTCAAATGGCGAATACCAGTAATTTTATAATGCTTTGATGATGCTTTTTTTTTTTTTTTCCTTTGGGAAAAATAGAATATCAATTAACTTCACGTATTATGCACATGATGAATTGAACCAATTGGACTACAAGGCCATTAGTTATTGTTTCTATTTTGTTGGTTGGCAATATTTCGCTCACATGACTCAAATGAGGGATCCCATGTGCATTTTAATCATGAGTTTTATATTTTTAGTGATAATGTATCAACTGGAATTGAAGAACTTTTAAGTATTGTTATCGAGTTAAAACTTCCAAGCATGATGTGTGAATTGGAACTGCAATTGTGGAAAAATCAAATTATAATTCGTAGTAAGCTATCATGATCTGCATAGACAAATTTCGATGTTAGAATCTCATTGGTTGGAATGCCAATAGCAATGCTACTTCTCTTTGAATAGCCTTGCTAACAGGAGTTTTATCTTATCATGAGCTGTTAAAAGAGTTGTTTTTTTGGTAAGTATAGAAAAGAATAACTCATTTTTTAGATATAAACAACCTACTATAGGAAGAAGCAACTGATTAATTACTATAATTCCTCTATGCTGCTTTATACAATAATTTAATTACTATTTTGATTTTGGTACATATTAGAGAATTCATTTGCTACACAAATTTTTATTGTCTATTAATTATTGTCTTAGTTGTACCTGTATGACCATATAAATTTTTATTGTCTATTAATTTGATACATTATCTGTGTTCTTTTTGGTATTGTGCAGTTCC
The DNA here is from genome assembly GCA_013348765.1 of Carpinus viminea. Classification (NCBI taxonomy): domain Eukaryota; kingdom Viridiplantae; phylum Streptophyta; class Magnoliopsida; order Fagales; family Betulaceae; genus Carpinus; species Carpinus viminea. The sequence continues at coordinate 40,653,724 of CP054667.1, read as the reverse complement.
TTGTTTGACCTACCAAGTAATAATGTATATAACATAAAAGTATACCTTTCACTACCATATGTGTATAGTTTTCTTCTATCTTTCTCATATTTTAAAGATGATATATTGTATAATTGTTTAAGCATTTATTTTCTAATGTGTACATATTTAGAATCAATAAATAGATAACTTTGTTAGTGGCTGGTTTTGAACACATACAATTGCAGGCACGCGTGTGTGCGGGTGCAAGCATACACACACAAGAGGTCCTTTATGATGCCAACTTATCAATGCTTAGTGATCAGGTGATATATTGTATGATGTTTTAAGCATTTATTTTCAAATATGTACATATTTAAAATCGATTAAATAGATAACTTTGTTAGTGGCTGGTGGAACACATGCAATTGTAGGCAGCTGCATGCAGACACACACACAAGAGGTCCTTATGATGCCAACCTATCAATGCTTAGTGGTGATGTATTGCAGAATTGATTTCCTTGGTGCTCTTAGGTTTTAATGTTTTATCACCTTAGAACGAATCACTGTTAAGATACCCAAAATTAACAAAAGACTTTAATTTAAGCTTAGACTAGCCTTGTCCAGCCTTGGTTTAAATGAGGTAAATGGTGTAATAAATTGACTTGGCTAAATATTATGAAAATATGACTTGTGTTGTGATATTTAATGATAATTTTCTGTTAGCGTACAGTATACTATCATTGGCTAAATTATGATATAAAGTTCAATTTCACCGTTATGTTTGGCTCACCTATGAGAGGTGCTTCTATTTGACTAGGCAGTAGAAAACTTTGTGTGGTAATAAACAGGCATGGAATTGCCTTGTAACCTGCTAAAGATCATATGAATGATTAGATGGTTCTTTTGCCTCTCGTGATAATATTTTATCATCTTACACATATATGTTTCATTTGTACAAGTTGTTAGCAAGTAATGCTTCAAATTATAGAGGTGCGCTTGACAGCAAAGAATCACAGAAGGGTTGTGTTATCAAGATGAAGGAAAATAAGGAGGGGTTTTCTAGGTTCACAATTAACATAAAACATATTGTCATGCCTTATTGGTTGGGAGATAGAATCATGATTACCACTTAGCCACCACAAGGGAATAAGTGATGTAGTAAATTGTATGTTTTAATACAATGTTGCCCACACAGTTAATTGAGCATTACTTATGTTATATAACATGTTTCTCCTCAGACAGGAGAGATTTGCCTTGATATCTTGAAGAATGCATGTAGCCCAGCTTGGAAGGTTTGTAATTATATTCCTATGTTGTATGCTCTGTTGTCTAAGTGAATAATTGCATGCGTTTGACATATGCGTTTCTTTTTTATTTTGCCCCAGGTTGGGGGTGGGACTGGATGGGAAGGGGAATGGGCAATGTAAATGAGGTTATGTGAATTTTTTTTTTTTTTTTTTTTTTCGCTATTCATTAAATGTAGTGATCCATGAAGTTGGCTCTTTATCTCATACAAGGTTAGGATTCATTAAATGGCGAAAGAACATATTGCTAGGCAATTGTAGTCTATTTTTGCTAAAGATGTTTGTGGTGGATTTGGGTGTCTTTGGATGCTTCAATAATGAGTTTTTGCTGGGTGCATTCTGTGTGTTCTATAGTGATGGTAGAATAACATAGGCTGCTTCTAGTTGTGTATGTTGACTATTATAATGTATGGAGATTTATGCCAACTCTGCGAGAAGGCTCATCTTGAGCCATAATGTTGCCATATTGGACAATTTCTTGGTCAAACTTGTTAGATTTTGTATTAAATTTTCTGATATTTTAAGAATCGTTGATAGTAATAGGTTGCAAATAGGTTGAACTCTTGGACAGGTTAATTGCTTTTCCAAGACAGATTATCCCTCTACTCGTTTCTTTTATGATTTTGTGATGAAGTCTTCATATCTTTTGGTTTTATTCTTTCAGTATGAACAAGTGTTGAGGAGAGGAGCATTTAAGACTGTGTATGGTTCTTAGACCTATCTTATTCAATTCTCTCCTTGATGATTTTATTAGTTAGTCCTCTCTTTGTTGATTTTTTTTTTTTTTATCAATTGTTAACTGTGAAAGTATTGAAAAAGATCAAGTTAAGGTTCTAATTCAATTGGTTTTCTGGAATTTATTCAGGCATAACTGATCTTTATGTCCATGTAGCTATTGACAATGAAACAACAAAGAACTTATATATGAAAAGTGGTTTTGTATATGAAAAGTGGAAAAAAATGGGATTTTTTTTTTTAATTATTATTTCCCATTACTAACGTGTCAATTTTTGACACGTCACTAAAATGGTAACGTGTCAATTTTTGACACGTTAGTAATGGGAAAATAAATTTTTTAAATTATTATTTTCCCATTACTAACGTGTCAATTTTTGACACGTTAGTAATGGGAAAATAAATTTTTTTTTTTAAATTATTATTTTCCCATTTGCTAACGTGTGAATAGTAACACGTTAGCAAATGTTAACGTGCCACTTGTCCAATACGTTAATAAATTACCGGTTCTAACAGACACATTCTTAACGTGTGAAATACGTTAGTAACGGCATGTTAGGACCCATTACTAACGTTTTAAAGGACTTAAAACGTTAGTAATGGCGTTAGTAAAGAACTGATTTTTTGTAGTGGATGTACCTGAAAAAACCAGGGAACGTATTAGAACCAATTAGGACAAATATGATGGAGACAAAAGATATTATTATGAATTACAGGATTGAACCATGATAAGAAAGTTTACCAGTGGCGTTGGCGGAGTGAGCGGAGGCCGAGCTTATCAGTAATCTCAGCAGCATTCATTGCATTAGGAAGATCTTGTTTGTTAGCAAGTACAGGCAACACTGCATCACGCAATTAGTCCTGAAACCAAATAGAAATAGACATAAGTAGTTTGATAATTCATCCCTCCAAGAAACTTTTTCTCTGCAATAGTACATGAAGTTTGGCAAAGTCACTAATCTGGAACCTGCTTTATAGTCAATACTGCACGATAGACTCTTAACATCAATCATGTATAAATACATCATTTGAGCATTCTAATTAACATGTTCTGGGCATATATAATTTTTGCCAAGTAGAAAGGATCATTAATGTTGCACCTGCTTTTATAGCAAATGCCACCAGATCAAAAAGTGTTAAACTTCAGGGGGGTTAGTGAAGTTAACCCTATATAATAAAAGTAAGGGCAAAATTTAGTTTATCCCCTTAAAGTTTCAGGGGTTTTTTAATTTGAACTCCAAAGTTTCAAAATTGGCAGTTTACTCCCTTGAAGTTTCAAAAAGCGGCAATTTAAACCTTCAGTAAACTTTTTCCATTAAATTGGACCGAAAACTATGAAATGATGAAATTGCCCTTAGGCTATTTTTTTTTAATTTCCATCTATTTTAATGGAAAATTTTAACGGAATGTTTAAATTGCCACTTTTTGAAACTTCAAGAAGATAAACTGCCAATTTTGAAACTTTGGTCAAATTGAAAAACTCCTGAAACTTCAGGGGGGTAAACTGAATTTTTCCCTAAAAGTAAAAACCCAACGTAATATTTTTAACACTCCAGCAGCCAAAAACATTCAGCTAAGGACCTTCGGTTGTGGATTTCGGCTGCGGTTGAGAAGGAATTGTAAGATAGAATGTGCGAGAAAGAGAAGTTCAAACTCAGAAAATTAAGGGGGGAACCAATTTAATGCATGTTCAAATAAATTTAAGTTTTTCCTAGTCATTTGAAAATGCTTTCGGTCCAATCAAAATTTTTAATCCTAAAAAGGCCGAAAATAAGAAAAATATTTTCCAAAAAAGATTTTACAAGTTATATAAGTTTTTTTTTTTTGACATGTCCACACAAGGGTAGGGGGAGGGGGGATTCAAACTTGTAACTTTCGCTTCATAAGGCGTGATTCACAGCTGATTGAACTACCTCTTAGAGACTACAGGTTATATAAGTTGATAATTAATTAATGCTTTTACTTCAAATTAAATCGACGTAAATATACGCGAAAGGCCAATAATCTCCACATGTTCCCAAGAAATTGTCCACATTTAAAAATAAAAAGAACGAAACCTTTTAGTAGGATAAGGAGGTTTTACTTCATATATATCACATAATCACATAATCAAAAAAAAAAATCACATAATCCCTATGATGACTTTTAATTAACCATAGCGTGGATATAAAATATTGAAATTTATTATAAACCAAATAGATTTAATTAATCCGTGCAGGATATTTTATTTGAAGGGATGCTGAGATGGTGGTCAAGGCAACAAACGCCAACAATTCTAAGCGGAGTCGATATGGACAAATCATTGAGGATATTAGAGGAGTGTTGTCGATCTTGTTTTAAGAAATGGGAGCCGGTGCACGTCAAGCAGGGAGCAAATAGGCCGCCCATGGCCTTGCAAAAATTGCTGGAAAAAAAAAAAAAAGCTGTGAAGTATGGACAGAGAAGATCCATAGTAGCATTTATTCTATTGTAATCTTAGAGCAATTTGCTCTTTCTGTTTAGAGTCTTGTACTTCAAATTTTTCTAATGAAATGAAGTGATGGAATCATATCAAAGATTTCTCTCAAAAAAAAAAAAAAAAGATTTAATCCTTATATCCATGCATAAGATGTCTATTGGAATATTAGCCTAAAAATAAATTCATTAGAACAATTTTTGTTGCAAGAAAAACAACTTTTATATATATATATATATGAAATTTAGGGCAAAAATTAAATTAAAAAGAAAGTTGAGAAGCTAGAGAATAAAAAATCTGTTGGAATATGTGTATAATAAAAAATATTAGTTACACTACTTGAATAGACATTTTAGATAATAATGCTAGAGATTGATCCTCTTAAAGATTGCCTCGCCTCGCCAATGAACAAAGAGGTTACTTCTTTATTTTTCTTTCTTTTTTATTTTTATTTTTTAACCTTAGCTCCTCTATCATTTATAAAGAAAAGAAAGAATAGTTGTAGTAAAAAATATATATATGTTAAGTATAGGGGGGCGGGTGATGACGATAAGGAGCACCCTTCATTCATAATGCAAATTCTCTATTTCATTTGAAATGAGGATAAATTGGTTGCTTATTTTTTAGGGGCAAAATTGTATATTAAAAATGAGATTATAATTTTACCTTTCAAATTTTAACTAATTGGTTCCTCTTCATTTCATTTAGGGTTTAAAATGAAGAGTATCACATTTCCTTCATAATGGGACACTCGACCGCTTACCAATAAGTGCCTATGAGGGCCAACATGCCTCACAAATCTATGAAGGCCAAGTGGCCTCCCTTAGTCCCATTATAGAGGGACAACCGCTGACCCCTCTTTTGTCCGTATAGTAGGAGGCTAGGGATCGCCCTTTATTCTTCCAAAAATATTCATATGTTTTTCAAAATAATAATAATAATAATAATTTTGATTGGTGTTGAAGGATTTTGCATGAAATTTTAGTTTTATATTTTAGCTTTTTAATTTTTTTTCTTTTTTAAAGAAAGTATAGGCCGGTAATTTTGCAAGAATGACAAAAAAAATAACTTAATTGCCATTATAAAATTGTAGTTTTATATATCCAATGTCTCACCTGTCTGTTCGTGAGATTTATATATATATATATATATATATATATATAAAAGGCTCATGGCTAAAGGACTTAATTAAGTATATTGAACCCTTAATTTATATTCTAAGAAAAACTTTAAATTATATTATAAGGAGGATCATTTCTTAAGATAATATTTAAAGGATTATTTTCTTGTTTCAATAGCCACAAGTAGTCACCAACGGTGACGCAAAAAAGAAAGTACAATGTCTATGACGAGTAATGTTATAAATATATATATATATATATATATATATTATCATCTCAAAGTTTAACGTGGTTTTAAATCATCTCCAAGTGGTGCAAGTAGTCAGGAAAAATGGTAGAAGAGTTGGAACACCTTATTAAGGAAACTTGAAGGGTTTTAAATTGTCTGCATAGCTAGAAGGTTAATTATATTGACATATCAATGGTGTAGTTAATCACTTAGCGAATGAAACATTATCTCTTAGCGTATATGATCCTATTGAAAAAGTGCCCAATTATATTTTAAATATTATATCCGTAAAGCGTTATGACATGCAAAAAAGAAAGTTGAAACTAGATTGTGAAGTGGGGGCAGAGGTTAACATGCAAAGAAGGATGTAGATGGAGGTAGAATTAGCATCATTTTTTATTCATTTGAATTAATATAACTAATTAAATATTATTTATATCAAATGCAATAGAGAGAATTCTAATCCATGAAAAAAAAAAGGAAATATCCCTTCAATATAACTCAAATCAAATGAAATGGAGATGTATAGTATTGCATTAACTGAAGGATGTATGTGTCATAATTTGCACGTAGAACTAGGCTGCCTTCCATCCCACGGTCCACCATTCAACTGGGAAAACTCTGAAGAAAGACGATGATGATGGCTGATGAGAGTCGTCCTCGTTCACAGCAACATTAGCTGGTCATTGCTCACGAAGTCTTATCTCTTTAGTATTTACTGCATCCATAAATGCCAACGGTGTAATTAATTAAGCATTGTCCACGGGTTGGTTGCCGATTAAGGAAGCCCTTGAATGAATCACATATCACATACCTAGCTAGCCTCTAGGGGAGACACCTTAGCTTCGCATGCACGCACGCCATATTGACCAAATTTGCCTTGCTTCTAATTGGCTAATGCAACGGCCTCCAGCTTAAGAAGAATAAATTGACAGTAATAATTAAATTCACTGTTAATTATTAACCTTGGTTTAAAATCATCTGCATGCATGCATGGATGGAAAGGAGTATTAAAAAAATATGCAAAAATATATATATATATATTTTTTTAAAAAATTAAGGTTTTTCTTATATATAAATTTACCTTATTTTTAACATAACTCTGCATTAATCTGCATGTTCTCCCACTGCACCTACATCTCTTCAGTCTATATATATATAGTCTGACTTCTGCCTTTTGACAGAAGCTTGAACAAGACTACAAGAGTCAAAGAGAATAGAAACATGTACTAGAAATGAAAGCAAACACAGTGATCATACTAGTTCTACTGCCTCTTCTTTTGCAAACCCACTTCCTCACAGAAGCTCAATCACATCCCAAACACAACCACCAAAGCAAAGAAGATGAACAAAAGAGAGGAATCATTAATAGAAGCAGAAGCAGAAGAAGAGGAAACTGTGACCCATTATATCAATACCTCTTTGAAACCTGTGGCCGATGGCCTTTTCCAACCTCTCCTTCCCCAGACAACCCATTTGCTCCAGCACCAAGACCATCTCCTCCCACAAATCCACCACCAATAGTGCAGTGTGCTCCACCACCTTTGCCGCCACCAATAGTGCAGTGTCCTCCACCACCTTTGCCGCCACCAATAGTGCAGTGTCCTTCACCACCTTTGCCGCCACCAATAGTGCAGTGTGCTCCACCACCCCTCGTAATTCCTTCACCTCCACCGCCTTCACCATCGCCACCACCACCGCCTTCTCCCCCACCGCCTTCTCCGCCACCACCATCCCCATCACCACCGCCGCCGTTAGTTCCTTCTCCACCGCCACCGCTACTCCTGCCGCCTCCCATACCTGTAATATTTGAACCACCACCAGTAGTACTAGTTTCTTCCCCACCACCTCCTGGACTAATATTTCCATGGCTAACACCTCCAGATACAGCAACAGTCTCTCCATCCATTCCAATATTTTCCCCACCACCTCCTGGACTGATATTTCCATGGCTAACACCTCCATCCTTACCAATATTTTCCCCACCGCCATTTTTTGATCCTATACCAGAAGCTCCAGATGTACTTCTGCCACCTCCCTTTCCCGATTTACCCCCAGATCAATTTTCACCACCTCTCATGTCAACCCCAACTGCACCAGACACCGGGGTGATTCAGACACCGGATTTTCCATTTCTACAGCCGCCGGATACCTTTCTGCCACCTCCTTCGTCGGTGATTCCTGAAGTTCCCGATGTTCCGCAAGATCCACTTCCGTTTTCGTCCACGCCACCATCACCGGATACGGTGTTTGATGAACCAGTGCAGCCACTACTGCCACCACCACTTCCTTTCTTGCCTCCTTTTCAGCTTCCACCGCCAGCTGATTCGCCTCCATTTAAGCACTGATTGCTCGAGCTTAAGCCTACTTGAAATTGAAGTAACCTGCAGGAGAGGAAGTTGTTTTGTGAATTGTTTTGCTCCTGTGAAGTACTGTTTGTTATTATGTCTCTCTTAGCTTGTTTGTGAATGATGGCATCTATAGAATAGGATGAGGAGAAATGTTAATTTGCAATGCGTAGAGTAAATGAACGCTTGTTTGCATTCAAGTACGAGTTCACGACATACATCACTCTCCGTCCTCCTTCCATCCTCTCAAAACTTTAGTGACGTGATTTTTCAATCAAAAAACCAATCTCCGTGCATCAAACTATTATCTTTGGTTTTGTGTAAGAAAATCATTAGATCAATGGAATAAAAGTTCAATCGATTTTTATGGAATGGTAATTAATGAAGATTGTCTAAGCTAAAGCAAAAAGTTTCTTGGGAGTTAATATGCATGTGTTTCAAAAAAGAAAGGAGGGTTGTTGGGGGAAAGAAAATAGAAGATTGGAATAAGCTAGGCAGCAATTTTGAAGCATATATTCAAGGTAGGGTCATTAATTTTGTATAAGTCTTCTTCGGGAATGGCTATCTTTTATAGGATTGAGAAGTGAAGGTAGGTTCCTCGTTAAATTTCATTATTAAGTGCTAAAACATAATTTATTTTGACATTTAGATAAGATGAATGACTGAGATCTATGAATTTAAAAATCTTAAATTTAAAAGAAATTGTAAGTAATCTTAATCCATCTTCTATAGGAAATCAACCTCGCCCACATTGTTCTAATTCCAAAGCATTTGATTAAATGGAGTGGCCTTTTCTCCTAAAAATATATCATCTTTGTTGAGTTTTCATCCCAAATGGATTCACCATGTTAAAATAATTAGAGAATAGGGATTAACTAAGTATATATTTTTGTTTGTTTGAAACTATATATAAGAGGGCCTATTTATAGTTAAATAAGGCCAAATGAAATAGAAAAATACAATCAACAGTTAATATAAATATATATATATATATATATATATATATATATATATATATATATATATATATATAGGGAAAGAGTAATTAAGCAGCAAATATTTTGAATATCATAATATTTTCAGAATATAATTTGAATATATTCTAACATCCCCTCAAACTCAAGGTGGTGGTGTGGATGCCAATTTGAGTTTGGAAACAACATCACAGAACCGTCCAAGTGGATGTACTTTGGTGAACATGTCAGTCAACTGATCAACAAAAGCAATAGGACAAAGACGAAGAGTTCTCTACTCTGATACCATGTTAAATTACCATCTCAAAAGCTTAAGCTGATAGGAAAAGATAAATTTAATCACTTAATCATTAGTTTAATACCCTCCCCCCCACGTGTGAGCTCAAACTCCCTTTTAATAGGTAAGGTATAACACATGTAATATTTAATTTAAATAGGTGAATTGAAATAACTAGAGAATAGGGATAAACTGAGTACATATTTCTGTGTGTTTGAAACTGTATACAAGAGGGCCTATTTATAGTTTTTTTTTTTTTTTGAGGGGCCTATTTATAGTTGAATAAGGCTAGATGAAATAGGAAAATACAATCAACAGACAATGGAGAATATTACATAATCAAATAATATATATAGACCAGGAAAGAGTAATTAAGCAGCAAATATTCTAAATATCAGAATATATTTAGAATATAATCTGAATATCTGATTATAATTTGAATATATTCTAACACACCAAATCAAACAATTCATTTCCACAATGTCTTTCTTTAGGGTTTGGTGTATTATCTACGCTTAGATCAGTAATGCTATAATGCATATTAGAATCATCTTTAAATCTTCCAAAATATGATATAACTTTTAAAATTATTAATAGATTAAAATTTAATAATAATTATTTTAAATTTGATGATGATTTTAAAACTTACATCACATTTAAATGATTCAACAAAAACTCTAGTTCATTTTCTAGCATTACTCCTAGGGAATATACTGGGTATCAAAAGATCGGGCAAAGTCTCCAACTAGTGTCCCACTTGCATTTTCTTTTCTAGAGCAAATGCTTGTGAATCCAGTACTATATATCCTTAGATGCTTAACAAGTACTCTTGCCAGTCTGACCAAAAGGAAAATTTCACCAAGTCTGCAATCTTCTACTGGGTTTGTCCTTTCGATATAATCAACCAATGTCTTTGGGTCTCAGCCCATTGAAACTGGACCAAGGCAATCATATTAAAAGAAAAAAGAAAACATATCGGGTCAAAAAATTGGAATCAGACCCCCTAAAATTCTTTCAAAATTTGATCTTGACCGTCAAATGTTAATCATGATCTTAAGGGTTCAATAAAAAAGTTTTTTAGCTTTTACCTTTCACATTCTAATTTTTTAATTATTAAAAATTAAAAAATCTTTTATTTTAAACCCTTAAAATTATGATTGGTGGTCAAAATTTAAAATTCAAAGTTCAAAATTCAAAATTTGAAAAAATTATAAGAGATCCTAATCCATGGCCCCCACCGGCCCATAAAAGTAGGCCCAAAAGGAGCGTTTCTCAATTTGAAATTCAACTGATTCTGTTACAAATGAAGCACTTTCCTTTCGAAACGCCCCACCCCAAACTCCCCCAAAAGATCCCTTTCCTCTCCCTTCATTTCCAGTTCTCGGAACTGAAAACGATGTTGGATAAACCAATGGTAGATCTGCCACCAGAATGTTGGGAACTGATATTCAATCTCGTCGGCCACCACCGTCACTTCGAACCGCTGTCTGTGGTCTGCAGGCAGTTCCTTGCGATCACCAACCGACTTCGAGTTAGCCTCACTGTCTCCGACCAAACAGTTCTCTTCCTTCCCCGGCTTTTCCGACGATTCCAACATCTCAGAAAGATAGATCTCAGTGAGTTCCATGGAGACCTCGAGGGCCCTCTTTCTCAGATTGCGAAATCGGGGCTGGACCTCGAAGCTATCAATCTTTCCAACCAGAGGAATCTTCCTCTTGATGGGTTGAGGAAACTGGGTTCAAATATGAAGAACTTGAGGAGCCTGACTTGCTCCAAGAGCGGCTCTTTGCTGGACTTCCATCTGTTTGTTATAGCGACGTCGTTTCCATATCTTGAAGAGCTTGACATCAGCTATCCTGAGCATGAACATTGCTATTCCTCATCTGGGTTAGCGGATTCCGGGAGATTTCCGGCTGTAACTGATTCAGGGGTCTATGCATTGTCGATGAGGCTTAAGAATCTTATCAAGATCAACCTTTCAGGTAACTCGTTCATCCATGATAAATCGCTAGTGGTCTTGTCATCTAATTGTGCCTCACTAAGAGAAATCGCGGTCCAAGACTGCGCTTTCATAACGCAAAGCGCTCTTGCTTTTGTGATTTCTTGTACTCGTGAATTGAGGTCCATATCGGCAAGTGAAATTTGGTTGCCTTTTAAGGATGTTGGTTTCGAACAATCATTTGTTTACGCCAAAGCATTATGCGATATTAATCTGTCAACCTCATTTGTCGCTGATGAACTTCTTTATTCAATTGTTGAAGCATGTCTCCCATTAAATAAGCTTACTCTTGCCCATTGCGACGGTTTCACTTTTGCTGGAATTTCATTGCTGTTGGCTAAATACCAGTGTCTTAGTTTATTGAACCTTGAAGGAGCAAGTTTCCTCACTGACCAGAACATTGTTGAGTTATCCAAGTTTTTCTCCATGTTAACCTCGATAAACCTTAGTCTATGCTCTAAGCTTACAAATTCAACCTTCTTTACCATCATGAAAAGGTGCCATTTTCTGAATGAGGTCAAAATGGAGAGAACAAATGTAGGGGAAGAAGATTTTGCTGCTGATATTGTGGTGAACCATCGAGTCAAGTCTCTAAACTTGGCTCGAAATTGTAAATTAGGCGATGGAAGTGTCAAGAAGTTTGCTGCCGTTTGCCCCAGTTTACAGCAGCTCAATTTAAGTTCATGTTCCAAAGTTAGGGGAGAGAGTGTTGTAGAGATTTTTAAGAGATGCAGGGAGATTAGGCGTTTGGAGATAAACCAATGCAGTGGGATTAAGGGGCTTGTGATAGATTTTGAACTCTCCAAACTGGAGGAAATAAGTGCAAAAGGATCAGGGATTAACAATGAAGCTTTGGCGGTGATCGGAAAGAGAAGCTGCAGGCTACTGCATTTGGACTTGGCAGGCTGCTTGAATGTGACGGCCAAAGGGGTGAAGGAAGTGGTGCAGAGCTGCAGATTATTAAGGGAGATAAATTTGAAGTGTTGTGATAATGTGAATGCTGGCATTGTTGCATGGATGGTGTTTTCAAGGCCATCACTGAGGAAAATAATCCCACCTTGTGGTTTTGCTTCTGCTGAAAGCCAAATAAACCTTTTCTTGCGCCATGGCTGTCTTGTTTGTGAGGGGCAGCATTTCAAAGGACATGGAAAGCCCCCTTTGATCTAAATAAATTTTCCAGCTCTGTTGTTGTTTCTGCACACAATTATTTGACAATAAAGGTGTATTGTATTGCATCTGGGTGTTGAAGCACAATATCATTCTTAGCCAAATCAAATTCAAATGTCACTCGTGTTTATCCTCTTTTGAATTCAAATGTAAAGTGATTAGATGTTATCTTTTATCTTGTATAGTTCATATGTAATTGTTATCTCCCGCAACAAATATTGTGTAATGTTTTATTCAAGTTAATGGAAACCCATCAGATGGATGATTGAGGAAGCATAACTCAACTGAAATCCTTGTTTCTGTACTGGGAATCATAATTTCAAATTAATAGAAGGGTAAAAATTGTTTTAAGGTTTTTTTATGTTCAAAAGGGAAAATAATACACTAAATGAATTAGCTTTTTTGCATTTCAGTTAAGCACATGGCAAAGCAATGCAATTGGTAGAATTAAACTAAAGAAAAGTATATAGAATTGAAATGTATATTTTTCTTTTCTTAACTACACATCCACATACATAAAAGCCAAGTACCAATAAAATATCATAGTACTAATACATTGCATAACACCAATAATCCACAAATTGCATTAAAGGCTTCGATAAACAACCTGGTAGGGCATGCAGGCCCATCGAACATAATGTTTGCAGTTTGTTTAGCATAATGTTTGCCATTAATTTTTCATTGTAAAGAATTGATTAATGTAGTTAATTAATTTGTTTTAAACGTTACATTTGCCATATATGTCAGGATGGCCGAGTGGTCTAAGGCGCCAGACTCAAGTTTGACATATTTTTCAGAGTTTTATTCATCCAAAAACAAAAATAACGTGGGCTATGATTCATTGGAATTAGTATCTTCTCCATTTTATTTGAATCGGATAATATCTAGTTAATTATATTTGAATGATAATTTTGACTTTTGAATCGGAGAAAATCCTGTTGCAATTTATTGACAATTTCATATTAATTAATATGATGAAAGGTTAGTTTGTCCATTATCTACTTTTCATCTATTAAATTATCACTTTTCTTAAAGGTTGAAGTTTATAAAAATTGATGAATTTAATCATATAATTTATATTTAACATTTTCTCTCATGTGTGGGTTTAAACTCCTTCCCTCTCCCCTCTTTCTTTTTTAATATGTCTAGACACTCGAGAGGGAAAATGGGAATGAGGATTCGAACTAGTGACCTCCGCTTCATAAGCGTGATCCCCAACCAATTGACCTCCACTTCTCCTTTTTAATGAATGAGGTCTAACACGTAAAATATTTAACTAAAATGAGAAGTAAATGACAAAGAAAATGTTCAAATTCAGGACCTTTACTATGATACCATGTTAAATCATGCACCAGTTATCTTAGAAGCTTAAGTTTATAAGAATTGATAAATTTAATTTTGTAATTTATATTTTAACATCATCAACAATGACACTATAACGATGGTGGTGGCATATGCCTCCACAATGGATTGGCATGAATTATAGATCATCTAATGGCTGTGAGAGAAAGATCCAATGTTAGTTTTTCGTGGTGCTAGCTTGACATTGCTAAAGATCCATCTTGTGCAGAGATCAAAGGATACTGCAACCTGAGAGCCCTTGAGCTCCATGGATATAAAAGTTTCTTTCTTCTTCTTTCTTTCCATTTTTTTTTAATTAAAAGGGTAAGAGGGAGCAACCAACTGTAGCTACTCTATCAAGACATTATCATGGTAACACCTACCCGTTGAGAATTGGTCGGTGTGAATCGCAGACACTTCCTTAAGACCAATTGAGTCATTACTTGATCTAGTCCCACTAGGACATGAGTGAATTATCAAGATGGCTAATACTAATTAGGCTTGTATATGTAGTTTTGTAAGCTAAAATTTTTCGTAATGGATATAGCCCAATCAAGTACCATGGTGTAATATCTTCATAATTGATTGGATGCTTATGATTCTGTATTATCCATTAAAATATCCATATAGATTTCTAATAATGCATCAAGACAGATTCGGTATATATTTTAACATCTTCTGATATAATCTCCATGGTGCTATTTAACTATTAGCCTATTACATCATATCATCATTACTCTAAGAACCTTAAATCAATCAATAATAAGTAGATGGGCATTCCTTTCTATATAGAATGAACCAGTAGTGCTTAGAATCCTTGATTAACAGATTTATATAGATTTCTAATAATGCATCAACTATCAAGATAGATTCGGTACATATTTTAACATCTTCTGAGATTATCTCCATGGTGCTATTTAACTATTAGTCTATTACACTATACCATCATTACTCTAAGACCCTTAAATCAATCAATAGTAAGTCGATGGGCATTCCTTTTCTATATAGAATGAAGCAGTAGTGCTTAGAATCCTTGATTAACAGATTTATTTATTACTTTTATCTCTTAAATCTTTGAAGCTTTCATGTTTTAATTGTGTATTTGGTTGATTATTTCCATGCATTACTTATAACACATGCATCTATTACTGTTCTGTTTTTGTCTATTTTAATAAAAGGGTCATCATATGTAGAACGAATTAGTCTATTCTCCTTTTCCTCTGTTCTCTGCAGAATTAATGGTTGAAGTATGAAAGCAAGAATGCTTTAGAAAGGATTCTAAGACAGTCAACCACTAAAATGGTGGTGGGCATGTTGGACATAGTGGAGTCTGAATACACGATCAACCCACTTAATTAGATCCAATGCACTTCTGCTTTTTCCCTCCTACTTCTGATGTGGAGATATTTTGTGCCCTTTTTCTATCTTCTCTCAATCTTTGTCCTGCCTCAGAAAGAGCAATACTCCCTGTTCTTAGTGGCCGATAGGCTGAGACAGAGTATTGGTGGAAAGCTTCAACTTGTATCATGCCAAAAACCGTGTTCTTC
The DNA here is from genome assembly GCA_013348765.1 of Carpinus viminea. NCBI lineage: Eukaryota > Viridiplantae > Streptophyta > Magnoliopsida > Fagales > Betulaceae > Carpinus > Carpinus viminea. Next base: position 40,638,266 of record CP054667.1, on the reverse strand, counting down.
AGTACATTTATTTTGTTTTTATATCAATAGTCAAACTTTTAAAAAGGCAAAAATTGACTTGTTGCCAAATGCAAAAACCTTCCAAAATCGTTTGATTGTAAGAAACTTGCTTGAGCCATCATCGAGCGCGTATCAAGCACTCAATTGATTGAGCGGAGTCCTCGGGGCAGCGCTTGCTCGCTCAAGCGGCGGTCAAACGCTCGATTGAGCGTGTCTCTCTCTCGGATGTCCTTCTATGGAGTGTCATGTAATGTGTCAATTTATAGAATCTATCCAGAAAGGCAGGCTCTAGCTGGTGTACTAGTTTGAACCCAATTGAGATCATCTTTATGGAAAAATGTTGATGTAGTAAATTACCAGTTATTCAAAAGCTTAAACTGATAGAAAGAGGTAAATGTAATTACTTAACCATTACTTTAACACGTCCCCTCACGTCTGAGTTCAAACTCTCTTTTAATAGGTAAGGTCCAACACGTGAAATAGTTTAATTTAAATTGGAGTGAATTGAAAGATTCAAGGTTTGATCCCAAGACTTGGGCTTTAATATCATGTTAAATTACCACTTTTTCTAATGGCTTAAGCCGATAAAAAAAAAAAAATTTAATCACTTAACTATTATTTTAACATGATTGACTTAATTTGTAGATCAAATGAATGATCTTCATTTCCGGGGAAAACATCATTCCTTTTATGAACGCAGAATAGGTAAAGTTGATGGAAAGAGTTGTTGAGTGTTGTCATGGCAGTGCAAGTACCATTTGCCTTTGACATAATATTGTTTAAGGATGACGCTGTAAGATCCTTGAATGTAAAACAATTACTTGTTGCTTTTAGTCATATTACAAACCCTCACACGATTTATTATTATTGTTAATCATCCTATCATCATCATCATTTTTTATGCCTGATTCATGCAGGAAGGTGGATCATATGTAAGCTTTTTTAGTTTCTAGCAAAGTCAGATTATCTCGAGCTAGAATTCAATTTCTTTTGGCCCTCTTAGTTAAGAGTTTGTGTTTGTCTGGTTGGTAATTGGGGAAAAACAGTCTCAAGTAGGGGAGCAATATTCACACTAAAAGAACACAAAGAGGATCAACTTAATTGACTATCTTTCTAATATTGTTGTGTTAAATTAACACTTATTCTAAAAACTTAAGTTTATAGGAAATAATAAATTTAATCATTTAATTAATATTTTAACATTTCTCCTCACATATGGTCCTCTTAAATAAATAAAACCCAACATGTGAAATATTTAAGTGAATCCAAAACGGTTTTTTTTTTTTTTCAACATGTCCACACAAGTGAATTCAAAAGATTAAACTAATAGAAAATGATAAATATAATCATTTAATATGTACTTTAATATTATACCTTATGTATGGGCTCAAACTTCATTTTTAATAAATGAGATTTAACATGTTAAATATTTAATTTAAATTGGAGATGAATGAGAGAAACAAAGTTCGAATTCATGACATTTGTTCTGATACTATGTTAAATCAATATTCGTCCTAAAAGCTAAAGCTTATAGAAAATAACAAATTAAATTTAATCATTTAACCAATACTTTAACATAAAGAACTTCAAAAGATTGACTCAAAGTGGTGAACAGAAGGCGTTGAACTTGTTGGTATCCCATTATGTTTAAGGTTCAAATTCGTGAAGTGTAAATAATTCTTTAAGACCATACCTACCATAAACGAGTTTTTACTCGATCTTTCAGGAGTGAATACATGAAATGAGCTTACCCTTGAAGTTTTCCATCATTAAAAAAAAAATTTTAAAAAAAGGTTTAAGAGGAGCCACTATGATGCAAATGTGAAACATGCAAAAGACTAGACTCGACACCTCTAATATTTTCTACCATCAAATGAATATTATGCAATTTTACTAGCCAAGTCGACTTGTACTATATATTTATTTATAAACATCATCAAGTGCCTTGTAATTATGAGTAATACCATGATTGCCACCAATGTGAAAGCAGTATATATTATAATTATATATTTATTTATAAACATCATCAAGTGCCTTGTAATTATGAGTAATACCACGATTGCCACCAATGTGAAAGCAGTATATATTATAATTAAGGACCCCCATACCACGATTGGCTTGCTGTTTGTTTGAATGAAATGTTACCAAAAAAAACAAATGAAGGACCACCATAAATATATATATATAGTTCTGTAATAATTATGGATGCGAAACTTAGACAGAAATATTCATTGCTTTTGCTCATGGATTAAGGCTAGCTTAGCTGTGCCTACTTGAACCAGAAAAAGAGAAAGTGCTTTGCTGATAAGACATTCAGTTTTCCAGTAGCCATCAATCGTGACATTGGATCAGCCTCCAGATTTCTCAGATAAAAGAGATTACCATAATCAAATCTTGGAATTTAAGACAGTTTCCAACCATTCGATCTCCCTATGGATTAATTTGAAAAGTAGAAACATAATTATTACGTAGCATTGTGCGTAATAATTAATTATTACGCACAATGCTACGTAATAATTAACATGCATATTATTTTACTTGACTATCCTTTTTTTTTTTTTTTTAGCCTACTTGCATTATATATATATGCCAATTATCACAAATTCTTTGTTTTGCAATTTAATTTGATAGTTATAATTCTATCCTGTCAGCCTTGCACCTCCATGCGACATGCACCTTATATATATATATATAATATAGTTGCGACCTAGTATGCACTCAACACATCAGGTTCATGTAGCAAATTAAGGATATATAGGTTGAATATCACCTGTTTAAATGTTTTCAACTGAAAAATAAAATAAAATAAAATAAAAAAATTGGCATTTGGCTCATTCAGAATTTTTTTTATGTTTTCATTCAATCATATTACCCTATAAATATAAACTTTTATTCACAATATAAAAATCTTAATATAAAACAACTAAAATAATAAACCTAAAAATTATGTTTTATTAAAATAATTATATTCATATTGACTAGCAATAATCATTATATCTTCATATACTAATATGATTAGGGAGACGACGAAGATAAGTTACAAAGAAAAAGAATAGGTAAGAAAGCCTTCGAGGTTGGGATAAAGACCTAGTGCAACTGTCTATCCAAATTTTTTGTAATTTGGACAGACAATTGTGAGACAACCTTGGTAGGGCCCATTTTCTCGAGCAAGTGTTCGGGCTTTCTGAAACCTATTTAAATAGGTAGGCTCCATAAAGAGCTCTCTCGCAACTGCACGGATGTGAGAAGCGGTGAAATTAGTGCTTTCTTTTCTTTATTATTTTATGTTCAACTAGATCCTCGGGATACTTTGGACACTATACAAAGCGTCCCCTTCACACGGTGACGGAAAATAGTTTACGCAAGTGATAAACATAAACAATCCAATGCTTCGTACGTAAATTGTTTGTTGATTTATTCGCCTTGGGTGGGTAGGTTTTGCCTTTAATTATACGATTAGAGTAGTACATAAAACTAATAAAAAGAAATATACTCCAAGCTCTGGCGATGGCGATTAGAAGCACAACAAACTTCTTTTTCAATGTCTTTCATGGCTACATGTTTACTTTGTATATATCTATGCTAAACTGACAAAAAGGGGGAAAAAAAAAAAAAGCTGTTGATCGAGGTTGAGCTACTCTATACACGATGTATTTTTCCTAGTTTACTTCAGCTATGCTTTCTAAGTCCGGCTTCCACAGTTTACAGTCATCACCAGCACCTGTGAAATCATCCGCCGCCCCGTCTATGCCGCTCTTACTCTGAAGCTGAGTAACCATGTCATCAACGGAAACCACTCCCTTCTGCAGCATCGCCTCCAGTTCTTTCTTCGTAATCACCACTTTAATCCTCACCACCCCTTTTTCTTCCACATCTTCCCCCTCTGGACATGCAAATCTAACCTTTTTCTTTTTGACAACTTTTGGCGACGGCGGCGGAAGGGGCACTAGATAGTATACATGATTACACAGCAGCTTGGTCTCCGGTTTGAGATGCCGGAAGACGGGAAGGGTGGCAGATATTGCATGGCCGGGAAACTCCGACAAGACCTGCTGGGCTTTCATGGGTGCTTTGTATGCCACAACTTTCCCATCTGCTTTCATGATCTTGATAATTTTCTGTTGCGGAGCTAAGCCATTCCCCATGGTTTTATGGAGCAAAATCTTTTGTGTTTGATAGTGGTTTTGTGAGTGGAGAGATTTAGGAGTAAACTGAATTATATTTAAAGGAAATGGGTGGAGAAAATACCCTCATCATATATCAGATATTACAGAAGATGACCTTGTATCTCTCTTGGACCCCATTATGTTGATTTTGGTTGCCCCTGCTCATGACCTCCTAATTGCAGTAATCATGGCGTTTCTGAAACTTGGCGTTGACTCGGGCTGAGTTGGACGACCCATAACTGAGTGGGGAGTGTTGGAATTTAACATGTAAACGTAAGAGGAGAAATTAGCCTGCACGGCTGCACAACGCTAATATGATTAGGGTTTGCTTTCGTTACAAAGTAATTAGGGTATATTTAGTACGCAGCATGACTATTACGTTCAAAAATTAAGTAACTTTAAATCTCTCACTTTGGAGTACTCATGAATTTTTAATTGCTCTTAATGTAGACCCTTTCATTAAAACGTTTAATTGAGAGCAATTCAAAGTTTCAGGGTCTAAAGTGAGAGATTTTAAAGTTTTAAAGAAAATTTATATAATCGTGTGAAAGTTCAGGAGGCTTAAATGAAGTTTTCCCTAACTTTTAAGTAGAATATGAAATGAAATAGGCTTGAAATAGTCATTTTCTTGGGAATGAAGGATTTACTATGGGGATGGCTATTTCAAGTCTATCATAATTAATCGTATACTCTAACAAAAAGACTGTTATATTATACTTTTATCTATTCATAATAAAAGTTTTTTTTTCTTAATGAAATAGTTATTTAGTGTACCAAATGTAGCCTTAGAGTTTATTAATTTGATAATCATTTTTTTTTTGACATGTTCTTTTTATAAAATAATGATAATAAGAAAAATGTTATGGGTATTAAATTCTTTTACTAAAATGATGTAGATCGAGCTTTTTTTATTTAAGAAGGTCAAAAAATAATAATAAAGAAAAATAATACGGTTACCAATGAATAAGTTCTACATCATCTTAGTACTTATCTCTTAGTAAAAATTTAATACTCCTAACATTTATAAAAAATTAAAAGCATTAACAAATAACTCAACACATAAAATATTCAAAACCTACCCATACCTTGATGACTTCATGTCATGTCATAATTAAAAAACAAAAAACTCTCTTAAAAAACATTATTAAACGGGCCCTTAATGTCTAGGGGTAAATTAACGTTATTATATACATGCATCTTCAGTGACGATACCTCACACTCATAGACTCTAGCTTAATTATTCACAAATCTTTGACTGCTAGACTTTAATATTCACAAATGATCTGGAAATTAAGTAAAATTACTTGTCAATTATAAAAGTGAGAAGAATAATATGAGAAACACGAGCAAAAAATGCTCTATATCTCGACAATAACATTTGCCAAACAAAACCTGTTGCCCATGCCATGTCGAGTACTCACCTAGTGTTACAAGGCAACGAGAGTCAAATCAAGAATGTGTGACCACCAAGTGGATTCCCACCGACCACCACCACCGTAACCCTTTTTATCTTTCTACTGCGAAAGATCATGATCATCAGCCGGCCCATAAGCTCCGGTGGTTGACCAGTTTCCATCCATCTGATGCAACACTGACATTTGCGCTACTCTTTTAGCGGTAACACTTGAAGGCATGCCTAGTTCAGTATATTTCTTTTTCATAAGGCGTGGTTCACAGCCGATTGAGCTACCTCTTGGGGACATTTCAGTATATTCTTGAGGTCGCTATAACCGGCATTGGACCATGCAACACTTTTCTTCTTTGGATTTCAAATCAAATCATTCATCTTTCAATATATTGGTAGAAATTTACTACTACTGATAGAGATGTTAAGATTACATCCTTTTTGTATTGAATTATATTGTATGATCGAGATATATATATATATATATATATATATATATAATTAGGTTAACATGTTCTATTGGATGGACTAAAAAAATGTTAAGGAATTGATGATGACCGACCTACAAAGAAACTAATTAAATCAAGGATATAACATGAAAATTAGTGTATTAATTAACAACATCAAAATTACTCTTACAATAATGTTCATCTTTAATTTATTGGAAAGAATATAAAGTACCTACGTGATCATCGATCATGTGAACTCAATCTTACAAAACTATATAGTTTTGTATATATATATATATCAAATATGCTTTTTGTGCGATGCTTGTTGTGCAAAACATATTATATATATACACCAACTAACATCTCACAATATTTTGAAGTTGACGTGGTAACTAGGGACGAAGCCAGAAACTATTATATATGGGTAGGAGTCCGGAGCCAAAAAATGTTGCTGCTAGCAAGGGGCCAACTAGCCAAATATATATATATATATATATATATATTGTTGGATCATGGATCAACCTCCTAAAAGCCCAACTGGTACTGAGCCGGGTTGGAGCCCACGACCGCTTCTGGCCCAGCATCTCCGAGGCTTAAGGGTCCCAGGTTCTCGAATTCGAGGCCCCACGTCCGAGACCTTCTCCGAAGACATAGGCCTCGAATTCGAAGCCTCCGAGACCCAAGGGTCCTAGACTCTCGAATTCGAGGCCCCGTATTCGAAATCTTCCCCGAAGACTGATTACCTGAATTCGAGGCCTCCGAGACCTGAAGGTCCTGGGCTCTCGAATTCGAGGACTCCACGTCAAACACCTAAGAACCCGGGGTCTGTTAATCAGTCAATCTGAATTCAAAATTCAAATGACAACTGCCAAATCCTATCTTGATCTCCGAAGATCAAGGAACGAGTAACCGCTTAGATTCCCTGATAACAAACTGCCTCGCAGTAAATCAGGGAAGAACCAGTCATTGGCTAGGCGACTGTCACTCCATGCCTATATAATACAAGTCCCCATCACATGCAAAGGTAAGGCAACTCTAGCACATTTCAAGCTTTAGTTGTTTCTCACTTTCTTTACAACAGTTCACTGACTTAGGCATCGGAGTGCCCTCGCCCCTCACCCGGACCCTATTGTCTTTCTTTTGTGCAGCATTTGTACGGGCAGTCAACCCAAGAATCTAATCGGTGCCACGTCACCGATCGAGCGTGCATCAACGAGTTTGGCGGCGTCTGTGGAGCGATTTTCGATCGATTTCCATTCATCAACTATCGACATGGTGAATACGCTCTTTTGATCTTCACACCCTCGGCAACCTCAACCAATACAGCCACCTCCTAAGCGGCGCTGGGGCATCAATGACCAGTTGAGATCAACCACCACTTCAAAGTGCACGGGCGTCCAATGACCGGTTGAAAACTTCCTCAAATCTATGGCGGAATCGATGGAAGTCCTCGAGAAAGCGAGCGAGGAACTCAATGCCGGATTCACGCAGCGAAGCCAGGCGGTGAGAAAGAAAAGAAGCCTTGTCGAGCAATGGGAGAAGGAGAAGAGGCGAGGTCCAGTGAAAAGTGGCATCAACCTCGTCGGGAGGACAATGAGAAGCACCGTCGGGGAGAAGCGAGGAAAATCGTGACAAATCCCGCCCGCGCAATCGAGGGTCTCGAAGGATCGAACCCATCGAGAAGAGTCCCCCGAGAGAATCTCGGCACGAGGGGGTGAAGGTCTCGTGGAAGGCGAAGAAAGGTCTCCGATCAGGCGGACCGAGAAAAAATCCCAACGGGGAACTCGTGAAGCCACCGGGAAAGCCAAAATGAAAGACACGGAGGATAAGTATGCCGGATGCTCCGCCCCGAATGGATAGGAGGATCCAGAATTGATGCTTTGGGACATGTTGGAAGGCGAAAGTCTCCGTTCACCGTTCGGGTGGAAAAGCCTACCCCATGCGGATAAATTCAAAATGCCACCGGATCGAGAAATGATGGAAATGGAGATCCACGAGGAGCATTTGGAGGCCTTAGAAGCATATCATCTTGCATGGCACTCCGACGAGATCGCATGTAGGCTTTCCTCCGACCTCAAGGAGAAGCAAAGATTGGTTCACCGGGCTCCCCTAAGTCAATCGACTTTCAAGGATCTGGCGCTTGTTCTAACCCGCCTAGCCACCGAAAAGGAAGAAGGATCCGACTTGTCTGCTGACCTTAAGGCCAAGACAAGGAGGAAAGTTTGAAGGACTTCAAGCTTCGCTTCAATAGGAGAAATTTGAAGTTTATACCTGACGCACAAGATTACTTCCCAGCCTGATGCAGGAGGCGTCAGCGGAAGGGTTATGGCCAGTAGGGAGGAAGAATGTGAAAAGGTGACCCTCCCTGTTTATGAAACTAACGGAAGAATTTATTCACCAGAGGAGCTAGTCGGGCACTTCTTAAAGCCCAGACGTTGGAAGAGCAGACTAAGAAGAGAAGAAGAAGGACTGAATCCTCCCAAGTCAAAGGAAGAAAAGAAGCCCCAAAAGGGAAAAGAAGCCGGGCCCATTACTCGAAGTGAGCCTCGAAAACAGAGCCACGAGGTTCTCTAAGGAAGTCTTCACCCCTTAAACACTAGCCTCCAGGTATTTTCTGCCATAAAGGGGACCCGGCCTTTAGATGGCCACAAAGATGAAGACCGACCCATTCAAAGGGATCGAAGTAAATTTTGCGAGTATCATGCCGATCACGGGCACTTGACGGAGGATTGTATATCTCTCCGAGAAATCGAAGTCTTCATACAAAGCGGAGATTAGTTAGATTCCTCGTGGAGGAAAGGAATCGAGAGACCAACGTCGAGGACCCCGGAGGGATTCGAAAGGCCTCGAACAGGCGAGAACCAAGAGGCGTAGGGACGAAGCTCCGAGAGAAGTTCGGCGTAACCAAACGGAGGATATCCGAGAAGAACCCGTCCAAAACCAGGAGGTCGTTTGAGAGATCCACACCATCGCCGGAGGAATTGCTGGTGGAGGAGACTCGAATTCGGCAAGAAAGGCGCACACAAGAAGTTTGCAAGGCCACGAGGTGTATTCACTACATAGGCCCTCGGCGGCAAGGCGGATTCGGTGGTATTTATCGTTCTCGGAGGAGGGCGCTCGGGGGGTAGTGATGCCCCATGACGATGCCCTGGTAGTGACCTTGACCGTTGCTAACCATGGAATACATCGAATTCTCGTGGACAATGGAAGCTCCGCCGACATCCTTCTTGGCGGCCTTCCGGCAAATGGGTATCGATCGTGAAAGGATCAAACCATTTGCATCCCCATTAATCGGATTTGGCGGAGAAGTCGTGTTCCCGATAGGATCATTCCCCTTACCAATTAACGCGAGAACGGCACCTCAACTAGCTCGTGATGGTGATTTCTTGGTAATCGACCGCCCTCCGCCTACAATGCGATTGTGGTCGTGAGCGAACAAATTGAAAGCGACATCGACCTACCACCTCATGATGAAGTTCCCGGCGGAGGAGAGTCGGATGTGCAGGCGATCAATGGCGGCAGGAAGTGTTACAACACTTGATGAAAAAAAGTCTCGGATTCAACCACACTCACGGTGGCTTGTACCACGAGGTCAAAGGGAACCAGTGAGCCGCTAGAGGGCGTTTCAATCGGGGAAGGAAGGGTCTTGCGGATAGGGACTTGCCTAAAGAAGGAAGTTCGAGAAGGCCTTGTGGAATTCCTTGAGGGAATGTCGAGGTTTCGTCACACGAAGACATGCCGAATTAGCTCGAGGAGATTGTCCACGTATTAAGCGTAAATCCTGGCGCAAAGCCGGTAAAACAAAAGCGAAGGAAGTTTGCACCGAAGGGTCGAGCGATAACTATGGAGGTCAAAAGCTCACTGAAGGCACAATTCATAGAAGAGATTTATTCGGAATGGCTGGCCAATGTAGTCTTGGTAAAGAAGTCCAATGGCAAATGGAGAATGTGTGTGGACTTCAGACCTCAATAAAGCTTTGTCCCAAAGATAGTTTCCTCTTCCCGCATTGATGCTTTGGTCGATTCCACCTCCGGATACGAGTTGCTCGACTTCATGGGCGCATTTCTGGGTACAATCAGATCCTCATGCACCCACAAGATCGAGAAAACGCCTTTATCACCGATCGAGGCCTATCTTGCTACAAGGTTATGCCCTTGGTTTGAAGAATGCAGGCTACTTACCGTATTGGTTAACAAAATGTTCCAAGCCGGATAGGGAGGAACATGGAAGTATATGTAGGCGACATGCTGGTCAAGAGCAAGGAATCGTGGGATCACATCGTGACCTTCACGAAGCCTTTGCCATAGCTGTCTGGAATGAAATTGAACCCCATAAAGTGCGCTTTGGGGTATCTTCGAAAATTCTTGGGGTATATGGTTTTGACGGAGGAATCGAGGCCAACCCGAAAAAATTCAGCGATCCTCGAAATGCAGTCCCGAAGACAACAAGCAGATGCAACGGTGGACCGGGCGATTAGCGACTTTAAGCAGTTTATCTCTCGCTCCACGCAGACAAGTGCCTTCCTTTCTTTAAAACCTTGAGGAAGACCTTGAGTGGACGAATGAATCGAAGGCCTTTTCCAACTTGAAGGCGTGCAGACTAGTCCTCCCTTCTTGAGCGAATGTCCCGAAGTCCTATACTTATACTTGGCGATTACCCTCGGCGTCAGTGCAGCCTTGATCCGGGAAGATGAAGGAACACGAAGCGGTATATTTCGTTAGTAAAGCACTTCACGGTGCGAAGAGAGGTACCCCGGATCGAGAAGCTTGCTTTTGCCCTCATTATGGCCTCGAAAGCTTCGCCTTATTTTCGAGCCCATACCATCCGGGTTCTCACGGAGTACCCTCTTCGAAGGTGATGCAAAAGCTGGACTTATCGGGTAGAGAATTAGGCGATTGAAGGGGCGTTCGATCTCGATTCGTCCCTCGAAATGCCATCAAGGGTCAAGCGCCAGAACTTTCTGGCCGAATTCACAAACATGCAAGTGAAGAACCGATTATGGACTAAAATGGGTGGTCTATGTCGATGGTTAAATCGACGAAGAAGAGAGGTGAGGATAGTACTCTTCACTCCGGATGGGGAAGAGTTGAATAGCTCCTTGAGGCTGGAGTTCAAGACCACCAACAACGAAGCGAGTCTGAGGCTGTCGTGGCGGGCCTCGAGTTGGCCTGGAATTAGGAGATGATTAGTGGAAATCTGAGTGACTCCCAAGTTATCGTGGGGCATATCGGAGGAGAATTGAGGCCAAAGGAGAAAGATGAAGAAGTACCTCACAAAGGTACAAGGCATGCGCTTTTTGAAGTTCTGCATCAAAAGATTCCACGAGAAGACAACGAAGCGGATCATCTGGCAAAATGGCGTCGTGAAGGAAGAATGATGGGAAGCGAGAATCATCGGATTCTAAATCGACCTTCGATTTTCGAGGAGGCCTCGGAAGGACCTCGAATTTTGTCGTCGAGGAAGCCTCGGATTGGGGAAATCTTCAACTACTTGCGGGATGGAACATTGCCCTCGAAAAGAAAGTCTGCGATAAAATTGAGGATGAAGGTTCACGATATTAAATGGACTACTCTACAAAAGAGGATTCACTGCCTCTCCTAAAATGTATTTCCGGTGAAGAAGAAATTACGTGCTCGGAGATACATGAGGAATCAGGAAGTCATTCGGGAGCTAGGGTGCTGGCTCATAAAGCCGTAAGGCGGATTCTCTGGCCAAACATGCATAAGGATTCAACCGAATAGTGTATTGTGACAAGTGCCAGCGATTCATAAACATCACCAAACAACCCCCCGAGGAGTTGACGGCAATTTCCTCCCCATGGCCCTTCTCACAATGGGGGGTGGATATCGTGGGACCGTTGCCCGAGGAAAGAGGCGTTCGATTTCGATTGTCGATGAGATTACTTTACCAAATGGGTGAGTCGAACCCTTGGTAAACATCACGACTGCAGCAATCCAACGGTTCTTATGGAAGAATGTTATCTGCCGCTACGGTGTGCCACACGCGTTCGTCACCGATAATGGAAAACAGTTCGACTGCGAACCGTTCCGAAAGTGGTGTGCCGAATTGCGTATAAGAAATTATTTCTCCTCTCCCGGACATCCACAGGCAAACGGGCAGGTCGAAGCCACCAATAAGACCATTTTCAAAATTTTGAAAAAAAAGCTAGGCGACAAAAAAGGTAACTGGGCCGACGACCTCCCGGAAGTCCTTTGGGCCTATCGAACCACCAAGAGAACTCCCACAGAAGAATCCCCTTATGCTCTAACATTCGGAACCGAGGCAGTCATTCCGGCAGAACTGGGATCAGGAAGTTTAAGGGTCGAATCGTACCAAGAGGAAGGGAACGCCGAAGGGCTAAAGCTCCATTTAGACCTGCTACAAGAAAAGGCGTGATTATGCAGATCACACTCTCGACCTATCAAGAAAGAATGGCGAAGTACTTCAACAGGAAAGTGAACCATCGAAGTTTCAAAACCGGAGACCTAGTCTGCGTAAAGTTACTCTGCGCCACCAACCCGGTCGAAGGAAAGCTAGCTCCAAACGGGAGGGACCTACAAGGTGATTAGATGCAGGCGAGCATACTACCTTGAAGACTCAACGGAGAGCTCTTCGAGACCTTGGAATCGATCACCTTAAGAAGTATTTCATTTAATCATTGTACTTTGTATTTATTCTTGTTTCTTGGATTTCGGTTTGAGTTGATGCAATAAAAGGCCGGAGTTTCTCTTCACAAAAATATTGAATCAGTTGGAACAAGAAATAGTATCGGCCCGTCTGAGACTGGTCTTCACCGGACTCGCATCGAGCGACACTTGAAAGTATAGTATCACGGCCCGTCGAGACTGGTCTCACGGACTCGGCATCAGCGACACTTGAAAGAAATAGTATCACGGCCCGATCACGAGACTGGTCTTCACGGACTTCGGCATCGAAAGCGACACTTGAAAGAAATAGTATCACGGCCCGATCACGAGACGGTCTTCACCGGACTTCGGCATCGAACGACACTAAAAAGAAATAGTATCACGATCGAGACCTGGTCTCCACCGGGCTCGGCATCAACATGACACTAAAAGAAATAGTATCACGGCCCGATCTGAGACTGGTCTCCACGGCTCGGCATCAAAAGCGACATTTAAAAGAGGTAATGTCACGGTCCGATACGAGACACTGGTTTCCACCAGGTTTGGCATAAAAACTCGACTCAATAATTTTAAAGATACGTCGATCCGAGGCCCGGCTATCGCCGGACTCGGCATTCGAGACCTAACGATGATTCGAGAACAGCCGATTTTGAGTTTTCCATAAGAATACCTTGTCGATTGGTTCTTGATCATTGCTTTTATTTTTGATTAGTTACATAGTTATGTTAAAAGGTTCCATTCGAGTAAACAGCTGTAAGCTGAAATGTACTAAAGTATGTTTCATTAACCGAATTTACAATATAGTACATGGAAAAAAAAGATATATACAACAAGAGGCTACGGCTGTACTGGGGGGTCTCGGGCCGGCAGAGGTTCTTCAACACCATCGTGTTCCTTCTCCACCTCTTCACCTTCTGGAGCCGCTTCCGGTCGATAGGCGAACTGGTCAATCCCTACGGCATCCGGCATCTCCTCACGACCAAGGCTGATCAGCTGTCGGATGGCCTCTTTTGTCATAGGAATATCCTCGATGTTGACTGAGTTAAGGTCCATCTTCCGAGCCGGGTCCCTCCACCAGGCCCTGAAGGTCTCGAATCCGAGGTGAAGTCCATCCGCCCACGCCGAGTCTCGAACTCTCGAAGCAAAAGACAGCTGATGTAAGTAATCAACCGCCTTCGCCTTGGCTTCCTTGAGCTCCAACCTCATACCCTTGTACAGGGCGTTAAAGTGTTGAAACTTCTCCTCGGCGACGACCTTGCCTTCGACCGCCCGCTCCGTCGAGACCTTACTCTCCGCCAGCTACTCAATAATATCGGCATGCTTCTCCTCGAGCAATTTATAATCCTCCTTAAGGATGGAGTGGTCCTCTAGGAGTTCTGCGTTTTCCGCCTCGAGAACTTGGTGGTCCTCCCGAAGCTTCGTGTTCTCGGAACGCAGTCGCTCGATTTCCTCGGAGAGCTTCGAGAGCTTAGCCTCGGCTCGATCCCTAGCCTTCGAAGCGTCGGAGGCCTCGCATTCCATCATGGCGGAATGTTCCGCCAGAACCCGGATGTCTTCCTCGTGCTTGGCCACGGATTTTTTGAGGTTTGCATTCTCCTCCTCAACCTCCGAAAGCCTCCCTTGTAAGTTCTCCGGCCCACTATCGGAAGCTGAGACCTTCCGCATATAGCAGTACAAGATAGTGGACCGGAGGAAAGCCTGCAGACAAAGCCAACCTGATGTTAGAAAGAAATTTTCGGAACATAAGGTTCAATTTTTTGATAGACACTTACCAGGCACTGCATGGTCAGCATCTCCTCGGCCACCCCACGGAGGGTTATATCCCGTTTCAACTGAAGACTATCGTGATCGACAAGGTCGACCACGGCCTTGAAAGGGTTGTCCTTAAAATCCCCTCCAAGTTTTGCCAACTTCCCCCCAACGGTCCAGTTGGCCCCTTCCGGTTGAATCTCAACCGTATTCTCGGAACTCGAAGCCCTAGACGCCTCGGAAGCGTTTGGCCTCGCTTCCGCTTCCTTTTCGACCCCTTCAGGAGTCGGATTCTGAGGCCTTGTCGGAGTCGGAGCTCTCGACGAATTCCCGACCTCGGGATCGGAGACAATGCCCTTCCGGGAGCCTCCTCCGCCGCTTTAGGAGAGGCCCCCATGTTGTCGCCGGCCAACCCTACCGAATCATCCGACATCATCTCATCCTCGAATGTGGCGGATATTCGAGCCGAGGCTGACTTCGATGCAGAATACTACCCTCTGGCGCTTGCAAGGGCTCTTCTTCAACCACCTTGGCCACCGCCACGAGGCAGCCAAGACAGCTCGTCATAATGAATTTCTCGACCTCCCCTAGCGGCGGAATTGAAGGGGGCACAGCCTTTTCCTCCGAGAGGCCAAAAATCCGGCTATATTAGCCGCTCGACACGGGACCGGTCCGGCCAGCTGGGCGTCCATTTCCGCCCCCTTGGACAGCTTCCTCTTTTTCGATAGCGGAGCCTCGATAACCTCCACAGACTCCTCAACTTCCGAGTGCGCCTTACGGGCGAATCCCGGAAGATCCTCTATAGGCCCACCTGCTTCCGGGCTCTCTTCATCGAGTAACTTAAGTACCCTGGCCACCTTCGAGGGCTTCTCGGGTTTCTCCACCAAGAGGCCCTTCATCGTTGGCGGGTTTATGGGGAGTGAAGGGGGTGTCGAACCTTGGGCTCCCGAATTTTAAATGCCCCTTGATCATTATGGGGTAGACGGCCTTCGCAGGTTTTCCGGTGTCGACGACTTTCGCCTTGCCCTTGTCGACGACCCTGGGCTTCACTTGAGCGGCCAAAGGGACCTCACCCTTTCCCTTCGAGGGTAGAGGCCCGTGTGTTAGCAGAGAACATGGGATCCAGACGACTGTGGGGTCCAGACGAGCCAAGGATCATCGGCTAGCCTCATGGGGCGTCGGTGAAGATTCGACATCATAGACGAATTCGGATAGCTTAGCAGAGGTAACAAGGCTTCCGACAAACATCATCTTCGGGTGCTCCCGACCCCACTTGATAACATTGTTGACCCGATGAATCATCTGGGGGGTCAAAACAGGCTCGTCATGAGCTTCGGCGGGGGGGTCGTTAATATCTCGGGGTACCCTAGGACCCTGAGCTTTCTCGGTGGGAACGAACTCCCACCGTCCCGAAATGAAAAAGTACTTGTTCTTCCATTTAGGGTTACTCGAATATTGGGAGTCAATTTGAATAAACTTCCCCTTTTTTGTCTGGAAGTTGTAGACTGCAGAGCTCTGTGGATTCTTTTGGAGCCGGTACATGTGCATAAACTCTTTTATCGTGAGTATGTGACCTTGACCCAGGGCTAGAGGCCACAAGATCACGCAGGCTAGGAAAGTCCTCCAGGCGTTCGGCGACAATTGATGGGGTGACAAGTTAAGAAAGCCGAGCAGCTCTCTAATTATCGAAACGAACGGAAGTCGTAAGCCTGCCTTGAACATGTGCTCATATACACATACTTCGTGTATATCGGACGACCACGCAGCGGAATTATTTTCATCAAAACGGATCTTGATGAAACTTGAATGAAGCACTCCCTCCTTATCGCCCTCTCGCCGGCGGCAGATGATGGGATGCCCAGGAGGGTGGGTTTCTCCCAAGCCATCAGAATCGTGTCCGTCCTTTGTCATTTTTAAGAAGAAATGGAAAATCTGGGAAATGCAGATACGAATTAGAAGCAGAAAGATGATCACACGAGCAAATAAGTTTGAAATATGATTCAGACCTGGGTTTTATAGGCAACTGGAAGGAGTATGAAACATTCGCGTTGATAATCGAAGAGACAGGCGTTAAAACCCAGAAAAGATGCTTCGAAAACATTGAGAGACTCTTGAAATCACTCGAACGCCGACTTCGGCCTTTGGCGAACATTATGATAGCGCGCTCTTGACCACTTCGACCGACACGTGGCGAACCCTGTCATGCACGTACAGCGCATTAAATGTTCGACGTCTTCTCGAGCCAACCAAGCGTCTCGAAATATTTTTGGCGGGAATTCAAAAATTTTCCCGCCCAAATGCAAAAAAAAAAAAAAAAAAAAACGAGTCCTCGTATACTAGTCAACATGTTTTGAAAGGTTGATCCATTCTTCAGAAATACATAAAAATTTCCATGAGTCTTCCAGACCAGGAAATTGGGGGGTAACTGTTGGATCATGGATCAACCTCCTAAAAGCCCAACTGGCACTGAGCCGGGTTGGAGCCCACGACCGCTTCCTCGCCCACAAAGATCTCGAGGCTTAAGGGTCCTGTGTTCTCGAATTCGAGGCCCCACGTCCGAGACCTTCTCCAAAGACATAGGCCTCAAATTCGAAGCCTCCGAGACCCAAGGGTCCTAGACTCTCAATTGAGGCCCTGATTCAAATCTTCCCAAGATCGATTACCAATTCGAGGCCTCCGAGACTGAAGGTCTGGGCTCTCAATTCGAGGAATCCACGCCAAACACCTAAGAACCCGGGAATCACCAATCAATTCAAAATTCAAATGACAATCGCTAAATCCTATCTTGATCTCCGAAGATCAAGGAACGAGTAATCGCTTAGATTCCGATAACAAATCGCCTCATGAAATCGAAGAACCAATCATTAGCTAGGCATGTCACTCCATGCCTATATAATACAAGTCCCCATCACATGCAAAGGTAAGGCAACTCTAGCACATTTCAAGCTTTAGTTGTTTCTCACTTTCTTTACAACAGTTCACTGACTTAGGCATCGGAGTGCCCTCGTCGGCTCACCCCCGGCCTCTCTTCAACCCTATTGTCTTTCTTTTGTGCAGCATTTGTACACGGAGCAGTCAACCCAAGAATCCGCTACTAAATGGAATCTGCATCAACATATATATATATATATATATATATACCTTTTAATTTTTCTTTCTTTTTACCTTATATTTTTTTGTTCTTAGGAATTAAGAGGGGGGGCAGGGCATGGCCTATACCATTCCAAGGCTTAATAGCCCATTGATCAGCTCTTGCATGTTTAAAATATATATAGAAAACTACATTTTTATCATACAACTATCACACAATACTAACTTAGGAATCCAAACAAACCCTTGGAGGCTTGGATTAGTCTTTGTTAAAAATAAAATAAAATAAAATAAAACACAAAACAAAACAATAAAAAACAAAGGTTAGTTGGCACTACCATTAACATTGTAGGATAAAAATGTGGTATATGTGGTACATAACATTTCTACAAAAAAAATTATTGACTATTAAAACTTACATCAACTTTGTAAGATATTTGTGAGATGTTTGTATAGTAGCATCAGCTAGGTATATATCTGCTTGTTCAAACTATTTAGTGCAAAAAAAAAAACAAAAAATTGTAAAACAAATAAAATAAAATAACAAAATTAAACAGAAACGGTTAAAAAAAAGTTTGTGATAATTAAGATACATGAATTAAAAAATATGATTAATGTTAGCAAATGATAAAGAGGCATTTAGCATATATATATATATATAGCAGCCCGAATTGAAGGTGGAAGAAAAAAGTGTGTCGTTTTCTATTTGCCATGGAAATTATAGTGGATGGACACCCATTTCCAGCCTCCCCACTAGTTAAAACAATTACCCAAGAAAGAGAGTTGTTATCTAAGCTAGGCATGCGTGTTGACAACATCACCCACCACTATGCGTCTAACCCCATCCTTTTGCTAAACTCTCCATACTCCATAATTCTTTCTTTTTCCATCCCTCTAGCCAACATTTCTTCTCCTTTTTTTCCTCCAACTTGGCCTCACTCCCTCTCCAATTTACAACTCCGCCATCAAACCCTTCCTTTCCGCCATTAATTAATAATTGTTGAGAAATCATCATGTTACCATTCCTCTTGTGATTCTCTCAACGTTCTCTCAGTCTTCATGTTTTCTTGAAAACAATATACATGCATGTAGGATCTGGAGAGCCGTAACATTTCTCTTTATTGTTTTCTGCATGCTTAAATTATTGATATATCACTCCACCTTTTTTTTTTTAATGATGAGTAACCCCTTCAAAGCATGGCTATTTTTATATCCACTCTCATTGGTTAAATTTCAAACCTGTGCAAAGTATCATCTCTATATGAATTGAATAAGATTCCAATTTCACAAGCGAACATGACCCAAAAATATTATTTATGCTTTACAAATATTTGGAGGATTTTGGGGCATATCCAACTTATTGGTGCTGAAAAAACCAACGTTGGGTGATCAGCAAAGCTGGACCACCACATTCCGTGGAGAATTACATAAAGCCAAGTGCAAAAGTCAAAGTGAATAATGGCATATATGGATGCTACAGCCTTATTGGACTGGTCTTGAATTCGATCTCCGTTCTGGCTCTTCCATCCTTAATTAAGATATATATATAATTAAGTCATATTTTAAATATATTTTATAATATGAAGAAATACATTCTGTTTCATGCCAATATTTCTTCACAAGTTTATTAATTAGTTCTTTTACTCGAAAATAAGGAAACAAATAATACTAATTCAAATCTCCTTCTCTCATTTTCTTTCCCTTTTGTGAGTATGTAAAAAAAAAATCTAATTGATGTGTGCAACTCATTATTATTTAAGATTGTTGTTAAGGGTACTATAATTTTAACTATAATGTTTTTCACAAACTAATGTGACCGTTCATAATTTAAAATGACTTAAAAAATTAAAAATTTGACTTATCAATGTAATTAATTTGTAAATGACTTGTCAAATATATACTCTTATTTATTAGTGAGGCATGATAAAAGCACAACTTTTTGGCACAATGTTTTCCAATTTTCTCTTATGTGGTTATTTTAAAAAATAAATAAATAAATTTTGAAGCAATAACATCCTATGTGGTCCTTTTTTTATTTGATCTTTCTTTTTTTTTTAAAAAAAAAAAAGTTGTATTTCTCTTCATAATAACGATCATTTTTAAAAAATTAAAAACAAAATGCCCATTTTTTGAAGAAAAATATCATTTTTTTTAAATAAAAAAATACCAAATAATAATAAATAAAAAAAAGACCACATAGAATGTTATTGCTTCAGGAAAATAATTTTATTTTTTATTTTTTTATTTCTAAATTAACCGTACATCAATTTGTAAAAATACTTATATTTAAAGCTATAATACTCCAAGCATTTTTCATTATTTACTATATGCATAATATCTTAACAATATTATATATTTGGTGCTAATAATTGGTGTTTTCGTCCTTGTTTCTTGTTTTTTGACTTTCTTTTTAAAAAAGCAAAAACTAAAAGTCTGCATGCGAACAGGCCTATTAAATTATTAGAACTCTGGTTGTTGAAACTTTAATTTGTTTGGTGCAGAAAATTCTCATGAACGAATTTGAGAACTAAGATCTATGATAAGAAGAAGCCAGTGGATTGGAGAATGATTTCTACTGGGAATTTTTCGGATGGTTTATACGCAAACGACTATTTTATTAAAAGAAATGAATAGTTTTTATTGAGAATGAAGGAAGATGGAATGAGACATCCTTGGAACGTACCGTACGCATCGAACTCAACAATCCCATGTATCTGGCAGTGATGCACGCATTTCTTTGAAAAAGAAAACTTCAGATCTTTGGTTGTGAATCATTGATTGAGATGCCTTGAAATTAAGTTGTCCAAATTTCATGAAATTAGACCCACAATCTCTTGTAATTGTAATGATGCAAACATTTCATTGAAAATGAAACCTAAGATCATTTTTGGTTGCTAATCATGGATTAGGATCTCCTAAATTTAGGCTATCCAAATTTCTCCACAACCCCATGAAATTGTAGTGATGCAAATATTTCTTTTAAAAATGAAACTTAATTAAGATCTACTGGTTGTGAATTGTGGATTGGGATTGATCCCATCAAATTTGGTTAATGGAATTTTTCTAAAATTCAGCCTAAGAGACAAGAGTTAAGGGTTCACTTGCCCTAGGTAGGTGGGCCTTATGAGATAGAGTGGATCGTCTTAGACGTCGACTGTGGAGCGTAGTAGTATATTACGATCTTAAGTATTGTATATGACTTAAATACAATCTTAATCATGTACGTATATAAGTTTTTAGACACCCTCTCCTTACAAATAATTAAAAGCATGTTTAAGATTGTATTCGAGAAATAAAGTTTTTAAATCAAAAAGAGCTTTTGGACAAAGGCTTTATTTTTAAGCTTTTGCCAAAAATGCGTTTTAACCATTTTTAGCCTTTTTGGACCATTAATTAAACGTGTTTTTAATTTTTTTTATCAAACGAGTATTTTTTTCTTCAAACGGGTTTTTTGGGTGTTAAAAGCACTTTTAGACCCTTCAAACATAATCCCAAACAGATCCTAAGTTATATTGTTTATTAAAGGAGACCGTACATTTTTTTTATACTTAGCTTACCATTCAAGAATATATTGTAATCACTTAATAGAAAATTATTCATTTTTCTAAGTAGTACATCCATACAAGCAATCCTAGAACGTTAACTGGCCAGTGATTATTTAGGGGGAAAAGGAAAGGTACGTTAAATAAACACTTGCCATCGATTGTTTGCCATGTATTTTCACTCTTTTTATTTATTTTTTTTTTCATTTTAATCTTGGTTTATAATTTATGGTTAATTCTGATGAGGATTGAGATGGTGTAATCAATTATGTCAGCATGATGGATACACCTCTCTCTCTATATGAAAGAAAAACGACACATGCAGTTCCTTTTTGGCCTACAAAGAGAATATCACTGTTTTATTTTATTTCATTTTCATATTTGTTTATGGTTCTGATAATGATAGTAAGATGGTGTAATCAATTATGTCAGCCTGATGAATCCAACTCTCTCTCTCTCTCTCTCTCTCTCTCTATATATATATATATTTAAAAACAAAAGAAAGAAAAACGACCCATGCCACTTTCTTTTTGGCCTACAAAGGACCCCACTAAGTTGATAATTAAGTTCAACATATAGATTTGTTCCTTTTAATTTGTTTGTACTACTCATGCATATATGTTTTCTTCAAACCAAAGCATCAAAAATCTTTCAATCTTTTCTAATCCTACCTCCGCAACTTCAACATATAAAACAATTTGCCGTTCGGATTATTGGCAATTCAATCAGGTTAGTAAAAGCTCAATCAAATTTCTAACGATCTAAACAACAAAATTACTGAAAATCTACATCGACACCACCTTAATTTCTTCAAAGTTCAAATTGGGGTTTGGTTGTGAACCATTAGTTCTAGGGTTTTATTTTATTTTTTGTCTCATTGGTGATGTGGATCCAACCCTCTATTCTGGAAGAAGAAAGATTCTTTTATATTTTCTGTTGTTGAGGTTGGACTATTTGTGTATGAAGAACTCAGAAAGGGAAAGGCAATTATTACACATATGGTTTGAAAAACACTCTATTCTTTTCTCATTCTCTCAGGCTGATTCGATTTTTCCTCCAACATTCCCTCGCTTTTTGCGTCAAGAGGGTATCCTGGTCGGCATATGTGGCGGACGAGACCGCGACACTTGCTTCCCCACTGGTTGGACGGCACCGCCGAGTAGATTTCTCTTCGTTCTCTATCTTCTTCTCTCTTGACTTGAGAGAGTAAAGGATCATTATAAGAAATTATGATGCCTTTTTAACTTTAATCACGCTTTACATTCTCCATAAAGTGCCACGTATCTTGCAAATTTTATCTTTGTCCACTTCGGGGGATAATTTGCCAATAGTTTGACTAAAAAATTGTAGATTCTCAAATTACGTAATTTTGACTACTTTTAGGCAGAAATGCTTAAAAAATACCACCTATTAAAAATGTGGTATGTAACGATTGAAAATTAAGTATACTTTCATCAAGTTCTTGCTCTCTATGTTGTGAAAAAGCTTTAGGTCAAAAATTGTTTTTTGATTTTATGAATAAGAAACATCTCTATAAAAGTGAAAAATAAATTCTTTTTAGTTACCTCAATTAACACGCCACATTTTTAATATGTTGCATTTTTCAAGTGTTTTGATGCTTAAAAATATCATAAATTACGTGATTTAAGAATATACAATTTTAAAGAAATTATAAGGGATTCTAATCCGAAATTGTTGGTGATTTTATCACTCTTCTGGAACTCAGAAAGCATAGTATTCAAAGAAATAATATTTGGATTAGTCAAATTCTCAAATATATTTCCAAAGTATAATACATAGTTGTCAAAGAATTCGAATCTTAATGCGCAAAACAAACCTAGAGTAAACAGCGAACTCGTGGATTTGGCACCCATGTTTTTCACACTTGTTTCTTCTTCCTTCAATACCACAACATAGCTCTGGTACCACTTGAAAATGGTGACATCTACGGTGAGGGTGTTGATCTCATGGGAGACATCCTCTTGATGGAACATAAAGTGTATTAAACCAGCTACCATTGTGATGAGGATATGGCTAGCACGAGATCATGGAATGCGGATCCAATTCATGTTCCCATTGGTCCAGTTACAAGGGCACGTGCCAAGAAATTTCAAAATGCATTAAGTGGGTTGATTCAAGGGATTTGGGGTCAAGCGAGCACGTGGAGGCCCATTGATGGTGATGAACGAAATCTCCAACCCTTAACAAGTGTGATTCAAGTCCAAGAAAATCAAAATGGCAAATTGGGAGCTGATTTAGGATTGAAATGAATTGTTTCTTTCTTGTTGCACAATTTTAGGCTGAAATGTTAAGGAATTAAAGTCAGATTTGACTTCCTTAAATTGAGGCTAAAATTACTTGCAAATTGGGAGCTGATTTAGGACTAAATTGATTCTTTTTTGCTGCACAATTTTAGGTTGAAATATTAAGGAATTAAAGTCATATTTGACTTCCTTAAATTGAGGCCAAAATTATCTTAGTTTAGGAATATTTATTTTGAACTTTCCTTTTTTTTCGTTGCCTTAAGCACGTTTTTAGGAATTATGGTTACAATCTTTGGGATTTCTAAGGCTGATCTTTTGTGGCCATAATATTATAAATTGTACTATTTCCATTCAATAAAGGGTAGTTGTTTCATTCATAAAAATTGAGAGTAATTTCTCTTTTGTTCTCTGAGAACTTATTTGAACTTATCAGATTTCTCTGTGGCATTCATCCTTGACTTATCAATCAAGTATTCCATCCTTGATTGTGGCGTCCTCCTTTATACCAAGGTTCACATCTCTTTATAGGTGTTGGGTCGTGGTTTTCCATCTGAACTTGAGTTTAGAACGGTCTTAGGCAGCAATCTTGATACGGGATTCGTTACAACTAGACAGGGTTCGTATCACATTGCATCTACAAATAACCCTTAAAATGATGCAATGGTGTCTCTTTGTAACCGGTGTAACTCTTGGTAAGAGTTGTATCTATTTAACATATAACTCTTCAAAGGATTATGTTTGTTTACCTCGTTCAAACATATGATATGATCTCCTAAAATTTTATAGATACTTAACGATATGATCACCTTTTTTTTTTTTTATATGTCCACGTAAAGGTGAGAAGAGGAAGATTTGAACTTGTGACCTCCGCTTCATAAGGCGTGGTTCACAGCCGATTGAACTATCTCTTAGGGACGATATGATCACCCATTACTTTCCTTTGTAAATCACAAACTTTTTACCAAAGATTTGCGCAAGATAGTGTATTTTCAACACTATCAAATTACAAAGTCTTATAGGTCAAATAAATAAATAAATAAATAATCACGAGTCGTACAAGTAGCAAGTCTTGATAGTTTCATCGAAGAAGATCCTTGCCTCATATGGTGTGAGTTTTGAACTCAAGAATTAGGGAAAAATAGAAACCCAGTCCTTATATAGTCATATTGATTTGCAATATGTTACATGTGGTATAAAAATGTTTTGGAAGCTCCATGTGGTTTGCAAAAATAAAAAATAAGTCTCTACACCCAAATTCCATCCAATTTTTTTGACAGAAATCATCAAATAACACGCATCTTATGGTTACACGTCATAATCTAATTGGTGTTGATGTGACATTTGATAGTTTCTATTAAAAAATTAAACATAAGTTGGGTGCAAAGACCTATTTATTATTTTTGTATACCACGTGAAACTCTCAAAACATTTTTACCAGAGGACTCTTTAGTAATAGAGTCTAACATAGAAGCAAATCAATTTAACCACAAAGACTGATTTTACGTTTTTTCCCCACGAACTAAAAATGTAAAGTTGAATAGAGTACTCTATCTTGTATTTTCATCAAGGGCACTTTTATGATCACGTTCAAAATATCATTTTCGTTCATGTCACTTCGATTGTCTCATGGAACATGGATTAGCTACTCACTAGACTCAAGTTAAAGAGTGGAGAGATTTAATTAAGTTTGGATCTCACGCTCATGATAGTTTTTTTTTTTTTTTAAGCAAATAAGGAAAGAGCTACAGGGAAGGATCTTTCCTACTTCTAATCCAAACGGAAGAAGTGAGAGAAAATAAACATGGGGTGGACTCCCCAACAACAAACCCAACTAGTAATAAGTAGTGCAAATATAAGAACAAATACTAGATCCAATCCAAGGATCGAACAGAAGGCAATTGTAATTGCCAGTGATTCAAAAAAAATCATAAGCAAGCCGGACCTATCCCAAGGCCGCACAAGGCGGTGTTTGAAACCATTTAATTAAATTTCCGCCAACAAATGGTATCAATACCAGTGAGGTAACGACTTGTAGATTTCCAATCAAGGCATCAAGAAAAGTAATCAAACTTCTACGTTAGCCTGCAGGAACTTTTCCATTGCCAATCAATGCATAGAGCTTCACAGGAAGAAATGGTATTCTTTGTAGTAATAATAGCAAGACCTGCAAGCATAAAGAGTATATTCTGACAAAGAGAAGACCTACCACAAAACAGGCATCATATATGGAGAGAATTTATTGTAACCATATTATAAACAACTACAGCAATGCATGCTTTTTCTGGGCTGTTACATTAACTTAAAAAATTCAACAACCATCTCTTCAGAAAGACAGGCATTAGGAACATGCTAAACAAATGAAAAAAAGAAAGCAAAACAACAAAGAAATAGGAAATGGAGCAAAAATGGACTGTAAAAGTCTCTTGACTCCCTTGCGGAATGGAACAAAACTCAGGTAGACCAACTACAGCAGTGATCTTAACCCCCGGGGCAGGGTGAAGAAAAGAAAGGAATACAGAGATGGTAACATTGTTAACTAGGGTAGATTTCTCCTAAACAAGGTTGTCCCGGGGACCACAAGCAATTATCTTCAAAAGCAAAAGAGCAGGATCACATTGTTGAATAGTCTAGTGCTTGTAATTAGGGTTGTCACGGAGACCAAGTTTAGAAAGAACCAAGCAGTACGAATCCCAGTCAGTTCTTCGGAGATACTTCAATAGCCTCTTCCTCCTCTGCACCATTCCTATAAGACCCTTTCGAGAATGCTTATCCTACAGCATTATGATACAAAAATCGATTAAATAAGTAGACTTGTTACCAATCTTATTGATTGTATTATTGTTGTCATTATGATTATTACTATTAACTTGTGACTAGTTCAAAATGTCAAACTGGTCTATACAATGCACAGAAATAACAAGGGATAGAGTTTTCTTCCAATTTGGGTTTTAAGAATTTCCTTAAACGTAGTTTATAAAATTGCATGTCCTTTAGCATAAGAACACCTGATTTGAATTGACAGTAACATTCACTAGAGTCCAATGTGCCATGCATGAAGAAAATTTGACAATGGCAGTAATCATGCATTACAGAACACTACAATCCAAAATAATTTAATTATGGAATATAGTTATTCAAATTCAAACCCTAAAACGCAAACCCAATCTTTTCGAGTAAAAACCATCTTCAAGTTTTCCTGCTCAATCAAAATCCTTGAATAATTTCTTTTTTACATACGTCCACCCAATATTGATCAATCAATTTTGTTAATTCTGCAAGTATTTTCGTTTTCTTTTAGCATTCCAAAGGCAAATAAAACCAGACATTAATTTGTGTAACTGTGCTCCATACACAATCCACATGAATTGTGAACGAATAGACATGGTTTAAGACGCATGAAGCATGAGTGTAACCCAGTTAGGTTTTAAATTTTCTGAGAATGGGAAACATCTTCAGGCGTTATAAATACAGAATACCATATATTTCTTGTATTAATGATTTGGGCGAATAAAAAATATTAAATGTGCACTCTAAACCAAAAACTACTCAATTTTTTTCAAAGCAATACAAAATATTCTTTCTTTTTTTCCCATATGTGACCTCTCTCTCTCTCTATACAGAGATGCAAACAAATTTTCTTTCTCCATCTACATGGTTCAATTTGCATCTCCCTATTGATCACCAAAGATGAGTATTTTGATGTGGTTTTCCTAGTTGGAAGCTTTGGACAGAATAAATTCGCAAAAAAATAAGTAGCAAAACTTTTGGGAAAAGGATTATACGCAAAAGATTGCAAAATTAGAGTTTGCTTTCTCTCTCTCTCTCTCTCTCTATCTACAGAGATGCAAACAATTTTTCTTTCTCCATTACATGTTCAATTTGCATCTCCCTATTGATCACCAAAGATGAGTTAAATTTTGATGTGGTTTTCCTGGCTGGAAGCTTTGGACAGAATAAATTCGCAAAAAAATAAGTAGCAAAACTTTTGGGAAAAGGATTATATGCAAAGATTGCAAAATTTGAGTTTGCAGACTAATGACAAATCCAACTAAAGCGCATTCATTTGCACTCAAAACGTAGAAGCATGCAATCCCTTTAGGCATGCTGTAACTTTACTCTTAATACAAGGTAACCAGCAGTTGGCAAGCAGAGGCATCTGAATAGCAGCCACAAGGCAGTCCAACATGTCTTCTTCTTCTTTTTTCTGCTACCCATCCAAACTCAATCCTTTACGACCTAAGCAAATGCCAGGAGACAAGGTGATGGCCCATGATTGAAGAAATTTGGCTAGCTGCCCCCCCTCCTCTCTTCTCGTGGAAAACATTACACATGACTAGCAAGTGCATGAGACAATTTGAAGTGACTAACTTGCCCTTATTTGTGTGGAAACTATGATCATCCTAGAGAATTAGTTCCACATTGGGAAGATGAATTGCGCACGCTAAGAACATGTATATGATTGTGTTTAAAAAATAGAGCTTTTAAATCAAAAAGTGTTTTTTGGCCATTTTTAGGCTTTCTAGACCCTTAAAAGCGTTTTTACCAAACGAGTTCTTTTTTTCTTCAAACAGAATTTTAAAGTATTAAGCGCACTTCTAGGCCCTACAACATAATCCCAAACATGCCCTAAGTGGCTGGGTTATGAAGGTGCTTATGAGTGTTATATTGGTTCCTTATTAGGTGAGATTAGGCTTTATAAATGATTTGAGAAAGCTCTAATTGTAACTTGACTACTCAATAGAATGCTAAGGTGTTGTTAGCAAACAGATTGAAGATAGTGCCTTCATTAAGGGTAGGCAAATTCTAGATCCTATTTTGATTTCTAATGAATGCCTTGATAGTAGGTTGAGATCTAGGGAGCTAGGGGTGATTTGTAAAATGGATCTATCTTCAATCTATATTTGGACTTATAATTTCTAATTATAAGCTTTATCTATGATAAAGCTTATGATCATGTGAACTGGGATTTTCTGCTGTATTTGCTTAGGAGGTGTGGTTTTGAGGGGACATGGTGCTTTTGGATAGAACATTACATTTCTTCGGTGCGATTCTCAATTTTGGTTAATGGTTCTCCAAATAGTTTTTTTAGTAGTTTTAGGGGCTTGAGACAAGGGGACCCCATTTCTCTTTTGTTGTTTGTCTTTGTGATGGAGACTTTGAGCAAGATGATCTCTGCTGCAGTTCATGGGGGACTATTAGAAGGATTCAAAGTCGGTAATACTACTTTCTCACATCTTTTGTTTGCCGATGACACCTTGATTTTTTGCAATACTATGCCTGGCCAGTTACATTATTCACGGAGTGTGTTTTTGTTGTTTGAAGCTACCTCCGAGTTGAAGGTTAACTTGGCCAAGTCAATTTTAATACTGGTGGGGAATATGGATCAAGTGGGAATGTTTACCGGTATCTTACGGTGCGGGGTTGCCTCTGCCAATGAAGTATCTTGGTCTTCCATTGGGGGCCTCTTATAAGGCCAAGCATATTTGGGATGGCATTATCGAGAAGCTAGAACATCGGTTGGCCGGTTGGAAAAGGTTGTATTTGTCGAAGGGTGGTAGGGTCACCCTTATTAAGAGCACCCTGGCTAATTTGCCCACATATTAGTCTCTCTTTCCTATCCCGATGAGTGTTGCTAAGCAAATTGAGAAGTTACAATGCAATTTTTTATGGGGTGGAATAAGTGAAGAGTTCAAGTATCACTTGGTGAATTGGTCGAAGGTTTGCACTCCGATCAAGGAGGGAGGGTTGGGTATCAGAAATTTAATGGTGTTCAACCGCGCTCTTTTAGGGAAATGGTTGTGGCGCTATGGGATTGAGAGAGATATTTGGTGAAGAGTGGTTGTAGATTCGAAGTTTGGAAGCTTATGGGACGGATGGTGTTCTCTTGAGCCTAGAGGAGCTTTTGGGGTGGGGTTGTGGAAGAATATCAGGAAATGGTGGGAGACTCTCAAAGGCTTTACTAGACGTGGCGGGGAATGGGATTAGGATTAGCTTTTGGAATGATTTGTAGTGTGGAGATACTGTTCTCAAGGTAGCTTTTCCAGTTTTATTTGGTATTGCTTGTGCGAAGGATGCCTTAGTTGCAGCTAATATGGAGGTGTTGGGTGGTTCCAAGCAGTGGAATGTAGGTTTTTCTAGAGAAACACATGATTGGGAGTTAGAAGTCTTTGCCTCCTTTTTGCAGGTATTGCATTCAATCAGAATAAGACGAGGGTGTGAAGATAGCTTGGGGTGGATTTCCTCCAAAAGAGGCCCCTTCAAGGTCAAGTTCCTCTTTTACTCCTTGGCTTGTACTGAAGGTAGGAGTTTCCCCTAGAAGTGTGTGGCGGACACAAGCTCCTCCGAGAACAGTCTTTTTGAGTGGTCAACAGCTCTAAACAAAATTTTGACCTTAGATAATCTCATAAAGTGACGTTATTGTGATAAACAGATATTGCATGTGTAAGAAAAGCAAGGAGATGGTGGATCATCTTCTTCTTGATTGTGAGGTTGCCCTTCTGCTTTGTGGAATGCCATCTTTAGTCAGTTTGGGATGGCTTGGGTGATGCCTAGACGGGTATTCAATTTGTTCGCCTGTTGGTGATCTTCTGAAAAGCGGAGGAGTGCCACGGTCTGGAAGATGGTGCCTACGTGCCTCCTTTGGTATTTTTGACCGGAAATGAACAATGAGTGCTTTGAGGACTTGGAAAGGTCCCTGGAAGACATTTTATCCTCTTGTTTTCATACTTTGTATCTTTGGACCGTAGCATATATGTCCCCGTTGTCAATTAGTTATGATGATTTTCTTGCTCGCTTTTCTTTGTCTAGTTAGGTGATCCTTTTGTATACTCATTGTGTACTTTGGGGCACCTTACACTTTTAATAAGACTAGTAATTACTTATCAAAAACAAATTGTAACTTGACTAATTATTTTGAAATGATAACGCATATGTGACTAGCGTTTTCTGCAAATCATTACAAATGATATCAAAGTAACCTAGAAATACCATGTGGCACTAAGGAACTGCATGGCATGGCCATAACGAGAATATCAGGGATTTTAGTGGGGGAGATTGTGTCACCCCATAAATTAGTTCCACATAGGAAGGAAGAATTGCGCACAATGAGTGGCTGGAATATAAAGTGCTCATAAGCGCTAAGTGCCACATTAATTCATTACTAGATGAGACCGTGTTTTATAAATGATTCTAAGAAGTTTCAACTGTAATTTCACTAGTCATTTTGGATTGATAAAGCAAATATGGCTACCACTTTCTCCAAGTCGCTACAAAAACACATTGTTTTAAGGGGAAAAAAAATCGGGGGGGGCTCTCTTCTGTCAGGGGGAGGCAGCAAGGCCACCCACTCCTCTCTTCTGTTAGGGGTGACCACGGGGCCACTCTTCTATTGGGGTGGATGTGGCCACAACTCCTCTATTTGGGGGTATTTTTGTCTCTTTTCAATGGGGGCAGTTTTATAATTTTCTATTTTAAATTGGGGGTATTTTTGACAAAAAAACAGTTCATATGCACGTGATTGGCACGTGTCTCGTTTCCATCTAAAAATAAAGGCCAAATTTGACACAAGGAGCAACTCAAAACATTCTAGTAGTTTATAGCTCTGAGTTAAAGTGAGTCACAGTTTAGATGCCTAAGTGCAATTGAGGTGATAGTTTGGAAGGCAAAGTGTAATTCACTCGAGAAATTTACTTATTATTTATTATTGATTTATTCTAAAGTTTGCATCAAACTACACAGACAATCATACTCAAGACCTTCATGAAAGAGACTAAGAGAAAGATGTAAACATAATATGTATGAAATTAATGAAAGGAAGCAGATAAAAGAAATGATATTGAGGGTCTAGAACAGGATCCTCTCCATTTCAAATGAAATGGATAATATCCATTCAGTGTAAAATAAGGGGTAGTATTGTCTTAAAATTAAAGTTGAACGACTAAATTTACAATATTACCCCTCGTTTTACACTAAATGGATATTATCCATTTCATTTGAAATGGAAATGGAGAGGATCCTGTTCCGGACCCTCAATATCATATTGTCTTAAAATTAAAGTTGAAGGACTAAATTTACAATATTACCCATCATTTTACACTAAATGGATATTCTCCATTTCATTTGAAATGGTGAAGATCCTATTCTGCAGACAAGCAAGGCACTTATCAAGGAAATTTATTGTGTTTGACATTGTATCAGACCATGTAATGTACCATTCAGACATCATGTTATACTCAGAATATCTATGGCATGCCTAGACACGTGTGTGCAAGAACTTGTCCAAAATGTACACGCAAATTGTGTCACACCATGTCAAACGCTGTTCAGACATCCTGTTAGACTCAAAATTCCTCTTAAAATGCCTAGATGTACATGTACAGAGTGTGTGCACATGCACATTCATGCACACAAATGCCCAAACAACGACCTTCATTAAGCAATTAAAAGAAAATTGAAATCCAATAACATAAAGGACACTCGAATTGAGTGCAACCAATGTCATATTTCCTATCCAGAATATAAAAGGCAAGGCCTTAAAAAAATATCAGCTACAACAACCTAAACTATGTTGGCTAACTCAACATGCCCCATTATTTAGAAACAAAATACAGGTAGCTAACTATCTCTTTATAAGGAGCAAAAGTCAATTTCTTGTTCAATTATTAGTATTGGTATTACCCCCAACTAGAACTATAAAAACTATGTAGTCAAGGAACAGAAAGTGTTCACACTGCAAAGTAGAGAACTAAGGTTAAGTTTGATAAGCAGAATGGCTATTCCATTAGGATAAGGAATAGTTTTTAGTGAGAATTGAAGAATGTGGAATGAAATAGCCTTAGAATAGTCATTCCATCATGGCAATGGGAATGGTTATTCTAAGTGTCAGATCCTTATCATATACTCTAACACCAAGGCTATTCTACTCCACCTTCTTCCATTTCTAATAAAAGCTATTCTTCTCTCAAAAAAAAAAAAAACTATTCTTATTTCTAACGATAGTCATTCCATGCACCAAACATAACCTAAGTACTAATACAATGAACATCATCTAATACCATAGACCGAATTAAACAGGTTCTTGGTTCGATTGTCACCTTTTTGTGTAAAACTGTAGATAGATGCTTGATCTTAGTTGTGAGTTGGGCCACTGCAAAGAAATTAGAGATAGGATGTAAATAATCCTTGGCCAGAAGAAGAAACCAAAAAAAAAAAAAACACACTACTGTATGTATGGAAAGACCAAGGGTAATTGAAATTTTCACTTCTCACAAGCATAAAGAACAAAGTTGCTTATTGCAACCAACGAAGAGCAAGAGACCATAAGATTGTAGAACATTAACATAATATTTCAGGGATTTGAATAGCTCAAAAATAATTTTATGACACCATTGCGTATGTAAACATTTTTTTGATGAATATTAATAATTTACTAAGAGCATCTCCAGCAATAAAAGTTACTTTAGCTATTGAAAAAGTACAACCTTTTACTTTAGCTACTGTTTTTTTACTATACACTCCAACAAATCCTTTATTTTACACTTTACTTTGGTTTAAATATTATTTTTTATTCTTTTTTTTTTTTTTTGGCCAACACTTGATCAAAGGAAAACAAACGCATGTATCATACAAACACTGTTTCAATAAAGACCAGAAGAAGAGAAAGAGGGAGAAAAAAGAGAGATATGTGACTTTCAGTTAGAAGAGAAATTTTTGGCTGAGGTGAGGAATCAGTGAGAGAAGAAGAGAAAGAGGAGGGCCTATGAATTTTCTCTATCGCTTATTCCCATCCTCGTAGTTGTTGGTAACCAGATTGAGAAAATTCGTAGGGATTTTTTGTGGGGTAGAGTTGGTGACAACTTCAAATTATATCTAGTCAGCTGGTCTAAAATTTGTTCTCTGATTTGCTCTAGTGGTTTAGGGGTTAGAAATCTCATTCAGTTTAACCGAGCTCTCTTGAAAAAATGATTATGGCAATTTGCCATAGAGAGAGGCTTTGTGAAGATCGGTGGTGAAAACCAAATATTGTAGCATGAGGGCAGGATGTAGTTCCAAAGAGGTTGTTGGGCTCTTCGAAGTGCAGGTGAGGAAAAACATTAGGAGGGGCTGAGGTTTTCTCCAGATTTGTCAAATATGAGGTGGAAGACAGATTTAAGATCAAGTTTCGGCATGATTTTTGGTGTGTGTACCATCCCCTAAAGGCATCTTTTTTGGAATTGCTTAGCATTGCTCGTTGTAAGGAGGCTTTGGTGGCAGATCATATGCAGTTTTTTATCAACAATATTCAGTGGAATATTTCTTTTACCAAACCAGTGCATGATTTGAAGGTGGACTTGTTCTTTAATCTTTTGTACTCTCTCAGGTTGAGACAAGGAGGCGAGGATAAACTAGCTCCCCGTTTTCTTAGAAGAGCATTTGGAGAAATGAGGCTCCTTCAAGGCTAGTTATGCGGACATCGGCAATGGGGAAGAGTTTAACATTGGATAACTTGAGAAAGAGGCATGTCATAGTGGTGGATTGGTGCTACATGTGCAAGAACAGGAAGACCATGGATCACCTTCTTCTCCATTGTTAAAAGTGGCTAGAGATTTGTGGGTTTCAATCTTCCCTCTTTTTAATGTTGAGCGGGTCATACCTAAAAGGGTGGGGGAGTTGTTGGCTTGCTGGAAAGGTCAGTTGGAAGCCAGCACATTTTAGAAGCTTGGAATATGGCTCTTATGTGCTTAATGTGGTGCATTTGATGGCTCTTATGTGCTTAATGTGGTGCATTTGGATCTTCGAAGATTGTGAGGGATTGGTGTTTGAGTTAAAAAGTTATGTCAATCTCCCTATGCATGGATCGTGGCATACAATAGTGCTGATTTTTCTATTTTTACTAAATGTTTGGACTTGTGTTATTCTATTTTTTCCTAACTGAGGGTCTCTCTTGTGTACTTCCTAATGTCTTCGTTATTCATAGATTCACCATAGCAAATAACATATGTATTGAATTACATATCAAGTTTGAAAAATCTTTTTTTACAGTTCTTAATGTCCCTCTCCTATAATATGTTTGAAACATACAGGGATAGTATTCAAAATAATAAGGGAAAAAAAAAATCAGTCATTGTGGTTTAGCAGATTTGCAACTAGCTCCATATGGTATCAAAGATTCAAAATGAACTCAAAGGTCCCTAAGGTATGTCAAAAAATAATAATTTATTATAGTCAAATTTCATTCACTGAATTAACATACTCCATTAGTGAGACAAACTTAAATAGGACACGTGTTACAATTTTATTGGTTCTAACATGTCACACTAACGAAATTTGGTAAGTCAATAGACAAAATTTGACTGTAGAGAATAAAATGTTTTTTTGGCATATCACATGGACCTTTGAGTTCATTTTAATACCACAGGAAGCTAATTGTAAATCAAGTAAGCTAAAGGAATTGGTTTTGCATTTTTTTTCCACACAAAAAAAGGGTACAACAAACAGAACAAGGAAAAAAAAATAAGGCTGGACAAATTAGATGAAAGTGGAGACAACCTGTCTACATTTTTGTGGAATTAGTTATACCATGAGCATGTCAAAACAAGTTTGGATGCATGTATCATAGAAAGATAATCAGAAACAAGCAATCTCAGAATGCAAAGTGTAATGGAAGTAAAATGAAAACCCCTTTACCTTGAACACGTGCAGATCCACAATCTGACTCCGACATTTTAAATTCATCTCTAACTTTTGCAAGCTCAATTTTCAGTTTTTCTGTAGAAGACATATTATCCGGATGGAAATACTGCATTAAACATATTTCAAAAATATTAGAGCATAAAATCTCTTTAAATATTAGAAAGGTTGAGTGACTTCATGTGATATCTACAAACACGCAGGCATCAATAAATTCATACCTGGCACTATTAAGGACGGAATACCCTAAAAAGGACCCTAAGCTTCCGTAACTGATAACAGTACTGTAAGGTTGAGTTACTTCATGTAATAATGGTGTATGCAATTATCATATGTAATGAACTTGCTTCCAGCTCATTTGGGGAAAAATATTCACTGCATGAACGGCAAGAAGCAGAACAGGAATCTACAAGGATACATGTCACTCTGACACTAATTTAGTTCAATTATCAGTAATATCAGACATATTATAATTTCTTAATTTAAAGAATGCAAGAATTGAGTTACAGCTAGACAAAAAGCTTGCATTTAGAGTCTGCAAGAGATCTGTTTCTGACTCATAGACGTCGGCCAGAGATGCCTTTGCATGGTATAAGAGTTTGCATTTAGCTCTTATGAAAGAGTATACCATATAAAATAAGACACAAAAAAATAGACTTAACAGCAAACCCTTCCAACACATGCAGGCTCGAGCTTCATTCTTTTGCATCAAAAGGCAAAGTAGACCTCAAAAGGCACACTAATATTCCAATCTACTGCATTTACTGATGCTACTAAACACATTCTCTTCAAATAAAACAATATGGGTTTTGCGAAACCCTATCACCTTTTTAACAAGCACTGTAAAACACAAGTGAAACTACTACTTACACATACAATTGGTTCTTAAAGAATTCCACATCAAAACATAAGTAAGAACTAAGAATAAAATGTTTAAAAAATATATATTTTTAGGAATGGACTTGGCAGTCTAATTTGTTCTAGGCACTGAATATTTTGTTCAACCAAAAATAGTAGTAAGAATATAGAAAAACAAAGAGTAGGATACTTGCCTTTTCAACTAGCTGCTCCTTCGGAGGTTGCAGCAGAAAGGTTGGAGTTCTGCCTAACTGGCCCAAAATATCGAGTCTCTGGACTGAAAAGTTAAATCTCAATTAATAAATATAGGAGACTATACACGTCATATCCTACTGCAGAAAAACTTAAAGCTGGAAAAAATTAATTAACCACAATTTTTTTGAAGTGAGATTCCACAACTCAAAACAGACATTGAACATGTATATATCAGTATGTAAAAATAAATAAATAAATAAATAAATAAATAAATAAATAAAAATTAAAAATAAATAAAAATAAAAATAAAACTAAATTAAAAAACAATGAGTTGTGATAAGTGCAACAATTTGCCTTAGGGAAAAACCAGGTGACAAACCCAAAAGAGCAAACTTGAGCCTTGTATTAGTCTATTAGATACCTTGGGCTAAATTATTGGTTCAAGAAATTATTTTCCATAATTACAGGTTTAATTTAACAGTAATAAGAAGAAACGAAGCACTGTAGAACCATAATTCAGTTTAAGGGGAATTAAAAGAAGAAAGCAGAAACTATAAATGTTAGATATTTCACTTTTCGCAACCCAGGGAACAAAATTCCTCACTTGATAAAGGCAAGTCCTAAAATATTTCCTGACAAAGGTTATGACTAGTTTTCATACTAAATAACACAGTAGAGAATCCCCAAAATATCTAAGCATCTTTGATACTTTCTAAAACTTTAGAGCAACCAAAGCTCAATTGATTCAGCAACCAGGGCAAAAGATTCTAAATTGTTGTCACACAGTCAAAAGTGGAGACTGATATACCATCTATCATCTTCAAAATCCTATAATTTGATGGCTTAAGGTGGATCCACTTCCAGATGATAACTGAACTGAGATCAGTTAAACAATATTTATCCTATATTCAAAAAATATAGAAAACGCGGCACAAATCTATCAAGTGGAACATAGATATCTACCTAGAAGCCTTTTTTTTAACCTTGTCATCATCTTATTGGGTCCAAAACAATATAACATCTAGCACTCAAAACTTCAGATCCTTTTCCTTCTCCACAATCTCAGCAACAAAACCAGAGGTTGAATTCACTTATCATCAAACATTGGAACATAATATCAAAATAAGCACAATTTAGATACACTACACAAAAATCACTCGCTTAACCAACTTCCAGCCCCTCTCAACAATTCATTATCAAAATCAGACAGGTTAGGTTCACGTAGTCTATCTTTTTAGGGTGTTTTCCGAAGGAGTGCAGTTACATGCTAACATAAAATCAAGTAATCCAAATTACCTTTTATTTTCTTCCCCCAATTTTCCAAAGAACCAAGCAGAGAACTATAATTTCTGATCACCAACCAACCACAACAACTTGCCATTATTTTTAATATTCAATTCCAACTCCCAACTATTCCACACCTGGTGTCCAAATCTCCAGTTCCCTAACTTCCTCAGCAACCAAAACAGAATGCACATTATTCTATCATCCACCATCCAAATAACAAAGCATACTCGGAAAATTAAATTCATCAAATATCATACGAAGCCGCATTACTTACATGAATTTTTCTTGGCATTCTCATCGTTTGACATCTGTAACGTCATCAAGCTCTCCCTCAAATCTCTCATCCGAAACCCGCAAAGTTTCGACTCGGTCTCCTTCTCCTCCATCTCCCTCAGCTTTATCAGCCTCTCATTCAACTCCCCAAGCGAAAACGACGGCTCCTTTTCCTTCTTCCCCTCCGGCCGCAGCTCCCTCAGCTTCTTCCCCAACTGCTCAAAGGTATATGTCCTCAAAACTCCGTCTTCGTCGCCATTGTCTCCCCCTTCCTCTCCCTCTCCTTCCCGAACACAGATGCCGGCAGCATACCCGTCCCACCAATCACCGGACTCGACTCCGTAGACGGCTTCAAGTTAAAACTATTCTTATATTCCGATAATGACATAGGGTGCGCACTCCTCCCCTCATTCTGCGCCGTCCCGGACGACGACGATGACCGTAACCGCCGCAGACTCTCGCGAATCGCTTCAAACGATAACCTGTCGCCGACTTTTCCGGGGCCTGATTCGGCATTGGCGCTGTTCTCGTCGGCTTTCGCAGCCACACTCCGTTTGTAAAGCTCCTGAAACGAGATGTGCTGTGATGATGATAAGGTTGAAGACGCAGAGTTGGGTTCGGTGGGGGGAGGCACAGTGGATCGGAGGCGGAACTCGGAGAGGTTCTTGCGGATTTCTTCGAGGGAAGCGACTTTGGAAGGCTTAGAGAGAGATGGGCTCAAAGGGTTCGTGGGTCTTCGTTGACCTTGTTGTTGTCGTTGTTTGAGGCTGGCTTTGACGTCAGAGAAATGGGAGGAAAAAGAGATTGGGATTGGGATTGGGCAGGGAGGGGGGAGGGGAGGTGGAGGACGGAGACTGGTCGGCGGGGGTGGGGTCAGGAGGGTTTGGGGAGGTGGAGAAGAGGTTGACGAGAAAGGGGTTGTGGAGGGTTCTATGTTTGGGTCTCAGTTGCAGAGCAGCCATGGTCGCTGACGAGAAGTGATGTCGTTTTGGGGATTTAGGGTTTGGGAGCTGAAAAGGATAGAAGTGAGGGTTTAGTGTGGGACCCTGCAGGAACCGAGTTCGGTGGTTATGGGGTTGATGACGACGATGATGATGGTGATGAGCAGAAATGGTGGGGGCCGGGTTTGGGTTTCGGTTTGGGGTTAGGGTTAGGGCATGAGCCACCTGCCCAACTATTGGCATCAGAATTGTCCGTCTCTACTTTTTCCAAAAAATAAAAAATCTGTCCAGCTGTCCTCCTCATTTCTTGTCGTCAAGCGGTCAAGACAGTAGGCACAAAGCGAGCAGGTCGTACTACCAACGTCTTGGATTAATCCGGCCCAATTTCTTCTCTGCGGCTGGCCCAGAGCCCAAACACGTCAAATAACTATAAGCCTCCAACCGGTCTAACGGTTCAAGATTCCCGCGAAGGTCGTACTACCAACGTCCTTGATGAGAGAGAAATCACTCTCTCTCGGCCCTCGGAGTATAAAGTACAAACAGGGAGGCATGACACTACAGTAAGATGCATGACACGATCCCCTCTTCTCCAATTTCATTGACTACTAAGACGTCGGAGCGAGCTCACCAGCATATACCTCTGAGGACTCTCTCTAACCCTCTTCTCCATTTCTCCGTGCTGTTCCTTCCCTGGTTGATGGGCTTGAGGCCATTGTTATACTGTCAACACCCTTTGGCACTAATATATTTAATGGTTATTTTAAAAATTATATCAATTTTGAAAATACACAATAAGAACACGTAAAAGAAAAAAAAAAAAGAAGACATTTTGTTACATTCTTCTTTATATTTTACGCCGAGAACATTTTACCAAACTTTTCAAAATTCTCCTTTAATTTGATAAAATATTTGTTCTTAGCTTTTTTTTTTTTTTTTTTTATCCATGTTGCAATTTAGAAGGGCTCTCTAAGATCGAGATCCCTTCAAATTCTTCTAAAATTCAAGAATCTCAAGTTTCTTAAATATTTGTGGTCCATCATATTTAAAGGTAAAAATTTATGCCACTTTTTTGTTTTTGTTTTTTGTCTTATCGATTAAGCATCTAAATTCGTTTCCCTATCAAAACAAAACCAACGCACAACGCTTCTTCTTCCTCTACCTTTATTCTTACTCACGTCAAAGTGAAATAATAATAATATTAATGGGGGGTGGCCATGGGGGGAATTAGAGTTTACCTCCTCCCAAAGTTGTGAGCCTTTTTTATTTTATTCCCAACGTTTAAAAATTGACAATATACCTGCATAAATTTTTTTTTTTTTTTTTTTGGCAATATGGCCATTACATTTGCAAATTTCATCTTTTTGGATGGTAGGTAGTGTTAAAGTAATGGTTAAGTGATTAATTTATCTCTTTCTATCAGCTTAAGCTTTTGAGATAACTGGTAATTTGATATGGTATC
Organism: Carpinus viminea; assembly: GCA_013348765.1. Classification (NCBI taxonomy): domain Eukaryota; kingdom Viridiplantae; phylum Streptophyta; class Magnoliopsida; order Fagales; family Betulaceae; genus Carpinus; species Carpinus viminea. Next base: position 40,598,274 of record CP054667.1, on the reverse strand, counting down.
AGAGCCAAAGGTCATGGGATCGAACCTTGATTCCGTCAATTCACCCCCCATTTAAATTAAATATTCTACGTGTTGGGCATCACCTATTAAAAGGAAGTTTGAGTTCCTATCAGCTTAAGCATTTGGGATAACTGGTAATTTGACAGGTAGGACACGTGCCACACATATGGCCTCTAAGCACCAAATCATGCCACACATGTGGCCTTTAAGCACCAAATTTGCCAAAATTACCCCTATGATATTCAAAATGTTCCCATATCTTTTTTTTTTTCAATATTTTTTAATAAAAGACAAGAAGAAGAAGAAGAAGAAGAAGAAGAAGAAAACAAAACTAACGATAAGTGCCCGGCAGCCACCCCATGCCCATTAGGCCATAGTTTTTCTTTTTCTTTTTCTTTTTCTTCCTTTTTTCTGGGAGAAAACAAGGGCATATTTTATACTTTTCACATGCTAAAAAATACGTGAGACACACGTGACCTCCAAACCGTCAAAAAAGACGAAATTTATAAACGGAATGGCCACATTAAAAAATAAAATAAAATTAAAACTTTGTTTGAGTACATTGTCAATTTTTGAACATTAGATGTAGAATAAAAAAATGCACACAACTTGGGGAAGGTAAATCACTAAATTGTAATTTCCCAAAAAAAAATCCTAACTAGAAAGTGACAAATTGATAGAAGAATAGATATAATATTAGCTTACTCTCAAAAAGCTTAAAGATTCACAAAAACATAAGTTTGTTTTTTTTTTTTTTTCCTAATTTCAAAAACAGAATATTTAATTGATACAAAAGAGCAACAATGAAAAAAAGACCAAATTTATCTATTCCAATGAATACTCAAACCGTGTCGTCACATGAAGACCTCTATAATATTTTCAAACAACAATAATATCACTTTATACAGGAAAAAAGGGAGAAAAAATGTTATCCTATGAAACATTACCAATACTTATATATTTAGGACTCATTTAGTTTGCAGAATAAACCCCTTGAATAGAATGGTTATTATTATGGAATACTCATTATTTTGTTTGGTAGGGTCTATTCCTAGAAATAGTTATTCATGTGGGAATTACTAATCCCTTACACAAAAAAATATCTATTCCTTCAAAAAGTTTATTTTAACACTTAAATTTGTTTTTTATTAAAAATTAAATTAAAAAAAAAGAACTAGAATTCCAATGGGGTTGTTGGCTACCCCTGCAATTCTTCTTCTTCTACTTTTTTTTTTCCTTTTTTTTCTAAAGAAGGGTAGGATTTTGGTAATTTTGGTTCAACTCCAATTATAATACATATGTTGTTACCAAACTAAGGAATAAGAATAACTATTTCATTTCACTTTCTTTTATTCATAGTAATAGTTATTCATTTTCCTAATTAAATACTCAATTTGCGAACCAAACGAGCCCTTATAGTCATGTTTAGGGGTGGGTATTGGTTTGGTTCGATTCTATTTGAAAAAGTCATTATCGGTTCATTAATGGGCCATAAATTGATTATTTTGGGGGCCCAAAATTGTTGTTTGGGCTAAAAAAAAACCTAAAATAACTTATTGAAAATGTTTTTTTTTTGGGGTAAAATAAATCTTGGGGTCCAAATAACAGAATTTATGTACATGCCTAGACAATGATGGAGGGAGGGGGACCGGGGTGGGCCATGGTCCCCCAAATAAGAAAAAAATAATAAAAAAAAAGGTAAATTTTTTTTTTTAAACTGTCAAGTTTGGTTCTAATTTTAGTCATTTAATCATCTCTCAAAAAAAATTTGGACCTATTTTTAGATTTTGTAGCTATATCCAATATTTTTTGGTCCTATTCTTAATTTTTTTGGGCTATACCCATTAAGTTTTTATTTTTATTTTGGCTCACACTTTCAAATGCTCACTTTTTTGGCCATAGGTAGTATTTAGCTTAAAAGACAACAACAAAAAAAGTTCTTTATGTTCTCATGGTTTTAAATTGGTACGCAGTTCACAAAGGTAACAAGCTTTAACGAAGGCCAACTATGTATTTTTACATATATTTTCAAAAAGAACTTCGAATAATAAATAAATAGTTTGAAACTTTTGTTTTAATGGAAAATTGCAAGACATAAAATTGATTTTCTACATAGAACCTACAAAAATATGGGTAGATTCAAACAATCCCAACTTAGAATCCTTCCAGGAATCATAAGTAAAGTCTCAACTAAGTAAAGTCATTTAGTAAGAGGAAAATAACCCACATAAAGTTTACATAGAGAGTAGAGATTAGAGATAAAACATAAACATAGTGATCAATATGGATAAACATAAACACAGTTACATACCACCAAGGTGGTAGTCGAGTTGGTAAAGCAGCAGGGGATAAGGTTCAATTCCCCCCCTCCTTTCTTCCTTGTGGTCACGAGTTTGAACCCGCTTGTGGTAGTAGTCCGCGAACCAGATACTACTAAGAATGGGCTTTACCAACTTGCATTTTGGTGGGGTTGTGGTGACGGACTCGCCTTCCAAGGCAGTAGCTATGGCTCAAACCGAACATTCCATAGTGGGTGGGAACCCCGATGGTCACGCCTAAGGGAAAAAATTACAATGGTTGCCCCTTTCCGCCTTTTCTACTTAGAAAAAAAATAAATAAACACAGTTACATAATCATTTTAGTTTCAACTAAGCAAAGTCAATAAAAAGAAAATAATATGTTCGGTTTGGTTCGATTTGGTTAACCGATGAAAATAATTTTATACCGATTAATCGAACCAACTGATGTCGATATAAAAAATTCTTACCGATTTTCAAATCACAAAAATCGGTTGACGGTTAATTTTGATTTGATCATCGTTGGTAGGCGGTTGGTAATCAATAGACAGTTAATTTGTTCACCCTTAGTCATGCTATGACAATCCAACTCCTTTGTTACTGGAAGCATAAAATCAACTTGTCAAAATATAACCTAGCTCCTGATAATGGTGAAAATCTAATTGTGGGAGACGAATTCTTCTCACTGGACTAATTATTGGCAGTTCTCCTCCCTACTACAAAATCTTGTAGATTATTTTATTAATTTTGGATCGATCTTATTTGAATTTGCATTTAAGCTTGTTATATGTCACTAAAGTCTTATGTTATTAATTTAAGATCACACTGACGGGACATTTTATGGATTACTCAATACATATTGTCAGAATTTACATACGAGGGAGGAATTTATTCAAATGTGTGATAATAAAGAGGAGTGATAATTATAACCCCAGCGTGAATGAATAGTATTTATATTGATCTATTTTATAATTTATTTTTTTTTAGGAAAAAATATTAAAAAAAAAACTTTTAAACTATCAATCATTTATAATTTAACTCCCCAATGTTCAAAAAGTAATAAAATAGCATTTCAAACTACCAAAATGTAACAAAAGGCTACTTATTCTTTTATATTCCTATAATACCCATATTCTTTTAACAAATAAAATAATTAAAAAAAACTAAAAACTAAACAATTTTTAAAAAATACAAAAAAAAACCAAAAAAAACAATGGGCTAGTAAATACAAAATATATATATATTGGAATAAATAAATATTCACCCTTTTTTTGTTGGGTTTTTTTACAATTAGTTTAATATTTTATTTGTTAAACGAGTAGGGGTATTATAGGAATATAAAAAAATAAGTGGCATTTTTGTTGCATTTTGGTAGTTTGGGGGCTACTTTATTACTTTTTGAACATTAAGAGGCTAAATTGTAAACAACTGATAATTTGAGAACTTTTATATATTTTTCCCTTTTTTTTAATATTACTGTTAATTTTTTTTTTAGTACACCTGCGTATACTCACACTGGTGTTAAGATTATCACTACTAAATAATAAATAGAGATTCATAAAAAGTCAAACCAAACATTATTAGGACTTTGTTTATGTATGATCCCAACATTGCATTAGCATCATAAATTGTAGGGTTAACTACCTCAGTTTATATGTTTTTATTATTTCTCTCTTATGTTTTCAAAATAGTCAAATGTGATACCACACTTATGAGAAAATGCAAAATCAATACTTCGTTAGTTTCTATTAGTCTAAATTAACGAAATTCATGTCATCGCCATGTGTTATTCCCAAAATATGCCATGTGTCATAAAAATTAAATAAAATAAAATAAAATAAACTAAACCTAAAAAATAAAAAATATTTTTCATTGTAAAATATTTTTAGTGAAGTTATTTTTCAAGAAAATGTTTTCTAATGAAAACGTTTTTCAGCGTTTGGTGAGCGCACAAAAATCACAAATATTTTTTTATATATTTTTACTTAATCATATTAACCTATAAATTGCAATTTTTATTCACAACATAAAAATACTAATATACAATAATTAAAAAAAACTAAAATAAAAAATCATATAATTTCAATTTAAGAGACACATAAATAGCATCCAACAATACATTTAAACTGTCACCAAGAGGTAGCTCAATTGGCTGTGGACCACGCCTAATGAAGTAGAGTTACTAGTTCGAATCCCCGTCTCTCTTCCCTTGTATGGACATGTAAAAAAAAAAAAAAACATTTAAACTACCCATAAAAGTTCAATCATAAACATGACCATTAATTCAAATTCAACCACAAAATATTACAACATTTTTCGCTAGTGCACTACCATCCAAGTTAAGTTAATTAGTATCTTACTATATAGCTAATACACAAATTCTAATTTTCATGGCTTTCGAAAAATTTTTAAACTCAGCATTATTTGCTAGAAATGCTCTTGCAACTTTCTTATCTCCCATCAAATGATCAAATGCAGATGTAAACATAAACTCGTTATATCCTTCCACTTTCATCACTTCCTCATAAAGGTGATTTACAATGACTCCCTTATTCAAAGCTTAGGGCTCTATTTAATATAGAAAGCAAAGTAAGTATTAGAAATAAGAAGAAAGCAAGCACACTAGTTATGTAAACTATGCATAAAGTGTAACGCCTTGAGAATTAATTAACTAGTAATTAATTTCACGATTCATCTCACAGCTTTATTTCACTCCGAATAAGACTCAGGGGCCTTTACTCCTCGAAAACAGATGCTACTAAGCAGTGGAAAGTAGTAAAATTCTATAACATTGAATTATTATAACCAGATTATCTACCAAAGAACATCAAAGTAACTAGAATCATACTATATACATTATCATTACAAGGGATCTATATTAAACCTTAATATGCAGGTATGTATCAATCCTAATGTCTACAACATAACTCAAAAGTACTAGTTATCATAAGTACCCGCTTAAGTTTGTAATAAGTCCTCAAGCATTTTTCGGATCGAATCTTCCAACATAACTGGATGATTCGCGATATCCACTATCTATAACAACATAGTTTTACATATGGAGACAAAAAAAGAAAATAATACGAAGGTAAGTTCAATGACTTAGTTAGTAGAAATGCACATGATGTACACGTCATTAAATATTGAACTCAGTTGTTTATAAAGTAAATGCAACATTATGAGATGACAATTTATCATAGATGTGATATATATAATATAATATAATATATGCTTATAATTATAAGTAATAGTAATAGTTTAACAGTATGGTCTGCCCGAGATAATACCCCTTTTTCAGCAGAGTTGACGCTGTCCCGAGAGACTTGTAGTACAATGCTGGTACCCCAGTCATTGCATGACTACCGTACATAATACTAACGGCACAATCGAGTCTAACCTTAGGTAGCCTACACTGCTAATAATGTCTATCCTACAGTGATCGTCCATTAGGAATGGCTACGTCATGATCACAAAACTATTGGATCCAAAGCCCACACACACATTTGACCATAAAGTTAAACCGTATAGTACGCCCATTGCCATTATACTGCACATACCAATGTACCATGTCGTACAATGCAATTAGTTTTATCATTCTTTTACATACATAGTTTTACTAATGTCATTATTATCTTATTAAGGGGAAATTAGCTTGACCCCCCATGAACTACTACTCTCTCTCCATTTGCCCCCATGAACTACCAAGGTCACCTAAGACCCCCCATGAATTGCCATTTCGCTACCAACGACCATCTACCGTTAGTCAGGGTGTCAAAAGTGACGGTCAACGGGTCACGTGCTCTGCATGTGCATTTCTATGGTTTTCTCTTCCCATTTTGCCCTTACTTGTGAAACGGCGCCGTTTTGATTTTTTAAAAATATATATATACTTTGAACATTAAAACAAAAACACAGTCGTTTTTGTTGCTTTTTTTTTTTAAATGATTTGAACAGTAAAACAAAAAACGCAGCCGTTTTGGTTATTTTTAAAAGAAAATAATATAAAAAGTAAAATTACTCATGTGCCCTTATCTGAATTGCTAAGTGTCGTTAATAACCTTACAATACGTATGAAAATACTAAAATGCCCCGATAAAATTAAACAATTTCGGTCGAGTCCTTGGGTAAAACACGACATCACGTTCTGTTAAGTGTTAACCTCATCTTCCCCAAATTAAACTCAACCCTAGAACGATTTCGGAGACATCTTCTCGCCCATTGCTGGAACCCGAACCCATATGAAACCCTAGAACGACGCTGAACGATGGAGCTTTTAGGACTGAAATCAAGCCCTGGACCGGCGTAGCTGATGCTAGCCAGAGTGTAACAGATCGTGACACCAAACCCTAGAACGGCACAGCACTTTTTTGTAAGTATTGCCTACTTCAAACCTTTTTTTAAGCAAAAAGTAATTTTTTAGAGTGAAAGCAACCGTTCATGTCGGATTACCCTTTAGTACAGAATGATATATTGATTGGTTTAGGGTTTGTTTACTTCAAGTCTTCAATTATAAAAGTTTGGTGTGGTCCTGATAGGCACCCGCTTGTTATCGATTTCACGGTTGTTGGTGGTCCACATGTTTGGGCATTTACTTTATTGTATTTGACTGTCTTTATCTTTATTTATTGAAGTGGTCCCGAATGGCGATTGCACTATTTTGTTGTTTTGTTCGGAGGATAAGTTGTTTCTATGCCTTGGTTTGGTTTATTTCTTTGTCTTTTATGAGTCCTCAGTGCCTTTTTTTTAGTAGTCTTTTGGAGTCTTTTATGATAAGTCTGATAATACAAATTATGTCCATTATAGTGGATTGTTTTGTCTTGTTTTAGGTTTACTTTTTTGTTTTGTCTTTATCATAATTCAAGTGAATATTATATGATACTGTGGCATTAATTTATTTGTTATTTTTTTGGGTATTGTTTGTGAAATTGTCCTGTAGGTCCAACAATATTACACAATGGGACTTGGAAGGGTCATGCTCGTGGTTCATTATGGGAGTAAGTTTGATAGGAAATATAATTGTGTCTACCTTGGTGGAAAAATAGAGTTGGTTGATGAGAATTATGATTTAGGCCAGCTATCATTCATTGAATTGGAAAAATACTTAACCCATTTGGATACCAAGAAGGTGATATGATTTACTATCTTCAACTGATAAATCCTTAGATGATGGCTTGGTGCTTTTAATGTCTAATGATAGTGTCAATGGTTGAGTGCTTCATGACAATGTAAATCTGATATTCCCATTGTATGTTTGTACATTGTGTCATATCATACTCGATGAACAAGTAAATGATGATGAGGATGATCAAGGTGGTGATGACACCCAAAGGATGAAATTTATAAATGACCCATTTTGGAAGTCATTGATGAGTGATGAGGGTGATGTGGATGATGGTGATGATCAACCAGTGGCTTGTTCTATCACCTAGATAATGATGCATTGGATGATGGTGCGATGAATTAATGGCTAATATTGGTGATGACATGGATAGTGATGAAGAGGAGGTTGGTAATGAGGGGATGGTGATGAGGATGTTGGTCATGAGGGGGGTGATGAAGATGTGGAGTGTGATGATGGTGATGGTGATGAAGATGTGGAGTGTGATGATGAGGATGTTGAGGAAAGTGAACCTATTGCTCATACAGTCCCATCAAATGCTGACCAATTGTTGTATGATGAGGAAGAGGATGCATCATCCTCTAATTTGATGAGAAGTGATATATTGGTAACTCTGTGTAATAGTGATGATGATAATGAGGTGGTGAGTAATGCTAGGTGTGTGCCTACATTTGTTGAATTCTGTGATGTTGACATGGCTGACCCCAACTTGCATGTAGGTGTGTCATTTGCTTCAAAGCAATTTAGAGAAGTCGGAGAACATACAACCTCATAAGAGGAAAGACATACAATTCACCAAAATGATGGGGATAGGGTGATTGGAATTTGTAGGAGTAAGAGTGAAGGTTGTCCATGGAGAGTTTACGGTTCATTTATCACAGGTGAAAAACATTCATGGTTAAGTCATTGAACTCCACTCATAGTTGCACAAGAAAGTATAAGTCCTCAATTGTCACATCTAAGTGGATTGCTGATAGGATGGTCCACAAGTTTAGGATGCAACCAGACTACCCATTGGAAGCACTTCGTGAAGATGTTAAAGAAAAATGGAATGTGGATGTTAGCACTAGATATACATGGCTAGGGTGAAGGCTAAGAGACAAAATAGAAGGGAAGCTAAGGAACAATACCATCGCCTTAGGGATTATTATGAAACTGTGAGACAAACAAATAGAGGGAGTTGTTTGTTTATAAAGGTTGAGAGGCCGAGTTTAGAGCTGCCACCCACTTTTCAAAGGCTATATATGTCTTTGGCAGCATGTAAAGATGGTTTTAAAGCGGCTTGTAGGCCCGTTATAGGAGTTGATGGGTGTTTTTTTGAAAGGATACTATAAAGGGATACTTTTGACTGCTGTTGGAAGAGATCCAAATGACAACATTTATCCGATTGCAATGGCGGTTGTTGAGGCTGAATGTAAGGATAGTTGGTGTTGGTTTCTAGAGACTTTAGTAGCTGATCTTGGTCCACATGGCACACGGGGGTGGACATTTATTTCTGACAGACAAAAGGTAATTTATTATTGCATGACTTCCCTTTTTAATTTGAATTGAAAAACATCTACATTAAATTGTTTTATTACATTAACATATTTCCTTCTCTAATTTTGTATGAAGGGGTTGATTCCAAGCTTTAAGACAATCGTACCAAATTCTGACCATCGCATATGCATAAGACATTTATATGAACTAAGTGAGGTCATAAAGGTGTGATGTTGAAAAGAAATTGTGGAGGGCAGCTGCAGCATACACAATCCATGAATTTCAAAGGGAAATGGAAGAGTTGAAAAGGATGAGTGAACCTGCTCATGATTTCTTGGTGAAGGTTGATCCAAATGGATGGGCTAGGGCTTTTTTGACATCGCCCCAAAGTGTGACTTGCTCATGAACAACATATGTGAGTGCTTTAATTCGTATATTATTAAAGCCCGGGGCAAGACTATTATTACAATGCTTGAGATGATTAGAAAGAAACTAATGAGGCGGTATCAAATGAAGAGGGATGGAATAAGGACATATGTCAAAAATTGGTGCCCTAAGATATTGGAAAAGTTGGATGAGTGTGGAAAGGTGGCTGCTGATTGCATTTTAACCTATGCTGGAGAGGGATTATTTGAGGTGGTCTGCAAGAATAAACAATTTGTGGTTGATTTGTCGCATCGATCTTGTGGGTGTAGGCAATGGGAGATGACTGGCATTCCTTGCCTACATGCTATATCTGCTATATTGTTTAATGGCTTTAAACCTGAAGACTACTTGCATGAATACTTCAGTGTAGAGATGTACAAAAGGGCTTACGACTCAATGATTTTTCCAATGCCAAGTCAAGACCAATGGGTGAGGACCAATCAAGATATCATTGAACCACCTGAGTACAGAGTTGCCCCAGGTAGGCCTAAGAAGATAAGGAGAAGGGGGCCTGATGAGCCAAGGAATCCATATGCAATCAGAAAAGGGTGGGGTGGTTATGAGATGTTCAAAGTGTAGAGAGGTTGGACATAATGCTAGGACTTGCCCTAAGAGGTCAACACATGCTACTAGAAGTCGATCGCGGAGAAGTTCATCAACTAGCATTGCAATTGACTTGAGCTTTAACGATGTAAGTAAATTGTGTTAAATTTGACTTTTGTAACCCATCTTTACTAGTTTACTACAATTTCTATAATATTGTACCATTTGTTCTCACTATCTTGTAGGTTCCATCCCAACCACTTGCAAGTGGATCACATCTTACTCAACCAACAATACGTACACAAGAGGTATAGGACAAGTGATTTACTGATTGTATTTATAATTGGTATAACTTGGTAATTCATATTGTGGATGATGTTGAATTTGATTTTTATTATGAATTTGGATGTTTTGTAACTAGAATATATCTCAGCAAATGCATCATGCAGAAGATACTATCTCAAGGGCCAATAAGAGAAAACAATCTACTACTCATGATGTATGTGATTTTTAATAACCTTTATTGAAGTAATATTATTGGTTTCCTTTTTATTGTGAAAATGACCAAAAATACACATGCATGCAAGCTGCTGTGACCAAAAGGATGAAGACAAGGGCTAATACACAACAGATGAGCTCTAGACTTCGATCCGGAAAAGTGGTTGTACCAACCGTGGGAAAGGGAATTCAGCAAAGAGATAAAAAGAAGAAACCTCCACTGCCTGCATGGCAACATTAATGGACATTGAAACCTTTTGTTTGGGCTGTGACACCTTTATCAAACATTTGTGTTGGCTGTGAAACACCTTATCCCACTTTTGTGTGGGCTGTTGAACACCTTATCATTTTTTGGTTTAGCTGTAATATATTAGATGATGTGTATGTTAGGCCCATACTCACATGGCAACAAACCTATGTGAGTTGTTGTTTAATGTGAATGGTTATGTAGGTGATGTCAATATTGTGAACATTTTAGGATGGTAAATATTACTGCAGGCTTTTGTTAAGGTTTTTGTTATTATGAATAGGTATGCCTATGTGAGTTGTTGTTTAATGTGAATGATTAAGTAGGTGATGTCAATATTGTGAACATTTTAAGATGGTGAATATTATTAGGTGCTTTTGTTAAGGCTTTTTTATTATGAATAGGTATGCCTATGTGAGTTGTTGTTTAATGTGAATGATTAAGTAGGTGATGTCAATATTGTGAACATTTTAGGATGGTAGAATATTATTGCAGGCTTTTGTTAAGGCTTTTGTTATTATGAATAGATATGTCTATGTGAGTTGTTGTTTAATGTGAATGATTAAGTAGGTGATGTCAATATTGTGAACATTTTAGGATGGTAAATATTATTGCGGGCTTTTGTTAAGGCTTTTGTTATTATGAATAGGTATGGTGAATATTGTCAAAAGCTTGGTTTGGTTACTACTTATGTGATTAGGTATGGTGAATATTGTGACCATTTTGGTCTCAATTTGTTTAGTTAATTATATTGTATGTTTATGTGAATTGATATGAATAGTTGAATAAAATATTGCATGTGAATTAGCATTATCAATGATGGTCAATTCCCATCATATCTATTTACAAATTGCAAAAAATAAACAGGTAACGAAGTCTACTACTCATGATAAACACAAAAACGTTTGCAATAACCTAGAGGTTGTTAGTTGGCTTACATCATGATGAATAAGTTCATCTTAACATTCGTTGACTACCACTATATTGAGTATAACCACTAACATAAACTAGTATAATAATAATCAAAAAACCTAAGGCAGCTTGATACAGCTTTTCCCTAGACTGGTACAACTTTATCCTAGTTTGATACAACTCTAACTTCAATTGAAATTGGATACATTGATTCTCCATCTCAGCACGCATTATTTCTCCTTTGTCGTGTAGTCGTTTCATTTCAGCACGCATTCTTTGTTCGTAATTGCATATTTCGTTATCAGCCCACTGAAAAAACTTACAATCTCCAGGTTTCTGCAAGATTAAAAAATTAAAATAAATCTCATACATTATCAGCCTCAACATAAAACATGCAGTAAATTGAAACAATTACCTTGTAGTTTAGACACTCGTACCACTTTCTACTGAAATTTATTTCTGTCCAGGAGGTCCTTACATAGGCAAGAAATCCACAATAACATTGCGGTCGTCCACTTGACGCATCGCTATTTGTAGACATTATTTCCCCCCCTTTTTTATTTTTTATTTTATTTTTATGCCTACACAAAAGATAGAAGCTTACAAAAACTTATAAACCATGTTCCACAGTGTCCGAATTTACACAATTTGTTCCAAAAAAAAATTTGGTTCTCAATGGGATGAAGGGGCAGTGCGTTGATATGAATAAGGACAATGCTTCAACCATTAATAACACATACATGGGCTAAATAAAGAAAGAATCAAGCATTGCAACTAACTTTACGTTTAACAGGGCGGCTAACCTTTTGGGAGAGAGAGAGAGAAACCGTGTTGGTGTCAGCTTCTTTGTGGTGGCCGAACGCTGGATTGTTGTGGGTGGGCAGCGATTTCGGAGACAGAGGCACTGTGTTCGGGGTGGTGGCCGGACACTGTATTGTGGTGGCCCACAATTTCTGAGACAATGACAAACAGTGTTCGAGGTGGGTTCCTTGTGGTCAGCGTCGGAGACACAGATAAAATGTGTTCGGGGTTGGGTCGTGGTGGCCGGCGCTCCTGCTTGGTGGAACACGGCGCTGCGTCGACAATGGGCATCCACGGTTGATGGTGTAGCCGGAGGTTGTGGTGGTGGGTGGGTGGGAGTGGTGGGAGAACTTGAGATAGACAGAGAACAGAGATGGGGGCAGAGGTCTGTGATTTGGTGGATGATGTGTATACGGCAACGTTTTTTGTTTTACTGTTCAAATCATTTAAAAAAAAAAATAAGAAGCAACAAAAACGACTAAAAGTATATATATATTTTAAAAAAATCAAAATGGCGTCGTTTCACAAGTAAGGGCAAAATGGGAAGAGAAAACCAGAGGAATGCACGTGCAGAGCACGTGACCCATTGACCGTCACTTTTGACACCTAACGACTAACGGCAAGGGGTCGTTGGTAGCGAAATGGCAATTCATGGGGGGTCTTAGGTGACCTTGGTAGTTCATGGGGCAAATGGAGAGAGAGTGGTAGTTCGTGGGGGGTAAAGCTAATTTCCCCTCTTATTAATCTACACACATTTTCACAAAAGAAAGTTCCCAATAATTCCAAAATGTATTTCATGAGAGTTGCAAAATATGCATGTTTGATATATATAAAATAGATATGTATTGCAGAAAAAGTAACAACAAAGCATCTATGTGAGTTTGTACTTACCCAGGTCCTAAAGTTCCTCTATATAATTCCCTTAAGACTTATATCCTCGAATACTTAGAAAAGACCTATTATTAATTCTATTTCTACTAAAACAACTCTAAAATAAAGAAACAAGAGCTATGAGATGACTGGTGAAAATAAAGTTCACTGTCATACTTTAGACTGTATGACTGGGCTTGGGGCCGTACATCCACTATGATACTTCGAACCGTACATCCGCTCTGAGGTTTTCCGGGAGAACCTCATTTTCTTCACTTGCCCTCTTATTGTTCAAACCAACTCCTAAGCCTACCAAAGGGCTTCCTCAGGTCTCCTAAGTCGAAATGAAACTTCTATGCAACACGATCATGCTAAGTTAACATAACATTAACTTAAACAAGATCTAAAGCATAACTAAAGCTAAAACTACAACTATCAATACAAGACAATAATCGAGCAGCATAATGATGTAATTAAAGAGTTAGGCAACCAAGTATTACCTCCTTGAAGTAAACTTCAAGAGTTCCTCCTCCGACAGCATCAAAACACTCAAAACACTCACAAAATGGTCAACAAGCAACCTGGGGGTGAAGAAAGGCGTGAGAAATGAAGAGGGGGTGGGGGGTATTTATAGTTAAGGGGCTTTACGAACTCCCTAGAAAAGAAGCGGACGTCCGCCAACTCTAGCGTACGTCCGGTACTTTTAAACGGCGGTCCAAAGACTATCTTGTACATCTAGGTATTACCCAGCAGTTAATACAAAAAGTAGCATACGTTCAATACTTTTGAGCATACATCCGTATATTATTCACATAGTATGGCATACTATTTGTCAGCATATATCTGGTGGTCCCCCACTGTACGTCCGCACTATAAACAACAGTGTACATCCAGTGTTTTCACGTACGTCCACACAAAAGATAAGAGCATACGTCAACCAACCCTAATGTACATCCAGTCCAAAAGTCCAATTTCTCCAAAATGCCCTTTTGGCAGATCCTAGTGACCAAAAATATAATTTAACCCTCTAACTAAGCTACTTAAGCTTAGTTAATTATTTTGGTCACTACATAAAGCTGACCACAATCATAAATTATTTGCCAACCAAACTTGCATACTTAACTAAACTACCATTTTGTTCCCAAGAGGTAGCTCAATTGGTTAGGACCACGCCTAATAAAGCGGAGGTCACTAGTTAAAATCCCCATCCCCCCTCTTGTGCGGATAGGTCAAAAAAAAAAAAAAAACCTACCATTTTAAGGGCCAAAACTGATTCCTTTGGGATCGCCAGAATCAATCCACTTAAGTCATACATTAATAAGCTTTTATAATCAGAATATACTTTTTTTTTCCCCATCCCTTACCCAAAAAGAAAAAGATTATAAGATATTCGACAATGGAAGTGGCTTCTGACTTCTGAGTGGAGCCAAGAATGTTAAGAACATACCATGAAGCGAAAAGCCAAAGAAAAATCCACTTCTATTGAAAAATGCCACAAAAACAAACGAGAATGATGCAAAATATCAATGTTTATATAGATTGGTAGATACTTTCGAAAACCATTTTGAATAATTTATGATTGTAGTCAGCTTGAAGAGATGTGAAAGGATCATGGGGCACTTAATTTTATTGTGATGATTTTAATGGATTATATTATTTAGAAATCGTGGGTATATTATGTAATTTTATCACAAAGAGCAATTATTTAGACTAGTTGTGTAAACAGAATCAATTATTTTGAGAATCAAGAAAGAGTACAAAATGTGCTACAACCAAGAATCCATCACCTTACTAAGGGCGAGCAGCACCAAAGTCAATAACATTCATGTCTAGGGAAGATATTGCCTAGAATCAATTATTTTCAGAAGAAACTAATAACCTTCATACTTTTCCTACCCCTTTTGATCCGTCTCTCATTCACTGTGGTCCTATAGGAATCCCCATTACTGAAACTCCCATCGCCAAAGAAATTTTCAAATGAACCTCCACATTCATGTGCCACAAAATTACTCCCTCTCATGCTACCAAAACCTGTCTCTTGATATGTCATCACAACCATTTTTGCAGCAAAGAACTCCTGCTTTGATTCTGATGAGTAATCAAGCTTCAAGTCAATAAACCTTCCTTTTTTTCCTCAATCTAACCCACTTATTCTCCCAGAATCTAAAAGAAGTCCCCCAATGACGCAGAACTCCTAGCTACAGAAATAGAACTCCTAGCACCTAATACAGCAAAATGACCCCCATCCTCTGACCCAAACAACCAACCGCCCCTGAAACTACAAAGAGACCACCCATATAATCAACCATCCGCAAATCACTTTTCTCATCACACCCACCACCAACACTCAATCTCTCACAAGTTTTTCCTCTTCTTCCTAAACAATCTCCCAATTCTTCAAAATGCACTTCTTTTAATCTCAACGCAGCTGCTGCTGCTTCTAAGCGCCTAAAACAGAGCAACAAAAAATACTAAAAAATGCAGAGAAAAAAATACAAGCAACCGCCATCAATTAGGATTCTATCTTTAATGAATAAAATACTCGGAACAGAACACTAAAGAACAACCTGTAAGATATTCCATTTAAAGTGTGTCCCTTATGTCACATAATTGTGATTACGGTGTTTAATGACTTATTCCAATTAAAGCGAAATCAAATATTTTGAATTAAATTATTGATTTAATTCTTGAGGAACAAGTAATTCTTGAGGAACAAGTAATTTGATTTCATGGAATCAAATATGCTGTATTAATTAATCATTTGGTTTTATTCCTTGATGGGAGGAATAATTAAGGTAACAGCTCTAATTGAGGGTCCCTGACCTACCTATAAATAAGGCATGTGTATTCCATCAAATGGAAATTATTGGTAGGCATAGGTCAGAAGAACCTCTCAATATTTTACTATTTTGTTTTCTAAGTTTTGTAGATATGAAGTGTTCTTCAATCGGCTTGAGCAAAGAATGGCTAGAGGTATTTATATAATTATTTATTCATGCTAATTTTATTATTAATTAGCATTTAATTATATATAGAATTCTTACATGTGGTATCGAGCCACCTCTAGGCCATATTTGTTCGATTTTATTTGAGATATACTGCTATGACATTTATTTTGTTTCAATAATTTTTATTTGTTTATTTGATTATTGAAACAAAATTATGGTGAAGATCACGCTATGTTGTTTATTATGTTTATTGTCAACATTGTTTAGTTTTATTTCTATTATGAATATGCATATAACTAAACATGTGTGTTTGACCATATTGCCCTTGTCCCATGGAGAAACAATCAAACTCACAGCCTAACCCAAAGTTGTGAACCCACTACCCTGCCCAACCACCACCCTGCGAGCTCCATTCCATTACCCCACAGTGGCGGCGTTGGTGCATAAGGTGAGCCAGGGACGGCGCTCAAGTAGCAGCAACCTCAGCGGCTTGTGGGTAATGGAGCAAAAGCTCCTTCGTCGGACGCATGAGGAACGGCAATGGTGTATAAGGAATTAGAAGGCGGCTAGGGTTTTGGGTATTTTCGGGTTGGAGTGTTAAGGATCTGGTAGGGTTTTAACCCATAAAGAAACCGGTCTGAGTTTTGGGCCCTTTGGGTATGGGTTTATTTTAACCCAAGCCCAATTCAGTTTTAAAAATATATATTTGGGCCCATGCGATTTGAACTTGGGTTTTTCAAGTATAAAGAGGCCTAAGATTCTCTTGGACCATTAAGCCATACATCTCTATATGCTCTTATGTTGCAATTTAATTATTTGAATTGTTTAGAATTAATGCATGGGCTTGAGATTAAATTATTCTTATTATTTGAATATAAATTGTCGATGCCCGGACCTAAGAATAATTAATTAAACCATATATGTTGGTGAATATTTATGGTACTATCCAATGTTGCGAAAGGGTAACTCGGCAAGACGGGATTGGGATTTAAGTGTGCCATTGTGCCTCACGGCTGGGACATTACCCGATTGTACTTTGGAAAATTACTATTTACCCACTGATGTGTTGGTTTGTTAATTATTATTGGGAACTTTATTTGGCATCTATACAGTTATTTGATGTTAATGAAGTCATGGACTTCATAAAGAAAATTAACATCATATTGTAATTAATTCATAAATTTAATTACTAATCCCACAGGACGTTGTTATTTTATGACTTAATTAGAATAAGATAATAAATTTGACATTGAAAGTAAAATTTCTCTTAGGCCCACAGGTACGGAAAATTTTATTTATTGATGCTAAATTTATTAGTCTTATTAATAAAGAGTAAATTTCATGCGTGATGCAACCTTTGCCCATAGGTAGGTTGAAATTTACTATTAAATTAGCATTGGTTAATTTAAATTAGTTAGATGTTAATGAAGTCGTAATTATCATAATAATTTTGGGAGAGCCTGACATCCCAATTTTTTAATGATAATTGCATCAAGATTATATATATGAACTTCATATGGAAATTTAACATCGTGTTGTAATTAATTCATAAATTTAATTGCCAATCCCCACAGGGACGTTTTTATTTCTATGAGTTAATTAGAATAAGATAATAAATTTAACATTAAAATTAAAATTTCTCTTAGGCCCACAGTAATGGGAAAATTTTATTTATTAATGCCAAATTTATTAAGTCTTATTAATAAAGAGTAAATTTCACATGCGCGATGCACCTTTGCCCAGTGTAGGTTGAAATTTCTTTTAAAATTAACATTGGTTAATTTAACATCAAGTTATTTCATGGCATTCAAGTATATTATTTTTCTTGGTTATTGGATGTATTCCTCTTTAATTATTAGTATTTTATGTTCCAAAATTCATAGTGGTAATTTTTTTCTGAAAAGAAAATGTGCTTTTCACTTTGGGGTATTTGGAGACTAAGTTGGCGGTTCATATGGGACTAAATCAAGCATACATGAGATTATTAAACATGAACGATTGTAGTGATTTAATCACTTAAAGTTTCAACGCTTATGAAATCTCATATTAAGGAAACATTAGGTTTTATCCCTTAATGTTTTAGGGTCAAAGAAAAGTCATTGAGGAACATTTAGTGAGTTCCAATAAGGCTTTGGCCAACACCCTAATAGAAAAGCTTTAAAGCAAAACCTTTTACAGTTTCAAATGTGCCTTAGCACATTATGGAAATGAAGGACATAATAGCTCATTATAAAGTCCCTAAAGGTTGAGGTTTTGAGTCATTTTTGGTCTACTTTATTTTTGAAATTATCTCATCTAAATATGATATTTTTTCAAATATCTTGTAGCACACATAAGGATAATTGATCAATAAAGAAACTTTTGATCATGTGTGTTCAAGAAGATGAGAGATTAAGACATGAGAATCAAAAGGTTACTTATGTTAAAGGGAAAGACCTTGATAGGCAATCATGCCCAATAGTTCATGTATGAGAACAAGGTGCCAGCAAAGTGCTTTGGTAATTAAGATACTTGTTTCTCTTGCAATAAGGAAAATTATGGGCATATAAAGAATGATTGCATAAAGTATCATAAATGACTTGAAATAAAGGGGTAATCTCATACATTTATTGTGTCATGAATCTCTTTTATTGACTCGTGTGGATTGAATTTCGTTTAGCAATCCATATTGTCAACATAATGCATGGTTTTTTTTAAATAATACTTGTTTACAATTGAAGGTTGTTGGGACCTATAGATTAATTTTAAAAAAATTCAGTTACATTATTAATAATGTTTTATATATTCCACAATTTTTAGAAATTTATTAAATCAAGTTCGAATATTATTTTTGGTGGAATATTGAATTTATGGTCTATTTAAAATTGATCTAGATCCCAATTTTTGAAAAACTAATCCTTGCATATAAATGTTGACATAGAGCAAAGTCTTGTAAATGAGAAAATCCTCTATGTTATGGCATTAGAGATTGAAATATATCTCTATAAAGAATAAAAGATTGATAAATGATAGAGTTTTTACAACTCTTGAATTTTACTATCTTTGGTATTTATGGGGACTGCATTAAGGAAAAGCAAGCCAACTATACCACTTAAGGTGCCAACAAAGGGTTTATGAGATTCTTGAGATTATGTACAAGTGTAGACCTTTTCCATACTTCTTGCCTAAATGGTTAGAGATATCTTATCTCTTTTGGTAATAACCCATACAGGGGTTTTTGTATCTCTATAAGGTTGGAGCATTAAATGCTTTCAGTACCTATAAGGTAGAAGTAGAGAAACAAAAACAAAAGGGAAGTCAAGATCGTAAGATCTGATAGAGGCAGATAGTATTATGGTAGGTACATGAAAAGGGACATGAAAGGTAATACTAATATTCTATTCTCCTAATGGAATGAAGCCTTGAAAACCGCTGTGTATACATTTAACTGGGTTCCATTCAGGGTTGTCCCTGAGACACCTAAATTAAGGAATGAATGGATCCAAGTTCAAATTGTTTACACATATAAGGTTGTCCTGCTAATGTGAGGATTTATATCCACACCTAAGGAAGTTATATTAAAGGACAACTAGCGGAATTTTATAGGCTATATGTAGCTCCAAGGAGTTTAGTTTTTACTGTCCTTCATTTTGATCATAGAATTGTTGAGTCTAGAAATGCAAAATTTCTAGAGGATGTTGAACTTAGTGGGAGTGCTTATCCTCAAAGGATTGAATTAGAGGAAACACGAGAGTTGACTGAAGCTCCTTCATATGAAGCTTGTTTGATTGCGTTTAAGGAAAATCAAATTGATTATCTTGAACTACAATCGCTTTCAGAATAGTCAACTCATAAGGAACAAGTTCATAATGGACCTACTCAAACTTTGCCAAATGTAAAGGGAGTAGGATTAAGAAGATCCTCTAGAATAAGGTGACCAACAATTTCTAGTGATTATGTTGTATACTTTCGGGAGTCTGATTTTTATGTCAGACCTAAGGACGATCCAAAAATTGTTTTCACAAAGCCATGAGTGGAGATAACTCCACATTCTGGTTCAATGCCATGAAGAAGGAGATAAAATCCTTGGCTAAAATTCAAGTCTACAATCTTGTTAACTTACCAAAGAAAGTTGTAGCCATAGGCTGCAAATGGGTTTACAAAACCTAAAGGGATTCTTCCGGGTAATGTTGAACAATATAAAGATAGACTTGAAGCCAATGATCTTACTCAAAAGAAAGGCATTGATTATCATGGTATGAGTGGCTCATTTTTGATTGAGAGCTATATCAAAAGGATTGGAAAAACAATTTTCATAGGATCTTAAGGAGGAAGTGTACATAAGACAACTAAAGGTTTTATTGATAATATAAAGCTTGCAAATTAAGGATATCTGTTAATGGGCTAAGATATTCTTCTCACTAGTGGTATATAATATTTTACAAGGTTATTACCTCATATGGTTTTATTGAGGACCTTGTTAATTATTGTATATACCTTAAGGTTAGTGGGAGTAAAGTTACATTTCTTTTAGTCCTATATATAGATAATATTTTGCTTGCAAGCAATAATTTAGGTTTGCTACATAAAGTTCCTCTCAGTAAACTTTGAAAATGAAGGATTTGGTTGAAACCTCTTATGTCATTGACATAGAGATTCATAGAGACAAATATTAAAGAGTATTAAGATTGTCTTTGAAGGCCTACATTGAAAAGTTTTGAGAGATTCAGAATGAAGAACTATGAATCTTCAATAGCACCTATTATTAAAGGGGACAAATTCAGTATAGATTGATGTCCCAAAATGTATTGAAACTAGAGCAGTTGAAATATATTCCATATATATGTATAGGTCTACATTAGACCTAACATTGAAATAGTAGTTGGACTATTGGGTCAATATAGTATTGTGGAATATACAAGGAACTAAGAACTAAGGATACACTTACCGTTGGGTAGTGTTTATTCAAGTTTGATTTTTGCTAAATGTGTAGATAGTAGAAAATCAACTTCGCTTGAAAGGCTATATATCAAGATGCGTAGCAAATTACAGTTGCTACATCTACCATGAAAGCAAAAGTCATTATATGCTGTGAATTTGTTACACAGGCATTATAGTTGAGACATTTGGTTAAGGTCTCAAGGTTGTCGATTTTATAGTTAGACCCATAAAGATCTTCGAGTAAAGCAAGTATGTATATCGACATAAAGTATCTCAAGAGAACATTAAGTGACTTGAAGTGTCTATTGAGCATATAAGTATTGAATTAATGATTGTGAATCTCATGACTAAAGGTATACCGGTAAAGAAAGTATAGTCATGTGGAATATATGAGATTCATTAATTCATTTATGCTTAGTTTCTCTTTAATTGGTCTATAGACATAAAGTTAATGTTATAAATATTTTTGTGCACATATATTATGGTTATCCATGGGGATAAAACTAAAGTTGGACCCGAATGACTTATAGGAAGTTCATTCATAAAGTTTGATTGCCCATATGGTACTCATTTAGGAATATTATATATTGTGATGCATGGAAGGACGACTTACTTACTATATAAAAGTTTTACCGCCATGATTCATATGTAGTATTCCTTGAATGAGTGGGTGGATTCCATGAATGGTTGGAATAAATAAAGTAATGGCCATATCAGATAATTGAACACCATAAGGAATTTATGTGTCATAAGGGCCAAGTGGGAGAATGTAAGATATTCCATTTAAAGTGTGTCCCTTATGTCACATAATTGTGATTACGGTGTTTAATGACTTATTCCAATTAAAGCGAAATCAAATATTCTGAATTAAATTATTGATTTAATTCTTGAGGAACAAGTAATTTGATTTCATGGAATCAAATATGCTGTATTGATTAATCATTTGGTTTTATTCCTTGATGGGAGGAATAATTAAGGTAACAGCTCTAATTGAGGGTCCCTGACCTACCTATAAATAAGGCCTGTGTATTCCATCAAATGGAAATTATTGGTAGGCATAGGTCAGAAGAACCTCTCAATATTTTACTATTTTGTTTTCTAAGTTTTGTAGATATGAAGCTGTTCTTCAACTGGTTTGAGCAAAGCATGGCTAGAGGTATTTATATAATTATTTATTCCGCTGCTAATTTTATTATTAATTAGCATTCAATTATATATAGAATTCTTACACAACCATTATCACAACATGTAAGATAGAAAAAACCAAAATAAAAAAGCTTCGGACAAAAAAAAAAAATACCAAATGTGCAAAGACAAATTCACAGAAAATTTTCTTTCTCTAGACCCAAAAACTTCAGATGAAAATGAAAATGACAGAGAAAGAAACTAAAATCAAATAAAAATTACCAAATCTGTAAAGACAATTTCGTATATCTGGATTTTTTTTTTTTTCTCTCTAGAGAATGAAACGCTCCATACAATTCAACAAAGAAATAAAGAGAGAAATGAGAGTACTTGAGATGCCAACCAAGAGAGATGACTGCTTGTTGAGCGTGAAGGAAAAGATGAGAATCGATTGAGAGAGAGAGGAGCTCTGCCGGTGCGTGCGTTTTGAGTGTTAAGGAGAGTAGAGTCACATGTAAGGTTGTGTTTCTTAGACACTGTAGTTGATATAGATTGATGTGAAGAAAAAAAAAATGAAAAAGTGGTATGGAAAAGTGAAAATGTTTTGTTTTGTAGTTATTTTTATTTGAATAATAATAAAAAGTGAATGATGTGATATAAAAAGTGAAAAAATTATAATGTTTTGATGTTGATTTTTTTGGAAAATTGAAGTGAATAGTAACAAAGCAAAGCCAACCCTTTTACCAAATAAGGCTGGGTGAGTGTATCCAAAAGAGTTTGAGAAAAATGGTTTATGAGTGTAAACCGTTTTCTTAAAAATGTAAAGGCTTTTTGGTTAAATGGAAATCATTTTCAGTTTGACTTTTATTTTATGTCGTACCAAATACTGTAAAATGCTGAAAACAATTTCTGAAAAATATTTTACGTTAAAACAGAGCTGAAAGGGGTAATTACCATTTGCCCTAATGAACTACAATATATTATCACTTTGCTCTCATGAACTGACAACCATATTGCCCAACCCCATCAAACTACCATTTTATGCTTAAAACCCCATTCCGTCAACAAAGCTGTTAATTTATACAGTCAAAGAAACAATATGTTGTAATTCATAGAGGCAAAGTGATGGATTGACCGTATGATTTAATGTCTTTGACTGATAGAAGGGAAATTTTGGATACAAAATAGTAGTTTGATGGGATCGGACAGTGTGGTTGTTAGTTCATGGGAACAAAATGATAATGCATTGTAGTTGATGGAGGAAAATGTAATTACCCCAAGCCTAATTGTTCAAACCAAATTGTTTATGTAGTTTGCATTGTTATTGGTGGGTTTGTTATTGGTATATTTTGATTTTTACTTATTTTTTATAAATGACAGGAATATATTTTTACATCCAATTTTTTTTTTTTAAAAAAGGATTGCATCACAGGCAATTCCACTCAAAATGTGAATACCCAAACAGATTTGACACCTCAAGTTTGTTCAATGGCGGACCCATGATTTCCACTCATGGGGGCATTTTTTTATTAATTAAAATATTAAAAAATTAAATAAAAAAAAATGACAAACTTCTAATTCTAGATATGCTCTTCGAATTTAATCTCTATCACTAAGATAATAATCAAACTTTTTTTTTCTCAAGCAGTAATAATTTCTGGGCAAATTTGTTAAATCTACTTCAATACGAAATTGTTTAAAATTTGATTGGAGTTCAATAGAATCATTGTTTTTATCCATAATCTCATATTCATTCAATTATATATATACAATTAAAATATGAAATAAAAACTATATAATTTCATAAACAAAAACTATAATTCAGCTGCACGCCTCAATTTTTTTTTTTTTCCCTTCAAAAAAAAGTTGCACAGCTGCTCCCCCTTTTTTTTTGGTAAATTTCATTTAACCCCCTTAAACTATCACCTTAATGACAATTTACCCTCAAAACCATCAATTGCGACAATTTACACCACAAATACAAACTACTAAAACAATGACAATATACCCTCCCAATGCTAGCAAAATGACGAAATTACCTCTATAAAATTTTCAATAAGATAAAAATACCCCTAAAATTTTGAAAAAAAAAAATAGTATTTTGTTTTTATTTTAGTAAGTGTAATGTTGTCATTCTGTTAAAATTAGGGGTACATTGTCATTGTTTTGGTAATTTGTAGGGTAAATTATCGCAATTGATAATTTGAGGGGTATATTGTTATTGGGTGGTAGTTTGAGGGGGTTAAGTAGAATTTACCTTTTCTTTTTTTTCTTTTCTTTTTTTTTTCAAAGCCTTATTCCATTTTGTCTTCAACGGCTGTCCCTAGATGGCTAGACCTTACTTTTTGTGTCATTATATAATACTATAATGTATATTATTATTTTCTCCATTGTATAATATTATAGGGAAAAACATAATTTAACTCCCCAAACTACTAGCCATTTTCATTTTAGCCCCTTGATATTCAAAAAGTGATAAAGTATTTTCCCAAACTACCAAACAGTTGCATTTTGGCCACTCCATTAGTCATTATTGTTAAATTGGATGAAAAAAATCAAAACCATGTCGTTTTGGTAATGGTAAGTGACTAAATGCCCTCTTGGAGTTTTTTTTTTTTAATGAAGATCAAAACGGCACCGTTTTAGCTTAAATTAGGGTTTTCCACACTTACCAAAACAGCATCGTTTTGGTAAGTAGGGATTAAACAATAGCCTTGGGCACTCTGACATCGTGATTCTTCTTCAAGGTCAATACACCCAGCCGTCCGTTGTCTCCCTCAAGATTTTCCTACAATTATAGGGTTCCCATTAAACTCAACCCATTAAACTCCATGCGAAAGCATAAAAGCTTATCCTCTCTGGCTCATAGCTCATCAACGATGGAGGAGATTGCAAGTGAGTTTACTGACGATAATGTGAGGGCTTGTGGATTGTTGGTGGGAAGTTCGTCGGCAAAGTCTACCCCTACATGTACAAGATGCCTATGTGGAATTAAATTACTAGTGATAACTTCTTGCACGTAGAAAAATTTTGGTAGAAAGTTTATTGAATGCGGTAAATACAAGGTGCAAATTTAGGGTTTTAAAAATTAAGGGTTTTCCGATTTCTTAGAAATTATTTGTGAATCGTGGGTCACTAAAATGTTTGTTTGGAATTATATTGTTTTTAATTATCTATGTCAAGTTTGCCGGAATTATATTCTTAGATATGGTTTTAGGAGTTCGTTTCGATTAGTTGATTAGATAAAAGGAAGGGAGTTGATGATAAGTTCTCGAAAATGGAGTTGATTCTCATCCTAATATAAGTTTTTAAAAGCAGTGAAACTGGAAGCTTTCAACCATTAAAAGGGAAGGAAATAATTGGAAATGTATTGAGATTCTTATAAGTTGTTTAGTACGTTTTCACCAATTGAAACTAACTGTTTATCTTTTTTTCATGTTTGCTTCACATTGACATTTTTTCTGTACATCTGGTAGGGCTTTCATTCAATCTTATATTAGCCACTACACAATTATCCAAACTAGTTATAGATTTATCAAGCTGAATGCGTCAATAATCTGTCAATGACGTTTATTTTATTCAATAATACTTAAAATGTTGTAGACGTAAGTTTATGTGTCCTTCCTGAAACATTCTATCTTGTTTAAGTAACATATACTACAAAATTGATGAAGAGTAATCATGGCTAGGAAACGTTTCTTGGCCATTTGAAATCTGTATTACCCCAGAAATTTTATTCAGTAAAATTATAAGCATAGACGATGTTTTGTAATTCAGTTCAGTTTACTTTTCCCATAAATTTTATTCGGTAAAATTATAAGCCTAGAATGTCGCTTCCTTTGCACCCATCATAAGTGCAAGACATGAACCTTTCCAATGAAAATGTCTTTGTCAAAGTATCTACATATAATAGTAAGATTCTCAATTACATGAAATTTTGGTCGTAAAGCATTTAAAGCCCATACATTTTTGTTTAAATTTTGGTATATCAATCATTCTTGTATTTGGAAGTATTTACAACTTCTCTCTCATCATTTATTTGTTTAGGATCAATAGTAATAGTGTTTGCGAAAAGAAAAAAAAAATTAAGTTGTTGCATTTGTACCCAAAAAAAAAAATTTGATGTGAAAAACAAAAATTTAGTTTTGTGTATGTTATGCTTTGAGTTATCACTAAATTATATTATAATCCGTTTGTCAATTGGTTAGTAATTCTCATTTATGAAATATGAAGAATGAAGGTGATCGTGGTTGTGATTATTTTATTTGAGTTGACGAAGAAGCCATGCTCCCTGTGTCATAGTCCAATGCCCAAATAACTAATCAAACAAGCAAAAAAAAAAGAGAAGCTATAGTGGCCACAAAACCAAATTTGATGGTTTTTCTTACTGTGCCTATATACAAAAACCTAGCCGAATTTGACGATTTTAATTTTATTGAAAAAAAACACAAAACAGAAAGTTCACAATAAAACAACCTACTTGGAACTCGAAACCACTAGCAATGAAACAAGAAGTCACAAAAGCCCTTTCAAGTATCAAACAAGGTTTTATATAAAATCAATTATATTAAGTGGGTTTTTTTATTTATAGCAATACATCAAAAATAAAAGAGTTCTTCCAATAATCTTGGTTTCTATTCTTCAAAGGGTTGTCTCTGTTTGGGTGCGTCTATGTTTCTTAAATAAAAGCAAAGTCTACTCAAATACATAGCATGCATTACAACAATGGGGATCACGAAAAAAGAAAATACTATAACCAAACAAACAAGTAGACAATCAACCCATTCAACAAGCAGACAATAAACACATCAACTAATAGCTTCAAACATTATTTACTGAAACCAAAACTCTCAATAAGCAGACAAGTAAAAAAATATACCAAAAAAAAGAAAAAAGACAAGAAACAAAGTTCGCAACCAAGGAAAAAAATATACACAAAAAAACATAAAAACATAGGGATCCATATCATTTTCCTTCACCATAAAGTCAATTTTCACACTAAATCAAAACATCAACAAAAAGAGTTACAAAACGACCTAAACCCATCAAGATTGAGCTTTCTCCACAAACCCTAAAAAATAGGAAAAACTCAATTAAATTTAGAGGGTTACCTTTAATGGCCGAAATCTTTAAAGTTGGACTTCTTTCCTACAGTTGAGTGAGACTTTTTTCTACAGTTTTAATGGGTTGAGTTTAATGGGAACCCTAAAGTTGCAAGAAAATCTTGAGGGAGATGACAGACGGCTGGGCGTACTGACCTTGAAGAAGGATCTCGAAGTCTGACTGCCCAAGGCTTTTGTTTAATCCCTACTTACCAAAATGGCGTCATTTTGGTAAGTATGGGAAACCCGAATTTAAGCCAAAACGGCGTTGTTTCAATCTTTATTTTAATTTTTTTTTCTCCAAGACGACATTTTAGTAACTTACTATTGTCAAAACGACGTAGTTTTAATTTTTCATCAAGTTTTATGGTAATAACTAACGGAGTGGCCAAAATGCAACTGTTTGGTAGTTTAAGTGACTACTTTATCACTTTTTGAACATCAAAGGGCTAAAATGAAAATGAATGGTAGTTTGGGGGACTAAATTATATTTTTCTTAATATTATAATTTAGAAGAAACTTCACTTACCCTCCACGAACTTATGCGCTTTTCGCAGACACCCTCCCCCCCTCCCCCCCAATTGTTCAAAATCTCTCATGTATCAAACTTTCATTTCGTTTCAAATATCCTCTACCGTTAAATATTGCAGTTAAATTAAAAAAAATGAGAAAAATGACTAAGGGTATTTTAGTAATTTCACACATTTCCGTTAGGATTCAACCGAAAATCCTAGTGGAAGGGAAAAGTGGAAGAAAATTAAAGTTCAATCACCAAAGTGAGAGATTTTAAACAATAAGAGGTGTTTGCGAAAACGCATAAATTTATAGGGGATAAGTGAAGCTTTCCCTATAACTTACGTTAAAAACTTAAATTTCTCTCCAAACTCGAGGCTACAATGCTGCACTGCTGCACAATTACTACTCTCACAAATGAAAAAACAGTGAGTTTTGAACTATTCATCATCTTCCCCATTTCATTATTTTGAAACACTGAAACTTGCATTTTTTTTTTCTGAAAATAAGGGGCGTAATATGTCTCAAGCATGAGGATGGAGGTCATAATTATAGTTGAGGGAGGGCATAATAATGGCATTAAAAAAAAAAATTACCATGGTACAGGAGAATTTTTAGGAGTTGAGAGTGGGGGGCATATGCCCCCCCTCAACCCCCCTTAGATCTGCCCTTGAGTTGGTATGAAATTTAATATTCCAGAAGATATATGGAAGCTTTGGGAAAATTATGGAAAGTAAAGCTCTTTTTACTTCGACATAAAATAGTTCTGTTGAAAAATATTTTTAAGAAAGTCATTTCCCCTAAAAATATTTCTGCCAAAAATATTTTATGGCGTTTATCGCGTGCATGGGAAAAAAAAATTATTTAATTATATTAACCACTAAAGTGCAATTTTTATTCAAAATATAAAAATATTAATATAAAATAATTTAAAATACAGAATTAAAAATTATGTTTGATTAAAATATACAAATTGACTAACAATAGTCATATAATTTCATTTTGGCTGAGCCATAAATAACATCCAAAAATACATTTAAACCATCAACACAAATTTCATCATAAATATTACCATGAATTCTAAAATTTAACCACAAATATTACAATATTTTGACCAAAGAACCACCATCCAAGTTAATTAATATTTTACTACATATCAATAAAACATAAATTCTAATTTTTATAGTTTTTGAAGAAGTTGTCCAACCAAAACTTTCTAAGCTTAGCATTTTTTGCCAAAAATCCTCTTCCAACCTTCTCATCTCCTACCAAATGGTTGAATGCAGATGCAAGCATAAACTCATCATATCCTTCCACCTTCATCACTTCCTAATAAAGGTGATCTGTGTCAACTCCCTTATTAAAAGCTTTAAGCGTTGCTGCAATCTCTCCCAACTATTTAGATATTGCACTATAACTATCTTCAATATCACCACAACTCCTTTTCTTATGTGACCTTTTAGTTGAACCTGAATCGGAGGAAGCAACATATTTTCCTTTTGATGGTGCATCATCAAAATCTAAATTTACATGTTCCGAATCAAGAACATTATCATGTTGCTCTATATCATTAAAAGACTTTGCAAAACTCTCTGTCACCATATCTTTACCAACAACTATGGCCATCTCATCGTACATTTCAATTTTTTTATTTAAAAATTGCTCATGTTTAGGATGCGCCTGTTAAAAGAAAGAATAGAACTTCAATAAAACTTCAAGACTATATAATTGCTATAATAAATAAAAGAAAGAAAGAATATAATAGAATTTCAATAAAACTTCAAGACTAATATAATTGTTCCAATAAAAAAAGTAGGTCTCATACCATCACTTCCTTGCAATACACCTTATTGTCACAAGTTATCATCCTCAAATTTTCATCCCATCCAAAGCCACTCTTTTCACGAAGGGTGCCAATAATATTCCACATGCTCTTGATGGTTCGAAGGTGGTTGTCAACGTGGTCGGGTACACATTCAACTCCGAATTTTTCACTAATTGACTTGGCAACTAATGCAAATGACGCAGGTTTGAATGTGTTTAAAGACTTATTTCCTTTAGCAGCCTCATCAGCAAGAATTTCAAGTAACAAAGTATGCATAGGTTTTGACCACCTAAATTGCTTGTTTGCAACGTTTTGCTCCTTACCTTTACCCATTGTTACAATCACAAACATATAAATGGTAATGCAAGATAACAATATAAAATATCTCATAAAAGATAAAAACATAATGCAATATGGAAACAAAATCATATCATAAGCTGGATTAAATATCAAATGTATATCATATAATCAAATCATTAAAAATAGAAACATATCCGTCTTTAAACATGACTAGTTCAAGAAATAGACATTACATCAACCATACAAGGAAAAAAAATCTACATATTTTTCTACTTTTATAATCATCCCACATCACATGACATATTACGTCCCTTTTGATTGTCAATTCACTACTTTCTTCTTGAATTTCTCTTCGTGTTTGGTAAACTCTACCACTTTGATTTTAAGATTCAACATCACAAACTTCTTCCATAATTAAGTCATTAGGATCAACACTCATAATGTAATTGTGAATGACACAACATGCTAAAACTACATCTACTTGTGTTTCAAATGATCAAAATGGTTCTGCATCCAACACGCGGAAACATCTCTTCAAAATTTCAAACACTCGTTCAATGGTAGTTCTTAAGGACAAATGACGAAGATTGAATAATTCTTTTTCATTTTCAAGTGGATGATCATTAAACTCTTTCAAATGGTACCGAACACAACAATAGGGACAAAGAATTCAATTTCAATTTCCATAACCAGCGTCACCAAAATAATACTTACCTTCAGGAATTTTGAATCTCCTGGCTTAGTGAGTGCATCGTTTAAAACACAAAAATCATGTGCACTTCCTTCCCAATCAGCTAAGACATGTGAATTTTACGTCAAAAATAATGTCACCTAACACATTTTGTGTTGTTCGATCTTTTCGACCAGGAAACCTTCCTTGAATTTCAACTGAAACAGATGTCCGAATATGAGTTCCATCTATTATTCCAACATATTCCTAATGAAAACCAATACAAGTTACGTTAATTTGACAAATTACTTGAACTAAAAAAGTGGTTAAATACTTAAAAACCCCCTAGGATTTGGACACTTTATTTTTCCCCCCTAGGATTTAATTTGTATCACATGAAGTATCTGTAGTTTTTATAAAAACAGAAATAGTACCTCTGTTAAAATTCTGTCCAAAACTTAACAAAATAGCACATCAACACTAATCACATTGCACTACGTGTCCTATAATTAATTTTTTTTATTTAAAAAAAGAATTAAGAATATTAAAAAATGATATTTTTTTCAAAATAAAAAATAAAAATTTTGGGGTGGCCGTAACCACCCCCATGGCCATTTGGAAGGGGCCACCCCCTTCGGCCATTGGGCCATCTGGCCGGTTTGGGGGTGGGGAGCCACTCCATGGCCGGATGGGGGTGGCTTGGCCACACCCGATGAAATTTTAAGGATGGCTGAAACCATCCCCAAACCCATTGGGGGTGGTTTCAGCCACCCTTAAAATCTCCTTGGGATGGCCCGGCCACCCCCATGACCAGAGGGGTTTGCCAGCCAACCCCCTCCAAATGGCCAAGGCAAAATTTTTATTTCTTTTTTCTCTTTTTAGAAAAAATAATTAATTAATTAATTATATGACACGTGACGTAATATGATTGGTGCTGACGTGACGTTCCATTAAGTTTTGGACGAAATTTTAACATAGGTACTATTTTTGTCTCTATGAAAATCACAGGTACTTCTTGTGATACAAATTAAACCCTAAGGGAGAAAAAAATTAAATGTCCAAAATTTAACCCTTAAAAAAAAAATCAAAATTTAAAACTTACCTTAAAGTATGGGTAAAACCTTTGGCTATTCCTTATTTGCAACGGAGTAGAGTTATCAAGTTGTTTAGTTAAATGTTTATATAGCATCAAGACTCCTCCAAGGACAACCTTAAAATATCAATGAATAGACCTAATCAAATTTATAGAAACTTCCACCAACCACTCAAAACCTCACATTATGTCCAATAATGTGTAAAAATATCAACACTTATTCCTTAATAGACATGTGAATGGTTTCACGTATAAGGTTTTTCTCAACAAGAATTTTATATAAGTCAAAGAAAGCTATATGACTCATTCTTGTTTGGTTAATACAATCTTTATGTTTCCATAAATAATACTATCCATATAAATACCTCTTTCATACTCTCGATTAACATGAGGTTCCATACGTAATAGTTTCCTCGATCTAATATCTTTTAAGATTAGAGCAAAAACAGATGCAATTGTGGCCATAACTGCTGAAAAAATTGTTTCATCCATCTACAATCAACACAGAAATGGAGCCCATCCCAAGTGAGAGAAGCAATAAGCAATAAATGATGCATGCATTGAGGTTCAAATAGAATTAAGGGTCAAACCTTTTTAATAAGTAGAATTAAGGGTCAAACCTAAACTGATGCAACCCAAATCAGAAACCTCAAAACCCCTTAGAATTTCAACTAAAATCCAAAGATTGAAACGCCACAATATACCACTACAAGACCTCACATAGCAAGACACCAAGTAAAGAGCTAAGACATCATCTACCGAAAATCCACCCCAATCTGCCATCACACAACCAGAAAATCAAAAGGAAACAAAAACCATACTCTTTGCAGGCAACAGTCCCTGAATGTGAATGATACAAATCTTCTATTAAAATAGAGTTATACACCCCTCTTAAGATTTTGTCCAAATTTTATTCGTTTAATATGCATCTATCAATCTGAATGATCACAATCATAATAGTCATCATCCCGCACAAAATATTAAAAAAGTAAAATGAAGACACACAACCTTCGGCAACAATTGCAGAGGCAAATAGCTAGGCATGTCAATAACTTATAAATAAAATGAAACATCGCTTGATAAAGGAAGTTCCAAATGAGAAAAGTAAATAAATAAATAAATTTGTCTCTACGACAAGAACAAATTTTCCAGTTTATCTAACATAAAAATAACCACAATGGCTTTATTTCTACAATAACAAAATTAATATCTCACACATGAACACGAAATCAGATGGCTAATATTGTACTTCTGATATAACAAGTTTTACAATGTTATCTTGATATTATGTCTAAAATTTGCTTCACAAACAGAACCAAAAAGATCCCGTCTCCTACTCTTCATCAAGCTCCCCTGTTTTTTTCCCTTCAACTTAGAGTAAAGTATAGGGAGTGTCATATACCTAAAACTTGAACCCCATTATATATTCTCTCTCTCTCTCTCTCTCTCTCTGTGTCTTTCTTTTACCCCTAAACAAATTCAAGGCCATCGAGAACCATGAAGTCCAAAACCCAATTCTCCATCACCCTCAAGCTTATCCTCCTCTGTTCTTTCTTTCTCATCCTCCTCTTAGTAAGATCAAGTTTTTCATCTTTCCAACCATCATCTCAGAAATCCAAGAAGAGGAAGAATAAAACAAATCTCATCGGTAATCGCAAACCCACCTAACATTCATTGAAAACCCACCAATCTTTCCAGCAAAAAACCAACTAATTTACACTCAAAACCCATCCAAGAAAGAAATGCCACCACAAAATATCTCCACTCACACAACAATTATCCAATCAAACAACCCTTCAATCGCAACCCAAAACACCCCCCACAGAGAGAAAGAAGGAATTTATAAAGTGTACCAAACAAAAACCAAAATGCCAAAAAGTAACCGACCGATCTCAAACCAAACCACAAAAATGGACAAACACATAGAGAGAGAGAGAGAGAGAGATATTAGGGTTTAGAGAGAAGAAACCAAAATCAAACAAAAATTACCAAATCTGTAAAGACATTCATAGATCTGACTTTTTTTTTCTCTAGAGAATGAAATGCTCCATACAATTCGATAAAGAAATATAGAGAGAGATGATAGTACTCGAGATGCCAACTGAGAGAGAGATTACTACTTGTTGAGCGTGAAGGAGAAGATGAGAATCGACACAGAGAGAGAAGCTGTGCCGGTGCATTTGTTTGAGCGTGAAGGAGAGAAAAGTTGGGTTGGTGAGGGTGTCTCTAGGGAGAATGGTTTACGAAATTAAAAAGTGTAAACCATTTTCCTAAAAATGTAAAGGATTTTTGGTCAAACGGAAATCATTTTCGGTTTGACCACTATTTTACGTTGAAATAAACACCGTAAAATGTAGAAATTATTTTCTGGAAACCATTTTACGTCGAAGTAAACAGAGCCTAAATGGGTTATGGTGTAAGGAAAGGTTTTCTAAATAAAAGTAAGTTGGAAAAGTAACAACAATGAGATTTACTTCTTGTAAAAGGAAAGTGGTGTTCAAAGAATAGAAAAGCGAAATCATCTTTATACTCGTCATTAAGACGAAATAAGGACTTATTGTCCTGTACGGCTGCATGCATGTTTCATTCGTATGAGAGACTAGAAAGTATAAAGTGTATGATTTTGTAGCTAAACATAATCATTTATACATCTTGAAAAAATTGCTTGTATTATTATGTCGCATCGTAAAACATCAAAAATTCGTGCATTTGAAATTGAATTGGCATATGCTTGTGGAATTCCTCCTAAGGCAACCCATATGTTGTACAAAGGCTGGTGGGAAGGCAAATCTTGGATATATTGAGCTTGATAAAAAAACTATAATCAAGCAAGCAAACAAATGAACTTGATACATGTTGAAGCGGGTAGCTTATTGAAGTACTTTCAATAACAAATTAATAACAAACCATTAATTCATTATGCACTCCAACTAGATACTAAAAAAAAATTACTAATATTTGTTGAGCTTATACATGAATGATCACTGACTATGTCTATTATGGAGACATAATGACCTTTGAAACAACATCCGACACTAATAAAGAATTGAAACCCCTAGTTATCTTTACTGGTTTTAATCACCATAGAGGAGTTGTGATTTTTGGGGTTGCACTTTTTTGTGATGAAATGGTAGTCATTTAAATGGCTTTCCGGAAGTTTTTTAGGCTCCGTTTACTTCGACGTAAAATGATTTCCGTCGTAAAATATTTTCAGGGAAGTCATTTTTCCTGAAATTTTTCCCCGAAAACATTTTACGGTGTTTACCAAAAGTAACGGAAAATCAAAATTTTTTTTTTCATATTTTAATTTAATTATATTAACTTATAAAATGTAATTTTTATTCACAATATAAAAATATTAATATAAAATAATTTAGGTTTGATTGTTAAAATTCAACAAAAAGAATCACTATCTAAGAATATTTTTGGATTTTTCATTTTTTTAGAAAATTACATTAATCTTGCTTGAAAAAAAAAAACCATGAATTCTAAAATTCAACCACAAATATTACAATATTTTGGCCAAAGAGCTACCATCCAAGTTAATTAATATCTTACTACATATCAATAATACGCAAATTCTAATTTCCATAGTTTTTGAACTTCAATACATCAATATTATGAATATTCGACATCTAGGAAGATTAATATATATGGAAGGGCAAGAAAATTACATTCATATTGCTTGAAAAAAATAAAAAACCATGAAGTCTAAAATTCAACCACAAATATTACAATATTTTGGCCAAAGAACTACCATCCAAGTTAATTAGTATCTTACTACATATCAATAATACGCAAATTCTAATTTCCATGGTTTTTGGAGAAGCTGTCCAACCAAAACTTTCTAAGCTTAGCATTCTTCACCAAAAATCCTCTTGCTTCCCTCACATCTCTATTCAAATAGTCGAACGCAGATGCAAGCATAAACTCATCATGACCTTCCACTTTCATCACTTCCTGATAAAGGTGATCTGTGTCCACTTCCTTGTTAAGAGTTTGAAGCGCTAATGCAATATCTACCAACTTTTCAGCTATGAAATTATAACTATCTCCACTATCATCACGACTTCTTTTTCTATGTGACCTTTTGTTTGAACCTTAATTGGAGGAAGCAACATCTTTTCCTTTTGATGACACATCATCAAAATCCAAATCCAAATCAAGAACATTATCATACCGCACTACATCATTAAAAGACTTAGCAAAGCTCCCTGTCACCATATCTTTACCAACAACTATGGCCATCTCATCGTACATTTCAATTTTTTTATTTAAATATTGCTCATGCTTAGGATTCGCCTGTTAAAAGAAATAAAGAATAGAATTTCAATAAAATTTCAAGACTATATAATTGCTATAATATATAAAAGAAAGAATAGAATTTCAATAAAACTTCAAGACAAATATAATTGCTACAATAAATAAAAGAAAGAAAGAATAGAATTTCAATAAAACTTCAAAATTAATATAATTGCTACAATAAATAAAATAAATCTCATACCATTACTTCCTCATCATACACCTTCTTGTCACAAGTTATCATCCTCAAATTTTCATCCCATCCAAAGCCACTCTTTTTACGGAGGGTGCCAATGATATTCCACATGCTCTTGATAGTTCGAAGACGGTTGTCAACATGATCAGGTACACATTCAACTCCGAATTTCTCGCTAATTGACTTGGCAACTAGTGCAAATGACGCAGGTTTGAATGTGTTTGAAGGCTTATTTCCTTTAGCAGCCTCATCAGCAAGAATTTCAAGTAGCAAAGTATGCATAGGTTTTGACCACCTAAATTGCTTGTTTGCAACATTATTCTCCTTACCTTTGCCCATTGCTACAATTACAAACATATGAATGGTAATGCAAGATAACAACATACACAACATACAATATCTCATAAAAGATAAATTACATATCATTTTATTAGATGAGTTTGGAAAAAAATATTGTCATGAAGATGAACACATACTATGTAAAATTATGTAATAAAAAACAATATGTTACATATATTAAATATCAATTGTAAGTTTGGATTAAATATCAACATACAATATCATAAAAATGAGAATGTCGATTCTCAACATACAATATCAATTCATAATATATATACAAAGAATACTATATATATATATATATATATAGTGTAGAAAAAACTCATAATGAAATGGAAAAACAAAGAAAATTACGGCAATATCAAAATATCATAAGCTAGAATATATTGTAAGATATTAAATATCAACATACAATATCCCAATTCTCAACATACACTATCATAAAATTTGGATTAATTATCAATTGTATATAATATAATCAAATCATTGAAAATAGAACCATAGCTGTCTTTAAACATGACTAGTTCAAGAAATAAACATTACAACATTAACGATGAGAAAAAAATCTACACATTTTCCCTATTTTATAATCTTCCCACATAGCATGACATATTACATCCCTTTTGATTGTCCATTCTCTACTTTCCTCTTGAATCTCCCTTCGTGTTTGGTAGACTCTACCACTTTGATTTTGAGATTCAACATCACAAACTTCTTCTTCCATAATTGAGTCATTAGGATCAACACCCATAATGTGATTGTGAATGACACAACATGCTAAAACTACTTCCACTTGTGTTTGAGCGACCAAAATGGTTCTGCATCCAACACACGGAAACGTCTCTTCAAAATTCCAAATCCTCGTTCAATTGTTGTTCTTAAGGAAGAATGATGAAGATTAAATAATTCTTTTTCATTTTCAGGTGAATGATCACTAAATTCTTTCAAATGGTACCGAACACCACGATAGGGGGAGAGAATTCCATTTCGATTTCCATAACCAGCATCACCAAGATAATACTTCCCTTCAGGAATTTTGAATCCCCCTGGCCTAGTGAGAGCATCGTTTAAAACACGAGAATCATGTGCACTTCCTTCCCAACCAGCTAACACATATGTGAATTTTACATCAAAAGTAATGCCAGCTAACACATTTTGTGTTGTTCGATCTTTTCGACCGCGGAACCTCCCTTGGATTTCAACTGGAACAGATGCCCGAACATGAGTTCCATCTATTGCTCTAACACAATCCTAATGAAGACCAATACAAGTTGCATTAATTTGACAAATTACTTGAATTAAAAAAAAAAATCAAATTTTAAAACTTACCTTAAAATATGGGTAAAACCTTCGGCTATTTCTTATTTCCAGCGGAGTAGAGTTATCAGGTTGTTTAATTAAATGTTTATATAGCATCAAGACTCCTCCAAGTACAACCTTAAAATATGAATAGAGACCTAATCGATCTATAAAACCTTCCACCAACCACTCGAGACCTCACATTATGCCCAATAATGTGTAAAAATATCAACACGTGTTCCTTAATAGACGTGTTAATGGTCTCACGTATAAGATTGTTCTCAGCAAGAATTTTACATAATTCAAAAAAGCTACAGGACTCATTCTTATTTGATCAATACAATCTTATGCCTTCCATAGAGAATACTATCCATATAAATCCCTCTTTCATACTCTCGATTAACATGAGGTTCCCTACGTAATACTCTCCTAGATCTAATATCATTTAAGATTACAAGCCCAATAACAGAGATGCAAGCTGTGGTCATAGTTGCCGAAAGAATTGTGTTATCCATCTACAAACAACATAAAAATGAAACAATAAATTTCAATTCATTTGACAATACAAACAGCAAAGATTATGGTATTATAACATTCTCTCATAACACAACATAGAAGGAGACAAACTATCACAAGCATGTGAGGAATCATGGACAGGAGTGTCATGTTTTGGTCATCTATTATATACATAATGCACCTATCTAGCTTGTGAACTATTTCTATTATATACCTATTTCTATTATAAATTCTTCCTTGTTTGCCGCATTGATCGGTCATGAAGATATCCCAAAGATGTACATAATTAGATTGCTATCAATGACGCTAAGAACATGACAACATCAAGACATACAACTATGTTT
Organism: Carpinus viminea; assembly: GCA_013348765.1. NCBI lineage: Eukaryota > Viridiplantae > Streptophyta > Magnoliopsida > Fagales > Betulaceae > Carpinus > Carpinus viminea. The sequence goes on along the minus strand of CP054667.1, from coordinate 40,559,590 downwards.
CCCTCAATTCTTTTGACGTAGGAAGGTCTTTCTTAGATAACTACACATGCTGTTTAAAATCTGACTACTATAATGCATCCAACTGCAGAGGAGGAAGGAACCATTACAAAACGTATCTCTTAAAATATTTTTGATAAGTAAAATTAAAAAGAAAAAAAGAAAAAAAAAAAAAGAAAGGAGATACTAGTACTTCCACATAAAGATTTTGCAGACATGAAAGCATTCTAAATAAATGACTTTGAATAACTAACATAACACAGTGCTCAATTTCTAAACATAGTTAGAAACTTTTTCATCTAGCTAGTTTGATTTAAAGATGCGATTGCAGAATTTGGAAGTACTTCAAGACACTATCTAGTCAACATAATAAATACCATGTGGCGATTGTGTTAGTAACGAACAACTTGCATCAACATCCTTAAGAATATGCGTGTAATAGATAGAGATACCATTCTTGTCACTTAACAACAAACACCTTTCTAACAGGAATATGGTATGACAAATAAAGAGAATAAACCTCTGTGGCTAAGTGATTCTTGTCACATAACAATTGGCATCCCCAGACGCGCAAAGGCATCACGAACTAATAGTGTTGACACTATTAAGGCATAAGGCCTTCTGGGAATTGTTAAATCATGCAATATATACCTCAAGAAAAAATACTTTAACAAAGAGAAATGAAAGAGAATATACAATTTTTTTTTACAGAAATGAAATGCAGCCTATAAGAAGAAAAACAGGGATATAAATAATTATAATTCAAAGTTGATTCCATGAAGATAAGTTGAAGGAGCCTGCCTTTGCTTTTGATGCATGATAGGAATTTTATTTTGATTACTCAAAATTCATGTGATGGTGACTGATATATTATAGACAAAACCAACAATGAATGAGTGATATGTAAGTTGAATAGATTCTAGTTCAAGATATAAATAACAAACACGATCTAAGAAATTATGAATAAGCTAATGCTTATAAAAGTTTGGCTGTAAGTTAAAATTTGATGATTGGTTGTGGCAGTTGATATAGTTATATGATCGATCATGTATGTTTGTATGAGCATGTCTTACGACCATGGGAGCTCAATCGATTATAAATGCTGCCAAAGGTCATTTTAAAATGTAATGTAGTTGTCATCTTGTATTGTCTGGTTGAAATAACTTGTCCTTTGTCTTTCATCGACTTTCCATGTAAGAAAAGAAAAACATCGTCTAGAATAACGCTTTACGGTTATGTATCTTGTGCTTTATTTAAGTGACTTGCTCATCTAGATAATGATGATTTACAATAATCTCATCTGGTATTAGTTTAATTGTCTAAAGTCAACCCTCGGTGTCTTGCGATCCCCACTTGGGGTTTGATGGAAATCAACTCAAACAATCTACACAAATCCCCACTACGGTTGAATAACTGCGACCTTGTGAGGTTCATGAGCTGCCCTTTAGCCCATCACATCCAACTCAAAGAATTAAGTTGACAAATTTCCATTTGGCACCCAGTTTTTAGATGGTTGTCAACCAGTTGTTTCTTAATATTTTGGCAGGTTGGAGCTTAAAGGCAATAAATATGTCCTAGGAGAATTTCTGGACTTCAAAGGCAATCTCAAATTAACCCAGTTTAACTTCAAATTTACATATTTGATTGCCTTTTCTTTTAGTTAAGAATCGGCAGGTGAGACATCCGGAAGGGCAATGGAGAATCAGAGTTCAACTCATGGATAGTAACAAACTTAAGAATCAACGGAAAACCCAAAAAGGCATGATGAGACAAAGAAAGCGGGTCCTTGAAAAGGCAAAACTCCAAGAACTGAATTTGGCAAACTGCATGCAGAGACCTATGATTTCATCTTCACCGCAAATTTTCTCATTAATTGATCTCCATTTTCCTTAACACAAGAATAAACGACCTTATGAATAGTAAACACTTAAAAGTACTATCTAGATTCCCCCACGCACAAAGTTTCAAACACTATTCTAAACTAAAACTCGAGAAAGAGACAGAGAGAGAGGAGAGTAATTCAAAGAAAACTAAAGCGAGATTACAGCGTCCTTTATAGGTAAAAGCTAAACTATTTTCACTATAATCCCACGACCGAGAAAATACCAAAAGCCACGAAAACAAGAGCAAAAGCATATTCAGCATGGAGTTAGTGATTTATACGATCATCCACCGACTACACACACTAGTGCTACAACCCAAAGAACGAGTCTAATTAAGACCTATGTTACATTCTTTCTTTCCTTTCTTTCCCGCAACCAAACAGAGTCTAATTAACATTAAAATCATTTCTCAAAATTGGAAACAAAAGGAACCATGGCAACTCCAACTTTATATTTTCCCCCTCAAATCCCAGCTCTGCGAGCACCAAAACTGTGACAAAAACCCCCTCAACTCAGCCCCAATTGAATCCCATAATCCCCCAGCAGAATCGAATGGGAACAACAACATTTTTTGAACAGATGACAAGTCATGGAAGAGAAAAACCACAGTACAACCACAACACAAAACAACCAATATCCACCAAAACAAACAGATAAACATGAATCCAAGCTCAACCACATCGATTTCAAAAGATAAGTGAGATAAAGGCCAAATTAATCGGATGAAACCCATAAAACAAGGAGGAAACCTACATATCTTGTGAAAAACGAGCAATAAGAACAGATCGGAGCTTGAAAAGGACGGAAACAGACGCCCAAGAGGAAAGATCAAGGAGATTTTCTGGAAAACGAAAATGAGGAGTTAGACGAGAGAGAGATGAGAAGGAGAAAGAGAGAAGAACAAAAAAATGGCCGGCGTGAAGGAGAAGATGAGTTTCGGCTGAGAGAGTGAACTACCTGCTGGTGCGTGTGTTTGAGCGTGAAGGAGAGAATAGTCGGGGAGTCGGGGGTAAGGGGGGGTGTTCGAACGAGTTTGGGGAAAATGGTTTACGGAAATAAAAAAGGGAAACCAATTTCCAAAATTTGTAAAGGGTTTTTGGTCAACCGAAAATCATTTTCTGTTTGACCATCATTTTACGGTAAAGTAAACACCGTAAAATACGTAAATCATTTTCTGAAAATTATTTTACGTCGAAGTAAACGGGGCCTTAGATGAACATGTGAGTAAAAAGCCTCAATCGATCTTTACTATAATGCCCCCAAAAATCTTACAGACTAATTCAATCCACCTTGGAAAGGTTATGGCAATACTTCCAGGTCAATTAACTGGTAGCTGACTAGTGGTATCACCCATAAAACATAAAATAGTAAATAAAAGCGGAAAGCGGAAATACATGATATGGAATTTCTATAATGATAATTATCCCTAAGTATCGCTAATTACTGATCTGAAACCACCAACAATATTCTAACTATTAACCAAACTTGATAAGATGAGACATTCACTTGATATCTTCATCCTAGGAAACTTTCTCATTCTATACTCGAGTAACCTACTAAATCGCAAAAATGTGTAAGTCCATGACTTAGTAAGCAAATATTATAGTTGAGTATGTAATGAGACTTTTGAGTAACAGTTTACATTTGGAATAATAAAAATGGATTTCAAAAATATGACAGGTGTTGTCTTTGTTATTCTACCATAAAAATGTAATTTTAGTTTAAATAGGTAAGGGCATAATTCTAGTAACAATCATCGATATTTTTTTCTGCAGAAAAATAATGCTTTATAGGAAGTCATAGCTATCTTCCATATGGTTTTTCCAAGCCCTTAACCCTTTTTGATAGGGTTGGCGCTGTCTTGAAGGACTTGTAGTACAATACTGATACCCTAGATTTTGTACACTATCATCTATCCACTAGTAGCCTGACCAAGTCCGACATCAGCTAGCCCACGCTGCTAATGACGTTCGTCCATAGTAACCACCATACAAACATGATTGTGCTAGTCACAACCAACCATTGGGTTCAAAGCCAAACATAAATAACAAACATATTTTGACTATAAGGTTAAGCCCATATAGTAAATATGTGGCCATTATATTGCACATACTAATGTACCATGTCATATGATACAATCCTTATTCATTCAGTTAAACATTTATTCATCTCCAACAAAATAATAGGCCAATAACATACACATGCTCAATCAACTAACATATCACATGTTTTGAATTGAAATAGTTGCAAGTACTTATTTACCTAGTCCGTTCATCCAAATCCTCGGACACCCTAAACTCATGCTACTGCGAAACATATTATAATGTTACATACAATACCTAGAGAACATATTCTATGCATGTAAAATCCTAGCTAGGAATTAGACTCACTTAAAATATCATAAAAACCCAATTATCCATTTTGGACGAACGTTTAGGACTCGATATCGAATGTTCAATACATAACAATCGAATGTTCCGTCAACAAGTGTTGAACATTCGGGAAATGTCAGAATGCATGCAAAGTTCATATTTCTTACCCAAATCGTAACAAATCTCATCATAGGCCTCTAAATAAGTTAATAAGAACATGCTAAACTATACCGACGTGGTAATCTTAGAAAAATAAGTGTGCCAATAGCATTTAAAAAACCTTTTTGCTTTTAAGGGAGATAATTGTATAAACTCATCCTGGTATATTTAAAACTTGTAAAAAGCATGACAATCATATGGTCAAAATATAAACATCGTGAAAACACATTTAAGGTATCATAATTTACCTTAATGAGGATAGAACACCATCAAAATAACCTTTTTGCTAGGGTGCATGGGTGAAGGATGAAGTCTGAAGGGCGCATGGGGTGTTTTTATAGGCACATATGGAGTGGATAAGACTAAGTGAGGCGCTAATAGGTTAAAATTGCTTTTCTGATGGGCAAGAACGTACAATGTACTATTAACTAATTGTCCTAGGGTTCTACCTCGAACGTTCCATAAAAGCATCAAACATTCGGGCCTAAGGTTTCCTCAAACATTCTAAGGTAACATCAAAGGTTCAGTCAAATTCAAATATTTAAAAATTATTTTGGGTTTTTAAGAAAAATGATTTGGGTATTTTTGAACTATGAATGTTTTTATAAAAATGTAGGACTTAATAAACATTTCTTTTCATTACCGTGATTAATAATTGGGGTATTACATTTACTAATCAAGATGTTGCAATGGTAAAGGCATTAAGTGAGGTTATGCTAGAAACTTGGTATGGAATATGTCCTTGGCACATCATGCAAAACAAGGCAGAACCCCACCCCCCCTAAAGCCATAGGGTGGTCCCCAAAATTTTTTTTTTTTAAATTGACCTTAAAAAAGTAACTTTTGCCCCCCCCCCCCACCCCAAGAAATTTTTTATTCTGCCCCTCAAACAAAACATTCTGGTTCCGCACCTAATGCAAAATAGCATTAAGCTTCAAGAAATTTCATGAAAGATGATTCTTATTTTCTATTAGACTTTAAATCTTGTGTGTTTAAGTATGATGATGAGGCTCAATTTGAAAAAGTTTGGGACAAAATGATTCAGAAGTATAATGTTGTGGAAATTAGTTGGTTGGATGGTATATACGGTATATACAAATTAATGACAAAATGGACCAAGTGCCACATGAAGATGTCTTTACATTATGGGTGTGAAGTACTCAACTCAATGAAAGCTTAAATGGTGACTTGAAAGCTTACTTCAAATCAAATTTGAGTATAGCGTAATTTTTTCAACATTTTAAGTGTATGGTAGAGTAAAAGCAACATAAGGAATTAGATGTTGAATTTAATGCTAGAGAAAAGTTGCCTACATTAGGATTGAAGAGTTCCCTTTAATCCTAATGTATCAAGTGAAACATAGATCTCTGCCTAGAAGCCTTTTTAACCTTGTCATCATCTTATTGGGCCCAAAACAATATAACATCTAGTATTCAAAACTTCAGATCCTTTTCCTTCTCCAATATCTCAGCAACAAAACCAGAGGTTGAATCCACTTATCACCAAACATTGGAACATAATATCAAAATAAGCACAATTTAGATATACTACACAAAAATCACTAGCTTAACCAACTAGCCCCTCTCAACAATTCATTATCAAAATCAGACAGGTTAGGTTCACGTAGTCTCTCTTTTTAGGGTGTTTTCCGAAAGGGAGTGCAATTACATGCTAACATAAAATCAAGTAATCCAAAGTACCTATTCTTTTCTTCCCCCAATTTTCCAATGAACCAAGCAGAGAACTAGAATTTCTCATCACCAACCAACCACAACAATTTGCCATTATTTTTAATATTCAATTCCAACTCCAAACTATTCCACACCTGGTGTCCAAATCCCCAGTTCCCTAAATTCCTCAGCAACCAAAACAGAAAGCACATCATTCTATCATCCACCATCCAAATAACAAAGCATACTCGGAAAACTAAATTCATCAAATATCATACGAAACCGCGTTACTTACTTGAACTTTTCATGGCATTCTCATCGTTTGACTTCTTTAACGTCATCAAGCTCTCCCTCAAATCTCTCATATGAACCCCGCCAATATTCGACTCGGTCTCCTTTTCCTCCATCTCCCTCAGCTTTACCGGCCTCTCATTCAACTTCCCAAGAAACCTCCCCTCCGGCGGCAGCTCCATCAGCTTCTTCCCAAGCTCCTTAGGGGTATATGTCTTCAGATTCTTCACAAACTCCGTCTTCGTCGCCATTGTCTCCCCCTCGGTTCCCTTCCTCTCCCTCTCCTTCCCGAACACAGATGCCGGCAGCATACCCGTCCCACCGATCACCGGATCCGACTCCGTAGACGGCTTCAACTTAAAACTATTCTGATATTTCGATAATGACATAGGGTGCGCACTCCTCCCCTCCTTCTGCGCCGTCCCGGGCGACGACGATGGCCGAAACCGTAACCGCCGCACACTCTCGCGTATCGCTTCAAACGTTAACCTGCCGCCGACTTCTCCGGGGCCTGATTCGGCATTGGCGCTGTTCTCGTCCGCTTTCGCCGTCACACTCCGGGACGGCGCAGAGGATAATGCGGATTGGGATAATGTCTCCCCTCCGCTCTCTTCCTCTCCTCGTCTCTCTTCCTCTCCTCCTCTCTCTCCCTCTCCTGTAACGGCCGTAACATCGCGAGCATCGTTTCACGCCAGTCGTCAGAGGATAATGCGGATTGAGATTGCGATTGGGATTGGGATTGGGCAGGGTGGGGTGAGGTGGAGGACGGGGACTGGTCGACCGGGGTGGGGTCAGAAGGGGTTGGGAAGGTGGAGAATAGGTTGACCAGAGAGGGATTATGGAGGGTTCTAAGTTTGGGTCTCAGTTGCAGAGCAGCCATTGTCACTGACGAGAAGTGATGTCGTTTTGGGGATTTAGGGTTTGGGGGCTGAAGAGGATAGAAGTGAGGGATTAGTGTGGGACGCAGGAACCGAGTTCGGTGGTTATGGGTTTCATGACGATGATGAATTGATGATGATGATGAGCAGAAATGGTGGGGGCCGGGTTTGGGTTTGGGTTGGGGTTAGGGACTTAGGGTTAGGGCTTGAACCACCTGCCCAACTATTGGCATCAGAGTTTGGGTTTCATACTTTATTAGAACGTGTTTGGCAAAAGAGTAATGATAAATGTCCTATTTTAGTCGATTTTTTTTATTTTAACGGGTGTATTTGGGAATGGACCGGACTGAAGGAAATAAATTGATATCGTAGTAGATTTGATTGATGTAAAAAAAAAATTAATAATGATTTGTATAGAAAAATGAAATTTTTTGTTTTATAGTTATTTTTTTATTTGAAAAGTAATAAAAGTAATTAATGTGATATAAAAAAATAAGAATGCTGAAGTTGATTTTGAGAAAAAAAATTTTGGACTTTACAAAATCCAATTCGGCCTCTGGGCAAATATAGCCAACATGTCCCCACAAGAGGGAAGTGTATTTTAGTCACTTCCATAATTATTTTAGATCAAAATTTGAGAATAGGATCTTCTCTGGTCCATTTTGGATCGGAGAATATTTAATTTATGGCTAAGATAGCTAAGATTTCTTAGAAGAAATCTAAAAATCTTAAATAAGACACGTCTCATTAACCAAAAAATAATAATAAAATATTATTTCATATTAAAAAAAATTAATAATAAAAAAATAAAAAAATAAGGGGTAGTAGGCCATCCATTGAGGGTGGCCGGACGACCCCAGTTGGGTGATGGGGGTGGCTTCGGCCACTCTAGGCCGCTCATCTAGGGTGATCGAAGCCACCTCCATGGCCTTTAGGGGTGGTCTGGCCACCAGCCACCCCTCTAAAAAAAAAAAATCGTTTGGCTCTTGAGGGTGACCAGACCACCCTTGTTGGGCCAGGCGGTGGCTTCGGCCACCCTAGATTGGCCGGTCTTGGGTGGTCGAAGCCACCCCCTGCCCCCAACTGGGGTGATCCGGCCACCCTCAATGGGGTGGCCAACCTCTCCTTATTTTTTCATTATTTTATTTATTACATTTTTTTTAATATTTTATTATTATTGGTTAAAGGAACACATGTTTCATTTGTGACACATGAGACATAAACTAGATATTCTAGCCAGTTTATGTCTAGATATTCTAGCCATAAACAGAATATTTTAAAAAATACTAGCCATAAACTAGATATTCTCTGGTCCATTTTGGACTGAAGAGGATCTCATTCCCAAAATTTGATAGTGATTTATCATATGTTTTAGAAAGACCATTATAACCAGCCCAATTTCTTCTCTAAGGCCCTCAAATAACGATAATTTTAAAAGTCATGTCAATTTTAAGAACACACAATAAGGATATAGAAAAGACGTTTAGCAATACTCTTGGCGTCCCCAAGTAGTAACTCAATCGACTAGGATCACGCTTAATGAAGCGGAGATTACTAGTTCGAATCTCCCTCCCCCTCTTGACATGTAAAAAAAAAATAGTACTCTTGGCAAAAAGTTCTTAACTTTCTCCTAAAAAAAGCCACCTCATTTTTTTACATCCTTCTTTATTTTTTCCGCTGAGAACTCTTTACAAAACTTGCCTAAGTCTCCTTTAATTTGAGAAAATATTTGTTCTTAGCTTTTTATTTTTATCTGCCTTGCAATTTAGTAGGGTTATCTGGGATTTAGATCCCCTCAAATTCTTATGAAATTCAAGAATCTCAAGTTTCTAAATATTGGTCGTCCATTACATCTAAAGGTAAAAATTCATGCCACTTTTTTGTCTTATCGAGGAAGTATCTAATTGAATGGAAGAATAGCTTTAAAAAACTTAAAAGATTTAGATGTTATTTGGTAAACACCACGCTACACGCCCAAACATTGTTCATGAATTGGTTTAAAAAAAAGAAAAGAGAGTAATGATTAATATAGAAAAGTGAAAAAAGTTGTATTAAAAAGCGAAAAAATTATATTGAAAAATATAAAAGTTTTGTTTTGAAGTATTTTTTTTATTTAAATAGTAGTAAAAAATAAAGAGAAAATGTATAATAAGTTCTAAGTCAATCTTAAAAAATTAAAAACTCTATAAGTTTTTTTTTTTTTTTTTCAATTTACTCATTGAGTCAATCGAAATCACAATAAATTATCTGCCGTCAAAATTTTTTAACAGTTGTTAGTCTGGGTCAAAACGCACCGCTTTACCTCGTTAAAATATTAATTTTTTAATTTAAATTAAAAAAAGGGTGGCCGAACCACCCCATAAGAGGTGGCTAGCCACCCCATTTTGCTTAGGGGTGGCCGACCCACCCCCTTAAGCCATTGGGGTGATTTGGCCACCCCTGCTCTTTTTTAAAATTTTTAAATTTAAATTTAAATTAAAAAAATAATATTTTAATGAAGTAAAACTGTGTGTTTTGAATTAGACTAACATCTATTAAAAAATTTTGATGACAAAGAGTTTATAGTTATTTCGATTGAATAAGGAAGTAAATTTTTTGGGGAAAAAAAAAAAAAAAAACTTAGGTTGTTTTTAATTTTGGATTGTTGACTTAGAGACTTATTATACATTTTCTTAAAAATAAATGATATAATATAAAAAGTGAGAATGTTTTTATGTTGATTTTTTTTTTTTTTTTGAAAAAGAAGGTAAATAGTATTTGGGGGTGAGAGGGTATTTAACAAACCCCCACCCAACCCCCGCCCAATTAAAAAACAACCATTCATTTGAACCGATGAACCAAGTGCCACATGAAGAATGCCTTTACATTAAGAGCACAAAAGTGCTCAACTCGATGAAAGCTTATATGATGACACGAAAGCTTATTTAAAATTAAATTTGAGTATGATGGATTTTTTTTTTTTCAACATTTTGAGTTGGTTGTAGAGTAAAAGCAAAATAAGGAATTAGAGGCTAAATTTAATGCTAGAGAAAAGTTATCTACATTCGGGTTCAAGAATTCACTTTTTGTTGAAGCAGACAACACAAACATATACTCGTGTGTTATTTAAAAAAATTCATGATGAGAATGATATGCATCAACAACGATAATAAAACATCGCAATGATAGCCAATTAGTGCATGAATACATTATTGGGCTTTTTAACGAAAGTATAGAGTAAAAAATAGTTTGTGACCATGTCAATTGATGATTTCATGCAGCTGCAAAAAGTTTGAAACATTTAGGATTTTGTGTTGCCATGCTTTGAAATTTTTTTACTTCCTTGATATAAAGATAATTCCTAATACATATATTTTGAAAAGGTGGACAAAATAAGCAAATAGTGAATACATCTTCAAAAATCCTGGCTACCACAATGAAGCGGAGGTCTTTAATTCAAATCTTCACATCCCTCTTTTGTGGACATGTCAAAAAAAAAGTGAATTTAAATGTTAGAAAATGATACAAAAGACTGTGTCTAATGCAAATGAGATTAGCCATTGAAACAACTAATAATGAAGATACTTATGCTTTTGCGGAGAAGATAGTAAATGAAATGCAAAATCATGTTCTAAATATTGAAAAAGGTTCGAGTGTTACTTTTGATAATAAAGCTCAATTGCCATTGTCAGATAATAAGAAAATTGCAAATCATACCTTATTTGTTGATAAATTAATTGAAACGGTCAAATGGATCAAGAAGATGGAAGGTTAAAAGGGTGAAAAATGATTAAGAGCTGGGGTTAAGAAGTAGCCAAAGAAATTTGGACTTTATAAATTTTCTAGGTAAATAAGAAACTTACAATAGTGTAATTTTGTTAGTGATTTGAAAAATTAACTTTGATTTTGAAACACATTCAAGAGTGACACTCTGAACATTAATTTATTTATCGTCACTTGAAAAAATTAATTAGGTCACTATGGTGGAGCAAGTTTAAATGGTGGTGTTGATTGTATTCATTGGTATTGTGCGCAGAGCATTTTTGTGTTGGAAATTATGTTACTTTGTTTTCATTGTATGATTTGTATCTTACAAATTACATTTGAACAATTGTAATAAGAAGAACTTGTGTCTTTTCTAAAAAATGTTGTTGTGGATTATGTATTGCACAACGTTGTTGTGGATTAAACATATGCTCAGACAATGTTTTTGATGATTCTTATATTTACCGTATCAATTGAATTGTTTGACATGACCAACTCAATTGGTTCTTCATCTATCAGTATAAATAATCACTCACACAAGTGTGACTAGTATTAGTCATCTTAGGTTTTATTGAGCTAGGCTATGACTCAATTAATCTTGATGCACGTGTGGGTGGTTTAGGCCCCTTCTAAGTAGTTATATGTGAACAAATGTTACTATAGTTACACTTAGGTAGAGTAATTATAATTGGTTGCCACCCTCCTACCTTTTAGGTTTTACTTAGAAAAACAAAAGTTTGGTTGAAAGCAATGATGTAGCAGAATATCAAAACAAATAAAGAACAAGGAGTAAAAAAATTCCAAGCTGACTGGGAGAGTTTCACTTGCTAATAATGAGTTGCAGCAAACTTTGATAAAAATAAAATAACAAAGGTCTTATCTCGTAATAATTTTATTTTTTTGAAAAAAAAAAAAAAGAGAGATTCTTTTCATTCAAAAAAATGAACAAGAATACAAGAGTCGAAGCTCTTACAAAGATAGAGCCTCTAACTCTAAAGAAACTAAATTTGAAATACAAACAAGGGATTCTTCCATCCAAATTTTATCCATAAAAGACATGGCCGCCTCCTTTGCCAAACCACGTGCAATTTCGTTTGCCTCTCGTACATGGCTAATTCTCCATTGTCAGAAAGACCTCAACATCAGTTTGATGTCCTCCACGGTTTGCCCGAACTTTAGCCAGTTTTCTCCATTTCCTCCAATGGCCTTGGTCATTGTTAAGGAGTCTCCTTCCAGGATAACCTCAAAGATGCCTGAATCTCTACATAGTTCAGCTACATGTAAGGTTGCCATCGCCTCCCCTGCCACAGGATCAAAAACCACAGAAATCGTAGTGCTTTTTGCCACCATGACTAGTCATTTGTCATCTCGAATAATTACCCCAACTCCAATGCATTGTTTTTCCAAGGAGATAGCAGTGTCCCAGTTAGCCTTATAGAAACCGTGAAGAGGGCCAGCCATTTGTTACTGACGCCAACCTCTCCTTCATTTAAAACACACTCTTCAACTTCCTAGGTTGGATCCTTAGAATTTGCATACTAAAACTGCTTGAGGGACTCCCGTGCTAAATTCGCGACTATGTTAGGATGGGTGAAAACCCCACTATGCAAGACAAGATTCCGTTGTTGCCAAATCTCTCTTGCTGTCACAGCAAAAAGGAGCAGAGTCTCACCATTTAAAATATCTGCCGGCTGGGACTACACCCAATCAAACGGAGATCGCGAATCCTCCTCCTCCTTCTTGTGTAGACATGTCAAAAAATATATATATATTCGCCATCTCCTCAACCAGGCCGAGAAAATCATAGCCGGATGTCCTGCTTTTTTTAAGTGTGCAATCACTAACTCCCCACACGTCTTGGGCCGATGGCCATGCCCAAATAATGTGAAAAGTTGTTTCCCTTTCTTGACAACAAAAATTGCATAGGTCTTCCTTTACAACTCCTCTTTTCTTAAGATTCTCTTTTGTGGGGAGAATATTGTGGCAAGCTCTCCAAAGGAAAACTTGCGTGGAATTCTGTATCTTTAAACCCCATATCAACTTCCGAATTGCTTGATTCCTTGCTTGGTTAGAGCCCTCTCCTTTCTTCCTATCTTGGAGCTCCTTCTCCAGATGGTAAGCACTCTTGACTGAAAAATTCACCTGTGGTTGTAGCAAGTCAAATCATCTTGTCCTTTTGTTGATATTAACAGGGATATTACATATAATTTCTGCTTCCTCGGCACTAAATACATTTCTGATTAGAGGCTTGTTCCACTGAGCCGTGTTTCCCTCTAGCAGGTCAGCCACCTTCGCTTCTTTCTAGAGAATTTTGCACAGCGATTGGATAGACTCACGTACTAAACCCTCACCTTAATTTAGGGTAATGCCCACATATTGAATTACCAACAACAATTTAAAGCATTCCCAATTCATTTCTCATCTTATCTTCCATTATAATTAATAGTGGGAAGGATCCCTTTATATAACCATTCTCCTTTCTTTTCTTTCTTTTTTTTTTTTTTTTTTTTTCTAAGGGGGAACATATTATTCTCATTCATAAAAAGGTGACGAGCGAAAGCCCTTATAAAGAAAGCAAAAAGCTCTGAAGCAAATCAAAGTCGAAGCTAAACTTCTAATCAAACCGTTACAAATAACATTTGCTAAACTATGACTAATTATCAGGTTTAACCTTAGATATGCAATAAACAGACATAATCCAATGCATAGGCAGCAATTATTTATCGGCCTTGAGAGCAAAGAACCCTTAAGCTGAAACTCATCCTCCTTGACCCAAAAGTCAGGGTATCGTTCATATCCACAACCTAAAGGTCTGGATCAAGAGCAAATACCCCACATAACATCAAGATATAGAACGGGCATATTAAAGAGGGAGGACTAAGCCTTATTACAAGCAAAAAAAAGAAAAAAACGTAAGGGGAAAAAAAAAAGAAGAAGAGAGAGAAAGAAAAAGAACAGGATCAAACCAAAGTCGAAGCGATGATCTAGAGCAAAATATGGGATAGACATGGACAAATCTGGAGGGTAGGACGACGGGGCACACGACGAGGTAGATCAGACAAAGGATGATAGATTGAGTAAAGACAAATTGATCATCAACCAAGCCTAACTAGAGAAGACGTAGCAGAGGCGGGTGGCTGTGGGAATAGGCAGCACAATGGCAAGGTGGAGAAACACCAACGAGACAAAGAGAGAAAGGGGCGACAGATGAGAGCTAGGAACATCAAGTAAATAGGCTAGCTCACCAAGGGGATGAGAGAGGCAGCCAAACGGCCGTCCCTCCTCCCTAACCCAGGGGAAACCTACCTATGCGGTGCTTAGGGGAAAAAGCAATAACCATTCTCTTTTGTTTTCTATTTACTTAGGAAAAAAAAATAAAGCAACGCTCTTTATTGACATACCCAAAATAATTTAGGGCTTAATTCTTGAAAATTAAATACTAATAACTCCATTAATTATTAAGGCATAAATAAAATAGATATACCAATATTTGGTACTTCACCTCTTGCATCACAAGATTCACAAACGTAGAAGATAATTGCTATTTGTGAATCTTTTGTAATTTTTTTTTAAATATTTCATTAGTCCATAGGGTTTAGAAACTTTATTTTTTTCTCCATAGGTTTGGAAAATGACCAAATTAGTCCTTGTGGTTTCAAAAAGTGACCAAATTAGTCCTTTCCTTAGTTGACTAACGGATTAACATGTGGACCAATTAGAAGTTGACACGTGGCCACCTAATTAAAATATTTATTTATTTTTTAAAAAAATCAGAAATAAATATTTTTTCAAAAAAAAAAAAAAAACTTGGGGTGGCTATGGCCATAGCCACCCCCTTGGGTGCCAAGGGGTGGCTCGACCATCCCCATGAAGCCAAGGGGGTGTCTGAAACCAACCCCAGTGATGGTTTGGGAGTGGTTTCGGCCACCCCTTGGGCCCATTGGGGTGGCTGAGCCACCCTCAATACCCACGGGGGGCCACTCCAAGTTTTTTTTTCTCTTTTTTTTTTTTTTGAAAAAATACTTTTCTACTTTTTTAAAAAATTTAATTATGTGATCACGTGTCAACTTCTAATTGGTCTATATGTCAGTTTGTTAAGTCAACTAATAGAAGACTAATTTGGTCACTTTTCAAAATTACGAGAACTAATTTAATCAATTCCCAAACCTTATGGAAAAAAATAAAGTTTCCAAATCCTAAGAACTAATGGGGTATTTAACATTTTTTTTTTTTTCATATAACTTTTTTGAAAATCAGCTATTAAATTTGTAGGACTCATGCATGATCTGTATAACCCACACGAGTGAGTCTTACAAGTGATTTAAAGAAAAAACAAAAAAATAAAAATTGTATGAGAGAATGAAACATTTAGACTCATTCTAAGTGGAATTTTCATTTTTTTTAAGTCAATTGTGTCTGAAATCATACTTGCCATAACAATATTTCTTACAACAATAATTTCTCATAATATTGTGCCTAAAATTTTGTAATCTTAAGTAAGTTGTGTTGGAACACAACAATTATGGCTTTTTGAAGAAAAATAAAGGATAATTATATTTATCATCTACAATAGCAATATTCATGGTCGAATTTGTTAGTTTCATTTTAAAAGTCACTTAAATTCGTATAAAAGAACTTCATTAAAATATCGTACCTTGGTGTAACTTTTTCTCTCCTCTCCATAAAAATTACTATGAATATGGAGCGTCGTACGGTGGACAATTTTCTATATTTATTAAGAAAATAAGAACATTAATATTTGATAAGAACCGTAATTTTCTCCAAATTAATCTAGAGAAAATATCTTTCATCCTATTTAAAATATTGTAAAATATCAATAAATATTTAAAATGCATATGAAATTCTTAATGTCATTAATAGCATTTTTACCAACACGTTAAACTAATATTTTAAATATTTATAGATACTTGTCAATATTTTAAATAGGTTTTTTTTTCAAATTTACTCCTGGATGTAAAACTACAATAAAATCCATGCCGTTACACTTTTCGAATCTGCAGTTATGATCCCAAACGCACCGCTTTTGGGAGATTAAATATTAATTTTTTAATTTTAAATTTTAAATCTAAATTTTTTTTTTTAAAGGTGAAAAAGAAGGTGGCCGATTCATTTTTTGGACCACCTGTTAAAGAGGAAAACGTGAAAGAAGAGTGGCACAGGGGTTGGTTCGACCACCCCTTAGGCCATCGGCCGTCTCTGGTGGTGGCCTGCACCCGGAAGGGTGGCCACCACTATGGGTGGATCGGCCACCTTCTTCTTTCAATTTTTTTTTTTTTTTTAAAAAATTGATTTAAAATTTAAAATTAAAAAATTAATATTTAATCTCCCAAAACTAAGTGCTTTGGGATCTCGTTAACTATCAAGCTACGAAAAGTGTAATGGTGGATTTTATTGTAGTTTCTTACATCCAGGGAGTAAATTTTCGAAAAAAAAAACCTAAGCATTTTAAAATTTTGACTGGTTGACTCAAAGTGTTATTATATATTTACCCATATTTTAAATAGGTTGGATGATATTTCTTCTAAACTGATTTAGAATAAATTTTTGTCCATTTGATAAAAGCTTTCGTCATTATTACAGCCTCTTGAAAATCTAATAATATTTTCCCACAATTACAATCTTTAATCGAATTTTCATACATTAAATTTTGGGGAAAGTTCACAAGCTTCCTTCAAACTACCACCAAATTGACAATATTTCCCACAAACTATCAAAACATTGTCAATCTTCCCCCAATGATGAAACTACCATTAAAAAAAAAAAAACTAAAACTTCTAGAAAAAAAACATAAAATTTTAAAAAAATTAAAAAAATCCAAAGGGTGGAAAATTAAAATTAGAAAAACAAATCCTTTGTATAAGAAAAAGATGAAAATTTTTCATTTCTTTTTAATAAAAATTGATTTTCTTTTTGTTTTATAATTTAAAAAAATTTTGTTTTTGTTTTTTTAAAATAACAATTTCCGTGTAAGAAAATAAAAAATTTTGTTTTCTAAAAAAAATGAAAAAAAAATTCTTTTAAATAAAATTTTCCTTTAAAAAATCATTTAAAAAAATTTGTTTAAAAAATAATTTTCATTTAAAAAATAATTTTTTTAAAAAAATTGTTCTTTTTAAATTAAAATTTTTCATTTTTAAATTTTTTTTTTGAGTTTACAGGGGTATTTTTGTCTTATTGGAAAATATATATAGGGGCATTTTAATCTTTTTGCTAGTCTTAGGGGGGACATTGACAATATTTTGATAGTTTGAGGATATATTGTCAATTGGATGATAGTTTGAGGGAGGAATATGAACTTTACCTTTAAATTTTCTAAATGATATCTCTTAATTAATAAAATTTGGGAAAAAGTCTACATTTTCTCTTCAAACTACTACTAAGATCATTTGCAATGGAGGAGTTAAATGTCATTTTCATCTAAAATAGCTCTTTAAATTGATAAAATACTTTCTACATTGGAGAACCTAAAAAAAATGTAGAATATATATTTTATTAAATGAGCTAAAAAGAAAGCTACATGTAGCGACACTATTTAAAAAACTATTTTCCTAAATTTTCTTCCCACGTCTTTTTTTCTCTCATTATCTCTCCCAAAATTTTCTTCCCATATATTTTTTTTATTGTTTTTCTTATCAGTTTTCTCTTTTTTCAAAATTTTCTCATACTATTTCTTTTTTACATCTCATTTTTTCCAAAATTTTCTTATATCATTTCTCTCTTCGAATCACTTTTTTTCTCAAAAGTTGAAAAATAAGATATTTAAGAAAAATACAATCATTATAAAAAATAAAAATGAAATAGACAAAAATATAACTAATCAGATGTAAGAAGCTCTTAAAGAGTTATTAGTTAAACTAGACAAATTGAGTTTTGAGGAGTTATTTTATATAAAAAATTAGTTCTTCCATTGTGAATGCTCTAAATTGATAATGTTTCCCTCAAGTTTTCAATTGTAACAATATTCCCCAAACTACTAAAACATTGTCAATATTTTCTCAATGACGAAAGCACCCTTAGTAAAATAAAAACAAAAAATATTAAAAAACTTCTAGAAAAAAACTAAAGCTACAAAAATAAAAAAAATAAAATTTGATTTTTTAATTCTTTTTTTAATTTGTTTAAAAAAATCATTTTTTTATAAATATTTTCGTTAGAAATATATATGGACATTTTTATTTTTATTATTATTTTTTATATGACATTTTTGTTTTTTTGTCAAACTTAGTTGACATTAATAATGTTTTAGTAATTTAGGAAAATATTCTTACAATTTACAATTGAAAATTTTAAAAAATATTATTAATTGAATAATAATTTAAATGGTACGTAGCCTTTACCCTAAAATTTAATATTTATTTAAAATCTTGGAGCTTCGAGGCTCCTGGTGTCAGTACTAGGCAGAAGTACACAGAAAGCCCCAACACGGCACCGTACCCTATCAAAAACCCTAGTTCTCAACATGGGACAGTCGTATTAACTGCCACAGCATACGTCACGATCTTAAACACCTGCCCACCTTCAAAACGGGCGCGTTTAGGAGTCGATCCCCATCAACGAAGCGCACGCAGAAGAGGGATCGGGGTGGAGAATCCGCGCCACGTGTGAAACTAGTGGGGCCCAGACACGAGAAAAGAAAGAAAAGAAAAGAAAAGAAAAAGATGAAAAATCCACACAACGAGAAGGGGTTTGTCAACAAAGCCAAATGAGCATCCACCACTCCCTCTCACACAAACCACATATAAAAGCCCTTAACCCCCATTATTTAACACATACACACACGCCCATACAACACCAACAAGATTTTCCATCTCCGCCACCACCTCTACCTCAGCCTCCACCAACCACACCCTCTCTCTTTGACGGAAACGACGTCCTGACGGCAAGATGAGCGACGACGAGTGGGTCAAGGTCGCGATGACCGACGAAGCGGTGGTGGCCTACATGCTGCTACGGTTCAAAACAGAGCAGCCGCCGCCACTTCTGCCGCCTGCTCCAGCCAAGCCAGTTCTCCATCTCGGATGGACGGTGCGTCAGCGACGTTCGAGATCGGCGCCGAGGCACGGCGATGGGAGGAAGAAGGCCGAGGCGGCAAGGGCTAGTCCCACCACGCCGCTCTCCTGGAGCGGCGGCACCTCTTTCAGCGGCGGCGTACTCGATGGCTCCGAGGAGTCCAGCCGGCCGGTCAAGCCAACGGACGGCTCGAGATCTAAGGTTTGTTCCTCTGCTTGCTTCTTTTTTTTTTTTTCTTTTTTTTTTTTCCTTCTCTTGCTTCTCTCGCCGAGTCTGACTCGGTGAGTTGGTGTTAGCGCGGTTACCACGAGTGGCTTAACGCTTTTTGTGAACTGACGAGAATACCCCTCTGAAAGTCTTATATTTATCCTTGGTTTGGTTTTATAGAAAGAGTCAGGCACAGATGGAGCCTGGCACCATCAGCAGCACCTGTCAGATTTGCTCATCTTTTCAATCTTTTTAGGAGCTTCCATTATTCTTTTCCCAATTTACGCTTACGCCCCCTTTGCATGGGGACGCCTCGTGGTTTCCGGGGGCTAGTTCTGTCATTTTGCTTACCAGATCGGGGTGTTCGCCGGTCATCGAACCGGCCGTGTCTCAAATCTCGTTGGCCAAACTGCCCTTCTCGTTTCGATTTAGGACTTTCCACTTTTTCAGAGATTTCTATTTTAATTCTTTCAGAGAAAATTGGTGACTTGGATTCAACGCCTGGAGTCAGAGGCCTTATGATATCGCCTCTCATAAAACTGTTCACGCTTTTCCGCTCCGTGTCATGCCCCACTTTCGAATTGACCAAAACACCCTTCCACTTTCGTCCTTCTAAAATAGCCTCCAGTCCTGCTATAATATATCTATCCCAATTCATTGTCGGAGTCAATACTCTATTGGCCTGTAATTTCTTCTCCAAAATCCAAATTATATGACGAAATCCTCCACCCCACCCAGAGTCAAACCACCCCTCACAATTGGCAAGGGTATTTAGGGCAATAGGATATACGTTTTTAACCTGCTTTATCGGTGGCGTGTTTTCGTGGCAAATAGGTCTGCGTATAGTTTGGTGGGGGGTGGTAGTGGTTGTGCACTTTTATGTTTGCTGCGATGGGAAATGATTCCCTGCAGTTTCCGCAGTTTGGCTTTTCCTGTGGGCGCACAGTAACTCTTAAATCCCCACCCTTTCCCTGCGTCGTCGATTTTGCTTTTCGCACATGGTTTTTACGTACAATAAATAAGACAAACGTCGGTTACCAGCGTGACAGTTTGATCGCAGCCCTTGCTTCCTGAATAAATCTCTCCTTTGGGCACAGTCAAAAGTGGAAAGGTTTTTCATTGGGCCGTGACCCTTTT